>OY751388.1:10072500-11331874 GCA_963565295.1 Epirrhoe alternata
GTGACTGTCTGTTTTTCCAATACCTTAGAAATATCTCCATAATGATTTAAGTATCAATTCAATTTCAATCATCATAAAATTCACTTTCATCTGTGTTACATTTCTGATTCCTATAAATCTATTAATAGACTCACAATTGTTTTGCTATAATCAATTAATGGCAAGGCAATTGCCTTAATTTTGCCATTAAATGGAATAATAGCGAATACCATACATTACCGTAGCGGGTGCAAATGACATCAGTCATACAATGTTCAAGATTCCTGTGTAAATTGCCTTTACACGAACGCAATTTAACGCGACGCTTGACAGTGCCGGGTCGTGTGACGCTTACGCCAACACGATAACGATGCACGATGTATATGTAGCGCCTGAAAAAGGTTTTTGAAACGTGATATACTCAAGATTGATAGACTATTATTAGGAGTTGGCAGATTTTTTGTCTCACATAACATGTTTTGATTTATTATAATCACTCATAATAATCTATAGAGTATTCTTCCACCAAATGATTATTCGGATATCGCGTGTTTAGGTACGCGCAAACGCACAAAAATTCGTTTACGTGTAAGGGCAGCCACTTGTATCATTTCAAGATGTTTTCTGCAAAATATTTGCGTTCCTACTCGACGACCGTAATATTTCCAGAATTTTCTGCAGCTTTGCTTGTTAGCATTTGTTTGACGTTTTTGGGTTCTTTCAGTATGTCTATTATGTTAGGTATTCTACTATGTAATGCAATAAGCATATCAATACACTATAACATGTTTTTGACGTATTCATCACAGAAATATTTGACCTGGATGGAAATTGAAACTACAACAGCGCAAAAGGCAGAACTCTCTATTTAGTACGTACCTAAGTACAGTCTGCGCTTAAGTATATTGTAAGAAACGTTACATAAACGTGGAACATACAATATTGCATCATAGTTTCAAACATCAATTTTTCACGTGTAAGCCGACATTTACATTTGAAATTCGAACTTGAAAATCGACCTTTGCCAACTCTTTGAAAGCCAACCTGTCTGTTTTCAAAGGCTCTCTGAATTTTTAATGCCCGCCTCAGTAGGTTTCATGTTTAGTGGTTCTCTTCTGACTTGAACTTGCTTCGTCGATTACGAAACATTCTGTACTAGATAAATGCTACGCAGTAGAGCTACTCTCTTCTCTTCTCGTAGCAATTTTCTCGTAGTTCAGTGCTACGGCGTAGACCTCTTGGATGCAAAATACGCTCAGTTTTCCTTGAAAGTTTGTGAGTAGGTATGTTGGTAGATTTCGTTCTAGAAAAGCCAAAAACCTTAATCTTCTAAGGATCTTGAGTAGGTAGACTTGATCTGAGAGAATGTGCACCATGAATTCAGAATCGAATCCGCAACGTCGTGATTTCGTGATCACAGAGATAATTTATTTACAGAGACAAGAATACCTAGAAATAACAATAATAAATGAAAGGTGACCGCAAAGTGACTGTTTGAGTGACAGTCGTGGTCCTTCGTCACAAACTGCGTGCAGAACACGACCTAACAAGGTTTAGAGAAAAATTGGCAGTGAAATGGATCACGCTAAGCCATCGAGATGGCATGGAATGAAAAAGGGACTAGACTTAATTTTAGATGAAGCCACACAAGATCCTAATCTAAACTTTCGCGATTACAATTCATAATAACGTAATACTTAGACGAGATTTATCACGTACCTTATTTTATTATTTCCCGACTTAAGTGGCTGTTACACAAGGAGAGTTTCTCGCATGCGAGAAAATATGCTCGCCTAGTGTAGCGAGCCTCGCCTCTCGCAAGTTATAATCGCATTCGAGAATCCCTTGAATAATAAGAGTTTCTATCATAATGTAAACAACCGCAGGCAAGACTCGCCTTGTGTAACTTGTGTAACAGCCGCTTTAGATTAGAGTTCTCCCGCGTTTTTGGCTGATAAGGATTAATCATTGCAAAGAAATACAGTATTACTATTATGAAAGGAAATTGCATGTTAATAGAATGAATAATATGCCTCCTTGACGACGACTGTTCGGTCCCGTCCTCTCCCAGCTACATTGACAATGTCATCCGACCATAGGGTGGCTCTACCTCGTGGTCTTTGCTCCTATCCAAGGCTTCCGTAACCACTGCGCTGAGAAGGTGTCTAAAAACCACTAAGGTTTTTCCAGACACTATTACAAGTTTACGCTAGTACATAAGTAAAAAAAGTAGGCACATCAATTTCACCTGTGTCCGTGTAGCTAGATATATGCAAGATCTTTTTAATTTGATTAATTTGATCTAAAATGTTTATAGCCTGGGTAATGTGGAAGCCAATCGGGAGCTTGATTGTGCCTAAATTCAATTAGGATATTTAGATAGTTTTTGTATATTTGAATAAAAAAGGGTACTTTTTATGTCGAAAAGTGAAGACTTTTCAGCATAAAAATAGTCTATGATGTCAATCCTGGGTATGAATACCTTCATAACGAATTAAATCTGAATCTATTCAGCAATTTTAGCGTGAAAGTGAAACATACCGATAAACTTTCGCATTTTTAATACTTGTGTGTCCTTAAAAGTGTAAATAGTCGATAAAATTTGGCGCGACCGGACCAGCGGACTGTGCGGTGCGCTCTACAAAACAGACGAGATAGAGATACATAGATAGAGAGATATAGATAGATACATATTAGAGCATAACAGAGATACTTACGTTAATTATTTTGATAAAGTAAATAAATGGATATTTTTTACCAATCATCTCAACTCACAGGTCCTACCTAATGAGCAACATTTAATCTCATGCTACCAAAATCTTCATATAAAAAGCCTAACTTCGAATCCTAATTGATTTATGACCCCACAATCTAATTGATTTATCGCCCAGACGACCGACAATGCAATGACTTCTACTTCATTCTAAAACACACTACACATTACTACTTTAAAAGTAGAGGCACTAGACCACGTCCATGTATTGTATAAAAACAACAAGATCATGACCCTAAGGCACGGTGTACATTCTCATAGTTCAAATCACTGAATGTATTGTAAAGAATTTTAATTTTAATTTAATTTTAAGAGTTTTAAGAGAACTTACAGGTAGGTACATTTATGGGTTACTGTTTAAAAATACATGCAAAGCATATATTGTGTGCTGATGGCCAGTTACAAGTTCCCACAGATAGGAAACTGTTTGTTTATGTGAAAATAAGTACATTAGACGACGGAAATAACACAATAAGAAAGAAAACAAAATAATAAAACTAAATAGGTACCTACTTGACACAAGCCAAAAGAAAGAAAAACTAGATTAGAATAGGCACCTTACATTATTATCTAAAACGAAATAAGAAGATAGTCTTAAATAGTAATTACAAAGAGTTAGTCATCAAGAAAGCCATAAAATAACGACTACTCTCTGCAACCTTCTTGGATCAAATTGGCGACATTTTGGAGAAGGGCCAGGTCAAAAGTACCCTAAACCGATGAGCATGTATGAAGAACATGGGCGGATCCAGGATTTTTTTCTGGGGGGGGGCACAAGAAACAAAAACTGACAAAAATTTCACAATTTATTAATTTTTCGTAGTTAGTAGGTACACAAAAATATCGTCTGGGGGGGGGGGGGGCACGTGCCCCCGTGCCCCCCCCCTGGATCCGCCTATGATGAAGAATGTAATGAGAGTGAATGAGGCGCAAGTTGTGTGTCAGGATCGTAGTGGAGATCCGTGGTCTCTGCCTACCCCTTTGGAAAAGAGGCGTGATTTTATGTATGTATGTATGTACTCTCTACAAGGGTTTAATACAACAGATTTTCATATTCTGCTGATACATCAACACTATCTACACTTATAATATAATATATAATAATATTATGAAGAGGAAAGATTCGTTGGTTTGTTTGAATTGAATAGGCTCCGAAACTACTGGACTGATTTAAAAAATTCTTTCACAATTAGATTCCTACATTATCCCTGATGAACATAGGCTATATTTTATCCCGGGAAAGGGTTTTTTTCCCGAGGGACCGCGGGTAGCACCGCGACGGACAGCTAGTCTTTCTATATTTCCGTCTGCTTACATTCTTCATACAAAGTTTAAGGTACTTAATTTATCCCCAAAAAGTTTAGGTCATCACGCCAGGCTCTCGCAAGTCAAGTCGCCTTACATCAGCTAACAAATCACCATTCTAGTAAAAAAAAACATGAAAACAGTGTCCACCCTACAAATACCACTAGGTATACATTCTTTCTTACAATCACAAGTTCCCACGTAGCATAAAACTGTAACTTGCGTTAATAAAGCTAGTTTGGGAATGGCCCAGTTACTCTCCGTACTGTTTAAACAAAAACGTGTGAAACTTTAAACCAGCAATAATGAGACGCACCACACCTCTACACATTTCCACACAAACCTACGCAAATTGAAGCAAATGTTCACCAATATACCAATCATTCAACGGTTAGGCGTTTAGCATTTTATTGGGAAATATAGAGCCGAGTTGACAAATAGAAAGTCGTATTAGCTGAGTTGAATAGTGCCTCGTCTTCCGAAGATCATGGATTCCACATTACGCAACATCGCCCCCCAATTCGAAAAGCATTTTTTGTATTAACTCGGGCTCTGTACGGTTATTATTATTATTATTATTATTAGGAGCCTGTAGTGTCCCACTGCAGGGCAAAGGCCTCCCTTCCTTTTTTTTTTGTTCTGTACGGTTAAAAGAAAAAAAAACTTCGTCAGTTAATCAGGTGGTAACATGCCTTATAATTGAAAATGGTTTACCAGGGATATACCGGTTAAGGTTAACAACCGAAATGAATCTGTTATTAACCGAATTGAATAACGGTTAACCCAAACAACGATACATTAACGATACATTTCTGTTAACACTAAATTAACCGAAATGATAAGGTTCAAATTGGCGCATTTTCGGCGTGTACTGCGACTAAACGTAATAACATGACGTTTCTTTTCAATTTTCAATTCTCTTTATTCAAAATTCAAATACGAAATCTAGGTCGTCATTGACGTCAAAAAATACCGATATAAAAACGCATTTCGATTACGGTTATTATTTCTGTTTTTCATTTCGGTAAGCGAAATGATTGGGTTAACCGCTTCTATCGGTAACCCTTTGAAGCGGTTAACAGTTATGAATGGGTTATCCAATCCCTGGGTTTAACCACCCGTTTAAATATTAGATGACTTGATTAAATTCATATTGTTTCCCAATTGTTATTTCGTTGTGTTTTATCATGATATTAAATCAGTCGACACCGACAATGAATTTAAAGCTCAACAATGTTTTTAGTACAAATATGAGGAAAATATTTCTAGATACATTCTACTATGTTTCTATTGAGATTTTTTTAATTGATCAAGAGAGTGAAGGTTTCATTTATAATTGGTCAATTTACTCTTGCAGTTTTGGATTGAGAAGCAATATAGGTTAGCGCGGTACAGGTATGTAATTCGGAAGGATGAAAGTCACGTTACTAAAAGCTGATGGAAATGAATGTGGATGAATAAGTGAGTAGAGGTAGACCAAAGAAAAGATGGATGGATTGTGTGAAAGGAGATATGGGTAAGAAGGGAGTGAATACGAAGATGACGAGTGATAGGGGAGATTGGAAGAAGAGAACATGTTGTGCCGACCCCGCATAAGCGAGATAAGGGCAGGCAAATGGTGACTCGCAGTTTTGATATAATCAGACAGAACTTGAGTAAAAATAATTCAGAAAGAAAGAAACTTTTATTTTGTGCTACAGATTCAGATTCAGATTCAGATTTATTTATTCTGCGATACATGGGTTTAACAGAGATAGTGTAAGTATAGTTAATTGTACAGCCATGATCAGCTTAGCGGCATGCAAAATATTTTATGGGTACATACACAGACAGAAGAATTAATATATATAATGCAGGTACATTGTAATATTATTGAATTAAATTAATTTAGGTACAGTCACGGACAATAACATGTATACACTCCATACTTTTAAAATTAATATCACAAAAAAACTAATACATATAGGTTAAAAACAAAAAGCGGAAATTGATTTCACATTGAACTAGTGGCGAAATCAATAAAAATACCAGAACATTGTTGGACATGTTGACCTGTATATGGGTTGAAAGATTATGGAGTGTATACATCTTATTGAACGTGACTGTACTAAAGACATTACATCTATGGATACTAGTACCAGAGACAATTTTTATTCTAAAATGTTTGTATATTTTTAATGTCAACCTTTTCATTGACGTCACAATCGATATACTTATTATATCGCTGTCACTGTCAGTCATGGGCAAAGGTCATCGTTAATCTTTTCCATGAAAGTCCACATAACGTAAAAGTGGCTTCGTTTTAATGCTGGTAGAGTACATTCAAGTAGGTATTGATTTTGTCCATGGAACTACGAGTAATCCCTCGTTAATGCATTGTGATACGTTGTACTTAATGGTTGTCAAAGCTTTTGATAAAATATGTACCTGTTTATATTGATAAGTAACTATAATTTAGGTATTTCATTGAGAAAAATTTCTCAATTGATATCATAAGTACCTACGTACCTAGAGACCTCGGCTTGGTACAGTGTGCATGCGGTGCTCCAGAACAATCTATGCTGCACCTACTGGTGTGCCCCTTGTGCCCTAACACCTGCACACTTTTTTTTTTTTTTTACTTAACCTATCATGTCCCACTGCTGGGCAAAGGTCTCCCCCTTCAACTTCCACTCCTTGCGCTCCAAGGCCACGGTTTGCCAGTCTGGCTCGAAGGCATCCAGATCGTCTCGCCACCTCTTCCTGGGTCTGCCGCGTCGTCTTCGACTGTCTTGGGGCACCCACTGAGTGACGAGCTTCGCCCAACGTTCTGGGTGCATTCGAGTCACATGTCCTGCCCAGTCCCACTTCAAACGAGCAGTCCTCGTACCTACATCCGCTATGCCAGTCTTCGATCGGATTTCTATTATTCAAAATTTATTTAAATGAGTGGGCACCGACACGATAAGAAGAAGAAGAAGTACGTACCTACGGTAAAATAAAATAATTTATTTTTGTGTAACAGGTTTACAATATAAATTACTAAGGTTGAGTACCTTCTTTTAAGTAAAAATACTTGTGTTAGAAGGTCCCGCTCTTCCATAGTCATACATTAAGGTTACACAGTATACATCTACTATCTAATCAGCCTACACTACATCTACCCACTGCTGAGTATAGGCCTCCTCATTTTCACGCCACTCTTTCCGATCCTACGTATATATACATATTATTATGTTTTTATTTTTTACGCTTTCTCTGGGAATGTTACCAACTCTATATTGTTTTGTCCTTCAAGAAAAACCTTTCCATAACTTTTGAAAAAATGTATAATAAATAATAATATCGGATCGTATGTAGGTATTTACATGTAAATGCGTTCATCCATTACACGCCAGTACAGGCTCGTTTGTTTATCTTAGCTCGTAAAGCATACTTTATGGCTGTTTTGAAACACAGGAAATTAAGTTGTAGATTGCCATCTAGATATGATATGTAAGCATCATTTTGACGAGAATATAGTACGTAACCTACGCATCTATAGGGTTAGGTAGTACATGTAACCTACGCATGTTCGTTCCAACAAAATGCCTACTTACACTCGATAAACATCGTAAAATTCTTAAGTTAGGTACAAACGGGAACACAACGTTACGTAGCTGTTACAGTGACAAATACAGGATGTAAAAAGCATTCCAACACAACCAAATCCAAAAGGATTTTTGAAAAAACATTATATCCGGAGAAAACAGCGTTCTGTTTGCGTATGTACTGGGCGCGTTGTTTTACGTAGATTGCTGGATTTTGAGTTTTAATTGTTTTTTTGTTCTTTTATAAATGAAATTGTTAGGTAGGTATGGTCTTATTATGTTGTACTTGTAGTCTTCTTCTTCTTCTTTCGAGTCTATATATCACGCTATTCAGAGCCATTTGGACCAGTAGAAGGCTACATCCACAGCACACAAACAGCAACATAAAATGACTAAGCTAAGTCAAAAATTTGTTTGCGTTTTTTTTCGCTAAATATGTTTAGAATCATATGGTCTGATTGCATCCCCTCAGTTTTCGGTAGTTGACTTTTTACACCCTGGGGACGTTTTAGTGTGAAATCTGAATTATAATTATTATGAAATCTTGATAACTGATTGGATATCTTAAAATCTGCCTAAAGGCAACAAAAACTGAATTAAAAGACGAATGAATACAGTCAATATTTTGGCTGTAAATACAAAAAAAAAAAAAAGTTTATGAACTAAGTCAAAGTCAAAAAGCATTTATTCAGCAGGACCGCTGGAATCACTTTGAACTCTTGCCGATAACTACCTTGTTCTAGTTTTAAATCTTACATTGCAGAAACGTAGTAAGTTGTATCTATAGATAAACGTCTTGTTTACGTAGAGAACTGCGCACCACACGAAACGTGTACATAAGCATTAGATAAATTTACATTGTATGTTATCAAGTCCACTATCACATCGTTAAAAATCACTTAGTCTTTTGTCTGTCTGTTTGAACTATTGTGAACCTTCAGGTGCTTGAATGATACGGAAAGCAAAGCTCATGAAAAGATGTTTTTTATGTTTTTGAAATACGAGTATCTTCGTTAGTTATGGTGACTCATAGTTAGTTATAGGTATTATAGCACGAAATTAATTGACCGAGCGAGCGAAGCGTCTCAGTTTCGAGATTGGCCAAAAATGCTTTTGTCCTTCTGTCCGTCAGTAATCGCCTACAGGTCGCATTTTTCAACCGATTTTGACGAAAATTGGCGAAAAATGCGAATGACGAAAATTATTAAAAAACGATTGTCGATTGCGATTTTTGATTGGGGTGAAAATAGGGGGGAAACGGGGGGAAGTTTGCTGTAGCGTTATTTATCGACAGATTTCAATTAAATTCATATGGCATATTAAGGACTTAATTCTACACAAGTTGTAATGAAAAAAAAATCCAAAAGGGGGAGGTGAAAGGGGGGAAAGTGGCTGGATGTTTGTTTAAGCGTTATAAAGGACGTTTTTTCGTAAAATGTATACCTACCTATACCAATCAGACTACGCAATCCTCTCCACCTTCACGAGACGAACCCGTTGACACCAGATTCGACCCCCTAGGACCAAGGGAACGCGAATAATCACTAAAACTTATTCCTCTCTTTTGCTTAAAAGTGTACATAGGCATAGGTAAGCCTATGTAGCCTAAATTTCAATTTTGTTCGCGAGGTCTATGTTCTCACAGAACCACTAGTAAGTATTTGTACAGAATATACACTTACCTAATTAAACACATAAAAAATTTCTGACACCTTTTTCATCATGCCATGGGTCATGGCATTTTTTCATGGTTATGAAATTAAATTTTCTTTGTACACTTATTTTTAAGTACCTACCTTAGAAACAAACTTGTTTCCATTGTTCTATGTTCCAAATGTATGGTATTTGGTCATGTCTCTTATTCAAATCAAATTTATTTTACGCAACATTAGTCAAGTACAAGATGTTAAATACTTAAAACTACGGCCCATATACCTTAATCTAACGTGTATAAAATAAACGTATTTACTAGATATAAAGTTACAAAATGTTCTAAAATATTATTGGACGTGCTTCTACCCCATATCTTAAAAAGATCTTGAACTAAATCTGAATGTCAACCGTGCTCTGTGGATACAGTTGTTATTTTTTTGGTCTTTGAGACTTCAAAGATTCTCTTACCTACTTCAGAGTAGGTAATCTATATAGATTACCTACTCTGAATAAAGTCGTGCTGGGTATTTCACATAGCATCATCTGGCCCCGAAGTAAGCAGAGCTTGTTAAATTAAGGGTTTTATCGTTATCCCTCTTATTATTATATTAAAATAGAATGCTTGAAGATTTTGATCGTCATGACCTTCGTGAACAATGAGTTCCGTAGGATTATCTATAACTATTAAATATTTATTATTTTACTTACCTTAGGTATTTGCCATTATTATTATGGTGGTAATATTACGATAATAAAGTAAATTAATAGTTGTTTTTAGCAATAACAAAGCGTAGAATTCCATGGCCCCACATTGACGAAGATGATAGCTTGAACAAAGATTATGTGGACTCTAATTGGATAGGCATATAATGATATATTGCACATTATGCGCATGAACTAACTTATATTGATAGGCCATATTATCACTATAAATGTAACTCTAAACATAAGTAGTGTACCAATTCCGAAAATATGACGAATACATTCTTGTGCGTCGTGAGAGTAATAATTAAGATATTGAAATGCAACGTAGGAAATAAATAAAAGCAAAAGACGAAGTAAAGTATACTCGCAGCCTATAGGAACAGCAGAAAACACCAAAAAGAGGATAATTATAGACATGTGAAATAAAATTATTCGTATACAAATGTGGTCCCCAATGCTGACTGAAATAACATTCAATAATATTATCTTTCATTATTTTTTCAGTCATTTTATGGGATGAATAGGGTACAAATTCCGCCATGTGTCCATGATTACAGTCCTGATTGGTCTTCATGAGGCCACTTTGTCATTTGAATTAGTGACATTGTATCCGATGATGAATCTTTAGAGGTATAACAGTAAGCTATCTAGCATTTTAGCCCTAAAATATCAGCCTCAACATGAACTACTAAACTTAAGCGATTTTCCCTTATTAGCGACTAGCTGTCCGTCTCGCGGTGTTACCCGCGTTCCCTCGGGAAAACTTCACTTTCCCGGAATAAAATATAGCCTATGATCATCAGGGATAATGTAGGATTCTAATGGAGAAATAATTTTTCAAATCGGTCCAGTAGTTTCGGAGCCTAATCAATTCAAACAAACAAACAAACAAATCTTTCCTCTTTATAATATTATACAGGGTGTAAAAAGACGTCTACCGAAGCCGAAAGGAGTAGGTACAGCATCCCAACACACAACCAAATCCAAAAGGATTTTCCGAAAAAATCATTATATCCGGAGAAAACAGCATTTGAAGAGCACTGTTTGCGTATGTTTTGGGCGCATTTTTTTACGTAGATTCTTGGATTTTGTTCTTTTACAGATGAAATTATTAGGTAGGTATGGTCTTATTATGTTGTCCTGCGTTTATTTTTCGCTGAATATGTTTGGAATCATGGCCTGATTGCAACCCCTCAGTTTTCGGTAGTTGTCTTTTTACACCCTGTATAGTATAGACTTCCCCGGTAGCCGAAAATGTAAGATATTGAGGACTTGTAGCTGAACTTGTGTTTCTGTATTGTATTCAATATTTTTGGGTATCCTGTGAACTACAAGCTTGAGGCATTTTCAAAGGATTTCGACACTGAAGTTTTAGCAAGACTGTATGTACGAGGTATAGAATGATTTGTCATTGTCAATTTCGTATCAATGAAAATAAATTACCTACTAGCCTCTAACTTATAAAGGTGATCATTCATACCCGAGTAATGTTCATACTCCAAGCGTTATGCATTCTTCTTCTCTGAGACCGATTCGCTACCGTGCCAACGATCCCAATCTATTTTTACTCTGTGACGCAAATGCACGATGCACCAGGAAGACTTGCAGTATCCACCTACGGTAGATAGGTGAGAAGGAATTGTCGGGAATATAGGAAAATAACAAATGAGATGAGAAAAGATTATAGAATAGATTAAAGATAGAAGTACCTACAGATGTTCCATCTCACAAATGCGTTTTTGTGTTAATTACGCACGTACCTAGATTTGTTTCTTTTTATTTCGATATTGAGCACCCATTCTTAAGTTTAGTCTTGTGTAGTTCCGGAATGAATAGTTCAATTGGACTATTTCTTTTGCCTTTAGTTCTTCCTTCACTAGTTCAATTTCAATGCAATCATATTCCTCCTATAACGTGCCCTCCGTGCTTCGGAGGGCACGTTAAATTGTCGGTCCCGGCTATTTAAGTCGTTAAGCCATGACGGAGGCCTTAAGGCGGCCTAAAAACTCCGTCACCAGAGTTGGCCACTGACTCATACGAACTTACTTACTTACTTAATGCAATCATATCTCTAGTTCCGTAGTTCAGCGCGGCGAATGAGCGAGACGAACGTTGCGAACGAGAACGATAGAGGCAGACAGGCGATACATTAGACTAGATTGGACTACTGAACTGAACTATCTATCTAGTTCAAAATATATGTTACGAATGAATACCGATTGGAGCGATGAGAATGACATAGGCAATTGAACTACGGAACTAAAAGATAGATATACTTTGCAGCGATCAAAAGATATGTATCTATCTTTTCAATTATGTGACACATTTTGCGCATGGCTAGTTTATAGAAACAACGTGCATGTACATCTACACACACAGTTGACTTACCCGCCTTCGTGAGATACAAGAACTATAACTACAAGCTTCTTGTGTTTTGAAAGGATAAGTCGAAATGGACAACAAGCCTCGAATGTTCTTCGCGTTACAATATAAACATTGGTTATTATTGCGGCTGCGTAGCTTCTACGACTTATGACTAACCCTCGGCTAGCCCAACAGGTTGTAGGACAAAGAACCGTATGAATCATCTGTTAGAAGTATTATATTTAAAGCTATGTTCTTCGCAGTATTGGTCGCAAAACCACTGTTGAATCAGCTTGCAAGACACGCTTATCACATCATCTTCCTGCCCTTTTCCCACATTACGTGGGGTCGGCACAACATGTGTTCTTCTTCCATTCTCCTCTATCAGCCGTCATCTCAACATTCAAGACAAGCTTATCTATACTAATATTATAAAGAGGAAATATTTGTTTGTTTGTATGTATGTTTGTTTGTTTGAAATGAATAGGCTCCGAAACTACTGGATCGATTTGAAAAATTCTTTCACCAATAGAATCCCACATTATCCCCGATGAACATAGGCTATAATTTATCCCGGGGAAATGAAGTTTTCCTGAGGGATCGCGGGTAACACCGCGGCGGACAGCTAGTGTCTAAATAAAAAAAAATGATTATACAAGCGTAGTCGTGAAGGCTGCTTAAATTTTGCTTGACTTTATATTGATTTAAGTTTTTGTCTACTTCCAGATTTCAGTAGTATTTCACAGCTTGAATCTAGTATACTCAAGAAATAACCAGTGGCTTGCAGTGAGTTGATATATCTGGACTAATAGTCTTTTATTAGCCCAGATTGTGCCCAGCCTATTGTGGATGATGTCCAGTTAAAACCGCAGGAAACTAAAACCATTGAGCCTGATCTTGGGTTCACAATGAGCCGAGGCATAAATATTTTCGACGAATAGATTTTGATTGTATGAGTCTTGTCTTTTTTATTTCACAAAAAATGAGACCTGCATGATATAGTGTGTTCTAAAGCTCTCTGAATATTATAAATTTTGCTCAACAGCCGTGAAGGCAAATATAACTTGGGCTTACTTTACGATGATCCTTTGCGATAAATCTAAATAGTTATGGCACATTTCAATGGAGCGAAGTGAATATCGCAAAAAAAGATATACATATTTAGAAAGTTTCTTCTGAAATTTGTTCGTGTTTTTCTTGTGGTATGCACTATAGAATGATCTATCTATTTGGGTTGTGTTTCAAGAAGTCAATTTCGATATGTTTCTAGTTGCATTTAGATGCATTTGTTTTAGTAAACGCAAGCCAAGGAGTCAATTCAGTCTTGAGGATACTCGATTAGGTTATGACGCACTTCGGACCTCGGTCAATTGCAGCGACGAGTGAGACCTTGTTTGTCGAATTTCGCGAGTAGTGTAGAGTGTTTGTTGAGTGTCCGGGTATGGTAGTGCGCTGATCCACTGCAGACGGGTCACAACTGCGCCGGTCTTAACGTCAACAGTCTATTAACCAATGAATCTGGATTTACTGGGCTCTGTCATCTTCAATCACGAAGATTGCTTGGCGCGTAATAGCTGGGTACTACGCGGCTACAGTACTGGCATAATAGGTCAACAACACACTGACCTTTCAACTGCTGTGTATCTTTACAATACTTTGTTTTTTGAAGTGAAAACTTCTTTAGGCGCGTTGAGCACTTTTGAGATGATAATAAATTATTGGATTCGCCTCGAAAAGTTCACGTGTAAGTCACGTGACTGCTCACCAACACTTACCAGTAGCGCCATCTAGTTCTGTACTCGGTAAACTTTTACGGCAATATCTACATTTCTAAAAGCTCATGTTATCATTAAACGGGTGATTAATAGTACATTACGATATTAGTGCGTAAAGATGGTTATAACATGCGAGGCGGAATTTCAGCCCGAGCCGCAGGCGAGGGCGTAATTGAGCCGAGCATGTTATAACCAATACGCACGTATATCGTACGACGTTTTTTAACACATTTGCGAGGAAACAGAAAAAAAATATTTAAATAAACTCAATCTGTGAATGCACACTGTGTCTTTCCCGCCATTTTAACAGCGCGCTAGCGCTGCCTACTAACTGGCGCCGCGCGGCGATTAGTTCGAAATTAGAATAGCAACAGCGCGCTGCTCACTAGCTGGAGTCACGACTCCAGCTCGGCGGCGATCAGTTCCATATTTGAAATGGCAAATAATGCTGTTATGGAATTTGTATGGACTATAACATAACTATTTGCTTTGATAACACACGCGTTTGTTATGACCCGCTTTACATATCTAAAACCGGTGGAATTACATCAGCTTTACGAGCAAGGGTGTTAAAAAAATGTATAAAAATTTTTTTGTTTAAGTTTTCACTTTTCTCGGCACTCGGGAGTGCCACGGTTTTTTTAAGTAAAGGCGCTTTAAACGAGCTAGTTTTTTGTCAATTCCTAGCTACAATTCTAAAGCTGCTGATTATATCGCTCAACACAGTGCAATAACAGCTGCAGCCTTGCAGTGTAGTGTACTAGTACTAGTCCCGTTTACAGGGCATTTTACATTAAGTTGGAGTGATGGGAGAATAAAAGCAGGCTTTTTCTCAACTTATCGTTTGTTTTCTCTCTCAAAATCCTCCACAAATCTGCCACCATTGCTCAAACCTAAGGTCGTCCCAAAAAGTATTTCATACAAACTTCTTTTACTCTACGAATTTCCGGATACTGTACCAAACCGCAATTCGGTTTAGCTAAACTGTAGCTTTGCTGTAAGTAGAGCACGGACGTAGCGGTATACTATTCTGCGTTCTATTTGCAAGGATCCAGATGCAAATCCGTTTACTTTGCTATTGATTCTACCTGCAACTTGGATTTTAAATCTAACTTCTGCTTCCATCTTGTTTAACAATATTTCTTTATTGATGTTAGTAGATGTGTCAACTGTCTAGCCAAAAGCTTATGCACTTGTTCTTATTTAGGCTCTACCGAGTATAGCAACTTTCTATGTCTTTATAATTCCCATACAAATTGTTCGTTCTCCGCACAATTGGTCTCATCATTGCGGACGCTGGATATCCCACGAAAATTCAAGACGATTTTAAATTAAATAAAAAGTAAAACGCACTAGTGTCGAATGTAGATGTAGGTATATAAATAAAGAGTAAAAGAGACCACATTATAGAAAATTTAAGGAAAGAAATTGCATCATTGCACCAACAAAAGACTTCAGTCGGTAAAAGTTGCTATTGGCCTCAAGGATAAAACTTTACGTTCGGGATTTGATCCTACGGTTGAAATTCCGAAGATTTTAATGACCGAATAGGTACAATCTAGCTTGTAGGAACCGCCCGAAAATCAGCCGAAATATCGGATTTATCACTTGAGTCCGACTGTTTTTTGTCCGAACTCATCCCGCACTAGATCTGGGAAGGGGTGACCTAGGCCGCGGGGTCATGCCCGTGTCAGTTAACTAGGTCACAGGTTATTGCTTTGGTTTGGCCGGCACCAAAATAAACCGATCGGGACTAAGGATAATAGAGGGAGATGAATATAGTTTCGGTTGCTTTGCTTATAATGATTTTTGGTAAGCATGTTGCGTAATGGAAGTTTGAGAGTGTTCCACAACTGTTTTTATTCCATCTACCAAAGCTGAATCCACCTGTGCAAGAAAACATAATCGAGCAGTTGTTTTTCAGTTTGTTTGATTCAGAATTAGTATCATTCGTTTTCGATGCTAATATAGTCAGGATGAGTTTCGCTTCCTTAGGGTTGCCAAAATTTTAAAGTTTCACAAATTTGGCTCACTTTTCTATTATAATCTATATATATAAAAGAAAGTCGTGTTAGTTACACCACTTATAACTCAAGAACGGCAGAACAGATTTAGCTGAAAATTGGTAGGGAGGTAGCTTAGAGCCAGGAGACGGACATAGGATACTTTTTTTTGTCAATTACCATAAGGGGGCGGGAAAATAAGGGTTGGAAGTTTGTATGGGGAAAAAAGTTAAGCAACCCTGGGCGCGGTCATAAAAAGGATGGGTGACCGCCGCCAGCCACTTTTTGCACTCTAGATTTTTTTTACTTTTTTTTGTATTTTGCATAATAAATTATTTTAATTTTAATGATAAACATGTAACATGTGTATTCCCACCCATCAATATATCCGAACTCCGAAGTTATGATTTTTTTATATTAAAATATTTTTTTCTTAGCTATAGTTAGAACGCCATCTATATCACCGACGTCAAAATTACTTTATACCTTTTCTCCTAGGTGTCGTTTCTACTATAGCGGAGATCGAGATACGATCGAGTATAATAATTTTCTTTGATTTTGAGTTTTGAAAAGTTAATGGAGATTTTTGCTTAGAGATTTCGATATTTTTATATTGCTGACGAAGTCGCTGGTAGGTAATATTAGTTAATCGTTTTATTTCGAAATTCAAAACCATACAATACTTGCTATTCAAAAAAAAATACGTTTCGAGACAATTTCTTCAAAAAAATTGCCGGTCGCTTCAGCGATTCTATACCAATTTACCGTATTCGTTTTGTTCTTAGCATTGCAAGATCTGGGTAAGATTTTCCCTACCTCTATCTTTTATGGGATTCTTGAGAGAAACATAAATATAAAAAAAATATTATTAATAGGTATAACAAGCGACGGAGTTTTATATTTTGTATATACCTACTCTCGATTCACTCAAAACTCCTCTACTTTGTTCAATAATGCGCAGACGAAGTTGCGCGGGTCAGCTAGTTCTGTATATAAATCACGAAATTCTCACGCCAATAGAACAAAGAAAAGTACGAAATCTTACAAAAGTACCAGGGGATCCGAGCTCGGTAAGAGGTCACGAGGTCAAGTGTGTCTTTTTAAGTAGATATGGGTCGGATGCTGTTCCATTTTGCATCGTCACACTCATAAAAACCACTTGTATTCTGTCGTGAGGAAGAATAAATCTTATTTTATTTATAAATTAAGTAAATTATTCACGAAGCAAGTTTACTTTTAAGTTAAACAACCCTAGCTTATGGTGGATTTGATCCATCATATATGATATGATGCATCTTAGATGATGTAATTTCAACAATGTAATAGATTTAGATTTTAGATTTCATTTATTGACCATGAAGTTACATAACATAACATTGGCACGTCAAATTACATTGGTACACTTAACAATTATATAGTAGGTAAAATTAATTTAAAGATAGGTGGTAGGTAAAGGTACAATACATATTATTAGACTTAGGACTCAGAGTACAAATCAGAAAATGAACAGTTCATATATTCATCGATATGGTAAAATGGATGTGATTCAAAAAACTTTTTTAATTCATTTTTAAATTTGCTCATAGGCAGACAAGTTATTTGTGATGGCAATTTATTATACATTTTAAGCTTAATGCAAAGACCTTGATTTGTAGTTTTTACAAGTCGTGTTTTGGGTATATGTAGTTTTTCTTTGTTTCGAGTGTTACGACCGTGTATTCGAAACAAAGAATTAATTGACTAATTTTGTAGTTTTATTGATTTTTTGTTCATGTTTTCGTCGTTTCTGTCTCTGATGACTGTAGGTGGATCAAATCCACCATATGTTAGGATTGTTTAACTACTGAACTACAACAATGTAATTAACTAATTTTGTACTTTTATTGATTTTTGTTCATATTTTCTATGATGACATAGACAAAAAGTACCAGGGTATCATAACGCAGCAGGGTGTATGCAGAAGTGCAGGCAGGCCACGAGGTCAAGTGTGTCTTCCAAATATAGGTCGGAAGCTCTGCCATTTGCCGATGGAAGTGTTCAAACAATGTTTTATAGCACCCTTGTAGCTTTCAAGTTTCGTCGTAAAAGATTGTTGCCACGCTCGTAATTTTAGCCGAAGAATTTTGCATTTTCTTTTACCAAAATGCAATGGAATGGAATGACGAAAATAAAACACTTGTAATGTTTTTGCAGTCCCGCGTGAAGTATTCTTTAGGTCTTTTTTAAAACGCTAATGGAAATGAAATTACAACATTTCAAAAGATGTGTCGCGTAAGCCTGTCACGCTGTTTTTTACACTACAGAAAAACATTGTTCGAGTTTAACAGGATTAAGCTCTATCTTGCTGGCTTAATAGCCATTAGTTACTTTGAAATGCTATTACAAGAACTATCGTATAATCTACGGAGTAAACTTGTCTCGTTATAATCAAATATCGGTCCCATTTCAGACGGTCCATAATCCTAAGTGAATTTTGCCAGTTGCCATATCGCAGATCTGAGGTGTCAAGGGCGAAGTTCATTCACACCTAGCCGTCTAGTAAATGATTTCGTTTATTTTTATGACAGTTTTTTTTTGCCAGTTTTTTAGCCTTTAAGATGAACGCATGCTTTAGTAACGGTGCGTAAAGGTCACAGACTCACAGCGCACTGAGTTGAGTAAGCCTAAGCCTAAATAAACCCGCTTGAGAAGCAAAAGGTTGCGGGTTCAATCCCCGCCGCGAGATAAATGTTTGTATGATCTGCAAATATTTATCTCGGGTCTGGGTGTTTCTATGTATAATATGTATGTATTTATAAACAAAAAGTATCTAAGTAGTATATCAGTTATCTGGTTCCCATAGTACAAGCTATGCTTAGTTTGGGGCTAGATGATGGTGTGTGATGTCCAGCATAATTTTTTATTATTTATAGATTTTGTGAAATGACAAAAAGAATTAATACGCTCGGCGTTTTGGTAAATATCGAGCGTAGTCTTGTTAAACTATATAAATCTATGGACATACAAAATGCTCACAATAAATTTAATTCTGCTTGTAGCTCTTTGTGTCTTCACATCGACCACACATTGTTTGGTTTCGTGAGGTTAGAGCGCTTCGTGGCCTGTGATTTGTGTTTGCTTACATAAAGTGTGGTAAGGTTAACTATTCACGGTAGGTATACCTACCTACAAAAGTTATACTAATTCCTAATTCCTATTCCTAATAATAGAATAAATCTGAAAGTTTGTGAGTATGTTTGTGTAACAATCACGCCTAAACTAGTGAACCGATTTGGATGAAACTTGGAATAGACGTAGATAATGACCTGGAATAGCATATAGGCTATTCAAAATGTTGGTACCACGCGGGCGAAGCCGCGCGCATTAGCTAGTATTTAATAAAGAAAAGAAAAGTATTCTTTTTCATATTTGTCTATTTCTTTTGATTCTATCACGAGTGCTTTTCTACCCTTTTCCATTGTCTACATTTATTTCTTCTGCAAGTTTTCATAAAATAATAAACTTGGAGATACTTTTATGAACCCCTTATAATGAACGATCAACAGGTTCAAGAAACCCGAAAGCATTTTATTTTACGAAGGTTTTTATAAACTCTGCATCTGAAACATCTATGACATTTATCGCGGCTTTTTCATTTACTTAGTCCGTAACTTGTTTTGGTGAAATAAAAAAAACGAGTATTTTTCACGGTCTTACTAATAAACGTGGTACTTATAAAGTTATGGCAAGTACTAACTAGAAATAAGATAAATAATGTGTCTCCATCACATAAGATCAAAACTGTCAAAGAGGCATCTGTGTGTTGGCCTCGGCCCCATGCATGCCTGTCAAACGTCCGGGACTCCATAGTCCCGAGATGTTGAACATTGACAAACAAAATAATGCTGGACATTTCACACAGCATCATCTAGCCCTAAACTAAGTAAAGCTTGTAGGGAACCAGGTAACTGATAATATACTACTTATATACTTGTTTGTAGATACATTTATACACAGCATAGACGTTTCGTCTATGATACATAGAAACACCCAGACCCGAGATAAATGTTTGCAGATCATACAAACATTTATCCCGCGGCGGGGATCGAACCCGCAGCTTTCTGCGTCACAAGCGGGCTTCACCCACTGCGCCACAGAGGTCGTCTTTGGTTTGGTCGTCTTCGATTGTTTTAGATACCTGTCATAACTTTAAACCATGTTTATTAGAAAGGCCGTCAATTGTCTCTAATGTTTTATTATCTGGGCTCAAAGTAAGAATGGACAGGCCATGTCTGATGCTTCTTCTGGTGACTTATGGATAAAAACCACGGATTTAACTTCTGATATAATTAGAAATAAAACCATAAATATAAATACAATACTTAGGTACAATACAGGTAGAAGCGCTCGTGGTCGTGCTTGCTTAGTCGTTCTTGATAGATCGTCGAAGTTAAGCAACGTTCGAAACGGTCTGTAAGTGGATGGGTGACCGCCAGTGGCATTTTCATCTGAGCGCTTCCGTGCTACGGAGGGCACGTTAAATGGTCGGTCCCGGCTATTTATGCCGTTAAGCCATGACGGAGGCTTTAAGGCGGCCTAAAAACTCCGTCAACCGAGTTGGCCACTGACTCTTACGAACTTACTTACTTAGGTACTAAGTTTAATTTAAATATTCTGAAGTTGCTAAAAAAAATGTTCTAAAAAACCTTTTTGTCATTTTTACTTCGAGACTGCATTTTCCCGAGTAAAGAGCTGGGCGTGGGCGGCAACGGTCGGCATGCAAACACTATTTATTACTTTTCACGTAAAATGAATTGGTCCTTCAACTGCTGGAAGTGTTATCGAAGTGTATTGGTATTTTTAACGCTACTTGGAATTTGATTTGGGTATGGAAAAATCAAAGTTGTTTGAACTGTGTCCCGAGATACGATTATGTTATGAGTCTGGGTGTTTAAAGTGGAGAAAATAACAGCAGTTCCGCACACTGCTTTGTATAAGCCCTCCAAAAATACGACAAAAGTTCCTGAACAATTGGTGACTGGGAAGTTTCATTTTCATGATGTCATTTCGGAAAATTTTCGGATTGGAAACAGACTTTTTAAACATTTTTAGACCTGAGGGGCTATTGTGTTTTAACTCAACTGACAATGGACATCGGCTTCATTTTGAGATTTGAAACCTAGCCTGGAACTGTCATTTTCGTATTGTGTGATTGGTTGAGCTCTATTGGGATGATAACTGGAATTTTTCAGCCGTGTTAAGGACTTATTCTTGGCTTAACGACTAGTATAGTATAGCATCCCACTTGCTTCTAATCTTAGGTACCTAGTAAGGTAGTACTTACTAGGTACTTCTAATATTATACCTAAATTTTAATGTTGGTGTATGTTTCTGTTACAATCACGCCATAACCGGAGAACCGATATTGATGAAACTTGAAATAAATAAGCTATTCTAAATTTTGGTACCTCGCGAGTAGTCGCGCGTGAAGTCGTGGTCGGAGGCTAGTGCAATATACACGTGTCAAGTGCCGCGATGTTTTATAATTGTCGACGAATGGTTCTTTACTGGAAGTGGTTTCATTAAAGCTGTATATTCGGGAGCTATTTCCGACGGATCGCGTGCAACGCTCATTTGGCGAGCAATGCTCGTACAGTTGCTTAGTAAAGCACAGAAAAGGATATTTTGTTTCGAGTGTGTTTCTGTCTAAGGCCAAAAATAATGTTGTATTTTTCAATCTTATTCAGGATCAGAAGTTTAGAGGAAGTTTGAAAGTTGCGACTGTGACGGATAAGTTGAGGAGTAATAGGTTGTCGTGGTATGGGCATGTAATGAGGGAAGAGAGTCATGTAACGAGAAGAATGTTAGGTTTGAATGTGGAAGGATGTAGCAGAAGAGGTAGACCAAAGAAAATATGGGTGGACTGTGTGAAGGATGATATGGTAAGAACGGAGTGAGTGTTGAGATGACGGTTGATAGAGCGGAGTGGAAGAGGAAAACCTGTTGTGCCGACCCCACATAAAAGTGGGATAAGGGCTGGGAAGTGATGATGATGATTCAGGATCAGAAGTCATATATTTACAGTCTGACTTACCTATATTACTCGTAATCATTAATTTGATAATGGCCATTAATTGGAACATTAATTAGAACAATTTAATAAAGCGAATGAGCAGCAAGTGGGTTGCATGTATGTACCTTACCTACGTGAATTGATAATTGTTTTACTAACTCTGAAAAAAATTCAGAGCAATTATTTAACAAGAATTTATTGGCACATTAATTTGGCGTTAATATACCTAGGTACTTATATGAATTTGATACGCTGCAACGCTGTCACACAGAACAAGAATAGCATTACAACTACAAGTTAGCTACAAGAACAACTATTTATGAGTCGCTACGCCAACAATGATCTCACTTGCGTCACCGACTGTACCTGTCCACATGAATCATTGACCTTACAAGAATCGCTCCCTTTGTTTGAACAATACATTAAGTTGCTTATCCTTCATAATGTAAACTTGTAGTCTTTAATCAAAATCCATGGACTACCCTCTTGTTTGTGATTCATTGATATATAAAGGAACTTACTCGTACCACTTAGGACTTGTACAAAATGTCAGGTTTAGCGAACCGATGCTCAGTAACATCGGATAACAAATCTTCAGCGATTATTTTCCATTCATTATTTTCAAAGAATAAAAGTTTACTTTTACGATTCATGGAAAATTACGCAAGCACCTGTCAAAAGTTAAATAAACTCGTGGAACGCGGAAAACTTTGAGTATTTCAGCCCCCACACTATGATTCCTTGTGTCGTAAAAAAAAATACAAATCGCTCTCTATGGTTTGTCTTCAATAGCCTTCACTTTTACGGTATTGTAGTGATTTAATGGTCGCTTTTAAAGCTTGAAGATTCTTGAACAAACAACAAGCCTTTAGCTGACAATTCATGACTTTATTACCTAGCATAAATCCAAGTTATTGCCAGGTACAATCAACTTGGTTAATAGGAGATAGAATTCCACGCGAGAAGCAAGATTACGCTTTTAATGTTAGAAGAGTGCAGCATGATTGTGAATCTGCTCTGAATTAATTCGTTTTTGAAATCGGTCATCTTTTACAACCAGTGTGGACTGGCGAAGGAAAACATTGACCACGGCTTAAACTCATTTAGGCACGTCGTTTTAGTAGACAATGTCGTTCACCCTATAGAAAGGATTTGCGTGGACCTCCTCAATTTCTGTCCTTGTGGCTGAGTGTCAAACTTTTTGTTCTACAAACGAAACTCGTGTTTCATGATTTTTTTACTCAACCAGAGTGTCATCACCGATTAGCCTCTTGGCTCGCCTTTCTATCGACTCTAAGGCCTGAAGATGTTGCTTGGCAGAGCCATCCCAGAGGTGAAAACAGTATTCCATACAGGCTCTAACCTGCGCTTTATACAAAATGATAAATAAATAATGCTGGACATTTTCACACAGCATCATCTAGCCCCAAACTAAGCAAAGCTTGTACTATGGGAACCAGATAACTGATATACTACTTATATACTTTTTGTTTGTAAATACATACATATTATACATAGAAACACCCAGACCCGAGATAAATATTTGCAGATCATACAAACATTTATCCCGCGGCGGGGATCGAACCCGCAACCTTCTGCGTCCCAAGCGGGTTTTTACCCACTGCGTTACAGAGGTCGTCGAAATGAGCAACTGCATGGGCGTAAAATAACGCCTCACCTTTGAGAGGATGGATACCTACCTTTTTTGAGGCTATCTGAGCTTTTGACTCGATATATGACTGATATTTGATGATAGAGACGCTTTTGAGGTACTCCTTTCTCAAGGTATTTCTAAGGTTGACTGTTCTAGAACAAAGTACTCTACGGGGCATTGCACTCTATTATACAAAGCACCAATTTAAAATCAGTGCCGTCATCCATTTCCATAATTAAATAAGCAAGCTTGCGCGTTTTATACGTAATCCATTAAACGAGGACGGTGCTTTATCCTATCCTTTGGGATGTCGCAGATTAGCTGGTAGTCTGTGTAGTGTAGTGATGACTTTTATTTATCCGTATTTCCGTATACTTGCGAAGGTATTTCCGTATATTCGCTTTCGCCTAGTGAAATATAATTCGTACTAACTGCGCTCCGGGTGTAGGTTAGGTATACGGTTTCTCGGGAATATTTCGCTTTTCCAGGATAAAAAGTAGTCTCTTCTTGACTACTGATTATCCATCTCTGAGAGATGTAGTGTATTCTCCCAAAACAATTCCGTTTACGTCACATTTATTTGCAACGCTATCCGTATTAAATTCTATTCTAATATTGTCCCCACCACTACCTAGTACCCAACCACAATATCGTGTCAAAGTTTATAATATTTTATTGTTGTTTTTTCAGGTACAAGCGGTTTCCGCTATGAGACAAAAGATTGAGGTAACTTTAGAAACTATAACGACAATAGGTGAACTTGACTCTTTGAAACCCAGCACCGGACAAAGGTGTGCTCTACCCTTTTCAAGTGGAGTTTGTTTATACACTTTTATCTCTATTTTAATACAACTTTTTGTGGATTATATCACAAACTGTTGGTAAAGGCATCTTCTCTTTCACGGCAATTGGCCCTTGAAGTCAGAAATCGTGGTGGGATGCATCCGAATATTCATCAAACGAAAGAAAAAAGGAACGCGAATACGGTCCCTGTTTCGTTTCGTCTGTATGGGATAATAATATACAGACAGGTAGCTTATTAAGCAGAAAGGGTATACCTACTTCACTTACAGGTAGCTTATTAAGGAGCGGTAGGATACACTGCATTAAGCACATCGGTGGCAGACGAGACGAGCCAGTTGTTACACAGACTGCACCAGACAACAAAGAAACAGACCCTTACGTAGCTCATGGAAGAATCACTCGTTCACTGAACAAGATAACAGGTGTGGGCAGTTTTATTACAAATGGTTATTTAAATTACGAGTATACCAGCTGCGTTCCGGGGGACTTCCAGAGTACCTGCTACAGTTTATCGGGATTTTCCATATTAAATGTTTTAGAGTTTATGCCATTCAAAAGAGATCTTTTCGAAGAAGGCGATTATTGGATTGCAATCTGTTTGTTCTATGTGTCAAAAAAGAGGTTCGACAAAATTAAGTGAGTGAGCTGTACATCGTTTTTATTGTGTTTACCAGCTAAATTACGGAATGTAGGGGGTGCTAGGTGCATTGGGGGTGTAAGCGGATATAAAGGGGGTGGAATCGCTTTTGTCTGGTCTGGTGAGACTAATATTTTGAAATATCTTTAAGGTCTAGAAGTCTAGCAGCTGGTATTCGCTGTATTTTTGGTTTGTTTAATTATTATGATAATTTTAAACAGAGAACGGTAATTTACAAATTTCACAATCAACTCATTTACTATTGCCACACCACAACTGAGAACTTCCGTGCTTATTAGGGCTCGTAAAATGGTCGAACCACGATGAAGGTTCTTTTACAGGGACTTCAGACGCACAGCTGATTGTCATCCACACCTGGTTGATATTCCACTTAATAGAACTAAGCGCTTTCAAAGTTCTTTTATTATGCGCACTACAAAAATTTGGAATCAGCCTCCCGCGTATTTCCGCTGAGCTACGACCCTGTTGTTTTTAAGAAGAGAGTTAATAGGCACCTTCTGGGTAGGCTCGCTCCATCGTAGACCTCATTCTTGCCTATGTAAGTTTCGAGGTCAAGAGTCGACCCATTCATCATAAAAAAGACCTAAAAATGTCTCGGCTATAAAGTAGTGAGGCCTAAAAATTTCGTCACACCAGAATTGGCCACAAACTCATAATACATCTTCTAACTTTCTATAAACTGGTTTTTATTCTAGTAAGCTTGCCGGTTTATTGGATTTGGTCGAGCACGCATGCTTCATTAACTAAACACCCGGCAGACAGACATTGACTTTGTATTTAATGTCTAGGTTATAACAACTGACCTTGGGAACTCGCATTTTTATGCGAATTTCAGTTCTTTTATTTTTTCGTGACGAAATTTTGCATCACTATGCTGTTTGTTATTTTTAGTAGTACCTTACCTATACAAAAAAGTTGTCTCCAGTAGTATACAATGAAGTTATGTCCTTTTCTTTACAACATAATTTCATCATAGTCATTGCCCCGGCCCTTACATATCCCAGGCCGCTATGGTTGTCGATGTGCGGTCGTTATGGTCTCTATTTCCACTTTTATCTTTCGACAATTATGCATTTGTTTAGTAAGATTTTTTTTGGGTGATTCAATATTGTATAGGTATCAGTTGGCTGCAGCCTGTAGCCATCTCATCAGATTTTAAGAAAGCACAAAAATATGTGTTCAGACGCAAGGGAAATGTTCAATATGCACAGAGGTCACCGACCTGGGTGCATCAATCACGGCGATATTGCGGTTAATAGAGATAATTGAAGCTGCGTGGGCGCAGACAGCTGCTACTACCGGGAGGGTTCGGGACCGACCGTCATTTTGAAGATGACATTTTATGTCGCTAAAGTGCAATGAGTTTCTCCATCTATATTTTTGTATTTAATGCCCGTGCTCGCAAACTGTGATGGAAATTAAATAATCATAGAAACACAAAATAAATAAGTACCTAATTAAATTAAACTTACAATAGAAAACTGTCTTTACGATCGCAGGTAAAGTGCCCAAAAGGCTGGCGGCATTATCTCGTTGAATGGCTATACATCATACTTATCTTCTGTCCGAGGTAAGCACCAGTCCTTTGGTCATTGGTCTCGTCAATCAACCTCTTGGATAATTCTCTGGAAAGGAGCCACGCCTCTGGACCTCATGAGTACCTAGAACCTACCGCCCAATATCACTCCCGTACCCTTAATTAAATGTGATTGAAAAGGGTAGGTAAAGGTACGTTTGACGCTAGTATCTGTCTGTCTGTGAATTTGTTGACCAATTTAAAAACGGTAGTGTAAAAATTCATGCTTTTACTTTCCCGTCAGCAATTTTGTTGAAAATAGTGAAAATTGCAAATGGCTGCCGTGGCCATTACAGTAAATCATGTTGTTCTAGTGCTGTTGTAAACTCATACTGTAGCCAAATCCTTTTCATTCGGGCTGTGTGTGATAGCATAATGCTGGTACGAGCATCCGACATTTTAGTTTCGTTATTAATAATGTAAACGGCCACTAGCGCCATTTTGTTTAATTTTAAAATAGATTACAGTGTAACAAGCCTATAACATCGATATTTTACATAGGTAGGTACCTACCTACTCTTATTCTGTTCAGCCGTGTTAAACAAATGAGGTTGTTCCTCGACTTTCAATCCGAAGGTCGTGGGCTCGAATCTCGGCCGTGTATCAATTTATTTATCGTTTCGTAAAATTTATATGCACTTTAACACGAGCTTTTAACGGTGAAGGAAAACATCGTGAGGAAACCCGCAGTTTAGTCAGCTCCACACGTATTGACGTTGTCTTTCCTGTGGGCCAGGCTGATTAAGATGAGAGGATGGTTTAGGTGCTGGGCAAGCTTATTCCATCTTAAACAATGTCCCAGGCACTACAGGGTCCCGTTGAGTGTAGGCATAGGTCTCTTGACGCTGTATCAAATATAGGTAGATGTAAAGGCCTAGGTTTAAGTTTTATTCTGTTCAGTTACTTAAATGAACTTTATTTTCTATATAAAACATAGCAACTTGCGCTTTTGCAAACATTCCAAAGTCATCTTTAAACAGCTTACTTCTAAATGCTTGCTGTTTAGTCTAGCCTTGGTTTATGGTAAGGCTTTCTTGGATTTATAACTGTTACGTGTTTGTATCTATGGAGTAACTAAGGGTCAGCTCACGCTGAGACCCGACGCGTTTAACAGCATTGATAACAAAACAATTATAGTATTTATTTACTACCCACAAAGGTCCAAAGTTGTTCAACAGCGCGCAAATCGGTGACAGCGGAACAGCATTCACATGCGCACAATAGCTTTTCAAATGCGTAAAGCGTTGCATTACAACCTCTTTTCTGGCCTTTTTAAGCGTCCTGTTGCTTTGACGACCTCTGTGGTGCAGTTGGTGAAAGCCCGCTTGGGACGCAGAAGGTTGCGGGTTCGATCCCCGCCGCGGGATAAATGTTTGTATGATCTGCAAATATTTATCTCGAGTCTGGGTGTTTCTATGTAAAATATGTATGTATTTATAAATATAAAGTATATACGTAGTATATTAGTTATCTGGTTCCCATAGTACCTACAAGCTTTGCTTAGTTTGGGGCTAGATGATGCTGTGTGAAATGTCCAGCATTATTTATTTATTTATTTATCAGTGTAACCTGGCCCTTATTGCCCAGAGTTTGCTGAAATCGCATACAGTTTGAGCAATAGTGACTGGTGGAGCTTTGCATAAATAATTCTTGTAGCATTGTCCAGTGTCAGTGCACTGTACATAAAGGGCTGTAGCTGTGAGCTAACATTGTTTTATCTAGATCCAGGGCTTACGTAGCTTGGAACATGTATTTGGTTAGTGACTAGTCATTATTATCTTTGTTGCACACCAAAGTACTTAAGTACTAAGTAGAAAGAGCTCAGCTTTTGTCGGATGATTCAATTTCCTCTATTTATCTCTATCTCGTCTCGTTTACTTTTCTATACGGCAGCGACCTTCTGTTAATCTGTCTCATGTATTTAATTCTTTGTCTTTTCCTTCCTCGGCTTTTTTCCACTACTTTTTCTACTTTCTTATTTTTGATGTGAAACATTTTAGGTCCCAAAGCATTTGAAAGCATAGATGATTCATGCTATGGAAAAAGTCCAGTCAGGGTATATTTTAAAAACATATGTCAATGTTTTCAATACATAATACTGAGCTACTTGTAACCTTCATTCTACTTCGTGTTATGTAATGAAAATAGAAAATTATTGTTAGATTCAACTTATTCACATGCAAGGTTAAATAATAATAGATACTCACTGAACAAAGCTATAAGTCCACCTAAGCATCAGCTTTGCAGGAAAAGTCAATTTATTTATTCGCCCAAAACTTTGAACAGTCAATAAACCTATTGGCGACAACTACTCTTTGCAGCTCTTACACTTACAATAATAATAAATAAACAATGCTGGACATTTCACACAGCATCATCTAGACCCAAACTAAGCAAAGCTTGTACTATGGGAACCAGATAACTAATATACTACTTATATACTTTTTATTTATAAATACATACATATTTTACATAGAAACTCCCAGCCCCGAGATAAATATTTGCAGATCATACAAACATTTATCCCGCGGCGGGGATCGAACCCGCAACCTTCTGCGTCCCAAGCGGGCTTTCACCCACTGCACCACAGAGGTCAAAGCAATAGGACGCTTAAAGAGGCCCGAAAGGAGGTTGTAATGCAACGCTTTACGCATTTGAAAAGCTATTGTGCGCATGTGAATGCTGTTCCGCTGTCACCGCTTTGCGCGCTGTTGAACAACTGTGGACCTTTGTGGGTAGTAAATAAATACTCTTTTTGTTTTGTTATCAATGCTGTGAAACGCGTCGCGTCTCAGTGTGAGCTGACCCTTAGTTACACTACTTATATACTTTGTTGTTTGTAAATACATACATAATATACATAGAAACACCCAGACCCGAGATAAATATTTGAATATCATACAAACATTCATCCCGGGGCGGCGAAAGGACCCGCAATCTTCTGCGTTCCAAGCGGACTTTCCCTACTTTTACCCACTGCGCCACAGAGGTCGTCACTATGAAAATATCTAGGCATTCATAAAGATAGCTGATTCGATGCGCAGAATACAATTTTGTATGAAAAAGCGTCTACTGCGCATCGAAACGGCTATAGCTTCATGAATGCCTAAAGATCTATTGACCGTAGTGAAGTGAACTCAAGACGTATTACGTTTATCTTACTCTAACAATGTCAATCAATAAGTTACGTATAATATATTCTGTTTCTATGTATCCTTGAAAGGTCATACTACCATTCACCAAATCTATGTTATACTACTGCGCATTTTGTACAGATAACTCAGTAGGTACTCAATTCACCCTGACACAATTACAGGGTATCAAAACGAAACTAAATACGCAATGGACCAGTTTACTTGTACAAGTGTTCCGTTACACACCAACTGGATAAATATTTTGACCAGTTTTACGCATTAGTATTATACCTACATGGTCGAAGATAAAAAGCGAGATGAACCTTGATTTGAAGTCAACTAGAGTTTTAAAAGCCTAGTAAATAAGCAATAGAGTCTCCCCAGAGACGTGAACTCCATTATAGGGGTCTAGACGGCAGTCAAAGACACGTACATACAAACAACATTTGGTAAACATATTGGAATTCTGCGTGACTGTTTGCAAACCTGTCGGCGCGGCGATCCTCACCTCACTACCTCTTTGAATGCTGACTCTCCCCTAAATAAAATATGAGCAAATTTGAAAAGAGAATCATTATTAAAAACGAATGCTGACGGAAAAGGTATTGCCAAATACCTGGCCCCGGTCGAAGTGCAAATACTTAACAAACTGATTCTGATGCGTATTTCATAAAGGAAAGGATATTTTACAATACAATCGGTTAGTAAAAAATACAGAGTATCATTCAAAGTCATTTCGTTGAGCAATGTGTGAATAAATAAATACTATTATTTTTTTCTGGCAACACAGCTGGTGCATGTGCAGTTTACGAGGCGCACTTGGCGAATTCAAAATGGCTGGGTGTGATTGCAAGCCGTTATTTAGAGATTTTGTAACAGTTTGTTGACTTAAATTAGTCTGGGTGAGAAACATTTTACTTATTGAATAATTTTCTGCACGAGTTCCAGCATATCGATTTTTTCAATGACAGCCTATGCTCCATATATAATAATTTAAAAGTATATTTAAGTTATGTTAATTTAAGATAGTAAGGGCTTACCTTTGGATTTTTCTGTAGCTTCTATCTATTTTAATAATTCATTTCATTTCTAACCAGGGCGACGAACACGGTTGGGTCTAGCTTCTTTATGATCCAACCTCACCCACCACGTTGGGTAAATGACATACTGAAGATCGAAGGGAATGTTTGGACAAAATAGGCTCCAGATAGATGATCCAGATAGGTATAAAAGAAGAGAGGTCACCCAGCCACAATATAGTCGTCATTGCCGGCACCTTCTGCGTCCACAAAGTCTGGTAAAGTTGACTGAAGTCCATAAAGCCACCAGCGTTTAGGCCCTCCGAAAAAATAACCAGTCTGATATTAGTCTTAGTAGTATTAGTCTGATATTTGGGGAGACTTGGAATTTGATTGGCATAGGTCCGGAAAAAAATGCGTGAAAATAAGGAGGACTATGCATCGATGAGTTTGAATGCACATACACACATCGGATAAAAAAAAAAAAAAAAAATTACACATCGGATACACTGGTAGGTGTAGGCCTAAGATCGATGGACTGTGTGAAACGGATTTATTTGTGAAATGAGTGAGCTATGAAATAACGAGGGATGGAGGATAGAACAATGTTGTGTCGACCCCACTTAGTAGAGGTAGGGAGATAAGAAAAATAAGGAGGCCTATACTCAGCAGTGGGTGGCTTATGATTGGATAAATAGATCAGCACAGCGATTCGAAGTATGAATCGCTGTGCTGATCTATCAATCCAATTTCCAAGCGGAACGCACTCGCGACTTAACCGTTCCGCTGTTCAACCGACCGCAACAAATCGCTGTGCTATGGAATGAAGAAACGTCACATTTTGACATATTCCTAGATGCTTTCGTTTTTTTTTTTTTTTTTTTTTTTTTAAATTAAATAGGTCAGCATTTGACCTCACTCTGCCTGATGTTAAGCAGTAGTGAGGTCTAAGATGGAGCATGCTTACCTAGAAGGAACCTATTTACTCTTGATTTGAAGACCCCTAAATTGTACTTTTCGGGAAATACAGAGCCCGGCAATGAGTTCCACAATTTGGCGGTGCGTATGAAATATGTGGACTCAAAACGCTTTGTACGAACTCTGGGAATGTCGACCATGTACAAGTGGCGTCTTTCCGGGAACCTGTTGGCCCGATAATAGAATGGGGATGGTGGAACTAAATTATGGAGTTCTTGTGCACACTCTCCGAAATGAAGTCGATAAAAGACCGACAGACACGCGACTCTACGGCGATGCTCAAGGCTTTGAAGCCGAGACTCAACCAGAGTGTCATCACCTATTAGCCTCTTGGCTCGCCTCTCAATCGACTCTAATGCCTGGAGATGGTGCTTGGCAGAGCCATCCCAGACGTGAGAGCAGTACTCCATACAGGCTCTAACCTGCGCTTTATACAAAGTGAGCAGCTGCATAGAAGTAAAATAACGCCTCACCTTTCGTTGCGGTCATCCACCGTCAGGGTCGGGACCGCCAGACAGATATTACAGCATTTATTAGTCTGTAATATAGAATGCTGGTTTATGGTTAGGAAAGATTGCTATACTCGTAATAGCTTTGATGATATCATTTCTGAATGGGTAAAATATTCTTTGCTATGTTTTACCAATCTCTCTCGTAAGCATCGATTTCAATACTTAGGTAACTGATTTTATACAAGTCAACATGTTCAACAGTTTTCTCTAAGATTCGGAGGCATCTTCTTAGGATCTTGAGGGACTTGACCAGTCATGATCCTGTCTGTTCCTTTGATGTTTGGAGACACACATAGCCCCCCGTTCCTGTATTGCATTTGTGCAGAGGTCAGCTACCGGCGAGACGTCTAGACGTTATACTTCCTCATTCGATCGCTGTGGTCTATTATATTTTTTAGTCCAGGGTGTTTGCCAGACGGTACTAGAACTGTCTAGACTTTACAGGGTGTAAAAGTCTGAAAACACGTGGAAACTGATAAAACTCTTTGATTACTTCTTCCAAAGAGTATTCATATGTTCACTGATGGATATACCTATACCTTCTCTCTTCAAAATATTTAGTCAAAATAAAGGTGACATTGTAATTTGTAACTAGCGATTGAGGAGAAAGGAAAAACTTTGCTGGGCTAGCCCCACACTCTTATCATAGGGGCATTTGTTCATTTTATTGAATGCTTCGACCTTTTATCCTGAAAGAATGATAAGTTCTCGTGGGATGGACTTGACAGCTTGTTCAAATGGTTTCGAAAGTAGTCCTCTTACATCCTGTACTAACTTCCTTAGTTGACCAATAGTGCCTATAAACTGTGGATCCAGTCTAGGGTGGTCATATTATTTGATGGTCAATATTTTCCCCCTTTATCCTCCCGCCCTCATGCCAACATGTTTGGGAAGAGAAATATGTACCTACTAGCAAAATTCCTTCGTTAATTTGGACAAAATGAAATACTTTTCATTTGGGAACTTGCAGTACTGAAATAAAAAATTTTGAAAAAAAAATTGAACCGACTTCACATAACACAAATAGACACTAAAGGTGCATTTACACGGTGCGATATGATTTAGCATCGCACGCCAATTTTTCCCGTGTGAACGCTCATCGTATGCGATGTGTCTTAGTATGCGATGTGCCGTCGGGACTTACTTAGTGTTTTGCGATGCGGCATCGGTAGCTCCGACGCGCCGTCGGAGAACAGAGTAGGGTTACCATACTAAAAATTGGAAACCCGGACAAATGCCAGACAAAATATACGATTTAAATGGAAACGCACGTGGCTTACAACATATTATGTTGGTACCACGTGAGTGAAGCCACGGTGCGTTCCGCAAGCTCACATACCTAAATGTAGACATTGATATTTTAATGTTCAATATAATAGTCTTAATAACGAGAATTTCATTAGTTTTCTACATAAAAAAAAATCTTGTAAGTACTTATTTTGTATCATAATATCTTAGAAAAATCTAAATAAAACGACAGGTCTGGAGAAATCTTAACGTATGGTTACTGTAAAATGGGCGGATTATAGGGGCGTATGCCACAGAATAAGTTTCATAGTTACCTAGACTTTTACTAACTGCGGAAGAGCATACGATATTTGGTAGATTATAGCGTTGTTAAATTTCAACAATGTTCTCAAGGGATCGATAGTGGAGTGGTCTAGTGTGCGGTTTCCAAGAAGAGACATGCTGGTTCAATTCCTTGCACAAAAATTTTTTTGCATTTTTTTTTATTTTTGCTTCTCTAGAATTTTTTTTTATGTTAATGGTGAACATCTCAGTTTCATAAACTTTTTAATAAAAACTAAAGAAAATAAAATTAAAATTCAAGGTCCGAACAGAGTACTTACTTAGATGGTAATTTTACCTAATACTAGCTGTCCGCCGCGGTGTTACCCGCGATCCCTCGGGAAAACTTCACTTCCCCGGGATAAAATATGTATAGCCTATGTTCATCGGGGATAATGTAGGATTCTATTGATGAAAGAATTTTTAAATCGGTCCAGTAGTTTTGGAGCCTATTCATTTCAAACAAACAAATCTTTCCTCTTTATAATATTAGTATAGATAAGCTGGCCATTTATTATTATAATAATAGGTAATAACATTAGGGACACAAAAATGTCTGAAATAAAGATTTTTTATTTTAAGGATAATGTAGCTACTCAAATCCTTCAATCCGAAGGTCGTGGGATCGAATCCCGGCCATGCATCAATGGATTTTGCGTTTCGTAAAATTTATATGCGCTCTGAACGGTGAAGGAAAACATCGTGAGGAAACCAGTTAGTATTCTAATAGGCGGCGATGGGCTTGCAACCTGTCACGTATGGAATACTAACTTCTGCAAGATGTGGGCATGTATCAAATATGTATTTGTACATGCCTCTGACTACCCCCTTAGACATCTTCAAAGGATCTGGAATATAAAAGATCTGAGAGAATGTCTACCGCGCCTTGGGGATACAGTCGTGACCCTGTTTTTTGTAGCTACTACCTACGAACCTACCTACCTGTGGTACCTGTGGTACCTAATGGTACCGAGATATGTAGGTACATAGGTATGTATAAATAACATGAAAATATAAAGCAAAAACTCAAAACTAGGTAAACCTACCTACTTACATATGTGTGTATAATGTAGATATAGGTATCTAAGTTCGTATGATGGCCGTATATGGCCTCCGAAGCCGACAATTAACCTTACCCTCCCAAGCATGGAAGCTTTCAAATACCACTAGCGGTCACCCATCCATTTACGACGACCATGAGCGTTTCTACAAAGTGACAATGACGCAGTTGCGAGTCTTTCTGTTGGAACTACCTACTATCTACCGTTGACCTAAATAGGTAAGTAAGTAAGTACCTACATTGTGACATAGGTAGGTAAGTACAAATCGCCTCATTATTGTATTGGAAACATTTAGGTAGGTAGGTAACTAGGTAGGTAGTACCTACCTACCTAGTTACCTACCTACCTAGTCTGCTAGGTTATCTAGCCAACTTTACATCCACAACCTACCTGTTTAAACTTTAGTTAGGTACTACCTACAGTTTTTTGAAATGTGTCCAACACTGCGTTTGAACATTGAGCTAAGTAGGTAGGTATATTATTGTCCCCCCCGAAGGATTCCAATCGGGACAAAATATAGCCTATATTTATCGGGGATAATGTAGGATTCTATTGATGAAAGAATTTTTAAATCGGTCCAGTAGTTTTGGAGCCTATTCATTTCAAACAAACAAATCTTTCCTCTTTATAATATTAGTATAGATAAGCTGGCCATTTATTATTATAATAATAGGTAATAACATTAGGGACACAAAAATGTCTGAAATAAAGATTTTTTATTTTAAGGATAATGTAGCTACTACCTACGAACCTACCTACCTGTGGTAGGTACCTGTGGTACCTAATGGTACCGAGGTATGTAGGTACATAGGTATGTATAATAACATGAAAATATAAAGCAAAAACTCAAAACTAGGTAAACCTACCTACTTACTTATGTGTGTATAATGTAGATATAGGTATCTAAGTAAGTTCGTATAATGGCCGTATAAGGCCTCCGAAGCCGACAATTAACCTTACCCTCCCAAGCATGGAAGCTTTCAAATACCACTAGCGGTCACCCATCCATTTACGACGACCATGAGCGTTTCTACAAAGTGACAATGACGCAGTTGCGAGTCTTTCTGTTGGAACTATTTACCGTTGACCTAAATAGGTAAGTAAGTAAGTACCTACATTGTGATATAGGTAGGTAAGTACAAATCGCCTCTTTATTGTATTGGAAACATTTCGAAAAACTGGACCTACCTAGTAGGTAGGTCCAGTATTTCGATTTAGGTAGGTAGGTAGTTACCTACCTAGTACCTACCTAGTCTGCTAGGTTATCTAGCCAACTTTACATCCACAACCTACCTGTTTAAACTTTAGTTAGGTACTACCTACAGTTTTTTGAAATGTTTCCAACACTGCGTTTGAACATTGAGCTAAGTAGGTAGGTATATTATTGTCCCCCCCGAAGGATTCCAATCGGGATAAAATATAGCCTATGTTTATCGGGGATAATGAAGGATTCTATTGGTGAAAGAATTTTTAAATCGGTCCAGTAGTTTTGGAGCCTATTCATTTCAAACAAACAAATCTTTCCTCATTATAATATTAGTATGGACCCAGTATGGATAAGCTGGCCATTTATTAAAATTATGGCGAGTGCACGAAAGAGATGGAGAGTTCTTAGTTTGCAATGCAACTACCTTGGGAGAAAAAGAGATGACACAATTTTCTCGGTAGGCGCGTTGTGCATTGTGCAGTACGCAACCTCACGGTCGGTAGCGTCAGCAGATTCAATAGATCATGTTATTGAATATGGAAGTCGAAATAGATAATTACATTTATAAATTTTAATATTTTAGTTGGTGTAATATATTAATATATATTTGGATAAGTAAGTCTTATCTATTTAAAACTAAACTGTATAATGTACAAAGTATATTCATAAACCTTTAAAATATTTAGGTACGTTACTTATAGCTACTACTACCACTTAAATTATTCAACATTAATTTGTATTTCACATTCACACCACCATACAAATTCAAAAACACAATACAAAAATACTTAGCGTCATAATATTCACAAAAAGGATCGTCACGGAGAAGTCGTAGCGCACTTGTTTTTAATGCAGAGAACTGCATTAACAAAAAGTTTTTATATTTTTTGAGATAGGATATTATTGAATTTTTTTTTTGCGTATTTGGAGGCTCTATCTGTTTACAAACAAATACTTCAAATAACTATGGTCTTAATTTTATTGGAACACTTAAAAATACTAAATTTTAGTTTTCATGCAAAATGTATTGAGAATAAGTTTTATTGAAAAATGGTTTTTCAATAGGGACAAGTATGGATATTATACTATTATTCAGGAGGAGTTCCATTGAACCGCTCCTAGTTCTAGTCCTACTGCCATCATATTTTAAAGTTTAAAACCACCAGATTTAGTGGAAAATCCACTAAGTTGGCAACACTGCTGAAACGTGAACAGAACACTGACTGAACAGTGAACAACAATGCGCTGCGTAGCGTTGGCACAGAATTCAGAGAGGCGTTGCGTTGGTAGCGTAGTGCGTGCGATGCGATGCGAGGCAAGTAGGTAGGTAGGTAGTAGGTACCTAACCTACCTACCTATTCCTCCAAGTTACATACATCACAGGTATCGCTCGCAGTACCTAGTAGCACAGTAGTAGGTAGGTACCTTTTCGCAATAGTGTACCTACTTTTAGGTATGCTAGCCAACTAGCTAGGTAGGTAGATTCAGTTTTTCGAAATGTTTCCAATACAATAAAGATAATCTCAACACCTACCTAGTAGGTAGGTACGTTACACTATTGCGAGAAGGTACCTACCTACTACAGCTGTGCTACCTACTAAAAGTAAGTAAGTTCGTATGAGTCAGTGGCCAACTCTGGTGACGGAGTTTTTAGGCCGCCTTAAGGCCTCCGTCACGGCTTAACGACTTAAATAGCCGGGACCGACAATTTAACGTGCCCTCCGAAGCACGGAAGCGCTCAGATGAAAATGCCACTGGCGGTCACCCATCCACTTACAGACCGTTTCGAACGTTGGTTAACTTCGACGATCTATCAAGAACGACTAAGCAAGCACGACCACGAGCGCTACCTTACCTACTACCTATCCGCAATACGCAATAAAAAAAGGTAACCTAGACAACTTCAAATATTATATTACCTGTCATGTATATTTTACCTTCTAAGTACTTAATGGTAATTTCTTACTATTAAGTTCAAATACGCTGTATATTGTAGCTGTTTGTTGTCCCTAATAAATAAAATAAAATAAAAATGTAATTCATATTGTTTTGGTTTTACTCACCCAAGCCAGTACGTACATACTTAATCTGATGAGTTTGCTGACCGTACCTCACAGATTGCACATTTTTAGACTTGTACATTATTTTCCATTTCAGGGCATAATATGACCTTTGTTTTTTACAAAAGTCTGTGCAATATGGTTGCACAATAAATGATAATAATTTCAATTAAGGTTATTGGCAATAACACTATTTATGTATGTTATACGTACTCATTAGCTAAGTTGCGTGCGTAGGTATTTTGAGCCACACATACAGAATTTTTCAATTTCATACATATATTTTTTCACGAAAGTTCGTGCAATATTATTGCACAATAAATGGTGAAATAAAAGTTTAGTTTATTGGCAAATCCACTAATTTTTAACTAATCATTAGTGTGTGTGCGTACGTCGGCATTTTGATAACACACATGTAAAGACAACGCCATAGTTTTTGGCGTCCGGGCACATCTAACGATTTAAATCTTTGACATAGGCTATATTTTATCCCGGGGAAGTGAAGTTTTCCCGAGGGATCGCGGGTAACACCGCGGCGGACAGCTAGTATTAGGTAAAATTACCATCTAAGTAAGTACTCTGTTCGGACCTTGAATTTTAATTTTATTTTCTTTAGTTTTTATTAAAAAGTTTATGAAACTGAGATGTTCACCATTAACATAAAAAAAAATTCTAGAGAAGCAAAAATAAAAAAAAATGCAAAAAAATTTTTGTGCAAGGAATTGAACCAGCATGTCTCTTCTTGGAAACCGCACACTAGACCACTCCACTATCGATCCCTTGAGAACATTGTTGAAATTTAACAACGCTATAATCTACCAAATATCGTATGCTCTTCCGCAGTTAGTAAAAGTCTAGGTAACTATGAAACTTATTCTGTGGCATACGCCCCTATAATCCGCCCATTTTACAGTAACCATACGTTAAGATTTCTCCAGACCTGTCGTTTTATTTAGATTTTTCTAAGATATTATGATACAAAATAAGTACTTACAAGATTTTTTTTATGTAGAAAACTAATGAAATTCTCGTTATTAAGACTATTATATTGAACATTAAAATATCAATGTCTACATTTAGGTATGTGAGCTTGCGGAACGCACCGTGGCTTCACTCACGTGGTACCAACATAATATGTTGTAAGCCACGTGCGTTTCCATTTAAATCGTATATTTTGTCTGGCATTTGTCCGGGTTTCCAATTTTTAGTATGGTAACCCTACTCGCCGCGATGCGATGGCGAGTTGGATCTCCGATATCGCATCGTAGTGACGACGCGACATCGCATCGCAAGCGCAGTTTGTCGTGTGAATGCGCTAAGTCTAACTCAAGTTGGCACACCGAATGGGCGCGGCCTAGCAAATCCGACGACAAATCGCACCGTGTAAATGCACCTTAAGAACCTTCTATGTACCTACACTAAAAAGAGAAAAATAAGAATATACACATGCAATTATTACTTACAGTATTCAAATAATAAATTATTATGTTATATTATATTTTGAAGTCGGTGCCAACTACCTATGCATTTACATCTAAGAAGAAATTACGAGTACCTACAATAGAACTTGGGTGCAAAATTGTATGGAGTAGTTAGAGTAGAATAGTTGGCACCGACTTCAAATATAATATAACATAATAATTTATTATTTGAATACTGTAAGTAATAATTGCATGTGTATATTCTTATTTTTCTCTTTTTAGTGTAGGTACATAGAAGGTTCTTAGTGTCTATTTGTGTTATGTGAAGTCGGTTCAATTTTTTTTTCAAAAATTTTTATTTTTCAATTTTTAGTGTAAATAATATAGTAGGTTAGGTTAGATATTGGAATAGTCAAGATTAAAGAAGTTAGAGTGAGAATCCCTCAGGAATAAAATTATATGGGATCACCTCGAGCGTATTTAAACATGTCAAACTATTCAATGTTTGACTCAGATTTTGTAGTGAGAATGAGGTTTTTTGAGATTTACAGGAAAACTATCAATCCCACAGGAAAAAAAAGTATGAGGACCACCTAGATATGTATACCCTTTCAAGCAAAAAAAAAATTTTTGGAAATCGGTCCACATTTTTCGGAAAGATCGGTGATTTTTTGAGTATTACGGGAAAACTATCAATCTCTCAGGAGTAAAATTTTTATGGGACCACTATGGTAGCATACCCTTTCAAACAAAAAAAAATTTTGGAAATCGGTTTACAACTGACGGAGATATCGATGAACATACATCCAAAAAAAAAAACATACATACACCCGAACATAGAACCTCCTCCTTTTTTTGAAGTCGGTTAATAAAACGCTCTTACTATAGAGTGTAGTAGGTAAATGAAAATAAAAAAATCTTGGATTTTGGAGCTTTCACATAATTTCAAACAAAAAATATAAATCTCAAACTCTTTATTTTGGATGCTACGATTATCACAGACAGACACACAGATGTGTTATGTGTCAAACTTATAACAACCCTTTTTTGCGTAGGGTTGAAAAGGGTTTGCATCTGCTTAAAATAACTTTAAACTTATAGATACTTTTTTCTCAGATTATACATTTATTATAAGCCCTCGCTTCTATACGATAACTTACATCAGAAATAAGTGATCTAACTCGGTTATCTCTGGATCGAAACCGGCTTGCGGTAGCTATCTGTAGCTTGTCTGAATCGATTTTGCGAATTTTGTCACTACCTGTTGTATAGGAAGAACCAACTTTCAATTTCGTACTTTTGATATTAGGTAGCTAGGTAATGTTGGAACAAAATAATCTTGGTTAGTTTAGTAGTTATGTTTTGAACAATCCACGTATAAATTCAAAATCATCTAACTCAAATGTCATTTAACTCTACTCTGCTAGAGATAGGGCGGTTGTAAGTCTGGTCAGAGTCAGCTGGAATTGAATCAGCTGTTTGTGACCTTAGCATTTTTTGTACCAAAATCTATGTATTATTTGCGCTCATTGGCATTCCCGAAGACATGATGTGACTCCTGCTCTATGTATGGGTACGTTTCCGGGGCGGTCATCGCTCGGCGCGGTGCATTGACATCGCTTTGTCTCGCCGATCAGCGATCGAAAAAGGTTTCATGCCGTTCTCGATTATTGCGCAATAATCTTCTTTTATTGGCATGCATTCTTTGTGGCCAACATTGTGTCAAAAATTAGGAGTATAGAATACTCCAACGGCCAGTATCCGTATCTACCTGTTGTTTGTTGCGGATAGATTTTGTAATTTAGATGGCGCAAGCTTATGGGAGGCCTATTACCCAGCCGCGGTAGTTGTTTTAGAACAAAAATCAATATCTATACCTAAGTACCATAATATTTGTTTTCTTACACTTACAAAGCACTTATTATGACTATAATATTAAATGTCTTTTATAATATCTCTTGCGTCTAATTTACGACCGGCACGTACCTGCTTAAAACTTTAGCTAGAGCAGACGCAGACGTTTTTTCTCTTACAATTTAAATTTATAAATTCACTTTGAGGTAAAAACTTTAAAATTACATAGAAGGAGACCGCTGAGGTTCAGATGATTAAGGTTTTATTAGGTTTTCAAATCCCAGCGAATGCAATGGTTGCATTCGTAGGTATTTTTGCTTCGAATAATGGTCCTAAAAATTTTATGTGTCTGGAATGTGGCTCGGAGGGAATGATAGTAAATAGAGACGAACAGCTTATAGTACGTATACATATTATATTGGATTACTTAAGTATCGTACATTTTCGCTAAATTGCTTTTAAAAAAGAATAGGACAGGTGACTGCGACAGTACAAAGCGAGAGACATCTATTTTTTCGGCGACATTAAAAGGCTTTTATCGCACCTTGGTATACAAGCTTTTAAATACTTACGTTTTATTTAATTTTTAACTTAGAACTAGAAGATTTACTTAGCTGATTTATTGACTAATATAAAGGTTTTCACTTTCATTGTGGCATCGTCAACGTTGATATCTAACTGTCTCCCTGAATACAATATTGACATTTACTATCAGAAAAGTAAAAATATAACATAAGTTAGCTCCTTCGAAGCGCTTGTGGTCGTGCTTGCTTAGTCGTTCTTGATAGATCGTCAAAGTTAAGCAACGTTTGAAACGTGGTAAGTGGATGGGTGACCGCCAGTGGCATTTTCATCTGAGCGCTTCCGTGTTTCGGAGGCCACGTTAAATTGTCGGTCCCGGCTATTTAAGTCGTTAAGCCATGACGGAGGCCTTTAGGCGGCCTAAAAACTCCGTCACCAGAGTTGGCCACTGACTCATACGAACTTACTTTTTTTTCCGAATTTGTATTCAACACATCTATCAGTATCTACTTGAAGTTCCTTTACATCTAATCTAGGTATTACAGTACTTATACTATCAAATTGTCAGCACCGACAGGCACCAAGAAATTTTAAAACACGAATCGCCTGTTACCTAGCCACAAACAATTTTATATTTTAAATTCTATGCTATAAAGTTTATTGTGCATTGAAACTCGATTTAGAGTTCAGGCTATGCGCTTCGATGGATTTTATTGCAGCGCTAGACGGAATATGAATGATCCTTGCTTCTTGGTTGTATATTGCGCCCGTCAGTCACTGTTAATTTATTCTAGAATTAGTAATGTCCTACTTAATTGACCGATAAGAATGTAGATAATGAAATAAAACGACATTGTTTTTAAAACGTTCGTAGAAACCGTACAGATTTTAAAACGAATAAATAAAATAGTAATAAAAAATAATGAAATAGAACATTTTTTGTTTCTGTAAAAGCATCTAAGTTTGTTGTAAAGTAAACTGAATTACAATGTTTTAAAACTTTATTTCGAAGTCTAGAATGTTGGTAATTGTTGAAAGTTAGGTAGTCTCAAAGGAAAGAGTTACTTTAAGAGAATAGTTCTTTGTCTTTGAAAGACAATGTTTTGTTTATCTATATCTACACAAACATTAGGATTGGTTTTAAAAACGACTAAATTTTTTCAATTTCGTTCAAATACATAACTTGGCAGTAAAAGAAAAGCTACTTACAATTTGTTAGTAGAAAGGTGAGAGGTAATTATAATATCATTATACATTTAAACAGTAAAGAAAAACTAAAACGCATTACAGAAGAGAGTATTTGCAGATGGTGTTGAACTGGTATATTCACAAATTTGTGTTTAAATACCTACCTACGCCAGTCATTAATTAATAAGCTCTCAAAAATTTGCATTCCGTGCCAAGAAATATCGCACTTTAAACATTTCCTTCCCCAATTCCAATTTCATCGTCATTCGATGAATCAACTTGATTTTACAAAAACAGTTTCATGAGTTCATGATATACCCGGACAGCAGCTCTTTTATATGGATCTTCTTCTTTCTGTTCAATACGCACGGTCCTTCGGGATCTTCACTTTTCCACTCATCTCTGCGCCAAATTTCATCAAATTCAGTATTTGCGTGAACGAGATCTTACGTCCATCCTCATAAAGCACAGTTGGTCACTAAAACACTTTTATCTTTACAAACTTTCGCTTAGTAATAGGATTTTAGTATTTTTATTAGTGGAAAGTTTTAGCTTGGTCAAAGGTTTGTTTTTGTCCATCGTCCAATGATACCATCGAACACTAATGACTCCTATCGACAAATCACTGCCGGTTTTCTACGTGACGTTTTATATTGATTTTCCATATACCTGGTGGCTTACCCACATAAAAAATACATAAACTGAACGAAGTCGCTGTCAGATTTAAATATACTGTCCCTTTATCTAGTCTGACAGCGCAGTACCGACTACAAAAATAAACAGGATTACGGCTGTGTTCCCATGGTAGAGTAGACATTATCTTAGATCATCAGGCATCTAAAATGTCTATGGTAAAAGGAATAGACACTTTTAATCCATACCCACATTTTGCAATAGTCGGATAGGTAATTCTGGCTAGCCAACTGTTTTTAATCCATATTCATTTACCGTTTCGACCTCGTGTTTACTACAGAAAAGATCGTGAAATTAATTTCTATCTTCACTAGTCGTGTTGGCTGAATGGGGTTGTACCTCGACTTTCAATCCGAAGGTCGTGGGATCGAATCCCGGCCGTGCATCAATGGATTTTGCGTTTCGTAAAATGTATATGCGCTTTAACACGAGCTCTGAACGGTGAAGGAAAACATCGTGAGGAAACCAGTTAGTATTCTTATAGGCGGCGATGGGCTTGCAACCTGTCACGTATGGAATACTAACTTCTGCAAGATGTGGGCATGTATCAAATATGTATTTGTACATGCCTCTGACTACCCCCTTAGACATCTTCAAAGGATCTGGAATATAAAGATCTGAGAGAATGTCTACCGCGCCTTGGGGATACAGTCGTGACCCTGTTTACGTTTTTTTTTACTAGTCGAACCGAAAAGATGGCAGATGGACCCCAGCGATAGAGAAAGCTATGACAATACTATGATACTACTACACCCAAGAGGACCTGCTCAACGCCGGAGAGAGAGCAGTTGGGGTGGCCTCATACTGGCAAAAAATTTTTTAACATTGAAACGAAAGAGGAAGAAGACTATGATCTTAAGAATTTCTGCCTCAAAATTTAAGAATAACTTTTCATCCAGCGTACCGATAATATTTTACTCTAAGAAACTGCCAGCTGAAAGTCTTGAAAAATTTGCCTGCAGACTTAAATGGATATTTTATTTTTAGTAGAAAAGCTTTCATCGCTATCCACTATGATATTATTTAGAAATACCTACAATAGGTGTACCTAAAATATTTGGTAGTAGGCAAGGTGATGTTGAAATTTTTTAAATATTTTTGTTAAGAATGAATTTTTATTTAAGTATAGGTAGAGCTTTTTCATTAGTTCGTCTGCATTTAAAGAGCAATAATTACCTACTTATACTTAACCAAACATTCAACCGGAAACTCGAAAATAAAACAAGATAATCCTCATTTTAATTACCTAAGTACACTTAATTACGCTCCAAGCGAAGTTTTTGTGTCAGAACTGAAAATCCGATATGAAATGCGGTCAAGCCCAGTCGCGATATGAGGCCGCGATTGTAGTTTTGTGGCTCCACGTGCCCTAGTTTATGAGTTTGTTCCCATGTATGCACAAAACGATTACTGAGCATTCAAGAGTGTAATGACATTTATTTACTCATTCCATCACTGCCTATTTATCATCATTGGCACTTTTTGTCTAATAAACTGATGGTTTTTTAGCGTCAGTCAGGTTCAACAGTTGGGGCTTGAACATTTTCGTTCGTGGCCAATCGTGGCTCAAAATTCCCCGTTCACAGCAAGCTACAAAACATGTATACCATTTTTTTGTCTTCTAAATCTAAAGGAAGCACTTAGGTGCGTATGAAATTTTTGTGAGAATAGTTTTAAACATGCAGAGTCATCAAAAATCTAATGATGTTTTATCCCAAGGTAAGGTCTACAATTTGTTTGTAAAAGTACAAAAGCACAACATCAGAACCTTGCATTGCTCGCATGGTGATTATTATCCAGTGTTGCTATTTTCAGCATTATTTTAAAATTGCAACATTGCACGAGCTCTCTCCATCAATGTTAGCAACTGGCCTCCGAGTTTTATCCTTGAGGGATACCTGGTAAGGGTAACTATACTAACCTTGCATTTAACACGAATTTGGCTGACAATGATTTATTTGCGAGCATTTATAAAGAGGAGAAAGTACTTAGGTATAAAATTTTTTTAACTTTACACAAAATTTATAATCTAATCAGCCGGTTGCTAAGTAAGGGCCTCCCTTCTGTTTTTCAATTTTCCTGATCCAAATTTTTCCACTAGGTAAAAATTTGATACCTACATGACTATGTATGTATGACTTTCTGAATTGAATACAATACACTCAAACTAGCGTTGTAAAAATTCAGACTAGAAGGTATCGCATGTTTATCTATTAGTCATTTTCTCCGAGGTTAAATACTTCGGTAATCGAATACGAGACGCCCCTTCAGGTTCAAGAGTCGCAATGAGTCAGGTTCAAAAGCCAGACTGGCAGGAATCCCTGAAACAGCCGGCGAGACTGCTAAGCGGATTAATGGGAACAATTGGTGTTCGGTGTCGACGAACTAAATTATACACATGCGAAGTCCTTGAGAATTGCACATGAATAGGTATACAAAAAAATGTTAGCTTGGCGCTATGAAAAAGGGATGTATCATGTGAGTAAGAAGGCATTGGAGTGAGTGTTGAGATGATGGCTGAGAGAAAGGAAGAAGAACACACATGTTGTGCCGACGCCAGTAATGTGGGACAAGGGTAGTTAGATGATGATGCATATGAAAAAGTTGCTATTTACTTTTCCTGCAAGTAAATTATATGGGGCTGTCCCGGCCAAGCCGCTACCTCATGATAACCATAGTAGATACTGGAGAAAAACCTATCACAATGTTTAGGAATATATGTCCTTATAGCTTAAAGCGATCTCATCTTGTTAGGCTTTGGATGGGCAGCGATAGCCACTAACTTAGTAACCCTTTAAACTGCTCATTTACGACGCAATTGGAGCTGCACGTAGATAAAGATAATCCTTTATTTCCAAGGTTTCCGAACAAAAGTTAGTGAATGTACAGTCACGGACAAAAAGATGTATACACTCCATACTTTTAAAATTAATATCACACTAAAACTAATAGATGTATGTTAAAAACAAAAAGCGGAAATTGATTTCACATTGAACTAGTGGCGAAATCAATAAAAATATCAGAACATTGTTGGACATGTTGACTGTACCACAGTGGCCTACGTGCTGTTTCCTCGTGTCAGTTGGAATCGATCAGATTATCAGCAAAGGTCGGTTATCGCACGCCAGCCGTGTCAAGGACCATATGGTGTACCAGGTACCTAGCACCGCCTAATGTGCTTTAGTGTGTGCAAAAACTAAAGAGACACGGCGGAAATATACAAAATTACAATCGATACTTCTTTTATTAGACAGAAGTAGCTGGGTTGGAGCTAGGGTTGGATGCGAACAGCATAGGGCCGATAAGAGAGAACGTCAGTTTGGGATCAATTCCTGCACTGTGATTGGTTGCGGTCGGTTGAACAGCTGATCTATTCCGAACTGAATGCATTCCGGTGAACTCTGAATCTCTTCCCTGGCGTTTGAGAAAGAAGACTTAGGTCCAACAGTAGCCTGTTATTTGAGCTGATGATGATGATACTAATAATAAAAATTAAGAGAGATACTCTCAAGGACGTGCTATTAAAAGTGCTTTATTATGAACGTAGGGCTCTGCGTGTGTTTCTTCTATAGTCTAAAATAATAACAAGAAAACATAAGTAATAAGCTCCCTACTCTGCGGTTCAAATCATTGATCTGTTTTTGATCCATCGCTGAATTCTTCGAGCTATTAACTTTTATATCAGAGATTAAACATTTAAGTTCTGCAGGTCAAGGCGTTTAGATTGTATTGATTGCCGCCTTCCTATTTCTGAACTGCAGAAGTGTTGTTGCAAGCAGAATGCTTTATTGCAGCAATTTGCTTTCTCCTTGCATTGAGGTCGCCTGGAAGATTGCTATGATAAGTTTTATGCAGTTATGATTATTACTTATAAAACTGTTGTTTATCCAAAACGGAGGTATCGTTGCTTCGGAAAAATAATAGTATGCTCTAGGAAGGAGTCTGACGTGAACTTTGAGAAATCCTATTCTAGAGTGATCTACCTTTCAAAAGGACCGAGGTTGAAGATTATTTGAAAGTAGCTGCGCTCCCGCGGCACACCGCGGGAGCGCAGCTACTTTCAAATAATCGAAAGAAATCCCGAGGGATCGCAGGTCACAACCTGCGATCCCTCGGGATTTTTTTCGGGATAAAACTTAGCCTATGTCCTTCCCTGGGATACAACCTTTATCCCTGTAATCTGTTCAGCGGCTTGGACGTGAAAAGGTAACAAACAGACAGACAGACAGAGTTACTTTCACATTTATAATATTATAGTATGGATAAGTATGGATAGGTTCTGTTACTTTACTCTCAAAGTGGGTTTTATAATACTCAGTAGCTTTACAAAATTTTTATCAGAAATGATATGTACTTATTTATTTTTCATTCGTTCTCCAACTGACATCGCTCATCGCGAATAATTTATGAAGATTGCATAAATGTTCCCAGTCGCTCGTAGCTCACATCTTATTTCATTTGAAACGAATGTCTACCTGAAGGTTATATGTTCAGCGAGTAGTATTCCGATATTGTACTGCAGTTTACAAGAAAAGTCTCCTAGGACACAATGGGATACTGGTACTACATACTATTGTCATTGTGTGAACAGGTGCAGGATGGCGAATGATTGCCAGGGGTGGTCTATCGAAAAATACATTACGGGAGTCCCCAAATCGATAGTCAAGGTTCCTTCTAACCTTCTCCTTTAAAAAAAACAGTGCAGCGGCAGAAGTGAAAACTTGAACGGTTCTAAACTTGACAAATATCCCGGTGTCGGTGAGCAGTCACGTGACTTTTTCGAGGCAAATTCAAGAATTTTTCTCATCTCATAACTGCCAAACGCGCCTAAAGAAGTTTTCACTTCAAAAATCTGTATTATAAGTATTTTTTTTCATGAATGCTTAACTTAATAATAACATTTTCACCATTTTGGGCAGATAATATTGTATTACGCAGACTAAAAGCACTAGTTTCACCGGTTGGTCAGCAGAAGGGCAAGTTTTTATAGAGGCAGCTAGCCGTGCGGAACATATTGTAGTGTAAAAAAATATATGCGCACTATTTCGGTAAATTAGTTAAGTATGCCAAAACTTTTTTGTAGGTGTTCCAACAAATAGTTTTAAAATAAAAATATTATTCTACAACTACAGCGGTAATAGTTAGCAAACTTTTCTATTAAATGTTTTCAACAAATCTGATACAATGTTCATTAATTTTATTTACATTCATCTAATTCGTTCGTTATGCTTCCTATTTCAAAAAAATCTTTATGTTCATAATACAAGTATCAAACTCTATTGAGAACTCTATCTTACAGAAATTTTAGGCCTTGTTACAAATGGAATATCAGAGTGAAACCAAGTCCGCTATATCTGATAAACTTCTCAAACCTTGAAGCATTCACATCGATGGACAAGCTATTATTGACGGTCTGAATCCGACGTCGTGTCATTCACACCGATCGATGATATTGACTCGAAAGTGAAGCTTTTATTAGTGGAACTCTCGTAATTTAGAATACAAAGAACTTCCAGAATACATACATACATAAAATCACGCCTCTTTCCCTAAGGGGTAGGCAGAGACCACGGATCTCCACTCGCTACGGTCCTGACACACAACTTTCGCCTCATTCACTCTCATTATATTCTTCATACATGCTCGTCGGTTTAGGGTACTTTTGACCTGGCCCTTCTCCAAAATGTCGCCAATTTGATCCAAGAAGGTTCGCCTAGGTCTTCCCCTTCCAGCTATCCCATACACACTTGCCTCATACGTACACTTGCTTTGTCAAACGACTGTCATCCATCCTCTCTACATGCCCAAAACATCTTAACATACCTTTTTCGATCCTCAACACTACATCTTCTTTCACTCCACACTGTTCCCTTATCACACTATTTCTCACTCTATCCTTCAACGTTACCCCACACATACTACGCAACGCTCTCATTTCAACAGCATTCACTCTACTCTGATGTTTTTTCTGCTACACCCAACTTTCACTTCCATACATCAATGTCGGTAAAACTTCCAGAATAAATAAATAATCAAATAGGTCCTTGATTGTATTGAAAGGGCAATCTACTGAATTGTTAAGGTTCAGGATTTATTTCTTGAAGTCATTAAACTTATGGGGAAAACTTAACGTGAGTTTATACAATTATTTCCCTTTTGGTTAGTTCCTGTAAGGTTAAGGTGCCGAGCCTTTGCCGAGCAAAACAAAGGTTTTTTTTAAATTTCAATGACAATTTCGTTGTAAAAATGTTACTTCCTACATTTTCTAAGGACTCACCCTCTCTTGCAACTAAAACGATAAAGGTGTTGTCGCCTATAGATAGGTACAGTCAGATTTAGGGAAGAATGTATGATGCCATTACTCTTGAGTTACGATTTAAAGGCTGATAGTAAAATACCTGTAAGGTGACTTGTGTAATTAAATTGGTTGCAAATAAAATATGTTGATTTCGGTGTCATCCTCCGCCTACGATATATTCAAGCCCCCACACTCGGACTATCCAAGTTCACGGCTACCTTGGCAGAGAATTAATAATACTACGATTAGAATGGACACTCTCCCCGCAATACTTGAGACTCCCTACCCCTTGAGTTTTTGATTGTGTTCTTTGCCAAAATGTGCCCGCCATGACGAACGCTTCCTCTTTTATTTTTTGTTAATTTTCATCAAAGTCAAAGGCAAAAAGAATTTCTTCAGTAGGACCGCTGGGATCACTTAGAATAGTCTTAGAACTAATTTTACTCCTGTTCTTTCGCGACCAATGCCGTGAAGAATCATCAATTGTGTTATGATCATCACTGTAACCTATATTGTCTTTAATAAAAAATTGAATTGACTTATGATATCAAAATCTTTGTAGTGTTTTGGTGAAGTTTACCTACGGGAAGGTATATCACGGACCCCGTTTGCATAGTCAAGTTTTTTTAAGTGTCCAGGGAGTGCTATTAACTACCAATGCAATGTCCTATTTTGTGTTTCGTGTGCCAACATTGTAATTGCGGATGTCATGAGATCGAGAGCTGATAGGTTTTTTGTTATATCATACTTAATCATACATAGTACTTTTGCTATTCATTATCGTCCTGCTTGTAATTTAGGTTATGGATGCTTTTAGGCATTATTGAAAAGTATTAGTTTGGACTTGTGTCAACATTTTTAATCGAGAATCGATGATATCTCGATCAGCTTCGATTCATTATTTTATGTTTTATTTTAGCAATAGATATACATTTTTAGCAACTTATTTTTTTTTTTTATTTATTTATTTACTTGAGTAACTACATATTTATCATAATATTGTGCCTGAAAACCTTAGTAGGTTTGAGTAGGCACTCACATTCGTCTTAACTAATAGGTATTTAATCAGCTTCATAGTTTTATTCAAGCATTATACGATACAAAAAAGCAATCGCCGCCTGTATAGGTACTGAAATTGTTCTGTGAAGCTTTCTGGCCATAAATCAACACCCGACAATGTTGTGACTTTCGTTCGATAGATTGTGTTGTGGGCTATGACGCATTTGAATTATGGTAGAGTCTACACGTGGACAATCAAGGACTTTTGGTTTCCTTGTTTCGTACTCATTATGCTTATCGAACGCTGAAGTGTTAGCCGCTTTTGATAACACTGTTTTATTTTTGTCGTGTAACCTTGAATTTAACTTTATAAATATAATGCTTTCTTTATTTTTCTTTCCTATTTTTCATTATAAATCTAAAATTAGAAATTTCTAAGTAAATGTCTTCATAATTCAGTACACTTGAGATAAGAGCCAATCTCAGGTAATTAAGAGATATATATAGAGATAACGTTGCAACGTAAAAGTGTTACAATCTCGGCTTAAGCAGCTTGCAATTTCATAGCCGTCGAATGGTCTAGACCGACAATAAAATAAGTAGGTAACATCCGATAACGAACAGCGCACGATAAGGTAGTGTTATTGTTTTGGTGCGAGCCGCGTCCGTGACGCCACAACAGCGATCTACGCAGTATTCAATTCTTTTTGTTTCCCGGATACAAGATGTAGGACGGGTTTGATGGCTAAGAGCTTTGTGATCTGGAAAATGAGGTGCAGCGAAACGCAGCTAACCCACTCGAATGTTTACGTGTTCATTCACACGCGTTGCATTGTGTGCGTGCGCGTCGCGCCTGCGCGAAACGGCTCGCGACCAAGCCCTCTTTGTTTGTTGACAAGCCGAGTCTGGTGAACTCAACAAGCCAGGCGCCCCGCACTCGCTCTGTGGACGGCGTGCGCAGTGAGCGTGCCTCGCGTAGACTCTACTTTGTTTAGAGAACTCGTGTTATCGCGTACTTGGCTAAATTTAGTGCAGTTATATTATTTTTTCCCTCTTTCTGCGCAATAATCTTGTGTACAGTGCCGTTTTGTGGAGCGTTGCCTGCATCGCATCGCCGAAGTTCGATCCTGTGTTTTACAACATCTAAAATTACGAGTTCGCCTTCGTGCCAGAAGGTAAATACTTTTGTTTATCGTACTATTTGTGTTAAGTATTGTAAATTTACTTCAGTTTCGCTCTTTGTTTGAACATATCAACATTGCACGCAATTTGTTTAATGGAATGCATTATATCAATTGAAAGCCATCGTGCATCGCTTCAATCTGTCTTATCGCGACTCTGAATTCATAAACAACAACATAATGCGCGATGCACATACGCTATGTAACAGGATCCATGCTTTGCATATTTCGCAATAAAAACACGAAGGTTTCGAAAGTAGAAACCGGAATGGTCATTAAAATTGTCACCGTCGATTTCACCGCTAATGAGATGCCGCACACAACAGTTGAAAACAAACGATTGCCCGAAGGCTTCACTAGATACAGTTATAATTTGGCGACTTGCCGTAGAAGGCGAATGCCTAGCGGTAACTCTTATACTCGCCTGGTAGCCTGGTAACTCGGTAAGACATCTCTTGACTAACGGGATTTGTATTGCATCGCGCACACACTCTCATTCGTTTCTGCAAACCTGGTACTTACCAGTTTAAATAAACACTTTGACACACTAATTTCGCCGAATCCGTTATGTTTATTACACGAATTATCCAAAGCACAGTTATGATTATTCATTCAAATAGATATTAGCATTAACAAATTTGCGAATATAATAATGTGCCTCAGTGTTTAAGAGCTGAGCTATATTTGTTTTAGTTGATCTGCAAAATGAAATCGAATACATCAAGGACACAGTTTTTTGTGCACGCACCACAGATAAAATTATTATTTCTAAGTGTAAGATATAATAAACATGAATGGAACTATGGAACACTGAAAAAGTCTTCTAAAAATCCAGGTAGCCGAAACATCTTAAAATTTTATGCTTTTGTACATTTCTATGAATTGGTTTCACTAAAACCTCCAAGCCTTCAACATTTGAATGGCCATTTCTTTCCTTTACAATAAATCGAAAATCCTTTGTCTTCAACCACATTCAACTCTTTGTTGTTTTAAGTTTATTCATACTTCTAACTAAAGTGTTTTAAATTCTGCAAACTTTAGTCTTAAGATACACATTCTGTTTAAACTTTAAATTGAGTCAACCGTCTCGTAAATTCAAAGTTGGCAAAACTTTTGGCATGGTCACTGACCCACCTCACTTCAAAAAACAACAGTTTAGGTATTATATCGATTTATGGCATTGATAAATAGGTAATGCTTTAATTAGAGTATCGCACCTATGTGACAAAAGTAAGTAAATTCGTATGAGTCAGTGGCCAACTCTGGTGATGGAGTTTTAGGTCACCTTAAGGCCTCCGTCATGGCTTAACGACTTAAATAGACAATTTTAACGTGCCCTCCGAAGCACGGAAGCGTTAAGGTGAAAATGCTGGCGGTCACTCATCCACTTCCAGACCGTTTCGAACGTTGCTTAACTTCGACGATCTATCAAGAACGACTAAGCAAGCACGACCACGAGCGCTTCTTCTATTCGCGAGCACCTATTATACCTATGTGACAGAACTTTTTAAACTTTCGTGATTTGGTGACATAATTATTATTTTAATAGGTAGGTTTTTTGGTAGGTATTTTAATAGGTACGTGATAAATACCCGGTTTAAAAATAATAATTATGTGACAGAAAGTAGGTAAAGAAAGGCAGTGGCAGAATATTTTGTAATTTAATTCCAGGTGCATTGCTATGGCTATTAATTACTTAGTCATCGCTAGGTTACCCTTAGAATTGCTGGTATCGCTTTTGTTTTAAAAATAGTCTTCACTCACATGCATTATTTTAAACGTATTCAAATTAATGGGTCTCTCTCTAAAATAGTGGAACTAAAAAGTGTTTTCAAATTTTTATAATTACGCTGTAAAATTCAAGCAAATATAATACTTAGGTACTTATTTAAAACCTCGTATTTACAAAAGTAATAATAGACTTATGTCTGTGACAAAAACTAGTTTTTATTCTTTTTTTTTTGTGGATTTACGTGTTGGCGTTTTGAGATGGTTTCGGCTTGATGATATGTAGAAGTGTGTAGTGTAAAGCGAGTGTGTATGGAACAGCTGCAAGAGAGGAAGTTCTACTCGAACATATTTAGATTTATGCCATATTCGTCCCGGTTATTCGGCCCACGCGATTACAAAGTCTTCTTTCGTCCCACACGATTATATTTTGTCCATATTCGTTAGTTAAACCTTTGTGGCATTTAAGAGTAGAGTCAGGCCAAAGCTATATGAATTGTAATGAAAGCAAATGAGGCGTAGGGTCTTAGCAAAGACATGATTTGATGTAGGTACTGTACTTTGCTTTCGCTGCCTACACTTAGACTGAGACATGATTTGATGTAGATACCAATCAACCAATGATTTTTACTATCTATCTATCTAAACAGCCAGCCAACAGCCAGTAACACCCACTGCTGGGTATAGGCCTCTTCTCTTTCACGCCACTCCTGGCGGTTTTATGCCAGCCAGATCCACTGTTCTCCCACCGCACCGCCCCCATAATGTCGTCTGACCATCTGGCAGGTGATCTTCTTTACTACTTAATTATTATTTTTTAATACTTATCATTAATGTACCTATGCATTTACATGTTGGAACTTGGAGGTCAGTTTGTGATTCACTGCAACGAAAGTTCCTATTCGGGAACATTGTGTTGTTGGCACTAATCCAATCCGCTTGCTTGTTCCTCTTTTAGCTTTAATCTTTGCTTTGAACAACATTGGATGAATTGGGCCACGAGCCTGCCGTGAACTGCATTCGGCTTAACGATAACAAATGAATTCTGATGGACTATCTTAATAGGCGTGTGACGTGATGTTTGTGATTCAATATAAATCGAGCGAGAACTTACTCTGAACGGTCTTGCAATATATTTTACTAGCTCCTGCGCGCGGCTTCGCCCGCGTGGTACCAACATTTTGAATAGCTTATATGCTATTCCAGGTCACTATCTAAGCCTATTCCAAATTTCATCCAAACCGGTTCACTGGTTTAGGCGTGATTGAAACACAAACATACGAACATCTAAACAAACTCAAAAACTTTCAGTTTTATTATATGAGTGGGATACATAATCTTCTTTGTCGGCGAAACTACGGACAAAAATTTTATAGATTGAATTATGTTTTTTTTTTATTTTTATCCTCTAAATTCCACAATAATTAAGCAAAAACTCTCGATTGTGTTGAATATCTAATACTTCACAGTCTCACTCAAGCAACGGAGTCTGTAAAAACAAAAAATCGTTCGAGCCTAGAGAGAATGCTCTAGATTCTATATATAGATTAATTACCTTCATCTGATGATTTAATTTGTCCTCGCTTCACCGTCGTAATCAATAACAAGGAAGTTATGCATCAGATAATTGCTATCACCAGGGTTTGAGTACCTGGTACTTAGTGCTCAACAATCATAGACAACTCACAAAGACCTATTTGATATGACTGGCTCAATCATAATGCTGAAATTTACTGGAAATTTTGCTTACATTAAAAATTATTATTAAAACTGAGCGAGAGCGTTGCGTAGTATGTGTGGGGTAACGTTGAATGATAGAGTGAGAAATAGTGTGATAAGGGAACAGTGTGGAGTGAAAGAAGATGTAGTGTTGAGGATCGAGAAAGGTATGTTAAGATGGTTTGGGCATGTAGAGAGGATGGATGACAGTCGTTTGACAAAGCAAGTGTATGAGGCGAGTGTGCATGGGACAGCTGGAAGGGGAAGACCTAGGCGAACCTTCTTGGATCAAATTGGCGACATTTTGGAGAAGGGTCAGGTCAAAAGTACCCTAAACCGACGAGCATGTATGAAGAATGTAATGAGAGTGAATGAGGCGAAAGTTGTGTGTCAGGATCGTAGCGACTGGAGATCCGTGGTCTCTGCCTACCCCTTTGGGAAAGAGGCGTGACTTTATGTATGTATGTACTATTAAAACTTTCATTACCTACCTACTAACTTCGTATAAAATTTGGAGATTCTCGTCTTTATCTTTCGTCTCGAAACCAATACGCAGTGTGTGCGACAAGTATGTTTGGGATTTTGGCTCGGATCCATCCAAGTACCTAATTAAAGGACCATATTTAAATTTAGGGACGAATCAGAATCTTCGTGTTTATTTTCATTAAACATTTCCTACCTTGACAAAATCTGGCGACGGAGCCTTCAGCCGATCTAAAAAGCGCTCGGGTCGTGCTTGCTTAGTCGTTCTTGATAGATCGTCGAAGTTAAGCAACGTTCGAAACGGTCTGTATGTGGATGGGTGACCACCAGTGGCATTTTCATCTGAGCGCTTCCGTGCTTAGGTGGGCACGTTAATTTGTCTGTCCCGGCTATTTAAGTCGTTGACATGACGGAGGCCTTAAGGCTGCATAAAAACTCCGTCACCAGGGTTGGCCACTGACTCATACGAACTTACTTACTTTTTTTCCAAAATTTAATATTGTACATTCAAATTCTACACGTAGCAATACGTTATTTATTAAATAAGTTGGCACAAATACTTTAAAAATACAAACAGTGAATACTGTTAAGTAATTAAAATTCAACGTATGAGACTTGTATTCTTAGATTAATTCATAGCCCAGTTCACATTGCCATTGAATTTTAATTTTGACCTCGTGAAACTAAAAGAAGAATAAAAACCACAAAAAATTATGACCTAAATTTTGCAGCTATTATTTTTTAATTTAGATTCATCTTAATGTCGTCATATTTTTTTATATTTTTTAATTAGAACTTAACCTATTTGTTTTAGATGTTCAAATCTTATGTTTCAGACATACTCGTACAGTAACTTGAAGTATGTATGTATATGTAGATGAAGCAGGTCTAAACATACATTTGGCACGTGCCCACTTTGTCATTTGCAAATTCATTGTTAACCTTTCCTCAACTATAGAAATGAATGCAAAAGTTTGACCCTCGTACCCACTAAGCAAAGTAAACAAGTCTACGATAAATACAATTCTCTAGTCTAGACATGCGTGCGCTTACGAGGTAGCTTGGGAGGTGAATACTTGCACCTGAATCCCATCAGGAGCATTATTACTAGTTTTATTCAGCTAGGAGTCGGGTTATCTTATACAAAATCAAATCAACACTACTTCGTTCCAGTGCAAATGCTTTGAATTGAAATTGCCTTCAATTTTTTGAAATGTTTACATAGTTAAAAAAATTCCAGTCTTAGGAACGATAGATGAAAGCTCATGAACGTGTGATGCTTGCTTTTAAATCTTCTCGAATATCGGAACTGGATCGGAACAAGGTTTATGACCAAAATTGCGTCTTATTTAGGACTAGCTTCTGCGCGCGGCTTCGCCCGCGTGGTACCAACATTTTGAATAGCCTATATGCTATTCCAGGTCATCTACGCCTATTCCAAGTTTCATCCATATCGGTTCACTGGTTTAGGCGTGAACCGATATGGATGAAATGTTACATGATGATTGTTACACAAACATACAAACATCCAAACATACTCACAAACTTTCAGATTTATTATATTATTAGGATTAGGATTATTAGGATTAGGATATTAGGATAGGATAGGATGCTTTGCCCTTTACTATACAATTTTTTATGATGAAAAGTTTTTAGGATAAAATCTTTAATTCCTAAAATTGTTCATGGACGATGCTGACAGTAGGTACATTAAATGATGGTAAACGTCTTTATGTTTGTAGTATTTTAGGAGTTTCAAAGATCATCTTTTAACTTTAAAGTCTCACAAAACATTATTTTGATACAGATCTACGGGCTTCCTCATCACAAAAGGTAAATTGTTACATCTCCCCGAACGCGCTGACATGTTTAAAGTAGCATTTCGTAAGCCTTAGATCATTTTAATTTTTTAGATAAACTTACGTTCAAAGTTTAGATAGTTTAAAATCCAATTTTACGGCATTTCTCTGTCTGGTAAACGTTAGCTGTTTTTCGTTTCTGACTAAACTTTATGACTCTTTTAAGTAAGTACATATCTTTTATAAAAGGATTATCCTCGACAAAACTGACTGCGCTTACAGTGCCTTTACAGTGCACTTTACAGTGCCTTCTGCGAATTAGATAGATAGATAGATATAACTTTATTTGACAACACACAGACACAGGCACATTACATCAACAGAGAACAGGTACCTACATACAGAAAAAAAAAACACAAAAGTAGGTATGAGGTAAGTAGGTGACAGAGTTATTTAGGAACCTCTGTGCCTATACCTACTCACCTACATACAATTACAAAGAACACAAAACAAAAAAAAAAAGACATAAACAGTAAAATAACACAAAGTGCAAAAAGATAGAAAGAAAACAAAAGTTATCAGTATGTAATATGTAATTAGGTACTATGATTGTGCACTTGTAATTGGAAACAGCTGTTCATGTTGTATTCATGTCCAAATTATAACCTATTTCCCTACTTATATTCCTTTTAAGCTTTTTTGGCTTTGAAAAAGTCTAGACAGTTTTTGCCTTATTATATTACCTACGAACAAGATAATAATTGCACTAAAATAATTAATGAGAAATCATAAAGAACTAATAACTGTGGTCCATAAATCTCAACATAATTTGAATACTTTTTAGTTTATCCGTTTCTAAAGAATTTTAAAAGCTTATAATATTTTAACGAAGAGTTTCTTGTATGGACATAGCTTTTGTGCTAGAGTAAAGTCCGTGTGTTTTAAAGTCTGGCTCATTGTAAAGTCTAGACAGTTGATAATACAAATTCCCTTGGTCCTACTGCTTCTATTTACATACTCTTTCCGCTTTATATGGAAGAGTTCGCTTTGTATGTTTTGTCTATGGTCCACAATGCAAGTGTATATCTTTGCATTTTTCTTATTGCGTTTGCAAGCATTCTCATCTTTATTATGTTAAGAGACCAATTATTTTCTCTTTCGATTTTAATTGGCTTTGTTTTGCTTATGTTAGATTAGTTTTAAATTGATTCGTTCCTGTTGATTGCATGTGTTTGTTTATTCGCAGTTAGGTAACCTATTATGTGTGTCCATTTTATTTCATTGCGTAAATATTATTTCAATAAATATGTATCCGTATAAGATTAACCATTTGAAAAACAATAAATAACCCGGAGCGTCATCATCATCTCCCTGCCCTTTTCCTACATTATGTGGGGTCGGCACAACATGTGTTCTTCTTCCATTCTCCCTCCTCTATCAGTCGTCATCTCAACACTCCTTTCTTACTCATCCTTCACACAGTTTTCATCATAATCACCATAAAAAAAGACAATAGTAAAAAAGTCATTTAGCATTTGTTCAGTTGGATCACTGTACAACGTTAAATTACTGTGTGTTTCAATGTCTTCATCATTATATTGTTAGTTTAACCAAGCATTTGGAGCAAACAAAAAGAAACGAAACAGTATCACGCACAACTGTACTTATCCCCAAGGTACCATCAGCAATCTTTCAAACAATGCTTATTAAATTCAGATTCAGATAGAATAATACTTAATAACCTTGTAAAGGAGATAGAAGAGAAGGAGAGCCTAATAAGCGGTGCAAGAACCTATAAAAGGCACGAGCATTCAAGGCCAGCTCTCTTTCTCTTCGCAGCTTTCGGCAAGGAAGCATCTCTTTTCGTTGTGTTCGATATTTTTGTATTTGTTGAATGGTTCGATTTCATCTTAGAATTATTCAATTTCATGTTTCTGTTTGATTAATTCTTGTGGGTAAAGTAAATTTCAGTTTGTTGTTCAATTTGTTTTTATAAGTAATTTTAGATCAATTGCCCTAGACTTGTTATCTCTACTATTTTGTTACACAACAAACTTGCAAGTACCAAGTAGATTAGCTCTCTCCAAGTAGGTATTTATTAGCTAGTAGAAGATACTCCGATCCTCCGATCTAATCGGATCTGTACTCATACGTATGCTGTGGCAGTATCGATGTACAAATCCAGTTGAGCTAATTTATTTGCCCAGCTCATGTAGCTCACTTTATTTATTAGTATTGGATGTATACACAGTTTATTGGATGTGAGTTGTGTGAATGTTTTAGTATGCTGTTCCCTCGGTGTTGAAAGGGTAACTCATTTTGGTAGAGGGCTTTAGCCATGACTCTTCGCCTTTCAAAGTTGAGCTGAAGCAGGTAACTTAAGTGTTGACTATGCGTAGTTTCGAATTCGCTGGTATTTTGATGACCGTGGCGTAGCGCAGTGGGCGAAGGCCTGCGACGCAAAAGGTTGCGGGTTCGATCGGTCCCCGCCGCGGGACAAATGTTCGTATGATCTACAGATATTTGTCTCACGTCTGGGTGTTGTCTGTGTACCTATAATATATATAATATTACATACATACATACATAAAGTCACGCCTCTTTCCCAAAGGGGTAGGCAGAGACCACGGAACTCCAGTCGCTACGATCCTGACACACAACTTTCGCCTCATTCACTCTCATTACATTCTTCATACATGCTCGTCGATATAATAAACAAAAAGTATATAAGTAGTGCATCAGTCATGTAGTACCCATAGCTGGGTGAAAAGTCGAGCATTATTTATTTATTCATTATTTATTTGAGTTCTTCTGTACTTATGATCATTGGATTTCGCGCTTATATTGTGTGACAAAATCGGTAGAAAATTATCAACTCTTTATCGATCTAGCAAAAACGAACGTTAACACAGTTGTACCTACTACTTTATATCACGCCACTCAGCCGGATCCAATTTTGTAAAAATAAACTACAAAACTCATAAATGAGAGGGTAGAGGGACAATGGCTTTGTATATGTCAGCTGTCAACCAATTGGACACCTCTGCCCTTTATAATAACTTCGATTGTTTATTTGGATTGCAATAAGTACCTACTATTTTAATAGCCTAGCTTTCACATTCCAGCCAATTCATTGAAAGTTTCAATCATAAAAAAACAAATTTTCAGATTTTTAAGAAGTAACACTTATTAGTAATTCAGAGGAGTAAAATTCCATTCTCAAAGATCTCAAATTTAATACCGTTTTAAGAACGAGATCCCAAAAATAAATGTTCAATCTAAACTTCCCAACAAAATAAGGATAAAACGATATCTTTAAAGTGGCTTAAGAAGTCGGTAATTTGCAAAATTTACTCATGAAGTTTATTTAGCTCTTAAAAGACGGACTAATTTAACTAATTCTGTGGTGAATTCGTTTGCGTGCTGTGAGTACGTTTCTCACGGCGCGACAAAAGTTTTGCATGATCTGCAGATTTGATTCACACTTTATTTGGATGCTTCGATTCAATGAAATCCTTCAAGAAGTTTATAGGTAGGTCGGTACAATGGACAACATCACTTTTCGAAGTTCATCGATGCATCTGAATGAAGTTTGATTCGCCATGCATGGTACTCTTTTCTGATATCCACGATATAGAAAGAATCTGCAGATAGATGAGGATAGATGCGCGAGGGTCCGAGCCCATATGCCCACACCTGAGGAATTTGCTGGTGACATAATTATTATATAAATTTTTGATGAATTCTTGATTCTTAATGTACAGATTCCTAGGTTAAGGTTCGGTGCTTTAAATACGCTCGTCTTGGACCACAAGGTACTAGGAGGCATTACTTGTTGGTTGAAATAAGAAATAAAACATTTTTCATACATCACTTCATTGCTAATAGACTTGAATATGAATGATGAATTCGCCGTTTTATGTTATCTAAAGATGAAACTTTACTCGCCTCAATACATGTAATTATTTGATAAATCCCACAAGTGCTTGGAGTCCAATACGTTGACCCGTCCCGAGGTTGCCAGCTTCGAGGTCGCGCTATTTTTAGGGTCAGACCAAGAAAGCTGGGAAACTTTAATAATGTCTGGTTGATTTATGTTGTGTGAAATAAAGTAACGTAAATATTTATTTTTGAAATAGAGGTAATCAATTTACAATTTCTAACATTTTGTCAAGTAGGCTAGGTTCATCCGTGACCACGGGCGCTGCAATGCGTCCGAAACGTCGGAAAAAAGATATAATAACAATAGGTACGTGATAAATACCCGGTTTAAAAATAATAATCATGTCACCAAATCACGAAAGTTTAAAAAGTTTAAGTAGGCTAGAAATACAATATTTGATATTTTTTTCGGGATTATGGTTATAATAGATTTTTAGTTTCGCCACCAAACAGGTACAAACTAAACACAAATAATCAGTATAGATCATGAATTAGATAGCCTCAACATTTTGTTAAAATTTAAGGGGGTTATGGGTACCACCTACCTTTCAACAGGTGCTTATTTACCCTAGAGATGTGGGACTGTTGTTAAGTATCGTGGGAGTCAGCTGTCGGTTACATGGCAACCCTAGAGACATCCATCGATCGCTGCTCGCTCGATACATTCACCCGCGACCTTGATTATACTGTATTCTGTGATTATATGCAGCGGGTGCGATGACTTGATTCATTGTAGTCAAATCCTTTAGCATCACCGTATTACCATTCAATATTTTAATTTTATAGGTAGGTACATCATCATCAATTTTCTGCCCTTGTCCCAGTCTATATGGGGTCGGCACAAATTTAATCTTCTATTCTTTATAATTTATTTATTTATGAATTTATTACTTTTATTTATTTAATATAATTACACATATATTTTTTATTGTAGACTTTTCACACAGCATCATCTATTATTATGTATGCTTATGCATGCAAAATTTTGTATATTCGTGGAAATCGTGGATCAACCACTAAACCGCTTTCTTCAGGTTTTATCACGAAGGAAATGTTGTCGAATGAATTAAAAAAAATATTTTTTAATCGTCTCTGTAAATGAGGCCTAAGGAAATATCCTTAGGCCTCATTTACAGAGACGCGCGGGGTGTCGGTCGTTTCGTTGGGCGGCACGGCCTGCACTGAACTCAAACATATGGCGTTGTAGAGTGGCGTTCACAGAGAAACGCTAAACGTCACATGCGACGCCCGTCGCCCCGCGTCTCTGTAAACGAATCCTAGTGAAAAATTCGCATTTCTTGAACTATGACAGCAAAATCTATCTGTCACAAGAAAATACTTTGTGAGTGAGTGTACACACAAGTTACAATAAAAAGTATTGAGAACGCAAAACATTGTAGCTAAACCTGAGTCCGTGTCATACGAGAATCACAATGACACTTTCACTTGAATTTGAATAGAAGTTTATCAGAAGAAACTGATTACAGTCGTGACCGTGGGAACCGAGACGTGATGATGACATCGTGTCAGCGTTCTGGGAAATGTTTTTGTTATAATACAGTCAACCACAATCATCAGCCAACTCTTTCATGCGCTCGTGGTGTGGTGTAGCTTGTTTGACGTTCTTGATAGATCATCAAATACGGGTTTTAAGTTCATCTCAGGCCCGTACTCCAATAGCTATTTAATAGCCATCAAGCTGTCAAAAATTGGTTGTCTGTAAAGTCGGTTTACTGACGATAGTTGAACGTGACAACGTTTGTGCTTCTTTGTCGCTCGTTCCGCGCTCTCGCTTGCACTTCAAGCCTTACATGGAACGCCTCAGAGCGAGGTAACGCCGCATTTTTTCGTGCGTGCAGCCGGCTCTATCGAATTATAAGACGTTGTCACGTCAATAATATAGGTAGGTAACTCTTGAGAAGATATTGGAATCAGGGCTTTGCATATGGCCCTCAAATTCTGGATTGAATATTAGTATTGCACGTGTCAAGTTGCAAGCAATGTTAGAATGCAAGAATGTTAGAATGCAAGAATGTTAGGTTTGAATGTGGAGGGATGTAGCAGAAGAGGCAGACCAGAAAAGATGGATGGACTGTGTGAAGGTTAATATGGGTACAAAAGGAGTGAGTGTTGAGATGACGGCTGATAGAGCGGAGTGGAAGAGGAAAACCTGTTGTGCCGTGCCGACCCCACATAAAAGTGGGATAAGGGCAGAGAAATGATGAAGTTGCAAGCAATCACCGCAATGCTCATTAGGTTCACTAAACCCAATGCCCCATTTCAGAGTAAAATAAACATGTTTTTCAAATGCGTCTTCAAGAGCATAACATTTATTCAAACGAGCGTTGCAATAACACAACAATTTACATTGATTTACAGTATTGACCCAAAAAACTCAGCTATTTCAATCCAACGGCCAATAGCTGTGTTTGAAAGGATGAAATTGTTTTCTATTTCTGCTCTATTTTCGTGTAACATTGGTAAATGTAGAAAAGATTTCAACAAATACACATTTAACTGAATTTGCAACGCTTTTATTCTTTTGTAAATAGTTTTGGGTGTCACGATTTTGATTTCACACTTAGGAATTTCCATTGTTTGTTTACACAAATAAATGAGAAGGACGACGTTTAGTTTTTACATTGGATCGTAATCTTGTTCTATCAACATAATTATACAGGTTTGAATGGTTCTTATAAAAAATTTGTTCTTCTGGCATGCAAATGGCAATTACGATTAGATAGAACAATTATCCAAAAATGCTATAAAGAAAACAGATTGAGAAAATTCCTTCATTTGTGATCTGGGCATCGAAAAGAACAAACAAGGGTAGATTTTTTTTTTAAATATTAACTCGAAAACCGTGAGACTTTTACTGGGCACAAGTTTTGATTTTCTGGTTCGTTATGATGCCCTTTACCCGTAGTTAAAGGATTATTCACTAATTACGTGACACCTTGTATGTTCTTTATGATCATCACGACGACCTCTGTAGCACAGTGGGCGAAGGTCCGCTTGCGACACAGAAGGTTACGGGTTCGATCTCCGCCGCGGGACAAATGTTTGTATGATCTACGGATATAAGATATTAGTCTCGGGTCTGGGTGTTTCTATGTATTAATATGTATGTATTTACAAACAAAAGTATATAAGTAGTATATCAGTTATCTGGTACCCATAGTACAAGCTTTGCTTAGTTTGGGGCTAGATGATGCTGTGTGAAATTGTCCAGCATTATTTTAATTTTAATTTTTTAATCACTGTTGCTCAGGACAATTCCAAATTCCAGACGTTCAAAATTCCAAAAGTTCCCGAAACCTGTGCTGCAGCAAAGCATCCCGTTGGGTGTAAGCATAGATCCTCCTGACGCCGTATAATAATCATCTAGTAAATAAATATGTAAAGGCATTTTTCCAAGTGTTTTTGCTGAAAATTTTAAATTGTAAAGCCTACACCTGTTGCTTCTATGTCGCGGTTCACCAGCTATGATTGTCGCGAATCACTCAATCGTAGCGAACGCAGATTTCATCTCGCATTGTTTTGACAGTGTTGCTATTTTTAATAGTTCAGTCAATACTATGTTTCCGTGTGGGTTTGGCCACATTTTACCGAAATAGTAGGAAATACTCTTTGGCCTGTCGAATCGTAAAAGCTCGATTGTACTAAGCTCTAAATTTCTTATAAAATTCTTCAATTTCTTATAAAAACTTGCGAACCTGGGTACTTAAATTTTACTGAAATTTTACCTACTGAACGGATTTTACACATTTTAAACTTTCGCGACTCGAAGACATTTTAAATTTTATAACGGGACTTAATCGCGTAGGTATAACATTTGTTTATTTACCTCGACGTTTCAGTAGCGTTACAGCTACCGTGGTCACGAGAAGACTGCCCGCCGGTACTCGTTCGCCTCTTCGACCGATGAGAAACTACCCTCATTCGGTCAACACAAAATAACATTAGGGTCGCGACACACTACACTGACAACATCCAAGTTAGTACTAGACGTTCTTACACGACCCGAACACTTTTTTATCACTGGATCCCACGTTGATGACAGTTTGTAGCCGCATTCCCGGTTGAAATTTTTGTGTTTCTTTATTTCAACTGCTTCACGCACAATTCTAGTATAATAATGGCGATCATTGGAAAGGACTAAAGGTTGATGTAACTCGATCCAGTGGTTTGATCCTGATTCTAGCAAGTGCTCCGCTATCGCTGATTTATACACCTGGCGATTTTTGACAGCTGCGATATGCTCTTTGACACGCTCAGCAATAGTCCGCTTGGTCTGTCCAATATAAGAACTGCCGCAACTGCAATCGACCTTGTATACACCAGGTGTTTGATAGGGTATAGTATCCTTGACTGTTCCTACTTGTGAAGCTATCTTGAGTAGTGGAGTGAAGACGGTCTTAATTGCGTACTTCTTCAGCAAAGAACCAACCTTGTCTGTCACCCCTCTAATATACGGCAAGTATGCTCGTTGTCTCGGAACGTCATCTTTCAGTACCCTATTCAAACGTCTAGCACTCATGTTCCTCACCCCGTAGTTATTCTTCACTAGCACTGCTTTTACATGTGTAAGTTCTTCCTGTAGAAAGTCTGGGTCACACAATGCATAGGCTCTATCGATTAATGAAGAAACCACTGACTCTAACTGCTTCGGGTGATGGTGTGACATGGCATTTAGGTATTTGTCAGTGTGAGTAGGTTTCCTATAAACAGTGTGTGTTAGGGAACCATCCGATTTCGCCATTACTTTTATATCCAGAAACGGTAGTGTACGATCACTTTGCAACTCATAAGTAAACTTGATCTTTTCATGTACTGAGTTTAGATGTTGTAGAAACTGTTCAACTTCTGGTTTGTTACCTTTCATAATGCAAAACACATCGTCTACATAGCGCTTCCATAACTTAAGACCAGATGGAAACTGTATGAGCGTCTCGATGTGTTCCATCCAGATATTGGCCATAACTGGTGCTACAGGACTCCCCATAGCAACTCCATCTATCTGCAGGTAGTGTTGCCCTCTATATAAAAAATAACTTCCTTCCAAACAGTTTCGTAACAAAGTAATGTATCCCTCTGGTATGCTGTTTTCATAAATTTTCCGTCTAATTAGGTCTACACATTCTTTTAAAGGAACATTAGTGAAGAGTGACTCAACGTCAAAACTCACCATTATGTCATCTGGTTCCAGTTTAATGTCCCTAATTATATCAATGAAATGGCGAGAATCTTTCACGAATGAAGACGTCTTACCCACCCATGGTTGCAGCACTTTTGAAACGTGTCCCGCGAGGCTGTACGTCGGAGCGTTTATCTGGCTCACGATTGGTCGCATTGGAACGTTGGTTTTGTGAATTTTAGGCAACCCATAAAATTTTGGTGATTGTGCAATTTTAGGTTTATATAGGTAAGCAAAATCATCTTCCTCCATAATGTCCTGATTGTCCCTAATCACTGCACGTATACGTCGTGTCACTCTGGCGGTTGGGTCATACGACACTGGTTTGTATACTTTTGTGTCACTCAACAAATCACGTACCTTCTTATCATAGTCCTCCGAGTCCATCACAACAGTAGCATTCCCCTTATCGGCCCTAAGAACACATACATCTTTGTTTTTGCGTAAGTCCTTAAGAGCTTCCCGCTCTTCGGAAGAAATGTTGCTTTTCGGTAATGCGGCCCTGCGTAATATTACCGCAACATCTTGCCTTAACGATTCCGAATCACTGGAAGGTAGTTTGTTACGTATTATGACTTCCTCAACACTACTTATAATTTTCTCGTACGGAATTCGTTGGGGGGTAGTAGCAAAATTCAAACCCTTCGCTAAGACACTTTCGGTTGCACTATTTAATGTCGTACTAGATAAATTAATTACCGAAGACAGATCCTCTTCATGAATTGTGTTCCGTTTCTGACGATCACATAATTTTTTATATTTTCGGTCATGATTAACACTACACAATTCACTAATCCGATCAGCTTGTAAGTAGGTAATTCTATCACACATAGTGAAATCATCGTATGATAGCACAACACTACACTCCCAATGCAATCTGTGTAACGCACAATTCACTTTGTCTAACTCACAGTAATTGTTCCTAATTATTTGTTTGAGCAAACGAACACTGGCACTTCGGAGAATACCTCCGGAAAAAAGAATGTCACTACGCGGTTTAATTCTCGCGCACGTTGGAATTACGTCCGTATCACGACATTTAATTAAAAATGTCAATGATGATTCCACCCGCACTAGGGTACTGAAAGATAGGGTACTGAAAGATGACGTTCCGAGACAACGAGCATACTTGCCGTATATTAGAGGGGTGACAGACAAGGTTGGTTCTTTGCTGAAGAAGTACGCAATTAAGACCGTCTTCACTCCACTACTCAAGATAGCTTCACAAGTAGGAACAGTCAAGGATACTATACCCTATCAAACACCTGGTGTATACAAGGTCGATTGCAGTTGCGGCAGTTCTTATATTGGACAGACCAAGCGGACTATTGCTGAGCGTGTCAAAGAGCATATCGCAGCTGTCAAAAATCGCCAGGTGTATAAATCAGCGATAGCGGAGCACTTGCTAGAATCAGGATCAAACCACTGGATCGAGTTACATCAACCTTTAGTCCTTTCCAATGATCGCCATTATTATACTAGAATTGTGCGTGAAGCAGTTGAAATAAAGAAACACAAAAATTTCAACCGGGAATGCGGCTACAAACTGTCATCAACGTGGGATCCAGTGATAAAAAAGTGTTCGGGTCGTGTAAGAACGTCTAGTACTAACTTGGATGTTGTCAGTGTAGTGTGTCGCGACCCTAATGTTATTTTGTGTTGACCGAATGAGGGTAGTTTCTCATCGGTCGAAGAGGCGAACGAGTACCGGCGGGCAGTCTTCTCGTGACCACGGTAGCTGTAACGCTACTGAAACGTCGAGGTAAATAAACAAATGTTATACCTACGCGATTAAGTCCCGTTATAAAATTTAAAATGTCTTCGAGTCGCGAAAGTTTAAAATGTGTATTATCAAGCCGGTACGGGCCGGAAATTGTTAAAAAAGTACGAGACCTAGAAAAACTTCGGATAAAGAGAGTGCGGGTGGAATCATCATTGACATTTTTAATTAAATGTCGTGATACGGACGTAATTCCAACGTGCGCGAGAATTAAACCGCGTAGTGACATTCTTTTTTCCGGAGGTATTCTCCGAAGTGCCAGTGTTCGTTTGCTCAAACAAATAATTAGGAACAATTACTGTGAGTTAGACAAAGTGAATTGTGCGTTACACAGATTGCATTGGGAGTGTAGTGTTGTGCTATCATACGATGATTTCACTATGTGTGATAGAATTACCTACTTACAAGCTGATCGGATTAGTGAATTGTGTAGTGTTAATCATGACCGAAAATATAAAAAATTATGTGATCGTCAGAAACGGAACACAATTCATGAAGAGGATCTGTCTTCGGTAATTAATTTATCTAGTACGACATTAAATAGTGCAACCGAAAGTGTCTTAGCGAAGGGTTTGAATTTTGCTACTACCCCCCAACGAATTCCGTACGAGAAAATTATAAGTAGTGTTGAGGAAGTCATAATACGTAACAAACTACCTTCCAGTGATTCGGAATCGTTAAGGCAAGATGTTGCGGTAATATTACGCAGGGCCGCATTACCGAAAAGCAACATTTCTTCCGAAGAGCGGGAAGCTCTTAAGGACTTACGCAAAAACAAAGATGTATGTGTTCTTAGGGCCGATAAGGGGAATGCTACTGTTGTGATGGACTCGGAGGACTATGATAAGAAGGTACGTGATTTGTTGAGTGACACAAAAGTATACAAACCAGTGTCGTATGACCCAACCGCCAGAGTGACACGACGTATACGTGCAGTGATTAGGGACAATCAGGACATTATGGAGGAAGATGATTTTGCTTACCTATATAAACCTAAAATTGCACAATCACCAAAATTTTATGGGTTGCCTAAAATTCACAAAACCAACGTTCCAATGCGACCAATCGTGAGCCAGATAAACGCTCCGACGTACAGCCTCGCGGGACACGTTTCAAAAGTGCTGCAACCATGGGTGGGTAAGACGTCTTCATTCGTGAAAGATTCTCGCCATTTCATTGATATAATTAGGGACATTAAACTGGAACCAGATGACATAATGGTGAGTTTTGACGTTGAGTCACTCTTCACTAATGTTCCTTTAAAAGAATGTGTAGACCTAATTAGACGGAAAATTTATGAAAACAGCATACCAGAGGGATACATTACTTTGTTACGAAACTGTTTGGAAGGAAGTTATTTTTTATATAGAGGGCAACACTACCTGCAGATAGATGGAGTTGCTATGGGGAGTCCTGTAGCACCAGTTATGGCCAATATCTGGATGGAACACATCGAGACGCTCATACAGTTTCCATCTGGTCTTAAGTTATGGAAGCGCTATGTAGACGATGTGTTTTGCATTATGAAAGGTAACAAACCAGAAGTTGAACAGTTTCTACAACATCTAAACTCAGTACATGAAAAGATCAAGTTTACTTATGAGTTGCAAAGTGATCGTACACTACCGTTTCTGGATATAAAAGTAATGGCGAAATCGGATGGTTCCCTAACACACACTGTTTATAGGAAACCTACTCACACTGACAAATACCTAAATGCCATGTCACACCATCACCCGAAGCAGTTAGAGTCAGTGGTTTCTTCATTAATCGATAGAGCCTATGCATTGTGTGACCCAGACTTTCTACAGGAAGAACTTACACATGTAAAAGCAGTGCTAGTGAAGAATAACTACGGGGTGAGGAACATGAGTGCTAGACGTTTGAATAGGGTACTGAAAGATGACGTTCCGAGACAACGAGCATACTTGCCGTATATTAGAGGGGTGACAGACAAGGTTGGTTCTTTGCTGAAGAAGTACGCAATTAAGACCGTCTTCACTCCACTACTCAAGATAGCTTCACAAGTAGGAACAGTCAAGGATACTATACCCTATCAAACACCTGGTGTATACAAGGTCGATTGCAGTTGCGGCAGTTCTTATATTGGACAGACCAAGCGGACTATTGCTGAGCGTGTCAAAGAGCATATCGCAGCTGTCAAAAATCGCCAGGTGTATAAATCAGCGATAGCGGAGCACTTGCTAGAATCAGGATCAAACCACTGGATCGAGTTACATCAACCTTTAGTCCTTTCCAATGATCGCCATTATTATACTAGAATTGTGCGTGAAGCAGTTGAAATAAAGAAACACAAAAATTTCAACCGGGAATGCGGCTACAAACTGTCATCAACGTGGGATCCAGTGATAAAAAAGTGTTCGGGTCGTGTAAGAACGTCTAGTACTAACTTGGATGTTGTCAGTGTAGTGTGTCGCGACCCTAATGTTATTTTGTGTTGACCGAATGAGGGTAGTTTCTCATCGGTCGAAGAGGCGAACGAGTACCGGCGGGCAGTCTTCTCGTGACCACGGTAGCTGTAACGCTACTGAAACGTCGAGGTAAATAAACAAATGTTATACCTACGCGATTAAGTCCCGTTATAAAATTTAAAATGAACGGATTTTAATAAAACTTTCAATTTATACATAGGTACTTGTAGGTGCAGGTAATTAGCAAACACGTGACCTGAACTGGTAGGTTAGGTACCGTATTTGGTTACATTTCATCTAAGAGTTCTGACGGCCAAGAAAATTCTTTCTTACTACATATTCGTTTTAAATTTCTAATTTAGTTTTGATGCGAATAACAAACTTCTATGACCCATTAGTTTTATTATATGTAGGTCGTTGCCCGCTTTATTCCTTGTGTCAATGATGCGGTGGACGAACAGACAGAGATTGTTGTTGTAGGAAGGTATTAGTCATTCCGTTTAAATTTTTTACCTTATTTTAAAATATTAATGCAAATCACGCGGCCATCGACCGTGTCAATCACATTTTAGAAAGAAAATATTTCAAAAACTGAACCATCGAAGGAGAATAATAACGTTTTAAAAACTAAAAAGAAAACCAACTTCAGTGTTCTTGAACTTACGTCGAAAATTACAAGCTTTTTTTCGAGTTTCACGGAAAAAGTAGCAAACATTCAAGCAAAAAATAATTTTGAAAATCTGCTCACAATTGACGGAGTTATCGGTGAACTTACATAAAACATACATACACACACCTCCTAATGTTTTTAAAGTCTATTAAAAAGAACGACGATGTCGCATAAGTACGAAAACACAGAATTTAGCATTATTTTAGGTCGTTATCATCTAACCTCATAAATCTGTAAATTTTAGCTTATTTATTACTTGATTTTCCCTTTCATTTAAAAATAGCCGCAATATAAAGATACCTGCTCCACCCGGAAGACAGACCAGACCGGTCGAGCCTCTATTGACACAGGTAGGCACGTTAGGCCGAGCCCAGACGAGGCATTATTTATTGCAATACTGTGCTAACATCTGCCATCCTTAAGAATAGAATGAGGCTTATTTTTAACCGACTTCAAAAAAAGGAGGAGGTTCTCAATTCGCCTGTATGTTTTTTATTATTATTATATTTTTTTTGTATCATGTTACGCGATTACTCCGCCAATTGTGGACCGATTTTCAAAATTATTTTTTTGTTTGAAAGGGTATACTCCAGAGGTGGTCTCATATAAATTTCATTCCTGAGGGTTTGATAATTCGCCCGTAAAACTCTAAAAACCTTCCCTCCTAGCCATTGTAAATCGAATCGACAGATAAGTCTAAGACTCTCTATGCAATATGTCAAATTGACAATTTACTAATGCCAGGAACTCACGTGTCGCGAGACTTGACATAAAATGTATGCAGTTTTGGTAATTATTGCCTTTAGACGCCGGTGGAGCCTAAGCATTATCTGTTTAGCATTATTTATTTCTTTCTTTCAAGCTTATCTGATGATGGAGTCAAGAGCTGTTCCAGGGAACTCCTCAGACAATAGGCCGATTGAGTTGAAACTCGGTTCGTAGATTGAGTATCATCTAAAATTTTCAAAAATGGTGACAGCGAGCTGATCTTATGATGGAGGGAACTCCTCAGATAATCGACCGATTTAGTTGAAACTCGGTTTGTAGATCAAGTATCATCTAAAATTTTAAAATATAGTGACAGCGAGCTGATCTGATGATGGAGAATGGAACTCCTCAGTTAATAGGTTGATTGAGTTGAAACTCACTACATCGGTCAAGTTTCATTTACTAATTTGAAATATGATGACTGCGAGCTGATCCGATGATGGAGAACGGAACTCCTCAGAAAATAGGTTGATTGAAATGAAATGTTGTACTTACATCGGTGAGTTCAATCAGATCACGGTAATCCATTAAAAGCTTGTACTTGATGATATTTAAAAAAAACTTATTCTTATTTAGATTTGTATGTATGGCTTATTGATTCCCTGAGTCACGCCGTGGTAGAGTCGAACATTGAAGTCGGTTTTTCTTTTTTTTTAAAAACGTAATTATGTGGTACAATTACATCATTACAAGATCTTATAGAAAAAAGACCTTAGTTATACCTATTATACCTACTGTAATATACTAAAATGTACGAGTAAGTACACATAAAATAGAGCTACTGCAGCGCTGGTTTTTTGTGACGCTGAGTCCATAATGTTGCCTCAATCAACTGCACTTGCATGGTTTACTTAAAACTAAAAGAAAGTGTTCTGCAAAAAAAAAACTCTTTTATACAATATGCTGGTGATTCTGTTCCTTACGTATATAGTCTAAAATTAATTTTCTTTGTTCAAGCCTAAGTTTAAAACAAAGAAAATTGAACAACCATTAAGATAACTTCTTATTGATACCTTTTTAACTGATGTTTTTAATAAGACGTTTAAAAATCAATTAAAAAGTCATTTGAAGGGAGACATAATGAGTTTTAGAATAATAATGAGACAATTTGTTTATTGAAGTCGCTGTCTGTATCGCAAAGAGCTTTATAAGTTACATAATTTTTATTACATTAATATAAGTCACTGTACCGGTTTATGGTACCTAATAATCATGATTCTTTAACCTGTTTTAAAGTTTACAAAATTTCGGTGTGGTCGGTTTCTTTCTAGGTACGAAAGCATGACCGAGGTGTTAATCACCCCACCGTGATTCGGCTCAAATAATTTTAGTTTTGTATTTAGACGTGACCCTAGGATCTTAGGTTCCATAAAACAACTACAGGAATCACTATCGTATCCTGGGGATTAGGGTTTATTATTTCTCGGGGGTTTTCATTTCTCGGGTTTCGCGAACCCGATTTCTCGGGTTTTCCCGGGAAATCGAGAAATTTATATTTACGCCAAATTAAGGCGCATAGCGAATAACGAACAACGAAGTGGTGCCAGGATAAGATTCGAATTCACAATATGTATTTGTATTGAAAGTCAAGGTCTACAACTTACGTTAAAAACAGACAATTCTAAAATCAGCTGGTTTAAAGATTTTTCAAGGTCAAATAGATGTTAGACGTCATCAACCCAGCTGATTTGAGCATCATAGGTTATCCATTTGAACCTTATTGCCATCGATGTAATGACTATAATTACTTGCCTGTTTATCGTCAAACGTTGCCTCGTTTACTTGTCTGTCAGCTATTATCAATTTCTTCTTCAATTGAATGGTAATTGATCTGTTTCTACCCATTGAGATATTCTGCCAATTTGTACTGAATTGGCCTTAATATCAAATGCAATTGTGATCTCTATTACATAGACATAAGAGTTCAGAATGGTTTTACTTGGCTATTTCTAATATTAGGTCCAACATCACTCTACTGCTCACATACTAAATGTCCTTCGACATTTAATATTATTTTCCTGGAAGAGATCGCTTCTCAGCGATAAGGCCGCCCATTGTGCATTGTATTATGGTTCTCTTTTCCACTGTATTTTGTAGTTATAAGGTGTGCATTGTACAATAAAGTATTTTCATTCATTTTCATATTATTTTTGTTCGATAAAATACGATCTTATTTGAATATTTTTTTATTAAAAGTAATTCAATACACTTTCAATAATCCCTAGATATTCTATAATACACGAGGCAATCTATTTTGTAATATTCGTGTCTAGGTATTATATTGAATCCACAAGTGAATGAACGGAACGACCTATGTTTAATCATAAAAGTTCAACTCTAATTAAAAATTGAAATTGAATTATGTAATTAGAAATTGTAGACATAAGTACCAAAATATAAAAACGTGTCAAGTGCGAGTCGGACTCGCGCACGAAGGGTTCCGTGCCATCCATATACCTACTTACTATAATGTTATAAATGTGAAAGTAACTATGTCAGTTTGTTTATTACCTTTTCACGCCCAAACCACTGAACAGATTAGGCTGAAAATTGTCATGGATAAAGATTGTATCCCAGGGAAGGACATACATATTAGGAGATCGGTCCCGGCTATTTAGGTCGTTAAGTCATGCCGGAGGCCTAAAAACTCCATCGCCAGAGTTGGCCACTGATTCATACAAACTTACTTACTTTTAGGGAGAAAATAGGCTACTTTTATCCCAAAAAAATAACGGAAGACACACAACAGCCACCGTAAATATTTATTTTATTTCGTTTTTTTTTGTATTTGTTGATATAGCGACAACAGAAAAATCAGTTAAAATTTCAACTGTCTGGTTCATGCTCAGACTAACTATGATCTAAGGGTCCATGAGATTCAATCTGGTGACAGACAGACAGATTGACAGCGGAGTCTTAGTAATAGTACCTACTACAAAAATGTATGTTTAATTCATTACTAAATATATATTTTTTATATAAAATGCGAACCTGATTATTCGGCACTATCGACCAACCTTCGTGTTAGTTTAATTTAACTTGAAAAAAATAATTTAATTTAAGTATACAAAAGGTCACCCATTCAGTTGCAACACTGGTCACGCAGACATTCAACTTGAAACTTTTGAAGGCGAAACACACATCTCTAGCTGTTATGAAACCTCACATAGGTAAAATACCTACTTACCTAAAACAAATTATTCGGTCAGTAAACTTACTTCGAATCTATAAAATAATTTGAGATAAAATTAAATAGAATAGAATATGTTTTATTTGCAACAATAAGTAAGTACATAGCACAACAGATACGAGAAAAACTTAATTAAAAGTTGCTGCAAAATGGAGCCGAACTCAGCAATAAGCGGATTGTTGAGTAAAAACAAACCGCGCTGATCTTCCGTTAGGGCCAATTCTGATTTGCGGGAGGTATTAAGTTTTATTTTAGAAAATAGACAACAGAAACGCTACTAACTAATTGTCAAAAGTAGTCGTTACTTAAGTTGCATTTACACGATGCGATTTTTCGTATGATTTGCTAAGCTCCGCCCATTGAACGTGCCCATTGAAATTTTCGTAGAAAAGAAATTACTTACCAAACAATATCAGTAGACACAAACCCTATGTTTATACTCGTATGAGACGAAGTATCGTTACCACAAAATTAATCGCAGGAGGTCGAAACTGTCACCGCGAAGGCTATTAATAGCCAATCGCCTGGAAGAATGAAGGACCGCACGCATGCCTCGTTTGCTCCTATAAAAACGATCACTTATTTGTTGTTGCTGCGTTATTGATGGGCTAAGTTTTGAGCGGTACGAGAAAGGGGAGTGATCTTTTTAAGTTGTTGGTGTGATGGACGACAACCTTACCACTCTCTACAATTTATAGAGATAATGTCTAACGCACCTTGGGAGTATCTCTACAATTTATAGAGATAATGTCTAACGCACCTTGGGAGTATAGTCGTATTATAGAGAACATGTCTACCGCGCCTTGGGGATATTATGTTAGTTAGTTGTCATCCTGTTTAACGTAAAACCAATTTTGTAAATTAGTTTAATGTGGAGGGCTCCATACTTCTTTTTCATAGGAATCTAATAAAAAAAACCGGCTAAGTGCGAGTCGGACTCGCGCACGAAGGGTTCCATACCAAAATATTCATGTCTGTTGTATGGGAGGCCCCTTAAATATTTATTTTATTCTGTTTTTAGTAAGTATTTGTTGTTATAGCGCACCAGAAATACATTATCTGTGAAAATTTCAACTGTATCACGGTTCATGAGATACCTACAGCCTGGTGACAGACAGACAGACAGACAGACGGACGTACAGCGGAGTCTTTGTAATAGGGTCCTGTTTTACCCTTTGGGTACGGAACACTAACGGTTGCATAATGACGTAGTTTCATTATGTAGAAGACCAAAAGGATGTATTAACTAAATTGGTACCTAATAGAGCATGCAATTAGACTTAATCCGAGCTAATCCCAGATAAGTGGGCAGCACCTGCGGCTACTAAGTCCTCCTAAGACATGGGTGATTATAGCAATTGGTGCCCTAGTCTAGTTTCAGCTTCATCTATACCTTGGGTCACATCGCCTTGTCTTCCTGTAGAATGAATGAATGGATGAATAAATCTTTATGAATAATAGTCCAGCCGAGTCATACGCGCCGAATGTCTGTCAATTCAATAGAGAAAATGCTGCTGACGTCAGAAGCGAGCCGCATTTTCTGACGTCATCAGCATTTTTTTGTATAGAAAAATGACCACGGCGCGTACGGCGCGGACATGTGTGCGATCAGGTTTAGAAGTAATGCCTACATGGGACAATGCAATGCCTGGGAAATTTTTGAGATGGGCTTTCTAAGCTCCGAGCTTAGGTGATCAGCGATATTCCCTAGAAGGATATGTCTTAGTGAAGTACGATGATTTTCTTCACCTTTGAAAGCTCGTGCCAAAGTGTTTATTAATGTTACCACAGAATACAGAAAGTTTAAACGTAAACGTAAACAGGGTCACGACTGTATCCCCAAGGCGCGGTAGACATTCTCTCAGATCTTTATATTCCAGATCCTTTGAAGATGTCTAAGGGGGTAGTCAGAGGCATGTACAAATACATATTTGATACATGCCCACATCTTGCAGAAGTTAGTATTCCATACGTGACAGGTTGCAAGCCCATCGCCGCCTATAAGAATACTAACTGGTTTCCTCACGATGTTTTCCTTCACCGTTCAGAGCTCGTGTTAAAGCGCATATAAATTTTACGAAACGCAAAATCCATTGATGCACGGCCGGGATTCGATCCCACGACCTTCGGATTGAAAGTCGAGGTACAACCCCATTCGGCCAACACGGCTCTTTTTAAGAAAGTTTAACAGAAGAATTATCATTGTACTAACGTTAGAAAAAAAATCTAGGTAGGTACTTGGCAGAATCTATCACGGCAAAGTCGGATATAAAAAAAAAAATTAAAATTTCGCTAGATTTGCATTTTTTTTTTAATAATTCTAGGTAAGTATTAGGTAGGTACTCGTAATACATAGTTTGCCTATTTTGCTTTTTCTCTTGAAAACTGCCTATTTTGCTAGTCAGCTGTCAGAAAAGTTAGGTTATGCCTGGGTACTCTTTGTTCACGGCCGATTGGGATCAAATTGAGCGAAAAACGCGGCTCCAGGTTTCGAAGCTTCATGTTTTTGAATGTAATAAAATTTGTTTTTAAAGCCATTGATCGCTGTAGAATATGTTGTAAATAGGTAAGTCGATAAATGAAGGCTTAAGAAATTATCCATTTAGGTTTAGATAAAGACAAGTGGCGCCAGTGGATGAGAAGATAAGGAGCAACGGGTTGTCATAGTATGGGCATGTAATGAGAAGGGAAGAATGGCAAGTGACCAGAAGAGTACTTGGTATGAATGTGGATGGACATACGAGTAGAGTTAGACCGAAGAAGAGATGAATGGATTGTGTGAAAGATGATATGAGTAAGAAAGGAGTGGTTGCTGAGATGACGGCTGATAGAGGGAAATGGAAGAAGAATACATGTTGTGCCGACCACACATATAGTGGGACAAGGGCAAGAAGATGATGATGCTAAGATAAAGCTTCATAAGCCTAGGTACAATTACATTGTCAATTCAACAGTTTTATATTATCTTCGTGTTGTATATTGGCAACCTTCATCCTTAAGCTAGGATTTATTTTGTTTCATCGCTGTAAATCTGTAATTCAGGCTTACCCTACTTTCTGCTAGGGGTGGGCAAGTTGTCGCAAGGGACCAAAGAAATCAAAAAACTACAATTAATTACATGACCAAAGTTTATTGTTGCTTTCTCGTATACTTATATCCAATATTGGTCCATATTGTAATTTGTAACACCAATCACTTTTCTAGAGATCAGTGGAAAACACAACGGACACAAGCACGGGACCGAAAAGAGTTGCGTTTTAGAGAGGAGGCCTATACCCAGTGGGTGCAGCCGGGCTGAATAGATGGAAACAGATTTTTTTCTATTCTCATTAAAAACATTTGTTGTTTGTATATTAGTACGTCTTCATCTATTTTTGTTTGTTATGCAAGCTCTGTTTTGTTTTGTTCATCGTTACGTGCCAAATACTGAACATCCAAAACCCGTAGTTGTTGGCTGACGTAAATTTAGTCATTGATTTTGACCTGTTTAGTGTTTAGGGCAGTTTTAGGTTTATCTTCCTGTATTTTAAGTACGAGAATGTCCATATCTATACTAATATTATAAAGGGGAAAGATTTGTTTGTTTGTTTGTTTGAGTTGAATTCTTTCACCATTAGAATCCTGCATTGTCCCTGATGAACATAGGCTAGGTATATTTTATTCCGGGAAAGTGAAGTTTTCTAGAGGGAACGCGGGTAACACCGCGACGGACAGCTAGTGTACTATATGTACTATCCATACTTATATTATAAATGTGAAAATAACTCTGGCTATCTGTCTATCTGTCTGTTTGTTACCTTTTCACGCCCAAACCACTGAACAGATTGGACTGAAAATTTGAAATTGGCATGGATAAAGATTGTATCCCAGGGAAGGACATAGGCTACTTTTAATCCCTAAAAAATCCCGAAGGACCGCGGGTTACATTACACCTCGGGAGCGCAGCTAGTCCAGTATAATCGAAAGACTAAACATACCTATATTAAACAAAGTGATGATTTACACTCACAACGCCAGAATTATCTATTTAAAAGACCCAAATTTAACTAACCCAACACCGGACGACTTTGACACCGGTATTCACAAACATTACTATGAGCTATGAGGTCTCACAGTGCGCGCGGACTGTTAGATGCGGGTCCCATAAACCTACTCATTTTGGGACCCTGTGCGTCCGCGCGCACTGTGAAACGTCCTAGTAATGTTTGTGAATACCGGCGTAAATGAACGAGCAATTGTCGACATCAATGGGTTTTCAGTAAAATGAAAATCCATGAAGTTTGGCGTCTCTACCTCTGCTTTCGTAGATTCTTGGCACAACCTCCGTTCCTACGTTCATTGACATTTCTTGCGCAATTTCATAAACAACATTAGTTATACCTATCTGCATCATAAGGCGACTTATTCTGTATGATAATAAAACCTAGTCTAGAATAATGACTAATGAATCGATCTCTAGCGAGTAAAACCCACTTGTATTTGCTTATTAAACCTACTTTTATTCTACAGTAAACCCTACTTTTATGTTTTTCTCGCTTCTTGAATCTTTGGGCAAGAATTTATATGACATGTGTTTAATTGTAGAATTAGAACTCATTGTAATGCAAGATAACACATTGTTATTGTATCTCGGGTCAATACTACTACTGTAGGTATTATTTTCTGTGTCAGTACTCTCCGTACTCTACTCCTCGTAGTTATTAATATAAAAAAAACAGTGGCATTCCAGGAGTGCCGACAGAACTGAAAACTTGAACGAGGTTTCGGATAAGGTTCTAAACTTAAAAAATAAACGTACAAAAATAAAGTGCAAAAAGTTACTGCCCTACTCTAGGATTTGAACCCGGAGCTGTCTCACTCAAAGGCGAAGTCTGTCTCACCTAAGTCTTGATCGACTATTATGTATGACGATACAATGTGCGACGAAATTAAGGTTTTCACTTCTGTAGGCGCGTTGGGCTTTTTGAGATGGGAGAAAATATCAAACTCAGTCACGTGACTGTGACAACCTTTTCTTACTATACCTTAATTTCGTCGCACATTGTAGTACCTACTTATGACAACGTATTAAATACGTAGACAAGAGTAGACCGTACGTCTTATATTCCCGAAAACAATTCGATTTCTGTCAGAAATCGGATGACTCTTTCTACGAACTGATTTCTGAGTCATCTTGGAGGCAAGTGAGCCACTGCGCAATGAATATGCGCAAGAACCTTGAGGGTTTTGTTTAATTTCGATCAATTCTATTGAAATATCTATCATCGAGTTGAATTAATCTTTATTTATATGACAGCTTGAATAGGCTTGTCGAAATAGGTCAATGATTAATTTCCGTGTAAAAAATGTACTACAGTAATCATTCTGTTTGTTTTGTGTTATTGTAGAGTTATTTCGCCCTCAGACAATTTTAGAAGACACATCCTGTAACTACTTCATAGTACCTAATACCTACACTTTGAGGTTTCACTCCAAGGACAAATTAACACACATTCGTCCTTATTTATTTAATCGTATGACAGAAAAAGATTTTATCACTTTTTTTTTTCACTTATGCCTTTAATGTTTAATTGCAATATACGGACTGATGGCCCAATATCTTTAATCAAAAGGCTCTTAGAAGAGCCGTTTTTTGAGGGGTTCTGAGAAGAACCGTTTGCTGATAGGCTCGGGGGAGAGCCAGGAGTATTCATAATTGGTGAAAGATTTATAGAACGCCTTAAAATGTCTTGTTTCGTTTCGAGCTCGTTTAGCACCACCCAGGGGACACGTGCAGGGTTGTGAAGGTGCTTCCTGCGGACGCGAGTTTAATCGTCCCCCAATTCGACATTCGTCCTTGCTTCGCTCACATTGCAATCAGTCTTCGTGGTTTTGCTAAATCTTAAAATTAGAGAAATATTGTATTTTATCAACATAACTAGGCAAGTAAAGGACGATACATCAGACTTTAATAAAGGTATTCACACTGGTAGAATGCACTTTCCACCTTCCGCCATTAAAAAAAACTGAAGTTATTCTGTCAGTATGAGTCAACATGGCGAGCTCATTTCAATTCATTACGCATTCAGAGACTTATTGTATTCCACGCACAAGGCAAGTGGCTGTAAGCATTTACTTAAGCTTATTCTGGTTACTAAGCTGTAGCCTATTTACTTAATTTAGATTTGCAAGTTTCGTTGTGAGTATTCATCATTCAAACTAATTTTTCATGAAAAAAGTGTATTTTCTATGACACAATTCTCAGTTGAAAATAACACGTTGTTTATGCTTTTAAGCACTTAAATGCCAACGTCCATACCACGTTGAAAACACCGGTTTTCGTCCGATCACCGAAGTTAAGCAACGTCGGGCGCGGTCAGTACTTGGATGGGTGACCGCCTGGGAACACCGCGTGATGTTGGCTTTTTGCATTTTTTTTTTTAATATTTTGCCTACAGACTCCAATTTTACAGTTAGACACTTCTCTTACTGTTTCCAAGGGATAATAATTACTTACCTAAGTAACTACTTTATGCTCTTCTATAATAATATAACAATCACCATTAAAAACCCGTGAATAAGGGCAAATAGCCCGTAGCGCATTAAATGCAACAACCAAAAGGTGACTTGTAACAAAACATAAACATATGGTACCGCGGAAGCTGTTATGGAAATGCGACGATAGAAAATGAACTCTGACTCCTTGTGGTTTGATTTATAGTCGTGTACCTACAGTTTTCCTTTTCAGATTATGTAAATGAACACAGCTGTGAGGCAGCGTGCTTTATTATTACCTACCTACCATGTCAATGCATTCTAAACCTAGTTAGCTGTTGAATAGGGTTCATGTTGTGGACTGTAGTTAATGCGCAGCTAATGTTATCTGGTTGCATAAGAGCAAGGGCTATTGTGACTTTATCAGTTCGGTTTGTTTGACTGACGCAATTGCAGCCGCCTCGTGTCTCCTTTCGATTTAGACTCGCTTTCAACCGTGTCTTACTTTGTAATATTGTAAGACGCTTTTTCATCGGAACGAATGTCTATTGATCGTATTACCTAGTAGGTTAGGTACCTACTGCGCCATAGATAAAACTATGTAACTTACAATCTAACCCTGTAGATTCTACCTATTGTTCGATTCGTGCTGCGTAGTCATAGAAATTTCCAACATCAGCTGTAGGTAATATAATATTTAACAATATAATTATGTTTAAAACAATAAAATTAAACAAATTGATAAAATTACAATGTTTTCCTAATAGTAACTTGTATTTTATGATTCAAAGTTAAATTTATTTATGGAATATTCCAAACTGAGTTATAACCACGTTCCAGACCCAAAAGTTGTTCGAAATTTGAAACTTCAAATAATTGCAGATCGCGTACGAAACGAACACTCCCGAGACGAGCACGAATGAAAAATTAAAAATATCAGAACCTTGAACTTTTTCTAGGCCGCGTTACATAACACGATTGAGCTGTATGGTTTGTTTACAATCAGAGACATTATTATAAGGCTAGTCATGCACAGCTGCAGGCGTTGCATAATTAACTTCCTTCTACGTACTAACTGCTTTAGTACTTACATATGCTAAGTATTTTTCTTTGTTACGTAAATGCTTTTGAAAATTCTCTTAGACTATTTTCTTAAACACTGCATAAATAAAATAAAACATTATTTTTTATTAATTTCAGATTTTATTCAGATAGGAATGAATGAATGAATGAATGAACACTTTATTGTACACCAAAACAACAGCGAAAACAATACATTAGAGACATTTACAAGTTCATTAGTACAATGGGCGGCCTTATCGCTGAAAGCGATTTCTTCCAGGCAATAGGATTATAGGTATTATATAGGTATCTGAAACTGTTTTAATTATGATTAACTTCATTCTATGATAAATTGTATTTCATTATTTGTTGATCATGTTTCTTACAATATTTTATTTGTTTACAGGTAATGTCACATATAACCAGGTTCCCCGTAATAGTAAGTTAAAATTCCTCATTTAGAAGCCGGAAACTCAAAAGCTGAACACGCAAAACCAAAATATTCAAGAAGTGAAACTGAGCCATGCAATGCATGTCGTGTTGAAAGGCTCTACCAACGTTATTTCGTCCAAAATACAAATGTAAATAAGGTGCGCTTGGTTACAACAAAATGGAGTTTTCTTTCCGGCATTTCTTGGTAAGTCCAGCTAGGTCTTAAGAAAACCTGCTCTCTGAATCGCAGGTAGGTATTATCCAAGCTCCAAAATAAGCAAAGCTTGTAACAGATAGAATAGATTTACTGACCTATAAGTTTCTTCTTCTAAGTCAAAGTCAAAAAGCATTTATTCTGTAGGACCCACTTAGCCTAGAATAGTCTTAGAACTAATTTTACTCCTGTTCTTTCGGGACCTATACCGTGAAGAATCAGGGCAACAAACACGGTTTGGGACCTTTCATTCTTTTAGGTGATCCATCTTAAAACTAAAAGTCAAGCTCCAGTGGGGAGCCAGTCAAAGAGAATTGAGGCCGTCAAAGTAGGTTTAGATGCTCATGCTCATTCTTCCTGGTCGTGTTCTTCATTGCTGAAGGTAGGGCCCTTGAAAGGCTTTCGTAGCGTTGTGGATAAGCTGCTTCCACTTAGTCCGGTTTTCGGCTTCTCTTAGAGCGGCAACAACAGGGAGACCAGTAAGGGCGGTAACCTGGTCACACCAACGACTTGGTGATCGACCTCGGGCTCTTTTCCCATCTACTTTGCCTACCACAACCAACTTATCCAGATTATCTGGTTGGCGGCGGGCAATGTGATCAAAATACCAAAATACTTACCGCTTTTATTGGTAGCCAAATTGAGTTTGTAAAATTTTGCTCCTGTAATGCTGGAGTGGCGTGTGAGTCTGTCTGTCCTATGACGAATCATATCAATCATTTGTCACAACGCGATAATTCGCAAAATCCTTATGTAGGCTACTAGCATATACGTATACATCTATCTATTCGACACACCATATGTATTTGTTTAGCTGCAAAACATATGTCCTTTAAGATTAAAATGTAGCATTCAACCTAGTTATGTGGTATGAGGTAAAAGTTATATAACATTTATGCTAGTGACAGGGTCACGACTGTATCCCCAAGGCGCGGTAGACATTCTCTCAGATCTTTATATTCCAGATCCATTGAAGATGTCTAAGGGGGTAGTCAGAGGCATGTACAAATACATATTTGATACATGCCCACATCTTGCAGAAGTTAGTATTCCATACGTGACAGGTTGCAAGCCCATCGCCGCCATCGTTGCTAGTGTTTTCAAACAAATAAACTAAATTCTGTATATTCTGATTATTAGCGTAAATATTAATGTTTTAGCTAACCTCAAAAATACTGAAAAAGCTTCACTTCATTGTCAACGCTATGGACTTTATTCCGGAAAATAATTGGCTCCTTTGGACTATGTTGATAATACCTCAGGTCGCAATCAAAATATAATTAGAAAAAGTCGACGTTCTAGATATTTTTAGCGAATCCGGTTTTGGTTTTATACCTAATTGGATAACTTTCCATATTTCTGTGGAATTTTTACCGAATAATGTATGCACGGCCGGGATTGACCACCTTCGCATTGAAAGTCGAGCCAAATCGGCCAACACGGCTTTATTTCCATGCTTTTCCAGAATTTTTATTGAAAATAAAGTAAAGTAAAGTAAAGTATCATTTATTGCAAGAAATACATGTCATATTACAAAGATGTTATTTTCCATAGTATGTCCATTGTATTCTGCCAAGTTAAATGAAAAATAAAATGAACGCCGAACGCAATTTGTCGAAGGAATCTATTCGGAGCGCAACAGACTACTATCAATCATTTTCTGCTCCTAATAACGTCTCAACATCGCTCATTTTAGGATTTGTTTCGCTTTTTGCACAACGCAAATAGATTGCTTGTAATCTGGAATGGCACTTTCCTTTTCTTCTTTTTTGTAGAAAACATCATCATCATCATTCGCCTGCTCTTACTTACCCACACAAGAGAGATTGGAACAACATGTCTTACCTAAATTTAAAACATATAAGCATCATAGTCATATAATCGTGATTCGTGAAGGCCTCATTTTATAGAAGCACCTATCTACAAAAAACTAAAAAAAGTCTCTTCGTTATTATTATGCCTGAAAAGGACCTTAGGCCGTATTTCCGATCATTTTTTTCGTTCGTTTGATAAATGTTCGGATGTTTTTCTACGAGCTACATTGTTTTCGGTTGATAAGATCAACGCTAAAACTGGGTCCTAACCTAGAACCAAAATATTCCAAACCGAAAAAATTGGCCCTTGAAGTTAGTAATCGTAGTAAGAAACATCCGAGTATTCATCGAACGAAAAAACGAATATAGTGGGTAAAATCGGGCTGTTAATGATGGTATTGAAAATGTTGGCATTTTTTGTTTTGATCATAACCGGAAAAAAATCAAAGTAAAGTCATAAATTAATTCTAACAAACACTAGTTTATATAGCGCAAACCACTTAGCAAATAATAACAATATAATAACCGATAACGGTTTTGCTATCTTAGATAATTGCTTTTATCTTATTTGTTTTCAGTTTTCATTTTAGGTCGCTGACACATTTTTCTAATCAATGATAAATCTAGTTGGAAAGTGTCTCTTTGTTCTTCTTCCGTAGATAAGGCAGCGAGAGAATCGCGGCAGTAAAGCAACGTATTTCATTATCATTGGCCTGCCCTTATCCCGCTCATGCGGGGACGGCACAACATGTTCTCTTCCTCCACTCTCTCCTATCACTTGTCATCTCTATATCCACTCCTTTCTTACCCATATCTTCTTTCACACAATCCATCCATCTTTTCTCTACTCACATATCCATCCACATTCATTTCCATCACTCATTTAGTTACATGAGCTTCATCCATCCGCATTCCGTGCCTATACCACGCTAACCTATTGCTCCTCAACTTTTCAGTCACTGGCGCTACTTTCAGACTTTCCCTCATATTCATTTCTCACCTTATCCATTCGCCACGTATTTCTAAACTTATTTATTCGTTCTTATTTAGGTACTATGGAGTCCTAAATTGTAGAGATACCTACAATTCTGTAGGTTAAACCAGTCAGTACCTACAATCCGTGTCCTTCCATCAGACCGTCGGCTTTTTACATCTAAAAATACAACAAAAACTAGATGTAATCTAAGTAGTTAAACCCTGCTTTATATTTGTAGAAAACTCAGTCTTATTGCTTCCTAAGTAAAGTTTAAATTTGAACTGGTTTTATAACCACCGACCTATCAGTCTTATTGCCATGTGGTGCACGTTGCGATTGTCGGTCAAAACAAAAACCCACTCATTGTGATTTTGTCCGGACAACACAGGAATACTTACTTACCGAGTTATATAAAGCAGTTTAGTAAGGTAAAAAATATCCGACACTTTTTATGGTCAAGTTCGTTCGTGGAACCCGGAATTAAGATTAAGCGTGTACTTTATGAAGTAATTTAAAAAACTGAGTGTATTTTAACATATTATATTTAACAATGTTTTTTATTCGAGCCAACTGTTCAACTATTCTTAATTATTATCTCATCCCACTTCTGGGCATAAACATCTCGCTTCTAATATATTCGCCTCTATCCTGATAGGTATAGTATACCTACCCATAAAAAACTAAAACAAGTCTCTACAGTTAAACAGGGGGTCGCGACTGTATCCCCAAGGCGTGGTAGACATTCTCTCAGATCTTTTATGTATACCCCCCTTAGTCTCTACTCTACCGCTCTAGGTGATCCCTTTTCCCCTACTAATCAATTAATCGTATGCCACTAGGTGGAATCGTTATTTTTTCTCCATTTTCCATCACTCGTGATATCAACTCTCATACCTAAGTATACATCCTCATTCATACAGCCGAGGATTCCGAGGCCAGTAAAAACCATATAAAAAACAAACAGATTACTTTTTGTGAATAGCACCTAAGTATTTATTCGTCTGATTTAACCTTGTTTTTCAAAGACTTGTCGACTTAGTAACCTACCTTCATTTCGAGAACTTTGAATAGTAATGAGTCAACCGCAAAATAACTGTTCCTAAAGATGTTTGTTCATTAAATTCAATGTAAATAGGTAATTGGATACATCCATTGTCTTTTTTTTTACCTAAGCAAATATGCATTTCACGAGCACTCCTCAATAATTACTTTGTAAACTAAACCTGCAACAAAGGCACCGCCTTCGCTTATATTAATTAGTCGAGCGATTCATCAGTTTCGCAACATACCTATCGTCCATCAGGCTATTTCCCAAGTGGTGGTACAATGCACAATGATACGGGACACGGCATTGACCTGCGTTGGGAAACGACAGACAATTGATTTAGTCCAAGCAATTTGGGAATAAGAAACAGGTAAACTATACTTTTGAATAAATTAGTTTTGACATCGTCTAATCTATGAATGAATTGTAACTTCTAATTTCGTCTTAGGTTATTTCGTATGAACTGCGTCGTTGCGTCTCTACCATCGCTACCAGGTGGCTGAACCAACATTTTATCAGGACCTCCGAAGCAAGAACGCTTTGGTAATCCCCCAGCTATATGTTTCTGCGAGTCGTTTTGTTCTGCAAAGCTAGAGCACTAAGACACGAAATTAATAATATAGCAACTTCAAAAATAGGTTGATGATTTTTAGTTTTTCAGAACATCTCCATACCCCTCCAAAAAATTCTCCGTTTTTCAAACTGACCATCTGTTACAGCTATTGCAGCCTTTCAACTCTGGCGTAAGTGCATTTCAATCAATAGTACGAGTGGATACTTGAGATGAGTCAATTCTTGTAACATTTTAAGAGTTTAGTTATTTGTATTACTTTGTCAGTCGAAGATAAACATCTTCTAATCCGTCGGACATTTGATAGACATGCATCTTATTAAGAACCTGTAGTGCGCCACTACAGATTAAAGGTATCTTTTGTTTTCATTCACCTCTGATCCCTGTTTTTGGCAAGTATGGACCAATTGAAATGGGCATCAATTTTGATTCTCCATTTCCGGATTCAATATCTATTGTTATCAGTATCTCTTGAGACTACTTATAACTAACAACGACATACTGAGACACATCTTACCGGTAAACCCTGTTTACGATTCAGTCTCGTGAACAAGCTACAAACATGCAAATGTATGACAAAAAACTGTTTGTAGGTACCTACCGCGCCTACAGTAGTCAACAGTAACGCACGTGCATTGAAACTTGTGAAATAGCGACTGGTAGCCCTGAGGGACTGGTCGACAAGAGCCACACAGGCCGATGTAGAAATAACACTTTCAAATGTTTGCCAATTAGATAGCTGCTGGGTAATACTAGATCACAATACCTAAGTATATGTAATCTACTTATTATGAGGCGACGTCGCGGACGGCCAAGCAAGCGCTGAAAAGACGACCTCTACTTCTTTGATAGGGTGGTGGAAACTACCAAAAGAGAGAGACAATTGGAAGGAATTGGGGGAGAACTTTGCTTTTATCCGGATCTCCTAAACTACATTTCCATGCACGGGGTCATGGGTAATATTATGGTATCTATTGAAAATCTCACTATACATTCAAACCAATTGTTGCAAACAAAACGGTTGATATTCAAAACAGTCCTTTCAATTGTGCTGATGATACAAAACGGCATAAAGTACGCAGAGGTGAATGTACCGCCACAGAATAAGACGGAGTTTATGACGAAACGTAATGAGGTCGCTCGTGAAACTAAATTTCAAATGCTGCTTGAAGATTTAAAGGGATATGAACGTAATGATATTGGTCGTTTCACTGCACTTTGAACTCTGGAATAACGGGATAGTTTGGGTGATACCGAGAACTTTGAACTACCTTGCAGTCTTGCTATAAAAGTCTAGGTACCTACTAAGTAAAAAAGTACCTTATAAAGATTTAAAACTCAGCAATGGCTTAGTTGACGTTGTCTCTAGGTATAGCCATTCGAGAATGGCTCACGGCTCAGCACTTTTTGTTAATTTGCGTTCACTTAGTTTTTTTGTGAGCAGAGCTTTGACCTAACTTAATATCTTATTATTGACAAACATCTACGCGCTTCTACGCAGCTACTTTGAAGTTTTTTTTTTTCAATAAGTATTTGTTATAGATTGTATGACACGAACTGGGCCTTGAGGAAGTTGTGAATCTGTTGTGTTGTTTTTTATCCAATTGTAAAATGCACCTACATCTATTGTACCTCGATAGACGGTAAGCCTGTTTTTCTAGTATTTACTTCTAGAAATGTTGATTCACGCTTATAAAATCAACTTTGTTTTAAAAAACTTTACAAAAAGTACCTAATCTGATAAACACGAAACACGATCGCGGTCAAATCGTAATATGTTCGATGTGTTGCGAACCGAATATGTTTTTGATTAAATTATGCAATTTAATTACCCGTTCCACTATGTAATGGTCAATAAATACTCCTATAAATTGCGTGTAAAGTAAAATCGAAAGAGTCTGTGGTCTTCTCTGGTAACAGAATGTTAGGCCTAAGTTTAAAAATACGTCTGGTTAAGCCATGACGGAGACCTTCAGGCAGCCTAAAAACTCTGTCACCAGAGGAACTGGCTCTAACTGCCAGCTTGAACATTTTCATTTCCGGAAACACATAGCTAGAAACTTTCATAAATTTAATATTGATTTAGAGCCACCAACACAATATACATCTTGTCATGCAAAAATGGTACATTATTTCATATTGATAGTATCAATCAATACCTACCTACGTGCGCAATCACAGACGACGACCATATATCAAATATATGATCGGTAAGTACAAACAACAATTAGGGACAAGAAATCACTTTAATCGAAATAGTTCAAAGACCTTTTGAAAGGAAAATAAGTGATCATCGGAGGCGATGATCGCTTATTTTCGAGGGGAAATACAGTTTCATGATAACGTCACAAAACTGCTAGAATAAACACTAGTATCGACTAAAGCCTGTTTGCATTTTTTATTACTTTCACGATCATTTTGTTCATGTAATTTGAATATTTATCCGGGACTTTGTTTCCCAACAATTCGCGGACAAACTTTTCTGATTGTAGGTAGGTGCCTACCACAGAACACTATTCAATCAATTACTCCTATTAAATTGACATTAAAAATTGGTTCAGTCGACTGAACACATTCAGACTTTGGTGGCCGCTTTGGCCAGGGCAGTGGGCTTCACTAGACAATTAAACTTAATTAGTTGCTAACCGACAATCAAATCGATTGAATGCATCACTGCTAAAGGTACATTTAACCAACAACAGTGCAATGGAAGTGATTCTAGAACACTTGATTCGGTTTCGTTTACCGAATCAAGTGTTCTAGCACACAAATACATGGTTAATTGGTATTTGTTAATTATCCTCAAATTATAAAATAAATCAACGCGCTATTATCAGATTGATTTTTATTTAGTTGCATTACCTACCCTGGAGAAAAGAGAGATGGGTTGAGACATAGAAACCTGAAAATGAGAATAAAAGTACAAATATTTTTGTAACCATACGAGCATTTTTAAGAACATCAACCTTGATAAAAAAATCGCGTCGTAGTAAATACCTTCCTACTTATTGCAAAAGATTTTTCAGCTCTAGTTAGAATTTTCATTTTATGCCAATTTGTGATTTACGTGTTACCGAATCGCATCAGGTGCGATGACCGCAGGTCGAGAACCCGCGGCTCTCTCATCCACGACAGAACTCCTCGCTCTGCTTGCTAACCAAGAAATGCCAACGACCACGGATTAACGGAATTGCGGTGAGCTCAATTGCTCAATTGACTCTGCTTTCTGTCAATGTCATTGTTCACACTGTCACAATCATTATATTCTCCAGTTTCTGGAAAATATATAACATTTATAAAATGGATATAGAGGCATTCTCTCAGATAGACACTCTCTACATAGAGTCAGTTCAAGATTCTGCATATCAGCATATTTTTTGAGTTGATAGTTTATTATTCAAAGTAAAAAGCATGTTTTGTTGGCCCTTGCACATTGTTTATTCTCTAACGAGGCCACAGCGCTAAATCCCGCAGGAAATCAAACGAAATCTACGCGTAAACATTTCAAAATCTTGCTAAACGGAACGCCATTTTGTTGTTATTTTTAAAAACAAAAATATTTTGTCTGTTATTTTTGGAAGTGGATGCGTAGTTTAAAATACGCATTAATTTACGAGTAGATAACTATATATCTTGTTTACTACAGTCACGAACGAGCGCAATAGTTTTCCTTCTACAAAGTAGCATAACATAATCGTGCGGTATTAGTTCGTGTACAATTATAATTACATAGTGCTTGGACAATGGCAGTTGTATTGAATGTTACATTGTGCTTAACAGTAACAAAATAATGAAATTATAAATAAGATTGACATTTCATTTCATGATGGCTTATCAAATCAAACATAGCCATAGGTATAGGTAGCTTGTAGATGACGGCCCTGGTAGCGTAGCGAATTTAGACGTAGGATGTTGGTTCGATGATCTGCAGATATATACACAGTTTCCTACTTCAGCCTTTTAGTATTTGCATGTGGTTCCGTCATTTGAATCACACACATCATAAGCACAGAATACAGAGAGCCACAGATGTGTGCTATCGAGTGGCGGAACTGCAGATGAGATGTCCAAATGCGGACCTCTTGTTATGTATTGCAAACATTTTCCAAGTCATTGTGAGGCGTCAATGTGATTGTTTTGTGGTGGCACATTGATGATTTGCTCTGGTCACAGAAGTTAGTTAATTTATATAATTGAATCACCCTCATAAGCAGTTTGAAACTTCGTACCTCGTCCAGGAGGGTTATCAGTTGGTGACGCTGACAGTTCTTATAGACAATTTCTACTACCTACTTCCTTCCCTTTTTCTCTCAACCAAGCTATCTTTCCGTCCGTCCGCATCTTTGCTCTTGGCCAACGTACCTTTGATTTTGCACGACCCGTGCATTCTGCTGTGTACCTAATATTGAGGCCTTGTTTCCACATGCAAGAAAATTTCCGGAAGAAATTTTCTTCCGGAATAAGGGTGAGGCTGAGGACCCAGTTTGTCCCAAGTGTCAGCTATAGATAATGTCTTGCCATTGCAACCTGTCTTCTGCAAAATAATAATAAATAATGCTAGACTTTTCACACAGCATCATCTAGCCCCAAACTAAGCAGAGCTCGTTTTATGTTTTATAAATGTGGGCATAGGTAGGTATCCCAAATATCACACTGGTGATGATTGAAATTTTGTACCAGTCTATGATATACGGGATTTCGCTGTGTATCTTCAAATAAACATTATTTGACATTGACTTATTGTAGGTATGTATTGTCAACAGAGGGTGGCGGGTGCGGCGCGGGAGCGGGCGGCGCGGGCGCACAGCGCGCGGGGCAGGTGACCGGCGGAGATCGCGGCTCATGTGGGCGGCAGGCGCCTGTTGCTCACGCCAGCCAGGTAAACCAACCAACACTGTTACCTATCAAAGACTATATCCAAAAGTTAATGAAATCAATGGGAGATAATATACCTACTCGTATGTATTATCTCCCATTGATTTCATTTACTTTTAGGTAGCTACTTACCTAGTATAAGTAGGTATAGTGCTGTCTTGTCAGGTGTCGCGGTTAGAAAAAGGGTAGAAAATTATATCAATATTCTACACTCACGTGAGCTGTAGGTAAAACTTTCAAACCAAAAATGGTATTACTGTTGGTTGTTGAAATCTGACATATCAACCCAGGCAACTCTAGGAGTCCTACCTAGTACAGTACTTTGAGATTCAAAATGACTGGTGCACTAATAATTTGGGATAAATACCTACACGAAGTCTTTTTTATTCCCCAAGAGAGATAAACTAAACCTGCATTCCCAATTTCGAATGGCCGGCGTAAACGTCCACTCTCTCGTAGTCAGTTCAGCTTTAGTAAATGCCCAGAATTGTAGCTAGAATTGCAGAAATCATGTTATACAAACTGGGATCTATACTTTGGTTTAACTAGAAATGAAAAGGTTTCTTTCTACATCGATTTCCAGATGGAATAGTAAAATTTCAATTCAAACGTAATAAAAGGTCTCCTTTGTGAACTTCTCCATTAGCATGGCTACAATAGCTGATAAATTGCAATCTCTTTATGGAAATAAGGCTGAAATATGAGAACATTATACTTATTTAAATAAATCAACATTATGATTAAGATTCAAGGCCTTTCATCATGGACGATGGTTAACCTGTTAGATATAATATTTACCACCCACTAGAGTAGTTAGCCTCTCAGTTAATGAACGTAGGTTTGACTGTATATGACGTCCCATTTACACCTACAACAATAATAAAGGAATCTTATCGAGACGTCTGAGTTTTCCCTTTAACTCAGCTTCGTTTTACTAGCACGAGGATTGAAAAACCATTCCTTTACATAATATACCCATCTTAAAATAAGCTTCACAACTCTGGGATTATTCAGGATTTTGGAATGCCCCTTTGTATGGTTTAAGAGTCGGTTCACATCTGACGGAAGATGCGTCGAGCGTATTCATCAGTCTTTGTTTATCATCATGCGTATCATAGTGTGAAAGGTTGAATGTTTTCTCATATAATTGTCTGTTCTGGCGTTAGGCGACCGATTATACGCGAAGCATCTTCCATCAGATGTGAACCGAGCCTAAACGTTGTTTTTTGTCTATTCAATACACGTAACACTAAAATCACTCTTTAAAACAGCTTAGTTATCTTTTAGTTAGTCACTAGACTTGGTCTTCTAGGAACATAAAAATATATTCCCGGAAAATTCGAGGGTGACATAAACTTAGTTACACTGTACGTGCATCCTTAAGGTCAAAGGCAGCCTTAAAGGTCAAGCGTAAGAATTGCAAGCGAAAAGGGGTTATTGAATTAGAGCAGGTGATGATAAAAAGACTTTGTAATGTTGAGCACGTGTTTTATTCAGTACAGTAGGTTAGCTAAGGGCAGAGCGAAGAGCGATACAAAACCGCGGCAACTGGGTGACAGTGACACTATTGACATTAAGTATAGACACTGACATTTTACATAGGTTTACTTACTTTAATACTGGCCCTTAAACCAATAAAATGTCTAGCAAACACAGCCTAAACAATCATTAATATATCTTTAAATTATAACAATAGGTACTATAAACAAAACATCATAGCTTATAGTATCTCAGCTTATTTTCTATACAACAATTGATACATAAACCTTTCATGTTTCTCTCTACTTAAAGGTTTCGTGAGCAGGTCTGCCACCATATCATTAGTGCACAAATACCTAACACTAATTGTTCCATTACATACATTTTCTCGTATAAAGTGGTGTCTTATGTCTATGTGCTTGGTTCTAGCATGAAACATTGAATTCTTACATAGCTTCTGTGCTGACTGGTTGTCATTGTAAATAACAACATTGAGAGTCCTATTCAAAATTTCCTGCATGAACTTTCGAAGAAACAAAGCCTCTTTACATGTATCTGAGAGGGACATGTACTCTGCTTCAGTGCTGGACAAAGCGACAGTTTTTTGTTTCCTACTCTCCCAAGAGACAAGAGACTTACCCAACCGGAATACAAAACCAGTATATGAGCGACGATCTAACTCATTCCTACCCCAATCAGCGTCAGCAAATGCAACTATCTCCAGATTCTCTAATTCACCTTTCTGAAAAGTCAAACAACAATCTTTAGTACCTTTGAGATAGCGAAGTACTCTTTTAGCCGATTTCCAATGGGTTTCAGTATGATTATCATTAAACTGGCTTAGGTAGCTCACAGCATGAGCAATATCAGGACGTGACCCTATTGCTATGTACATAAGCGATCCTATTAGGCCCCTATAATCATACTGACTGCTACTGTCTTGAGATTCCTTTGTCTTGACTAACGTCACACCTGTCTCCATTGGTGTAGCTGAAGGCTTACAATCCTCCATTTTATATTTCTGCAAGACCTTACCAATGAAGTCAGATTGATCAAGAGTGATCTTATCTTTATGCCTACAGATTTTCATACCTAGTACATAACTGGCTGGCCCTAAATCTGTTATTTCGAACTCCTTCTTGAGATTATTTATTATTTCTCCTTTCCGACTTGAATTAGGCTTTGAAAATAGCAAAATATCATCTACATACAGTGCTATTATCATCAATGAACCATTGTCGGATTTATGATAGACACAGGGTTCTGATGAACATTTTTTAAACATGAGTTTTTCACACAAAATCTTATTAATCTTTTCATACCATGCCTTGGAAGCCTGTTTGAGTCCATAAATCGCCTTATGAAGTTTATAAACTTTGTCTTCTTTACCTTTTATAATAAATGCTTCTGGTTGCTCCATGAAGACTGTTTCTTCTAGATCGCCATTCAGAAACGCCGTCTTTACGTCGAGATGATGCACATCCATATCATATTCAGCCGCCACCGCCAACAGGGCGCGAATACTCGAGTATCTCACGACGGGAGAAAATGTCTCCTTATAGTCAATACCTTGCTTTTGTGTGAACCCTTTGGCTACGAGTCGGGCTTTGTATTTGACTATTACTCCATTGATCATTTTCCTCTTAAAAACCCATTTGCACTTGACAGGTTTCTGGCTATCAACTCGGTCACATATTGACCAGCATTTATTGGTAATAAATGATTTATACTCATCTTCCATTGCCTTTTTCCATTCTTTAGCTTCTGGACTACTCAGGGCTTCTTGTACAGTCTGAGGTTCATCAATATTCAACTCTCTCATGAGATGAGCTGACATCCCCGCGAAGTACTCGCTGTCCTCGTAGTTTGACATTGAAGAATCAGAAGTCTCCGAAGCTACATCTGGAACGTATGTTTCATCCGCAGTATCATTAGCATAAGAACTTTCCTCTTCGCTCTCAGAATCATCTATAACAATCTTTCTTGATTGTTGTGCACCCCGATTAGGTCTACTACCTCGATGCAAATTTATATTAGTGTCATCAGATCTTTGTTGGGTAGATGATTCTGTTAGCACAGGAGGTTGATAATGATTTCTCTCTACAACAAGTGGTATTGTCATTACATCATCATTCTCATCATTTGACACTACATTTTTAATGAATTTATTTTCTAAAAATGTTACTGTTCTTGCTTTGATACACTCTCTCGGATTCTCAGGGTTAATTAGCCTGTAACCCTTGGTTTCCTGACAATATCCTACAAATATGTAGGGCTTGGCTTTAGAATCTAATTTCGTTCGATTTTCCTTATGAGCATAGGCAATGCACCCAAAAGTACGCAAGTGAGAGATGGTTACCTTTTTCTTAGTCCATTTCTCCTCAGGAGTGTAGCCTCTAACCGCAATAGTAGGCGAGCGGTTCTTGAGGTAAACCGCGGTGTTGACAGCCTCTGCCCAGTATTTATTTTGTAGGCCTGCCTCTTTCAACATACACCGGGTCTTCTCCATTATGCTCCTATTAGCTCTCTCAGCAACTCCATTCTGCTGAGGTGAATGCGGTACCGTTGTCTCGTGCCGAATGCCGTGCTGCTTCATGAAGTTCTGGAAAGGTAAATTCACAAATTCACCACCATTGTCAGTCCTAATTACCTTCAATTTCTTATTGGTTTGGTTCTCGACAAGTGCTTTCCATTCCTTGAACTTCGCAAAGACCTCACTCTTTTGTTTAAGAAAATAAACAAAAGTCTTTCTGCTATAGTCATCTATGAATGTCAAAAAATATCTCAACCCACTCATAGAGGCACAGGGCATAGGGCCACAAACATCTGAATGTACTAGCTGTAGTACATCTGTGGCTCTATTGAACGACTTCTTCGGAAAAGGTAATTTAGTTTGCTTTCCCTCAATGCACGCAATACACTGCTGGTATGTTTTACTATCATAGGTAATACCATCAACCATACCTTGTTTGAGCAAATCCATACTCCTATGGTTCAGGTGTCCGAGGCGACGATGCCAAACATCCTGACTAGCCTCTCCCTTCTGTGTAGCCATCATCACACGTGCAGCATCGTCCGGTTCACTGACAGCGCTGCAATCACTTCGCATACCTGTCACCTTTGCTGCATCAGTGCTCGATGAACTTGACTCTGAAACTACACTTGAAACATTCCCTAACAAATTGCATGACATTGACTCTGTATCTAGCCGATAGACACCATTGCACAAAGTGGCAGTAGCCACTACTATGTTTTTGTTAAAAACTTTACAACCATTAGAACAAAACACCACTTTATATCCTTTCTTTACCATGGCACTGACTGACAACAAATTGGTAGTTAAATTAGGTACATAATGAACATCACTAATTGTCTTTGTTTGAAGATTCTTCATTTGTACTCGAACCGACCCAAGTCCTGCCGTATAAAGTTTTTCACCGTTAGCCGTACTCACTTCTATTTGTCCATTACTAGAAAAGTCACTCATTACACTTTTATCACGACACATGTGCCCCGTAGCACCACTGTCGATGTACCACGAACCGCTGTCTATGCTAGCTGAGAGTGCAGTCAGAAGAGCCTCCTTGGATTCATCAGCTTTGCTCCGCTGTCCAGACTTCCTTTTGAACTTTGGGCAATCTTTGATGAAGTGTCCGACCTGCTTGCATTTGAAGCATCTCGGTTGCTTCTTCGCAGCAACTAAAGCAGAACCTCCCTCCGACTTTTCCTCTCTCCGTAGATTTTCCTGTAAAAGCTTGCCTTTTACCATCTCGCTAGTGAGTTTCGTGTGAGTGTTTTCAATCGCCATGATGAAAGGATCGTACTCCGCTGTTAGACCGCTCAACATAATCACAGCGACAAAATCGTCATCTAGCGGTGATCCGATCTCAGTGAGCTGTTGTGATATCTCGGTGATTTTGTTCACGTATTGTTCCATGTTCTCGCTTTCATTAAGTTTTGTTGCGAAAAGTGCTCGAAGTAATCCCAGTCTTCGACACAAGCCTCTATCCTCGTAGGCTTTGTGTAGGTTATCCCACGCTTCCTTCGCCGACTTCGCATTCCTGATGTGTGGAATAGCCGCTGGACTGACCGTCAAGGCAATCTTAGCGTGCGCTTTCTGGTCCTTTTTCACGTCCGTAATCGCGTCATCCTGGATGCAATCCCACAAATCTTCGTGAATGAGCATCATTTTTATCATGAACTTCCATGATGTAAAATTCTCGATGCCTCTCAACTTCTCGATGCCGAGAAGATTCCCCGCAGTCGTCGTGGAACCCATAGTAAGTATCCTGAACTTCTATTTTACAGGTTTTCAAACTTTCCAATACTATTTTTGAGTGTCCTGGGCCCATAACCTGATAAAAAGACTTTGTAATGTTGAGCACGTGTTTTATTCAGTACAGTAGGTTAGCTAAGGGCAGAGCGAAGAGCGATACAAAACCGCGGCAACTGGGTGACAGTGACACTATTGACATTAAGTATAGACACTGACATTTTACATAGGTTTACTTACTTTAATAGGTGAACGGTTGGAAGGAATAGGTAATGCCAGATGCACTTCCTATAAGCATAGAATCGGCAAATGTTATCTAAGACCAGGTGGTCGAGCACCTTTTACTTAAAGGGCATTGCAATTATCCGCCTTCAATCGATAAGACACGAATGAATGCTTAGTTCCTCGCTGGCTTGAAGTGAAGGGTAATCCAGCATTATTTTATTTACAAAGAGGATAGAATGAAAAATCATACAAAGAAATGACCTCAACATTTCCAATAAGTCTACAAAGAGAGCATCTGAATATTTCCGATAAGGAACTATCACATAGGTACTATGGCATCAACAAGAGAATGATAATTTGTTGGTTATCAGTTTGTCCTAGATACCAACTCCGCTGTAACACCAACACTATGATATCAACACTCGATTCCCACTCATCAAGAATTCGAAAGAACTTATGAAAATTTCATATAGACTAAAATTGCACCTTAATACTATGAGGTCTAAATTGACAGGTGCACTAATAATGTGAGATCTTTGACCAACAAACTTTCCAGCAAAGGTCAATTCAAGGTCTATTCAATCATATTATTATTTTATGAAACTGTACCTTACTCTTCTACTCGTAATAACCTTGACGGAGACTATAAATTAAATGTTCTGAACTACATTATAAAGTCTATAGGCAGTTTATAATTGTGTAACTGTCCCCATGAGTGCTGTTACTGTAACGCCCTATGCGCACTATGCTCACAAAACTGTGTTTCAGATTGAGAGATATATTTTCTTATCTTCTTGGTGCACTGCACAAATAACCGCATGATTCTTCATCCATCCTTCATTCCATTCTCAATTATGCTTTCTTCTATCACCTATATTTTGTAATCCGTGATCAAATAGCCCATTAAAATTTTCTTACTTATCTATTTTCCTTCTGTATCTACTTACCTACACATGGTATCGATATGGCGTTCTGCACAGTCTTTATTTTGCATCTTATGTTCATGAGCTGGTCATGGGACCGCTCCTGGAGTCCTGGTATTATCATATGTGCATTTCCGTGCTTCGGTATACCAACTTTGTTATCACTTATCACCAGTTATCATATTTTTGGAGTGAACACGATATACATTTTCCTCTATTTCAAGTCATGTCTCTTCTCAGTTCCAACTCCAGTTACGTACGAGCACCTACTGAAGAGTAGTTTTCTATCTTATGCCTCTAACACAATACATTAATCATTTCTGTACCTCCTAAAACTGATGTGAAGAGATCTGAAACACAGTTGCATAGTGCTTGTGGGGCATTACTCAAGCCCCGGGTGTGTGTTCAGGTAGCAGGCACTCATGCGTGACGTGGTGACTAACCGTGGCGCCGTCACAGGCGAGGGAGGCGCCACGGCCGCGCGCACTCCCGTCAAGACTTTCCAGGCGTACCTGCCGCCGGCGCACCGCACCTATAGCTGCATACACTGCAGAGCGCACCTGGCTAGCCATGACGAACTTATATCTAAGGTGAGATATCCTGCCATCTCTCTCATCACTCTGGAGACAGCGGGACGAAGTCGACTTTGTGGATGACTGGGAGTCTTGCACTAGATCGCGACGTCTGCAAGGAATGGGTTAGGCCTTTGACCAGCAGTGGGACAGCCAGCCCCTTTATCTTGCGCCCGATTCCCTATGATCTTCACTGTGTCTTCGACTTGAGAATGATTTATCCTATTTATAGAAGCTACACTGTATTGTGTGTGTTGTGTTGCAGTGGTATCCAAAGTATCGCTAAGATTGCAGGTCGTCCAAAAACACGTTGGGTCGATGATATTGAAATAGCCGTGGACAAAACATAGCAGAAGCTTTATGAGCTGTGTACCAATTTGTTATTTTTTATTTTGAATTCCTCAAAAAGTGTTTTATTTTGTTTTCCAGTCGTTCCAAGGCAGCCAGGGGCGCGCGTATCTCTTCAATTCCGTGTGAGTATCCACTCCACCTCGAATTTATCTGATCATGCATATTTCATGTAGGTACAGTCAAACTGAAAAATATATAACATAGTAGTAAGTAAATGTAACGGGTTTTGATTGCTAAGGCTTTATTGTGGGGATAAGTAAACTATTATCTTTGTTTGTGTGACAGTTCATATTTTATGATGCATAGGACATGCATTTTCATATGCGTTTTCAATAGTGACTACTTCAGTGTACTCTCCGAATGATAGGGCCTTGTTGAACACTAATATTTCTAAAGCTGACTGTACGTACTCAACCAACGAATGCGACTCGAACTTGGGATTTCAAAACTATTCATTTCGCATTAGCATAGTAAATGCCAAGTTTTCAAATCCAAATGTAACAATTCGTCTAACTTAAATAAATAGTATGAAGTTTAAGCAATTTTGAGACGACATACTTCGGCGAACTAAATCACAAAACGTATTCTGTATCAAGATAAACCAGTAGAAACTTTTTCAATTATATAAACTTGCTTTGTAACTAGTTGAAATTCATTTAGGTAACTTTAAGAGAGATACTGGTAATATTTGTACGAGTAAACGAGTTTCAATTTATCTCACAAACCGTGATGTATTTTTGTAACATCTCTAAAACCAGCCAGTCAAACATTGCCTCGTACACCTAACGTGAAGATACTTTTAACCCAGCCAGCCCCTTTTCTAAAAATCGGTCTGTTGATAGTCGCTGAAAGCTTAGCTCGCTGTGCTACGTTTTCATGGTCAACTGTCACAGGAATCCTGTGACAGTTCTGCAGTCATGAAACAGGACTAGTGGTCCATTTAAAGCGTCACACACGCGGTACTCGAAGCGGGAGCATTAGCAACGCGAAATTAGAGGTTTTATTTAACGTAGGTGTAAGATATGCTCTTACATTCAGGCAGCAGTCATTGATAACCCATTTCAGCGTCCACGCTGTTTGGCCGAAACTGAATAAATCACGTCGAAAAATATCTACGTACACCTAAGTACGTAATAACATAATTATAAAATGGTGGTGTTGTTTCCAGAGTGAACGTGGGTTGCGGCCCGGCCGAGGAGCGAGTGCTGCTGACGGGGCTTCACGCCGTCGCGGACATCTACTGCGAGTGCTGCAAAACCATGCTTGGGTGGAAATATGTAAGTTACCAACACACCTTCAGAGCGATTTCACATTATCCGATCCGATATCGGACGCCGCGCCGGTACGATATCGGGCAAGAAAGATGTATGAACGAAATAGCTCCAATATCGGTATCCAATATCGGGTCGGACAATATGAAAGACAGGTACAGTACATATTTTATACAGCGACCAGGCGGACGTGTTAGACCATGGACTAAAGTAGTAGACAGGAGAAGTATTAGACCATGACGGACTAAACTCTATACACAGGAGACACGTGCAACCGGAGGGAAGAATTGGTTGTTGAACGTTAAGCTATAGGGACTAAACTTTGTAGACAGGAGACGCGTTCAGCCATGACGGACTAGATTCTTTGTCATGGCTTAACGCGTCCACTGCCCCTTATGTTCTCTACGAAGTATAGAGCCGCAGGCACGGACTAGGTATGTAGGTACGGTTAGCAAAGAAAGTGGTCTACCACTTTTGACAACAGTTTCTGTGAAATCTAACTGCCGCTAAGGTTTACTTTTCTAACTGTCATAATAGTAAAATAAACCTTGTTGTTTCATAACGTTCAAATGAACCTCAACCGTAGGGTGGTAGACCACATTTTTTGCTGAGTGTACATCATGAACAGAATGTGACTAAGATAAAGAAGACTTTTTTTTTTGCCGCTGACGAGAATACAAAGATTTATCGATCGATATGTTTACTTACATAAATAACGCGTTTACGGCGTTATACGAGTACAAGACCAATGGGACTAACAAAATCAATATCAATCATTCAATTGTAATCAGTTCAAGATCACTTCTCTAACAATACAAACAACTGGGTCTCGAACCCAGAAGTCTAATAAAAATCATGACACACTAACCTTTGCCAGTTCGCCCTTCGATAACGATTGCTCAATTACTTTTTGTCAACACTGACGTCTCCACTCCACTCAAAAGGGAATAAAGAAACATCCTACTTGATGTTTGTTACTCAATTTTACCTTGAGCACTGATTCAAGATAAATTGGGTAAAGTAGGAACCTATTTCTTGAAGGAAGCCCATAATTACATTGCACACAGAAATCAAGTTATAATCCTAATAAGTTTAGTTTGCTTTGTACGTCGTAACTAGTGGATCGATTGGATGAAACTTGCATACATACATCCATAAGTCACGCCTCTTTCCCAAAGGGGGACCACGGATCTCCACTTGCTACGATCTTGACACACAACTTGAAACAACTTGCAATAGTTGTAAAATAGATTAGATAGTTCGGATGGAAGCTACATCAATATTTTTTTCTAAATGAAGAATAACAAAATATTCTCTTCTATTCTCCGCTATGAATCGTTGGAAATATGTATTTATATAGCTAATCAGACTTGATATTTGATAATATCAATCAGACTATCGGTATCGGTCAACTTCTAGCCACCGTTAGGTATCTTTCTTACAAACAAATTCCAATACTAACTACCCATTTAGATAATACTATTGTGGGTATACAGCTGCATGCCTTATTAGGTGAAGTAACAATGCATCAGCTATGACAAGGTTAATGATTGCATGTCTTTTGAAAAGTAAGCAACTGAAATGAACCTAGATGCGACCCGCGTTTGCTTCGCTCTCTCCTCTTTGAAAATTTACGACATAGCCCAGGTCATAGTGAAATGAGTGCTTAGTTTGGTTCCATCATCAGATCAAGGCCACAAAATTATTGATAAAGAAATTGCCTGAGTAAATCCGAGAAAAAGAACATTTTAATTCCACATTTTAGCTCTATCAGGGGGAGTTGGTCAGCTGTTGTATTAGAGTTTGCACCAATGTAAAAATATCTTGTTACATTTTATTTTAACCTCATGCATTTCAATGTGGCGCATTACCATTTAACCCATTTGCGACGGCCACGTGCACTTTGAAACCCCCTGTATAAGTTGGAACTGGTTTGACCCGTGTCAGTCCTTTCTGCAAATGCAGCGAATAAAGAAATAGCAATCGAATTGTGAACACGAGGCACGTGTTTCGGTGTTCTTTGTGCTGACTTTATTGCTTTTTTTCAGAGAATGTATGTTGGGGCTTTGTTTGTCCTTTGCGCGTAAATGCAATAGCTATTACCTATGTTTGAATAACGAAATATCATAGGTATTTTCTTTATTGATAGAAATCGTGTTTCAAATATTCGATTAAGCAACGAACGACCGATAAATTAGTTTCTTTTATGATTCCCAGACGGCCAAAACGTGAACTTTATTGACTCTTATAGTTTGATTAAATGCTCGAAATTGGCAAAGATTTATTAATAACTAGACAGAATTATTTATTATTTCTTTTCTTTTCAGGAGCACGCATTCGAATCAAGCCAGAAATACAAGGAAGGAAAGTTCATTATAGAGCTGGCCCATATGGTGAAAGAAAATGGATGGGACTAGTGTATAATGTGATAAGACAGTGCGGACAGTGTTGTGATATTGCTGGCGCCATAGAGGCCTTGGGCTGCGGAAGACTTGCGTCAATTATGAAGTGGGGAGAGCCGACTGCAAGTAGCCTAAATCGAGACGTTTGCAATGACACCTAAATTTACGAGACTCGAGCATTTCTGATCGGTAATCAGCTAGCCCGTATCGTAAGTTTAGGTGTCATGGGTAATGGGCTAAGTAAATATTTCGATAGTACCAGCAGTGTTCGATTGTCGATAAGTTCGGTCATGCGTTCAGAATGACGAGATGGCGTATCCTAGACTGAAATCTATAGAATTTACTGAGCTGCTTGCATTCAAGATTGAACTAAATTGGACTTGGCTAGCTCTGGTCCATGTTTGGTCTGCGATTTATACTTCCTAAGAAGAGCAACTGCAGAACCATTGCCATAATTATAAGTACAATAATCCGTCATAGTAATATAGAGGTTCTATAGATTTTAGTCTCGGATATGTCTACGAAACCGATCTCAAATTGATGGGTTTCCAAAACTATTTTTCACAAACCACAATTCTTAATCGGAGGGAGACTTGTTAATTTGAGGATGGATTCGTATCCCCTAGTCGTGACTGTTCGTGTGAAGTTGGCAACAAGTGATTTTTCCAAGTTCATGAACTTAGGCGCAAATGGCGGCATTCAAATGACCCCCGCATCTAGTCTTACCTCTACTTGTCATTGACTCTGGTATAATCCGTTGGCACTATCACCTGGTAGATTTCCTCAGGGAAATCAGTTGGTATAGAACTTTTCAGAGTAATTGTCAAGTGTAGCTACAGATTGAGGTGTAAACGTCGAATCCTAAGTGATCGATTAAACCCGGTACGGGGCGTACGTGCTCTTTTTGTTGTTAGTCGGCTTCAGCGCTTAAGCACCGCGAGTCAGTTATTGTAATGTTATGTATAAGTTATCGATCTCAGCGCTCAGAGAAGGGCCAAGGGCTTATTTTACGTTATTATTTAAAACGATACAACACGCCCAGAGCGTGTCAGTACAACGTAAGTTGTCTTAGCTATTATTTTCTATTACGTAGCGTACTTGTAATAAGAGAACACTAATACTTTCTCTTGTCCCCTTTTAACCTGTGATAAGTATATTAGATTAGAAATTGAATTTCTTGGACGCCAAGAAGTTGCTCAGGCGCATTCGTTGATTGTGTATCGTTCCTAATTTCGTGCAGTTCGCTTACGCTACAAGAGAACTAGTCTGAAATTGACGCGATTGTTTTCTTATTCGCCTAATTAAGTTAATTTTAGTTTTGATGTTTTGACTGTTTATTTTTCGATACACAAGTTAGATGATTTGAATTGGTTTTAGAATAGGACGGAGAGGCAGGGATTTGAGTCTGAGGTCATTTTATACTGCGCAAGGAGAAGCGGATAGTTTTATTATTCATTTATTGTTTCTATTAAAATGTAACTTGTAGATGTAGCTGTGTATCGTTTGTAATCTATGGTACTTCGTTTGTATCTTAACTTTGTATGAGCTTCGACTATTGTATCGTTTTTAAAGGCAATCTTGCGATAATCTGACGATTGAGTGATTGAACTCTAATTTTATTGATGAACTTGTAATAACGTCCGATTTCAATACTATCTTAACTAATGTAGGTATGTTTTATTGTATCGAGGACTACCGTCGCGCTGCGCTCTACTCGCAATGAAAGTGCGTTGAAAACTGCCACTAGTTTAAATAATAATACCTAATAATAATTCAATCAACGTAAACGGTTGACATTTAAAATATTTATTTTTACAATAAATAGATGGCTACAGTTAGAACTTCGGATTTATTTTAGAATATAAGACGATTTTTCTAATTGTTATTTCGTTAAAAAGACGTATTGATTGTAGTAGAATTTCTGATAAAAAATACAAGTTTTGGTCTTTAGGGCTGGTATACACCAAAGTGACAACCTACCACCTAACGATATAATCAACTGAATGCACAAATCTCAAAGACATCAACCATCATGGTTCAGTAAGATTTGTAGCACAACTTTGGTATTGACTGGCCCTAACCGCAGTTTTCCAATAGCATAATCTGTCACTGTCACTAATAAAGGCCTAGTGATGAGGTAAAATCTCATCTGTTTTTTTATCGATTGCAATTCAGTGTTGCCCGTATAATTTCGAAATTATCATTCTAATGATGCTCAAGATTCAATTCACCATCTCGTACTTATCTTTTGTACATTTGATCGCATTGATAAGGTTAATCGATACCGCATTGCAAGTTCACTGTATGTATAATGTAATCGTATTAACTGTTATCATAGGGTTATCTAATGTTAAGAGTTCTGGTGCATAATGCTCAACGAATCATCGACTGAAAATATGTAAAGTTTATCAACAAACAGAAAATGTCAGTGCCTGTATATCTTACAAGTTGATAGTTATGCACCGGAAGAATCGAAAATTATTGAGATTGTCACAGTAGTTTAGATTAACACTCTTAGACCTACGATTTACCTTGATCTTTGATGCCGTTCGAATACATTGCCCGCCTTGTTCAAATGAACGCGCTTGAAGTATCAATTGGCTGTTACGTAATTTCGATATATCATATGGTACTTCGAATGCTATTCATTTTGTTTTCAATTTGGTTATAGCCAGAGATACTCCAAGCGCGATCTAATGGGAAAAATAAAAAGTAAAAAAAATATATCTTGATAATAGTGTTATGAAATTGAAGCTAGAATTCTGTGAGGCGTAATCGAAAGTATTTTTCTACTTGATCGTTTAGGGATGCTATTAGATATTTTTGGACCATTGTTAAGATTAAAATCTATGATCAGTATTCGTGGAGTGGAGTAAATGTTAGTTTTTGTGATTGTTGGTCGAAGTGATCGTTGAAGGGTAGAAAAGCTTTCCTAGCTCTATACAATGCACCCATCTACACATCCATCGTATTGCCTACTGTTCTGTGGTTTTTTTAAATGTCTTTTTTATGTTGTACTTTATCGTGTTTATTTTCGATAAATATTAAATTCATCGATGTTCATATTGGAATCTCTATTTTTAATTAGTTTTTCTTAGCAGTTTCGTACAAATATTATATTCGTATAATACAATTACTGAATGACGTGACTCCGCAACATAGATAAGACAATTAAAGCCACAAGCACAACTCGGTCTTGGAGTGTTAACTTATGACCAAGATTTGTAACATTCGTATTTAAAGAAAGGTGCATTTCATTACTCGTAAAGTTCGCATATTTTTTAATGTTAAGATATCCCAGTAGTTTACCAAAAACCGCTTAATATTTTTGTATTTTCCTAGTGTGTAATGCATTAAGATAATGTTTAATGTGGTGTCTTCTAACGATCGTGTACGCATTATGCTATACTTAGTCGAGACTACGAAACATTTGGTTGAAATAATAAGTGCGTAATAAAACACTTTTTTCTTATTAAAACTATTTTATTTACAAATAATCTTCCCCTATATTAATAGGACATGTATATTATTCTAAGAGACAATATATCTAAAGTATTTCATAAAAGTTTTACCTAAACTTTACAAATCAGACCAGCTAAAAGGCTGCTAAAAGGCTGTTATTAAGCTAAGCCTAAAATTTAATTTGAAATGTAATAATTGTAAATTAAATATCTACTGAAATCAAATAGAAGACAGTAAATTTTATCATTTCAAAGAAGGAACTTCATCATTTTTAATTCATTAACTTCTTAAAATCACTCCTATAAAATAAAATGTCTGTGAATGTTTGCTACATTCTCGCTGAATCGAAACATAAAATAATAGAAAAAAACACAAAACATAATCAACATTATTCCCCGTAAACATTCTCAAAACATTTCTAGGTATTCAAGGTCCTTTGAAAATATGTAAAGGGATAGCCAGCCCGAGATACTTACGTTAAACTCCTATTCAATTATGCTAGAAAATAAACTGCACTCACCCTTATGACCAATAAGCTATATAAATTTATGTGAATAGTTTTCCTTCAATAGTTCCAAAAAGTTATTGGAACAATCAGTTAAAATAAATACAATCTTGTTTTGCGTAGGGGTCACGGTTATCACACTTGTTTTCCATTATTTTCGCCTTTCATTCAATACCATTCAGTCAGGTATGTCTTCTGTCTCTGAACACAAAATTAAACAAGATTTCGGAATGAATTCATTATTGAACACAAAGATAAATAATGAACATTGAACAGCAACATTGATAGATATTTTTCATTTGACGTTTGTGTCAGAAGAGTCAAAATGGCTAAATTCGAATGAACGATCTCATTTCGTGTTCAATTCAGGTCCGTATTCGCGTTCCTTTGTTCGTTCGTTTGATGAATATTCGGAATCTTCCCACCACGATTTCTGACTTCAAGAGCAAATTTTTTAAACGTTAAAATACGGTTCTAATCAAATATTAGAAACCGAAAAATTGGCCCTTGAACTCAGAAATCGTGGTGGGAAGCATCCGAATATCACATCAAACGAACGAAAAAAGGAACGCGAATACGGTCCCAGATAGTTCATTCTTCGATCATTCCGAGTGATAGATGAAAGAAAAGTGAAAGATGCCGAATGAAAATATCCAACAGTCTGATCGGTTCACTGTGGATTCATTCGGAAATTTTGTTACATTTTATGTCAGATATTTAATTCTGAATGAAAGGCGAAAATTAAACGTCTGATATCACCTCATAACAGAAAGCAAAATCAAAAATGTAGGCACATATAATTTTTTTTAAAGTTTAACTTTTAGTGGGTACTACCTTCATTTATTTGTTGCTTCTGTTTATTCTACGTAACTGTACCCCTTCGTTTGTTTTTTTACTATTATTTACCTCAGACATAGCTTTACTTCTTGTCATTATTTTTGGAGTGTAAATATTTTTAATTTTCCCATCATCCGCTTTTGTATGCTCAATCACTATTTCAATAACATTGTCCTCGTTTTCGTTCTTTATTTCTTTTAGTTTGACATCTGATGTCAAATCTTGCATATTTCTTCCACAGGTTTCTCGAATTTTTTCGTGCATTCTAGCAACATTTATATCAATTTTCGGTGTTTGATTTTTGCACTTTGGACCTCTGTTTTGTTTGGGTGTTCTAGCTAGACTCAAATCTACTCTCGGTATTCTAGATTGCGTTTTATTTGGTTCAGGGCTTTCCTTTTTATTGATGAATCTTGCGAATTCAAGTTCGCAGCTGTTAAGGGTAGTTTTGACAGCTGCTTTCTTTGGAACAGTTTTTACAAGATCATTCATTGTATTCACAATAACTTCTTTTACGCCATGTCCATCTGGAATAGCGAACATATCTCCGTCTTGCTTTATTGTGTGTACTGTTTCTGTGTTCATTATTTCATCCTTTACTTTCACATTCCTGTTAAATTGTTCGTCCGTTTGACGAAACTTTTGTACTTTTACTTGCTTTTTGGACCCATTATCTGTGCTAGGCTTAATTTCGCTACTTATGGCCATTACGTGGGGTGCATCCTGGTTGAAGACAACGGTCGCCTTTTTCAGTTCTGTGTCTTTCATTGATGGCAGAGCTTTGAAGAACATCTAGGATTGAAAATGAATTATCTTTTGTTAACTTTAAATAAAATATGACAGGTACTTACTATTACGATTGCCACTACAATATAAATAATGCTGGACATTTCACACAGCATCATCTAGCCCCAAACTAAACAAAGCTTGTACTATGGGAACCAGGTAACTGATATACTACTTATATACTTGTTTGTTTGTAAATACATACTTATTATACATAGAAACACCCAGATCCGAGATAAATATTTGCAGATCATACAAACATTTATCCTGCCGCGGGGATCGAACCCGCAATCGTCCGCGTCCCAAGCGGGCTTTCACCCACTGCGCCACAGGGGATGAATAGATAGATAACTCACCCTTCTTGTCATCACTGTTAGTCCATGTTTCGCTTTCATATGAGCGTTGAGATTGGACACACGAGGAAACCTGCAAAAAAAGGAACCGAACTAGTCATGTGGCTAGAAAAGAATCTTTTTCCCGTTTGAACCAAGTGTTAAAACGCATATAAATTCTACGTAACGCAAAATCTATTAATGCACGGCCGGGATTCGAACCCCTGACACTCAACATTACAATCTGATTTGGCCAACAAGGTGAAAAATAAGTTACCTCTTAGGACAAACGGCGCAGACCAGTGGCGGCGGGATATTCAGATGGTCTCGGTTGATGTGATGCTGTAAGGCAGTCTTCTGGGCGAAACGACGCTCGCATCGGTCACACGGGTACTTGCGTTGAGCTGGGTAAAAGTAAGTTCGTATTAGTCAGTGCCAACTCTGGTGACGGCTTATGACGATGTATGGCCAACTCTGGTGACGATTATCTATACTATAATAATATTATAAAGAGGAAAGAATTGTTTGTTTGAAATGAGTAGGCTCCGAAACTACTGGACCGATTTGAAAAATTCTTTCACCAATAGAATGCTACATTATTCCCGATGAACATAGGCATAATTTTGATGACAATTAATAGTTTAGGATATTAATTTACGAGTTATGTGAGTCGAAACACAATTGACTTAATTTGACTCGATAGAAAAAAATCACAAAGTTACCTCTAAATCTAAATTTTTAGAGAGATACTCTTCTACGGATTCATTTTCTGGTTATTTAACATTTTTTAATGAAATTTCGTCTACGTGTTCCCTAATAAATACGGTAGAGGATTACGTATTTATTTTATTGCCAAGGAGTATTATTTTGTAGCAAAAATTCATTTATAAATAACGTTCAGTGTAATTGTGCGCGGGCCGGCCAGCACACCATCAGACGGCTAGGCGAGCGCGGCATAAGCATGATCATACTTCACCTTAAAGTTGAGTATTCATAACTTACGTAAATGCGTGTTCATATGCACGATGAGCGTCGTCTTCACTTTGAAGGAATGGCCGCAGACATCGCAAATGTACTCCGAGTCTGAGTGAATTTGAAGATGGCGCTGAAATAAGAAGTGAGTATTCTTTTTTTGGTCTTGTAATATCCTACATTTTACCTACTTGTAATACCGTGTTTGTTGACCTGATTCTTCACGGTATTGGTCGCGAAGGAACAGGAGTAAAATCACCTAGTTTTAAGACGATTCAAAGTGATCCCAGAGGTATCACTGAACAAATTATTTCTGACTTTGACTTTTAGTTTGCCTACAAAATGTATCGTTTGCCTTGCCGCGATATATTTTTTTTATGAAAATGTACGATTTCAAAATGTTCCATCAACATTAGGCCCATAGTTGCTTTAAAGTATTTTTTTTTGTTATCAGACAAAGCATCTTCAAAAAATTATAATTAAAAAAATCTTCATACGTTTTGTATGAAAAGAAAACTAAAATGTAGGATTTTTTTATTTTCCAGCAACATTAGAAGCATAGTTATTTTTGAGCATTTGTTTGTTATCTGATAGATGCGAAAAACAAAACAATATTTTTTTTGAAGTTCTTAATTAATTTTATCAAAATCGAGCCCGTGACTCCCTAACATTTTTTCATAACTATAGCCGTTTAGATTTTCCCCTCAGAGCTCGACAAAACTCACACCAACTCAACCTGTATATAATAGTTTTTAATTTAGGGCAAAAAATTTAAAAATAATATCCCTTTAATTCTCATGTGTAACTTTGATGTATGTTACCCACATACTACGGTTTGCACTCTTATAGGTACGTACCTATTTAGTCCTTTGTACGGTACCCTGGGTGGGCGAGTCCGATTCGCACTTGTCCACCACACTTGTCGCAATTTTTTTTCTTAGTAGGATAGATAGAATAGATATTAATTTACCCGTAGAGCGACAGAAGATGTGTAAGCGACAGGACACTTGTCGCACTGGTAGGGACGTTCGCCGCGGTGCATGTATTCGTGTGAACGCAACGCCTCCTTGTTGCGGAAACTGGCCGTGCACGCCGAGCAGAAGAACCTACGAAGAGGAGAATATCCCATTAATATAATTAAATAAATAAAAAAAAATGATTATTTCAGACCAAAGATCATTATAAAGATCATATCACAAACATATATGGACTGGTGGCCAAAAGAGGAACTAACGAATTTTACTGTAAAATTAAATTTTCTGCCAACACCTAATGCGATAACAGCGCCTCTCTCACCAGATCAGATAAGTTTGAGGTACTGTACGTCGCGCGCGACCTACTTTGAGTCAAAGCCAAAAAGCATTTATTCAGTAGGACCACTAGGATCAATTTGGAGTCAGTCGACAGTTAATTTCTCCACACTCCATGAAAATTTCATAGAGCAAGAATGAGTGGAGTCTTTTTCGGACCAAGCATGGCGTGCCGAAAATCTTTTGGAGGATGAGTCGAGATCGTGATAACAACTAAAGATATAGGTGTAAGGGCTTTACCTTTTCTTCTCAGGTTCCTTGACCTTATTCCCCCAGGGATGGAACTTGTTCCTGGTGAGGAAGGGTCGCGTGCGCCCCTTACGGCCGAGGTAGCGGCCGCGCGCTCGCAACACGAGCGCCGCGCCGACGGCCAGGCAACGCTTCTCGTGCTTGTATAGACCCGTTGTGCTGATAAATAGACATAAACTTCAATAAAGTCTGAGTCTGCAAGAGGCAGGGAAGGAGAAGCGCTCGTGGTCGTGCTTGCTTAGTTGTTCTTGATAGATCGTCATTTTCATCTGAGCGCTTCCGTGCTTCAGAGGGCACGTTAAATTGTCGGTCCCGGCTATTTAAGTCGTTAAACCATGACGGAGGCCTTAAGGCGGCCTAAAAACTCCGTCGCCAGAGTTGGCCACTGACTCATACGAATTTACTTACTTACTTTTTTTTTTTTAGTGGCAGGGAACAGAACAGAATGGAAACGGTTAGAGGCCTATGTGTCATTCTTTATCCTTGTTCCTTATTGCTTTACAACACAAGCTTCATCCTTAAAGCTTCCTATACAACCAATAGTTTGAAAATAATGTTCCAAGGCACGAAAACCTTTAGCAGCAGAATAAATTAGCATATACTCACCACTTAAAGGTAGATCCACAAGCATAGCAGACAAGGTAACGGGTACCATGCTTCTTTTGATAGTGCCGGCAAGCTATCGGCAATGTAGGACTTTCCACACCACAGTATGAGCACCTGTAAATGGATTTATACATGAGATAATTAGATTGTTTTGTTGGAGTTTCTGTTATGGTACCCTTTCATTGAGTGTTACAGTACATACAGGCAATATGATGAATAGATCCATTTGGATGTTCATGAAAGCATTTGTGATAGTACTGGTCGACATTCACAATGTTCAAATAAATTGTCTATGGCGCATTGCAAGGTAACTTCCTAAATGCCTAATCCATTGGTTATTGTGCAACTGTGTTGAACTATAATCCTACTAATCCCACTTATATAATAATAAAGCTTAAAGTTTGTTTAAGATGTGTGGATGTTTGTATGTTTGTGTTTCAATCACGCCTAAACCAGTGAACCGATTTGAATGAATCTTTTTTCATTTAGGACCTTGATCGATTTTCGAGCGAATGAAACTTGGAATAGTCGTAGATAGTAAAGATACATACATACATAAAGTCACGCCTCTTTCCCAAAGGGGTAGGCAGAGACCACGGATCTCCAGTCACTACGATCCTGACACACAACTTTCGCCTCATTCACTCTCATTACATTCTTCATACATGCTCGTCGGTTTAGGGTACTTTTGACCTGGCCCTTCTCCAAAATGTCGCCAATTTGATCCAAGAAGGTTCGCCTAGGTCTTCCCCTTCCAGCTGTCCCATGCACACTCGCCTCATACACTTGCTTTGTCAAACGACTGTCATCCATCCTCTCTACATGCCCAAACCATCTTAACATACCTTTCTCGATCCTCAAAGTAAAAATAAAGATGTTTTTTTATTTTAGATAAAGAGTACAGTATCCTTGTAACATAAAACAGAATAGTGACCTGGAATAGCATATAGGCTATTCAACATGTTGCTACCATGCGGATGAAGCCGAAATCTGAAATTTTGTATGTTTGTGTTACAATCATGCCTAAACCAGAGAACCAATTTGGATGAAACTTTGAATAGGTGTAGATAGTGACTTGGAATAGCATACATATAGGCTATTCAAAATTTTGGTACCATGCGAGCGAAGCAAACCCAGAAGCTAGTCTACACCAATAATATAAAGAGGAAAGATTTGTTTGTTTGTTTCTTTGTTTGAATTGAATAGGCTCCGAACCGAATACCAACCGATTTGATAAACTATTTCACCATTAGAATCCTGCATTATCCCTACATTTTATCCCGGGTAAGTCAAGTTTAGCTAGTAATAAAATATAACTCACACAAGCATATCATTCACACTTAGGCAGAAATCAATTGGTGGATTAGGTGGTTTGGTTTGCTTCATCATCTCAGTCAAATGAGCTATCAGATAGTCATCATCTTTACGCATTTTGGGGAAGTTTTTGCGAAGTTGATCTATGTAGGATTGCCGAGGTTTCATTTCATCATCCAACATTTCTTCTTCTTCATCAGAAGATTGTTGTTCAGGTTCCTGGTGATTAAAATATTTAAGTTATGTAGTCAGTAGATATTTGGTGACATACTCAGTAGCTTATCTATAAGTAGGTTACCTTTTTACAATCCTCCAGATAATCATACTCGAAATATTCTTCTTCTATACTTTGCTCTTCTTTTTTTATGAAAGTGACATACTGCCCATGTAATTCTGCTGTTTCTAGGATGGATTCTGGATCCCAATTAGATTCACCAACCTGTTCCTCTTTGATTGGCATTGGGAATGCAACAGACTGATTTTTTTCGTTTGCATCATCGTCCTCAACAATAATCATAATCATTTCATCGTCGTCGCCCTCCATGGCTGGATTCATACCCTATTTTTTTCGTGAAATGCAGGAAATGCTATACTATCTGTAAAATCAGATTATTTACAATAAACTTTAATATTGGCGCGAAAGACATCAAAACAAACAAAACTTTTTTTATCCCCGTCGACAACAACCATACCCATTCCACCAAGATTTAGACATTCCGCCATGAATAGCCTTCTTCCAAATAGAATCATTCCTAAAAATCTTGTTTTACTTCCTTTATTGAAATAAATTACATAACACGGCAGTTAATTACTTACTTGACTTCAGAGAAAACCAAGAAAAGAAACGTTGAATAAGTTGTTATTACGAAAGCAAATCAAATTCAATAAAATTTATTTTCTTTGCCACCTAGCTCGGATGACACAAAAAAAGTAAAATGTTTTTGTCTTTGGTTGTATTGGATGGTTTGATCTGAGGGCTTGATGGTTTTCTCGTGAAATTGCTTGATGAAAAAAAATCTATGGAAATAGTTCCATAGATTTTTTTTGCCATAGGGTAAGCAAATTTTTTATTGTCATGTCAATGTTACTGTCAAAGTTTCCGAAAAATTCAATGTCACATCGCTCGCTCAGCTCATCTCAATTTCAAAAAGTCAAACAAACAAAAACATCAAAACATAATTACAACTTTGCGCTTCTTGCTCGAGCCGGGCCTGAATAATAGTTCTCATGCAGGATTTATGATCAGCAATTATTTTACCTGAAAACGAAGCAATGGTTTTATCTAAGGGTACTAATTCTTTATCTCCTTTGTTGTCCAACAATGTCAAGGTTTTAGCCCTTGATTCTACTCTCCAACAATGCATACTCAATTTCAAAGGTAAAGTAAAACAGTGAATGTCATAGGTAATCCATAATTCAAAACCAATTTTCACTTACATGCTGATATTGATTAACTGGTACTTAATAGTTTTTTTATAGGTATATCCTTATTCTAGTTTTGAATAATTGATGCTGCAATGAGCTAGAATGTGACTCAGATTACTAGTGTTACCCTGTCCCTCATATCTTACATCTGCAATTTTTATCTGATATAAGTAATTGGTGGCCAAGAGATATGCGGCGGCCTCGAGGCAGACCACCTGCCCGATGGTCAGACGACATTGTGGGGGCGGTGGGAGAACTGAATCTGGCTGGCACAAAACTGCCAGGAGTGGCGTGAAAGAGTAGAGGCCTATACCCAGCAGTGGGTGTTACTGGCTGGATAGATAAGTAATTAATCAATCATCCTTCATTCTTATTTACAGAACTCCTATCTGATTATGAACAGCTGCAGATCGAGTGTGAAAATTATAAGTTACAACTTTTAGCTTTGACCAATAAATGCAACAGGTAATATTTTGAGAGGTTTATATTTTCAGTAAACATTAAGAGTCTGGGTGTTTCCATGTATAATATGCATAAAAACAGTTACTAAGTATTCTATCAGCTATCGACACAGAATATAGATAGCTAGATGAGGCTGTGTGAAAGGTCTAGTGGTGTGATATTTGATTGAGGAAGAATTTTCATTATTTATGAGCAAAATTTCCAAATTCATAAATCTATACTAATATTATAGAGAGTTGTATGTTTGAATTGAATAGCCTCCAAAACTACTGGACCGATTTGAAAAATTCTTTCACCATTAAACTCCTACATTATCCCTGATGAACATAAGCTATATTTTATCCTGGAAAATTGAAGTTTTCCCGAGGGACCGCGGGTAACGCCGCGACGGACAGCTAGTCATATTATAAAAATACTAAATTATATTATATGTAAAGAACTAATATGTAAAATTTACAGCAAAACCTGCTCTGCTGCAGAGGAATTGAAAAAAGAAATTGACACAAAAAATCGAATCTTACAATCAGTAGGTAAGGACATCACATTTATCTAATGATACTTAATGATTTATTAATGGTATTAATGATAATGTATTGTACTAAATTACATTAACAGCTTCATCACTCACCAAATTGAATGACACAAAGGACTGGAATGTTCTTACTGAGACATTCAAAATTATCTTTGATGATACTCCTAAAGAAAGTTCAGCTGCAACCAGCCCTGTACAACCTCAAGCCACTTCAGTTAACGTAAAACTAGAAACAAGTCCGACAAAAGAAAGCTTAGATGTATCATCTAAAGAAGAGTCTCTATGTGAGATAGAAGGAACTCCAACGGGACGCACAAGCCCTATAATCCACACGAAGAAGACAAAGACTGTGCTCGGCAAGTCTTCAGATTTCAGGGACAAGAAGAAATGTTCTGAGGACTGGTAAGGACTGATGTAGCAAAAAAAGAGCAACCAAGGCATGATAAACATGCTGTCAAGCAAGAACCTTAGCCCCGTTATTAATAAATGTGGTGTAAAGTAACGCCAGGTCTAAACACCAAAAATTGTATGGTTACTCCTAAGTTACACCCGGCGGCGCAACTTTACACCATGCTTATTAATGGCGGCTTACATGTCTAAGAGGGTAGTTGGAAATGGAAACAAAATTTACAAAATTCAAAATTTTTGCTCTACAAAGTTACAATTTGATATAAGTAATGGGAATCAAACTTACAATTTTGTTCAAACTTGATGATTTTTAATATTATTAAAAACTAGCTACTGCTCGCGGCTTCGCTCGCGTGGTATCAACATTTTAAATAGCCTTTATGCTGGACACTATCTACGCCTATTCCAAGTTTCATCCAAATGGTTCACTGGTTTAGGCGTGATTGAAACACTAAACGAACTCACAAACTTTCAGCTTCATTATATGAGTGGGAACTGTTCAAAAAACCCTTGATTGCAAAGACTTACATACATAAAATCACACCTCTTTCCCAAAGGGGTAGGCAGAGACCGCGGATCTCCACTCGCTACGATCCTGACACACAACTTTCGCCTCATTCACTCTCATTACATTCTTCATACATGCTCGTCGGTTTAGGGTACTTTTTACCTGGCCCTTCTCCAAAATGTCGCCAATTTGATCCAAGAAGGTTCGCCTAGGCCATCCCCTTCCAGCTGTCCCATACACACTCGCCTCATACATACAAAGACTTACAGCTTACAATAATACATTTGCAGGCCAACATCTGAATCGAAAAGTATAAAGCTCACATATTCAACACCATTTAGGAGCAAAGCAACAAAACTGAAGCAATCCAGGCTTAACCTGGTGAAGCTGAAACAAACCTCTGTTGTGGACCTCACATGCTCTCCTGAGTTCTCTGCTGGAAGGAATGGTGAAACTGTAATGGTAATTATCTACACTAATAATAATATTATAAAGAGGAAAGATTAAATAAATAATCATAAATAATGCTGGACAATTTCACACAGCATCATCTAGCCCCAAACTAAGCATAGCTTGTACTATGGGAACCAGATAACTGATATACTACTTATATACTTTTTGTTCGTAAATACATACATATTATACATAGAAACACCCAGACCCGAGATAAATATTTGCAGATCATACAAACATTTATCCCGCGGTGGGGATCGAACCCGCAACCTTCTGCGTCTCAAGCGAGCTTTCACCCACTGCGCCACAGAGGTCGTCAAAAAGATTTGTTTGTTTGTTTGAATTGAATAGGCTCCGAAACTACTGGACCGATTAGAAAAATTCTTTCACCATTAAAATCCTACATTATCCTGTAGCATTTCATTTCTGATGAACATAGGCTATATTTTATCCCGGGAAAGTGAAGTTTCCCCGCGGAACAGCGGGTAACATCGCGACGGACATGTGATTTATACATAAGACTCAATTCACACTATAATGTCTTGTTAAAATTCAGTGTGCATTAAGCCCAATTGGAATGCCTTGACCTGTACAGGCCAATGTACCTGACCCTTTGTACAGGTTTCGATAGTTTTAATTAAACTATATTTCGTTTCGTTTTCCCACCTAAGTACATATACTGTAGTTCTTCAAAATATCCGCTAGGGGCACTGCAAGTATTATAGCAGGAAAATAATGAAATGTAGTTTTATAAACTATAAAAATCCGTAATTGGGGTGGTACTGATACAAAACCTTATTTCATATCAACTGCTCAGCTTTATATTTTTATTTATTTATTTACTGCGCCCTGCGGTGTTCCTTATTAGATTATGAAGAAGAAACAACCATGCAAAATGATTAAGCAGTTGTGTTTCTAAACAAAACACTTATTTCAGCCTCTTATCAAGAAGGAATCAATGGAAAACGACGACACGATACTACCATCGCCCACCAGCGGCCCGACGAGCTTTTCCATGTAAGATTTTTTATTATTTTCTAACTAGGTATTGCGCGCGGCTTCGCCCGCGTGGTAGCAACATTTTGAATAGCCTATAACAATGTTGGTACTCCAAGTTTCATACAAATTGGTTCTTTGGTTTAGGCATGATTGAAACATATTCATTGAATATTGTTTAACTCACTTAACCATTGCTTTCTTTCAGGTTGAAAACTACATCTAAAGACAGCCCAAGTAAATTTAAAAAGCCGCCACTTAGTTTGAAAGTTAAGGCGGAGAAATGCGAAAATGAACCTAAAACAGATGAGAATAAGAGCATACACAACCTCACAAATATAGGAATGGAAGATTCTATAAATATATTAAACCCATTAGCTAAAAAGTGAGTATAACGTTGGTATTTATGATATGGAGGAAAAGAAGTCATAATTTTCTGATGCCAATCTCTCTAGATTTGTTTGAAGTTCTAAAACAGCGCAGCATGCTATATCTCATATACTCTCTCTAGTTATTTCTTGGATTTGTCAGTTTTGCAATTAATTACAGATTCAATAATATAAAGAAAGAAAAAGTATTGATTAAAGTAGAAGATGCCAAACCAACTCCAAAACTAGTGAATAATGAACCAATGGACGAAGATGCGACGCACTGTGAGGTCGACTCTAGCTTACTAGATCATGTTAACAAGCTAGAGCAAGTGCTTAAAAGGTAATTGAGTGCCTAGTATTACTTTTATCAATGACCCTTGCTTTTATTCGCCTTGAGAAAATGAAAAGTCTTATCAAAATTTTCGATTCCGACGAGATATGAACCTGCAACGATCAGACGATCCTCCTAAAGCCAGAGTGCCTTACCACTCGGCCACGGAACCCTATTCGTCACAATCGAAATTCTGGATAAGCTCATATTTATCGGTTAAGCGCCGGTATTTATTCACTTATCGGTATCGACGGATTTTTACTAGTTCAACTGTTTTGATTAGTTGAACAAATTAGAAGTTTGTCCAAATAGTTGAACATTAACAGGCTTACCATAGAACGTGACATAAAGTTATTCCGGAGTGTAAACTGTGAAAATGTATGGTTATTCTTGATTTATTCGGTGGAATAACTTTATGTCACGTTCTATGGTAAGCCTGTACAACTACAAGTCTTAATTAGTTGAACAAATTGGAAGAAAGTTGTCCAAATAGTAGAACATATTGGAGTACATATATCATTACATTCATTGGTTATGAGCGAGTACCAAAAGATGATGGTGGTATATCCCCAATCCCCATACAAATTCACGTTTATTGCGCGCATGCCGAAAGTGAAACATATTTTTTTGTTTGTCAGCCCTGCAAAGCGCCCTCTAGCGGAGAATATCAACGTAATGAACACGCCTCCCAAAGAAGCCGAATCCAGCATGTCTATACTCCAACCAGAGAATAAGATAGCTGTTGAAAATGCGAAAAGGTACCTTATTATTTAATTACTTATTTTCAGTAATATTTTTGATATAACAACCTTTTAAAAAACATTATGCAAAACATTATGCAATTTAATAACTGAAATAAGGAACATGCGGAACTTGATAATGCTATAAAGAACATAAATTGACCGTAAAACCAAATTTCTTGGTATTATGCTAGACAAAACCGGCTGGCACAAAACCGCCAGGAGTGGCGTGAAAGAGAAGAGGCCTATACCCAACAGTGGGTGTTACCGGCTGGATAGATAGATAGATGCTAGACAAAAAATGTGACGGGAAGGCACACGTCGTTCAGGTTTCCAAAAAATTAAATAGGTACGTATATGTCCTTTAAAGGCTCCGTAGAACTGCAAATCTTAACACTATTTTAAAATTCATGTAACCTAAGCATGCAGGTGATTCTGTTTAGGCGTAGCACATTGGTTTCAAGCAGTAGCAAGCGGGACATTTCGTTGCGCAGTTACGCGATAAGGGAAATATAAAGGCCCTTACTAATAAACTTGACGTTATAGATAGAAATAGATAGAAAATACTTTATTGCACACCACATAATCATAGTTATGTGTATGTGTGTCATAGTTATAGTTATTCATAGTTATGTCATGCATAACCTATGAATAACGATAAAAAAATTTAGTTTAGGCATGACATAACTTTATGTCAAGTTTGGGCCATAGTATATCAATAATTATTAGGCTTGTAACCTCTCACGTGCGTTGGGTAGCCTTTTAGACATTTCAAAGGATTTTGAGTACCTACGTAAAATCGAAGAGAATGTCTGCCGTCCAATGGGTTTACAGTCCTATACAGGCGGCAGATAAAATATTGTTGTTGAATATATTCTTATCTTACTTACCTGTATGTAAGTGTAGCCAGGAAATGTACATTGACCCCTGAAAATCTGGAAATTACAAATCTTATGCCCTCTAAAAGTGTGTTCAATATTTACAGAAAATTACCGGAGTTGGTGGAGCCTATCTACAAAGAGCCCACAGTGAGGAACAAACAGGAGAAGCGCAATCTTCAGGGATGGAGTTGCGAACAATGCAAAAATGTATGTGGATGCATTTTATAATAGCTACTGCGCTTCGCTCGCGTAGTACCAACATTTTGAATAGCCTCCATCATCTACGCCTATGCAAAGTTTCATCCAAATCGGTTCTCTGGTTTAGGTGTGATTGAAACACAAACATACTCACTTTCAGCTTCTCATTTATTAGCACAGAGCCGATTGTGTAAGCTATTATTTAAGCTCCCAATGATGATGATAGCGTTGCCGTGCTTGCTTAATAGGTCTTGATAGATTGTCGAGGTTAAGCAACGTTCCGTAAGTGGGTGGGTGATGGGTGACTAGCTTCCGTGCTTCGAAGGGCAAGTTAAATTGTCGGTCTCGGCTATTTAAGTCCTTACGCCACGACGGAGGCCTTAAGGCTGCCTAAAAACTCCGCAACCAATACGTCATATACGAAATTTGCAAGAGTGTGCGTAAAAATGAGGGTGTATTATCATTTGTTATGCATAACTGTGTGTAAAATGCGTTCGTGTACCTCGTCCGCAAAAACCGGCAGAAAATGTTGAAAGAGGAATTCTGTCAAAAACTCGTCCATTCTATTTGTCTGAGATAGTCCTTAAAAGTATTAATAATTTCAGTTCTACGGCGAGCTATACAAGAACGATCCGGTGATGTTAGCGAAGAAGATAAACGACTGCTCGAAACATCGCGGCCGACACAACCCCGAGCGGCCGAAGACTCCGCCCAACTTCTGGAATCCTCGCTGGCACGTGCCCGAAGACACTGAAGAATTGAACAGGATGAATAATGCTAATTAGGAATAGCATACTGCGATTAGTCCTTGTTTTAAAAAAAATGGCTATTGTGTAATGGATGATTCTACGAGGCCTTGTTATTTAAAAAAATGCTATTGTCTATGATTTATTCTAATTGAATAATAGTGCCACAAAATTATCTGAACCAGTGAGGGAGGCAGAAAAATAAATTTTACTTTAACATTCGTTAGTTCCTCTTTTGGCCACCAGTCCAGATAAGTTTGTGGCACTGTACATTGAATTCAAATGCGGCGCGGGTTGATAGTGCGATCAGCCATAGACTACCATTCGTCTTCGACATTTAACCCTTGGTAGGTATTAACAAAAATGCCTTTTGTTAGATGAATTAAAACCCAGGATAATTCTATGTTGTATGACAAGTTAAGTTAAGTTTCAAACATATTTAGGGGGCGGGGGTAACCTATGCCCATTCAGTTCTTAAGCTCAATACACACTGAGCCCGCCGGGCCGCCGGCGCCGACAAACCCCGGCGACACAACCCGGCGGCCTGTATGAAAAGAATCATGTCGGCAACATGTGCCCGCGCGTGCTATCCGCCGACATGTTGGCGGCTTGGGTTGCCTGCGCTCAGTTGCCCGGCGGCATAAATTATATGACACAACCACACAACTCATCTCAAGCCGCCGACCAAATTTTCCGACTTGTAATAAGTGAAGCCGCCAACAAGCCCGCCGACAAAAAGTTGCCGACTCATGTCGGCGGCCCGGCGGGCTCTGTGTGTATTGCGCTTTAGGCTACTGCGACTTGTTTGTCACGATTCTGCAAATACCCGTGTCATGCTATCACAAACATAGTGGAGATCTGAGGTGATGGCTGGTGGTTATGTATTGGATCATCCAAGTGCCTTTTCTAAAACAATAGAAACAACATAACATAGGATAAAACAGCTAAGTATTATTTACACACGAAGAATAATGCCTATATTCAATAGGGCGCCTAGGTCATTATAAATGCTTGTTTTTATAATAACAAGGGCTAGTTTTAATATCAGCAAGGCAACCCACGCCTGGATTGAAAGCCCGTCAATAAGTCATACTCATATCAGTTTTAATTTTTTTTTTTTTTTAATTAGCTTAAACTGTCCCAAGTTCTTTTGAAATGAGTAGGTACTCATATGTTTTAAGTTTTTAACGTGTCCTTTTACTTATGCAATTTGTTGCGTAGCAATTTTAAAAGATTTTAATACTTTGCTCTAAATCCATATAAGGTACTTTAATTTTCAGTTAATTTACTTGTAAATTAAAGACTTTGGACAATAGCGGTTTTTGTAAGTGGTCATCAAATAGATGTTACTGACAATATCGTTAAGTCTTCGTACATACCTAATAAATAGCCTCTTATTGTGATAGTAAATTTTATGCGACTTTAAAGTTAGTAATATTTTTGTAAAAATTGATAATTTGGGTCATATTTCTGGAAAATTTGTAAGTAATTTATTTGTAAAATTAATAAAGAATTTCGTAAACGAAACTTGTACTTATTTATTTAGGTACCTAAGAGCGATTTCGCACCACGTCCGATCCGAACACGGGCCGGAGTAGTCGTATAGAATAGAACTATTTCTATGGTAGTTTACGCACTAGATCATCCGATTTATTCTTAGATTCTTATTTTCACGGATACGGATTGCACTCGGATCGGACGTAGTGCGACACCGCTCTAACTCGTTGTTTTTATGTTCTTCACTCCAACTTTAGAGTTGAAGTACCTGTACCTACCATAGCTTCTGCTGCGGCTTCGCTGACCCAAATCCAACATTATAAAATAGTCTATGATGCTATTCACCACGATCTTGCTACACCTTTTCAAAATCGAAGTAGGTAGTAGGTAGGTACTAGCGTGGTTCAGATACGAACATGTGCGGTCTTCATACAGAAAGAGTTGTATCTAAATAAGCCCGTTCAAGCTCAACTAAAAAGGTCATTTGTCAGCGGAATACCTATTAAAGTTATATGACGAGCTAGCATTCAATGTAAACAACTCTGGTAGGAAAAGTACCACTGTCCTTATTTGGGTAATAAGGCCGTCCATTGCAATGTTTTAGAAGCTAAACGTTTATTATTATTTAGCCCGTGTCGTCCCACTGCAGGGCAAAGGCCTCCCTTCCCTCCTAAACGTTTGTTTCTTCAAAATAAATGTCACGTAAAGTTTACTTGTGCTAGCGCAATCTCAAATTACTATCCCATTGAAGAACTTTTTCGTAAGCTCCAGCTAGCTTCATAAAAGTCTTAAAAGCTATTGGGTTGGCCCTATAGATACCTATCAATCAATTACAGATGTTCATGTTTAGTAGGTACATTACAGAAAGCTGTACAGCTCACACTGCAAGTCAGATCAATTTTATTGTTTGCGGCACCGGCAACGCAAAGCCGATGTCAATGACCTGTGTACCTTTTTGTTTACTTAATAGATAGGTTCTATCAAAATATTGTTACATTATAAACGCGAACTACGTCTTAGAGTTACGTCCCTATCATAATTATAGTATAGACTAGGCAATACGAAACTACAGGCTAACAAATCGTATGTTAACTGTTGCAATCCAAAAACAAGCACTGCATTAGATGCATTATACATGTAAGATTGTATACAATGTGAATCACCTCTACTATTGCCAACAGTTAAAGTAGCGTGACTTGCCAAATAAATGCGTGGGCGGCTCTGAACCAAGATAAACAAAAATATTTGGAGAACACCTTTTATTTTCTCAATAAAACAGAATATTATAATTTTTCACTAGCTTATGTTAAAAAAGGAAATGTAAAATCAAATTAAGTATTAGTAATAGTTACAATAGTTGAAAATGCTGCATAATTTGTAACAGAGTTAACGGTCCAACAGTGACAAGCTAGCTCCTACACTAAATTACAGAAATACCCTTCGAATTATAAAATATTAAGACACTATTTAGCTTAATTGTGGTACAAATAATGGAATTTGGAAATTATTCAAAAAATAGTTTTATTTATTGTTAGAACTGAAATTTTATGGGTATTTTGATATACAAGTAATATTATTTCATTATTGCTACAACAATTTTATACAACAGAACTATGACAGTTTCTTAGCTTTCTGGTAGAGGGTGTCGACAACCTTGCTCATATGGTGGATGGTCTCCAGGACAGTCTCATAGGTCTTCTCAAGGGGTGATTCATCAAACACAATAAGGACTCCTTCACCCTGGTCAAGGATCCCATTCAGTTTCTTGTCCAAGATCATCTGGGACAGTTTCTTTTCTACTTGTACAACAGGGAGACGGATGGAGCGAGCGACATGGTCAACTTGAACCCTCATGTAGGGTTCTACGATGCGACATAGGTTCTGTTCCAACATAGTATCATAAAGAGCACCAAGATGAGCCCTAACAACCGCATCCTCCTCCAATTCTCTTTTATATGTTTTGAGTGCAGCCTGAAAGTCAGCCAGGGACCTCTTGTGAGATGCGGTTGCTACAGCTCTCATAGCCTCTAGTTCCTTACCAGCATATTTGAGAGCAGTCTTGCTGCCGCACACAGTGGCAACTTCCTCGGCTTGGTTGAGCATGATCTTGGACAGTAACATGTACTTGAGCGCAGTAAGGGCCTTAGGGCTGTCGGCGCCATCATAACCTTCAAAAGCTTCGTAGAAGTATGAGTAAGCAGTTTTGAAATCACGTTCGTCGGCGGCGTGCAGGATGCCCGACTGCAGGTCGAGGGCCGCCTGCATCTTGGGCGGGCAGTAGATCGCATTAGCGGTGGTTCGTGCCGAGGTCAAGGAGGCGCGAGCTTTCGGTAGATTGCTAAGGGCATGGAATGTTTTACTCTCGAAAAGAAGCACTTCAACTAGTAAATTCTTGTCATCTAACTTTTTGAGTTCCTTGAGCAGTGCCGTGGCCAGCTCGAGCGCATCTGTGTACATTCCGGTGTCGTAGTAGAGCGCGATCAGCCTGGCTTCCAGCGATTGTCGCAGGAAGGTGCGACGCTCTTCCTTGGCCCATTCTATACACTCTTTACACAGCTGAACCTCAATACCGATTCCCGCCTCCAAGTCCAAGAAGAAATCAACGAGAGATCGCACTAACTTGGCTGCCTTCGCTTTGCTTATCAAGCTGAGGAAGGGTCGCGTTGAGTTGATGAGCTCCGCCAGCTCTTTAGCCTTGCCTTCTTTCTTGTACTTCTCGCCGAGATTCAGGATCCCTTGTTCTTTTGCTCTTATGTTTTCTTCGTCATCATCGGGCTGTCCGCCAGTGCTAACCATTTTGTCGGTCATGCGGACGTCTTCGTCCCTGTTCGTCGACGAGACGCGTGATCTCTCGAATAACATCGCTCCGGCCATGACGTGTTTATTTATATGCTTACACTAGTATAAAGTATAAGGTAAACTATGAAATCTAGCTTCAACGAGTACACTTTTTCTTTGTAATTTTGTGGATATTCGCAAAGTCATCGACGACCTTTTCGGAAACAAATCGTAGACGCGAACAGGGTTGCCAGTCGGTAGCACACAATACCTACCAATAAAAGAAACTGGAGGAATAAAATTATGTTTTAATGGAATTTATATGAATATATTTTTCTTGCTCAAAATATACATAAAAGTATAATTCATTAGGTAATAAAATTGCGATAGTTCTAATTAAAAACTCTTTTTATTTTTGATGATTGAAATATCATATAACAAAACTGACAGATACTTGCTGTCAGTTTTAAAAACTAACCAAATCACCAAATAAAGTTCTCTAAAAATATCTATATAACAATACGTTTGCGAGGGTTTCACGAGTTATTTTGTGAGTATTGGCCACTATTGAGTGTTTCGACTTCGATCACCATGGATAAAGAAACAGAGTTTTTGTTTGATATAAGTAAAGAAGTCAAACATTTTTATGAGACTCCTATTATTTACATAACTAAAAAAGACTACGCTGATGTACTTTTTAATGCAATGTGTACTTTACGCTCAAATTTGCAAAGTGGTTCTAATGAGAAAATTATAGATACCATTGTAGACTTTCATTTGCAATGGCTTCATGCCGTAAATGAAATAGATAATTTCAAAAAACGTATTAATGATATTGCAAGGGAAGAAGTTTATCAAGCCATTAGTTATACGATTGATGCATTAACTTCACGTTTAAAATATTTCCAAAGATATATGGAAAAGAATCGTTCAGGTCTTTCAAACGATGATCAAGCTTATTTAAATGCGGAACTAGAAATAGTTGAACAAATGCACAGAGATGTAACTCATGTCCTTTTGGAAAAGTTAAAATGCTTCAGAGGTTTTGTTGGAGAGCAAGAATTTAAGGTAAAACTGTATGCTACCGTTGATGAGTTATTGCATTGGTTTGACAAAATATGTGATAGTCTATCTATTCAAGTAGGCAAATATGTAAATACAAAGGTAACCCATCTGAGCAGTGATCTAACCAAAACATTGAAGCAGATTGTAGATGAACTTCAAACAGCACAAACACCATCAGCAATGAGAATGTTAGACGATTTGAAAGAAAAAGGAAAGGAATTAAGTTCAATGATTCGTTGCACTGCTGCACACGACCTTGAAATGAGTACAGTACTTGAAAAAATTAATGTACTTGAGGATCGTATTAGCAGACTTGAAACTGAGCCAGCATCTGCAGCTGTTATGGCTTTGAAGCATAAAAAAGAATACTTAGAAAAAAGATTATTTTCACTGGAAAATTTAAAAACCACTCTGAAGAGCTTACACAAACTTACGGATATAGAGCTAGAGGGTGTTTCTGAAGAAGAACTCTGCGTTTGTGAAGATTTTTTCCAATTTAGAATTTTCAACCACTCTCTCCCACTAGAAGAGCGCGAGAGACTTATCACGGAACTTTGTTATTTATGGGATTTTGCTATATTTGGAGAACGTGAAAGTCGTAAGTCTATCATTTCTATTTTGAGTGCCACGGAAATAAAAGAAGAATTCACCGATGATCTAGGGACTTATTACATAGATGAACATAGTCGAAAGATATATAAAATACCAGATGATGATGTCCTTTATCAGCCAAATGAGCAGAACGAGCTTGTTCCGGTCTTAGATGATGAAGATCACGTGTATTTCTATGATGAATGTGGCCGATATTTTATTGACCCGAAAACAAGACAGCGTGTTTATAAAGCTCATGGAACTGCTAGCGAATATATGATGGATTCCACAGGAGTTTTACTTAAAGTCAAAGAAGAACGAGATGGTGTTACTTATTATTATGATAACTTCGGTCGGTATTTCATCAATGAAGCTGGTAAGCATATTTATCGAGAAGAAGACACTGTAAGTGAATATGAAAATGATGGGCTTGGAAATCTCGTACGCATTCGTAGTCACCCAGATATATTTGACCTTTGTACAGGAGATGCAAACGTTACTGAAGATTTTAAATATCTCAAACAAACTGTTGGTAGAGCTATACGGGTTTCCATTGCGGATTGTATCATACATCAACCAGCCGATCCAATAAAATACTTAGCAGCTAGATTGAGAAAGTACAGAGAAAATATGGAAATAAAAGAAAAACGAGCAACTGAGCAAGCGGAGTTGGATGTAGAAAGAGAAATATTGTTAGCCGAGGCACGTGCTGCTGCAGAGAAAGCTGCAATGGAAGCAGCATTACTAGCTCAAGGTGGAAGTGAAGCTAGTTATGATTCCAATATACTAAGATACACTTCCATGCATCCTGATGATACAGCTTCAGTGGCTAGTACAAAATAAATAATCAGTGTGGGTTAGTTTATTTCTTCTGTTTCTTAAGTTGTTAAAAAGTTTGTTAGATACTAATGTAGTCTTTAGTTCTGGTAGGTCATAAATTATGTTTAGTATATCTTTCATTTCTCTGAGGTATAATAACTGTATAACACTTGAGTGGTGACATTATTTTGTTGAACCGACTACTTAATAAATTATTATTACAATAAAATTGCACAAAATTATTATAATTTTATTATTAATGAAATTAATATTTTTATACCTGAGGTATATGAAAAGAAATAGTTTAGTCATTTATTTATTAAAAACTTAGGCTAACATTACAGATAATTTATTAACTAAGGCGTTATCCTAGTGAGATCTTTAATTAAACTTAACTTAAATAAAGAGAGGCACAAGGGTTACAAAATTAAAAAAAACTAAAATACTCTTAATAAACAAAATAAAAATAACATTTTCTTAAAATAAAATAACATAACATAATGTATCCCACTAATATAATAAAGCTGAAAGTTTGTGAGTTTGTTTAGATGTTTGTGTTTCAATCACGCCAGTACTAAACCAGTGAACCGATTTGATTGAAACTTGGAATAGGCGTAGATAGTGACCTGGAATAGTTTATTGAAAATGTTGGAAAAAAGGGAGACAAGACAGTGCTGTTTAAATAAAAAAATAAAAATAGGTAGGTTACCTCTATCTTTTATGTACATTTACATGATAAATTAAGTAAGTGCGTATTGACTATTGAGTTAGTGACCAACTAAATCCAAAATGAATCCAAAGCAGTTAACGGCTTATTGTTCGTATATAACCTAACATGTTTATAACCTACCATTTGATAATGGTGGATTTTTAATAAAATGGCAACTTTATATATTGTCTGTGGAATTTTTTTACTGTACGGTACTGACAACTACCTAATCTGTGACTGACAGCTCTGCGGCGGCCATTTGTGAATTTTTTACAATTTCTCACTCAATCGAAGGAACTTCTTTACACCACAGTTTACTTTATTCATTCCTTTGAATCGTAACTTTCAAAGTAGCCGTACTATTTTTACATTGGCTAATTCGAATTTGTTTCTATTCTCTTAGTTAGCTGTATCTTTCTAGAAGAATACGAACCTATACGCTGTTCTTTGATAGGAGTATTTTCAGCAAAAAGTAATGAGGTGAACTGGTGAACCCAGTAAAAACAATTTCTTGTGCCTGCCTACGTACTTCCTTCAATGATTAATTTAGTGCTACAAGGTCTTTTTATATTTAATGTAAATTAGCATGAATCTGAATAACGTATTGTGCAGTGTTTTTATCGCGTACCGAGGTTTACATACAGGCTCTCTGAACTTTCTTTGAGCGTATACAGAAAGGATATTCGTCGCTAATACTGTTACATTTCGATGGGATATAGTGAAGGTGCGTGCCAGTGATCGGTAGCGATGAGTCCGAAGCCGCCGCCGCCTCCGGGGCCTCCGCCACCGCCTGGCCCGCCGCCCCCGCCTATATTCGGGGGCTCATCTAAAGGCGGCTCGGGAGATAACAGAAATGCCCTGCTGAGCTCGATCAGACAGGGTACAAAGTTGAAGAAAGCTGTTACAGTGGACAAAAGTGGACCTTATATACCCGGGAATGTGTCTAGTGCTGGAGGAAGTTCTCCTTCAGGAGGGAATGGCGCGCGAAGCGCTGCCCCTGTGCAAAATGGAGGAGGGCCACCTGGCCTTGGTGGTTTGTTTGCTGGAGGCATGCCTAAATTACGATCTACAGGAAAGTTGGCAGGTAAATAAAGAAATATTTTTTCTGGTTAACTAACATTGATAAACATTATTGTCGTAACAATATGTTACATGCTCAAGTCATCAATAAAATAAATCATTTGCTATTGAGATAAGATGGAATAAACTTGCCATCATAATTAGGAAAGTGTTACAGGTACATAGGGCAATTGAATCTCGTACCACCTATTGACCTAGTCAAAAGATCTTGCAGCCTAAAAAACTGCCTCTGTTTACCATGACCACACACTATGGTAGAATAAAAAATTACAATTGAGTTAGTATTGCACTATAGTATTTTTCACGTAGGACGTATCCCTGACACATATAACTTTTACGTTTTACGCTGTACAACAATGAAAATTTTTGAAATAAATGAAATCTAGTGATGATACTAAAAGATCCAACTGCAATAAAAAAGGATTTTGTCTATTTCCTCTTTAATTATTTCAGATATTAACATAAAAGTGCCCTAACACGGAACCGTTCCTATGTGAAAAGGACTATAGTAGCAAAAATATGAATCCCCCTCCCCACTACCCCTTCTGCTTCAACTCCTGTTAAGCCATTCTAAAGTTATACCAAAAATGGTTTTGCCTGAACTCAAAGAAAATAAATAAATAAATAATAAATAAATAAAGCTCTATAATTTTTTATGATAATGTTGAACACAGCCTGGGAATGCAGTGCTGCAATTCTGTTCATACAACATTCAATTTGTTCCTGAGTAATCTGTCTATTCATAAATGATAGAGTAAATTAATAAATTTTGTTGGTTATCAGCACATTACCTGCTAAAATGTGGTACATGATAGTACTTTGTTGACAGTTTTCCAAATGATATGATTATGAACCATGCCAGATAGACATAAAAGTGGTTTTTATGAATGGAAACTGTGTGCCTTAATGTTAATGTTCACCAATATCTACACTAATATTATAAAAAGGAAAGATTTGTTTGTTTGTTTGAATTGAATAGGCTCCGAACCTACTGAACCAATTTGAAAATTTATTTCACCGTTAGAATCCTACATTATCCCTGATGAACATAGGCTATATTTTATCCCGGGAAGGTGATGTTTTCTCGAGGGACCGGGGATAACACCGCAACGGACAGCTAGCCTCTGATAATTGTGGATCAAATTTAAAAACCGGCCAAGTACGGGTTAGACTTGCGCATGAAGGGCTCCGTACCATTATCTATAAAAACTTTATCTTACTTATTATCTTTCTGATTTGTCATCATCATACACAGCCAAGAATATTGCACTGCTGAGTATAGGGCTCCCTTTGTTTACTTACGCCATTATTTCTGGTCCTGATTTGTAATCTGAATGTATCAAGGCACAGTAAATAAATAGTTTCTTAGATCTTTTAAAAAAGTTTTTTGGTAGATTTCTAAACAGTTAGTCAGAGGCACATTCAAATATTTATATTTCACTCAGGCAGACACTGTTGGTGGAAGAGTGACATTATTAACCTTTGAATTGAATATTGAGAATGAGCCAACCCAGGTTATTCTATTCCAACTGTGTGTATATAGCTTTTTAAAATATCACAATAATACCCTATTGTTGGAATCAGGCATAAATTAAACAATACTTACATTTTATAAAAGAATGGACACACTAATTATTTCAATTAAATAATTACCTAGAATGAATATTTAAAGAGGCTTTTATTCACCTTGAATACAATGACAGAGAAAGTTAAATATAATTTTGTCTATTCTAACAGAAAGGGACTGTTCCACAGATATGGGTTTTACATATTAATAAGTTGAAAAGTTCCTAAGTTGCAGACATTTGCTTACGTAAATTTTACTAGCACACCAATAATATTAGGCATTCGAATGGGCGACTGATCATGAAGCCATGTTTAATCCTATTATTCTTCAATAGGTCCAACACCTAATGGCCAGATCAAGACTGACGCACCGCGGTTCGCACCACCGCAACCGCAAACGCTTCCAAAGACATCTCCCGAACGAGTGAGGCCTTCGATGCCGGCTCCACCAATCAGCAACGTCAGCGCTCTATCAGCGGTCTTATCCGAAGCACTGGCTAATCGAGAGAGAGATTCCCCTCGGGAGTCGCCAAGAGAGCCAATGAGAGAGCCGATAAGAGAACCTCCGCAGAGTAGACCCGCCGTGAGAAGACAGCCGAGTGATAATAGAGTGAGAGGGCCACCTCCTCAACCGCCGACACAGAAACAAATGCCTTTGGTAAGTGTTAAATAATGTTCTAGCTGTAAGCATAACAATCTCTCTTAGAAAATATTAATGGAAACTTTGTTGGATGACTCGAATGTTATTTTTCCTTTTTGTTTGACATAATTAAAGACTAAAATTACTATATTATTATGGTTAAATTAAACCTATATTCTCCGTCAAGTATGGGTATTCATAAATATACCTACTACACGTATACAGCTACTTAGGTACGGATCTTTGTTTACCTTAGTAGATGTTTGTACAGCAAATCGAAGTTACCTATTTAGTTGTAATATAAATAACCAAATTGGATCGTGATTTTAAATTCATAGTCGCCACTTATACAGGAGGGGCTGCCTACTATTACACTCCATCCAAACCAAACATAAACTAAAATAGTAGATTTCGACTGTTAATAGTGTTTGCAGCGTGACGAACTCGATACAACCACTTAATGCGCGACCTATTTTACATTATTGCACTTATTCCGACCGTATGGTGCATTTATGTCTACATCGATAAAAGTGACGTATTTTTGCATGTGGATCACGGAAACTATGAAATGGAGATTTGCAAGAGTAGCTCATAAGGAATCCTATAAAATATTACATTAATTCTTTGACTACCGCATCTGGAAACTTCGCTTAGTCTTGTATACTCGAAGTTAACCCGTCGAATTTTACTGAATTCTTTGCTTTTCATATTGATTTAAAGTACGTAAATAAAGCCGTCTAGCGGAAACCTATAGCCTTGTCTAATTAGGACAACATTGCTATCAATAACGTACCATAAAACATTATCCAGGTTAATGCTCGCGTCCGTCCATAGTCTGACTGATGGAATCGATACGACCGTTTGGGTGTCGCGTATGACCTTAATGTCCAGCCAATGACCCTCATGTAGTAGCAATATTCCGTTCCCATGTCTGGTGCAATTTGTTTTATCGAAATCTCGTGCGTGCTTCTGATAGTATCGCATCAGTAGATCACTAAAGGACTTGATGTTGTCGTACCATCTTAAGAAACCTTCGCAGCGTATTTGGCCGTAGCTGTCGCCATTCAGTTGTCATCATTATCAGTAAAATGTCGTTAGATTGGTGTTCTATCTGCCTATACTATTTTAGATCTGTCGCCACCAAGTCTCGCTTTGGTGTTCTGCCTACCTATATCCCATAACCAAGCCCCCCCTACCAGGGGGTAGGGGGGAGCATTAAGATTTCAAATGTGTTATAGGTATAGGGTAGGGTAGGGACCCTACCCTATACCTATAACACATTTGAAATCTTAATGCTTTTATTGAAATCTAAAATCTACGCTACTACATACTATAAAAATATGTGCTTATTATATAAATTGAAACGATAAAACAAAGTGGGCTATAAAAGCATTTCAGTTTTATCTGGTCTGAAGAGTTGATTGCGTAAGAGTCGCGTACACATTGCAGATGTGTCCTTTCTCATTTTGCTTGTAAAATTTAACTTGGTTTGCTATTTTCACGGTAATCTGCACTAATGTGTTCTTAGTCCATCTCAAACAATGTCCCTGGCACTACAGCGTCCCGTTAAGTGCAGGCATAGGTTGCCTCTGGCATAGGTCGCCGCTGTATAAATAATTTAAAATAGATGTAAAGGCCTAAGTTTTGCATGTGTCGGAATCGGTGAACATTCAAATGAGATGTCTTTCTGGAGCACATGTTTTACACCTTGCTATAAATAAATACTAAGTATCCCTTTCGTTGTGAGATATTGTTCTGTTATTGCGTTAGTCGAATTTAGTTTTATACTTTGAGCAAGATTCTCGGTTAAATATTGTACATAAAGGCTCTAGTCATGGTGATTCATGTTTTAAATTATGAATGTAATCTTCGAGCCCTAAAGTTGCCCACGTATTCGTATTTCCAACTTAAAAATATCCTTAGCGGGGATATTGAACAATGTTCTGAAATGATACGCCGTGTGTGGGCGGAGGCCTAAATCGGTCTGTTTGTATAACTTGATGTTAACCTTGCCCACACTTGGTCAACTAAAATAAAGCTGAGCTTTTAATATACCTTTGTCGTATTTTGATCCTTTCAAGGGGAGGGAACAAAAATACTATCACTCCCGCTTAAAATTAGATCGGCTTGTGTTGTGATCTAATCTGTATCACTAGTGATATGTAAGGTCATGCACAATTTTAAGATATAAGCAAAGTTTATTCTTGTTAAGTAGGTATTAATTATGCGTCACGACATCCCTTCGTCCTTCCATACCCTGAATATGTATGAAGCTGTAAGATAAATTAACGTCGGGGTGAAGAACACTGCCTACGTGAAAGTTGGGGATGTTTTCTTGGCACCAGGCGTGAAACTTTTTTATGTGAGGACGATATATGCGTTTTATCTGCACTAATAACCAAAGTCAAATGTAAATACGAAGAGGAAAGTATGAAATCATAACAGTTTCCATCAGATATGAGATTTTTGGGTATCAAGTTTTTTTTATGCTTTTGGTCCACACACACTTCCTTCTTTATGACTATTTGTGTTCCATACTTCATCTACACTAATATTATAAAGAGGAAAGATTTTTTTGTTTGTTTGAATTGAATAGGCTCCGAAACTACTGGACCGATTTGAAAAATTCTTTCACCATTAGAATCCTGCATTATCTCTGATTAACATAGGCTATATTTTATCCCGGGAAAGTGAAGTTTTCCCGAGGGAACGCGGGTAACACCGCGACGGACAGCTCGTAGCTTATAAACCCATTAGCTATTATTTTAAAGCAGTCGTATAAAATAAAGAGGCTGATATCATTCAAGTATTTTATTTTGTACATGGTTCCCATGAAAACTTGTCATACATGCAAGGAGGCATTCTACAAATACTTCATCTCAAGGCTCGAGATAATGGCGGGTGAACACGTTTTTAATTATACGAATAAATACCTAATTAGCAAAAAATTATCATTGAAAACAATCGCAAGATAAAATTATCCGTAGCAATTGCTCTCGAAAGGCATTTAGTTTTTACGTAATCTCGCATCTCAGCTTGAACTGTACGAAAATATTGCAACTACTAAGCAAACAAAATTGTTTATTTTGTTTTAATTTAATATTGACATAGCAATTTTATAAAAGAGTAGCCGTCTCACCAATAAAAACTAATTATTCCGAAGTTCTATCAAATTTACACATCGCATAGCTGTACCTTGCGTTAATTCAGAATAAGTCAGAAAAAAATTCTGACCAATAAACAAGGTGGAACTCTGAGGTAACTGTCCTTCTGTTACGTGAAGATGCACAGATCGGCAACATCGCATCCAACGAGAAACCTCAAAATAAGTATCATTTTGTCTATGAAAGCTGACTGAATTGGTCATTTTGTTTGTCATTCTTGTTTTTTTTTCTCATAATGGCTTCGCACTTTTTGTGCATTCGCCAATATTTCACATGTAATTTTTTTATTACAAAATCATTTTTGATTTCCGCGCTCGTTTTTATTATCAAATTACGATTTTTATTTTATAAAACCTTCTCGCCATGCTACCTCTTCTATTGGAATGTAAGATTTTTTTTTTTTTTCCATCCAAAGGTTGCCTGGAAGAAATCGCTTTCAGCGATAAGGCCGCCCATTGTACTAATGAACTTGTAAATGTCTCTAATGTATTGTTTTCGTTGTTGTTTTGGTGTACAATAAAGTGTTCATTCATTCATTCATTTGTTCAAGATAAAGTTATTTTTTTCTCCTGTAAATTTATCTGGAAGAACTTAAACAAAAACTCCTTGGTATGTACGAGTAAAATATATACGAACTCTTTGGTGGTACCTATGAAAATATTTTTACAGTACCTACTAATATGTATTCTGTGGTTACACTAAATTTAAACAAGGGTGCTAGCTGGTGGAACTTCGGAATAGCGTTTGTATGAAAGAAATGTCAAAGTTATGCAAGGTGGAACTTTCTAAATGGTTTATTGGTTGCCATTTTGCTTATTCTTAAGTTGAACTAAAGAAAAACTTTACATAGTGTTTATTGGTGACACTGTAGAAGTTTGCATTACATTTGCTAGTAGAAATAGAAAGCCCATCGCCCTTCGTCGTTTACTTTATTTTTGTTCGTAAATTTTCGAGAATCTAAAGCGACACACATAAGCAAGTTAAGTACCTACATATACGCAAATTCTGTAAAGAGTGAGTTTGTGTACTTATAGGAAGTCATCTCCAAAACTACTACGGTGCAATAATATCACATGCATACTAAATTTATTGACTCACTAACAAATAATATTAGTATCGATGAGAAATTTGCAAAGATATGAGTGAATTGCGACAAAGCTGTTATCAAAACAGAAACCTATACCTGATTATTGCATTTTATGAACATATCAGTTTAGTGGTTTAATATCAACCACACACAGCACTTGATATAAATTAATTGAATTTTGAAACTCCATTAGTTTTGTGTGAACATGGAATTTGCGGACGAATTTGTCTGGTATCGGCCACGGGTGAGAGAATTTAATGTTATCTAGATAGATATACTCGTAACTGATATACAGTATCATTGTTTAATAGATATGGCCATATTTACCCGTTCTGCGTCGCAAATCGTATTTGTACGTAATCCCATTATAATCTAATGAACGTAAATAATAACAGCAGGAGAATACAGCTAAGAACGCTTGATTTTTATGCTTTAAATTAAAAAGAAAGCAATATTTTAAATCAGTCTCCAAATTGATAAAGATGTCGGTGAACATAGGTGGGGGTGGGAGGAATGGATCAGTCAACTATTTTACCCACCGTATTCATTCCCCGAGCATTTTTATTAGATCGTTCTTTGCAGACTGGCAACTTGAAGACACAACCAGAGGATACCATACCACCGCGCCATGCGAGCGAAAGCAAACATAAAAGAAGCTAAGTATGTCCTATCAAAATTCGTACGTGAGTTACCCTATTAAATATCGACTGGAAACACTTATATGGCACCTTTTACCATAATTAGCTTCTTTTGTCTTTGCTTTCGCTCGCATGGCGCGGTGGTATGGTATCCTCTGGTTGTGTCTTCAAGTTGCCAGTCTGCAAAGAACGATCTAATAAAAGTGCTCGATGACAGAATTGGGTGGGTAAAATAGTTTGATTGGCCCAAATCCTGGTAACACTTGGATAAATCAATGGTACACACGAAGACATGTAACCTCATTTTTTTATGACGTTTAAAAAGAAAATCGACTAGTTCAGTGATGATGATTTCAAATACTTTTGGTACTGTACTATGTGAGGACTGAGGATGTTTATTATAGTTATAGGGGACCGCTCACAAAGGGGGAATTTAATTCCTGAGCAAGTATAACCATATGTATTATAGTCCCGGTTGAACGCATCGTCAAAACCGGCTTTACTTCTTCATAAACAAAAACTAATATAATAAAAATCCCTATTCTTTTTACACGATCACTGTTTCATCGGAAATTCATCGTGTACCGCCTTTTTAACCAAATATTTCTATGTGTACCCATCTAGTCTGTTTTACCTAATAATTCATCATCATCATCCGCAGCCAAGAATATCCCACTGCTGGGTATAGGCCTCCCTGTATACGCGATTCATTCCAGTATTGTGCCTCACGCATCCAAAATCTATGGTGCCTCTTGATGTCGTCTACCCATTGCGCAATTATTAAAATTATTTAAAAAAAATCAAGAACGTCAATGCCATGCAAGCAGATTAAATTGATAACTAAGTTGGTATTCAGTAACGTGAAAATATTCTTATCAGAGATAATATTCTAACATGTGAATGTATTAAAACTAAAATGTATAAAGTAAAGCATTTTTAACAAGTGTATTTGTGTATAACAATCTTTCCGCATTTAAACGCTTTTGGAAATGTTGTTTTCGCGTTGTCTATGATTAATACACTACACCACTGTTTTGGTTATTTCCTAAAATGTAAAAAACGTGATAATTTTAATAGCCGAAATACTTTTTGTGTATGGCGGGGGCTGAGGTAACGCGAAATGCGTAAAGTTCTTGGTTATGCTCGCCTGAATTAAAAAAATATCGAAATAGGCAAAACTTATGTGACCGCGACTGTGGGTAATCTCTTCAATATTTACCTACTCGTAGATACCTACAGGATGGAGTTGATTTTGACAGATATCTCGGATGCGTGTTGCGGAGGATGTTACACACGTTTGGTGAATAGTCCAATTGTATTCCATCTTATGATCTGAGTTATAAGGATGAATTTATCTATAAGTAATACGATCCCGCTAACTGTGTTCGAAACTTTTTCAACAATGCAAGCAGAATAGCCTCTTGACTTTCTCCCCCACGGAGATCGATGTTCTGGATAAATATAGGGCATAGAGAGCACGAACATGAAAACGGCGGTTGCGGTAACCCCATTTAGCACCTTGGACCAAAGGGTCTATGGATTTTACTAAGAGGACAGGGCTATGCGTTTAAAATACGTGATGGTGAATTATTGTCATCGAGGTTGCGAAAGAAAGGTGATAGACGATAGAGTTAATAGACTTTCTTAATATGTACTCAGGTAGTCCTCATTAGGCTCAATGCACATTGAATGGCAAGCGACGCGACAATTAAATAAAATAATAAAATAAATGAACCTAATGATGGTACAAGATATAGAAACGCTTGTAAAATGAACGAGGTCTGGCGAAGCCATCTAGCGGCTAGAATACCTAAACCGCACAAAAGTAAAGTATTGTAGAATGAACCGCACGAAAGTTCGTGCGGTTCATTCTACAAGCGTTTCTATATCTTGCACCATTGTTCATAAGGTTTATAATGGCTTGCTATAAAACTAATTGTCGCGTCGCTTGCCAATTCAATGTGCATTGAGCCTTACGCTCTTTCATCACTAAATAAATATTTCACTGAGTGGCCTTATAGTTTATTCTGTTTAACTCGTATGGTACACAATCGATCTACCAACGCTGGTGTAGTCTTGAATTTAAATTAGCCGCCATCGCCAAGTATTACGACAGATGTTTCTATCACCTAAACTTAATACCACACCCGCGCTATTCGTCGCCGTTTTAACACATGGGTTTGTGCCATCACTGTAAGGTTCCAAGACTATCATCCCTGAGTGCCACTAACCAGCAGATATTTATAGCAGTCGTTGTTCACACATCATCATCCGCAGCCCGACTTCACCCACTGCTGGGTATAGGCCTCCCTCTGCTTTTGCCATTCTTCCCGGTCCTGTGCCAGCCTGATCCACTGTCGGCCTACGACGGTAATAATATCGTCCGCACATCTCGCTGCCGGACGTCCGACGCTTCTCTTGCCAGTTCTAGGCCACCATTCTGTCATCCTTTTACACCACCTGGCAGGACACCTTGCAAGGCAGGACACCTGGCAAGGTGTCCTGCGTGTTGTTCACACGCGTATCGTTATTTAATTAACTATCATTCAACAGAGCACAAGAAAAAAACGATTTGCTAAATCCTTCCCATAATACTATTAGCGGTCCCATAGGATTACTTAATTTTTTCGGGATAAACTAAGTATTAATTCAGGGTATAAGCCACCATCATAACAAATTATATTCAAATCCGTTAAAGCGTTTTAGCGTGAAACTGCTCGTGGTAGTGCTTGCTTAGTCGTTCTTGATAGATCGTCGAAGTTAAGCAACGTTCGAAACGATCTGTAAGTGCATGGGTGACCGCCAGTGGCATTTTCATCTGAGCGCTTCCGTGCTTCGGAGGGCATGTTAAATTGTCGGTCCTGGCTATACAAGTCGTTAAGCCATGACGGAGGCCTTAAGGCGGCCTAAAAACTCCGTCACCAGAGTTGGCCACTGACTCATACGAGCTTACTTACTTAGCGTGATGTACCTAAATTCGTTTTATTGCCTAATTGCCTAGCAGAAAGTAAATCCGTATGTTTAATATTGAAGTTTCGTCAGTGAGAGGCCTTAAAACAATAATTATAAGTTGTTTCCCTAGTGGCTCGGATGTTAATAATGTGAAACTTATTTTATGTACAAACAAGATAATCATTTGATTTCTGTATTAGCTTTCCTAACAACATTATCTTATCTGGCTGTAAGTTCTTCTGTGTCATGGCTATCAAAATAATGAACACGCGAACAACACACCTGCTTTCTTTGATATTAACAATTTCTGTTCCCAATGATAACCTGGATCGAGTGAGGTCAGTGTTTATACGTTTGTAGTATTTATGTAAAAACGACTAGGATTCTATTCTTTTAGAAGCTTAAGGTGAAGTGCGCTCTGGCGTGAGGTCTACGTGGGGTGTGCTGGCCGGCCCGCGCCCTATTACACTGAACGTTATTTATAAATGTTTTTTTTTTGCTACAAAATAATACTCCTTGGCAATAAAATAACTCCGTAATCCTCTACCGTTTTTATTAGGGAACACGTAGACGAAATTTCATTAAAAAAATGTAAACAACCAGCAAATTAAACTGCTTTATGTTGAAGATTTAAAGGTAACTTTGTGATTTTTTTCTATCGAGTCAAATTAAGTCAATCGTGTTTCGACTCCCATAACTAATAATTCTAATATCCTAAACTATTTATTGTCATCAAAAAAATATAAAAAAATCGGTGTTTTTATGCCTTAAAAATGAATTGACGTACAGTCAAAACGTGAGTTTTGCGACTTACATCACCTTAATTATTGATCTCTCATCTAATCGGTTTTGATTTAGCAATGTCACAATCTTTGTAATTCTAACCCCATTTCAAGATAATACGTTGATGCAATGAGACTTTTAGTACGAACGTTGTCTTCATCATCTCAGCCATCTAGCGTCCACTGCTGAACATAGGCCTCCCCCATCGATTGATCTTGGGAGGGAGGGATCCCACGGCTCCCAGCAACCTTTACAAGATCGTCTTTCCATTTAGTGGGAGGCCGAACGTTGTACTTGTAACTTATTCAACAGATTTAAGATATTCTCTAAAGTTGTTGTTTATGATGACAGTAATACAGTCCTAAGAGGTTACCGGTGTTTTACAAATAACCCTGTATATGACTCATCACTACATGGTTCTGACGATTAGAACAAATTATTTCATCATCATTCACAGCCCGATCTAGCCCACTGCTAGGCATAGGCCTCCCTTTGCTTGTGCCATCCAACACGATCTCGCGCCAATCCCATCCATCTACCGCCCACATAAATTATTTATTAACTAAATATTCGTGGTTACTAAAGTGTGATTAAATATTAGTCACAAACAATATCTTACTTAAGATAAAGACGATAGTAAAAAAAATGTGGTTGACAGAAGGCAAGCGCCAGTTCTAATTACATGCCATAATCACGTACGACCTCTGCCATGGATGGTGTCATTGTATCTTAATGATATTAAATCAAGTTATCTCGATTAGTCACACCAGGAGTATTATCATTCCGCGGCCATGAACAGATGAATCATTTCCAAGATTGTTGTCATTCGTGCTATTCTCTTGGAAGAAGTTCTTTGTCTATCGGAAGGGAAACATCACGACTTTTCAAACTATTGTCTAGTTTTCCCATACCTTTTGTGTCATTGATAAATCAGCCGAATATAAAAAAGTAAACAATTTTTTAGATAATCATGGTTTCACATGTTCCACATGTTTCAACGTATTACTACAGGTTCTGCAACACATTTTTTTACGCAATAGCCGACTTTATAGCCAAAGAACCAAACTTCATATTTGGACGTGCCTCTGCTTACCCCTTCTAGACAGAGTTCTTGAACAACATAATCTAAGAGTACCTACCTATGTCCACCGTCCTATGTAGACACAGTTGCGATTCTGTTTCGTTTTTCTTTTGAGTTCTTGGTTCCTAAAGAAGTTTCATATTTGGTAAAAAATTGGCAACTTTCCCATATTCGAGGGTTGCCCGTCTGGCGTACATACGGAAAAGATTTTGAACGAGTGCGCCAAGCAAGCACATTTTGAGTACATATGGTACTATTATTGTTATCAGTTATCTGTGATTTCAAGCGTGTTCCACTTGTGTTAATATTTATATCGTGTTCATAATGTTGGGAATATTTGAAACGTGTGACTTTATTAATTTTTTAAGCAGAGTTCATTTATATGGAGACAACATCTGCCAGTAACGCGATACAGTTACACCTGCTTAGACATATGTGTTTACTATGCTCCACTGGTTTTATTACCTGTTCCATCTTGCACAGATTTTGTGAACAAAAATAACATCAACTGTTCGATGCAACAGTTTTAAATGAAGTTTGCGGTTTCTTACATCCAAACAATTTTTGAAATTGGAAGTGATTCACTCCGAAACTCATTCATCGCCAATACTAAGCGTAAAGTGTGGGCAGTAATCGACAGTTTCGAATCAAGGCCGAGATGTTTTCGACTTTGAACTTAATAAAATTACTTGTTTTATTTCACCACAGGTGCTTATATCGCTTGAAGCCCTTCTCTTGTTAAACTTATAAACTTGAGAAAATGAAGATACTGAGTGAAAGAACCGAGTTAAAAAAAGGCATGAGTCTTGGTGTCTATCGGAAATGGCTTTTTCACGACAACGGAAGGCAGTAAAATAAAGGCAGTATGGACAGTAAAATTACTAACTAGCTTCCTACATAAGTTCTCATTATACTGTTTGCACAGTATAATGAGAACTTAGGTAGGAATACGTTGAATACAGATTTAACAGATGAAGCCAATACCAATCAACGTGTTAGACAATAAGGTTATGTGGATGATTGTCACCAACGCTTCCTTAATTGAATACGCAATTCTATAGTTAATTGTGCGTCGCGGTAAAAATGCCTCTAGCACCTCGAAAGTAAACACTTTCCATTGCATAATCGTTGGCATTCCAAAGCATTTTGAGACCCATCGTCGCTACTTGGTACAGTCACTTGCAAAATATATTTGATGTTTGAATTTTGAATGTTATGTGGGATGGGTATTCAAGTAGAAAAACGATATTGGATCATGACTGTATCACCAAGGCCCGGAAAACATTCTCTTAGATTGGAGTAGAGGCGAAAAACATTAGTGGACTAAATGAATTATTCACCACGATTTGTTTTGGTGGCTGAAAGGACTCGTGAAAAAGGTAAAATAGAAGATATTTACATCTTTAGCTGACCCCATTATGTGTGTAAATAAAATGGACAGAAAAGTGATGTGAGATAGATTACAGCAGCCTTATTGTCTAACTTGAAATTCATTCCCAGTTATCATCCCAATTGAGCTCAACCAATCACACAATACGGAAATTACGTGTTTTGTCATTGTCGTGTTATGTGATTGGTCGAGCTGAATTGGGATGACTAACTGGGAATGGATTTGAAGTTAGACAATGAGGCTGCTGTACAGACAAGACATGCCCAATAGTTAAAAAATCTTGCTGGAATTAGAGCTATAAACGAGCTCTACACCGCTATTTTATGACTACCAAAAAAATTTTAAGGACAGTTACAGCAGATGCGGAAAATGATAATGGCATGGTTAGAACTTTTTTTTATTTAACTATCACAAAGTTATCGAGGGTTGTAGTCAACCAAAACCGAACAAAATTTTATGAAAACTGTACAAATAAGTACTACAGACAACAATCGCGTACCGGTTCTTATTTAAACTATGTTCTCGTATCATCCCCAGTCAGTAAAACCGCAGTAGCTATCATAAATCCATGTCTGACTCGTCTCGTCTCCTTTTGAGGTTATAATTTTTTTTCTCTTTTTTTTGAGTTTTAACTACATAAATGTGATCAGTAACAGACACCGAGACCATGTTTAAAATTTTTTTGGTAATTAAAAAATAGGGGTGTATATCGTTGAGATTGAAAATGACATACCGTCTAGCTAAACAAGCATTTTAGATTATTTATTAAGGTCTAGTATTTTGTAACGACATAAACAATTAACGTTTTGATTGTAGTTGTTCTCTGATTACATTAACATACATTTCAAGCTCCTATCATACATTTTTGCACTCGATCGTATTTTATTACTATGTGATATTCTGTAATGTCCGTTAAAGGCGTGTGCTCATGTTATCGTTTATTGGTGGAGCAAATTGGGCGAAATCTTGCATAACGTTACTGGCTCACCTTGCTCTTCTGGAGGTCTTGTTGCGATGGACTTGGCTGATTGATTATTTCTTTAAGGCCTCTACATCTTTACTACATGATTGGTTGTCTGACGCTATGTCAGACAAGAAGCAACATAAGCTTACACTCACATTCAACAGGACGCTGTAAGTATACCTTACCTAAGCTTGAATTTAGACTCTTTCTTGGTCTAGGATAATGAAGATTTCTCCCAAGGCAGATCAAGCTATGTCCCAAGTAACCTGTCTACTAAACGAGACGCTGTAGTCAGACAAAAAAATACAAATACGTAATTAAACTTTTGTATTGGTGGTCAATCTACGTAGAAATGGAAGATTCCTAAAAAAATTTTTTGGAAAGACTTCAAACGTATGTTCCTAACATTATTGTCTGTCGAAATCGCCAACACTGTTTGCTTCTGTAAAAGATAATTGAAAATTCTCCATAATCTAAGGTTTCACTTTCGCCCATTAATCCCAACAGCTTAAGAATGCAAACTGCATAAATTACAGTAAAAATACACTTTGTTTCGCTTCATACTTTTAGAAACATTTGACCCTGTCGGTGTAACAAGTTTCTAATAGTTTCCTTTTCGAATTAAAGCAGTGATTCAGTTGTATTAGCACATAAAGGACTGTCTGTCTCGCAACTTACCGCAAGTACCTCATTTTCCATTGAAGCCTTCGATTAAACCTTAATTTGAGTCATCACGATGAATCAGTTGACCTGAACAGATCATGATGATTCACGGTTTATAAGTACTTATATGTTGTTTGTTTGTATTGGTTATGTAATTGTCGATGTCCTTTAGAATGGTTCATGTAGAAGCGAAGAGCGACAGTTCTAGAAAGTTTAAATCATATTTTTTATTATGACTGCCCGCGGGTTCGCTCGTGTGGTCCCAGAATTTCAGTTTAAGTTCTTTGGCAAAAATGTTACAAGTGGGAATAGCGTCTGACAGATAAAGATGTTTTTTTTCGATAATTATAATTTTCTAAGCTAGCAAAAAGTAAGTTTGTTTCGTACGAGTCAGTGGCCAACTCTGGTGACAGAGTTTTTAGGCCGTCATGGCTTAACGACTTAAATAGCCGGGACCGACAATGTAACGTGCCCTCCGAAGCACGGAAGCGCTCAAATGAAAATGCCACGGGCGGTCACCCATCCACTTCCAGACCGTTTCGAACATTGCTTAACTTCGACGATCTATCAAGAATGACTAAGCAAGCACGACCACGAGCGCTTCTCTAAGCTAGCTTCTAAGCACATATTAATTATAAACTATTGGTAAAACTTTGGGTACGGAAAATACAAATCACAATGCCAACTGAATCGGATAAATTAAATATTTATGGCGACTTTAAAGGAAATCATTGAACGATAAGCATATATGAGAACCATGGAGCGAAAATTGACTCATGGGGTTTATGTTGTAAGTAGGTGTGTAGTTGTCGCTTTTAACTTTCTAGTCTCGCTAAATATCGTACAAGCCACACCTCGTTGACTCATCAGACGATAAAATATAGTGCTTTGTTTGACCAGCAATTGATGATTACCAATCAGACTCGAACTAATTTGATTTGCGGTATTTGGCTCTTTAGTTGGTTAAAATTAAACGAATGAATCATGTCATTCATAATCCATGAAAGTATCCATTAATATCTGGGACCGTATTCGCGTTCCTTTTTTCGTTCGTTTGATGAATATTAGGATGCTTCCCACCACGATTTCTGACTTCAAGGGCAAATTTTTTGGTTTGAAATATTTGGTCCTAGGTTAGGACCGTGTTTTAACGTTTGAAAAAAGGAATGCGAATACGGTCCCTGATTTACTTGTTTTATTTTGGTTATTATTCTATTTTTATTATACTCCGAATAATGTAATGATTAATGTATTGAGCTATATGAATCATAAAAATCCATTAGGAATAACAGGGTAATTACACATATGGAAATTGGAAAAGGATTAATAGGAAAATTTTAATATTTTTGTTTAATAAATCACAGAATGGTTAAACTGGTTAGAAGGAAACTTGATACATAATTCTTAGCTTGGAACATCAACTATTATTCCCGGAATATACTAGCTAAATAAGAGGTGAAGGTGCATACTACTGTGAAACAGATAGATGAATTTCAATAATAAAATTCGGCTCAGAAATTGACGAATTGTACAAGTAGTGGCATGAACTTCGTGTTTATGTTTTTTTGCTTGTAAGCAACCCACGTATCGTTCTATAGTAAACAAACTAATAGATGTATTTAGTCACTCGGGAACGATAATAATCTAAGTATTGTGTGGAAGCAATATCTACTAACTCTCAGATTTCAATATCTGAATCTGGAATATCGTATACGCTGACTGCTCTTCAAAGAGGCTCTTTCTTGCACAAACATGTTTTCAAACTATTTAGATTCTAGGACATGCTGGTTTCCTTACTGTTCTCCTTCGCCCTTGACTGGCATAGTGCACATAAACTTACAGAAAAAGGTATTGGTTCACGACGGGATTCGAACCCACGACCTTACACCTAAGGTCGGGCTCTTTCTTCTATTCCACCACTAAAGTTTCTAGTAATAAAAATAAATTTTATTGAAAATCATTAAGTATAACATTATATCTGTTGTTTCAGAGTTCATCCGATTCCGTCCTAACCACGGGCTCGATATCGGAGCGCATCAACAGTCTTCAGCAGCAAGGCACGGAGCCGCCACCTCATGTGTCGCTTCAGAGGAACAAGAGCTCATTGCACTCTGGCCCTCAGAATAATCTGGGTAAGTTTCACCTTACCTACCACGACCATTCGCTCTGCAAGAACCGAGACTATGCATTTTGTTCTTGCATTATTTTAATTCAGTGACACAACGATTTTCATTATGTATTTATATGTGTCAAATACACAAAAAAAGGGTGATGGAAATGAATGTGGATGGATATGTGAGTAGAGGTAGACCTAAGAAAAGATGGATGGATTGTGTGAAAGAAGATATGGGTAAGAAAGGTGTGGATATGGAGATGACGAGTGATAGAGGAGAGTGGAGAAAGAGAACATGTTGTGCCGACCCCGCATGAGCGGGATAAGGGCAGGCCAATGATGAGGTGTCAAATACATTTCAGGGAATATCACCGAAATACCTACACTCGCCACCCCAGTACCGGCGAGATCGAGTCAGGGTCACTGCAAGTGTTGAAAAGTAGCCTTTGTGCTGTTGCAGGCTATAATCTATCTGTGTGCCAAGTTTCATCCAAATCAGGATAGCGCTATTCATACTCGAGCGGAACGCATCCGCGACGCAGCGTTCCGTGGACTTCGTCTAAAACTGACGTTTTCTGCTGCGATTTCGTTGCGAATGCGCTGAAATATATTATCAATTATCACTAATCAATAATGCTGGACTTTTCACACAGCATCTAGCCCCAAAGTAAGCAGAGCTTGTGTTATGGGTACTAGGATGACCGATATCTACTTATATACTTTTTGTTTGTAAATACATACATATTATACATAGAAACACCCAGACCCGAGACAAATATTTGTAGATCATACAAACATTGGTCCCGCCGCGGGGATCGAACCCGCAACCTGTTGCGTCGCAGGCGGGCCTTCGCCCACTGCACTACAGAGGTCGTCCAAACTATGAATCGCAATGCATAAGTTTTCGCTTGAAAGAGTAGTACAGTACGGCCGGCGGATCTAGACCGGCGTTAAGTTCGATCGCAACGCTGCGCAGTAGTCACTTTTAGGGTCGAATAGTACCTAAGACTATTTTTTTCTCGCCTATACCTGCGCACAATTTTCGAAAGCGCAACTTCAGACCGGTCTAGATCCGCCGGCCGTACTGTAAATAAAATATCTCTTCACAAACTTACGCATTTACAATTGTATTGTATTATGTGTGATAAGGGAACAGTGTGGAGTGAAAGAAGATGTAGTGTTGAGGATCGAGAAAGTTATGTTGAGATGGTTTGGGCATGTAGAGAGGATGGATGACAATCGTTTGACAAAGCAAGTGTATGAGGCGAGTGTGCATGGGACAGCTGGAAGGGGAAGACCTAGGCGAACCTTCTTGGATCAAATTGGCGACATTTTGGACAAGGGCCAGGTCAAAAGTACCCTAAACCGACGAGCATGTATGAAGAATGTAATGAGAGTGAATGAGGCGAAAGTTGTGTGTCAGGATCGTAGCGACTGGAGATCCGTGGTCTCTGCCTACCCCTTTGGGAAAGAGGCGTGACTTTATGTATGTATGTATGTGTCCAACAAAGTCTATCTTATTCCAGGTGGTAGCATGACCTCCCTCTCTTCAGCTCCCCCCACCCCGACTCCATCATCATCCCTATCCACCTCCGACTTATCCGAGCGGCCGCGGGTCAGCCACGGCAAGCCGCACCTGGCGCCTAAACCACCAACAACTGACAGTAGGCCTGCGCCCCCTGAGAACAGGCCTTCGCCCCCACCGAAGAAACTCATCACGAATGGGAAGATTGCTGCAAGGACGCAGAGTATGAGGATGCCGAGGTTAGTTTATGAATATACTTAGAATACTCGTAGAACTATTATTAAGTAGTAGATATATGACCTGGAATAGCATAAATCGTGGGGGAAACTAGTGCAGGTGTAATCACGCGAGGAAGGGGTGGATCTGGTGAATACGCAATGTAAGTGAGATTCCAATTTATTTTAAACTAGCTTTTGCACGCGGCTTCGTCCGCATGGTACCAACATTTTGAATATTCCCATTCTATTATCTACGCTTATTCCAAGTTTCATCCACATCGGTTCACTGGTTTAGGCGTGATTGAAACAGAAACATCTAAACAAACTCACAAACTTTCAGCTTTATTATATGAGGGGGATTTATTTAAAAACATACGCAATAAGTACTTAGTTTGGTGTGACATATCCTATAAGTAAATTTTCCTGAGGACAAAATCATGCAGCATTAATATTGCTCGGTTTCCTGCTTCACAAATAAATAATTGAAAATAGCTCCAGGATAAATCTTATGCTTAGAATAATCAAGGGGACACTAGGTTTTGTCAGTTTTACCTTATTATTGTGTAAACTGCAATTTCCGTGTGAAATACCAAGAATATTGACTTAGCTTTACGTCACTGGATAATTTTATAAAGTTGGTATTTCCTATGACGTTCCACAATTTTCATGCTTATTCTTGTCCCTTGAAAAAAATAATTCTCCCGAATGTATCTCCTCAGATCATAAGATCCTCAAATGTTCTGGAATACAATATATTCCAGAACTTTGGATACAATTTTTATTTCTAGTTTGGTCTACTTTTTTTGTAAGAGATTCGAATTGATTTTATTTATACTTCTACAAATGTCATTGAGAGAGGCGTGGTGAGCATTTCTCAACTAAGACATTCCAAGTTAAGTTCTCAGGTTTTATATTGCAATAACAAGAATATTATCGTTTCCAGGTCTCCACCGGTTTCTCCGTCATCGCCGCAAACGGGCGGCAATCGTCCTTTCAACCTGCCTCCCGCGCCTGTCAACCCGCCTATCGGCACCAAGAATCCAGCATCGCATTTCGGTAATACATTTTACTATTCTATATGGATAAGAATGAAATGAGAGTGAATGAGGCGAAAGTTGTGTCAGGAACGTAGCGACTGGAGATCCGTGGTCTCTGCCTACCCCTTTGCGAAAGAGGCGTGACTTTATGTATATATGGATAAGAAAGGTAGTCACTTAATGGAGGCCAAGGGATGTTCAGCGAAATTCAGACCACCAGCCCGTTGGTCGAATGATATGATGATTTTGACAATGTTTAGTCTATTTCACTTAGCATGAGTGCTGACAGTTTTACTGTTTATGTTCACGTAATCTCGCAGTTACCGCTGTCAAACTTATGCTAAACGGACGTTGTTAAAGGAACCAATCCACTCCCATGTCGAAATTGTATTAAAGGAGAACGGGCAGGCATGTATGAAGCGCCGCCAAGTCAAAAAACGATCGCCCGCAGAGTGGACGTATAGTGGAATGGGTAGACCTTTTAAAACACTACATATGATTGTATGACAGCAAAAAAATCCATCCTACAGAAATCGAGATATTCGCAGTTAAAGGTGGTGACTTTTACAATCATATTTATTGACTTACAGGCTTCCCGCAGACAAGCCACTATGGGCATGCGATAGAACTTTAGAAGCACTACATTTCATTGTATGACAGCTAAAAAATCCATCCTGAGCGGTGACTGCGAGATTTCGCCTGTCGCGAGATACGTAATCATGGGGTCGAACTACACAAGGCTAGTGTGGAGCCAAGTTAATGAATGTGGTTTCATCAGGTACGCTCCGTGCACCGCGCGGTCTCCGGCACCCGGGCGTGTGCCCCCCGCCGCCGCCGGGCGCGCCGCCGCCGCCGCCCGCGCGCCACGCCTCGCTGGCCGGCCCGCCGCCTCCGCCGCCGCATTACCGACACAATGTATGTACCAGCTTCTACTAACCCTACTATGAACAGTGCCACCCTCTGTACTAGTCATAACGAATCTTTTTCCGAAGTAGCTGCGCAAAACCCATTTTTGATGACTCGTATAAGACAAAAACAGCGTTGTAGAGCTGTCTCGCTTAAGTTTGTTTCATCTTTCACATTGCAGTACAGCGTCCTGTTGAGTGTAGGCATGGATTGCCTCCTAACGCTGTATAAGCCTATGTTTTGTGTCAAGAGTCGACCCATTCAAAATAAAACAAGTTTTCTGTCAAGAATATGGCGATGGCTTATCAATGGCGCTTTGCACATCTACGCAATCTCTAGTTAAGCATTATTAACCCTCCCACATCACGTTCCGCGTGTTTCACGAGTCATTTTCCCAAGCTTTTATCCCCGACGGATTTTATTTTATTTTAAGAGTTTTAGGAGAACTTACAGCTAGGTACATTTATGGGTTACTGTTTAAAAATACATGCAAAGCATATATTGCTGATGGCCAATTACAAGTTCCCACAGATAGGAAATAGGATTTAGGCATAAGTCTCAATACCAACATGTGAATTCCAGAGCGTATCATCCCAACAAAGTATGAACGGCGAGGACCTATCAAGCGCGCCCCCGCCGCCCGTACGCGGCTCCTCCATCCGCGCGGAGCTGGACGCGCGCTTCGCAGATCTGTTCCAGCATCAGAACAAGTTTCCACAACCGGATCCTTTCCTGCGCATAGCCAAGGCGTATAGCAGCGCGACCGTTGCCGGTAAGTATTCGTAGATGTGTGTTTGACGCAGCGGGTTTTTAAACTCTGTTAAAGCTGGGAAGGTAAAGATTGACTTTTCCGTGGACAAAATTCGAGATCAGTGCCCACTGTCCACTATAAAAGAGGGCAAACCTCAGAAATATTTATATGGAATAGCTGTTTTATCCGCTGCGTCTCAACTGCATAAATGGAATTAATCTACTTTTGTCATGAAATTCATTATGTATCTTGAGAATTTAATTTTTAGAATTAGAAGTCTTCACGATACGCAATGAATGTTGAATGTGACAATTGTGAAACGATTTAAGTTTTTTTGTGATGTTGGATTTTGAAAAGCACAGCGAAACGACCATGTTGTCTGAAGTCTATGTTGGAAATACAGCATGCTTGATTGATCTTAACAAAAATCTTGGGCCGTATTCGCGTTCGTTTGATGAATATTCGGATGCTTCCCACCGCGATTTCTGACTTCAAGGGCCAATCTTTCAAACGTTAAAACACGGTTCTAGCCTTGGACCAAATATTCCAAACCGAAAAATTGACCCTTGAAGTCAGAAATCGTGGTGGGAACCATTCCAATATTCATCAAACGGACGAAAAAGGAACCTTATACATCGTCAAATTGTCTTTAAAAGAGACATCGGACATGCTGTAACTATGTTGGTTTGTTTGGTCTTCCTATAAAACAAAGCGAAAGAAAAGTTGAATGGTTGTTTCGCTGTGATTTCCATTGTAATCCTAGATGTTGTATAACTAATCCAAACATAATGATGAAAAAAATGTAGGCGAAACTAAAGTGCTCTTATTGAAACGTTGAATTTTTGTATTGTTGCTGAAAGTTAGAGCAAAACGCACAATGCTCTGTAGTCATAAAAAAGTATACAACATAGTTTATACTATTGTAGGGTAAGCTTATTTTGTAAGTGCAATAGGTACAAGTCATAAAAATGGCATAATATTTTTAAGAGTAATGTAGTGCATATTTTTAGTCAAGAATATTTTATAAAACCAAATTATAGTTTTGAAGTTTGTAGTCTTTATGAATAATTCTATGTAGTTAGGCATAGTTAAAGTATTATTTTTTAGATTTTATGTATCAGGTTTATGTGCATGGTGCATGTAAAAATGTCGACGAACTTGTGTTCTTTTTCTCCGAGACTGAATTTATAAAACTACAAATATTAAATGACATTATGTAATGCTAAATTTTTGTTCTTCGCAACCACTGAGATATATTTCTATGCTACTTATGCACTTACGTAGTAGACTTTTGATATCTATATTTTTTCTTTATGTTATTGGCTTGTTATGCTAAAAAAATGCATTTAAAATGTTCATTCCAGGAACTTGAGATTATTTTATGGTAATTTTGATTTTATTGACAAAATCCTGGACATTTTGGAATGCCAAGGTGCCTATTGAGTTGGTCGATTATCTTCAGAACGTATTTTTCAAAATTATATTATAGTCTCGAACCAAATTATAACTAGAATATCACGAGTAGTTTGTCCAGTCATTAAAGTATATAAGTACTTGTATTAGTCTAAATTTTTAGATGAAATAGTTTAGTTATAATTTTTTATATAAGACTTGAGCTTATCACCTCATGGTTGTAGTGATTTAAAAATGACCGAACTTTAGACTATTTTGTTTTGAAAATGTAGATGGATTATTGTGATTATTTTAATAGTGAGGTGCCATTTACTGCAAATTATATTTTATGATTAGTATCTGAACGCTGACCACATTATTCATTATTTTTTAGTTCGAAGCTAATCACAAAATTGCTTAACTGCTGTTGTCTTCCCAACAACGCTTTCGGTAATTGTAGAACTCATTGCCGGGCTCTGTATTTCCCGAAAAGTACAATTTAGGGGTCTTCAAATCAAGAGTAAATAGGTTCCTTCTAGGTAAGCATGCTCCATCTTAGACCTCACTACTGCTTAACATCAGGCAGAGTGAGGTCAAATGCTGACCTATTTAATTTAAAAAAAAAAAAAAAAAAGAACGCTTCTGTTGCATGAGAACCTGGTATTTTGCAGTTAAGAAATTTAGTGATGGCATTTATTTGTATGCTTTTTTGTAACGAAAAGCGGCCGGTATTGTGATAGTTGTGTACGATGCTTAATTATTTATACTCTATTTTTATTTTGATAATAAAAGGTAATGTTTATGATAATTTGTACCGTATTTCATTGTTTAACCTAACAATTGTGTTGGTAGCTGTGGCTAGCTTTGTGGTTGTATTGCATCAAAAATATTGTATGTATGTTCTTGAAAAAGTAAGGAACTCGATACGACTGAAGCATCAGTATGGTTATCGTTGGGAGCGTACCATAATAACAACCAAGCTCATTTCAAAATAGATAACAATCATATCAGGGTATCACAGGAATTCCGTCCAACGCAACTTTTTATTTAAACATAGGAACAGAGAAACTTAATTTATTTTATGAAAAATCCCCCATGGCCCACCTCTTCTATGATTCTGTCTGTTTTATTTTATTGATTATGATATTTTGCTATGGGCGGACTTCCTTATTCTTTTCCATGCGACTGAATTCTCAAGTCTTCTCGCCTAGATAATCAAAATAGACCAATCTATATTTGTAATTAGGTTTGGTGACCATACATAGACATCCATTTCAAACTTTATTGGGGTTAGGTACTAGCATTACATTAGTGTTGTGTCTACAAAAGCATGTGACAGGGGTAAGTTAATGTTATATTATTTGCATTTGGTTTGAGAAACACTGCATGTATTTGACGTACCTACTAACATTTAATGAAGCATGCTGCATTTTGTGATTGCAACGATAATAATTGCATCTATATCATCATCATCATTGGCCTGTTTTCCATCTATAAAAGATGATTCAGGCGGCGTCAGTCAAGTCACACTACAATTAAGATTTGAATTTAAACACTTACCAAATTACTGCTATGATTGTGCAACCAAATTATGAACTGTATTGCTGTTACGACTGAGGAAATCATTTGTTTTATGTCCTCTTAACTTGCTTTTCTATATTTTTGTTTTGTAAGTAATTATAAGCGCAGAATTCTAGGGCAATGTTATTGTAGATAGATACTAATTTTACTCTACCATGTAAATGCCAATTACCTACACTTTCTGTATATATTGTAACCTACCTAACAATTAATCTCATTTGAAAGCTTGACACTCATGAAAACATTATTTAGATACAACTAGCTTCTGCGCGCGGCTTCGCCCGCGTAATACCAACATTTTAAATAGCCTTTCTGCTATTCCAGGTCACTATCTTAGCCTATTCCAAGTTTCATCCAAATCGGTTCACTGGTTTAGGCGTGATTGAAACACAAACATACAAACATCTAAACAAACTCACAAACTTTCAGCTGTGTATTAGTGGGATGTTCTGTTACAACATAAAATTAATTGCATACGATCTTTTAACAAGCTGATCCAACTTAATTGAGTCTGAAACATACCTTCGCGTCATCAGAAATTCGACGAGCGCTCAACGAAAGAAGCCCTAGTTCAAATTTCGCAGAAATTTTCGAAATAACTTTGCGAGATAAAAATGCAAGGACTTCTTTTGCCAAACAGAATTTTAAGTCAGCCAGCTAAACCCCGGTCGCGGATTAGGAAGAATTTGGTACATAGACGCGTAATTTCTCAAAAATACATTGCCGTCACGCACAATCAAATAGGACCGCCATGCGCGATTTTCTGCGCGAGTAGCAAAGACACGCCAAAGTATAAAATTGTTCCTGCAACGGTCGCGCCTCTGGTGCAAATCGTTGGTTCCGACTTTCCGATGACGCGCGGTCGAATCCGGGTCAAGTTCTCAAAACCATTCGAATAGCTAAGTTACCGGGTGTTGACGATAAGCTTGCATCAACGTGTATTGTTATCAGGTGGGAAGGCGCAGGCTCCGCCGCCGCCGCTACGCCTGCCGCTGGAGGGCTGGTCGGGCACTTCGAGCGCGTGCTAGCGCGCGCGGGGGGCCGCCGCGCCCCGGCCCCCCGCGCTCCGAGCCCCCGCGCCCCGGCCCCCCGCGCGCGCCTCCACCGCGCACCTCACCTCCGACGCACACCCCGCGCACGCGCTCCTCTCCGCCGCGCACACGTTGCTGTGCCCCGCCAACAGTCTCGCGGCCGCGCCCCGACCGGACGTCCTCCCGATCGAGGAGATCACCCTCCCGATGGAAGACGTCAGCGATCTCAAGGACGTCGTCGATGCTATCAACAGATTATGCGATACGATGAAGACTTCGACCTACAGCGAACCGGAGTACGTCGAGTGCGACGATGGACTTATCGAACCGGAACGGGTGATCGTCACGAAGGTGGAGATCCTCCACGACAGGTGCGACGGGGATAGTGATAGGGACGATGCTACATCGCCGGTGTTGGACTCGAAAGTGGAACCGGAATGGAAGGACTCTCAGGCGTCGCTCGCGAGCTCGGAGATCTCGGTGCATCGCGAGTCGTGGCGGGATATAGTGTCCCCGACGGTCGAAGCGAAGGAAGAACCGGAGCGGTGGAAGGACTCGCAGGTTTCTTTGGCGAGCTCGGAGGTCTCGGTGCAGCAGAGTAGAGAGGGACAGGACGAGCGGTGGAGCGACACGCTCACCTCCCCGCCGAGCTCGGACGTTTCCGTGACGAGAGAGGCGCGAGAGAGATGGAGCGATTGCCGTTCTCCTCCGGATGACGTCGAGGCGACCGACTCGGCCGTCGCGCAGGAACCGAGCGAGATGTACTACACGGCCTCATCGGAGGTCTCTCTCTTATCCGATACGGAGATGCAGGACAGAGCCACGGAGAAGGGCGATAAGAAGGAATGCGTGATAGCGGGCCACGTGGCGGCGATGCGCGAGCGGTTCGAGAGTATGACGCGGGCGAACACGCCGTGTCCGGACCTTATGTGCTCCTCTTCCCCATCGCTAGACGTTTTTAGGAATATAACGCCGTCGCCGGATCGATTAGGATAGTTAATTTATTAGTATAGACAAATGTTAGCCGTAAGCTTTCTGTATAGCGCAATCGCAAAGTCGATTTACATTGCCGTGGGAAAGATGGTGTATGTGTACTAATTACAAAAAAATACTACCCAAGATTTCTCGACTGACAAACATTTTGGTCCATGTATCCACCTTTTTACTTCACATCCCTTCTTATTCACGACAATGCAAATTGACCGTTGTTGGTCAAATAGTTTGCAACTATACTGTTTATCCGGGAGAGGGCAATGTTATGCTCATACTTTACCTTCCTACACAATGCGCTCATGCATCGCTACGTTTTTATTTCAAACAGAAGCATGCAGTTTGTCCTGTGGAAGCGCATTTTTATCCAATCAAGCCGAAAGGTGTACGCACACAACCCAAGTGCATTCTTCAGCCAACTCCATAATTTACCAACCTGTTTTCTTCTATTCCAAGTGCCATATTACACTAATACTATGATGAATTCTCAGAAAAATTACGATCTTGCTGGATTAATTCCCTTTTGGAGTAAAGAAGCCTGCATTTATTATAATTGCTAGTCCCCACGACGAAACGTGCCAATTCCTGTTGTTCACACATAGGGTTGTGAATTTTGGTAGTCTGAAACTACCAAGATTGCGGTAGTTCACGGAGACATATCTTGAAGGGTTGATGTAGTTTAGATTCTTATTTCTAAGGTGAAACTAGAAACTCGTGCATTTTCCTAGAGTTGTAGAATAAGATGGGAGCTAATCTAAGCAGTACCCTTTGTAATAATATTATTTGATTGTGAAGGTATCTTTGAAGCTCAAAATTTTGTAGTTTTATATTTGTTACAGTTTTTGAATTGTGTAAGTAATCAGTTAATAGAGTAGAGACGATTTACATGAATAGAATATGTGTGTACTAAGGGTGATAAGACCTTGATAAATAAGGCTCTGTGCTTGGTCAAGCAAAAATATACACTCGTGCAATACACAAATAACAAATAATTGGATTACAAATTTTACTATGAATGGTTATATCAGACCAACTAGAGAAAGCATTACGCTTAGAAAAATAAAAGTTGACTGCATGTATTGTAATATTTACGAACTGTTTGCGTTGTATTGTGTTGATGTTGCCATAGTGTATTTGTTTGTTATGAAAATATGTTAAAATAGATCATTGATTTAAAAATTTCCCGTTGAGATGGTTTACCTAGTTGTAATTCGGTTGGTGATACTTGTTATTTAATGCCATTCATTTAATTTTATATAACTGTTGTAATGTTTTGTAATCATAATGTATACTTGTAAATTAGAGTCTGTATTCTAACATGTATTTCAATTCTAGTGATAGTGTTTCATGTATAATAATGTGTTGTGTACAGCCGAGACTTACCTATTATTACTATTTAATAAACGGCTTTACTAATATTCAAAAGTGTTTAATTACAAAATCACAATAACTAGCAGGAAAATAACAGAAACAAAAAGATAATGTCCAGAGCATTTATTCAGTAAAATAGTCAAAATTCTACAAGAGTAGGCAAACGTCACAACTTCATATGGAAACGCTTAAGAAAAATCATCAAGGCAGAAACATTATCATCATTAATCTTACACAAACGTCTCAACACCGGTACAGGAAGTGATCTAACTATCCGCCGACTACGCGAGACTCGACAGCGGGTGAGGATAATATCGTAAAGATGATGAACGTTCGTCGGGGACAGGGGGCCGCCAATCCAACAACTAGCGTTGTGACGGTATCGGGTCGCCTGCAAGCAGGGAACTGTCGGCCCAGCCCAGGCGGGCGACGGGCGTCACCTGTCCCGCCCTTACCTCCGGCTAGACTAGCGGTACCTCGGCTGCATCAGCGGCAACCCTGGCATTCCCATCCCGGGGAACATCTGCATCGGCATCATACCGCCCGGCACCAGCATACCTGCGGGAGGCGCGCGTCAGAACCCCGGCCGCCAGCAACTCCGGCCAGCCGGGCCATGCACAATGTCAAGCCAACAAACTACGAGGTGTTAGTGTACTGTACCCACCCCTAGCTCGACCGACACAGAGCCAAGTGACCGTGACGTGATGTGACGTGACTCTACTACATCGACACTGTGATCAGATAGAGCTACTACAGAAAGCGGATCCATTAAACGAATGTGAATATAGAGTTACCGACATCCGATCCTCCGTTAGTGCGAAGGGCACGACAGACACTATTAAACGCTCGGCATTGTAACTAGGGACGAGTCGACCGGGATGGGTGGAGATCGGTCGCTTGTTAGTGTGTGTTAGGACTCGTGAGTTCGGGGCAAGCTGTTGTTATGTGTTTAATGTTGAAGAGATAAGATATACTCCGGTGCGGCGCCGGCGGCCCCCCTGGCCGGCCGCGGCTGTGGCCGGCTAAGCGGAGGCCCCTTCTCGCACTTAAACACAATCGATCATGTTCATAATGAAATCACATAAGTACTAAAACTAATTATCGATGAGATGTTGTCGTGGAAAATAGAAAATAAACATGAGCGGCAAACATTTATTCAAAAACCAAGAAACATCGATCCATTTTCCACGTATCCTACGTAAAGCTAGCGGGACACACATCACGGGAGATGATTGAGCGATATAATACTGACACCCTTACAGTAAACACTCACGAAAACAATTATCAAAACCCCACCCGTTATGTATTACTAGTAAGTTTATAAATGCAAAAAAATTAAGTCGACTAGTGTTAACTGATTGAGCCACCTGATAGAAAATGAATACAAAAATATGAACGATATAAAATATCAATCGGAATGTATCAAAATCCAGTCTTATTTACCTACTTTAGAACCATTGCAACATTTACTTTGAGTATTACAGTATACATAACGTCAACAAAGTAGCGTAGACCGTTTTCTAAACATCAAAAATACACTTCAAGTACACAATTTACTTACTTTTAACTAATGTGCGACAGTGTTGTTTTACCGAGTTTACATTTGATTTGATATGTCCTAAGTTGTCTTACATTTTTGTCAACAAACTGGATTTTATCTCGTCTGGTTACTCTACAACAGAAATGTTTAAATTACTCATCATTAACCTACACCCAGTGTGCGAACTTGATTATAATTAGATTAAAACACCTATGTATAGCTCCAAAAGTTACATTATTCAAAGAATTTTGAATGGGAATATAAAACTGAACAGACCTAGTTGATTCCCGATACTTGAGTGCTAACATGATGCGACCACTTGGAGAATTGTAAAAACTAACCGCTCGTTACATTTATATAAAGAAAACCATGATAATTTAATTATTAAAACAATCTTGAGAACAGCAATGCAATATTCTCTCGTCAATTTTACTAGTGTACTTTTGTTTGGTCCCAAAAACTAGGAATATCAAGTCTTGTAATCATTGTACAGATACTAAACAGGAGAAAATTAAGAATTCATCACACATTCAATTTAATATCATACATAAACTGAAACGGTGATTTCGTAATTTATCCAATAATAATCCAGACTTTTAAATAGTCTTAGTCAACTTTACAGCATTTATTTTAACTTTTTCATGTATAGGGTCAGAGATAAGAACAGTTTATCAATACCACTGAGGAACTCTAATTACTAGCAATGTACATTTGTAAAATACGCAAATGTAGTTTTTACATACTACTACTAATATAATTGCGAAGAGAATAACAAGAGGATATCCATAAATTACGTCACACGTAAAAGGGGGTTGTAGTGCGACATTGTGTAAAAGGATCCTAAGTTTTTTGTCATCACATTTCCAGATTTTAGATGAAAAAAATCAAAACTGTTATTAAAATTGCATATTGTGACGACAACTAGAGGGGAGCTAGCTGTGTGCAAAAAAGTAATTTACAGTACATTCAACTGATCTACGCATTCGTGAAGCCGTTTCGATGTACACAATTCTATGAAAAAGCGCAGACAAACGACTAACCTCACGAATGCCGAGATCCGTTGCGTGACGTAATCTATGGATAAGTAAAGAGCGGCGTACAATTCTCCAAGCACGGATACCTACGGGTACTGGTACGGGTACTGACCGGGCTGCAGCGGACGCATCAGATTGAACTGCGGCATCACCGGCAGCACGCCCATCACGTGGTGCGGCAGCGACACCGGCACGGGCACTCGCATCGGCTGAGGGAGGACGCCGACCATCTGAATACAATAATAATAATTGTACACACAAGACAATGTCAAAAATTGTTTGCCCATCCAGGCTAATCTAGGGCTGAACCGATTTGAATGGGACTTTCATTGGATAGAGGAGGTTGTAAGACAATGTACAATTTTCACGCCGGAATTCACGGGATAGGGATTTACGCTGATAAATCTTTTCAGGAAAGGCTGAACCCAATTTTATCAGGACTCACTGAAATGAGAGGAGGTAGTAGGCCAACATATAGGCTACTTTTTATCCCAGGTTTCCTACAAAACCGGGATTTACCTAGAGCTATGAGCTTACGCGAATTAAGGCGCGGACACAGCTTTAGTTTAAATAAATAAATAATGCTGGACATTTCACACAGCATCATCTAGCCCAAAACTAAGCAAAGCTTGTACTATGGGAACCAGATAACTGATATACTACTTATATACTTTTTGTTTGTAAATACATACATATTATACATAGAAACACCCAGACCCGAGATAAATATTTGCAGATCATACAAACATTTATCCCGCCGCGGGGATCGAACCCGCAACCTTCTGCGTCCCAAGCGGGCTTTCACCCACTGCGCCACAGAGGTCGTTTATAAATAATATAGACACACAAACAAACAAAAACAGTGACACACCAGGAGTGCGGGCAGAAGTGAAAACTTGAATGGTTCTACTCAACAAATAACCCGGTGTCGGTGAGCAGTCACGACTCGCGCGTGATTCTTTTCTCATCTCAAAACTGCCAAACGCGCCTTAAGAAGTTTTAACTTCAAAATAATAGTTAGGGTACGTACCTGCTGCATCTGCTGCAGCTGCATCGGCGGCAGCAGCGGGCGGCGCATGGCCGAGGCGCGCGCCGCCGCCACCGCCGCCGACATGTGCGCCGCCACCTGAGAGAACAGCTGAACTCAATCACCACGCTAGCTCTCGCGCCTCAAGGCGCATACAACTGAATCGACTATTGTTACACTTGTTTTATCTCACGAAAGATCGATCTTAATTGTGTGTACTGTGAATGCACATTGTTTCACAGAAACAAACATGCGTGTGCATCTACACACACAATTAAGACTAACGTGAGATATAACAACTGTTCTGGTTTTCTCTAACTGGAGCATTTTCTGCCTTATTAACTGCTAGAAGTGCCTCTGATGGCTCCGAAACTTGGAACACTACACTAATTCGTGAAGGTCGCGGTTTTAAGTCTCGCATGGGTGTAATATGCATAAGATATATTATTTAAAAAGATCTTCAATTATCCCTGCGCCCTTACCATGGCGTTTGTCTAGGTACCAGAGAATAGAAAGAAATGACAGTAATGACATTAAAGTGCGGATAAAACGGGTAGAAAATTACTTTTTTCCACTTTCTAAGAGTTTTATCCACACTCTAATGTCATTACTGTGATTTCTTTCTATTCTCTGGTACCTAGACAAACGCCATGGTGGGGCAGAAGATAACTCATAAATGTTCAGAGAATTAGTAAGTTTTGTTTACAAAAAAAATTCGAGATAATTTGTAACAACAAGAATCTATTAGCTGCCAGATTCACTCCATTTTGAAAGCTTATAATATGCTTACACACAATACTTGTACTTTTTCCCATTGAAACACCTTCACCGAAAAAGTTAAAGCAATGTAAACTATGCTACCCATAAAAGATGAGATTTAAACAATCTCACGCGATCAGGATAGAGTAATCAAAATCCTTACGTCATTCATAACACTCATAACTCAGGAGTAATGACGCATGCATGTATTTGATAACTATCAACAGTGCATGTGAAGTATGTGGAATGCGCAAGGCGAATCGCATGTTTCTTAATAATCAATAGCAGACAGAACAATAGCCCCACAACCAAGTAAATTCCAAATTTTACTGCATCAATACCTCTGCCTGACTCGTACTAGGTGTTATCATTGTAGGCGTGGGCGTAGGCTGGGCTGTTGGTACATCCGGTTTCGGCTTTGCTTTATATTTGACATTTCTTGCTCTAATCTCTTCTAACGACACATCTTCAGGGGGATGGACTATTTTGGAACCAGCGCCTGTCGCGGTGACGAGAGGGCATGTGTTCGCGGCCGGGGGTTTCACCTCGCCGTTCTCTTTGAGATCTGTGCTACTTGATGTAGTGGGCGGCGCGCTTATTGTCGCATTGCTGGAAAGATACGTTTATATTGTCAAATCATAGTTAAAATCCTCTGGGATAATGTGATTTGAAATTTTTTTAAATATTTTGTACTAGCTGATGAGCGGTGTTGCTCGGGGTCTCTTGGGAATACTTGCACGCCTGTGTTTTTTTTATCTATTTTTTTTTTATTTAGGGACCTTGATCGATTGTCGAGCATGCCGGTCCCATAGGTCTCTCATTACAAACTTATTCCACCAAGAGCCTGAGGGTCTGTCGGTAGAGCATGATTGTTAATAAGGCAGAAGCCACCTTCCAAATCAGTTTCCATTCTGAAGTTTCCCTTTTATAGAAATAAGATTTTTGATAACTTCTGCAAGATCTGAGCATGTATCAAATATGTATTTGGACTGACTTCCCCCCTTAGACATCTTCAAAAGATCTGGAATACATAAAAGATCTGAGAATGTCTACCGCGCCTTGGGGATACAGATGTGGCTCTGTTTTGAAGATTTTTGTGAGTTAGCTTAGACCACAGATTTTACCTGTATGCAGGGAAGGTAGGTTTGCTTGGTTGTGATGAAGGCACACTCGCTGCAGGGAATAATGGCCTCATTCCAGGCATCATCATTCTGAAATAAATAAGGATAAATTTTTTCTATCAACATAAAAATAACAAGTGATTTGAGTTTTTTTAGATAATTTGTGTTTCAATCAAGCGTAAACCAGTGAACCGATTTGGATGAAACTTGGAATAGGTGTATAGTGACCGGAAATAGCATATAGGGTAGTCAAAATGCTAATACTACGCGGGCGAAACCGCGCGCACAAGCTAGTCTATACTACTCAAAGTCAAAAAGCATTTATTCAGTACAGTCCGCTGGGATCACTTTGAAACGTCTAAAACTAGGTGATTTTACTCCTGTTCCTTCGCGACCAATACCGTGAAGAATCAGGGCAACAAACACGGTTTGGGACTACTACTATTATAAAGAGGAAAGATTTGTTTGTTTGTTTGAAATGAATAGGCTCCGAAACTACTGGACCAATTTGAAAAATTCTTTCACTAATAGAATCCTACATTATCCCCTATGAACATAGGCTATATTTTATCCAGGGGAAGTGAAGTTTTCCCGAGGGATCGCGGGTAACAACGCGGCGTAAAGCTAGTAACTCATAATTTTAATTAATCAACTTCAAGGGATTGTCAGTTTCATAGCAAGCCATTGTATAACAGCTGTTTTGCATGTATTATTCCATTGTTCTAAACATCTAAGTACACAATTACATCTGAATTGCTCTTCAACATAATTAAGCTTCTATCTGTCCTTTATCTAAGTTGATACAGGATGTTGCATGAATCTTATCATCATATTTTTAGTAGCATGTTTTTGATGCAACTATGTTGTTATACAAAATTGACTAAATTGATAAAGTTCGTATGAGCCAGTGGCCAACTCAGGTGACAGACTTTTTAGGCCGCCCAAACTGATACTAAATATTTGGGTTCAGCCAGCGTTTCTAATGTAAGCGCAAAAAAAAAGTGTTTATTTACGACATCACATTAGAAACCTCTACACAACGTCTGTAGCTCGTTCTGTGACGTCTGTAGTGCTCCTCTACTAATAATACAAAGCTATCTTACCTGTGCTGCATAAATGGAGGCATCATGTGGTTCATTTGCATATGTCCCGGGTACATCCCAGGGGGGATTGAACCCATCGGAGTGGGCAAGATACCCGGAGTCACTGATGAAGGACCAGCCCCAAGCTAGACAAACACATGTTTTAAAACTCATGTTCATTTATGTTAAACAAGAAGTGATCAAACAGTGAACAAATAAAAAATATTTACGGTGATAGTGTGAGAGAAAAAGTCGGAAACAGTTCACTTACGGAATCACTTTTTACTGTAACATTGTAATGATTAGTTGTTTATTATACAAGTTAATAAATAAGTATTTTCTTACCAATGCCGGAGTCATAGCTTTCTTCTTGGCTGATGGCTCATCGTCATCACTGTCATCTTCGCCTTTGCTTCCACCTAAATAATTGCACATTCATAGTAAAATTGTAAGAGTTTAAGACGGTAATAGGTGCCTTTACAATAACAAACTACACACATAGAAACACCTAAGGCTATCCCAAGCATAATAAAAAATTGTACATACATCAGGTACCCGATGTGAGACGGAGCCAAATAAAAGTTTCTATACCTGATTTCTGCTTCTCATGCTCTCTCACATCTTCCGGAGGAATGCCTTCCATACCATAGATTTCTATTTCAATATTTGACCTATTTGGTAATGAATTTGGTACTTTGTCTATGGCTTCTTTGTGCACCTGAAAACAAACGAAAATAACCAAATGAACAGAATAAAAATAGTAAATTAGGGTAGTTTACTGACCCATGTTGCAAAAGGGAAGAACATTGAAGATATACAATGCAATTACTGCTGATTTAGACGAACGAAAAGCGTCAAAATACTGAGAGACCACAACGTTATGAGTAAAAAAATTTGAGAATGCGTCGTGACCGTGGGCGGGCGGGGCCGTTGCCAATTTTATAGCTATGACGCACGCGATGCTCACCTGCATGCAGTGTATTGACAGCCCTGGTCCCGTGTACAGTTTCTTGTGACAAATGTGACATTTGAAATGCTTCGCCTTTTGATGTTGGATCAGAATCTTTTCGTCGTCGAACTCTCGGTTGCAGTACCTGAATACTGGCTAAGGAAATAATCTCGTATGTACGCATCGCAGACATAATATAATTATAATTGACCTGATTTACGAAGGTCATTCTGCTATTACTACAGCTACAATACAGTTATTTCGTAATCCATTTAGTGTTGAAAAGGATACCAGCACCACGGTTTCGATGCCTTCTTCTTCTTTCTTCCCATTGTGCAGAAAAAACTCTTATAACTAAACTAAAAATAAGATAAGAACAGAACAAGTATGACCTAAAACTAATAACTATCACAGATTTACTCAGTAAACTAAATTATCAACAATGCGACACACAAAACGCAACTCAAGGCAAATGAACAATCAAAATGGCGGCGCAACACGCTAGCAAATAATCTAATGTAGCCGCGTCGCACACTCACTAGGTAGTGTCGTTCGCGATTGAACGAGTCGAACGAATGACCCGGGTCGAGAGATCGGCGCGAATGATAGGGTCGCTGCTCGGACGAACTAGAACGATAGAAGGGTCGCTTCGCTGTAGTAAATGAGATTCGTTCAATTTGTTCGCGGCCGGGTAGCTCGTTAAATCAGGCCAGGCGTTTATTTGATCGAATGAGCGAGCGAGCCACCAACCGTGACCAGATAGTTACCCTAAAAAAGAATGTCAGTAATATCTTCTTCTTCCTGCCCTTATCCCACTAAGTGGGAACAACAAGTTCCTTTCTTCCATTTCCCTCTATCACTCGTCATATCAGAACTCACTCCTTTCACAAACATATCCGCATTCACACAGTCCATCCATCTTTTCCTAGGCCTACCCGTACCGGTAGTTAAATCCATTTCATTTACATTCATACTCATCACTCATCATGTTATATGAATCTCATCTCTCCTGCGCTACTTTGCACGTATTTATTATATTTATAATTATGTAATTGTATGTAAGTTTATAAGTCGTTGTTAGTAAGTGTATATAAATATATATATATATCTTTTATATCTTCAACCTATTCTTTATCTAGTCACACCCCTATATATATTTCAATTTGTCCAATTTGTCTATTTAGCGATAAGACCGCCGATTGTATGTCATTGTGTTTTTTGTTTAGTTTTCCATTTTTGTTTATTTTTATTATGTGGTGTGCAATAAAGTATTTTCTATCTATCTATCTATCTACTTTCAAACTTCCTCTGATGTACTCATTCCTTTTCTTATCCATTCTAGTTACTCCACACATCCATCTCAGCATTCTCATCTTTGTCGCATGTTTGTTTCATCCGTCACTTTGGTTGCCCAACACTTTGATCCATACAGTACGTCTTAACAAGAGTGTCATTAATATCTGACTCGAATTTTAAAATATCATTACCATTATTTAGAGGTATGTATGTATGTACCTAAAAATAAGAAAGTTATTACATTTGAATTTGGAATCTGTCATTTTTATACGATTGTTCATTGAGTTTTCTAATTTTGGCGCCAATACATTGTACAATATTTTGCGATATTAAAATGGAGTGGGGTGATAAAGAGAACCGAATCGCTGTGATTGCATTACACAAAGTTGGTATGGATGAATTGAGCAACATTTTAACAAACAAAATTACCGTATTAATGCTCAAAGCTCTAAGGAAGCTTCCCAATTAGTCGGCAGAGTGCAACGTGGGCATTATCCGACTTCAGTGATGGTTTGGTGGGGTGTTAGCTATGAAGGAGTGACTGAGCCATATTTTTGTGAAAAAGGTATCAAAACATCGGCACAAGTGTATCAAAATACCATTCTTGAGAAGGTAGTTAAGCCCCTTAACAACACCATGTTCAATAACCAAGTATGGTCCTTCCAACAAGACTCGGCGCCAGGTCATAAAGCTCGGTCCACGCAGTCTTGGTTGGAAGTGAACGTTTCGGACTTCATCAGAGCTGAAGACTGGCCGTCGTCTAGTCCTGATCTTAATCCGCTGGATTATGATTTATGGTCAGTTTTAGAGAGTATGGCTTGCTCTAAACGCCATGATAATTTGGAGTCCCTAAAACAATCCATACGATTGGCAGTGAAGAATTTTCCCATGGAAAGAGTGCGTGCTTCTATTGATAACTGGCCTTAACGTTTAAAGGACTGTATTGCAGCCAATGGAGATCACTTCGAATAAGCTTTTATATTTTAAATTGTTTTATATATATACAGGGCGTCCCAAACTTATGGGACATGAAGGGGAAGTACCTTAAATATCGTAGATAGTGTATTTTGCTTAAAGAAGACTTTATGTTATTTTTAAAACTTAGTAATTCCGCATTCATAGATTTTCTAAAAATTACTTGCTTCGTCTGGGAATCGAACCGACTCAAATGTCAAAAAAAAATCACCCTACTTTTATGATGCCAATCGAAAGAATAGCTAAAAAATAATAACTCTGCTTAGGTAACATTGTATTTTAAAAGAAAGGAACAACGTAAAATGAGTTTTGAATGAGTCAAATTTCAAGAAAGTTATTTATTGCCGTCGACGACGTTCAAACTGAATTGTGCCATATCACATCGAGTGTTCACCATAAAATGATAAGAAAATCAACAGGTAGCGGACTCATTAAAAGATTGGCGATTTGCGTAAGACAAGAGGGATCACATTTTGAGCATTTAATTAATTAATTGACAAAAAAATACCCACTTAATTGACTACGGCAGTTACATGTATGTTTTTATGTTGATTAAAATGATTAATTTTACGTTGTTCCTTTCTTTTAAAATACAATGTTACCTAAGCAGAGTTAGTATTTTTTAGCTATTCTTTCGATTGGCATCATAAAAGTAGGGTGATTTTTTTTTGACATTTGAGTCGGTTCGATTCCCAGACGAAGCAAGTAATTTTTAGAAAATCTATGAATGCGGAATTACTAAGTGTTAAAAATAACATAAAGTCTTCTTTAAGCAAAATACACTATCTACGATATTTAAGGTACTTCCCCTTCATGTCCCATAAGTTTGGGACGCCCTGTATATATGTATTAAACTAACACACTGTAAAAGTAATAAATATTATTTGCAATAAAAAAAAATGTTTTTCTTCGTGACAATATTTATGGCAAGACTAGGTATATTGTGATTGTACTTAGCTCCAAATTTCGTGTTTTTTACTACTACCATCTTCAAGGTATTTTTTATTAGACCAACCGGGACAGACGGGTCGAAAGATCCGGATCGTTTTCTAAACGGGTCAGTATCGATACGGATCTCTAAAATTGAACGAACTACGTCGCACGACGCAAAGCGCTCGGACTGTGTGTGTGAGTGAGTGAAGTGATTAATGAAGTAAGCAGCGCAGCACTAGCAGCGTCTTTTCCAATAAAAAACTAAAATTGTCTATGACATGAAAAGTGATGAGAAACATAATTCAGGAGATTTACCGGTTTTTTTTAACTTTGTCGTTTTAGTTTGGCCACCCTAGCAAGAATTAGTAGTCATTTATTTTCAGAAGCCTTAAATTTATTAAAACTTATGCTAACATTACAGATCTAAGGCGTTATCCTAGTGAGATCTTTAATACTTAACTCGAGAAAGGTACAAGTGGTACAAAAATAAACAAACATAAAAACTTTTTGAACAGCATTATAAAATTATTTTGGTGATAGGTACAAATGTTAGGACTTATTGAATTATTGCATTAATTGAATACAATGCTAGAAGCCTCTACCTGATTGTTCCTAGGAATTTATCTCAGAATTTTAAACCTATTAGCTTTAGGTATTTGCATCGTTAAAACCGTTAACCACCTAAATAAGTAGGTAAAACCTACTAAAAATATAATCCTTCTCATACGTTGATTGGTATGTACCTACATCTGCGAAGGTGGTAGATAGATAAAATATACCCACAACACATACACCAAGGTAGGAATGTAGGTTCCTTCGTACTTATCCACGTACACCTAGGTATCTACTGATAGGTAGTATTTGAAATAGGTACCTAGGTACCAAATCAACCTACCAATCACTTCCGGGGCTTGCAATTTATTTCCGTCATGAAGGTAGGATTATGGATCATCAGAGGCTTTGTCGAAATACGAAATTATCAAAACCGTCACTTTAAATCAATGTGAAGGTTGAATTGAAATTCAGTACTAAAATAATTTCAATTCATATCTGTTAAATAAGATTACCATTACAGACGGATACACGTGTGTTGGATACTTACCACGAAAATTGAAATCACTTACAGGTGTGCCACCTGCTCGTTTGCCCCCTCTTCCATAAAAATAAAAAAAAAATTGCGCTAGGTATTTGGCAAAAATAAAGGTGCATACTTTACCTACCTAAGTAGGCACCGATATTTTTGTACTTAATTAATAATTTAAGTATAAATAATTAATATAATATAAAGAGGAATGATTTGTTTGTTTGTATGTTTGTTTGTTTGAAATGAATAGACTCCGAAACTACTGGACCGATTTGAAAACTTTCACCAAATAGAATCCTACATTATCCCCAATGAACATAGTCTATATTTTATCCCGGGGAAGTGAAGTTTTCCAGAAAGATCGCGGGTAACACCGCGGCGGACAGTAGTAGCCTCTGGCTTCTAGCTAGAGGTTGTGGTGTGGTGTCGAACGTTGAAGTTTGAAATTCAAATCTCATTACTTATCTGTTCACATGAGGTTCACAGGGAGAAATGAGATCCCGAGATTACTTTATTCCCGCCAGCCATTTTGTTTTTTAGGAGGGAGAAATGAGTTACTTATGTATTTTAGACTGTGAGACTAAAAATGTATGGTTTTCGAGCGACTCGTAGGTAGTTATGTAGGTACCTACTTTCAAAATGTTAAAATACAGAACGCGGAGGCACGGCACTAGGATTAAGCGAGACATTTGCGAAGGTATTATCTGGATTTATCGTTATCATAAACAATACACTTCATGACAAGACTGAATGCGCTTACATATAGATACTGAAACTAGTCTCTGACGCGGTTTTGTTCGTTTAGGATTCAACGTGACAACCTCATAGGGCGCAGGTGCAGAGGCGGTGCCTGTGACGCGAGGTGCCAGTTCGAACTTCGATTCTCGCGATGGGAAAAATGTTTAGTCTGTGGCAATCTCTATCAAATATCGCATTTACCTACTGCAGCAAATCTATGTAGCTACTTAGCTAACAAACTATACCACTAGATGGCGCTGTAATAAATTCCAAAGTAAACCCATACAAAAAGATGCAAATAGAGTAAATCCTACATCGCGCAAGTCAATAATATCTGACAACGGAATTAATATACTAACCTCAGAAGAAAACAAATATAATCTTAGATACAAACGATCCAGTATTGAGGTCGAAAGACCACCAGGCAAGTGGCCCAGTTGGGTCAGCATGGTAGAGATGAGATCTCACTCTGCAACTCTTTGGGGGATTACCACCTTATCCCCTAAAGGTCCTATGTAGCATTGTCATGTGCACAAGCTCTGCTAAACTTTGGGTGCTTTGGGATCAGGGCTAGATGATGCTGTGTAAAATGTGCAGGATTCGGTAGCTACCACTGTTACCAGGTACCTTAGTAGGCCTCTCCCATCAATTTCCAGAGCGATCGATCTTGTGCGGTCTGCTCCCAACAACGGCTCCCCTACCTAGTAAACTTAAAATTTTAATTTTTCCTACAGACACTCAGACTACCAACTTTCCTGTATAATTATACTGCTCATCCACCAGACACAAGCATGAGTCTCATGAGACGGAGGCGTGCGAAATGCCCGCATGTGATTGGCTGTAGAATTGTACGCACTACGTCACCGCGTCACTCAACACAACGATCAGATCAAGCGCATTATCTTGTTTTCAAGTGTTTTTGAAGAGCCTGTTACAGTTTGCTTTAGGATTAGTACATAAAACCTACCAATTTCTAGATATTTATTATACGTAGAAGGTAGGTTTAAACTATTTGCATGGAAATTCTTTAGTCATTACAAATTTTTGGCAGATTGCTATGGCACTATCTCCCCATCTCGTTTTTGAGATGAATTCTACTTTGTTGAGTCACACACACACACACCTTGCCAAGGAGTCAGGGGCTGAAGCAGGGTAGGTATTATTTTGAAAGCGCTATGCAATCGTGTTCTTGGGCTAATGCTTCGTGCTTAGTACTACTCCTAAATACATATTCAAAGTATCTTGAAAAAATCTCTATTGCGCCTTGGAAAATGGCCGTGTTCTAAGAGCGTCAATTTCTTATGTTTCTATTTTTTTCTGATCTCTGTCATGTCGTATCAAGAAGTCATTACCTATAGGCTGCAATGAAGACAAATTACCTTCCTACCTATTGGAGAAATAGGTATAGGTACCACCTACCTATGCAGCAGTTGTCAGAAGATTGAAAACATGACTTTGTACAGGCTCTACCTCGGTACTACTGCCTATAGGCACACTATAGGGTACTATAGGTTGGTAAAAAAAACATGAAACGTTTTTTTTCAATTTGTACTTTGGTAGATTTTTGAAATTCATTAAACAATAGTTTTAAATTACAGATTGTTTATATAAATTGTTAAGATATAAAACACGTTCTTGTTTGCCTGTTGTGTTTAAACAAGCGGTTGACAAAAGTAAGCAAGTATGTTTTGGGATCCGTTGCAATCGTAGAACAAATAGCATTATGCTAGCAGATATTTTGGCATCTTTAGATTGTTTTTAGCACGCGGTCGATCGGTGGATTTTCTGGAGCAACCAGATGATACGATCACAAATAGAGAATGTTGTTAGACCAGACCCCGACTACGTAGGGCTTCCTACGAAATTGCCTAAAACTAGCCTATGTCATCCAGACTAGGTAGGTACTTAAATGAATCTTATGAAGTTAGATCAGTTTGAAGTTAATTCACAATTAGTATAAAAAAATTGTCATTGGCAACCAACGTGTCGTGCGGTTTTCGGTAAGTACCTACCTACTTATATGAACCAAATAAGAACGTAAACACAATCATTTTCGACTTTGATAAACTATATAAACCTGTGGAACCACATTTACAGGTTTATAAAAAATAATATCTGCGTCTGCGTATTATGCTCATCCATTGTGAAAGTGTTCCGGCTCAACATTGCGTTGACGAAGGGCAAGGCCACTCTGAGGGAACGCCTCTCCCTTTTCTTTGTAAGTTGGTACATAAGTACTTGTTATTTCATTTTTGTTGACTATGGATAGCAGATTACGCTGAGAGAATGGATTTGGTTTAGGTACCTACTGGGCAAGCCATTATAACAATGTTCCCGGCACTACAGACAGTCCCGTTGTAGATATACTTAGGCATCCTTCTAGTAAGTACCTAACCGTATAGGTACCTCGTAGATGTAAAGGCCTAACATTTATCCCACCAAAATCATCAACATGTAAATATTAGTTGCAAAGACTCTACCAGTTCCTACTCTAAAAAAATATTAACTCGTAGTAGAGCCCTCTGTTTCATGCTACGCTTCTTAGGTCGGTAGGTAGAGTCACTAACAAATCTGTTGTAAATTATTTATGAAATAAATGATTTATTATTATTTTTGGTAACGATTTGTATCGACATAGACAGAGCTGGTAAAATTATTCAAGGAGCAGAGCCTAAGCCAAGTGGTGCATTTGGCTTAGGCCCTGATCCTCAGGGGTTTGTAAGGGGGGGGGTATGGGTATATTTGAAGAGAGAACGTTGCATTTCAGGAAGCGTTCAGATGACAGATCAGTTTGTAAAAACTTTCTAACAATCTTGCGGACTTCTTTGTGCTTAGGTAAAAAGGATATTGTGAGACTGGAATAACTGTTTGGGTATACCCGTTGGAGATAAAACAATAGGGACTATTGGTTTTATATTGAAAACCTTTCATTCTTGTTTTTTTTTATTTATTTAAGGGTTTTGTCGCTTAGCGACCACATCACCCTGATACAACAGAAAAAAATATTAACATTATCAGAAGAAACTTAAAACTTAATAGGTATGTAAACCTAACTCTAATAACTAAAAACTTTACTTTTTCACAAAAAGGGTATATAGGCAAGAATTGAATTTATATAAATAAATAAATAATGCTGGACTTGTCACACAGCATCATCTAGCCCCAAACAAAGCAAAGCTTGTACTATGGGAACCAGATAACTGATTTACTACTTATATACTTTTTGTTTGTAAATACATACATAATATAGATAGAAACACCCAGACCAGAGATATATATTTGCAGATCATACAAACATTTATCCTGCGGCGGGGATCGAACCCGCAACCTTCTGCGTCGCAAGCGGACCTTCGCCCACTGCGCTACAGAGGTCGTCCAATATAACCTATATGTATAAAACTATTTCGATAAGGAACGATTTAAGTAGCCGTTAGTGACTGTGAGTGCGGCTGTTAGCTCTCATAATTTTATGAGCGTACTAGCTTCTGCGCGCGCGGCTTCGCCCGCGTGGTACCCTTTTCCCACATTATGTGGGGCCGGCACAACATTGTGTTCTTCTTCCATTCTCCTCTATCAGCCTATTAGTGAGTTACCTACCTACCTACAGAAAAACAGAATGTCAGCAATCAGGCTTTTAATTTAAAAGGAGTAATTTTACAAGGAGTTTTGCTTTACAGTTGTGTAATGACAATGAAGGTTGGGTGACAGTGACGTAGGTACCTAGAAGTGCGATGTTGTGTTTGTTTACAACCTATAATTTCCTTACAAAAATAAGAATTTAAGATATTTGCCTATAATCGGCCCTTTAAATGGAAGGTGGGGAGCGAGGCGTAGTGAGCACTCCAGACCCACAAGATGTTGGGAAAAGAATATGTAAGTGATTTTCTCTTACTCTATTTTTAGTCGAAAGCTCTGTAGGTAAGATTCCAAAAGGTGCTACCTACCGGCTGTAGACAGTTCCAGTATACTTACCTACCTATGTAGTAGGTAATCTTTTGTGTTCAGCGTGAAACTACTTTTCGCTATTCGTAGCAGTAGCGAAATGGTCAAAAATATATTGTTACCAAGCGAATCTACTAAGGACCACAAAAAATTCGAGTTAGTAAGTATTTAAAAAAACACTTGAGACGGAGAAGAACGTTTGCAGGTACCTACAGGGCCACAAACGTATCTGGACCGGTGGCCAAATGAGGAATGAATTTTACTGTAAAAAAATTCTGCCAACACCAAATGCGATAACAGCGCCCCTCTCATCGGTTCAGATAAGTTTGTGGCACTGTAAGTCGGTTATCATAAAAGAAGACAAAGTAGGTAACTTTTAAGAGCTCTATTTTCATGTTTTTAAGATTTAAGTAGGTATAGCTTGTACTACGAGCATGGGAACCAGATAACTGATTTACTACTTATATACTTTTTGTTTGTAAATACATCTATACTAATAATAATATTATAAAGAGGAAATATTTGTTTGTTTGTTTGAAATGAATAACTAGATCCGAAACTAGAATGCTACATTATCCCCGATGAACATAGGCTATATTTTATCTCGGGGAAGTGAAGTTTTCCCGAGGGATCGCTGGTGACACCGCGGCGGACAGCTAGTAAATATATAGATAAAAACACTCAGACTAGAGATAAATAATTGCAGGTCATACAAACATTTATCCCGCGGCGGGGATCGAACCCGCAACCTTCTGCGTCACAAGCAGGCTTTCATCCACTGCGCCACAGAGGTCGTTTACGGGTCCAAACAACTCTTCATCAACTCTTGTGGCTTACAGTACGAAGAATAGCAGGTTTTTGTTGTTTCAAGAGGAGTGATTATTGACGTCAATAAAATACTGGTTAAACCCTATACATTGCACTTCAGTACAATACTCACGGTAGTAATTTCAAGTCCTTATCAGGAGAAGTTCTTTAGGTAAATTACTTACGTAGGTTCTTGTTTTTGATTGCAACTTTATCTGTTAGGGGAGAGTTGGCAAATACCGTGCCCCTAAGGGAATTATTCTATAACTCAGCTCAGGTTAGGTTAAAATAAATTCTAAATAGTTTAATATGTGGAGAATTTATCTGGTTACAATTACAAAACTTCAAATTCATAAAAAACAAACACACAAAAATAATACAAGCAAAAAACTAAAATTTGGGAAAGCGCGGTATTATCAAACTGGTCTGGAAATATCGTGCCCCAGGTTGGTAATTTCGCGCTGTCACCGAGCCTGCACAAATGACAATGAAATCATCACTACGCAATAAGTCATTCAAAGAGTAGAAGCCTGGAGCCTGATACATACAGACTCCAGCATTCACAAATGTTTAGTATTAGCCAAAATTATTAACAAGTTTAAGACAAGAAAAGAAATCTTTTAGGATGGAAAAAAATAAAATATACTAAGGTACTTTACTTATATATTTATTATTATAAAATCAACTCAGTCTCAACATTATACTTCTCAGTTCTGTGTTTCCTTCGACAGTGACCTACCGTGTCAAGAAAGTCGTTCCTGTAAATAAACAAATTTGCCATAGATATTTTCATACTCGTTAATTTCGCGCGTGGTTTGATAATACCGCGCCCTACGCGCGAAATTATCAAACAAGGTAGTTTTATTTTGTAACCTTAAAAACTAAAACAAACTCAAAGGATTAATTAAAATTTATTTTACACATTAGATCTACACAATTCCCCCCCTAAAATTGCGTATAATATATAACTAAATGTGAAATATTCATTGACTCACCTCTTATTCAAATCTCCCGAAAAAATAGATTGATTGCGCGGGAAAAATAAAAGAGCGCGGCCTTCCCCTCTGCTTTCTCGGTGGAAACTGACAGTGCTCGGGGGGGGGTTGGGGGGGTGTAGAGCTATGATTTTACTAACATTGCGGGCGCGTATTGTTGATAGTTTTAGAGAAACCAAGGGGCGCGAAATTATCAACCGCGCGGTAATAGCATACTCTCCCCTATGGTGTGATTTTCACTGAGGAATAAATGAATAAGAAATAAATAAATAACAAATAAGAACTCTATTGAGGATACAATTTTACATTGAATAAGGGTTAAACTTAGGCGCTAGGTTTCTAAATGGAGCACCGGCGTGTTCCGTAATAGGTCCCGGAGCCCCTTGACATGCATGGAGGCCGGCCACGCGTCAGTTTTTAGTCGGTGAGAGTCCGACATAACCCTCCCGCTGTCCCCACGGCGGTCGGGTATCCATAATGGATTTTCTGACGTTTAAAAAAAAAAAAGGATGGAATGAGGTGGGCACAGGGTCGAGAGGAATAACGTAGTAGAGAGGAGAGGCTTAGGTAAGTACCCAGGTTCATGGCACGGTGGGGAATGGGGACAGTAGGTACAGCCATGGATCTAGACATTCGTGAAAGCAGTTTAAAAAAACAGTAAACGTTTGTGCTGGTGTTAGCCAAAAAGGAGTAGTCTCAGCTTTATGTGGCTCTGCACCGGGGGTGATGCATTTTATCGGTGATGATAATACCTACCTAGGTACTATGAAGATTAGATTAGAGGGATGATCTCAATGCCTTCGGGTCTGAAGGTTTTGTCCACAGAACTATATCTAGAGTATTGTCAAATAGACAGCAAACCGATAGCGTAGCGTAGTGAAGTGTTTTTATTCCGTATCTACTAGTTAGTGCGCGCGGTTTCGCTCGCTTGGCACCTATTGAATAGCCTATACGATATTCTAGGTCACTATCTATACCTATTCCAAGTTTCATCAAAATCGGTTCAGTTGTTTAGGCGTGATTGAAACACAAACGTAGGAACTCACTAACTTTCAGCTTTATTATTCTTTTTGTCATTTATTATTCTTATAGTTATTATTCTTTTTATTAGTATGATAGTAGGATGTATGGTATCGTTAAAATCTAGTCACATAGAATAGCGGACTATTTGGGCAGATGTGGAAGAGATCTTTTCCCAACTGCTATGATATGAAAGTGGATTAGATTCTAGACAAGTCCATGAGTGCCTGGGCTTGTCCAGCACCTAATCCATCTCAAGTCTTATCGGCCTTATCCACAGGGTATTCTCAATAAGTGACAGCTGTATGAATCACAATGTTTTCTTTATCAAGGCAGTGTTTTGCACATTGTCAGCGCAAAGTGCATTGCTCTACCACACTCTATCAGTCAGATTTTATAATCCCACAAAAGCCCTTCCTTCTTTTCTTCTCAGAAATAAGCTACGTTGATAACAAACACACACAGTACAAATACAAATAACACACATACAGAAATTAACAAAAAAAGACATAAAAATATTCGGCAATTGGGCTAGACTCAGCGTTACTCTACGCACATGGTACGTAGTGTTGGTTTTCAGTCCTGTCCAATTGCCAAACAATAACAAAAAAAGTACATAGGTAAGTAAAATAAACTACGTCAAACAATAACATAAAATGCAGAGACAGACATAGGTAGTACCTAAGTTAAGTTCATAAACAATCGTAAACAGGGTCACGACTGTATCCCCGAGGCGCGGTAGACATTCTCTCAGATCTTTTATATTCCAGATCCTTTGAAGATGTCTAAGGAGGTAGTCAGAGGCATGTACAAATACATATTTGATACCTGCACACATCTTGCAGAAGTTATTATTCCATACGTGACAGGTTGCAAGCCCATCGCCGCCTATAAGAATACTAACTGGTTTCCACACGATGTTTTCCTTCACCGTTTAGAGCACGTGTTAGCGCATATAAATTTTACGAAGCTCAAAATCCATTGATGCACAGCTGGGATTCGATCCCATGACCTTCTGATTGAAAGTCGAGGTACAACCCCATTCGGTCAACACGGGTCTTTGGAGATTAGCTTCAGTTATCTGGTTTCCATAGTACAAGCTTTGCTTAGTTTGGGGCTAGATGATGATGTGTGAAATGTCCAGCATTATTTATTTATTTATTTTTTAAAACTTTACTTAAATTTTGGCTACAATACTACGAGCTCTGAAGATATAGGTGTTCAAAACATCAATCATGAACTGCTGTCGCTTATTGTACCTACTTACACTTTACTCATTAGGTAGGTACCCAGTACCGGCATTCAAAGGTTTCGCGGTCATCTTCTGTCGAAAAAACACAAAGGATGTTCTTATATTTGTTTGGCTAAATGGAATTCCCATAAACTGTTTGCTAATGTTCGAGTGGTACTTCGAGAGCTGTTTTTTCTTGTGGTGGATAGTGAACGCAAAGAAAAAAAGTAATTTATTTACTTAGAACCTAACTACAAAATTACCTAATTTGCGATTTCGTATCGGATAATAATTACCTAATCAAATTAGGTAATTTTCCCACACGGGATCGCGTAAAAGTTTTTGGTGTAGGCTAGGTAAGTAAGTACTTATTCGAATTATGATCTTACATCGAGACGTTTTGATCAAGTTGCATTGCACTGACCGTGATCACGAGGGGACAGTAAGCCCGGCCCATTCTTACAAATGCAGGGAGGGAGGAATCTAAATTTGTTTTTTTTTAACTGCACTTAGACAGCCCTGTTTTCTAGCTTTCGCCTGCTTTGCTTGCGTGTTACCAGTAGGTTCTTTACATAGGTAAATAAATAAATAATGAATAATGCTGGACATTTCACACAGCATCATCTAGCCACAAACTAAGCAAAGCTTCTAGGTACTATGGGAACCAGATAATTGATTTACTACTTATATACTTTTTGTTTGTAAATACATACATATTATACATAGAAACACCCAGACCCGAGATAAATATTTTCAGATCATATTATTTATCCCGCGAGGATAGAACCCGGTAGCAAAGGTAGCCATTAAGTAGGTACCCATGCAATTCCAGTCCACAATCTTCACCCGTTTGATCTACAAGCAGATAAATAACAAGGTAGGTATGTTATGGCTAAAAATAACAACAGCTTACAGAGAAACCGTAGTGTGTGATTAGATACTAAGCTAATAAGTAGTTTCATTTCGCCGAAATTATTTTGATTCGTGTTGCGTGTCGATCTTTGATAATTTTGGTTCTTGTAACGCTGCAGATCGTGGAACTTTCGATCTCATTGTTTTATTATGCCAATTTTAATACTTGTTTTTAGATTTTATCTCTTTGTAACTCATTAATGTATAATGTTAGAAATGTCTATTTTAGTTTAGTTGAGTCCATATTATAGTGCATGCTGTGGCGTCCTATAACTGGGAAAACACTAGATTTAAGTAGCTTAGTTAAGAAATTGTTAATACTTTGTGATTTTTCCGTTGGATGTCCATAAATAAATAAATAAATAAATAAATAAATAAATAAACTTGTTTTCTGTCACATCGGCGAAAATAGAACATGATAAAATTCAATTCAATTCAAATTCGTTTATTGCTTCATGTTATTATAGGTAGGCGTTTCATAACATGAACCCCGCTGGGGCACTGCAACATTTTTAACTTATAAACTAACTTAAGTAAATAAAGATTGGCTAAGCCCTTATAGATATTTAGTTTAAACAGTTTAGGTTTAAGTACAATTAAAATAAATATTTAGAAGCTGAGTTTACTTTTATTAAATCTTTTATTGTCATCTAGATAATCTTGAATACTGACATAACTTTTTTCTATGAGGTAAGATTTTAATTTTTTGTTAAATATTGTATTTTCTTCTAAGTTTTGTAGTTCTGAGGGTAAATTATTATAAATTTGCATTGACATGTTATATGTTCCTGATTTAACTATTTCTAATTTTGTGTAAGGTAGGGCTATTTTATTTTTGTTTCTCAAGTTGTGCGGTTTGGTGTATATTAAAAAAATATTACTTACCTAGAACAAAATCAGGAATGAGTCGGTATATTAGAGGAAGTTTGAAAGTTGCGCCAGTGACGGATAAGTTGAGGAGTAATAGGTTGTCGTGGTATGGGCATGTTATGAGGAGGGAAGAGAGTCATGTTACGAGAAGAATGTTAGTTTTGAATGTGGAGGGATGTAGTAGAAGAGGCAGACCAAAGAAAAGATGGATGGACTGTGTGAAGGATGATATGGGTAAGAAAGGAGTGAGTGTTGAGATGACGGCTGGTAGAGCGGAGTGGAAGAGGAAAACCTGTTGTGCCGACCCAACATAAAAGTGGGATAAGGGCAGGGAAATTATGATTACTTATACCTAAATCATTAGTTTATATTTTTTAAATCAAACGAACCCAAAAAACTATCACGTGTATTATTTATTAGCGGAACAAAATGCGATTTTATTTTCTTTAAAAATTATTTATTTTTACAGAAACGAATCAAAAACATTACAAAATACTATGTTGGTTAGCATTAGCGATCATGCTAGAGTGACTCAACAATCCAGGCCACTTACCCCCAGATTACATTACATTATAGACATCAGATACCTTAGCTCAATAGACATTAGATTAAGCTAACAATGATATCATTTGATAGCAACTAAATCATCTAGTATCAGTCACCTCTCACGTGTCGATTGTTATGTATGACTTATGAGAAATAGTACTTACTTTATTTCAAAGTATCAAGGCTGAAGTTACAGCAGCAAATGAGGACTGAAAATGCTGGGAAATCATTGTTACCATGTTAGGTACTCCTATAAAATTATGTATTCAATACCCTTAAACTCAGACAAAAAAAGTAAGGACTCGCTATTGACGGAATTCCTCTTACATCTGCCGAGTTTTGCGGGGGACGAGGTAGCACACGAACGCATTTTACACATTCATGCATAAAAACTGACAATACACCCTCATTTTTATGCACACTCTTGCAAATTTCGTATAAGACGTAGGTACGTAATATTACAAGGCGTACATGATTCGGAATCATGTACATTTTGGCAGAGGGGAAATTACAAGGTAAGGCTCATCCTGTCTAAATGATCTAAGCTTATACACATAAATTTTCGCATAGTTTTATGCTTGATCTCTTTTAGGTAATTTAATATAATTGCTGTTATAATATGTATGACAATAAAAGCTTAGGACATTACCAGCTTCAAGAATCCTTTACAACAGGAATGCAGTTTTTGCCTGTTTCAAATTAAAGATAGAAATTCTCAATCATTTCGTCTACTTAGTCCTCCTTACCTATAAATGAAATTCTAAATTTTTCAGCGAATCAATTCGCTAAACGTCAACGTATAGTTTACTACCGTTGGCTAATGAATCACCCAAGTCTACCGTGCTTAGAGATACATCGTCTGTGTTTTTTTCTGAGGAGGCCGAACAAATGGATGCCGGTACAGGACGTACCAAATTTGGCCTCACCCGATACATTTCTTGCCTCGGGGCACGCGAGGTGAATTTGTAATGATATGTCATTTTTTACTGATATTTTTAAAACAGGCTCACAGGCGAACGCAATCAAACGAGTCCAAATTCTATCAATTTTATAAACCACGGGGGTCCAGCTTCTGGCCACGGTCTGTGGTGGCTGAATTAGAAGTCGCTCAACAGACTCCGTACCTAAGTTGATCGCTTTAGAAGTAACCTGGCCAAGTGGGGTATAATCAAAGCAAACCAAGCCCAGTGCCAATGCGGGGCCCCCACACAGACAATGTCTCACTTGCTCTCCTGCCTACTACCTGCACTCGGGAACTGCTCAACCATGCAAAAGAGGCCGTAGAGGTGGCTGAATACTGCTCTAAAGTTATAAGTATGAGCAGAGCACCATTGACTCGAAATGAATGAATGAATGAACCACAGGACCTACGATACGCACCAAGCGCGGGAAAATATGATACAAAATTAAACCACAATGTTCAACGGCCTTACTAATAAACGTGGTGTAGGTAAAGTTATGACAGGTAAAAACTCAATGGATACAAACTGAAATAAATGTAGATTCTGGAATGGAATAAGTCAAAGTCAAAACGCATTTATGCAGTAGGACCGCGGGCATCACTTTGAATAGTCATAAAACTAATTTTAATCCTGTTCTTTCACGACCAATAGCTAGCTATGTACTTAAAGTGATGATAAACTATACAAAAAATAGGCTCTTCTCAGGCCTTTCATTGGCCATTTCCACAAATATTCAGATTAAAAAAATAGATAAACATACAAATATTCATATATTTAATGTGCACGTGCACTTTAAAAATAGAATGAACGAAAATAAACGAAAAAGAATGTAGAAATTATGACTGAAACTTAGGGTCAATAAACCCTAGTTTTATTAATGCGTAGTAAGCTTTTTTTTACTTAGCAGGCTGGCAGGTAGAACAATCCATTACCCCCGAAAAGTTTTTGTAACAAACTGAACAATAACACTGATAATTATACCTACTAGTAATTAAGGCTATTATGGTACTTAGAGATAAGACTTAAAAAATAGGTAAGTATAATAAGTAAGTACCTACCTATTTCCAAAGCACAAAATGAGATGAAATGCATATCCAAATACTTTTATTCTTATTTAGCACTAGCTTCTGCGCGCGGCTTCGCCCGCGTAGTACCAACATTTTGAATAGCCTATATGCTATTCCAGGTCACTATCTATGTCTATTCCAAGTTTCATTCGAATCGATTCATTGGTTTAGGCGTGAATAATACACAAACATACAAACATCTAAACAAACTCACAAACTGGGATTATATTAGTGGGAAGTGGGATATTATGCCCACATTTTTTAGTAGAAGTTAGCATTGCATATAAGACTTGTTGCAAGCCCATCGCTGTCTTTGAAAACTAACTGGTTTTAAACTTCAACTTGATACGTTCACTCGTTCCTGAAAAAGGAGGTCTTGACAGACAGACAACGAAGTGGTCCTTTTCGTTCCTTTTCGTCCTTTTGAGGACGGAACCCTAAATCGACGGCTAATTGGCATTCTTAGGTCTGTCTTGTTTCACCATCTGTGAGGATCTCAAATAACTTAAATGTCAGAGAAAAATATCTCACGGCTTTCAGGTAGGTTCTTAGGTACGTACCTAAGTTCTATCTGGGTATAAGTAGAACCAGTACACGCTTATATAGCTCATAAGTACATAAAATCACGCCTCCTTCGCGTAGGAGCAGGTAGAGTCTGCAGGTTTCCCGTCGCTACGATCCTGACACACATTCTTCCGCAGACCGCCGATTGTATTATTTGTTTTATTTTTTTCAACATTTTATTATGCGATATATAGTGAAAGCTGTTGTATACTGTAAATTGTTATATATATCAGAAATGTATATTTACTATAATTTATATTTGGAAATGTTTTAATATACTATATGATGTGGTATACTAATAAATAAATAAATAAATTGTATGTCATTATGTTTTTTTTGTTTAGTTTTCTATTTTTTGTTTATTTTTATTAAGTGGTGTGCAATAAAGTATTTTCTATTCTATTCTTCATCTCATTCGCACGCACACACATACATGTTTTTTTGGTTTTATCATAACTCTATTAAGAAAGTACTCTTCAATCAACACTATTCAGCAGAACTGACTATTTTAAGAACTTAGATATTTAGTTAGGCCTACTTAGTTTGAGTCATTTCCAAGCACTATTAGCTACTTGATCTTACCTATTTGCATTGTAAGAGAACTTGCACGACGATTTCAAGATAATAAATTCCATAGAACTATAGAAGTTTATCTATTGCAAATATCATGTACCCTGTTGTACAAAAGTGCTCGTTGTGGAGCTTGATAGTCGTTCTTGATCGTCGTTAAAACATTCTGACCGGTCAGTGAAGTGGGTGGATGGGTGACCACTAGGCACTATCAACTGAGCGCTTCCGTGCTTCGGGGGGCACGTTATGTCTGGCTGAAGCCGTGACGGACACTTAAAAAATCTGTCACCAGTGCACTGGTGACAGATCATATGAGTTAGTGGCCATGGCCATAACTCATATGAACTGTCACCAAAATTTGGTACTTTATGACCGCATCATTTCTCTTTTGAAACACGACTAGGTTACACCACAAAACCATTATTGAGAAGGTCAATAGCCGAAATTGCTAGTTATTTTGTGTTTGTATTCTGATGATACGATCCACGGGGTCGTTAGAATTGGGTATTATTTTTGCATAGGTACATTTTTAAAGATAAAAAATGCGTTGGTTTATAAAAACTGGCTTTGATTACTCTAAAATATATGGGAGGGAGCATGTTTGATTAAATAATCGAAAACAGCCGAAGAAGACGCGACGCGACCCCAGAAAAGGTGACAAGACCAGGTTGCTTTGGCATCTGGATGCACAGGGAGTAGAAGATAGAGGGGAAGATCTTTGCCCAGCAGTAGGGCATGATAAGTCTAGTAAAAAAAAGAATAGGTATCTCATAACATAAATCTATACAAAAGTTTGAGCTTCGCTTTTTTGTTTTGCAAAGTTAAAAGCAACCCAACACAAAAACCTTGTAGCCGGAACCCGAAAGCTGTCAGTCAAACTCACCCTTGTCATATTTTAATCAGCACCTCTCGGCTATTAACAATTTCACATGCCTCACGTCATGGTGTTGCCATTGCTTACATAACATTGCCTTGCAATGTGTTATGCACTAGGCTTAGGATATGCGTTTCATACGTTTATTGATTAAGCAAGATTTTATTAATTGTTTATTTTAGGGTTCAGAATCTGTCACATTGTATGGATCTGAGTGTTGGGCAACGAAATGAACGGATGAACAAAAGGTGCACGTGACTGAGATGCAATGCCGAGATGGATGTGTGGAGTGACGCGAATGGACTGGATATAGTAAGGAATGAGGACTTAAGAGGTAGTGTGAAAGTGGCGCCAGTGAATGAAAAGATGAGGAGCAACAAGCTAGCATGGTATGGGCATGTAATGAAAAGGGAAGAATGTCATGTAACTAGGAGAGTGCTTGGTATGAATGTTGAGTAGAGGTAGGCCAAAGGGATGGGTTGTGTGAAGGTTGTCATGAGTCAGAAAGGAGTGAGTGTTGAGATGACGGCTGATAGAGGAGAATAGAAAAAGAACGCATGTTGTGCCGACCCCACATAATCTGGGAAAAGGGCAGGAAGATGATATCTAGAGGGTGCCAAATGCCAATAGAACCATATTACTGCTGGCGGTTAATCAGTCCGTTCACCCGTCAGTCCATCCACCCGTCTACCTCTGTCCGTCCACCTCCTCTCTGTAACGCAGTGGGCGAAGGCCCGCCTGCGACGCAGAAGGTTGCGGGTTCGATCCCGCGGGACCAATGGTTGTAGGATTTACAAATATTTGTCTCGGGTCTATGTGTTTTCTATGTATAATTACTATGTTTTTTTTTTTGATTGCTGTTGTTACTAGATATTTTATCACTAATTTCTACCGTGCTGTGGGGATACAAGCTAAAATATTTTTTCTTACGTCAAATCTGACAGCATGTGACTAGTGTTATCATTATCACACTTCAGCGTGAATCTATGATGGCTATCACCGAGATGATACCAGATCGATAGCCAAGCAGATTAACAGATGACTCTAAACGGCAATCATCATCATCATCCATAGCCAAGAATATCCTACAACTGGGTATATGCCTCCCTCTGTTAATGCCATTCATTCTGGTCCTGGGTCTGACGCAACCAAAATCTATGGTGCCTCTTGATGTCGTCTACCCATCGCGCAATAAGATGGCCTCTACTATGTCCGGTTCTTCCACCATTCGAAAATTCGAAAGGTTGCCTGGAAGAGATCGCTTTTTAGCGATAAGTCCGCCCATTGTGCATTGTATTATGGTTCTCCTTTCTACTGTATTTTGTAGTTATAAGGTGTGAATTGTGCAATAAAGTATTTTCATTCATTCATTCATTCGATTAAAGTCTTACTTCACCTACCATCACTTCGTCTGGCTAAAATGTCCTGCCCAATTCCATTTGAGTTCCATTATCCTGTTTCAGACGTCTTTAACTTTAGTCAGATTACGGATTTCGGCGTTAGGAACTCGGTCTAGGTTTTAAAAAAAAATCTCATGTGTTCTCATGACTGTTTCTCCAAGATACTGTAGAAATTCTATGAGATATTTTTAGAAAATTCAACATTATTTTATAGAGATGGAATAAGCAGTCGCTCGTTACGTACGTTACACGGTTTGTATGCAGAGTAGCGCGTTGAAATCTTTTCTATGTAGCTAAAGAATATAATTTTTTACTACGATCGTAGGTAGGTAAGGTTCTCTGAGTAAAAATTACAGGGTAGTATTTAACTGTTTGGTATTCAAAAAGTTGCAATTGTTTAAGTTTTTTTTTAATAACTAGGAATCTATGGACATTTTATAGGGATGTCACAAAACTTTATTCAAATAACAAAGCGTAAGAACCAAATTTTAAATGAAAGTATTTAAATTAAGTTTTAATTTGCAATTTTATCAAACTCGCATAGTTCGGTTGTAAATGAACAGAAAAAATATTGCAGTGGTAATACAGGTAAAAAAATACGAATACACGAGCTGAGTACCTTACCTACCTACGACTGAAATCGAGTGTCGAGAGTAAATCTCTTGATCTGATAATGATGCTGATACTTATCAGAGATGTACCATACATGTGATAAACACGATAAGCCTTCGTGTTTTTCTATTATTCTGTCACACCGTCAATTGCTATGCCAATATCCCTGATCTGCGTTTATGCATAAGGTTAGTAGAACTATTATTATTAATTGATTTTGTTTATTATTATTTTCATTTTATTATTTTCAAATCGCCAGAACGTAGGGCGAAGATCGTCTCTCAGTGGGTGCCTGAAAACAGTCGAAGACGACGCGGCAGACCCAGGAAAAGGTGGCGAGACGATCTGAATGCATTCGAGCCAGACTGGCAAACCGTGACCTTGGAGCGCAAGGAGTGGAGGGGAGATCTTTGCCCAGCAGTAGGACACGATAGGTTGAGTAAAAAAAAAAAATCCCGGGTTTTTTTATTAGTTGTTCTGTTTTAGAGTTATAAATAAATAATAAAATAAATAAATAAATAATGCTGGACATTTCACACAGCATCATCTAGCCCCAAACTAAGCAAAGCTTGTACTATGGGAACCAGATAACTGATATACTACTTATATACTTTTTGTTTGTAAATACATACATATTATACATAGAAACACCCAGACCCGAGATAAATATTTGCAGATCATACAAACATTTATCCCGCGGCGGGGATCGAACCCGCAACCTTCTGCGTCCCAAGCGGGCTTTCACCCACTGCGCCACAGAGGTTGTTGAGGTATTACCCGCGGTTTTTCAGGAATATATTTTTTCGGGATAAAAAGCGTGCTTCTAAACTATAATCTATCTCTGTGACAAATTTTATCTAAATCCATTCAAAAGTTTTCGCGTGAGAGAGTAATTATTATTGGCAAATTAGTTGTTTTCATTATCTATAGAATGTTATCATTTTATTATTTGTAGACAGTTTGACCTTGATCTATTGTGCACAAGTTTGACAGTGTCACTAATTCTTTGAAAGTAATAATGTATTTTAATGTATTTCTCATTCATTCAAGAGCGTTAAATTATTGCATGCATACCTAATGCAATAATTTAACTATAGGTATTTGTATTTAGGTATGTCTAATTTAGCTCGTGCTAACTCTAGAAGTAATCTTTGTTCGTACACACACACATACACACACACACACATACACACACACACACACATACACACACACACGTACACAGGGTCACGACTGTATCCCCAAGGCGCGGTAGACATTCTCTCAGATTTTGTATGTATTCCATCCTTTGAAGATGTCTAAGGGGGGTAGTCAGAGGCATGTCCAAATACATATTTGATACATGCCCACATCTCGCAGGAGTTAGTATTCCATACGTGACAGGTTGCAGGTTCCCTGTGTGTGTATTCGTACAATTTATACAAATTAATATTATTGAAGATTTGAATACTTAAATTGATAAAACACCTGATAAATGTTTTTTATTGAATTATGTATACAAATAAGTACTTAATATTATTTAAATTATTCATTAAAATTTGCGTTTCATGCATTCATGAATAAATCTTGTGGTTTCCTCCGAAGCAAACGTAAAGGTGACAACCCTAACCACACCAGTATTGTCATAGGCTTACATTTTTCTTTTAATCAACGTGTTTCCCGCCGATTGTACGTGACAGCCCTAACCACACCTATGTATTGTCATAGGTTATTTTACAGTTAGTACAGTATTGTCGCTGTCACAGATGAAGCAATACTTACTTCGGTATTTGTCGAGTGACGACCGCTCGAGATACCCGCGTGTTATAAGTTGCGTGCCTTAAAACAAGGCTGCTTCATTGTGCCGTGACAGTCGATAGCAACCTTAGCGCGAAGCACGCGTTACTATCGCGGGCATGGCGATTTGACGCACGCGTATTTCGAACCAAAATAAAAACCAAACCATTTTAAAATTAGAACTCTTAAAAAATAGAAACCTGTGTAACAGCCAGTGATATTCGAATTTTGAAACGGGTGAACAGTTTTTTTTTTGGACTTTTTCGGCCAGTGACAATGGGGTTGAAATCGGAAGATGATAAGAGGCCGAGCAAGCTGGCTATAATGGAGGATGATGATGCTTCGGATGTTCCACGTGAGTTTTTTATTTTTTTATGTGGGTAGTACTTTTAGCTCAATTTAGCTTTAATTATGTAGGTATTCACGTGTAATTCGAACGGTTTTTTAAAGTGACTTTTATACAAATATTAATGATAAATGTATTATGACATGAATTTTATTAAATTGATTAAATATCAACGTTAACGTAATTTAAGCAATGACAACCACACTACAGAAAATTATATCTATGTTCGATTTTTTTTACTAAAAACCCTCTAAAACTAAAATGTTGAATGCAAAATGCCTTTTAGCCATAGCGAAAAATTATAAGTTAACAATTAAACACGCTTAAGTAATCAATTTCTGATAAAATGAGAACGTGTAGGTATAATGATAGTCGGCTAATGAAACGAATAACTTGAAAATTTTGCCGGATCTTGAAAAAATACATATAATCAATTTAATCTACGGCCTATAGAAAAATATTAAGAAGTAGATTTATAAGTACTTAGGTAAGGAATTCGATTTTTTTTTCATTTTAGTTACAACAATAAAATAAGATCTGATAGTCAAGTTGCAAGTCAATTGCCACATTTAGATAATATTAAATTGGAAATACTAATGATAATGTTATATATTATTTTCAATGAATTTGTCTATAACCATAAATGGCATAACTAATATTTTATCCAATTTGAGTAAGCGTCGCATGTTAGAATAACATAAAAAATGGTTAGTCTCTGGTTTAGTCTCACGCGATATTTTGTTCCTAGGTCTTGTACAGTCAGAGTCACCAATCTTAACCCCCGGCAAAGGCTCAGGCGTTATAGTGTGGAATGTTAACAGGTGGTGATATTGACTGTACCTAGTACTTTGAACTCAAAGGACTAAGGTTCAATATGACCGATAAATAAAAAGGTTTTATTAACCTTATAAATTAATCGGAGGCAGTTACGTTTTATTTTTTTTACTGCAGCGTTTACCTCATACGTCTATAATGTATGAATGGGTCTAGGTCTTTTTTTATGTATATTATTTACCTATATGTATATTTACAAACAAAAATTATATATCAGCTGTCGCCCGAGGTGTTTCCAGACCGATAATACTTAGGCGCCTTCAAGAAAAGAGCGTATTCCTACCTCAAAGGCTGGCAACGCATCTGCAGTGCCTCTTGATGCTGCAGTTGTCTGTAGGCGTTGGCAATCACTTACCATCAGGTGTGCCACTTGCTCGTTTGCCCCCTCTTCCATAAAAAATAATATAAGTAGCTGTATCAGTCATGTAGTACACATAACACAAGCTCTGCTTACTTTGGGGTAGATGATGCTGTGTGGAATAATCCAGCATTATTTATTTACTAGCTGCACTCCCGCGGTGTGACTCGCAGTCCCTCGGGATTTTCATTTTTTTGGGACAAAAAGTAGCCTATGTCCTTCCCTGCGATAACATTTATTCATGCCAATTTTCAGCCTAATCTGTTCAGCAGTTTGGGCGAGCAAAGGTAACAAACAGACAGACAGACAGAGTTACTATCGCATTTAAAATATTATTATTAGTATGGATCATCATCATCATCATCATCTCAGCCATCTAGTGTCCACTGCTGAACATAGGCCTCCCCCATAGATTTTCACAGCGATCGATCTTGTGCAGCCTGCACCCAACGGCTACCAGCAACCTTTACAAGATCGTCTTTCCATCTCGTGGGGGGCCGTCCTCTGCTGCGATTTCCGGTGCGTGGCCTCCACTCGAGAACTTTTCTGCCCCAACGGCCGTCAGCTCTACGAGCTATGTGCCCTGCCCACTGCTACTTCAGCTTGCTAATCCTGTGGGCTATGTCGGTGACTTAAGTGCGTCTGCGGATCTCTTCATTTCATTAGTATGGATAAATCAATGGATTTATTTTATTAAATTACATATTTTTTTAACTTTTTTCCATTAGTGGTATAGTTAAATTTGCCTCTCGGGATAACTCCGTGTTATTTGAAAGTCGTGCGGCTAAATGTTACTGAAATAAAGACATGAGCACGATAAAGCAATAAAAAAAATACACTGTATTCTTTTGCATATATTGTAATAAAAAACTTACCTATACTGTAATAAAAAAAATATTAATTGCCCAAAACAGGTCACTGTTCCGTCCAGTTTAATGCAAAATTTTTAAAATAAATATAATTATTTTCTTATGAACCATCTTCAGCGATTTTAATAGCTGGAACCCGCGTAAAATTATCCGATTTTTTGTATGAAGCAAAGTAAATGGTACCTAGCTAATAATAGCGAGAAATATTGTCACGGAATCCAAAGGTCAATATTTAAATGATTAGGGCTGCCACATAGCATAAAATACTTTTACCCCTTTTTTTGAAGTTTTGCCCTAAAACGGGTGTCAACGAGAACCTATTTAGGCTTCATTGTTTTGTTTGTCAGGCCGTCCGTATTTCACAGGTTCCGACTGTATCTTATGTATGAAGTAGTAATAACTACATACTTGAAATTATGACACAGTTTATAGGTTAATGTTAATGTTGTAGAGATCGCTATAACAAAAAAAAAAAACTAGGTACCTACCAGGGAAGTTATTCCCGTTCGTTTTATGAGTATTCGGATGCTTATTATTGTATTATTCATTGTATTCTGTCGATAAGACCAACGTTAAAACTCGGTCCTAACCTAGGACCAAATGTTCCAAACCGAAAAATTGAAGACAGAAATCGTAGTAAGAAACATCCGAATATTCATCAAACGAACGAAAAAGAGGACGGGAATTCTGCCTTCTTGCTTGTTTCGGGTCTTTTCGATCATGCCCTGTACAGGTATAATAAATATTTGGTTGAGTTCGTCTACCCACTGTTTAAGTATTAACATAATCAAAAAACTATTTTTAAACATGTTTGCTCATTTTAAGATGTATTAAATAATAAAAAACTAGTTAAACTGCCGGTAATTCATTGTTATGATTAAATCAGGTTTATTGATCTGCAAAAATAAGTACTTATTTGTTATTTTCGTTAAGTTTATTGCATAGGGAGGGACCTATTCAAGTTTATCAACTATAGTATTTCTATTCAACAAGAATTAAAAAAAGATAATATCTAACGCGACCTGTTCAACAATTATTAAATAGAATTTACATTGCTTATGAATACTTATCTATCTATCTATTCAGCCCGGTTGCACCCAGTGCTGAGTATAGGCCTCCTCTCTATAACGCCATTCTATTCGGTCCTGTGCAGTCCTTTTCCACGCTTTCCCAGCTACATGAACGATGTCATCCAACCATCGGGCGGGTGATCTGCCGAATATAATGAATACTTATATCAAAACTAAATAATGCTGGACATTTTTACACAGCATCATCTAGCCCCAAAGTAAGTAGCTTGTGTTATGGGTAGGATGACTGATATACTACTTATATACTTTTTTTGTAAATAAATACATTTATACAAGAAAACACCCAGAATCGAAACAAACATTTGCAGGTCATACAAACATTTGTCCCGCGGCGGGGATCGAACCCGCAACCTTCTGCGTTACATAAATCCTATACCTACCTAATCACTGTCTTTGTGTCCATCTTACCATACAACATGGTTTAATGACATTTAATTCTCATACAAACAAATAGTACGTTCTTTTACAATGAAATTAGCTTAACATTAAAGTGTGGGTACTCGTATTTATCCCGACGCAGATGGTTGCGGGTTCGATCCTCGCCGCGGGATAAATGTTTTATGATCTGCAAATATTTATCTCGGGTCTGGGTGTTTCTATGTATGTATTTATGTGTTTACAAACAAAAAGTAGTATATAAGTTATCTGGTTCCCATCGTACGAGCTTTGCTTAGTTTGGGGCTAGATGATGCTGTGTGAAATGTCCAGCATTATTTATTATTTATTTATTTATCACACTCTGGAGCTGTCACTTCTGTAGGTAGGGAAAGTCACTTGAAACATGTAGATACGTGTGTTTTTAGTTTGGATTTAAATAAGTTTATTTTTCGCATTATTTTGTGTCGTTGATAGATTGTAAAAGTGGACCTCATCTTATAAGCATCTAGCATTTCCTTCAATAAGCCGTCATAATTATCTCTCACAAAATCTAAATTTATTGTGCAATTTTTCTTAATGAGTCAACTCTTTTTAGCTAAACCCAAAGTCAACAACGCCAAAATTTTGCTTTGCTTATTTTGTGAGTACTTGTTTGACAATTATTCACACCCAGTGACACATCCGTAGGACAACAGACTTAGTGCAACTTTCTAAGACTTTTAAAATACTAAAGCATTTCTCTTTTTACATAGGCATGTACTTTACTAGATTAGCAGGCACAAACATTCAACTGTATTTATTTGAAAATTTTCTCCGAAAACTCATCCTCTCTGGTTCGGTTTTATCCATAGCAAAAGCAGTCATTGCGTATGGACAAAGTCAAAAAGCATTTATTCAGTAGACCCGCTGGGATCACTTAGAATAGTCTTAAAACTATTTTACTCCTGTTCTTTCGTTAGTCGTTACCTATATCGTGAAGAATCAGGGCAACAAACACGGTTTGGGGCCTATCATAATTTTAGGTGATCCATCTCAAAACTCAAAGTCAAGCTCCAGTGGGGACCCAGTCAAACAAAATTGAGCTGATGAAGTCGCAGGTTTCTTTAAGTTACCGTTGAGAGCTTGTGTTCGTATTCTACACCAGCTTCTGCGAGAGGCTTCGCCCGCGTGGTACCAACATTTTGAATAGCCTATATGCTATTCCAGGTCACTCTACGCGTATTCTAAGTTTCATCCAAATCGGTTCACTGGTTTAGGCGTGATTGATACACAAACGTCCAAATATCTAAACAAACTCACAAACTTTCAGCTTTATTATATGAGTGGGATGGACTAAGCTAAGCACTTAGGCATCGTCCTAGTAGAACGCGAATGTGCGATCATCGCAAGTTCGCGTAACACTAGTTCGTACAAACGCGCGATTATATTATCGCGGCTTTGACATCCCTAATATGTCATAAACCGCAACATGGTCAACCATTGCGGACTTGCGTGTAGCCTGCCTAAATCCATAGTATAAAAGAATGACAAATTAAGCAAATACCTACTCTCGTCGTGAGAACGTGATTAACATGCGATGGTTTGACAAAAAACGGGTAAATAAGTACGACAATCTTTGCAATGATTGTAAAAAAATCGTTTTATGTCTAGTTTGTACATTCATTTAAGTTTAAGGCCTGTACACGTGATCTTATGTTATCGTTGAATAATTAATATGATCTTTTTTACCAGTTTCTTATTCTATCACCGGTATTCACAAACATTACTATGAGGTCTCACAATGCGCGCGGACGCACAGGGTCCCAAAAACCTACTGATTTTGGGACCCTGTGCGTCCGCGCGCACTGTGAAACGTCAAAGTAATGTTTGTGAATACCGGTGTATGTCTCCCAAGCTCGCTTCGAAAACTATTTTTTAAACTCTTAATCGAGATTTTTTAATCAACCTCAGGGAACATTTCAATGAGTTCTACATAGTTTCTAGTTACCTACACCATGAATTACTCACTTGAATAGTCAGCGCGAAAAACGTTCAAAGTATGTTAAAACGCTCACGTCTTATCAATGTTTGGATTTTTACACATTAAAATATTTATGTTAGGCATTATCGGGTTTCATAATAAAAGGGCTAATTAGTTTCATCAACCAGTTGAACATAGGGAGGGATGTTTTCCTACCATGACGAATATCTTCGATTGACGACCTTTTTGGGTGATTCAACCAATACCACAATACCAATACCAAGGAGTTTATTCCTTCCCTCAGTAATCAAAATAAATCGGTTTTAAACTGCCCGTAAAGATCGAAATATTGGCAAATCTATGAAGTTCCCGTGAGTTTGTCCCAAAATCAAAATTCCATTGAAGGAATGTTTTCATGTTTTATATGTGTCGTCGGCATATTGTTGAATTAGGCGATTGTTGAATTAGGTTTATCATGATATACCTAATTCAACAATCGCTTCGCTCGCTCGCATCGTACGATTTTTTTTTACTAACCTAACCAACTAATTTCGATCTAAGTACCTAAATGCTTATCATTCTCATCTTTTATACTAGATCATTGATCGTTATGCATTGAACGATACGGCGGGCGTCAGATAGGAAGATCGTGAAATGGCGTCGTTGAACGATATGCCTCTTGCCTAGGCATATCATGATATGGCTAATTCAACGGTTTGCCTACGACATGTGTATAAGCGAATATACTCTCAAACTCTTGTTTCATGATTTATGTAGAAGTAATTGCGATGAAGGTAAATACAAGTTATTGGTTTTGAATCATTGTACGGCTTCGTAGAAACAATGTGGACATTACTCGTGTGTACATAAATGTCGCTTGTGTTACAAACATTTTACAATCGTGTTAGTTATCTATAGTTTACTAGTGACCCAACCAGGTTTCACACGGTAAAATCTCTAATACTTAAGGATCTTTCATTTTAAACTACACAAACTGACAAGGCCTCACATTTGATCGTGTCAATTTAATTCCTAAGTTGATTTAAGTTTTCACTTCAGAATTTATCTTTTATTGATTTTTTAGGACATGTTGCATAATATTTTTATGGAGGAACAGACGTTTCATCAATCACAGCGCAGCTACATTACGTCACACTCGAATGGACTAAGTTATACAAGAAGCAACAATCAATTGCAAGGGTAGTCTTTAACGATTTTCATAACAAAACAAAAAAATATCATTACATAAATATTTTTTTATTTATTTGTTGAACCCAATTCCTAAATTAAGTTGGTTTAAAATGAAAGACCCTGTATGAATACCAACGTTTGTAACCTAAGACCTAACATATTAATCACTACAGAAAAGTCGTTTATGCAAATTCATGGGTATTAATGAATGAAGGTGACTTAGAATAAAATATCCAGTACAATAGGTACCTATTGATGATAATTATGACACTTATGTATACTTTACGAAGATGACGAGTGATAGGGGAGAGTGGAAGAGCGGGGTAAGGGCAGGCAAATGATGATGTAGGTATTGTAAATTTTACCTACAGACTTCGGTACGGGTCAGCGTCACCAAATGGTAACCCCCCCTGCCGTTTAAACCACCATATTAGGGGGGGGGGGGGTTACCAATTGGTGACGCTGACGTTCCAATTTTACAATACTAATATTACATCAACTATGAACTCAAGTGAAAACCTTCCAACCTTTAAAAGCGGTACGTAAATATTTTGTGACATTTCTCCAGTCTTCATGCAAATGAGTTCGTATTAACCCAGCTGTAGTATGTGTACAAACGGACAGGTACACACCGGCATACGTTATTGTTGGGATATTACATCTCCAAGTGGTGGTTAAAATATAGTTTTCAGCAATAGGAAATTTCTTCTTCTTCTTTTATTTAGTGGCAATCTACACAACTAGGTGCAATTCTGCCAATGTCAAGTTTTAAATACCTATTGATTTATAGTCATGTCAGTCAGTCAAGTCATGTTGATGGTTTGAACAAAACATGGCGGCTTGTTTTCTTCAAAACTTTTAACGGAAATTTTTCGTCAAATGAGAAATCTGCTTCAATACTCCCCCATTCCATTTTCCAGATCTCCTGTTTCAAATCCAAGGCTTCATTAGTAAAATGCCACCGAAATTACATAATAAAACTTAGTAAAACACAAGAAAAATTAAATAAAATAGCAGAGCAGTGCTTCTTGCTAAAATGGCGAAAAACAACTCCATTAGGTACTTTGTAGGATAAGTATCAATCGTTATCTAGGCAGGTGACTTTGACAAGATAAGTATTCTGATTTTAAATCGAAGATGTAGACAAGGAAAATAAGAAGGAGAACAATAAGTACTTAGTAAGTAATAATAATAGTAGTACCAAATAGTAAAAAATAATGTTAATTTGATATAATGATAGCGAAAATCTATAAAACTTATTCATCTGTTAAACTGTTGTGCATCTGTTGTTTTACTTATAAGACACTTCCTACCTGAATTATTGCTATGTTGTGTTGCTTTTTTACTGAATAGAATAAGTACCTATCTAAAAAATATATCATCATTGGCCTGCCCTTTTCCCGCTCATGCGGGGTCGGCACAACATGTTCTCTTTCTCCACTCTCCTCTATCACTCGTCATCTCCATATCACTATCTAAAAAATATAATCCCTGTAGAATTATTTATGAGAGTTTGCAAGCCCATCGCCGTTTGCATGACACATTGTATGCAATTTTGTAGGAATGATAAGTATAACAGTGTCAATTTGTTCCAGTAGGTACTGACTAGATCTGGTTGGGCGTAGGTCTTCAATGGGTTGCTTCCTTTAGCATAATCTACTACACCTACTTCAACTTTTTGTACACATTTGTAAAGATTCATTCATACCATAAACTATATACCTAACCACAGATATTTTTCGATTTTATATTTGCACCATAGACAATTATTGTCCTAGAACAACCTCTACGTCAGCGTAGCACCTGCTACGCACATAACATTATTCCTAACAACTCTGAAAATAAATGATTAGGTACTGTTTTAATCTACCTTATCATTTTCTTCCAAATGAATCCGTATTAAACGCAAAATTCAAGGAAATAAAACTTCTTTTCTTTTTTATTTGTAGGTTAAAAACCTACTTAAAATGACAGGTATATTCCGACAGGAAGGGAGGCTTTTGCTCTGCAGGAGAACGAGTTATGAATAGTTTAGAAAGATGTTCGACCTTATTTCGAAGCCTTGAAAAAAAAGACAGTTCGGAATTTGAATTTTGTTCTTCGAACAGTTTCAGTGTATCGTGTCCACGTGCGTTCCAATTACGAAATGCAATCACAAGCGCACCGTAATATCGATAGGTCGATGTACAATCGATTTTATAAATATCTCTTACGAAATACACCTTTGTAATGTTTATTGGTATTTTTTTCAATACTAGAATGCATGTCAAGGTAGGATTTAAGTCCTATTGGAATTCGACCTGATAAAATTATTTACCAAGTGGGACATGTGTGTGACTCAAATGCGTAATGAGAGCTGACGAAATACATGTTTGTTGTCCGAAGATAGTCTTATATTTTAAAATATCACATGAAACACCTTACACGAGAGTACTTCGAAGCATGAAGAAGGACTCTTCCATAGTAGTACCCTACGGTGCGTATTGTTTTTAAATCATATTTAGTACCTTATCTATTCTTTTTTTTAATTAAATATTTTGATTCCTTACCTAATGTTGATTATAATAATAAGACGGCTGATGATAATGATAATTTTATATATAAAAACAAACAGTCCAGAAAAATCATACAAAATACACGCCTAGGTACATCTATAGTCAATCATCAATTGTATTATCTTAGTTGGATCGATGTAGGTCCTGAGATTTCAATCACTTTTAGATCGTTTTCGCAATTCGAATCGCTTTTTCCCATCACTATAATTCCGCATTGTCGCGGTGCCTTCGTTTAGTATTGTCGCTGTTGCAACACCAGTGTCGTGTCCCTAACCATCCTCTTCCTTTCTATGTGTCACGCAACTTGACGTCTTGCACAATCTGTCAAACTGACATTTAGGTGTTTTTTCTTGGTAGCTAGATTTAGAGTTGTCCTGTAATACCTACTCGACTGATATTTTTTTTATTAGCCTATAGATGTGTCCCGCTAACGACCATTCACTTTCCACTCTTTGCTCTTCCCAAAAGTCATCCATCCTATCCCATACCACAAAATACAGGGAAGCCCATACTCCGGAAAGATAAAACAATGAGTACCTACCTACTTAGGTACTTACAATGTTTCTTTTATAAGACAGGAAAAAACAATCGAGGGAATGAAATTCAGTCTGTTGTACAGTACAACCGATCATTAGATCTCTGAAGTAGCAACGCAGAACCCATTTTTGATGAAGCCTAAAAGTCGAAGACAGCGTTGTATAGCTGCCTCGCTCACTCACTTAGTTTGTTGTATCGTACTATCTCGCCTACTCTACCAAACCTGCGCAATCGGCACCTAACAGAGAGCTAAAGATTGGTTGTGCGTACCAATACTTACTTACCTACACGAAGAAGTTTTAGATTTAAACGATCAAAATGTCCTGTGTTAGTTCGAGAATTACCTACCTACAAGTTAAAAATAAATCATATGAAACAAATTTTGAAAGAAATTATCGTAATTTACGCATTGCCATTACGCATGCGTGTTGCGGCATCGATAAGAGTGTTTGAGCAGTGGTAACTACTTTCATGACGAGCGGTGGAACAATGCATCATTTGGTGTCGAACACGTGTGGGTACATTTCTTACGAACTGAACTTACCTACACATACATAGGTATGTGAAATTATGATACGTATAAACATAGGTAAATTCAATTGTATTATGACCGGCTTATACGGTGACGGCAATAAATTGATGAAGTCGCAGAATATGAAGACGAGACTGGCCTAAGGCTCAATGCATGTCGAATTGGCAAGCGACGCGACTATTAGTTTTATAGCAAGCCATTATAAACCTTATAAACAATGGTACAAGATATAGAAACGCTTGCTATAAAACTAATTGACGCGTCGCTTGTCAATTCAATGTGCATTGAGCCTAAGGTCAGCAGTGGGTGTTATTAGGTTCCTGTGGTTCTATAATAGGTTGAGATAATGATGAGTTCATACGATCCATGCATGAGCGGAATTCATAATAATAATTTATTTTGAACTTTGTATGGAATAAAAAATAAAATAACATATTAATTGTCTTTTCTCATGTCATTTAGAGTAAAGGATATAACAATGTTTTTATAAATCAGCAGATACATTAATACATTTCAATTGCTACATAAATAAAAGTACTTATGTACCTATATCATAAATAAAAATTATTACTATCACGCGATAAAAATGATTCATAGTACAGTTAGCGACAGAAATTCATGAACAAAATTGACGACCTCTGTGGCGCTGTAGGTGAAACCGTGCTTGGGACGCAGAACGTTGCGGGTTTGATCCCCGCCGCGGGATAAATGTTTGTATGATCTGCAAATATTTGCTGTGTAAAAAGACAACTACCGAAAACTGAGGGGTTGCAATCAGACCATGATTCTAAACATATTTAACGTTCAAACTCAATTTTTTTACTAAGCTTAGTTATTTTATGTTATTTTCGGTTATTTACTACTATTACAACATAATAAGACACACCTACCTAATAATTTCATTTGTAAAAGAAAAAAAAAACCTGTTAAAACTCAAAATCCAGCAATCTACGTAAAACAACGCGCCCAGAACATACGCAAACAGGACTCTTCAAACGCTGTTTTCTCCGAATATACCTAATGATTTTTTCGGAAAATCCGTTTGGATTTGGTGTGTTGGGATGATGTAACTACCTACCCCTTGCGGCTTCGGTAGACGTCTTTTTTCACCCTGTATACTTTTTTGTTTGTAAATACTTACATAAATATTATACATAGAAACACCCAGACTCGCGATAAATATTTGCAGATCATACCTTCTGCTTCACAAGCGGGCTTTCACCCACTTTGCCACAGAGGTCGTCGAAGTTATATGGTATGATATTTTTTCCTTTTGCCAGATTAACTTCGCAAACAATAAAAGTGACTAATAAGGAAACGACCATGGTTTGAATGTGACCAGAGTAGCAAATTTATTAATAAAGACGACTAAGCCTTCGCTTTTATGATTACTATTTTAATTTAACTATTCCTGTAGGTAATAAATATCCAGGTGTTTATGGACATCTTACTTCCTTACCTTTAAGTATATTTATTTTACTTCCACCACAGAAAATGTATTTTATTGAGCAACATGGGTTTTATTATTATGCCCATCAACACAACAATAGAGAAAAATCTCTTCAAATGCAATCTATACTATACTAATATTATAAAGAGGAAAGATTTGTTTGTTTGTTTGAATTGAATAGGCTCCGAAACTACTGGACCGATTTGAAAAATTATTTCATCATTAGAATCCTTCATTATCCCTGATGAACATAGGCTATATTTTATCCCGGGAAAGTGAAGTTCTCCCGTACCGCAAGTAACACCACGACGGACAGCTAGTTAGAAATAAAAATCTGGGAGGGCATAATTTGCACAACACTATTTAGCCCCAAACTACAGACTAAGCACAGACCTAAGTTGAAATCGTCAAAATAGGTCGTCTACGTCGTCTCTATGGATGACAATTAGGTATACTACTTTTATACTTTTTGTTTGTAAATACATACAAATATTATACATAGAAAACATCCAGACCCGAGACAAATATACTACTCTACTACAATTGTCTTCAGAGCAATTCAAGCAAAGAACAAAAATAATAATCATCATCATCATCTCAGCCATCTAGCGTCCACTGCTGAACGTATGTCTAGATTTTGTCCCATAGATTTCCACAGCGATCGATCTTGTGCAGCCTGCACCCAACGGCTCCCAGCAACCCAAACAAAAATAATAAGTATGTATTGAGAATTATTTTTGTAGATGAAGTGAACCGGAAGTAAGTTGAAGATAAAAATACTTTATTTTACCTAAATACGATGTACTACTTCATGTGAATAAACTTTCAAGGAATTATCATTTTTTTCCTTTGTAGGTTTTATTCAAGATAATGTTGTTTAAATTACAAAAAATAACCTAGGTATTAATACTTTGAACGAATTAAATGTAGGCATATTATTTAGTTTCGCACTTGAACTTGAACTGTTTCTGTCATGCGTCATAAATTTTAAAACAGCGTTTTTATTGCTCCAACTTGGATGTTATAATGAAGTACTATGAGATGTTTGATACCTCTTCCGAGGCGTGACATTGGCATGTCAGATATCGTTGACATTTTACTATCTCTTGTCATAATGTTCAGCTGTCACATTGACTTGATATCTGATCGCATAAAAAATGGTTGTCAGATTTTTTATTATACTTACCGATTAACACGTTCACTGCGCCATCATTTTCAAAAAACTTTCAGCTGGTGCTTTGGAGACCTAAAAGATCTCTAAACTAACCTACCCTTTGGTGCGTTTGAGACCTAATCAGTCTCCTAAAAATACAGTTTTGAAAATAATTTATATCTTCCAAAAAACCAATGACATAATATTTTGAAGTTTTTGTGGTTCAAGAGAGGCTATTGCTCTACATTTTGCTAGGTTCGCACGCAGTTATGACATTAGAATAAACTACAAATACCAAAAAAAAATTAGGTATCGATTGTATCTCTTACCGCAACCGAAGATAGTTCAATATGTGTAGTAAAGTAGTGATGGGAATAAAATAATATCTCGTCGATTGAAAAAGTTTTATTAAAAGTGTTTTTCATTAAAACATGGTAAGCACATTGATAGTTTGGGGTGTAGTGGGGTATCAGCGTCCACTCTGCTAGTCAGCCGGAAGCAGCAGAATGATGGTTGAAATCGTTGGTAGCCCATAAACCCTCACCAGTGGCTCCAAGTAGCTGTCCTGCATGCAGCGGCCACACCCCGGGAAACCACGTCGGCTCGTGGGCTAAACCTGGTGAGGGGCTCGAGTGCTTGCGCTCGAGTTTAGCGGTTTCTCCCCGCTTAGTGCTGTAAGTCTGCCTCGGCCCTTAGCAATCCACCCTCGGTGGCGAGGCAGCAGGGCAATGTGGATGGCCTTAAGGGCGACGATGGGGGACATTAGTCATCGTCGGCTAGATACAACAAGTATTCCCAAGGAGGGTTGACGTCAGGCAGGCGGCCGGTCATAAAACACTGCCAAATCCAACGTACAACATGGTTCAAGGAATAAATGGAATGCGTTATAATGTTAGGGCGTACCCCCGAGGCGACGCGCAGGCGCAGCACCCGGCGACTGTGGGAAATGGACTAGGGTTGTTGCATCAGGGACGGGTGCAACGTAAGACGCGAGTCCAGGATGTAAGAATGAGGATGGCTAGTTGGAATATAGGTACGATGACTGGAAGGAGTAGAGAATTAGCGGATGTGTTAGAAAGGAGAAGAATAAATGTAGCATGCCTGCAAGAGACGAAATGGAAGGGTACGAAAGCAAGAGAAATAGGATTAGGTTATAAGTTCTTCTATTGTGGGAGTGATGGAAAGAGGAATGGTGTGGGAGTCGTACTTGATAAAGAATTGAAAAAATGTGTGACGGATGTAAAGAGAATGAACGACCGTGTAATAGTTGTAAAAGTGTTAGTAGGAGAGTTGGTTTGGAATATAGTGAGTGTGTATGCCCCGCAAAGCGGATGTGATGATGTAGTGAAAGACACATTTTGGGAGAATTTTGATGCGGTGATAATGAGTATACCTGATGAAGAAGAAATATATATAGGTGGAGATTTTAATGGGCATGTGGGAAGAATGAATGAAGGGTATGAAAGAGTACATGGGGGTTGGGGCTTTGGTAACAAAAACCAGGATGGGGAAGCTATTTTACAAGCAGCTTCAGCTTTCGACCTAGCCGTAGTGAACACATATTTTAAAAAACGAGAACAACATTTGATCACCTACCAAAGTGGCAATCACAGCACACAAATAGATTATTTTTTGATCAGGAGAAATAGGTTAAAAGTGGCCGTAGACTGTAAGACGATACCAGGCGAGGCTTTGGTTTCTCAACATAGACTATTGGTATTGGAAATTAAACATAAAATCAAAACTGCTAAAGCCAAAGTAAAGCCCCCAGCCAAAATTAAATGGCATCTATTAGAAAAGAAAGAGTATGCATGCGAGTTTCAAAAAAGAGTGGTTGACAAAATGATTGAAATGGATGAAGGTATGAATGCAAAATCCAGTAATGAGTGTTGGAATGAAATGGCGGAATGTATTAGGCAAGCGGCGAAGGATGTTTTCGGGGAAACAAAAGGTAAAGGAATAATTGATAAGGATACTTGGTGGTGGAATGAGGAGGTACAAACAATTTTGAAAGAGAAAAAGAATGCCTTTAAAGAATGGAAGAATGTCGAGGATGTTAATGTTAGTGTGAAAGAGAATAAAAGGAGAATATACGCGGAATGTAAGAAAAAAGCTAAAAGAGCAGTTGCAGTAGCGAGGGCTCAAGTACAACAAAAATTGTATGAATCATTGGAAAGCCCCCAAGGACAGAAACAGCTCTATAGGCTGGCAAAAGCAAGAGAGAAGAATGCAAGAGATTTGATACATGTGAAGTGTATAAAAGATGAAGGTGGAAAGGTGCTAACGAAAGATGAGGAAATAAAGGAACGCTGGAAGAGATATTTTGAAAGACTTATGAATGAAGAGAATAAATGGAGCGGTGTCCTTGACAAAGCACCTGCTAACGTGGGAATGGTGAGAGAGATATGCGTGGAAGAAGTGCGAATGGCCGTTCAAAACATGAAGAATGGAAGAACGACAGGCCCAGATGGAATCCCAGTTGAAGTATGGAAGGTTTTGCGAGCTGATGGATGGAAGTGGCTGACTTTATTCTTCAATAAGTTGTTGCAAGAAGAGGCGATCCCAGATGAATGGTGTAGCAGTTCGCTGGTGCCCATTTACAAGAACAAGGGTGATGTACAGGACTGCAACAATTATCGAGGAATAAAGCTCATGTCACATAGTATGAAAGTTGGGAGAAAGTGATAGCGAGACGAATGAGAGAAGAGAGTGAGGTATCACGGAACCAGTTTGGGTTTATGCCGGGACGCAGTACAACGGACGCCATATTCGCTCTAAGGCAAGTCTGCGAGAAGTACAAACGTGCGCACAAAAACTTGCATATGGTGTTCGTTGACCTAGAGAAGGCGTACGACAGAGTGCCCCGTGAGGTTCTGTGGTGGGCTATGAAAGAGAAGAGAGTGCCTGAGAAATATTTACAACTAGTGCGTGCCATGTATAGAGACGCAAGCACGTACGTCCGGTCTGAGGCTGGTGCTACGGATAGGTTCGGTGTGGCTGTAGGCCTGCACCAGGGATCGGCGTTAAGCCCATACTTGTTCCTCCTGGTGATGGATGCATTGACATCAAACATACAGGAGGAGGCACCCTGGTGCATGCTCTTCGCCGATGATATCGTCCTTGTGGGGGAAGATGCTTCTGAGGTTCAGAGCAGGCTGGGAAAATGGCGGGAGAGACTGGAAAAAGTGGGCTTAAAAATAAGCAGAACCAAAACTGAACACCTGTTTTGTAATTTCGGAGGTTCTTCCAGCTTCTCTCCCATCGCCTTAGATGGTGTATCCCTTCCAGTCTGCTCCGATTTTCGATACCTCGGATCATTGATCCAAGATGATGGAGGAATAGACCGAGACGTCAAAAATAGAATGAATGCGGGATGGATGAAATGGCGACAGGTCTCGGGAACAACTTGTGACCCTTGTATGCCCCTTAAACTTAAGGGGAAAATCTACAAGACGGACAGACCTGTCGTGCTGTATGGATCTGAGTGCTGGGCTACGAAAGTGACGGATGAAAGAAGAGTGCATGCGACAGAGATGCGAATGTTGAGATGGATGTGCGGAGTGACGCGAATGGATAAGGTGAGGAATGAATATATTAGGGGAAGTCTGAAAGTAGCGCCGGTGACTGAAAAATTGAGGAGCAATAGGTTAGCGTGGTATGGGCATGTAATGCGGAGGGATGAAAGTCACGTAACTAAAAGGGTGATGGAAATGAATGTGGATGGATATGTGAGTAGAGGTAGACCAAAGAAAAGATGGATGGATTGTGTGAAAGAAGATATGGGTAAGAAGGGAGTGAATACGAAGATGACGAGTGATAGGGGAGAGTGGAAGAAGAGAACATGTTGTGCCGACCCTGCATAAGCGGGATAAGGGCAGGCAAATGATGAAGCACATTGATAGTTTGCATTGCGCGCTAATGGTAATAATTCTTTTGGCTTTTTTAGAAGCATCAGTGCTGTTGAATGTACGTCGTAATTTTTCTTAACTGAACGATGCAGCAGTATAATCCGGCGTTGAGTTTTCGTTTTTAGAAATCTCACCAAACGAAATAGACTTTTTACACTTTTTTCCTTTAGAATTACTCATTGTTTATTAACAATAATCAACACACTTTAAAATACAATTACGTAGTGATATTTTCGAACGTGCGCACGTCGATGCTAGGACAACACTAAATCGAGTCACGCGGCGCCCGCGCCGCCCACCCTCCCTCTCTTACGAGGCGTACGATTTCACGAGTACCGACAGGTCTCCTGACGCAAGGAATTGAAATAATTATACTACTGTGCGTTAGGGACCTAATCCATCTCTATAATTTTTTTTTATGTCCTTGAATTCACCTTTAAATAGGAAGCAAATATGTATATTTGTCTTACTCATACTTAAAGAACTTTACACGTTAGAGCCTCCCGCAAGGAGTGAAACAACACGATTATAGTCAACGCACAATACAAAATTCCTGCAAGAGATCTGATAGATCTCGTAATGCAACGAACGTGTTAAATAAATATTACAGTAGTATTGTGAGTAAACCAATTCAAAATGTTTATTTATTGTTTGTACTAACATAATTAAATAATACATCAATACCTAAATAGTAAGTAATGATTTTACATTGTAGATTAACCCAAATTCACATTTATCAATACATTTAAAGGTGTTTGATGTTTATTTTGGTATAATAGGTAAGTTCTGGAACTACTGATCCAACTTGTTTTTTTCTGGTTTTATTATAAACAAACATCAAAGCAATCACAGTAACAATCATAATAACAATCATAGTACAAGCTATGCTTAGTTTGGGGCTAGATGATGCTGTGTGAAAAATGTTTAGCATTATTTATTTATTTATTATTCCTGGAGTTCGTAAGTTAAGGTTTACCACACCACGTATGCTACGACGCCGCGGGCGGGCAGCTACTCCTTTATTTATTAGATAGCGCTGACATTTCACTATCTGTCACACGTGCTGCTGTCACTTTGACGTTCTTATCATAAAGCAGAAAATCTTTCGTCATAATTATGCAATAGGATGTGTAGCGCAATAGTAATGTGCCTATAGTGTTTAATGAATGATCAAAATCAGTGTTCACTGATCCATAATATTTGGGTTATCTATTACCTAAGGCTAATCTGCTAACTTAATAGGTAATCTTAACCGCAAGTTATGCAATCCTCTCACATCATAGTGTTACTCATTCGTGCAATTCAAAAATTAACTGGATTGCCATTATTATTTCATAACATTGATTTAAACCTACTTATTGGTATTGCTATCAATTGGTTAGGCAATTTTATTAGAATTTATTTCAATATTTCCTGGTTTGTTTTTTCACATAGGTAGGTACAAAAGTCATCTAACTGTTGCAGTCATCCTAATCTATCTATCTATATAAATAAAAATGAATTGCTGTTCGTTAGTCTGCTTAAAAATCTAGAACGGCTGAACCGATTTGGATAATTTTGGTCTTGAAATATTCATGAAAGTCCAGGGAAGGTTTAAACGGTGAGAAAAATAAGAGATAAGAGAAAATAATAAAAACGACAATTTAGTTTTCCAATACAAAATGTTTTTAGCTGTGAAATGAGGTTTGATCACTTTGGTCTGTTACTTCCTAGCTCTGAAATGCTCTTTGGTCTGTTTTGTTTCAGAAATGAAAAAAAAACACTCTTCTACGACCCTTATTTATTAATAGCGATATTAATACTTAGGTATACTACGGCAAAACAACGTTTGCCGCGGGTCAGCTAGTAATTATTAAATGTATAAGTATCTGAAAGTTTGTGTTTCAATCGCTCACGTAAGCCGATTTGGATGAAACTTGGTGTAGGTCATAACCTTATTGTAATTAAGCTCATGACCTATACCCTACATCATGAGATAATGTAGACTAGGGTAGTATTTCAAATTTTGATGCTACCTGAACAAAGCATCGGGCAGAAGCTAGCGAAGAATGGTTTAAACATTTCATTTGGTTCCGTACACGCATCGCGTATCTGCTAGAGTTGCAAAAGTATGCATTTTGCCTTACGAAGCGTGTCGACGCCAAGGGCTCGTAAAAGTGGGTCAAATGTCTAATTAAAATGCGTATGATTATGCATTCCCATGCATTTATAGACTTGCATCTGTATGTCAGTGAGTCAAGTTCAGAAACTTGAAGCAGTCTTCATCTAGGGTTCTGTACAAAAGAACCATAGCTCAGGTTCACATCAAGATAATAAATACACTTCTTGTTCACATCTGAAGCTTCTTTAACAAATGTGGCAATAGATTTTGGGCAGGACTTATTATTGCATAGGAAAATTGACAAAATTTTTGCTTTTATTTAACAGGTAGGTAAATAGGGTGTTTTGAAATTCCAAAAAAAAACATACAGTCGAATTGAGAACCTCCTCCTTTTTTTGAAGTCGGTTAACAAAGTAAAGTAAGTAATACCGTAATACCTAAGTACAACTAATTTCTTGGTGTGAAAGTGGGGTTAGATATGCACATAGCAATAGAGCATAAGAGTTCATCAACGGACTTCAAGGAGGCCATCATCACCATCATAATACCTCAAGATCGTATGCCAATCCCATCGATAAGCCAGAGTACACTTATAGCCGACAAAGCGACTCCGTGAAGGTTTTGTTTTTGCTCAGCTTTTTTTGCAAACATTCGTTCTTTCGGTGTGACAAACAAGGTTGGCGATTTATAAAGCGTTTATTTTTAACTAGCTGTTCGCCGCGGTGTTACTCGCGGTCCCTCGGGAAAAGATCACTTTCCCGTGATAAAATATAGCCTATGTTCATCAGAGATAATGTAGGATTCTAATGGTGAAAGAATTTTTCAAATCGGTCCAGTAGTTTCGGAGCCTATTCAATTCAAACAAACAAACAAACAAATCATTCCTCTTTAGAACCATCATCATCATCAAACTTAAGAGCTCAGCTCTTGTCGGTGCAATGATGCAACTTCCTCCACCTCTCCCTTTCAAATGCGGATTCCTTTACTTCTTTATACGACATGACAGCGATCTTCTCCTTTATCTGACTCATGAAATTGATTCTAGGCCTGCCTCTTCCTCGTCTTCCTTCTACTTTTCCTTCTATGATGTTCTTAATAAAGCTGTCTTTAGAACCAGATAACTGATATAACATGTATCCAAAATGTATTTGGAAATGCCTCTGACTACCCCCTTAGACATCTTCAAAGGATCTGGAATACATAAAAGACCTGAGAAAATGTCTAGCGCCTTGGGGATACAGTCTTGACCCTGTTTTAATATAATAAGAGTATTACTATCTGGAACTTACTTATATTGCTATCTGAAAAAGATCTTATTTCAAAATAAGTTTTCATAGAAAATGCCGGAAGCCTCGTTTTGTCGTCTTCGTTTCCTAGATATGTGTCCTCTTGTCTCTCTGGCGTGGCGTGGACCTAATCTATTTCCTTGAACTAAAGTGGCATCAATTCAAATTCTTATCTGATGTTGTAAATCTGTGTCTGTGAATTTGAGGGTTTCAGCAGCGAAGCAGTAAATAAGGAAGTACCTAGTACCTACACTGTTTTTCTTCCAAGGAAGTAATTATTTGCCTTAAGATAAAATATAGGTTTGGGTTAAGGTGAGGTCTTCGTTATCATTTAAATGAGTAAACGTCGAATTGAAGGTCGTTGTAATTGGAAAGTTTTGGATGACCATGGTGTTGTTATTTTAAGCCTATTCGCACATGCGCACTAATTTAGTTTTATCTTAAGCCTTACAAACAAAAAGTATATAATTAAGGTAAGCTTTGCTTAGTTTGGGGCTAGATGACACTGTGAAATGTTGTTAGAAATACAAATCACATATAATATTGTCTTTGGTTACATCTAATAAACAATCCTTGTAGTGTGAACACAATCTTTGTGGTGTGAACGCTAAGCTATGGTTGCTCTATGGTTGTATCTAGTTTTACTCTATGGTTTGGCTAACACGTTGTGTGGTTTTGAATAAAGTGTCTGTTGTCAGAATATAATCTAAATATCGTGTTTTATTAAATGTGTCCAGATTGTTTTTTTAATATTATACAGGGTTATGTGTAAAACATCGGTAACCTCTCAGGACTATGTTACCAACATTATACCTAATCAACAACTTTTGTTCAATGACTTTTAAAAATTCATCATATTTTAGTTCATCAGATTTTCATACAAAAATAAAAATATTTAAATTGAACGCTCTAAATGTTACGAAGTCTATGCGAAGCAAAAGAAAGCGATAGTACAAAGCGAGGGGAGCGGGGTTAGCGCTTGAACTTCACCTATTTAATACAGAGTTGAATTGTGTTAGATAGGACAACGAAATCTTGAAGGCTGGTTTTTGCCTTTTTGGTAAATGTATTATGTTTTGTAAAAAGTCATAGAACAAAAGTTGTTGTTTATGATGATAGTAATACCTATAGTCCTGAGAGGTTACCGGTGTTTTACAAATAACCCTGTATAGTTGGAAGGATATGAGGGAGACCTTCGCCCAGAGTACAGTGGAAAAATATAGGTTAAAACAATTCTCCACAGTAGGTACTTAATACAGGTACCTACCTACAACTAAGTACATTTGTGTCAGTGTAGTGTTTAATCTGTTGTTTTGTCGCAACAACAAACAACTACCTACTTAATGAACGTCACTTGATGTAAACAACGCGGATTTACTCTCCAATAGCACGTGCCTGACAAGTGTTGATAGTACACACGTCTGTTAAATATATACAATTATCGTTTGTCTGACTGACTCAACTGTTCTACAAATCTTCTTAGTGGGTATAATACCTATAATGAGTTATTTATACTTATGGAAGAAAATGTTTTTTTTCTGATTGTCTATGATGCTTCGTAAAGGCAAAAAAAAAGGTCTTTTACCTACCCAATGCAAGGAGTGGTGCAAATTCCCAGAAAAACATCATTTCTACATACCATAGTAACATATTCAAGAGTAAATGTGGAAAATAACAAGTGGATAAGGATTGAACACACCGTAATTTGTACAGTGATAATTGTAATATAATGTGCACGTTTCGTTTTCACTTTTAACTTATCAGTGTTTGTCGCGTAGTTTTTAAAATTTCACTAATTTAACTTGTTTCACATCAATAAACTTGAATACATAGTCGATACGTACGTTTACCTACCCCAGTCAGGGTTTAACAAAAAAATATAAGATTTATTTTCTAAAAAAATTACGGAATGTTAACGATGCTATTCACACTTTAAATAGATGAGGAGGTAAAACAGTTTTCTTTGAAAGCAAAATGATTTAATCAAGTACATCGGAAAATAGTAAGATGAAAAATAAATAAATAAATAAAATAAGTTTTATTTTGCGTCACAAATTTCGTCGAGTCAAGCTCGTCTCTCCACCGTCGCCGTGGTCTGCCGCGTGGTCGTCTCCTGTCCCGTGAGATCCACTCTGTGGTGATTCGTGTGGAATGTGGAGAGACGAACTTGACTCTTACTCTCCACATTGGACAACATTAGCTTACAGTAGTTGAGTGGAAGAAAGGAAGGGAGGCCTTTTCCCTGCAGTGGGACATCACGGGCGCATTATAATAAATAATAATCACAAAATGAAAAGATTTATTTTCTCTCATCTAGCTTGAGTCATGCACTTTATTTATGTCCTCATTATATCGAACTACGTATCTGCCAAGGACACAAACCTAGGTAATTGTTAGTTTGTTCACGGTCGCGTAAATAAAGCAGTTTTGTTAAATTTAAATAAAACATTTTGTTATTTTTGCAAACTTGATTATCAAGTTTATATTATGTTTTATGACCATCACACATTATGCTTTTAATAGATTACTTAATAATTATTTTAATTTAAGTTTTTTTAGACGGTTGAAAGGAATTGTGGGTGTGGAAATTATGGGACAGCAAGGTTAAAAATATAAATAATGAAAGAAAGAAAGAAAATACGTTTATTTAGCACGAACGAAACGACACAAAGATAAAACAGAGGCTGATTAGATTTTTTTTTATTTTTTTTATTTAATGCTGGACATTTCACACAGCGTCATCTAGCCTCAAACTAAGCCAAGCTTAGTCTTTCTTAAACTTTCGCGATCACTATTCATAATTACGTATTAATTAATTAAACGGGATTTAACGCGTACCTTAAATACTTTTTGTTTGTAAATCCATACTAATATTATAAATGTGAAAGTAACTCTGTCTGTCTGTCTGTCTGTCTGTCTGTCTGTCTGTCTGTCTGTCTGTTTGTTACCTTTTCACGCCCAAACCGCTGAACCGATTAAGCTGAAATTTGGCATGGATAAAGAGTATACCCCAGGGATGGACATAGGCTACTTTTTTTTGTCAATTACCATAAGGGGGCGGGAAAATAAGGGTTGGAAGTTTGTATGGGGAAAAAAGTTAAGCAACCCTGGGCGCGGTCATAAAAAGGATGGGTGACCGCCGCCAGCCACTTTTTGCACTCTAGATTTTTTTACTTTTTTTTGTATTTTGCATAATAAATTATTTTAAAATTAATGATAAACATGTAACATGTGTATTCCCACCCATCAATATATCCGAACTCCGAAGTTATGATTTTTTGATATTAAAATATTTTTTCCTTGGCCATAGTTAGAACGCCATCTATCGGTCTTGAGGTCAAAACTACTTTACACTTTTTCTCCTAGGTGGCGTTTCTAGCGGAGATCGAAATACGAAGGAGTATAATTTTTTTTGATTTTGAGTTTTGAAAAGTTAATGGAGATTTTTGCTTAGAGATTTCAATATTTTTATATTGCTGACGAAGTCGCGGGTAGGTAATATTAGTTAATCGTTTTATTTCGAAATTCAACACCATACAGTACTTGCTAAGTATTCAAAAAAAAATATGTTTCGATTCAATTTCTTCAAAAAAATTGCCGCTCGCTTCAGGGATTCTATACCAATTACCGTATTCGTTTTGTTCTTAGCATTGCAACATCTGGGTAAGATTTTCCCTACCTCTATCTTGGGATTCTTGAGAGAAACATAAATATAAAAAAAATATTATTATTATATCAAGCGACGGAGTTTTATATTTTGTATATACCTACTCTCGATTCACTCAAAACTCCTCTACTTTGTTCCTAATAATGCGCAGACGAAGTTGCGCGGGTCAGCTAGTACATACATATTATACACAGAAACACCCAGACCCGAGACGAAATAAATATTTGCAGATCATACAAACAATAATCCCGCGGCGGGGAGCGAACCCGCAACCTTCAGCGTTCCAAGCGGGCTTTCACCCACTGCGCCACAGAGGTTCTCTAGAAAAAAAATGATTTTTGGATATTGCCATTTATGTACACTCTCTCACAGGTCAAAAATAGTGTGTAAATAGGTATCTATCTCCTCAATTTATGTCGCTAGATACCTCCTACGTCACCTGATACCGCAAGCAAACGAACCCGGGCGAAAACTAGTCGTGATCATAAGATAAAATTGATTGTAAGGACCTAAATGCGTGAAACCAGCAATTTCAATTCAATTCCTTATTACCTACACGTTGTTGTTTGGAATGCATTTAAAGCATTCTTTTATTTCATGACATTACAATCTTAAGCAGTAAGTTTCCGCTCTTTTAACTGACCAAGGTAAATAATCTAGCTGCGTACTTAGCATTTGTTTCGAACTGCCTACTAGGAGGTAGGTAAGACTTCGTCTATGGATATACTTATACAGGGTGTTATAAGACAACTACCGAAAACTGAGGGGTTGCAATCACAGACCATGATTCTAAACATATTCAGCGAATTTTTTTTTTGTCAACCTATACAATCCCACTGCTGGGCAAAGGTCTCCCCCATATCCCTCCAACCATCTCTCTCCTTCGAAATCTGCCACCACTCTCTCTCGAAGGAGTCGAGGTCGTCCCGCCAACGCTTCCTCGGCCGACCGCGACCATTTTTCGTTATTTTTGGCTATTTACTACCAGGACAACATAATAAGGCCATACCTACCTATAAAATTTCATTTATAAAAAAACAGTTAAAACTCAAAATGCAGCAATCTACGTAAAAAAACGCAAACAGTAATCTTCAAACGCTGTTTTTTTCGGAAAATCCTTTTGGATTTGGTTGTGTGTTGGGATGCTGTACCTACCCCTTTCGGCTTCGGGTATAAAGAATAGGTTTAAAATATATAATATAAGTATATAAATAATGTTTTGGCACGTCGGATTGCAACAGGTAGGTAACTCATTCCACATCCAACAATAATTACCTAACTAAAACATAATTTTCAAATAAATAATATATTCTAGAAGTTTATGATATCTTTATCCAACAAGTCCTCAACAAACAGTTTCAAGTACCTAAATAAAAAAAAACAATGCCTGCCGCGTTAGATAAAGAAAAACGTGTTGTAGCACACGTTTATATAATATTTCGACATCAGGTGCAACTGTTTACATAACAATATGTGACTATTTAATGTATTTTATCCCGAATCATTATCATAGTCCGAGCCGTGTTGGCCGAATGGGATAGTGCCTTGACTTTCGATCTAAAGGTCGCAGGTTCGCCGACCTTATACAATCCAATTTTAATATGATTGGTAATTTATTTTTATTACAATAAAACGTCAGAGGTCGTGCGTTTACGAAGAACGCTCGCCGTAAAGACCAAATTCCATAGAAACTTTAAACATAACACAACACTTTCCCTAGTGACTAACGAAACAGCTGCGAGAAGGCTGCTCAAACAAACGGACAATATCACTGCTTGAGCAAACACTAGTGATTTACACGTGCATAATCAATAGGTACATATATACACGTACAGATACACTTACATGAAGTACCTATCTCGTACATTGTTAGTGCACAAAAAGAATAAACAAAGTAAGAGACGAAAATTGATACATGATCGATGACTTTATCCCCCAGCATCATCATCCACAGCTTGATGTCTCCACTCATCTCATCCACTGCTGGGTATAAGTCTCCCTCAGCTTGTGCTATCCACCACGATCCTGTGCTAATCTGACCTAACGAACATGTTGTATGCCATCTAGTCACCCTTTCCCTTACTGCAAAATATGGGACTATAATACCTTCTTAGACTTGATTTCAAAAGATTATGTAGGTACTTATAAGTAGAGTAATCTTGCTAAGGTTGCCGGGAAGAAATCGTTTTCAGCGATAAGGCCGCCCATTGTACTAAGAACTTGTTATTGTTTGAAATGATTTGTTTTTATTAATTCCTTGGTGTACAATAAAGTGTTCATTCATTCATTATCTTTAAATGAGAAAGCTTTGCTATAATGCTACTGCTCCACCTGCATCTTAACGCGTTATAAAGTGACATATTATTTGAAAGAAAATGTATGTCACTTTTTAACGCGGGTAGATAGAGCAGTAGCAATAGGAAGAGAACAAGATCAAAGTGATGACGTAGACAAGAGTCACAAAAGTGCAATAAAGGTTGCACTCAGTCAAATCAAATAAGTCACTAATATTTGATCAAGTAAGTACCTATTTGTTCAGGAGCCTGAGCAGAGTACGATCATATTCATGTTAACGAACTTCTTGTTCATAAGACACAAGACAAGAGAACAAAGGTGTGGTCATTTTCCGTCTCCAAGTGTTATGTTCTCTCAGAAAACGTATTTATTTAGGTATAACCCCAGATCAATATATGAGTTATGTTGTGACTAAAACCCTGCTCAAGAATTTCTACGTGTATAGCCTTGACAAGCGTAAGACAAAAGAGTTAAAAGGGATTTAAAAAAATCCTTTCACCTTCGCAAGGTATTCAGCTTCTTTATAAAAAATTATGAACAAAAGCCTACAAAGAAATGAATACTCGACAAAAAACGTAGATGGGTAAGGAAGTATAAATTATACTCTTTCGTAGGAGCAATGAAATGGTATCTCCACAAAGAACGTGACAAATTCTTTCAGACGTAAATAATACTTCAAGTGTTTACATTTTCGTGACTAGAGCAAACTTACAGACAATGCTATGATTCACTGCAATGCACACATGTCCGATAAACTAAAGCATGCTTTACCTTCCGTATATCTTTCTAAATGCTATGCTATTGTTAATAGGATAGCAGGTAATCTTGAGCGAGGTAGGGACGTATAGAGTACGTTCATCTATTTGTGGCTGTTGCTCTACTTCTGGTCGTGTCGATGCTTCGTCAAATGAATTTAGAATAATAGCAGGCCCCTTTGATTGCTCTATCAGTGGCAGCATTTAGATCCTCTCGGTTCAGTGACTACCATACTGGCGGCCGTCCACGGCAGATCGTTTCCTGGTGGCAGTTTCTGTGAATTGTTGAAGCCCCCTGACTTCATCAACTCAACTACGCTCTATTGCTCAACTATGGGGTTTCAACATTCATGGAATTATGATGATTCTTCTAATATAAGAGATCGTCTCTTGTCGGCATAACTGATAGATCCTTCTTGATCCTTATCCAATTAGTTATTTCCAGGGCAGCCTCCTTGGTATCTTTATTATAGGTAAGATATAAAGCCGGGTCCGCAGCGACGTGTTTTCGTGTTTTTGTACAACATAACCTGTCAATTCGGGCTTGGCATAGACAAAAATAACAACAAAATGTTTTCCGAGAAGAATGGATAACATCCCCCGCATTTGCCTGCGGGGAGGGAAAGTGGTGTGTTGAAGAAGTCAATGTCAAATGTGTAAATTTTTTTGGTCTGGACCTAAGATAAATAGTGTACCAAAGAGGTACCATGCTAAATCCATGGTCTGGAACGTCTTGAATACTTACTTGTCTTGGTTTAGCACTTAGATTTTCATCATCTCATCATCGGCCTATATGACTGCTGGACATAGGCCTCCCCTAAATGACAGACGCACTGAGAAGACTTTCGTTTTCAAACATTGCGGTATAGGTGACGAGAAGACTCGACGTAGTTTTTCAAATGCTGCCCAACCCAGCTGAATCCTTCTCTTGGCCTCCTTCTCAAAGATGCTTCTACCTAACGGCAAAATCTGCCCGAGGTATGTGTACTGCGAGACAACTTCAAGAAGGTGACCATTAACAGCGACCATTATTGTGGAAATGCAGTGGACTAAAGAAAAAACTTTGCTTTAAATACAACTGTTAGGAGTAAGAACGGTGCTTTGGGATTTTACGTTGGAAGACTAAAGAAAAAAACTAAATCTAAAAATCTAAAACCTTTATATTTAGCATGGTACCTCTTTGATACATCCTATTTTTATATGGATAAAACAGTTTTCATGTCTTCTGCGTCGGAACTCATTTTTGAAATGTAAACAAAAACAATAACTACAAATAGGCGCAGAGGACGGGCGGTTATGTTTTTATTTTGTACAAAAACACAAAAACAAGTCGCTGCGGACCCGGCTTCAGCAACCTTTTCCTTCACTTAGGTTACATGAGTTATTATTATGAAGAGTTATTATTTATAAAAAAATACTTACTATGTGTTTTTTTTAATAGATTAAAAACTTGTTGTGGCAAAATTATTTTTAACAATATTTAACTCTTTTGTGTTCACATAATTTGATTATGAATTTAGAACTGATCAAATTGTATGAACCTACCTTATTGTATGAAATATAGGTAAAGGATTGTTATCTGTTTTGTGATCTATAAAAAAATAATAACGCATGTCTCTAAAGCAGGGTCCACAGCGCCATGTTTTAGTGTTTTCTAACATGTTAGTATTGTTTTCCACCAATGGCATGTGCCTATTCGGTTAATAACATGTTAAAAACACGAAAACACGGCGCTGTGGACCCGGTTTAAAAGAAACATATTATATGATATATACGATATAATTATAAAGAGGAAAGATTTGTTTGTTTGTTTGAAATGAATAGGCTCCGAAACTACTGGACCGATTTGAAAAATTCTTTCACTAATAGAATGCTACATTATCCCCGATGAACATAGGCTATATTTTATCCCGGGGAAGTGAAGTTTTCCCGAGGGATCGCGGGTAACACCGCGGCGGACAGCTAGTATATGATAAAATACAACCGTTTTATCACCGTTATTGTGTTTGTAGAATTAATTGAAACTAGAATATTAGGTACAGTTTACTTACTAGCCAACTTAAGTGCGGTGCGGGATATAATAGGTGCCTGAATGTAATTGACTTGTAATTGGTATCAAATCACTCAAAATATCATATCTACCTATAGATAGGTGAAATTGAAATGGGTGAAACTGGCTTAATGCTCAAAACGTGCCAAGCAAAATAAAAAAGGAGAAATATGTACTTACAAACGTAAATAAAATTGGAAAATACAAACAGTTCTTGGTAGACAGTTTCACCGACTGGCCGTGAGAATGCTGTCAGGAAGCGGCAAACAATAGCGACGTGGAACACCCTCTGAATTTAATGAAGAGATGTACCTTCTGCATTTACCTATGCTATGATTCATTTGTAATTGAAAATGTATTCTGGGTTAGAACAAAATGTGCAGATAAATTAATTACCCAAGTTTTCATTGGCTGACTTCAAAATATATATTTCACAGTGACTGCTCATGGTCAAACCAAGTGGATTACAATAAGGACTAATTCTATGTTAATTCGTTATTGTGGTAGGTACGTCTTATGACAAATTATTCCAAAATAAAGTGCAAAAAATCTCCCAAATCCCGTTCTAGCTATCCTTTATCATACCTTTTTTTTTAATTAAATAGCTCAGCATTTGACCTCACTCTGCCTGATGTTAAGCAGTAGTGAGGTCTAAGATGGAGCATGATTACCTAGTAGGAACATATTTACTCTTGATTTGAAGACCCCTATATTGTACTTTTCGGGAAATACAGAGCCCGGCAATGAGTTCCACAATTTGGCGGTGCGTATTGAAAATGTGGACCTAAGTTTACATAGACGAAAACGCAACGATAGCGTGATATAATATTCTGCCATCTACTCATTCATTAAACGAGCCCTTTTATGACACAAAGCGTAAGGACCAGTTTGCAGTGGTCACAGAATAAATAACAGTGGTTACTTTTCGTGTGCAAATTGGGTTGAATGACTTATAATTTGAGAAACCAACTTTCCATTCAAGGTCTTCCGATAAAAACTGTTGATAGGTTTATAATACCAGCATTACGCGGAAGGGAGCACAGCATAAAGTACCTAACCACTTTCATAATACATTTGTTCTGATTCCTTTTTTGAAGTGAAAACTTTTTTAGGCACGTTAGGCATTTTTTGAGATGAGAATAAATTCTTGATTCGCCTCGAAAAGGTAACGTGCGAGTCACGTGACTGAGTCGGAGCGCTACTGGTAGGTACCAGTAGCGCCATCTAGTTCTGCTGTACTCGGTAAACTTTTACGGCAATATTTTTACAGTTCTAAAAGCCCATTTTATAACTAAACGAGTGAAGTCATTCATCATCTTTCGATATTTACTTCTTTGGAAGCTGATCTCCATCAGGTTAGTCCTGTCGTCGTTTCTGATAATAAGTGGCAATGGGCTTTCAATCTGTCACGTAGGTATGTAATGTTAACTTCTAACAACAACAAACACAAAAGTGGGCATGCACCAAATGTGATCTTGCCTCTGACTACCCACTAGGACACTTTCAAAGGATATTTCTTCTAATTATAGAAATAAACTTATTTTAATATCCCATTATTTAGATATCCCACTATCCCATCCCACTAACATAATAAAGCTAAAAGTTTGTGAGCTTGTTTAGTTAGATGTTTGGGATGTTTGTGTTTCAATCACGCCTAAACCAGTGAACCGATTTGAATGAAACTTGGTATAGGCGTAGATAGTGACCTGGAATAGCATATAGGCTCAAAATGTTGGTACCACGCGGGCGAAGCCGCTCGCAGAAGCTAGTACAAGATCGTCTTAGTGGAAACATTTAACTTCAATTAATCCTTCCTCCTTCACCGTCGTGACTCATCTTATCTCCAGTTTAACCATTGCTTTACATACTTACCGTCTCACCAATAAAAACTAGTTATTCCGAAGTTCTATCAAATTTACACATCGCATAGCTGTACCTTGCGTAAATTCAGAATAAGTCAGAAAAAAATTCTTACCAATAATACAAGGTGTAGCTATCCTTCTGATACGTGAAGATGCACAAATCGGCAACGTCGCATCCAAGTAGAAACCTTAAAATAAGTATCATTTTGTCTATGAAAGCTGACTGAATTGGTCATTTTGTTTGTCATTCTTGTTTTTTTTCTCATAATGGCTTCGCACTTTTTGTGCATTCGCCAATATTTCACATGTAATTTTTTTATTACAAAATCATTTTTGGTTTCCGCGCTTGTTTTTATTATCAAATTACGATTTTTATTTTATAAAACCTTCTCGCCATGCTACCTCTTCTATTGGAATGTAAGATTTGTTCCAGATAAAGTTATTTTTTTCTCCTGTAAATTTATCTGGAAGTACTTAAACAAAAACTCCTTGGTATGTACGAGTAAAATATATACGAACTCTTTGGTGGTACCTATGAAAATATTTTTACAGTACCTACTAATATGTATTCTGTGGTTACACTAGATTTAAACAAGGGTGCTAGCTGGTGGAACTTCGGAATAGCGTTTGTATGAAAGAAATGTCAAAGTTATGCAAGGTGGAACTTTCTAATTGGTTTATTGGTAGCCATTTTGCTTATTCTTAAGTTGAACTAAAGAAAAACTTTACATAGTGTTTATTGGTGACACTGTTAAAGTCGTTTACTGTTGTTATATTAAACGGTATACCTCACGGATTTATAAAATTCCGTGGTATACCTACATAACATAAATAGTATACATAAACACCGATCCTAATCCTAATATCCTATCCTAATATCCTAATCCTAATATCCTATCCTATCCCTAATAATAAATAAATCTGAAAGTTTGTGAGTATGTTTGTATGTTTGTGTAACAATCACACCTAAACCATTGAACCGATTTGGATGAAACTTGGAATAGGCGTAGATAATGACCTGGAATAGCATAAAGAAAGCCTATTCAAAATGTTGGTACCACACGGGCGAAGCCGCGCGCAGAAGCTAGTATAACATAAACAATGAAACCTAAAAACATTGAACTCCTTCGCTGTTGAATAATAAAATCCTAATTAATGGAAAACAAGGTTTACTATGGCTTATCTGGTTTTTCGCAATTTAAACTTTCTTTTGCATAGATAAATGAGCGTTTCACTCTACGTAGTGATACAAATACAATTACCTACCAAAATTTTCACCCACATGCTACAAGTTACTAAGATCCCCGCACTAGCCCGATCTCTACTCGAAAGTAGTCTGGACTCGAGCGCAGGACAGTGAAGGCAGCAGCAAACAGAGCAAATAGCATGCTATAACAGGCATCTCTTAGCAATTTAGAAGGGCCAGGTTAATTAGTCCCTGGTCTGGCGAGCTTGTAAGACGAATGAACGATGAGTGAATGAAAAATGTCAAAGTGAAATGAAATGAAATTTATTTGTGAAAAATTTTGACGTAAAAACGTAAACAGGGTCACGACTGTATCCCCGATGCGCGGTAGACATTCTCTCAGATCTTTTATATTCCAGATCCTTTGAAGATGTCTAAGGGGGTAGTCAGAGGCATGTACAAATACATATTTGATACATGCCCACATCTTGCAGTAGTTAGTATTCCATACGTGACAGGTTGCAAGCCCATCGCCGCCTATAAGAATAACTAACTGGTTTCCTCACGATGTTTTCCTTCACCGTTCAGAGCTCGTGTTGAAGCGCATATAAATTTTACGAAACGCAAAATCCATTAATGCACGGCCGGGATTCAATCCCACGACCTTCGGATTGAAAGTCGAGGTACAACCCCATTCGGCCAACACGGCTCAAATTTTGACAATGTGTACTTATTACAAGTGAACGCTGAGAATTGCAGTAGTAAAAACTGTGTCGCAATTATCAGCGCCCGACCTTAGGACTAAGAGGGCACAAACATTTTCTAGTAAAAAGGATTTTATATAAATAATAATAATACTTAAGGAATATTTTACTAAAGTCATAGCAAGTGGAAATAATGTGGTCTTCACATTACAAACATAGACATCTCATATGAATCTTGAATTTCCCGAGCAGATCAAAGAGAATGTTTGCTCTGCCTGCCATAGGCGGATCCAGGGGGGGGGGGCACGGGGGCACGTGCCCCCCCCCCCCCCCCAGACGATGTTTTTGTGTACCTACTAACTACGAAAAATTTATAAATCGTGAAATTTTTGTTTCTTGTGCCCCCCCCAGAAAAGAAATCTGGATCCGTCCATGCTGCCTGCCCCAAAGCTAGTAGGCATTCATGTATCCCCAAGGATACATGACTTCGTGATTGTCTTTCATTCAATAATAAAATCATGCTGAGGTAGTTAAAACTTAGCTACGTACTTATAACACCAGTATATTTTATTTTTAGCTACAAACAGTTAATTTTCATAACACATAACATCCTGGGGCCGTATTCGCGTTCCTTTTTACGTTCGTTTGATGAATATTCGGATGCTTCACACCACGATTTCTGACTTCAAGGGCAAACAATTTTCAAACTAGGATCAAATTGGCCCGTGAATTCAAAAATCGTGGTGGGAAACATCCGAATATTCATCAAAACGAAAAAAGGAACGCGAATACGGCCCAGTTGTGCTATGTAATTACCATTGTGAATTTGTAGAGGTATCTGAGATAATTATCATATTCAAAAGTCCATTGCCTTATGATAATGTAACAAATTGCTTCTATATTCTAATAGAAATACCAATAAAGGGCGGAGTAGATTCTGTCACGTCTCATTTCATAACAAATAACACATTTAGTGCATGCAACCGATTGATTGGTTAGTTACCTAGATAATGGAAAATTGCTAAGGACCATAGCACACCTACTTAAGCAAGTGAACAACGGAAAAGTAGCTTTTTTGAAAGCTCTAATTTTATTCCTTTAAGGGACAAGGGGATTGATACCTTAAAAAAAACTCATTCTCACTTCTGCCGCAAATGTTTAACCTATTGTAAAGTAAGTTACTTTAACCTATTCTAACATTGAAATTGGTTTCTTTTTAGTTTTGACGCAAATTTAGTCCTTCGATTGGCAATTGACCGTAGTTTTTAATGCGACGTAGCATTAGTATTAAATTATTTATTTAATTAAACTACAACGCTTCGCGACTGAAAAACGCACCGATACAGTAGATAAAATCGTCTAAGTACCTATGCAAAGAATTCTCAGTGTGCATGGTCCTTAGAGAACGTGACTAATCAAAGCTGCCTACTTCATTATGATACCACCTGTTCGTAAATATCACTTTTCTATTTAAATTAAAATACCTACACATGATGTAACAATTCGAATTACTAAGTTAAAAATATTTATTAAATAAGTAAATACTTAATGTTTACGACAGAAATAAATTATACCTATGTGAAACGGCTGACTGCATTCAGTCAGCTTTAAAAAAGCCATCTTTAAAATTTTAAAATGATCTATTATCAAATAATAAATAAAATGAATTTAAATTAATGAATTTAACTGATTAATGAATTTAACTGATATCAAATCATTAATTTAACTGATTTGATACGAGTTAAATTTTAAAGTTTAGTATTTAATATTACTTTAAATATCTAATCAAGACTGAAGATAATTGACAAATGGAAATACACCCTCATATTCTAAATTTACTTATTTTACCTTGAAAGTTTGCTGGAATGCTGGGTAAATAAGTATTAACTTCAATAATTCGCAGTAACCAAAACCGCTGTATAAATATTAAGGCTCCTCACATAGGTACCTACATGTACCTCTGTACTTCAAGGGCATTGGAGACGTTCTGGTACAGTCAGCAAAGAAAGTGGTTTACCACTTTGGACAAAAGTTTATGTGAAATCTAACTAGCGCTACGGTTTACTTTTCTAACGGAGAAGAGATGCACAATTATGACGTAATATCCGCTAACTGATATGCCTGACATTTTTGAAGTCACTGGATTATTAATTGGTTATTTTGAGCTCTATTATCAACGCAATAGCTTGTTTTTGCAATAATGAATAAAATCTTCATTCAATTAACACAAGTTCGATCTTTTTTGAGAAAAACTTTTTACATCTGAAAAAGAAAATATCTCTGACAAGTGTCACTGTATTACTGTCAACGTAATAAATATTTAAGGTAAAGTGGGGTTATGGCAACTATCGGATAATTTCAACTAATATCACAATTTTCAACAGGCTTGATATAAATAAATAAATTGTTCTCTTATTTACTAAAATTAGTAAAAATTTAAAGACTCGAAAAGTAGTATTAATTTACTTGTCGAGTTTATAAAATCGCGATAATGTGCCACTATTTATTGTAGGTAAATAGTTTCAATTACCTACCCGTCCCACTGTTACAAGCATTTTGTGCAAAATAATACTACATATTATATTTTATACTTTATTCTTTACACACTTTACAGCTTAAGACATTTACCTAAGACGGCAATATAAAACTAGATGCAATTTGTAAAAATATAGAATTAAAAAGTGATGAAGTTAGAACTCCATGGTAATAGTAACTAATTCGAAACGTGATACTAAACTTAATTTTAAGTTTGATAATTTTCATAGATGGACAAATTCAATGGACAGATTTGACAAAATTTGTGCTGGACGAAATTCATATTGGACAATATTCGTTTTAGACGAAATCGATATTGGCCAAAATTCATATTGGACAAAATTCGTGTTGGTCATTAGTTCTAGTTTAACATTTGATTTTGGACATTAGTAGCGCGAAGGAAAAATTTTAGTCGCAATTACCCCACTTCAGTATTGAAGTGTATACATAATACTAGCTGTTACCCGCGACTTCGTACGCGTTAAAATCGAATATCGCCTTGACTGTGCATCGTCAACAAGTTTAGGCTATCAACGATTGCATCACACGTCATCAGAACCTAGTGTTCCTAGATTACAAAACGAGCTTTCCGTCAAAAAGTTCTTACACAAACTTTGAAATCCCTTTTAGGGGTTCTTTTGGAAATCCCTTTTAGGAGTTCTTTTGAAAACTCCTGAAACACGTGTCCATTTATTTTATAATATAATGTATCCAAACCGAGTTTCAAGCCAATAGTTTCCAGTCAAAATGTTCCTATACAAACTTTAAAACACCTTTTAACCCCATTTTAAGAAATGTTTTGAAAAACCCTGAAACACTGTTCAAGCAAATCGATAAACGCACTAAAAAGTTTTATAAAAAACGTTTTCAACCCTTTTGGGAAAGATTTCCGAAACCGCCATAATGGGTAGTGGGTTATGATGTTATACAAGAAAGCTACCCCTTCTTTCAGTTTAGCTTCAGCGGTTTCGGCTCCGCGATGATGAGTCAGTCAGATTAAGCTTTTTTATAGATATAGATTAAATTATAAACAGGGCAATGTTAACTGTCATACATAGTTTCTAATTCTTTGCTGACGTAAATAGGGAAAATCAACCTTGTTGATTCATAACGTTCATATGAATCTCAACCGTAGGGTGGTAAACCACTTATTTTGCTGACTGTACCTACCTTCGTTAATATATCATCAGCTAATTTATATTATTTACGTTTTCAGAAATTTGAAATTGTAGGTTTGTGGAATCTGTAAAATAGTGTCATCAATCTAACCAAAGTTATTTATTTTCAGGTAAGTTTAATATTTCAATCGAGTACCATCTATCGTCGCTGTGGCTATGGTGAGCTTAGATTATTATTGTGATATTAATATTATTGAGTTTTGTTTAAGTATTTTCAATTTTCCTTTATGATCTTTCACTGTTGAGAATCATGATAAGCATTTTGTTTGGCATTCAGACAAAGTTCACTCATTTGATCTGTTTTTCGCAAGTTTTGACAATATGGAAATACTCGTCAAATTATCATGATTATTTTTCCGACCCAAATATCGACCAATAGAATTGTACCATGAGACGAAATGTACAGTTAATTTCATTTTCATGCAAAATCTCCAATTTTCACAATTGAATTCAACCTGTCAGTTTGACGTGTGGTTAATTTGACTGGATCATGTTTTGTTTTTTATATATAGCAACGACCAGAGAAAATTTTCAAGTGTCTCAAAAATCACTCAAGGAGTGATTTTTTAACCTGATAAACTTGACTCCTTCATTTGTTTGCAACGAACCTATCGGGAAATACCCGATAATTTTGAAGCTCTTGTGGTATTATAAGTGAATACTTCCATATTACGAGTAGGTAGTACCTATTTGCGTACAATGTGTGTGTTTATAAATCTGTTTAAAACTACAATTAAACCAATTTTGGCCAACGCAAACATTTCCATTGATAAACCGGTCTCTTTTAAGGTACGATAACTTGACCACCATACTATTAGTTATTTAATTAGCTACCTTATAACCCATTATATTAACGGGTATTATCATTCGCTAATAACGGAGTCTATTCTCAAATATATGCAAAATAAGAATCTTGTTATTGCCCACGGCAGTTCCAAAGGTACCGTTGGTTGTGCAAAAATAGAGTCAGAAATTTTGGTTAAAAAGTGACGGATGAAAGAAGAGTGCATGCGACAGAGATGAGAATGCTGAGATGGATATGTGGAGTAACTAAAATGGACAAGATAAGGGATGAGTACATCAGGGGAAGTTTGAAAGTAGCGCCAGTGACTGACAAATTGAGAAGTGGAAGGTTGGCGTGGTATGGGCATGTCATGAGGAGGGATGAAAGTCATATAACACGACGAGTGATGAATATGAAGGTGGATGGATATACCGGTAGGGGTAGGCCTAAGATGGATGAACTGTTAGAATGCGGATATGTTAGTGAAAGGAGTGAGTTCTGATATGACGAGTGATAGAGGGAAATGGAAGAAAGAAACATGTTGTGCCGACCCCACTTAGTGGGATAAGGGCAGAAAGAAGGAGAAGAGGAAGACAGAGTAGCTTCCGAACGCGCCTTCGTCCGCATTGTGGGTGGTTATATGTATTAAGTAGGTGGTTTCATTTGGTGGTTGTCTTTCCTGTGGATAAGGCCAATTAAGCTAAGAGGATGGTTTAGGTGCTCGGCAAGACTATACCATCTCAAACAATGTCCCAGGCATTAGGTACAGCGTCCAGTTAAGGTTGCCTCCCGATGCTGGATAAATCATCTACTTTAAGTAGATGTACCTAAAGGCATAGGTAAGTTCTAATTCTGCTAGACTCCTATCCTACACTTTATTAAATAAATATACCTACATCCGTGGTAGCACATACGATAGATCCTTATATACCTAAGTGCTGATAAAATCACGCTTTATCGTAAATCTGTCACTTGTTGAGATTATTACTCAACTTATCTCGTAGTTGGCGCTGTCAGATTATTTGCGATTTTTATCCATTTTCATGTAACTCTTTTCGTATTGAAACAAACACACAGACGTATTTTTTGTCCAAACTCTCTCTATACACAAGAGACATTATTGACAACTTCAACTTGTGTGGCGCAGTAGGTGAAAGCCCGCTTGGGACGCAGAAGGTTGCGGGCTCGATCCCCGCCGCGGGATTAATGTTTGTATGATCTGCAAATATTTATCTCGGGTCTGCGTGTTTCTATATAATAAGTGTGTGTAGTATGTACTTTATCACCAAAAAGCCCATCTTACGATTATCTCACGGCAATGTATAAAACCTTAAACGCTTATTATTTCTGTAACTGACTGTAATGTTATTTTGTGCTGTAATGCGCAATAAATTCGTTCTCTTCGCCAATCATCCATTTAGTACTAATCTGCTGAAGATTGATTCAAATGAATTGCTGATGAGACCGCTCAAGGTAAGAATTATTGATTAGTTTACGGCGAATTATGTTCGCGATAGCTTTGAATTTGTCGGTCGGTACCAACCTATCTATCAGAAATAGGTAATTGTATTAGGTTGATAGCTTTTTCCATTGGATATGGTAGTCCTTCAGAAATGAAAAGTCTTATCAAAATTTTCGATTCCGACGGGATTCGAACCCGCAACGATCAGACGATCCTCCTAAAGCCAGAGTGCCTTACCGCTCGGCCACGGAACCCTAATCGTCACAATCAACATTTTTGATAAGCTCATATTTATCGGTTAAGCACTGGTAGTCCTTATTCATTTAGTACCTAGGCCAGGCTAAATGAGAGGATAGTTCATAGGCGGATCCAGGGGGGGGGGGAGGGGGGGGCACGGGGGCACGTGCCCCCGTCAGACGATATTTTTGTTTACCTACTAACTACGAATCTTATCCTGTCCATCCAAAGGTTACCTGGAAGAGATCGCTTTTAGCGATAAGGTCGCCCATTGTACCATATTTTTACATGTTTGTTTTTAATTTATGTTATTTTTCTGGTGTACAATAAAGCTATATTCTATTCTATTCTATTCTATTCTACGAACAATTTATAAATTGTGAAATTTTTGTCAGTTTTTGTTTCTTGTGCCCCCCCCCCAGAAAAAAAAATCCTGGATCCGCCCATGGGATAGTTCATGTGCTGGGCAAGCAGGAAAGATTCTGTCATTATTTGGCGATAAAAATAATATTGTTTCTTTCTGCTAGGTATATTAATTTAGGGATAAAAGGGAGACCTTTGCCGTTGACGAGTAAGGTTCAATAAAATAAGGTTGGTCCGTATAAATTAGAGGTCAAGGAGTTTATTAGGCTGTTGGCGTCGGAATACATCCGTCATGGCTTAACGACAAACCTACTTTATTCTATTTAAGTTCATTAGTGACAAAAACAATAACGTATTTATAAAACAACGACTAATTAATTAAATCAATACCTACTAATAAATAATTATGAGTTATGACGATTGTGTAAGATATTATGTCATAAATTATTCTGCCATAAAAGGCGTTGGCATGCATTTAAGTGTTAAAAGTCACTTAGCAATGTGTTTACGAAGTTATGGCTAATATTGTTACTAGGCTGCGAGAAAACTAAAGTAAATATTTACATAAGTAATTTCTATTGCTTTCACTTCGGGTTTCGCAAAAATGTTTCATCTTTTTCAGGATATTCCAAGCACATGCTTGGAATATTTTAAAGCAACTGTTTATATTTTAAGAGCAAAGAATGATGTTTCATTAGTTTTAGTGAAGTGCTTAGAAAATATTAAATTAGTCAGCTGTTAAAATACGAGTTGATAGATATTAAATATTGAATTTGAATACCTACTATGTAATTTGTATCACAATATTTTGGACGAGTACCCATACCTACAGATTTAGTTCGTATTTCTAGTACTTACTAATCATCATCATCTTATAGATTCTAGAGTCCTCAATTTAGTAAAAGGGCTAGTTTTTTGGCAATTTTTTGCTGCAATGGTATAGCCGCCAAGTTGCCGATTATATCTCGCAACACAGTGCAATAATTGCTGCGATATTGCTGTGTAGCCCGGCGATATTGTCAAGATATTTCTGTGCAAATATTCAATGTCCAGCCGGCTTGATTGCAAATAATTTATCCCGAGTTGCAAATATACTGAGCTATATTGGTCAATAAAAATTGCCAGCAAGATGCAATTTTTGTAGCCAATTTACAGGCCTCTTTACAATAAATTTCTACATTTTTAGAAAGGGCAATTAGACATTAATAGCCAAGATTATGTACTAAAATTTTTATAATTTAACCTTGATTTAAATGGGTCATTTCATTTGTGATTTGGCCGTGATTCAAAATGCTAAATTAGCCTATTATCTATGTTATCACGAATTAGCGTCTAACGGCATCTTCATGTAAATACCAGCGACCTCCAATGCTGAACTGATATGTGCTCTGTGGTACACTGTCGCAATGTCAAGGTGAGACAATAAGGCTATTGTGGGCTGTAGCGTTGTGTCTCGCCATTTTAAGAAGAAGCACTGCTCTGCTATTTTATTTTATTTTTCTTGTGTTTTACTAAGTTTTATTCTGCAATTTTTACCAATAAAGCCTTGGATTCGTAACAGGAGATCTGGCAAATGGAATGGGGGAGTATTGAAGAAGATTTCTCATTTTACGAAAAATTTCCGTTGGAGTTTTGAAACAAGCCGCCGTGTTTTGTTCAAACCAGTGACAGGACTGACTGACTGACATTTTATAAATCTATGTTTAAACTTGACATTGGCAGAATTATACTTAGTTGTGTAGTTGCCATTAAATAAAAAAAAGAAGAAGATCAGTTGATACTCTGTGCTATGCATATGTAGTCCTAACGTTACGTGGCTGTTGTATTTAATTATTATTATTATTGCTAGCCCACATCGTCCCACTGCAGGGCAAAGGCCTCCCTATCCCCCTTCCACATTTCTCGGTCTTGTGCTATGGAGGACCAACTTTCCATGAACGAGTCCAGCTCGTCTCTCCACCTCAATCTAGGTCTGCCGCGACGTCGTCTTTCTAAGTATTTTATTATACTTTGGCAAAAAATAATTTAATACTTAGGTACCCGACATACCTAAACAAAATATCAGCTTAAAATTCAAAAGAATATTGTCTTTGTCACACACACATCGTCCGTCGTCACAACATCGCTATAATGGACAAAGTGCTTTAATTATTAAACTGTCGCCCACAGTCGTCAAATTACTATGCGAAACGGGACTTATGTCCTAGAATGTGTTGTACACCCTATTGTTCTTTTGTACCGTTCACCTACCGCAGTGCACGAGAAGTTTACAGACATGTATAAAGGTACCTAGGTACATTACCTATAATCACACGTTTTCCCGTAGGGATTAACAGATTACAAGGTTTTCATTACCACTATATTCTTTCTCTAGTCATACCTATATATTTTTCAATTTGTCCATTTACACACAGGTTGTCTGGTAGAGATCGCTATTTAGCGATAAGACCGCCGATTGTATGTCATAGTTGTGTTTTTTTGTTTAGTTTTCTATTTTTGTTTATTTATATTATGTGGTGTGCAATATAGTATTTTCTATCTATCTATCTATAAGTACCCTTTTTTCTTTAATTTAAGGGTTTGACCCGTGTCGACACAGCTGATGCACTCGTGGTCGTGCTTGCTTAGTCGTTCTAGATAGATCGCGGTCTGTAAGTGGATGGGTTACCGCCAGTGGCATTTTCATCTGAGCGCTTCCGTGCTTCGGAGGGCACGTTAAATTGGCGGTCCCGGCTATTTAAGTCGTTTAGCCATGACGGAGGCCTTAAGGCGACCTAAAAGCTCCGTCACCGAACTTACTTACTTACAGCTGATGCATCTTTCTTTAAGAAATTCAGGGCAGCTTGTAATTAGAGTTAAGACAGTGCATCAGTAGCAGAGAGTTTGTTGAGGCGTTAGTTCTTTGTACTTTATGAGCATCTAAACTTATAACGAGCCTCTATTTTGTTTGACTGGCTCCCCACTGGAGCTTGACTTTGGATCACCTAAAAGAATGCTAGGCCCCAAACCGTGTTCGTTGCCCTGATTCTTCACGGTATTGGTCGCGCAAGAACAGGAGTAAAATCAGTGATCCCAGTGGTTCTACTGAATAAACTTTTTATCCCGAAAAAATCACGAGGGACCGCGGGTTACACCGCGGGAGCGCAGCTAGTGAACACAGAATACAGAGAGGTGATACGTTATAGGTAGGCATAGGTTATAGGAGGTACCTATAGTTAGTTGAAACGTCTGCTCACTGTGGGAGGATCTCTTGTCATCACCAGGTACATCCGGTCCGTACAATATGCCTGAATGCTCTCATTGAGTCGTTATTCAATCTCGCTGCCTTTGTGCTCAAGTACTGGCTAAATTGTTGTGCCCTAAATGCTGTGAGTTCGTTTCTATTCATTTATGTGGCTTACCAGGTCGCGGGTTCGAATGTCGGCCATCAATATTTGAATATTAATTATACGCAATTAAAGTTAAAGGAAAATAGTTAAAATACTGAAGAAATTCAGGCAGCTGAATTGATTTTAATGATTTACAAACTGAGAAGTCCGAATAAAAAAATATTACCTACTTAAAACGGTAGTACCTACCTACCTACCTGAGTAAGAAACTGATAGACATGATGATGATAAACTAGGGTCATAAATCTTAATAACAAAGTACCTACATTGCGCTGAATTTTATTGCTGTGCTTTTACCATTGTAGTGATAATCAAGTAAAGTACCTAATTAGACGTGGCCATTGTTTAAAGTTTGTGTAGGTGTTAGGATTTATAGAAGCGTTTACGTAGATCAAACATTAATTTGCACCGTTGCACGGTATAAATATTAATAATGCTCGCGACTTTAAAAAAATGCTAAGTAGTATTTGAAGAAGCCTGTTTGTCTTTTTGAAGGTTTAGCCGCTAAGATAATGACTAACAAGTATTCAAAGTACATTATTTTTTGTAATCTACGTGTATGCATTTACAATAAGTAGTATTATTCGATTAATGATTGTACAATGGAAGGTTCTATTTTTGGTGAGCACTAACGCCATCTAGTGATTTATAATGAAACTTATAAGATAACAGGTTGCGTTCGATTACTGCAGTACGAAGAAGGTTCTACGGAAAGTTCGTAGATTACGCTACGCCGTAGCGCTAGTTATAAATCACAAAAATAGATGGCGTTGCGAGTTTCCAATATTTATAAAATCTTTGAGATTCAAATGTTAATAAAATTGGATAACATTGCAAAAATTATTTCGACGAAACCTACTTACCTATTTACGTGACTATACCTGCTTTATTTATATATAGAACAATTTGTGATTTAGTCTAGCGTGTCAAACGGCAATAAACGAAGCACCATGGAGTTTCCCAATATGACTCATGCCATACATTTCTTGAACACAATCACTGCAAACACTCAAAACAGGAACGGAACCAAAACAACATTGTCAACAGCATTCAAAATTCATTGAAAATCCCTACTTCTGAGGGATAACTAGAATAGAGGCATAACATTTGGCTTTTGCGGTTGTACCTAAGCTGTGAAAGATCGTGACGAACTAATTGTTTTTTTTTATCAAGAAATAATTGACGAGCAAATATACATAAAATCGCGAATGAAACCGCGTGCTGCAGCTATTTTTTACCACAATACTTTAACCACTAAGCATAGGTCGATTTTTATAGGCATTCATTCACGAAACTAATTAAAATTTAAAGCGAATAGAAGCGTAAGATAGAGGCAGGACCGCGACTGAACAAACGTATGGTTAGCAATGCTGTCAGATCTTGACGTGTCTTTCAAGTTAGACCTACCTACATAGCGTCGATACCGTACCGAATAAACACACAATGCACAGATATCTGGTGTCACATTAATTCTACTCAGGCATTTACCTTAGATTGTTTCTTGATGTCTAAGTGGGTGGGGTGACCAGCAAGTCTAAACACCCTGTTGGCACAGGGTCACATGTTGTTGTTGTTTCTAGCCCACACTGTCCCACTGCTGGGCAAAGGCCTCGAGTTTTCTAAGGTTTCCGATCTAACGCCATTGCCTGCCACTGATAGCACAAAATTTAATAGTGCAATGAAAATTCCTAGATTTTGCTCGAGTTTCAGTTCGGTGTCTCGTTATTATACTTTATGACATAGAATACTACGTTTCAGCTTATTCAGCTTAGAAAAAAATTGAGCTGATGACGTCACCGCATGCTCTGAACGCGTGTTCCCTCTCCCCTCCCGCCCTTCCCCAGTTCTGTGCCAGTCGGAAACCGCTGTTAACGTAAAATGAGTTTTATCTCGCTGGACTTGTACTCTGATTTGCTTGGACTGTACTGAAAAAGTAGAACCTTTTTCTAGGGTGGCTTCGCTCCGCACAATGGAACACTTTTTGAATGCTTCTTTCACGGTAGCTAGGTACCTACACGCTTAACTCAATCTGTTTTGAACTCAAAGGAATCATTGAATTAGGGATTCGAAGGTCGTGGGTTTATTAAGTATAAGTTCACCGACACAGAGTACACCTAAATACTCTTTCTGAATGTCTCTACCACGTCTCCTCTACACTTAGGTACAGGTGAAGACAGCATGACGGGTTATACCAATGGTGTTTTCTTTCCTAAATATTTATGACATGAGCTCTCAACGGTGAAGGAAAACATCGCGAAGATCTTTTAGATACTTAAGTATTTCAATAAATTTTCAAAACGCTTAAAATTTTCCTAAGTTCCCTAAAAATGTGAGTTACTTGTGTTCTTCTATCCAGTCGTGATCTCTATTTTAATTATGATACCTACCGTTTAAATACGTGTCTCAGCCAACTCTTTTAGACATTTTTCAAAAATTTCCCTAACTTAAAATTTTCCTAAATTCTCTAAAAAAACTAACAGTATTTCAACTTTAGTATTCGTGATCCTGTTTTCATTACACCACGCGTAGTCTAGCCGTTTCGTAGCGAGTGATGAGTCAGTGCCGACGGCAAGAACTACAAGTTAATCTGCGACCGGCCGGTAGTATTTACAGTTCAGTCGCGACAGCCGGCAGACGGCACCGTTCCCTGCCGATCTCCGAACCCTCATCAGCCATGTCATCTCTACCGCGAACCTCGCCGATCGGTCCACTCACCAACGTCACATAGGTCTGTCTTCGTGTGGTAGAATCTTGTACCGTTCCGGTAACTTTCCTTTATTATGTCCTAAAGAGTTTTGTTTTCGTCGCTATAATTTAATTTTCTCTCTCCGTTTTCCCTGGGCTTGTAAAGTAGTTCGTTTTTCGTTTCTTTTATAGTAATTTTGTATGTCCCAGTTTGTAAAGAATCCGTAATTTTTCCCTTCAAAATCCAATAGTGTTCGATATTTCTCTGGGACTTTTGTGTTTTCTCAAAGCAATTTTTTCCGTATTTGGTTAATGATTAGGTATTCTTCTTTTGATAGCTAAAGTAATAGCTTATTAGAAGTTGTTTTTAACTGTGTCAGTAGATTTATGTCCTATCCTTCACCTTTTTACAAAACTTCTTATCTATCTTGCAATTAAAACTTATCTACTGCATATTTACATTATTTTACGAAATCTGAAAACCAGGTCAGTTCTGAAACATTGAAAGTTGTTTAGTTAGAGTAATAGCCTTATAGTATCTTTTTTTGTTACAATAATATTCCTACCCAAGATGTCTTACAACGGGACTTAAATGAATATTTTTCCCAAATTTTTTTTCGATTTTTTTTCATGCCATCTTCTATTATAATTTTCTTATGTATCTGAAATAACGACAGAATCGCCCCCTCGTAATTATTGGGTCAATTCTCCTACGTCTCGATTCTTCGATAAAGCCCGTCAATCGTTCGTTATGGTGTCCCGAACGCGCGGTGGTCACGTGCTGGTATGGGAACAGCAAGGGTTGGAAGACCAGAGGCAAAATTCTGGTAAGTTTTAAGGACTTTTAGATGTCCCATTAAGTCTTATGGTTATTCACAGTTGAAGTGTGATAGGAGTGACTGAGTGAGAGGAGGAAGAAAACATGTTGTACCGACAACGGGTGGGACAGGAGAATGATGTTGAAACATCTAATCTCAAGATTACGAAAAAAGCATAGCAGCTATATCCACTATAACCTAAACGTATTGCTTTTGAATAAAAGGTCTAATAAACTCATAAAAACAAAATCAAAGAGCAACAGTTGGTAGGTCGCGTGTAGCAAGTATATGTATAAGCAGCCAAGACCAGCGTCTCGGATATGATGACGTCATCAAGGTCGGCAGGAACCGGGAACTAGTACTAATAACTATAGGTCTTGACCACACATTTCTTTTTATATCTTGTCTGTGAAATCTGTGTGCAGATTCAGATTTTCCTATACTGTTTGGGTTTCTTTGAAAATGTTATGTCTAACTAATATGACTTTGATTTTAGCCTTAGCTATGTCTCGACTTTCTCAAATTAGATAACTACCTACTGGCCGCAGCTTTGGTCGCGTAGTTGGTACCAGCATTTTGCCTATATGCTACGATCTACATCTCTTCAAAGTTTCATCCAAATGGCGTGATTGAAACACAAAAATTGTGACCCTCCTATGGAATTTATCCAACCAATTGACTATCTGTTTCATAAGTACGATTCTAAAGCCATAGTTATTTTCTCCAGACTGAAGAATCGATTACGTTTGCCAAAAATATTTAAGTAACCCACTCTACATTTTTCTAGTGCTTGCCGGAATGTTGTAGTGATAATTTTTCGTTTTGGAAGTACCCTGTTCCATATTTTAAGATCTTGGATTTCCTACTTACTAACTTTGAAAAATAAAAGGTTTATGTAGCTTGAATATAATAACCCACTGTACGCAGGTTTGGTAGAGTAGGTGAGATAAGACGATGCAACAAACTGAGTGAGCGAGGCGGCTATAAAGCGTTGTTTCCGTCTTTTAGGCGTCATCAAAAATGGGTTCTGCGATTTAAGGTACTTCCCATGTCGCATAGCCATGGGGCACCCTATCTGAGTAATGAATGACTCACAAAACCACTTGTCAAACCATGGTTTTTGGATTCGACCGTGATGATAACGGCTTATCGCAAATTATTCGAAAACCCTTTTAACTAATTATCAGAAGTTTTGCTTTTATATGAAGGAAGGCCTTTTATTAGACAAAAGTTTGTAGTTTGGTGACGAATTGGTAGTACCAAATAGTATTTAGAGAAGGTGTTAGGTATTGGTACTTATTTGAATGAGCCCAATCTGCCCAAAGGTAATTATTCGACTGAGGCAGTTCTGTAAATAGAATGGGATAAAATATGTTTTATTTGCAACAATAAGTAGGTACATAACACAATAGACAAGAGAAAAACGTAATTAAGGGTCGATTCACATCTGACCGAAGATCCGTCGCGGATTATCGGTCGCGGAACGCCAGAACTGACAAATGTATAGAAAAACACTCCGACGGATGATACGTTAGTCCGTCGAGTGTGAACGGTCGAGTGTTTTTCTATACATTTGTCAGTTCTGGCGTTCTGCGACCGATAATCCGCGACGGATCTTCGGTCAGATGTGAATCGACCCTAAAGGTTGCTGCAAAATGGAGCCTAACTCAGCAATAAGCGGATTGTTGAGTAATCAAACAAAACAAACCGCGCTGATCTTCCGTTAGGACTTAAATAAGAGCGTCTCAAAAAAATATTCGTCTGATGAAATAGACCGTGCTTTAGGTTATAGGGTCCATTCTTGCTAATTATGGCATTTTATCACATTTTACAAACGCTACGCAAACGCACACATCATGTTTTCACGCCCACGTCGAAAAATGACGTCACTGAGCACGTGAATCTTTAAGAGATGAAATCTTTTTCATGTGCTGATTTATTGCAGTAATTTATGTGATGTTGTTGTATTAAAATTATCTCATAAAATCACGTTACCTATACGCCTATACGTAGTTTAAATTACCTACTGCAAACCTGCAAAGTTAGCTAACTCCCTAAACTTGAAAAAATATGGGATTTGCTTCACTGTGGTACCGAGGTACACAACACACCCCGTGTTGACATATTATGTAGATTACATCAAGGTCTTCAGTCTCGTTAATTTGAATATTTGGAATCAACGTTAAAATGCATTCAGGTGGGGTGGGTACACCAATTAGTAAAACATGGCAATTGGCATTTTGGCTCGGCCATGGTGTTTTATTGCCAAGATGGTAGACATCTAAACGCCACGGGTTTTCGTGTGCTTTGGTCATTAGTAGGTAGGACTTATTTATAGAATTTTACTTTGGTGATATCTCGAGGTAATGAAAAACTTTCTATCTAGGTACCAACGTGAATGAGTTATGGAATGTTGCTAATATTATGGTGCAAGGTTGGGCTTTTTTTTACAATTTTTTTTTTACTTTCTTAGATAAGTACTTACCTAATTAGGGGAAGGTTGCCATCAATGGACCCCCTAACTTTACAACCTTATAACTAAAAATGTATTCGTGATAAAATAAAACCAATGCATCATTTTTAATAAATAAGACCTATATTTATAATAACCAAAAACACAAACAGTTCAGACTAGTAGTTTTTGATTTATACGAAGAAATCTAAATTTTGGACTGTTGCCTTCATTGGACCATGGGCACCTTCATTGGACCACCAGGTTGCTATCAATGGACTTCGAGAAAATGTTAGAGAGGTCCAATCATGGCAACTTATTGTAACTGTTATTATTAATTCATTTTTACAGAACTGTCATGAGTATATTCACATCATTATGCTTTTTATCTCAAATGCTAGTTGTCTAACGATTATCGGAATGAAGATCATTACACACAAAGTTATTTTATAAGTTTGCCGGGGGACTTTTTCAGAATTTTAGCATGTTTTTGGCTTTTTTTCGCTTCATGTAATGTTTTTTATGTGTTTCTTTTGAAAAAGAACAGAACAAAATAGAGGCCATTTTGTTCTGCTAACCTCATTGAAACATATGCTTTGTTTTTTTAGAACAAGATTTTAACTTGTTTTGGTCCATGTCAAAGGCTTCCTTTTTGTCATCGACATTCTGAATTTTTCAAAGTATAATATTTAAATATTGATGAAAAATAACAGTTTAATGCATTATTAAGTGAAATACTCGGAAACTTATCCCATTATTTACATTTTTTTAAAAGACAATAATAAGTTGCTATGATTGGACCGGTCCAATGGTGGAACTCTCAAGTGGTCCATTGATAGGAACTAGGTACTCATGGAGAAAAAACCATGTTAAATATAAACTAACACGAATAAACAAAATTTAAAAACCCACATAGAATCACAATAAAATTGTCTAATATTTCATAGCAACACATGCAGTTAAACATGAATACAATGTTAGATACACCAACTTGTTCAGAGTCAAAATTTAAGATTTTGCCTTCCGAAAACAGACTCACATACGTCACTAATCGCCACGTCTTGCAACGTCGCTGAAACTAAAGTGGGGTGCATCTGAGTCGCTAAAGAATCGTTTCTATTGGTTTTGCTGTCGCTAGCTATCATAGTTTTGGAAATACATCGGTGGTCCAATGAAAGCGCTGGTCCAATGATGGCAACCTTCCCCTAATTATTGTATGAGACTGGAATTGAAGTAGGTACCTAACCTACCTAAGGTTAGGCACCTACTTCAATTCCGATAAGTACTACCTAATTCATTATTGTATGTACTCATACAAGGTAGGTTAGGTAGGTACTTTAATTCCAGTCTTAATTTTATTGTCATGTCTATAAAATTACATACCTCATGTCTACGTTGAGTTAAAACCTAAACATATTCTACTTGATATATTTAGTAGGATGAAAAGTCCATTTAAAGTATTACCTACCTATTTACCTGCCTCAGTACCTACCTAACAGACTTAGGTAGGTAAGGTATCTACATCGAAATGTGATTCCATCAGTTTATTTCCATGAAAAGTGATTTCAGCTGACGTCAGCAAGCTTGCGTTGATGATATTTCGAACGATTGCGGAATTATTTTATTTCATTTCATCTATTTTAACATTTTACGATTTGATTGATATTCCCGTGAGCCATTGACTTAGGTAAGTACAGGACTAGGATGATGATGATTATGATAGCACGATGCTCATTAGGTAGGTGCATAACTGAAACTACGGTGATGGCGATTTACCTAATAGGTCGCATGTGATGTGACGTCTTTCGCGAACGATTTTAATCTGTTCTGTTGTGAGTAGGTATTTCAATTCAAAATGACGAGAGCGATAATATTTGCTCTACCTAGACCTAATCGCCCAAAACCCGACTTTATGAATTGCTATTGTTACAGGCGGGCTGGGCATGCGTCACTTTGTGACGTTCATGTTGTTCCTGGGCATGGCGAACGCGTACATTATGCGGACCAACATGTCCGTGGCCATCGTGGCCATGGTGAACCACACCGCGCTGCCAGTCGTGTCCGAGCATATGGACACCGAGTGCGGGGAAGCTAGCGCTAACCAAACTGTGAGTGATCTATACCTGTTCCCTAAATAGGTACTAAAAACTGTGATATCTAGGTCATTTGATCTGTTCTGGTGTGAAGAAGTCTAAAAAATGTAGACTTACCGAGTGAAAATCCTAAAAATAGCGCGATCTTCGTGGTCAATGTCACTATGATTGCTTGCAATAATGGCCATGATCATACCGGTGATTTGTGAGCGTTTCGATACCGTGCAGGGAGCGCTAGCTTTGCTAGCTCTAACAACTTTGTAGGTAAGAATAGAATAGAAAGAAGAAGAAAGAGACAGTTGGTAAAGTTTGGCCGACTTTGGCCAAACAATAACTGGTCCACCCTAATGATTGAAGAATTTCGTTTTACCCACAGGTTGTCGTACAAGACGGCACGTTCGTCTGGAGTTCGACGCTGCAGGGCTACATCCTATCTTCCTTCTTCTACGGTTACGTCATCACTCAAATTCCCTTTGGGATTCTCTCTAAGAGGTACTTGCCTAAATTTTTTTAATTCGCCATGATCCCTGTGTCAGAGAAGCGGACCATCGTAATGTGGCGAATAAAATGCTTATAGCAAGCAGTTGAAGTAGGTACCTAGGTATACCTATAAAATAGAATTTCAGCAATATGGTTAACGCTGTTGAAGAAATATAAACGAGGCAATTTGTAACGTGAAACCACATAAACCGCATCGTGTTTACCGACGATTATGTGGCTAATAAATCATAAATAGGTACCCTTATTGAGTCGAACTATGTCGGTCATAATTGGGTGATCCAATTCACTTGTGTATTACTACATTTATGACGTAGGTTTGGAGTAGGTATACATTAGGAGCTACATCATCATTTTGTGTAATTAGGTACTCGTATTAGGTACTTCTCTTACCTGACATAACATTTTTCAGGTTTGGCGCTCGGCTGTTTTTAGGAGTGGGTATGCTGATCAACTCTGTCTTCGGTCTTCTGGTGCCAGTGGCTGCTGAAGCTGGCTTTGAGTGGCTCATCCTCGTCCGATTCATCCAGGGTTTGGGAGAGGTAAGACATTTTGATATATAGAAAAGTATCAATCCTATGATATAGGACATGCACCGTGTTATAAGAATTTAAGTACAGCAGATGTGAAGTGTTGCTGAACTGTAGGTAGACAGTTCCTTCATAGCAATTTCTGATCTAGGCTTTTGACGTTACCTACCTGTCTACTGACTACCTACGTACTACTTATAATATATATTTTTGGACTAGAATAAACATGCGTTTTTACACGAGAATACGAGAATTTATCTAAAAGCATTTATTTCTTGCAGGGTCCAATTGTACCATGCACACACGCTATGCTAGCGAAATGGATCCCACCTAACGAAAGGAGTAGAATGGGAGCAGCTGTATACGCAGGTAAGACAAGTTATTGTGAAAAATATTAGGAGCACATTGTTTAAGTACATAAAAAAATTGGCGATTTACCACTAATCGCATTCAATAGGTCCTTACTTCGTACTCCTTACCTTTCCTACGTCTTGAAATAAAAGCTGATGTAATCGCAGTCAAATAGAAATCAGTTGAATCACCATTTTGATTTTCGGATGCAGCTGTGAAATTAGTTTTCTTTGTTCTGAACTAACGTTTACATTGACAGGAGCTCAATTCGGCACGGTGATCTCCATGCCACTCTCGGGTCTACTGTCTGCGTACGGCTTCTCCGGCGGCTGGCCGTCTATATTCTACGTGTTCGGCTTGATCGGGACTGTCTGGTGCGTGGCCTTCCTCTTCTTAGTGTCTGAGGACCCGGAGCATTGTCCCGGCATCAAGGAGCAGGAGAAGAAATACATCCTCAGCTCGCTATGGGGCGCTGCTGGTTCCAGCGTAAGTACCATGCGTAGAAAGATTGAAAACTAAGTCCATTTGAATAGGTGACAGGGTAAATCTGAAGGTCATATCAAAAGAAACAAACAAAGACAAGCTTTGCTTTGCTAAGACCTATATAAACGTTAGGTACTTAGTTTTACTAGAATGGAAATAGTTTCCGTCGGTATGTTTCTTTTAAATGGCAACCTACTACAGTATTTTGATGTTGCAGTCACCGCCTATCCCTTGGAGCAAGATCCTCCTGTCGATGCCGTTCTGGGCCATCATGCTGGCGCATATGGGTCAGAACTACGGCTACGAGACCTTGATGACAGAGTTACCGACGTTCATGAGACAAGTTCTACACTTCTCCATCAAGGATGTGAGTATTTTATCTATCCATCAACCTGCTTACATAAGAGTTTTCTTACAAAAAGTTTTAGTCGTAGACACTGCAGTTCGCTAATAAATCATTTCAAGCCTAAAAAGTGCGAGTGGTTCATTAATCACCGTGAATTGGCGAGGTCACGGGTTCAGGCCGGCCAATTACGGCCACATTGAATCACGTCGCGGTTTATTGGAGCAAATAGAATTAATTCTCTTTGTGAGGAGATAATGGGAATGTTTCTGGTTTTATTGCCGTCCGTGATTCAGTTTTGACACGAAATAGTTCGTGCTCTTGATGCTAATTAGATGGTAACTAATCTATTCAACATAGCTTTGCGGTAGCTAGAATTAGTGTGAAAACTTGGTTATTTTGAGAGTCTCCATAACAGACTACCTACTTCACATGCTGCCTAATGTAGAGAACCTAGCTCGTCAATTCTCCTAAGATTTTGGCTGAAATTCTGTCCTAGCTATAAAACCACTAAAGCCATTACCAGAAATTGTCTCCGGCGGCCATAAGAACGTCTTCAACTGTCCAACACCATCATGAGTTTAGTAACACTTCCTTTCCCACTAGTTTATTCCATCTCTCCTTCTAGAACGGGTTCGTATCAGCGCTCCCGTATCTGTGCATGTGGCTGTTCTCGATGTTCATCTCGGTGGTCGCGGACTGGATGCTCTCCAGCGGCCGCTTCAACCACACGCAAGTCAGGAAGGTCATCAACAGTATCGGTGAGTCAGCGATAAATATGCATATTTTCTGCCATTTTGAGATTTCCATATTATATTGGGTTGTAAATGAAATGGGTTAGAGATGGACCAGCCACTCAATAAATTTGGGAGTCAACAGCAACGAAGGCTGTAGGTCGATTTTATGGTATTTGGCCGTTTGATTCCTTTTGATTGGGAAGTTATATTTCCACATAAAATCTATGATTTTCCCGATCTTACGTAGGTATAGGTACCAACTGACCTACGCCTAGATAACCTACACAAAAATAGAAAACATTTTTGAATTTAACATCAGTTTTATATACCTACTCACTATACATCATGGTGATCACATCATAGGCTTGAACTCGGGTTACCAAAGTCATTTTTCTCCAGGTCAATACGGTCCGGCGATTGGTCTGTTCATCGCAGCCAACACGGGCTGCAACCCCGCGGCCACCGTCGCCATACTGGCAGCCGGTGTCGGTCTCAACGGTGGTATCTACTCCGGTTTCAAGGTGAGATCTCAATGAAAATTTATTTAGAAAATTAAGGGATTATCTTAAAAAAAAAATACCAACGCCACGAAAACGTTATTTTCGTCTGACATGAAATAAATTGACACACGTGTGATTAACAATTTATGCATTTCACGTATCAATATTAAAATATTTTAAGCCTAGGCACCTACTGCCTCAAATGTAGTAAACATTGAACCATACTCACCCAATAGGTACAGCAGTGTTGACCAACGTTATTTTTTCAGGTGAACCACTTGGATCTCTCTCCGCGTTTCGCCGGTATCCTGATGGCTTTCACCAACTGCTTGGCGAACTTAACCGGACTGCTGGCTCCAATCGTCGCTGGATACATTATTGAGGGCAGGGTATGTAACATACTTTTTCAACTCTTTGGACTTAAAATCTGAGCTTCCATTCAATATTATTAGTGATATGAAAAATCTCATAACAGTTACTACATATTTAGTCTGAGGGCTTACTCAGATTTGTTATTAAATTAAGTTATCCTATATCAAATTGTGTCTTATAAAATTTTGCTTCTTTCCAGCCCACACAAGCGCAATGGAGAAAAGTATTCTACATCGCTGGTGGAATCTACATATTCTGTGGTACATTCTACAACCTGTTCGGTTCAGGCAGAAGACAGGAATGGGACAATCCAGCCAACGATGAGGCTAACGCTAAGAAGGCAGCGGACAAGAAAGCTATCAAGAAAGAAAAGAAAGCAGCAAAAAATCAGAACCAAGCTGAAACGGCGCAATAATGGCAAAAAAAGTTGGTAACGCACAACAAATAACGCAGCATTTTCAGGGAGAATCAAAAGTGATCATTTGCCACAAAGAGTCTTTAAAAAAATAAATGACAGCTAACGTCTTTGGAAGTTATCTCGCGATTTATTTGTTGGCGCGTTTGACTGAATGCAAGTTCCGTTACAAGTTAGAGACTGTGAAATGTGTTGTATACAAGTTATACAGGGTCTTTCATTTTAAACAGGGAAGTTTGACCGTATCAATTTAATTCCTAAACTATAAATTTCAATTCAAAATGTATCTTTTATTGATTGTTTAGGACATATTGTTGCAAATCGATTTTCAAGTAGAACAGACATTCCCCCAACTACATCCGAGCGCACACCACACACACATGCACTCTCGAATGGACTAAGTTATACAGGAAGCAACAATGAATCGAAAGGATAGTCATTATTGATTTTCTCGGGATTTTCATAACAAAACAAAAAAAATCTTACATAAATATTTTAAATTAATTTTTTGAACCCATTTCCTGAATTAAGTTAATTTTAAATGAAAGACCCTGATCTGATCAAGAAACGTCGAATCCATGGCCATTGTAGGTACACGGAGAAAATAAATGGTACGCTGTCTTTAAGATTTTTATCTGTTATATTTTTAGTTAGCATGCAGTCCTCTCTTTTACTATGTTTTATTAGAAAATTTAAGTAAGATACGCATCAATACGGCTGTGATATACATCTTGCATGTGCACGTTACCCAAAGGAACTTGCGTTTAGTCAACTTTTAAAACGATTAGGAATAGTAACTACCTTATTTATTTAGTATAAAATTACCATGCAAGTATTGTTAATACTATAAAGCTTATGTATGTGTAGAAGTGTGAAAGATAAAATAAATGAGATTTTGGGTCCAATATTATCAAAATGTTACCTACCGTCCTCCAGTGAATATTACGAGCCCTCGCAATATTTTTTGTCCATTCCAAAAACCTATTTTATGCAGAAACTCGAATAATATAACCAAATCTGAGGATATTTATTCATGAAATATAAAACCAAAGTTTGTTTTGAGTGACATCCTATTTGTGCCAAACAGTTAAAGCCTGTTGTGTTGTGAATTTTTGATGTAAAAATATTCATTGATCGCTAAGCGACCTATTGCGTTAGTTAAATGAGTTATTATAAGATTCTAGGTATTATAATTTATGAATTTAATTTTGTTTCATTGTATTGTCGCTGGACGCTGAATTAATTGTGATAATTTTACTAGGGTTAGTTAATTTTAGCTGTTTGACGTCACTTATGACTACTTGAACCTTGATCGCACATCTTCATAAAGATGGTCGTGATGGAGGGTAGTTTTAAATTTGTAAGGCGTTTCAGCTTTGATGCATGTTTAATTACCATTTTGTAATAAAGTTATCTGTGACAATGATGCTAATCCGTGCCTTGTATTATATTATGAGTAGTACAAACAATGAAATAGAGCTGTGTTTAACACACTTTTTAAACAATTTATGTGTATGCTCGCGATACTATAAGCTATGGAGAAATACAAAAATGATTTTAAAAACATTTCGCAGTATTATTCAGCCCTCATTGCCATATTTTTATTTTAGGAATCTAAAAAATACCTAAGTTCAGTACAACTAGATTATTAAAGCGCTTCGGGCGGTTTCGTATTTCTCTCTATTTCTGAATACCATCTAAACTTCAAGGTACTGTCTAAAAAAATACTATACTAGGGATATAATGACTACCTTGAAGTTGATCGGATGTATTCGGAAATAGAGAGAAATACGCAACCACCCGAAGCGCTTTATTATTCTAGTTGTACTGTAACTTCTAGTACCTGAGATTAGCTAGAATCAAATTGTGGATCTTGAAAGAAACGAAAATATAATAAAATAACAAGATATTTAATTCGCTTATCAATTATTTAGGACACCATGTCAATGAGCTCACGTGATAACTTTGTTAAAATGTTGCAAGCTGAACATACCAGTTCCACTGCGGCATGGCTGGCCCAACATGAGGCAACTCGATGCGGAACGGAGGTTATCCTTCTTAGAATTCAAAACAGCATCCTTCAAGAACAGAAGCGACGATTCAAAAGACATCTGCTGTAGTGGTGAAGCAGACGCTTCCATACCTCTTCTACTCATTGGTTCAAACACACCGTTGTAAGTCATATAGTCGGCAACCAGACTCAAATGTCTCGGATCCACTGTGATTCCATACACATTGAATACATTCTGTATTTCTTTGATGATAACTTTATTAGCTGCCTCGATGCCGTATGTATTTGCCATCGCGTGAATGTCGTTGCTGTACAACTTATTCAGGTCCAATAGGTGGCTGTATTTGGACATCTGCAGGATGTTTATTCCATCTGTTTTGATGTAAAGCACGTCTTTCTCTTTGTTAGTAATGGCTCGTTTGATGTGCTTGATTTCGTATATCACCGATTTCTTAGCGGCTTCCCGGAGCGCTTGAGACAAATCGATTCTCAAGAATGAAATCGGGAACAGAACAGTCAGTTCACACCATTCATGGTTCTTTGTATCGAAGGAGTAGTTAGTCGCATCTTTTACTTTGCTAACTACGCCTTTCATGATTCTTCTGAAATCTGCATCTTTCCGCATGACATCGCTGATTGTGTCTTCAACTATATCGTCGACAGCGACATCTTCGGTTAGTTCGACTTCGTCGTCGGATTTCTCTTCCTCTCCAGATTCTGGGTCTTCGTATTCTTGTTCCTCGCTTCTCTTCTTTCTGATCTTGGCCTAAAACAAAGTATACATATAACGTGTATTGAATTATCCATAATTATCATGATATGCCAAAGCAGATCATGAAATGGAGTCATTGAATGATATGCCTAGGCATATCATGAAATGTCTAATTCATCGATCTGCCTGCGTATACTAAGGCGAACCAATCCCCGCATAAGTTCGAATGTGGACATGCAATATGACAAGTCTAAAATTAAATATCATGTGCCAAATGCTTGAGAACCGGCATTACCTACAACAAAAAAGCTCACGGCGCACTTAAAATCAATACACTACCCTGGTTTCGTAAGAACTAGCGATAACAAGTATAAGAAAACTTACATCAGTTTGGTCGTCATCGTCATTAGGCGCCTCGTCATCAGAGCTTTCCAGATCAGGACCTTTCTCGGGTTCTGGCTCATCGAAATCCTCACCGCGATCGTGTTCGCCTCGGCCCCGCTTTTTACCCGTATCAGACGAAAACACCACACCCGCGGTGTTTTTAGTATGCTTCCGAATAACAATAAACATCTCGTCGAAGAATTTGTTCTGCATGTGCCGGATAATATGCTGCGGTTTCACGGTATACTGCATTTTGTACTGAGAATGCGGTAGGAACGCGAAACGCATTGTCGTTCTCAACTGCCTATTTGGCGCTGTTACTATCTCGCATGCCACATCGATCTTCTCCAGCACATCGGCGACTGTCACTCTGTTCAGTTTCTGTCTCAGTTTTTCAGCCTTCTTGTTCAAGTTTGAAATCCCGTCTAAGAAGGGAATATCCATGTTGGGAGTTTTAAGATTAGCGGATGCTGTCATTAGAATTTCACGAAGACGTGGTATACCGAGCGTCACGTTCATGTCACCACGACCGGCGAAATGGAAGGTGTTCAGTGTCATCTGAGTGGAAGGTTCTCCGATAGATTGCGCGGCTAACAAACCTACTGGCTCTCCAGGGTCGGCCATCGATTCCATATACTTTCCACTCATGACTTCTATGAAGGTATTTTTGTCCGTGTACTTGACGTAGGGATTTGTTTCTCGCTTTTTCAAGTAGTTTTGTATCAGTCCATCTAGACGCTCGTTGATTACACCCAACTTGTATTCTGGCGAATATTTGCTCGAAATAGGGTCAGGGCAACGTTTCCTGACATATTGACTCTTTTCTTCATCTTCCAAAGTCCACCATTGCTTTTCTAATTCTGTGTAGTACGGGTCTCTCGCATCTTTATTATTTGTGTGAAGATTTTCCTTGTCAACTGTTGACGTGTACTTTGTGAATGAACCGTAACGTCCTTTGTCGAAAGGACTGCCGTTCCTTTTCATCCATTTTCTTAGGGATTTTTGGTATTTTGCAATGGCTTTAGTATCTGTTTCATCTTGAAGTTTTTTGATAATATCTTTGCCTAAAACAGCGTCGGAATTTGTGTCAAGGAATGGCATTTGTTGGCTATTCAGGAACTGGCATTTTAGAACGTCGAGTCCATCTTCGCCGTATGCGAATTGAATAACACTGCCGTCAGCGTCTCTTACGGTGTGATCGTAGGCCACAGATAAACTTTCAAGATGCTTGATCAAACACCTCTGGAGATAACCAGATCGACTGGTTTTCACGGCCGTATCAATCAAACCTTCTCGACCAGCCATACAATGGAAGAAGAACTCTTGTGGTTGGATTCCTGTCATGAAGCGACCGTCAATGAACCCCCCGGCTCTAGGTGATACGTCATACGGCGGGAAACTGGGCAAGGATCGTCCGGATATCATTAATGGAGGCCTTTTTCCTTCTAACTCAATCTGTCCAAGCAAGCATGATATCTGCATGGTGTTCACAGTTGATCCTTTAGCTCCTGATTGGACCATCAGCTGCAGATTGTTGTAGGGAAACTTCTCCAGTAAACCTTCTCCCAAACAAGCAGTGTTGATGTTATTGGTGTAAGAATCTAGCACGTTTTTGTATTGCCTGTCCAAATTCGCTCTGAATTTAGGGTCGTTCGCGAAATTTTCCTCCAAAACTTTCTTCAATGTGTCGTTATCAATATCCACGGGTAAGTCTGTGGCTTTCACAGCTGCTAGCTTTCCGACTTGTCGGACCAGACATATGCAGTCGTCCCGCTTCTTATTGGCTTCGTCAACAACTAGAATATCTTTTACACCAAGTGTGAATCCTATCCATTGTAGATAGAATGTGAAAAGCTTGGAGAATGAGCTGAGCAAGGCACTAGAGCTTTCGCCGCCGTAGAGTTCGTACATGCAGTGGACTAAGCCGTACGGCGTAGCACCATAGTGAGTCTTATCCAAGACTCCACTTAGAAGTTCACCGTTTCGAATGACGACTTCAGCTTCCGACATGACATTTTCTTTGAGAGGAGTACCGCCGGCTTTCCACTGTCTCGGTGGTGAATTTTGCCAAGCCTTTGCGCTGATCTTAGCTTTGCTGGTCAAGGAAACGTAAGGCCTTCCTTTAGGAGTTGTATTTATGATGACAGTAGAGAGAACTTGCTTCCCTGACCAGAGCATAACAGGTTTCAAAATAGCGGGTGGCAGAAGCTTGATAGCGCCTTTGTGTTTTGAAAGAGCTTGGAAGACCAGTTGTTGGTAATCAGACTTTGTGTAAAATGAGCTTTTCAGTGACATTTTTACACCCGATATGACGTGATCTTGAATTAGACCACTTAGTGGTGTCCCATCCTTGGGAACAAGATATTGTTTTTGCACAGACATGATGTTGTAGGCCTCGCTTCTCGCGACTTCGTTTTGAGGAAAATGGGCGTTCATTTCGTCACCGTCGAAATCAGCATTGTAGGACTTGCAGTTGGCGTAATGCAACCTCAGAGTCTTCTCTCCCTGAAGAATGCGAGCTCTGTGCGCCATCATACTGGGCTTGTGGAGTGAAGGCTGACGATTAAGGATCAAAATATCGCCATTCAGTAAATGCCTATGCACAATCTTCAACCCTGATGTCTTCATTTCATCTGGTGTGAGCAGGCGTTTAGCAATGCTCTTTCTTTTCTGTAAAGAATCTGCAGGAATACGAATGATTCTCCCATTTTCTATTTCTAGTTTCTCTGCACCAGGATGCTTGTTGGGTCCATTTATAATCATTTTTCTCAGTTCATCTACATTCCATTCTGTGACGGGGACAGGATATGTGAGCTTTGTAGCAAATACATCTGGTACACCGATTTCATCAATATCCACATTGGGGTCCGGAGTGATGACAGATCGGGCAGCAAAGTTCACTCTTTTTCCCATCATGTGCATTCTGATCAGTCCAGTTTTTTTTTCAATGATTTGTTTGAGGCCCAAACTATTGGCATTCCGAGAATCACTATTCAGGATGTTATTGACAGTTTTCTGTAGTTCCTGCCAGATATTGTGTAGCTTCTCTGAAGGGTATCGTCCTATGACTGCTTCGTAAGCTTGCCTTGGCTTCGTATCCAGGTTTTCTTTAGTTTTTATAGGGTCTTCAGCTGCAAATACATGCAATACTGCTCTGGCAGAAAAAGCTGCATTCAATACAGCCTTATAGATTCCTGTTTGGGGGTGCTCCAGTAGCTCTCCTCTCAGAAAGTTGCAGGGACGTACATTTGGTGGTAAGACAGGTATGACAGTCATAAAAAATACATCAGTGACAGGTTTCACATTTGTGTTTTTGAGGACAGGAAAACAATGTTTTAACATATCTTCATCACACTCAGCTATGGCAGTGCAATAGCGATGGATCTCATCGGGCATCAGAATTTTGATTGCTTTTACTGTGGCATCTGGTTTCACATTGACCATCAGTTTTCCTTCAGATGTTGTGACTTTGACCAGTTTTTCTCCACAATAAATGCATTTTTTTGAAATATTTATCAATTTCAAGTATCCATTCAGAATCTTTGACCTTAGCTTGTCAACATTTTTATTTTGGAAGGTCTCGACAACACCATCTCTCTTTTTAAGAAGTTTTTGGTACTTTCTAATAACCTGGTCCGGTTTTGAAGATTTATTTTCAGCATCACCCACATAATTGTTCAAATCCAAAGCCGCTGTCACATGACCCGCATCAATTAATTGCAATTGTAACTTTAGGATGAACTTTAGCTTCTCATCCATTTGGATCCGAAAGCATTTGAGACAGCTGACTCGGAATAGAGTGTAAATATTCTTTGAAAATAATGGGTTTATTACAATTAGTGGTAGTTCTATATGGCCAAAGTGACCTGGGCAGTGCAGCATAGGGTTACTGCATGTTTCACATAAATCATTTCGGTCTTTTAAAGGTCCTAATGCACTATCGTAGAGACCCCCCTTGTTAGGGTTACCAAGGGCATCAAAACTTTGAGGGTTTGTGATTTTTGCTACACTTAGTTTCTTCACTTCCTCACTTGTGAACATAAGGAACTGGATCGAGTCAGGGTCAACCGAGGTCAACCCTGAGGACATTTTGGAAAATGTTGAGTTGAGGGCCATTATAATGCCTGAAAAAAAAATGGAATAGTTATAAAATAAATAAATAAATAATGCTGGACAATTTTACACAGCATCATCTAGCCCCAAACTAAGCTAAGCTTGTACTATGGGAACCAGATAACTGATATACTACTTATATACTTTTGGTTTGTAAATACATACATATTATACATAGAAACACCCAGACCCGAGACAAATATCTGTAGATCATACAAACATTTGTCCCACGGCGGGGATCGAACCCGCAACCTACTGCGTCTTCGTACTAAGTTATGGTAGATATGAGTGTATTTCTATGTAATAAAATTACGAGGGACAGATCTGAAACCATAAAAAATACATAATGGTATCGACTTCTAGAGATCGTTTGTAGACCTACGGCATGACAACATAACCTGCACAAGAATGTGTAATATTTTAAAATGTTCAGTTTACTTACCTTAATGGTTGTTCATATGCGTAAAGAAAATAACTTGCAGTACATTGTTACATCCTAAGCATATTTATTTATTTGCTTAGAGGGCTACCAATTGATTGAACTACAGTTTAAGCGAAAAATAAACAACAACAATCACCACCATTAGCCGAGTGAGGTTAGAATTTTTTTTTTACGGTATTTAGCTGTCATAATCATTGAGCTGTCACTTCACACAACAAAACATGGATTTAGCATTGAACCTTCTTGGTACATTATTTATCTTTGCAACAAAAGGTCTGAATTCATAGACAATTTTCCTGTTCAAAAGATCGGTAAGTTTTTCAAAGTCGTTAAGTGCCCTGTAAACGATCAAATTGTTTGTCAAATTTTACGTGTTTGTCAAATTATTTGATAGTGTACTGCTGTGTTTGAGGCGTTTGTCAAACAATCTACGTGTTTGTCGTGTTTGATGAAAAGCTGGATTGATGTCGAGTTTGGCAAACGTGTTTGAACGTGAACGGCGGTGTTTGTCAAACAAGATCTCACTCGTTGTATTGACATCATGGAAAAAAGCAAATTCTCGTGGGTATATTTATCTCTTAATTTCAACCATTCTCGACTCCATCGTCTTCTTTTTTTTGTCTTGATACATAGTGCTAGAGTCAATGCCAAAAATGCGTCATTTCGGCACGGCGACGTCCCGTCACGAAAGGAGAAACCCGAATCTACTAGAAAGTTAACAAATTTGTTTGATATTTGGTTTGATCGTTTAAGCTATTGTTTGATGAAAACGTGAAGTTTGACAAACAAATTTGCCAAGCAAATTTGATCGTTTACAGGGCACTTTACCGTACCTATTGCTGTTTTTTTTTCGTCTTGGTAACCCTGCTTTTTCGCGTCAGTGACCAAACATGGCGGCGCATGATGAAGTTGACGTATGTGAAAGTTGGGAGGATATGGACGAAATTGGCGTAAGTGTACGTGAAATTTATCCCGTGAAGCCTCCAACGCTGGAGAAAACCACCGCGGTGCTATACTCAAGTGGGCTTACTTCTTTCAGCTGGAACAACAAATCAAGCTGAACAGTGACTGCACGCCAGTGAGGAGTTCAGTCGGTTGCAAGGTGACTGTCGAGGATAACGCGTGTATCGGGTCTCAGTGCGTGATGCCGGAACCCGCGATTCGTATCCTCAAGCGGCCGTCGTCGCTGGCTAGTGGCCAGCAGAACGGCGAGGCCAGGGCTCGACCAGTTAAAACCTTGGAGCAAAGACAAAAGGAGTATCAGGAAGCTAGGCTCAGGATACTCGGAGAAGCGCGAAGCCCAGAAGATGTTATTGATGACAAGTAAAGAGCTCTCATTTCCTCTGTAGGATAAAACAAATATTGATACTGATCTCACACAAATGATTCATGACTTAGAAGTTATCAGCAGTTTTAAAATCAATTCATTACATAATTTTAGTGACAATTCCGTATACAACATCTACAAGCTTATAAAGGCCTGAGCCTGAATAACTTCATTTGCAAAATTAACATCAAGTGAAATTTATTTACTCGCCTGATACTTAAATTTCCCATTACCTGTTTTCAGCCTCACACGGATACAAGATAAACTTCAAGCCAATAACATAAATGAAAGTCAAAGTCAGACAAGTGCAAAGACAAAAAATGATGCCAAAGGAAAAGAACGGAAAGTGTTAGCACGGCTGCCACCTGGTGCCACTAGTGCTGGGGTCTTCCCCTCTCCCCCACCCCGAGGTGTCCTCGTCATCCGCACTCCTCGGGGTCCAGACGGCACAAAAGGATTTCAACGGAGGTAGCATTGTGTTTTACGAAGTAATCAGTTCCATCCATGCCTATCCAAAATAGTTTACTTATAGTCTCTTGTTATTTCACAATTTTCGTCTTATGAATGCTGGGGCCTTATGTAGCTGGTGAACACTGAATTCAGTGATGATATTCACCAGATAGTGATTGCATAGATGGTTGTAACATAAGGGAAGTACAATTTATCTGACATTTTTGTCTCAGTAGTCTTTCAGAATATGATTACAATTTTAATCATGAAATACTATTGATAACTAGACAAGTAGTTGTATAAATGTGGAGGGACCAAATACTTAATCAAGCTCTTCAAAGTTTCGTAGTACAATTTTAGCTTGGTACTGTCAACTCGAAGACCTCGTAAGAACATGTTCTTTGAGCATAACAAATCACATGAGCTAGTGGCCTAATCTTGAGAAAACAATTTTATCTAATCACTTTACTTATTAACTTTTAAGTTATGCTAGCTATCCAAAGTGCAAGTCTTATTAATACTAAGTATCACTTGTCTCGTAGGTACGAGCTACGACTCGTTTCCACATACAAAAGTTTGACAGCTAACAGTTACTTTTCAAACTTTTGTATGTGGAAACGAGTCGTAGCTCTTACCTACGACTGTTGTTGAATATAGATACCGCGGGTAAGACTGTTTTGTGTCAGTACCATTCTTAAAATTGGAAACAAATGATTTAAATTGTGAAATAGCAATTCATAGAGTCATTCAATTTAGTTAGTAGTGAAATAGTCTTTTCACACAAGCATGGCAGCAAGATATCATATTGTATTGAGTTGTGCCACTTCAGAGGGTAAACATTGGTCTTTTAAAATTTATATTGCCAATCTTAACTCTTGTCTTAAAACTGATGAGAAGGAATGACTGTTTCTTTCAATTGTGTAAGGAGATTCAGTTTCAATTTAAACGGAAAATTTGTTTTTTGAATAACTTAAACAAGAATTTGTATAAGGGCAAAGTAATAGACATTTAAAATGTACCTACTGTTTGGATGTGTCACACTCACACTCTCACTATCTTCTTACAAGCACAAAATTACAAATTATTGGTGGGTTATTGGCAAATATTGTTAAAAACATGAATTTCAAAAATTTGGCTACAGCATCATGCTTGTTTGAATTGTCTAAAATATTAGCACTCTTGACTGACTGTAAAGGCATAATTTACATTTTATGATTGAGATTTTAAGTTTTTTAAAAGAACACCAACACAAATAACATTTGAAATCTCTCATTAAATTAATTGTGATGGTGTTCACAGCAGTAAATTAAAATGTGACATTGAAATGATAATGTTTTTATAAAGTTTTTGTATGTGTACAGATTATTAGATTAAGGTATTTGATAATTGTATATTTTAGCCTTAATTCTATGCTATTGGGCTTTTCGTTAATTGTTTCACACTGTAATGGATATATGATGAACACCCTAGATATTGCTTAGTCTGTTGAAGCCTGACCAATTGAGAGATTTTTTAGGTACTCAACTCATATTCTATGGCCGAGTGGTTTTTCACTAGCTATGAAGTATTATCAATAGATGGCGCTGTTTTTAAAACAATTTAAAGTAGGTGTCAACTCAGTTGCAAATAAAAAAATCCATCTTAATGATGTTTTGGACATCCAAATGCATATTAATATGATCCATAGATCAAACATTGTCCATAGATGTATAAAAAATCAATTTCCAAATCTTTTAAGATGAAACAATAAATGAAAAACCGAATTTTAAGAGTGACTGAGTGTGCGTAAGTATGTAAATAGTTGTTATGATCTGAATATTTTTACAAATCTCTACATAAATGTGACACAAATTGTAATGGAATATTCAGCTATGAAACTGGACCACAAAAAATTATGCGAGTTTCTGAAACAACTCTACAAAACGAAAAAAAAAATATCTAAAAAATTAGTGTCAAGTTGGTGGCTAGCTCTCATGGCTGAACGATTTTACCATAATTTCAATCACAAAAAGGCATAATAAAGGCTACCGTATCCAAACAACTTCTAAGTTATGTGGGCTGTGTACTGAACTATGTATTTGTTAGTAGGGGTAGCTCGATGCAAAAAATGTTGTGATCATAATCAACTTGTACTGTACCAATTTTTAGTGTAAGTTTATGTGTAACGGAGGATTGTGATATAGAATAATCATCTAATTGCAAGCCTTAAGTTAGTTTCCGTACCAATAAGGTACATTGTATAGCTTTTTTACTAAATCTTCTACTTTTACATGAGCATTTAAATGATAAATAATGGAATGAATATGACAGATGTTTCAGTCACACCAAATGACTGAAATAACAGTTATGATACTGATTCTATTCTAGAAATTGAAGACAATATTCTGTAAACGGCGAAATAAGAAAGAATACCTAGCGAAATGACAAAAATGCAATATGTAATTTTGTCCACTGAGCAGCACTATACAAGTCAATCGGCTGAGCTTGCCCAAACCCATATTTTAGTCTTTTACTAATTACTTTTGGTAAATTCTCCATTTCGAAATTTCCCATTTTATGATTTTGACTAAATGCATTTAGCATTTCCTTCATTGCCATTTCGCTAGTAAACTATGAAACCACCATAATGATATTAAAATTTCATTGTTTTACGTGATTACGTGTTCAAATAATTTAGCTTAATGCTCAATAAAAAGCTAAAAAGCTTTCTTTGATATGCAGTAGGTGGCGCTATTTATAAAACAACGAAATAATAGAAAAATATTTAAATATAAAAGGAAAGATAGAAAAATTAGTTCTTAATAGCCATATCAATTCAATATATTTTTGTACGACGATATGCTAGATTAATATTTATTACACTAACATGAAATTAATACGTAGGCTATTGGCATAGTATACGAGAATGTTAACAAAGTAACTTACACAATTGTTTGTAACACGAAACCCACCTTAGGATCAGTTCAATCAAACCGAGACGCGCGTATTTTTCAAATACTTACCTAACATACTGGTAGACAAACGCTACACATTTTGCTGTCACAACAGCTTCAGGACACAGCCGTCGATTTCTGTACTCGCTGTCTTATAAATGTGTGTCTATTATTATCTCAAGAGTGCGCTTCGTGTTGTGTTTTGGTGTGAACTGATCCTTACACACTTCATGGACCCAAAACGGCGTTCACACTACATCTGCCCGTGTGAACGTATTAACGGCTAGATTCGGTTGTGAATTGAATTGAAAGGTGCCAATTTTACTCATATTTATTGTTTGAGCGTGTTGTTTTGTCTCGTAGTATAATTTATTTATTACCACCTAATAGATGTATGCATGTTGATTTGCTCGTTTCAACATTTCCGAGTAAGATCCTGCCTCAGGGAGCCGGCGAGTTTGTTAACTTATTAGATCGAGCTGACTTTTACACTTAGTAACTTATAATTGACGACCTCTGTGGCGCAGTGGGTGAAAGCCCGCTTGAGACGCAGAAGGTTGCGGGTTCGATCCCCGCCGCGGGATAAATGTTTGTATAATCTGCAAATATTTATCTCGGGTCTGGGTGTGTATGTTTATATGTATTTACAAACAAAAAAGTGTATAAGTAGTATATCAGTTATCTGGTTCCCATAGTACAAGCTTTGCTTAGTTTGGGGCTAGATGATGCTGTGTGAATTTCACACAGTCCAGCATTATGGCAGAAAGTAATCTTACTTGAAAGTGTCGAAACAAGTCATAGAAGCTGTCTTGTGGGTGCAGCAAAACTGGAGTTATCTTAAAGTTTGTGGCAACACAGGTTTGGAATTTATGTGGACGTTTGAACATCAATTGGTTGAAGTGTGCTTATTGTAAGCTCAATGTGAGATGTATTTTGAGAGGTGTAGATCAATTTATTACATAGATCAGAGTAATGTAACCAGTATAGCTCTGATTTGCTTTTATTTTATGTTCAGTTTACATTTTTACCAAATATAGACCAGTTCATTGAAATATTTTAAAACAAATCTTAAACTGTTGGTCACTTCTGAAATTGATTACCGTTCGCTGATAATGAACCAAAATTGATATTTCCATCAAAACTTTTTAACTACAGTTATATACTTTGGTTGAATGTGTTCTGCTGTTTTTAATTATTTCTAAGGTGCTAAGCCAATTGTTGAGTGTAAGGCATCTTGCCTTTAATCTTGCGGGCAGCGGGGCGGCGGCGGCGCGGGATCTTATGCGTTAATTCAAATAGACCGGCCCTCGAAAACAGCCTCGTTGCCCGCAATATTCGTGGCAGAGGCAAAAGGAATATTAAGTACTTTCACGTTTAATTCCGTAACAAAATCTACAGTAGCTATTTTGCGTCCACTGATTACATCTATTAGCATGTTAGCAATCGATTTTTTTAAATATTTATGAAGCAGTATCGCCACCTGTTTTTCCTACGAAATCTGTTATGTCCGATTCTCCGGGCAAGTGTAATGGGCGCATAATCAGCTTCTGCATGATTTACGATTGAATTGTTTGAAAAAATAGTGTTTCTTTCACATTATTGTGGTACAACACATACCGGCAAACTCTCTTAGTTATATTATATTTAAGTCATAGGTATTTTTAGTTGTAATTATTATATTTTAACCGAAATATTAAAATATTGTTGAAAATTAAATCTCTTATTAACTTCCACACGCATAAAACATTGGTAGGTATATTGAGCAATCATGGTTGGTTCATGAAAATAAGATCGATGCCTATTTCGTCTACGAAAACTCGTAGTCACGTCAAATAAATGCAACTACGCAAGCACTAAATATTATTTATGTACCAAATGATTATTGCACATTTTCCCATACTCTAAATAGCGTAATATTATAAAATATCGTGGCACTTCTAAGATTGTCGCTCCGATACTGAACGTAAACAAGTTGTTAGCATAACTTGCCTTGGGAGACGCATAATTAAATGCTTCTGAATTGAACCTGATGAATATAGGTACTTAAACATTGCTTGGCTGGCTGTTTGTCCGTCCGTATCTATATACGTACCTATATAGACAACGACCACTTGGAGCGCACATAATAATTTTCTAAACTGAATAAATTCAAACCAATTTATTGACTTGCATGATATTTTAGAAGATAAAAAGAATGGGACTACGTTGTTTCCTCCAACAACATCGTAGCAACGCCGTGGAACACAACTAGTGATAGATCTATAGTACCTACATTCAGAAACAAGTTTCTTGAATTATAAATACAAATTATTATTTAGTTTGTTTCGTTCCGCTGCGCGAGTTGTGGTTTTATACATTTTCTGTTATTTTAATTTACCTCTTAAAAATACGTTGGTTCTATAATATTTTACTTTGATATAAACAAAAATGGCGGGCTTAGAAAATCTTAGTGAAAGAGATCGCGCTGTCTTGAGAAGCATCTTTGACCCGACGGCAACTATAGGTGATGTGCTGGATGATGGAGATACTTTCGCTGAAGAGGATGACGGTGAGTAATCCACTATTAGGTACCACCTATACAGATACTCAAATCTAATTTAACTAGCCTCAATAAGCGATTGCCCAGCATCTTTGTATCCATCCAGCAATCAGCTTAATGAATCTTATCCCAGAAAAAACATCGTCATTTGTGATTGTCTGACTAAGTAATCAAAAATGAGCTTTCAGGTTCCTCACAACACACAATTTTCTCTCGCCGTTTTGTGTGCTTATTATTTTTCTGATAATCTATTTAGTACGGCTGGGGTGAAGACCAAAAGTCCTATGTATTTTGCAGATTCCGGCCCAGAGTCAAAAGAATCCATTACAATATGCGCTGAGGCAGTGCGACTGGCAGAGTCTGGCAAGTTGGATGAGGCTCTAGTGGTGATGAACAGGGGCGTGGACGCCGCGCCCGGGCGGCCGGCTGCTTACAACGACAGGGCACAACTACTGCGGCTCATGCTACGAGATGAAGGTATTATATTGTCCTAGAGAGACACAGAATTGGTCATTTTCATATGAGACAGATTGCAAACCCAACGCAGCCTATAATCCGCAGTCATTTTTCCATACAAAAAATGCTGATGACGTCAGAAAATACGGCTTGCCTATTGAATTGACAGCTCGGCGCGTACGGCTCGGCTGCAGTGTGCGACCACCCTAAGAATTAATAAGCTAGGCCACAGACGAATTAGTTATTCTGTGAGCTAGCCTCACTGGTTTTACGTAGGTACTAAAAAATCTGAAACTAAAAATCCGGATTGAGTGTCGAGGAGTTCCTACCAACATCCCACTAGGCTAACACGTCTCTTAATTCTTGTAATTTATTGAATCCTATGTAATATCCTCTATGTGTTCATAACGGAAGCGCTCGCGTGGTGTTGGTAGCTTGTTGTCGTTCTTGATAGATCGTCGAAGTTACGCAACGTTCTAAACGGCCTGTAAGTGGATGGGTCGCCAGTGGCAATTTCATCTGAGCGCTTCCGTGCTTCGGAGGGCACGTGAAATTGTCAGTTCCGGCTATTAGTCGTTAAGCCATGACGGAGGCTATAAGGCGGCCTGTTCTGGTACTGTTCATAATAGAGGCTCTGTCTCTTAGATTGTCTCATACGAACTTACAGAGGCTCTCGCCGACATCGACCGTGCGTTGACACTGACAGAAGGCAAGCGAACCCGCGCGCGCGCCCAGTCACTCTGCCAGAAAGGAACACTTCTCAGGAAGCGAGGCTCTGATGATGAAGCCAGGGTTGCATTCGCGGAGGCTGCTAAACTTGGCAGCGGATTTGCTAAGAAACAGGTCGGTACCTATTGTACATTTCTCTTGCTTCAGCTTTGGTGTAGTAACGCCAGCTCGGATACCTACCAACCAACTCAACGAATCTTTAGCTCTCTGAAGCGCAGAACCCCATTTTTGATAACGCCAAAAAGACGTAGACAGCGTTGTATAGCTGCCTCGCTCACTCGCTTAATTTGTTCTATCCTCCTATCTCGCCTACTCTACGTAGGGTACGCAATTCACTCCATTCGCAAACCTGCGCATTAGTGCACCTATCTTCAGAGAGCTAAATGGATTGGTTATGCCTACTGTACATAAGACATAGTTTTTAAAGTTTGCTCCAAAGAAAAAAAATCTTGGAGCTAACTTTAAAAACTGCTGAAATGTTAAGGCTAGGCTTGAGAAATATCTAGGCTACCAATCACGAATTAAGCCCTATGGCGCGGTAAATATTCTCAGATCTTTCTCATATTCCAGATCCTTTGAAGATATCTATGGGGATAATCAGAGGCATGCCCAAAAACATATTATTTTGCAGGACCTACATCGTGTTTAATTTTATTACAAGCTTTACAAGCATAGTACAAGCTTTTCTTAGTTTGGGGCTAGATGATGCTGTGTGAAAAGTCCAGCATTATTTATTTATTTATTTATTTCAGGTGGTGGAATTGAATCCATATGCAGCTCTGTGCAATCAAATGCTGAGCCAAGTTATGAAGGGCGAGGACATCAAGCTTTAAAAGGTATAGAAAAACACTCGACCGTTCACACTCGACGGACTAACGTATCATCCGTCGAGTGTGAACGGTCGAGTGTTTTTCTATACATTTGTCAGTTCTGGCGTTCCGCGACCGATAATCCGCGACGGATCTTCCGTCAGATGTGAATCGACCCTAAGTGGGTTTGTTTGATAGCTTAGTACTTAGAATTGACCTTTTTCATAAAGTTTTTAGTTTAAGACCATCTGGTATTTTATAAAATCTATCGCCATTAAATTTTTTTAGTAATCAATATCCTCAAAGCTCACAGCTTTTTGGGTGACAATATACTTACTTACAGTGCCACAAACTTCTCTGAACCGGTGAGAGAGGCGCTGTTATCGCATTTGGTGTTGGCAGAAAAATCAATTTCACAGTAAAATTCGTTAGTTCCTCTTTTGGCCACCGGTCCAGATAAGTTTATGGCACTGCACCTTACATTTTTTGTAACAGGTGTGGGTAAGTAATAAAACGAGTAATATCTAATGGATTAGAAATGTATATTGTTGAGTACAACCGACACATCAGATACCGTCCACAACCAGATCCAGACAGATCTACATTCCTATAACAACACTCCGTAAATTATTGAAAATGACAATTTTACACTTTGAAAATGACAAATTTATACTAGCTATTAGGTATGCGTTATAGAAGTATTGTTACTAATCTATCTACGGAATACGCAATAAAATCTCATTAGTTAATTACCTAGTTCTGTTTAGAATTTTTCTTATTTTTTCAAAAATGTTTGAAAAATTCTAAACAACTCAAGTTGATTAAAATTCAAATTGTATACTTAATTATTTAAACTAGTGTACATAGCGAAAACAGTAACTGGTGGGGCAAATATTTGTATCATTCAAAATTGCGTAACGTTAAGTTCTCAAAAAACAATTGATTTTGTTAAAAAAATCCAACGAAAAACGAAAAAATTAACACGTTCATCGTTAAAATGACAACAATATTATATTAGCATTACGCAAGTTTGCAAATATACCAAAATAATGATGTAGAAGAGCTCTCTATTAAAATCATCCACTAAGTAAAATAAAATATTTTTTGGCACATTTTATTGTAGAAATATCTAAGAAAATCTCTTGATTTTATGATAATATTCAGCAAACTTGTTAGATTAGCCAATTGCTAATAAAATTTACTTTTGTTCAACATGTTTTCATTGCTAAAGTTCACATATAACAAGAAAATATTCAAGGAAGCAATTGACGCCTTCCATCCAACAACGGGTCACTTTTACAAGATATGTTGCTATAAAGAGAAACTCTTCTACATAGCTCGAGATGACAATATCACAGTCTCAATGTGATGGAAGCTACAAACAAGTTAATTTATAGTTACTAAAACATTGGTGATATTTCTGCATAATTGAATACAATAAGTAAAATGTGTTATAAAGTTCAAAAATGTGTTGAATTATTACGTAAAAGAAACAGGTGCCAATAATGATTAATTTGAATATCATAATCGAATATCATTATTGAGATAAATATTTACACGTTTTGGCACAATGTGCAGGTGCATGGACCTACGTCAATGTTATATTCAAAACATCAGAATATTAATAGTTAGTAAAATATTCATAAAAATTATTCTTATGTTCTCAAGAACTACGGGCTTAGTTTTAGGCCTATATTTTATGAGATATCTGCGAAAGAAAATTATATTTAAACTTTATTATAATAGTAGGTGTGGTTTCATTGAAAAATATGAAAAATACAATCGCAGGCACATGACTTCGAGTTTTAGTAATTATGTAACTATGGGGTACCTTTGATATTGATAGTCATTATAATAAACGTCATATTTAGGTACCCTCTACTAGATAAATAGCAATTCAAATATAATGATTTGTCACTTATACAAGATATTTGCTAAATCTTGAGTTACATTCATGCATATTGGAGTGTTTTTGTACTTTCCATACATTCCATTATCCAAGGATAGACATTTTTTTAACTCTATTCAATTTCTAAATTTGAAAATGACAGATTTGACAGATCGATATTTCGGAAAAGGAAAGGACACAGGAAGAGCAACTTAATCCTAATCTTACTGCTAAATAATATCGAGATTAAAAACTAATTCTCACTGAACACATCTATTCAACATACGATTAACTGAACTACTTAAAATAAAGAATACTGTCACGACTCACAGCGTCTTGTAATACTAAGCAACGTAAGCTTAAAAGCATACCGGGATGGCTAAAATGGCGTCTATACAATGCCTTTTAGGAGTCCTAATAAGTGGTTTAATAGGTGTTTTATATGAGGCTTGGTTTTATATGAGTATGAGTTTCGCTCACACAAAATCCACTAATATTTTTTCATAACAAAATGTATTAAATCAGAGAATTACGAAAACATAAATTAAACTATTCATAAATAATAATAAAAAACAGAATGATATAGAAATCACAAAGTGAATGGTTTTTATTTAAGTTTATGCTAAATACCGTAAAATATTATTTTACAGTATTTTAACTTTAAAATAAAAGAAATGAAAAGTCTTTTCAAAATTTTGGATTCCTACGGGATTCGAACCCGCAACGATCAGACAATGAGCATAAGTTCACTAGTGAAACGTGTAGATGGCGCTTACCGGTGCTTATCCGATAACATATGAGCTTATCAAAAATTTGGATTGTGACGACTAAGGGTTCCGTGGCCGAGCGGTAAGGCACTCCGGCTTTAGGAGGATCGTCTGATCGTTGCGGGTTCGAAAAGTCTTATAAGACTTCATTTCTTAATGAAATACCAAGTGTTGGATTAACACTATAAAAATTACAAATTTTTTTAAAATAAAAGTTATGTTGACATTTTTGTCAATTCATAAAAAGGTAGGTATTGCATAGTGGTCATTTTAGTCGCACTAGTTAAGGAATTTGACCTTTATGGTATACTATAACCAACTATACTGGTTTTAGCCTCGGTTTTGCACTATTTCAGTACAAGAGCCAGTATTTGTTTTAACCAAACTGAACTCAGAAGACATAAGATATGTCATTAAACTTAGTTACCTACTATAAATTATTTTTTCTCACATAAACTATATGGGTAAGTTACGATGTGAAACTTAGCTCAAAATATGCTCAAAAACTCTTAGAGGCGCCAAAATTTTCTGAATGAATGATATCCAGATTTATATGAACCATAAAATCATTACTCTGGGCTCTATGATTTATATACAAGTCTCTCTTCTTTCTCATATACAAGTGAAAACCTTATAGAATGGATAAATATTCTTAGCTAGAAGTTTTATAAACTCGTAATATTAATGTTATTCTACACTGACCTCGTCAGTAAGACAGCATGTTGCAAGCTTGCAGAGGAATTGTGTCATTTTTGACATGATGACAGAAATGACATTTTTGACAGATTGAGATGCAAAAATAAAAATGGCGCGTTTTAAAAGATGGTTCGCTAGGTAGCAAGGACATTCTGTTCTCCTAGCTTAATAAATTCAGCAGAGAAACTGCTGTTTATGGTTACCCTATCGTTCCCTAGTGTTTAAAGTAGCCGATTTGGGATCATGCATACAGTACAACCATAACAGAGCAATGACTAAAACCTACACTTTAATAAACTGGCTGGATTACCTATAGCATTCTTAAGTGCATTTCAGACTACGCTATAATATAATAGCATATAGTTTATAGCACAACAATATCGCGCACCATACATTATTATGGACACGCTCACAGTTCACTGTACAATATATTATTAATTATTGAGTCATTTTGGCTCAAGCTCTCCCTTTTAATTATTTTTTTTATTGGTAAAAAACGTACCATTATTTAGTTTCATTTTAAGTTTTTTTTTTCAACATATGCGGTATACACCGCTATTTTATGAAAATTTAAGGACAGTTGCAGTAGATGCAGAAAATGAGAATGGCATGGTCAGAACTTTTTTTTATTTAACTATCACAAAGTTATCGAGGATTGTAGTCAACCAAAACCGAACAAAACTTTATGAAAACTGTACAAATATGTACTACAGACAACAATCGCGTACAGACTCTCATTGTAACTATGTTCTCGTATCATCCCCAGTCAGTAAAACACCAGTAGCTATCATAAATCCATGTCTGACTCGCCTCGTCTCCTTTTGAGGTTATAATTTTTTTTTCTGTTTTTTTGTGTTTAAACTACTTATATATGATCAGTAACAGACACCGAGACCATGTTTAACATTTTTTTGGTAATTAACAAATAGGGGTGTATAGTGAAAGCTGTTGTATACTGTAAATTGTTATATATATATCAGAAATGTTTATTTACTATAATTATATTTGGAAATGTTTTAATATAAATTAAATGATGTGGTATACTAATAAATAAATATTATTGGCTTACTTTACGTGTCCATAATGTGTAGTGCGCGATATTGTTGTGCTTTGAACTATATGCTATTATATTACGAGTATAGCGTTGTCTGAAATGCGCTTATGAAAATAAGACAAGACGAAAATATCTTATCAACTCGATCATATGTTTTTGTGAGACAAATATGACGACAGCATTATAGCTTGACTGCTCGTTGCCTTATTGCAGCCAATAAAAAAAATCGCCATGAAAGCTAAATTGGTGGTTGTGACTACAGGTTTATTAATTACTAGGCAAAATGAGCCAGAGTTAAAGAAAATCTTACGTCTAAGAATAAAAATTAACTATTAACACTATTAATTAAATAAGCGAACCGTGCCACCGATAAATGAGATTCGGTTTATAAAACACGGGAATATTCGAATAATATGAATAATATTACTGAAATACTTTCAAGCGAAGAAGAACTCTAAATCTTACGCGTAAAGTCGAATTCCAATAATATTTTCAATTTATTATAATATCTTCTTACATCGTAACGGTGACTAAGCAGTGTGGTATTTTTTTTCTCCTATACCTATTAATGATTGAAGCAATATAAACATAACCATTGCGATTTAAGAAGTTATCAGACTTAACCTGATCGCACACTTGTCCGCGCCGTACGCCGCAGTCATTTTTCTATACAAAAAATGCTGATGACGTCAGAAAATGCGGTTCGCTTCTGACGTCAGCATTTTTTCTATTGGATTGACAGTTCGGCGCGTTCGGCTCGGCTGGACTGTGCGATCACCCTTAACGAATTAAAACATCGCAAAATGTCATTTTATTACAATTCAATTTAGAATCAAATGCTTTCCTTTTTTTAAAATTCACAATTAATTTTAATCTAGCAAGAGTTTACATGAATTTTATTATAATATTTTATTAGAAATATTAATTAAGTTAGTAAGGCTATTTAGTAGACGATTATTCACAGCAAATTGCTGTTTTAATTTGTAACGATATTAGAAAAAATATATGAAATAACTTATTAAAATAAATGCTATAAGTATTTTTTTATAAATAGATCAGTAGCGAATTCGCGGTTTAAAATTAATATCTTTGGTTTAAAATTTACACTATCTAATATCGCTACATATTAATTTTAAAATTTTCAAATCATAGACACACAAAGTGAAAACAATATCTTACACGCTCTAGCCGTAAAGCTCATACAACATGATTAGATCATACATACTCAAGAAAATCTTAAAACAAACCAACATCATAAACAATGAAAACTTAATGTGTTTTTAGCCGAATTTAAGCAATCGTCGAACTTAATATTCTACATAGAGTAGTGACGAGATTCAAACAATTGTAAAGGGTCTTTCATTTTAAACTACACAAACTGACAGGACTTCATTTTTGGGTTGTAAATAGACGTTTGACCGTATCAATTTAATTCCTAAGCCGATATAAATTTTCACTTCAAAATGTATCTTTTATTGATTTTTAGGACATGTTGCATAATGATTTTCTAGGAGAGCAGACATTCCACCAATCACAGCCCGGCTACATACGTGCACACACACACACGTTCGAATGGACTAAGTTATACAGGAAGCAACAATGAATCGAAAGGATAGTCATTATTGATTTTCTCGGGTTTTCATAACAAAACAAAAAAAATTACATAAATATTTTTTAATTAATTTGTTGAACCCAATTCCTGAATTAAGTTAGTATAAAATGAAAGACCCTTTAAGCGATAAATAATATTTAGTTATAATGCAGAAAAAAGTCTAATTCTTATAAATAACGCCATCCACACGACACGACTACACACAATACAAAACTTTGATATGTAATAACAATAGAATGAAAACAAAATCCTACCACACAGTTTAAATCAATTTAAACAAACGTGACTAGATTTTTAAATCAATAAATAACTCAGAATTAATTTGATAAAATTCATGATTAAACAATGTAACAATTTGAACTATGTGGTGGACTTAGTAAATAGTCCAAGTGGCCCCAACATTTACATATCGAATTCAATACGAATAAGATTTTAACGATTTTGGTCTTAATATTACATGAGGAAAAGTATTGCCAGTTTCGAATATTGCTTAACTTAAAACAATAACGTCATGTCGTATTGGATGGTTAAAGGTTCAAAAAGGTTTTAAAATTATAGGGGAATGAGCAAAACTCTTAACTTACACGTTCCCTTCAAGACAGACAGTCAGATTACAATCCGAACTTAATATTAACAGTCGATAATGAACGAGAGACGACTGCTCGAGAAAGAGACAGCCGATAGATGGAGAGAGATAGCGCACGGTTTCCGACCGCTGAGCAAGCTTCAAGTAACGAATGGGGAACCCTGAAAAAAAATACACGTAACTTAGTAATAGAGAACTTCATTATTCCAGTCATTAAATGCAAAAGTTTAGATGGACTGAAGAATATTGGGAGGTAGGTAATATGGCAATAAAGTGGTAAACATTGCAAACAAAACAAACAACATGACAGTGTTTTTGCGATGGTCGCCTTTTAGAAAGAGACGGCACCACCTTATTTCGTCCCTATCAGAATACGTTTTTTGTATTCTTCTAGCTACATAGCTTCTGCAAGATGTGGGCATGTATCAAATATGTATTTGGACATGCCTCTGACTACCCCCTTAGACATCTTTAAAGAATCTGGAATACATAAAAGATCTGAGAGAATGTCTACCGCGCCTTGGGGATACAATCGTGACCCTGTTTTACATATTATGACATTTCTTTGGTTTTGTTTCAGTGAGCTCGCTAGTGTTCGCACCACCAATCTTTAGCTCTCTGAAGAATCTGCGTAGAACCCATTTTTGATGGCGCCAAAAAGACGAAGACAGCGTTGTATAGCTTTCTCGCTCACTCGCTTAGTTTGTTGCATCGTGCTATCTCGCTTACTCTACCGAACCTGCGTAATTGAGTGCACCTAACTCCAGAGAGATTAATATCGGTGCGTACTGTACGTATTTAGTAACGATACAAACTATTTTCTTCTTCGTAATAATGATAGAGACAACAGCTCACCCGTCCCGCTCACACGTGCTGCACATACTCCGGGTTGAGGAAGGAGAAGCCCATGAACTCCGTCTGGTCGAGATTCATCATGAACAGTTTGTCTGTCGGCGTCAGCTCCGTCTTCTCCTGAGTGAACTGCTTGTCGAAGTTGGATACGTCTTTGCGATGTTTCTGGAAACAATATGTTATTATTTATAGCGTCGCTCTAACAGACAGCGTCTATACATATGGAACCGACTAAACTGTGGGTTTCCTCACGATGTTTTCCCGCGCTGCTTAGAGCTCGTGTGTTACGCGTTTTTTTCGAAACAAAAAATGATTTAAAAAAAATTGTGGCACTCCCAGGAGTGCCGAGAGAAGAAAAAACTTGAACAATTAAAAATATCGAAAGATGACTTCACCCGTTTAGTTATAATATGAGCATAATAAATAAATAAATAAATAAAATCTTTTTATTTCAGACAACCAGAATGAGGTCCATATTTTGGTACACAATAGATAAAAATAAAATTAAAAACTAAAACTATGGACCGCCAAGAGACAGGAGATGATCAATCAGGGAAAAAGATCCCTTCATTGATCACCCTCTGCACAAAGCACCTCCATAGCGGAGATAATAGGCTCTCAGCCACAGTCCTCAGGATGCTGTTGCGACTGTCCCGTAATCTGCGCATCAGTGACACCGTTTTTTTTCGCATGATGGCATGAAAGCCGTCCGTTTGGTAATGCGCAAACATTCCTGATGCACTGCAGAAACGGGGCAGTCGCAGCATCATCCTAAAGATATTATTGTATTGGACTCGCAGGGTTTCCATCGATCTTTTGGTATGTCGGACCCACAGACTTCCCGTGTAAAAACTCTGACAATATGCTTTAAAAAGCGAGATCTTAACTTGGTCAGTACAACGGGAAAATCTGCGAACCAGCATGTTACCTCGAACCGATAGAGCCCTACGTTCCCTTTCAATATCGACATTGTCTTTAAGGTCGTCGGTAAGGAAATGTCCAAGATATTTAAATTTAGACACACGAGTAATGTTCAAGCCATTTAGGGTAATATTAAGATTATTATCCGGACGATTACCGCCGGCCTTAAAGACCATGTATTCCGTTTTTTTTACATTATATGTGAGACCATGCTCAGATGCATATCCTTCGCATACCCTCAGAAGCTCCTTTAGCCCACCTACCGTCGGGCTCAGCAGCACCATGTCGTCGGCGTAACTAATGTTATTTACACTTACGCCGTTCATGCGGCAGCCGACACGTATGCTGCTGAGCCCTCTGATGAGGTCGTCAACATACAAATTGAAGAGCTTAGGAGACGAGAGACCCCCCTGTCTCACCCCGCTCTCCAATCTATACGATGCCGATAGAGAGCCAGCCCATTTCACATAATTTGTTTGGTTGTCGTACCAAAACTTAAAAATCTTAATTACTTCAACCGGTAAACCCCTGTCTCCTAGTTTTCTCCACAGCAAATCATATGACACAAGATCAAATGCTTTGGAGAGATCCAGGAAACAGGCGTAAACGGGCGTCCTGCGGTCTGTATAGTACTGGATGGTATGCTTGAGACTTACGATTGCGCTTTCAGTAGACAATCCAGGCCGAAATCCGAACTGAGCGTCATGAATATCTAAACAGGTGTCTAGATAAGAATCAAGCAAACCATCCAGCACTTTGGCAATAATGGTAGCTAGGGAGATAGGTCGGTAGTTCTTGGCGTCTGACACATCCCCTGTTTTGTTTTTCACTATGGGTACCACTAATGTTTTCATCAGGTCCAGTGGTAAGTGCGAGTGGCTAATGCACAGTGAATAAAACATAGCAAGAACGTTGGGCAGGTGCACTCCCGCATACCGTAAATGCTCAACACTGAGCCCGTCGTGACCGGGAGACTTCCCACCACTCATTTTACTCAAGATTCTCCTAACTTGCCTTGCAGTAAAAAGAACAAGAGACCCCCTTTCACCTACGGGCTCAGTATCAAACTCCAAAGTAGAAGGACCAAGAGGAGACCGCACCTGAAACTGCTCTCTAAACATGTTGGAGATATCTTCAGCCTCACCGACCCCACCCACATTCACCGGAAGACCAGACCTAGCCTCCATCTTACTCGTGGCTTTCCAAAAACTACCGAAATCTTTGGCCGACCGATGTTTAGCAATGATGTCCATCCTTAACTGCTCTTGATTTTTATGGCACCAGTTTAGTCTACTTTTGAAAATTTTACGAGACTCGTACATTTTATTATAAACTGGTCCAGAAGTAGGTCGATTACATAAGACCCACATTTCAAAGTTAAGTCTAGCCTCACGGTGAGCTTCATGAACGTGCTCATTCCAGCCACATAAGTGTCTGGTCTTCCTAGGTTTTTTATTTAGCTTACCATTTGAGCCAACAGCCGCACTACATAATATGTGTATAATTTTATCATACATTTTATCCAACAATACTTTGTGTTCATCCAAACCACACGAGCCACGACCACACTCTACAAACTCAGTTGGAAAAACAATTTCTCTTAGTCCTTTATGACATAATTCTACGTACCTATCAATCTGGGACTTATTTCTCTCTCCCCATATTACCGAGCTGCGGGGCAGATCGTGTATCGTCTGTTTCGGCCTAACTAACTCCAAACTACACTTAACTAAAAGAGGCAAATGATCCGATACGAAAACATCCTCAATGACATTTACCTAAACAACAGTTTGCCAGGACGATAGTGACACCACACAGTGATCTAGCCATCGCCTACTCCCATTTATTTCACTGACATAAGTGTAAGTGTCCGACTGTAAACCTATCTTTTCTAGATCCGCACAAATCCATGACTGATCAAGACAGAAGTTTAACAATTCCCTATAAAATAATTCGTGCGGGTGAGCGTTAAAATCGCCTAATATAAATATACTTTCGGCAGTAACACTTTCTATAATCGCACTTATTTCACCCAGTACCTCTGTAAAGATTGGTAAATTGTCAAGTGAGTCAGTAGGCATGTATACCGAGAATATAACAATTGAACGCCCGCTAATCGTAGCTTTGATACCTACCAGACGGGCACTATTACACTCAAGTACACATACCTTCTCGAAAACGCCCTTCCTCCAAAGAATGGCCACTCCTCCATACGGCCTTCCCTTTACCATGACCCCATGACACCCATGACTGCAGGTAGTTCCCAGCAACGGGACGTCATGGGGGAGTAGCCACGTCTCTTGAAGGGCCACTACATCTGTTTTTTTACACATAGTACGAATGTCATCAATTGACCGCTTAAAAGACTTACAGTTAAAACTTACGAGGCTACAAAATTTATTTGAGCTTAAATCCATAACAAAAATCTTATTTAATAACTTTAACTAAATTTCCTGGTTTAGGCGTATTGTACATAAAATGGACAAAACGCCTAAATGTAATACCACTAGGCCACAGCTGATCGTTCAAAAATATATCTAATTTAGACTTAGAAACATATATCTTGTAAGCATTATATTTTCTAATCTTTTTAATATTTAACATTTTTAAGGAGACAGATTCATTCGTTTTGTCCTTTATATAAGAAATAATGTCCTCTTCACACGTTTCTTTACAGACGTTGGAGATTAATAACGGCACTTTCACATCAGCGGCTCTAAACTTACTGTCTGTCGACACAGCACAACCCCTTTGGCCGATTAGTTTATACCGTTTCGCGGACTTACTTCTAACTATTTCCCATTCTGAGTTACACTCGCTAGGTTTACACAAGTCCCTCATATCAGGCGCAAGCAAACCACCTCTCGTATCAGTCTTCTCAACCTGTGTAGTCCCTTCAGACTGGCGCGGAGACTCGCTTAAAACAAACGAACCCGTGCCGCTCATCCTAGGCGCATTCATTACGTGCGAACCGCTCGCCACCGCCGATGCAAATGACTGTGTCGGAACCGTGGTGCATGACCGAGGGGCCTCCACGCGCCGCTCCTCCTGGTTCGAAACCGCAGTGTGCGCAGGCGGCGCCTCCACGTGGACAGTTGCATCTGATGCATTCTTTTGCGGGCAAACGACAGAGACAGAAGTATCATTACCGCTTTCGTTCAAGGACGAGTGTCGTACGATTGCACTTCGATCATTGACCCTGCGCTCAGCTGATTTTTGCGATACTTCCATAGGCACATAATGAAGACCTATGGGCCCACTATCACAATTAAAACTGTTTTGTAAACACGCCCCTCTTCTCTTATTCACATTCGAATTTGCAGAGTAGTTATCAATAATAGACGCGTGCTTCATATACTCCACTTCTTGTTTCAGAATATCAAAATTTTCAGTGGTAACAAACTTCTCATCCAGTGCACTCATCTGATTTTTAAGACACAGGATATCCTTTAGAAGCCCCGTTACATTTACACTATCAAAGCTGACTGGGGGTACTTTATGCAGTTGCTTCGCCACAAAAATGGGAAAGTTCTCCGGATCAGAGTTCTTCATCAATTCAATAATGTCATTCAGATCCTTAGACATTTTCTTCTTTCCATCTTTTCGACGCAGTGGCATCTTCTTTGCATTTGGCACCGATTCAAAAAGCAGTGATTTTGCGATTACTATATCCTCCGCGGAGAAAGAGGTAGTACATAATTGATGAATACTCTCCTCATCCATGAAATCCATAACATTTTGCAAAAATGCCAGAAGCTCATTTCTAACAACGTTACAGTTCGCACATTTGACAGTATTTAAAGACATTGTCTTACACAGTGAGTCACCGAGTTAACGATACAACGCAACGCGTTCGCGTACGGCCACGAGCTGCGTGAGACTCGATAATATAGAAATGTAAAATATTGCCGTAAGTTTACCGAGTACAAAACTAGATGGCGCTACTGGTAGGTGTCGGTGGGCAGACCGTTTCGAGGCGAATCCAAGAATTTATTCTCATCTCAAGAAATGCCCAACGCCTAAAGACCATCGTAGACCTCATTCTCTGTAAGTTTCGAAGTAAAGAGCCGACCCAAAAAAAATAAGTTTTCATACACATAAAAATCGGACCTTTGCCTACTGGACCACAGATTCAAAGATAAAGATAGGATGATTACATTTTAGGTAAGTTTTGTAACATGTTTTATCGATTTCGAAGTAAAAACTATTAATAACATTTTTTAACATAAATAATAAATAAATAAAATAAATAATGCTGGACATTTCACACAGCATCATCTAGCCCCAAACTAAGCAAAGCTTGTACTATGGGAACCAGATAACTGATATATATATACTTTTTGTTTGTAAATACATACATATTAAAAATTAATATTAATTATTATTAATAAGAAAGTTAAGTTAAAAAATAAGATAAGTTGAGGAGCAATAGGTTAGCGTGGTATGGGCATGTAATGCGGAGGGATGAAAGTCATGTAACTAAAAGGGTGATGGAAATGAATGTGGATGTGTGAGTAGAGGTAGACCTAAGAAAAGATGGATGGATTGTGTGAAAGAAGATATGGAAAAGGAGTTGATACAGAGATGACGAGTGATAGGGGAGAGTGAAAGAGGAGAACATGTTGTGCCGACCCCGCATGAGCGGGATAAGGGCAGGCCAATGATGATGAACATGTTTTGAACATGAAGTACGTACAATCTTAGGCTTGAAGGGCGGCTGCACGTCCCTGGCCTCTATGCGCGCCCAGTCGATGCGTCGGAAGAAGGGGTGCGTGCGCACGTCCTCTTCGCCGCGCACGGCGCACCCGAGCCGCTTCGTCGGGTTCTTGATCAGGAATGATTTGCACGCGTCCTTTGCCTCCTGTCATCATTTTAGTACAATTTATTTTTTAATCGGCGATGTGCTTGCAACCTGTCACGTATGGAATACTAACTTCTGCGAAATGTGGGCATGTATCAAATATGTATTTGTACATGCCTCTGACTACCCCCTTAGACATCTTCAAAGGATCTAGAGTATAAAAGACTAGAATATAAAAGATCTGAGAGAATGTCTACCGCGCCTCGGGGAAACAGTCGTTATTGGGTTTAATTTTATGTTTTAGATAGCAACCTTAGCCTGTTTAGTTTTATTACGTACTTTTTAGTTGATTCTATTTGTCTGCTGTCTTTGGTACTGACTGTTGTGAATTACTTTCTGTGCAATGTGTTACGAATAAAATACTTTATTCAGTTTAATCTAGAAATCTTGTTTAATATCAAAACCTGAATAGTCGTGACTTTGTTTACGTTTACGTTTATTTTTTAAATGCCCGGCTTAACGTCCATCTACCCAAGTCAACCTCTCCTGCTCGTGGACCCTGCTGATCAACAAACGAGACTGATGCAAACGAGACTGATGCAAACTCGCTAAGGGTCAATTTATACTAAAGCAGAGTCGAAGCGCATCGTAACGTCTATCCAAATCTGAACATAACAAATTCAACCTTAACACCACAGCGTAACAAACATATTACTTCTGAGATTAAAAAAAAATCGGGGATACCGGCAACTGGGATTCTGGGGCCGAGCGGTAAGGCACTCCGGCTTTAGGAGGATCGTCTGATCGATGCGAGTTCGAATCCCGTCAGAATCCAAAATTTTGATAAGACTTTTCATTTCTTAATGAAATACCAAGTGATTTTTTACTTACTTTTTAATGAAATACCAAGTGTGGATGAGCACTATAAAATTACAAAAAAATTAAGAGTCTTACCCCAAGACTTTTAAGTCTTGGGGTAAGACACGCTGTTCTCTGTAAGGGGTACCCGTTGTTAAATGTTTTAGGGTAAGACATGTTGTTGTCTGTGGTATAATCTTGTTGGTTAAAAGACATACCTTGCTAAGAGTCTTGGGGTAAGACACGCTATTATCTGTGATAGCAGCGAAGAGTTCCTCCTCATCCTCTCCGTCGAAGGGTGGTTGACCAATCAGCATCTCATACAGGAGCACCCCGTACGCCCACCAGTCCACAGACTTGCCGTACGGCTGGTAGAGGATGATTTCTGGTGCGATATAGTCGGGAGTGCCGCAGAACGTTTTTGTTGTTTTGTCGCCTGAAATTGTTTTATACCTTTTTATATAACTTTAGCGACATTTTGGAGAAGGGCCAGGTCAAAAGTACCCTAAACCGACGAGCATGTATGAAGAATGTAATGAGAGTGAATGAGGCGAAAGTTGTGTGTCAGGATCGTAGCGACTGGAGATCCGTGGTCTCTGCCTACCCCTTTGGGAAAGAGGCGTGATTTTATGTATGTATGTATGTTATATAACTTTATTTATATGTACGTTTTTGGTAAAAAAAATCTTCTTTGTCTCCAATTGTGAATACTTAGTTGTACAATTATTTTTATCAAATTTTACCATAAATGCGTTTTTAATTTTTGAAAAAATGAATTTGCAAAAAAACCAGTTGGCATCAAGCTATTTCTTATCAGGAACAGGAACAAAAAAGTTACGTGGTAAGTAAGTAAAATCGTATGTTTTCATACTATCGTTTACTTTGACGACCTCTGTAGCGCAGTGGGTGAAAGCCTGCCTGCGACGCAAAAGGTTGCGGGTTCGATCCCCGCGGCGGGACCAATGTTTGTATGATCTACAAATATTTGTCTCGGGTCTGGGTGTTTCTATGTATAATATGTATGTATTTACAAACAAAAAGTATATAAGTAGTATAACAGTCATGTAGTAACCATAACACAAGCTCTGCTTACTTTGGGGCTAGATGATGCTGTGTGAAAAGTCCAGCATTATTTATTTATTTATTATTTATTTACCTACTATCGTTTTTCATACATTTCGGTTTACTAAACCTTATAAAGGGGCTCCTAAAATAATCTCACCAGTAATCCCTTCCTTGCACATGCCGAAGTCAGCAATCTTGATGTGTCCATCCTGGTCGAGCAACACATTGTCCAGTTTCAAGTCACGGTACACTATCCCACGTGAGTGTAGGAAGAACAAACCGATTGCTATCTCCGCCGCGTAGAAACTGAAATTACAGAACCTTTCAGCACACTGGTTCGAAAAACTAATGGAAAAGATAAGATATGAAAAAAGTGCATTCCAAAAATAGCACACATACGGGACTTGAACCCGCGACTTTCAGCAATCTGTGGCGAACCGTGGTGAATCCGTCATCACGAATAGGTGAATGTTTAAGTTAGATGGTGTGAGTTCACTCTTTATATATATATGAAGTCTTTATGTATCTCTTTATATATGAAGCGCTCGTGGTCGTGCTTGCTTAGTCGTTCTTGATAGATCGTCGAAGTTAAGCTACGTTCGAAACAGTCTGTAAGTGGATGGGTGACCGCCAGTGGCATTTTCATCTGAGCGCTTCCGTGCTTCGGAGGGCACGTTAAATTGTCGGTCCCGGCTATTTAAGTCGTTAAGCCATGACGGAGGCCTTAAGGCGGCCTAAAAACTCCGTCAGAGTTGGCCACTGACTCATACGAACTTAATTTTTTTACTCTTTATAAAAATATAGTATAAACAGGCCATAGGTAAGTACTTCACTCGATTTGAAGATCTTGAAAGTCGTTTTAGCGTTTCATAGCAGCTTTTCTACACTAATAATAATATTGTAAAGAAGGAAAATTTGTTTGTTTGAATTGAATAGGCTCCGAAACTACGGACCGATTTGAAAAAAATCTTTCACCGGTACATTTTATTTTTTTATTTGGTAACACCGCGACGGACAGCTAGTGTCTTATGAATTTGAAATAACGGGTTAAAAGTTTTGCTTAGTTTGGGCCAAGATGGCGCTAGGCGCCTTTCAATCCTAATATCCTTCCTAATATGCTATCCTTATTCCTAATTCCTATATAATATATAATAATATAATAAATCTGAAAGTTTGTGAGTATGTTTGGATGTTTGTATGTTTGTGTAACAATCACGCCTAAACCAGTGAACCGATTTGGAAGAAACTTGGAATAGGCGTAGATAATGACCTGGAATAGCATATAGGCTACTCAAAATGTTGGTATCATGAGGGCGAAGCCGCGCGCATTAGCTAGTACGTATATATTTTCATCTGTTTGCTGAACTTACACAGCGACAGGCTCCTTGAATTTCCCGCACTGTTGGATTTGGAACATCAGATCTCCGCCGTTCACGTATTCCATTACGAAGTAGAGACGGTCCTAAAACAATATAATACATTTACTTAAATAATACCCAGCAGTCACACTCATAGGCCCTTACTAATAAACTTGACATAAAGTTATGTAACCTATGATAAACCATGCAATTTTTTAGTTGATGCATGACTTAACTTTATGTCAAGTTTATTAGTAAGGGCCACAGGGTTCAATATTACCTAACTCTTAATTTCAATGCGCTGTAGAAAAAAGAAGAGAATCGAGAAAAAGTGAATAATTTTTTACTTCAAAAAAATTAGGTTATTCTATATTCGGCTGTATGTATGCATATTCACCAAAAGCTCCGTCAATTGTGGAGCTATTTTTAAAATTATTTTTTTGTGGGATTACACGATTGGTACGACGTTATATAACTAACCATAGTCTGGAAACAAGAGTGCAGTTGCACCAAGAACGGCGGCTTGCTGCTCAGAGCCAGGACCCGCTTCTCCACCATCGTGCACTCCACATCGTCGTCTTGAATGATGATGTCCTTCTTCAGAATCTTGATGGCGTACAGCTCGTCTGTACCACGACGTTCTGCTAGCATAACCTGGAATAAGAAGACAATGATTATTCTTGAAAAGTCGACGACCTTTGTGGAGCAGTGGGCGGAGGTCCGCCTGCGACGCAAACCGGGTAAATATATGCAGATCATACAAACATTTATCCCGCGGTAGGGATGCCCGATCTGAATCGATCTTTTAGAAGATCGATTCACGGCAATACGATCTTCCAATTTTTTGAATCGATTCAACGGCCAATCGATTCACCCAGATCGAATCGTATTGATCAGAAGATCGTATGAAAAAATCGTATCAAATTCTAGCCGGACTTGACTTTTTGGCTCTAAAATGCTCACGGATGGCCGTAATGGGATAAATCTGAACGTTTACCTATTTTAAACAAGTTTGAATGTCTGTATTTATGTAAAACTTAGTAAGTATTCTCTATCAGCGTCCGATGTAAATTTAATTTTTTTTCTATAAAGTTTAGTTACCGACTTACTTGAAATAACCTATAACGTTAAAATTTATGATTTTGCATGCATTTCTCATAACTATTTTGTACTAAAGAAAATTACGATACGATCTTCTGAGATCGAAAAGATCGATTCAATGATCGATCATACGATTTAGATCGTGAATCGATTCACGGGGTTACGATCCAAAAGATCGATTCAAAGCAAAAGATCGTGCATCCCTATCTCGCGGCGGGGATCGAACCCGCAACCTTCTGCGTCATAAGCAGGCTTTCACCATTATCCCTGATGAATATAGGCTATATTTTATCCCGGGAAAGTGAAGTTTTCCCGAGGGACCGCGGGTAACTCCGCGACGGACAGCTAGTTACTCATAAAGAACATCGTTCACTTACAATGAGCTTAAGTTACCACTTTACAAGATATGTTAAATCATTTTCTTCATATATTTGAAGAGAGCTGATTTTCTTTCATGATATATTTGCATATAAATACAATTTTCACTTATCAAGTCGAAGTGTTCAAGCATTCAGTCCTGAGTGAAGCTTCTCATGAAATTGCTCCATTCATGTCCTCAGGCAACGCTTCCCTATTTACAAAGCACTCGTGTGCTTTCGAAGCAATTTCGATTGATGGAAATTACAAGTATCTGATTGAGAGCGTCAGTTCTCGAGCAGTACTCAGCGGCTGATCAAGAGTTCTGACCGCCTTAGGCTAATAATCAGGACGCGCCCCCACCATGTGTGTTACGGTCGGCAACAGTAGTATATTACTTACTTTTGTCTTTGTTTGTAAAAAAGTTAACATGATTCGTAGTCATACTACTTATTGTAAGTTTGCAGATCGATCGGCAAGCGAAACTGACGTTGTCTTTTAATCTGCGCGTCCAAAATGACCAAAATCATGACACATGACTGCAGGCTGGTATTCATACTTTTTCTATAAACCCACTTGTACTAATAGTGTTTGCTATACATAAGTATAGACATAACGTATATTTGATCTAAGTGCAGTTGTTCTAAATATTATTGGCTATAATTGTTGTATTAGTTCGAACACTTATTTACTATAGGTCCATATTCTATAAAGTTTTTTTGTTATAACTGTATCATATAATATACTTTAATATTGCTATATCGTGCAGTTTATATAATTATTATAAATATAACTAAAATATGACATAAAATGATAATTGCTCTAAATAGGAACTTTCTATAAATTTAGTGTTGCCATAACAGGATAACAGACCTACAACAGACAGGTTGCGAGGAGCGTAGCGACGAGCATGGTTTCAATAGTGACCAAACCATGCACGAGCCGAGCGAAGCGTGCCGCGGTAGCGGCCGGCGAGTGCCAGAACCGACTTGTCCCTATTATAACCTTATCGTTATAGGTAGAAAAAATAAAACAAACGTAGGTATGCATGCAAAATTAATAGAATTATTTTATTTAGATCTATAGGTAGTCCTTAATACTATTTTAAATAAAGGTTTGAAGCAATCGCTCTTAAAAATTCACCTGGTTGGTATTGGTCTAAGGCGCTATTCATGGTGTAGATAGGTACAGTTTACTTATTGAATATTATTATAGCAAAATACTATTAGTAATAATGCAATTAGATGTGATAAACTTTATAACACATTAAATGTATCGCTAATGGTCGTTATAATAAAAACAATTATGTATTTTGCGCTCTTGAATCCCTCGCTGCGAGGGATTCAAGAGCGCCCAAGACTAAGACAGCTTTAACCCCGAGGTGAATACTCTGCTTTTCACACATAGGTACTGCGAGAAAACTAGTGAATACTTACACCCAGAAAATAGCAAGCAAGTCAGGTTTTATAGGTAGAATAATAATAATCAATTCGTTTTTTTTATTCAACCTATACTGTCCCACTGCTGGGCAAAGGTCTCCCCCAATTCTTTCCAACCATCTCTCTCCTTCGATAGCTCCCACCACCCGCTATCGAAGACGTCGAGGTCGTCCGTTTATTCTCAAAAAATATTTTATTGAGGTCGTCCTTTCGTTCTCAAAAAATATTTTAGCATTAATATGCAACAACATTAGATCATCTATAGTTTGGAGCCATTATTAGCCACACTTTTTCCTTAAGTTTGAATAAATTCTACTTGGTGCAGGTCTCTATGGTAAACATTTTCATAGAAACATCAAAAATAAATTCGGAAGAAAAAGATTAGTTGCCACATTTTTTCTTTTTTTTTCGTATAAGTTCTATTGGGTGTGGACTCAATAGTAAAAATTTTAATAGAAATGTTGAAGTTCGAAATTCAAATCTCATTACTTATCTGTTCACATGAGGTTCAGAGGGAGAAATGAAATCCCATACAACTTTACTATAGTCGGTCCATTTTAATAGGCCACATTTGACATTTCATCAAAATTTAACAACGTAACTTTGTACCGGCGGGCATAAAATACTACAATTTTATCGAAGTTAGTACTGCACAATTGCTTAACTTTTTTTCAATTGCGGTTAAATAAGTTATTGTATTAACGACAAAAGAAGGTAATTTTATGATTTATTTCCCTAATACACCATCCAAACATATTATGTTTCACAACAATTTCTGTTTTAGAGAGAACTGAACGTTGTTACAATGTTGCGTCAGTAAACCCTTGTTCTCTTTTGACACTAGGTATGTTACCCAAAATAATGTAAATTTGAGAGTTAGAATCGAATGAAATTATTTCTCGTAAGGGAATATTTCACCTTTAATGATGATGATGGCGCGTTAAATACTTATTGTTTTTTTTTTAAATAAACTTATTTTATCCCGAAAAACGTTACTAAATACCAAAAAGTACTTTTGTAAAAGGACAACGGGAATATCGCATAAAAACTCTTTTTCTCTGTTTGACATGACAAACATAAACTTTTGAACAATTTTTATCAAAATAAATAAGTAATGGGGTTGTGACGCAGTCTTGATCGTTGTGCAAAGTGACTTTGCGTTCTTGGTGTGCTATTTTTTTGAGACCCGGTTTTTTTTTACTTATCTTACCTACTCTTAGTTTACGGTTTACCTGACGATAAATTTTAATTCATGTGAATGAATCGATACGGACTTCGGACATAATCGAAGTTTTTAAGAAGGTCACCTCACTAGAAAGCTCAAACTGACAAACGTCAAATGTGGCCTATTAAGTTGTACCGACTATAGGACCAAGTATCATACTGGACAGAGCCTGCGACGTTGCCGCTCTTGTATCTGTGTAACAAACCTAGTAGTCATGTATCTTTGTCTATCTCACGGAGCTTAGCTCCGAGTAAAAGAGATAGCTAGTGTACGTTTGGCAACGCAGCACTGTAGGTGTAAGTCGTGTCAGTTTATGACTACCTTGGTAGTCAAAACAGTGTGAGATCGTTGGAGAAAAATCAAGAAAAACTTAAAAATTACTGTGTTTAGGCTTAAATTAAATTAATAAATTGAAACTATGTCATGTTCAGCTGTGTATTGTTCATCAAGAACTACAAAAAGAGGAGTAAAAGACCCGGAATTATCATTTCATGCGTAAGTTTTTGATAACATTTCCTCTCGATAAAAATGCTAAAATAATGAGTTCATGACTATAAAAACAGTAGTAATAGCATTGTAGCAATCTAGTTATTATGTTCATTATGTGATTTTGATTCAAAATAATGTAAAAACCACCAATTTAAAGCCTAAATAAATTTAGCTTCTGTGCTAGTGATGCGCGTAGAGTCAAATCTAGTTTTATCGATAGTATTTAACTTTCATGTTTCAATCTTGAATAAAATTGCGATATTTCGAACTGCATTCACAGTATGGAAAAAAATTTATAGTCAGATCCCCTAAGAGCGTTTTCCTGTTGCTAAAACGGTTAAGGTACCTGTCCTCCGTGGCCCATCTCAAAAATCCACCCTGTATTATCAGTTATCTAGTACCAATAACCAAGTTCTGCATAGCTTAGGGCTAGATGGTGCTGTATGGATTGTCCTGCATTATTTACTATTTATTTACTCTGTGTTAATAGGGCAGTGCCCTACTGCGGTTCTATGATAGATTATTCTTTAGTCAGGTTAATAGATTTTCAAAATTAATGTTGCAGGTAGCGAAGAAAAGAAAACCACCTCAGCGCAAGTTTAATAAAGATTAAGACTTGATTAAGACCAATTAAAATGCTTTTTTTTCATTTCGTCTTTATTCTATCGATAAGCTCGTCAGCAAAGTCACATCTCTAGTCACGCACACTAATACAATTCTGTAACCGCACACTAGCAAAAAATGGACACGCGTAAAACGAAATCACTCTGTCCAGTATGATACTTGGTCCTAGCAACTTTACCTCCCGCCGGCCATTTTGTTTTTTAGGAGGGAGAAATGGTTTACTTTCTGTTAAGAATGTGAGACGAAAAAATGTATGATTTTCTTGGACCGGGTGTGAAAACTAGATTTATAGTGCTTGCGAAGATACGATTTCATCGCGCCCCCCCGATCCTCGCGCCCTAGGCTGCAGCCTAATTAGCCTAAGGGTTAAACAGGCCCTGGCAGTACTGATCCTAACTCACCGTAAGCCCCTTCGCAGACTGCAGACTTTCTATCTGCCGATAGTTGAGACGGAATATACTTCGGCTCGTATGGAGAAGTATATTCCGTCTCAACTATCGGCCGATAAAGTCTGCAGTCTGCGAGGGGTCTTGACTTGTGGAAGGGGTATAGCTATAATTAATTCACAATTATGAATTAGCTGATTGATTTGTTGGCTGCCCTTATTTAGGATTCCATAAGAGTTCATGCGCTAAGGAGGATTGTATAAATGATTGGTCTACCATGTCAAAGCAAAAAGACTATAATTTTTAGGGTTCTGTACCCAAAGGGGAGTATTGAAAAATTCTTCAGATTTAATGCAATTAATACTTACAGTTTGTTTCTTCGAATAAAATACCTGTCTCTTGCATTCTAGCCCAGCAGAGCGCATGAGCTCCATCTATCTTAGATTCATATTTAGCTTTAGTGGAACACCAGGACTATGGCATTACTATGGTTTCACCTAAAACGGGACCCTATTACTAAGACATCGCTGTCTGTCTGTCTGTCCGTTCGTCTGTCACCACACTAGGCTGTATCTCATGAACCATGATAGTGAGACAATTGCAATTTTTACAGATGATGTATTTCTGTTGCCACTTTAACAACAAATACTTAAAAACAGAATAAAATAAATATTTATGGGGGCTTCCATACAAAAAATATGATTTTTTGCCCGACTCGCACTTGGCCGTTTTTTAAATACTTTTTTGTTCGGTTCCAAAATGAACCTGGTCTTACTAAACTTTGGTTGAGTCAAAACAGACCAGCAAGATAAAAAACACATCAACTGACCAAAATTTTGAAAAGGCATCCCAAAATCACTCTCATGTGGGTGTAGAACCTAGGACCTTAGCGATCCATGGCAACGCACTGCACTACTAGGCAATCGACTATGGATGTATAGGACTGTTATCAACATTTTATAAAATACAAACCTTTCCGAAAGATCCTTTCCCCAGCACCATAATAAAGTTGAAGTCGGAAGCCCTGATGACGTCCGAAGCCGCCATATTATGAGGAACCTCTCGATCGGGCGGGGGCGGAGCCCTACGAGCGGCGACAGTCGTCGCTCGCATTTTAGTCTTCAGATCTGCCAAGTCAGCTCCTTCTTCAGGCACGGGCACGTTGTAGAAGTCCCCTTCTTCTTGAGTGAGGAGTTTGAACCAACCATCGGCTGGTGCTTTCATGACTTCGGAGATGCCGAATGAGAGTGAGCCCATGAAATCGTTGCGGGAGGTGCGGTCCCAATCCCAAACCTGTTGAAAAAGTTCAATCTGCTATTTGATCGAAGATTGTTGAGTGGAATGGTCTTGTAACTTCATCTATAACTCTAATTATAATCTATCTCTAATCTAACGGCTGCTCTGTTCAATTCACTTTCTTTAATCATAATCATTTATTCGCAAACTTTCTATTGGATGCATATAGGATGTGTAATTTTGGATAAATCACTATATTTTCTAGAGCCGTACGCGCTGAACTGTCAATTTAATAGACAAAATGCTGCTGACGTCTGATGGACTGTGTGAAGGATGATATGGGTAAGAAAGGAGTGTTGAGATGACGGCTGATAGAGCGGAGTGGAAGAGGAAAACCTGTTGTGCCGACCCCACATGAAAGTGGGATAAGGGCAGGGAAATGATGATGCTGCTGACGTCAGAAGCGAGCCGCATTTTCTAACGTCATCAGCATTTTTTGTATAGAAAAATGAATGCGGCGCGTACGGCGCGGACAGTGTGCGATCAGGTAAAGTCGAATAAATGTAATGCAGGATTATTAACACAGATCTATATTTCTAATTTCACTTTATCCTTAGTTTTGATCCATCCCATTATAATAAAGCTGAAAGTTTGTGAGATTGTTTAGATGTTTGGATGTTTGTGTTTCAATCACGCCTACTGCAGTGAACCTATTTGGATGAAACTTGGAATAGGCGTAGATAGAGACCTGGAATAGCATGTAGGCTATTCAAAATATTGGTACCACGCGAGCGAAGCTGCGCGCAGAAGCTAGTTTGCGAATAAGCCTTTACAAGGTTGTGTTTAGCGATTACGCGCACGTTAGAACAAGACTAACATTAATTAACTACATCAGGATTCAAGACACGAGGTCCGATTGAAGGCGTTCCTGCGCTTAATTGTGAAGGAACGTAACGTAACATAGTATAGATAGAACTTTTATCGGGAATCTTTGTTACTGACTAAGATCGGAAAGGTCTAGGCCAGGGGTCGGCAGACTTACCAACCAAATGAGCCAATTATCAAGTTCGTAGATTTCCCATGCCTTCAAAGAGCCGCACCATTAATTTTATTAGTCTAATAATTAGAGTCTAATTTGCTTCATACTAAAAAGGTTAATAAAAATATAATGAGTGACACTGTTACAGTTTTAAAACATGCAGGAAATGAAAAAAAATAATATTTATTTACTTATAGACATTTATTAAAATAACACTCTTATTAATTACATTAAGTATATTTTAGTTTTAGTTGGAACGGTGTCCTTGCATTGCTTTCGAAAGCTTGCTTATGTCTTGCAAGTAATTACTCGTTTTTAATTTAAGGCACGACTGTAAATTGTCGTCGGTTAATTTGCTTCTTAATTTGATACATGGACGAAAATGTTAGCTCACATGATTATGTAGAGCCGAAGTTGATATGACAGCAAATGCTAGTTTTTTAGTCGTGTCATATGTTGCAAGAAGGTTATTCCATGTATCAAACACGATTTGCTCTATTTCGGGTAATTGCTTTACAGCCGTCCACTTATTTTTAGAAATCAATTTTGATTTCTCTCTCTCGTACCTACTCTTCCAAACGGCTTATAAGAGCTGTGAACTTACTGCTCCACAGCTCCTTGTTCTTGATATCAATGAGTTGCATCTGAAGTTCAGTAGAATCTGCATTGAACGGCGCCAAGTTCATGTCACCGACATTGATATTTAGGGGGTATAAGATGAAGGATAACGTAGATTTATTTGCTCTAAATTCTTGAAAGCGCTCCCGAAACTTTTTTTAATTTAAGTGTTTTATTTGTGCTACGGCGGCGCAGTTAGGCAGTGAGGGAGTTGTAAGAAGAGCCATATAGTCTTATGGCAAGAGCCGCATGCGGCTCGCGAGCCGCGGTCTGCCGACCCTTGGTCTAGGCGAACATAATTAAACAAAGTAACATTTTTAGATAAGGGTCAGATCAAGAGCACCCTAAATTGGCGATGTAATGGGAGTGAATGAGGCGAAAGATATGTGTCAGGATCGTAGTTAGTAGTTTGTTTGTGGTGATTTTGTTTATGATTTTGAGTTTTGCCTTCGCACAATTTCATACTCCATTTGATGATACTTTATTCGGCACGTTAGCAAGCAGTCTACAATCGTTAATTTTAATCGCCTTCAAAAAAGGAGGAGGTTGTTCGGCTGTCCCTACCATGATTTTTTATGTGTGGTATGTTTACCGATATCTCCGGAATTGTGGACCGATTTCCAAAATTATTTTCTGCTGTCTATTTATTTGTTGGAAAGGGCTGGTCTACCTTATAAATTCCACTATTGTGTTTCCAAAATTTAAGTATGTTTTTGTAATTATTCTATTTTCTCACCTCAATCAGCAGCCTGCGATCCTTGTCCTCCGCTTTCAGATCGAAGGTCAGCACTTCCTCCCAGACGGGGTTCAGGGTACTCTTGATGGTTTTGGTTTTTTTCTTGACATTGTCCGAGTCCGGGATGAGCTTCATCTTGACGTAGGGGTCGGAGAGGCCGTTCGGGTCCATTGGGATTAAGTTGCGGCCCTGATGCACTGGAAAAAATAACGAAGCGGTTATAGATCTCTGATTAATAGCAACCAAAAAGGTAAACATAATGATGACTCGCCGTGAGTCTATCCGTGACCACGGGCGCTCAGTGCGTTCGAAACGTCAGGAAAATCAACAAAAGGTTAGTAATAAATACCCGGTATTCAATAACCATTAGAAAATGCGGATGTTTGTGAATAAACTCATTTTCTATCAACCCTATTCATTCCACAGCTGTACCAGCTTCTGCGGAATGCATTCTGGTCGGATAAGTCAGCTGTTCAACCGACCGCAACCAATCACAGTGCAAGAAACGTTAGTTTTGGATCAATTCCTGCACTGTGATTGGTTGCGGTCGGTTGAACAGCTGACGGATTTCGACCCGAACGCATTCCGCTGAAGTCTGAATCACTCTACCCAGGGCTTCTGCTTTAGTGTTGAAATCAAGCGGTAGCTATGTACAATTGAAAAGTGAGCTGAGTTTCGTGAACATCAACACGAAACTTCTACTTCTCCCTTTATTCTTCTCTATTTTGCTTAAAGTTCTATAGAAATTTAGTATACCTTCGACCTTGAGCTTGTTCCCGAGGCAAGAGACGGTGAGCTGGATGCGTCCGCGCCTCTCCGTGTGGTCACAGCCGCAGAGGTTCGGCACCGACTCCTCGCAGCGCTTGTGCACGTTCATGTCGCATGCTGTTCATGGAGAGTTCCATCAGATTCTTATTATCATTATAACTGCACATTTTAAATTTTTTAAATGATGACTTCAAGACATTTTAAAATTTTTAAACGAGACGTAATCGCGTAGGTATAAAATTTGTTTATTTATCGCGACACACTCACTACACTGACAACCCTAATATTATTTTGTGTTGACCGAATGAGGGTAGTTTCTCATCGGTCGAAGAGGCGAACGAGTACCGGCAGCAGTCTTCTCGTGACCACGGTAGCTGTAACACTACTGAAACATCGAGGTAAATAACTATATCCATAACTTCGATCAGGGTGCATGAGTGAATCCACTCAACTTTATCTGTGTTAGTGGTCACTACTCAAACATAACCTAACAAACTAAATTCCATCTGGGTGATTGAGTGAATCCACTAAACTTTTTCTGGTCACTACTCAAACCTAACCTAACCAACTGAATTCGATTTGGGTGACTCTAGTGAAGTGTTCTGGCGCTTCGGCGGCTGTCATATCAGTTTTGTAGGGATTAAATAGTATTTATTAGGATAAATAAACATTAGGACGATCAAAATTAGGACAAAATAGTTTATGCAACTTAGCAATAGTAATAATAACTATTATGATAACATATATTAGGAGTTGAGACGAATATGTAAATATAATGGTATGTCTTTAATATTTTTTTTTTTTTTTTTTTTTCTAACCTATGCCGTCCCACTGTCTTTAATATATAAGGACAAAATATATGTATGTCAGTTTAATATGGAAATTTAACAGTATGACTACAGTATTTTAGGACTAGTATGTTATGTGTATTTATATTAGGACAATTAACATTATGTCAATCGTATCCCACCTACGCGATTACGTCCCGTTTAAAAAATTTAAAATCATTATAACAAGCCTATCATGTCCTTCTGTTGGGAAACGTTTATCGCAGTCTTGCACTACCACGCTTTATTATACGTGTCGAGTTCGTCGTAAATTCACTAATTTATTATAATCATGAACAGTTTGATCAGATCTCACACTGTCCTTGGTATAAAACGAAGACTAATCAAGTGTATTTCAGGTCCTTTAACCATTCCTAGGCATGGGAGGGCATTCAGGGCATTCAGAGGCATGCCGAAATGCAACACATCTGAGAGAATGTCTACCGAGTCACGAGGATACACTCATGATCATGTTTCTATAATACTTTGACTAATCAAGTAAAGAGGAACTGATCGAAAGAAATAACTAAACAAGACCACGATTGTGACATGACGTGATGTGACATACATCTTTCACGACGTGGTTGTACATTGGTAATAGTCTTAAGAGTAGAGAAGTTGTTTCGATGATTTTTGCCAAATACCTTATGTACCATCATCGCAGCCTAGTCGACTTTGTCTACATAGACAGATTACAGTAGACTTCTGACAAATTGGTTAGAGAATGTGTAATTTAAAGTTAGAGACACACATTGCGCCCTTTAAAGGCGTTGTTACACAATTACAACTTACCTTATTGAGTTCCGTTCGAAAATGGAATATCAAAGATACAAGCACATAACAAAGTACAAAAAAGTTAGTCACAGTGCAAGCGCCGTCAAAATCGTGTTTACGAAGACAGCTAGTTACTAATCTTAGTTCAAGCATTAATCTAACTTAAAACAAAGTTAGCGTACGAGAAAATTAAGTAATAAGTTTTCAGCATAAGGGGAGATAATAGGTAAAGCAAGATGAGGAAACTCAACGAAACTTGGAGAGTTCATGTTCAATTCTACAAAATAAACTCGGAAACAACCTTCGAGTGGCCAACTTTACAATAAGAACAAAGTTCGGAAGATAAATTGTAAAAAGGGCAGAAATACACTCGAGAGCAAACATTTTGGGTCATCAAAAACTTGAGTGATATTCAAGTTTTTGATGACCCACTATGATGAGGAACTATGAATGCGAGCTTTGTAAAGTAAATTTTATTTGATAGATTTATTCAAAGTTTCAACGATTTAAAGTGATCTCAGCGGTCCTACTGAATAAATGCTTTTTGACTTTGACAATATCCTTTAATTAAACAAAAGTAATATGTGAAACTCAATGATTATTGAAAAGTTATGTCACCGAAACAAAAATTCCAATGTTCCAAAGTTGACACCGATCATTTTCCAGAATTATCACAATGCTGGAAAATGACTGGACGCTATCAATAGTTGTAATTATCTATCAAGCACAATTCATTCAACTATGAAATTAATGGTTTCCAAGAGATTCAAGTTATTGTAGATGACCCAGAATATTTGCTCTCAAGTGTAATTGGAACGTGGATGGTTCAGTGCTCAGCGAACTGTTTCATTTGATATTAATACTTTTTGTGTGCTGAGGCGAGCTATCGGAGTTTGTATAAACACTACATCAATTCATCAACTTGGCAACCACAACCTACAATGCTACCGTTGCTTTTGATTTTAACAAAGACTGAAAGATTTCCACGAGTTTATTCAACAGCGCACCGCGCTCCATTTATTTTCAATAACGTTTCATTCCACAAATACTAGTTACTACATGTACACAAAGAACATGCTACAGGCTAAAGAACTCAAGCAGACTAATTGAAAACAAACACAAATATAATTTAAAACACAGAGCAAGCAAAACAGGGAACAAAAGATAATTGAATCTGTTGAATCAAATGCCAACCTCGTAATCTTAATAGAAAGATTAATAATGAAACGGGATTTAGCTGGAACAATATCCAATATCCATTTATTCTGACGTCTCGTGCAAGGGACTTTAATATTTCATCTAATCTTACAAATCTAAGGGAGGCTTTGGACGTTAATCAATTCAATACCGCGGTGCTTCACAACAATTCATTTCCTTTACCGCATACATTTAGTGATAGGACACTGTCGTGAGAGCATTCCTTTCCTAATTTCATCCAGGAGCTATTTTCCTCTCATTCAACTATTTGCAAACGAGTACCTCCGCATTTAAATCCTTGAGACGCGAGCCCATGCAGCAATGTGCCACAATGGTCGCAAAACGTAGGCGCAAGGAACGTCCACGTGTTCCATTTGTGAGGGGCGTTGCCGGCCTTTGCACAACAAAGCTTTCATTTAGCAAACTACTAAAACCAGCACACAAAAACAAAAAACATGAAAGAAAAGAGTCGAAGAGAAAGGCATTAGCACAAAGCACCATCACCAAGATCTGAAAGGCGAGTGTTGAGACAAGCGTTGTGAAGCGTCCCTTTCGGGTACCTTGGCATTTGAGGCCCTGGTGGATGAGCCCGTAGAGTAGCGATCCACAGTGGTCGCAGAATGCTGGCGACGAGTATGTGTGTGGTTTGAAGTTGTGTCGCGTGCGAGTGTCCTGTACAACATAGATCGCTATACAACCTGCTCGCTGTTACGCGAATATTCTGCTGCCATTGTACCCTCCGTTATCTTACACTTTCAAATTGTCACATCATTGAACATGTTTTATTGGGGAATATAAGATTGTGCCTATTCTTAAATCAGTGAAACAGATAAGACGTGTTACATTTTCTTCATTTTTCTCGTACGGAGCGATGTCACTTCTGCGGTACCTGCTGCATGCTACGCCATTCTAAGTCTTATACTGGTCTTATACTACAAATAATACATAAAATCATACAATATAGTGGTGAGTATAAGGTGAACTGTTGCTGAGCAAGTATTTTTTAATGAACCACACAAACCAGGGACCGTATTCGCGTTCCTTTTTTCGTTCGTTTTATGAATATTCGGATGCCACTATGATTTCTGACTTCTATTCTGGACTAGTTCCTTGTTATTCTAGAAATAAGCTCATTATACTCGTAGAAAAGTCTTTGCTCGAGCGAAGTGTTTTCAAAACGCAATGAGTACTTTACGGGCTGTTACTGCAACAGGGTTCAACAAGTGCTCAATGTAATTTACTTTCCATTATTCTTCTTTACGTTTGTTTTTTTTTAATTAACATTTATTAATATACAAATTGAACCACCACATTCAATTTGCAGTGAGGTGTCGACGACCGGCGTCGGTGGTTTAATTTATAATTGTTTTAATAAAAATACAAAAATATTAATTTTACACTACGTTGTCCCGAGTCTAGTTCGTTGAACCTTAGCTTTTAAATACTCTATAAAAACAAAATTTAGGCCTTTGCATAAGTACTAGATGACTTATAAAGCGTCAGGAGTCATCCTATGCCTACACTCAACAGGACGCTGTAGTGCCTGGGACATTGAGATGGAATAGACTTGCCCAGCACCAAAACCATCTTTACAAATATGAGGCCTGTTGAGTGAAAAAACATACTCTATTAGGTAATGGAATGTAGCGTTCATCCTCAAGACGTCATAAAAGTGAGTTAGGTCGTTTTGTTTAATCTTTTGTTTTATCACGAAGCTGGGCCGTACCTTTCAATTACTCTGAAAGAGGCTGACGTCCCGAGAGGGTCAGAGTCTGACCACTATTTACTTAAAGTAGGATAGAGTTTCTCAAAAAAGGTTTCACTGATCAGTTGTTCTTTTTTTTTATTAACCTAAGGTCTCCCCCAAATGCTTCTATCTGTCACCGTCCTTTGCCACGTCCCACCAGTCTTCTTGAAAGGCATCTAGGCCGTCACGCTTTCTTGGCCTGCCCCGGCTTCGTCGCTCATCTGCAGGCACCCATGGCGTGATAGGTGGGCAGCACCTATCCCTAACCAAATCCAGCAATCTACGTAAAATATACGCAGTAATCTTCAAACGCTGTTTTCTCCGGATATAATGACTTTTTCGGAAAATCTTAGACGTCTTTTTACACCCTGTATAACGGCCACTCTACACATTCACCGAACTATTATTTGGATAGAATGTGACAGACGAATACAGGCGATGAGGCCCTCTACACGTTCGTGACCGTAGAGCCCCTAAAAATTTTATCCTCTACCTTCGCCTACTTACAATACCTACTGTTTAGACGAAACAAAATTATACCAAAGAGATTTTACACTCAAAATAATTTCGAGTTTTTAAATGATTTAGCTTTATTTATTTGGGATTAATTTGTAGAGATCGCACATAAAGGCGGGAATTAAAATTGTTGGCGCAGCCTAATATGCGGGAGAACCCGCATGTCATTCTTTAATGGAATCTTTATTGGTTTAGGTCGTGGGAATTAGGAGAATAAAAATAAATACACGGTACTAAAGAGTATTTTCATTCAACTCTTTGTTATTTTCGTCAAAAGGTTTACTTACATGATTGTCATATTACCTCAGCTAACACGACTAAAGTAGCATTTACACGATGCGATTTTTTGTACGATTGCTAAGCCCCGCCCATTGAACGTGCCGACGAGGGTCGCGCTAACTATGACTAATCGCATACGATAAGCGTTTACATGTGAAAAATTGCCGTGCGATACGATACCGTATGGGTTGAAATCGCCATTTAATTTAAAAGACTAAATTTTAGCCCTGAACACTGTCAAACCTTAATTTTCACGGATAATATCAAAGAACTTTCTAGATTATCCAGTGAGCGTAGCCATATTCTCGACCCAAAACTTTTTTAAACACAGTTCACACGGTGCTTTCAACACATACACAGACACACAGAAAACGTCATTCTCCCTGTTTATCGTCGGGGTTTAATATCTGTCAGAAAAGCTTAATACCGCATTACCTATACGGCGCTTCGACGCAACACCATTTCAAATTATCGACAATGTCAATAACACTCAATTGGGTATTATTGAAATTCCATTGTTCGTTCAATATTATGTTAAACCTGCATTGAATGGCATTATTTATTATTCATTAGCTTGTGACTTTGTTGCAATATAAGGCGCGAAGTGCGCTAAGTTTTATTAAAGCTTTTTTATCTATTCTTAAACAGGAAGCTATTTTATATTTCAACATACTTATTCTGTTCACGTAAATTTTAAAGGATACACTGATACGCGCATATGACAATTTTGTTTTGTGTTCAGTCTTATTTTATCAAAGCAGGTATTTGCTTTGTTTAACTTAATATTAAGTACTCACTTTATCTCTGTATTGTTCTTGATTGTGTTCAAAAAAAAGTTTATATAATTTTTGTTGCTTTTATGGGTATATTTTATTTGTTTAAACTTTAATTTCTCTAAATACACAACTGTATCTTTAGCTTACTAAGTTTATACGCATGTAATCGCAGCGTCTGTCGCGCGGTCGCATCTGGTGCCACAGAATACCAGCGCTTGTGCAGGGGAGGTATCCTTCTCTGCACTTGCACGATGCTGAGTGGTAACCTTTTTTGCTTATAACATGAATGTAACTTGTACCTTGTAACTTGTACCTACCACAAATTTAGCAAAATAAACTTTTACTTTACTTTACTTTTACGTTACAATTGTATTACACGACAAGACTTGGAGGTAATTTCCAAAACCATAATCTGCAATCTACAATTATTTCTAATACATGAATCGTTTTTTGTAGACCGCTTTTAGAAATTAGATCACCTAAAAGTAGCTTTTCAAGTGTAGACTGTAGGTATACGTTCTCTGTGGCGCAGTGGGTGAAAGCCCGCTTGGGACGCAGAAGGTTGCGGGTTCGATCCCCGCCGCGGGATAAATGTTTATTATTGGTATTTCTATGTATAATATGTATGTATTTACAAACAAAAAGTATATAATTCGTATATCTGTTATTCTATGTATAATATGTATGTATTTACAAACAAAAAAATATATAAGTAGTATATCAGTTATCTGGTTCCCATAGCACAAGCTTTGCTTAGTTAGGGGCTAGCTGATGTTTAGTGAATGTCCAGCATTATTTACTATTAATTAAGTGTAGGTTAGTTTTAGAGTAGCAAAAGTAGCTTATATTCGTACTCGTTCATTCAATAATGTACATGAATATAAAAATGAACATTCGTTTCAGCGAGCAATTTGTAAATGAGTTGAACCATAACATGTGCAGCAATTACGGCAAAGTGCAGGTCGGCTGCATGTCGTGCCCGCACGCAATTGATAAGCACTAATGTAATTACATCTTTATCTATTTTATTAATCTTATTTTAAAGAGATGGCAACACAATGACACAAGACAAACTAGATCGCGCTATTACTAGTTTAGGATAGTTTGTATGTTTGAGTTGAAATCACGCCATAGCCAGTGAACCGATTTAATGAGAATCTACGTATAATAATCACGATGTTTATGTTATTTAAAAGTTTACAGCTAGAATAATAACGTATAGAAAACAAAACATATGGTTTTGCTATGAAACTAAACTGAACACTACCTCTAATTGGGATTTTTGATAAGGTAGAGACCGCTATTACAACACTTAAATCTATATAGGCTCATTAACTTGTATTTGTTTTTGTTACCAAACAAAAAGTTCCACAAAATACTATGATATAAGAAATAAAACAAAAATTATTGTTCAACTGTGTTTTACAAAGATGTAAAGATATTTATAGATAGGTATCAACAGTTTGCCCATCGTGGGCGTACAATAATGTAGTATGAAGGTAGGTATTAAATACCTACTATGAAAACATGAACTGAGTATTTCTTGTAGCAGATTCGTAGCTACGGCGTAGACACTTCAATAAACGAAAGCTACGAATAAAACTGCTCGTAGCACCTAAGTTGTGCCAGTCCACAGAGTTACTCGATAGCTCTTAAAAAAACTGGTATTTCTTTTTAAAACGCAACAGTTCACCTTCTACAGTTCAATGGAATACAAAACAGTTCAATATACTCACGTCACGCCCATTCATAATTTCGTGGCACCTTTTATGCATGAGGTTATATTTAGCTAGGTATGTGTGGTACCTTACATGGTTCCTAAATGAGGTAGGATACAATCACATATAAATACATATTTTTTTAACAATTTCAATAAATCTGTTAACTAATGTAGACATTATAAAGATAAAAGGCGCACAATATTGTGTGGTAGGTACTGTGAATGCCTTTTTGAGATTAAATTCGAACTGTAGCGAATAAACAATAGAAACTAAATAATGGTACTCACGTCGGAATCGGCACCCTTGTCTGCCCCGGGACAGGTGAACGTAACGTACTCGTGGCATCTTTTGTGTACCACGAAACTGCACACTGGAATCAATAGTAAATTACGTTTTAATAAGGGATCAATAGGATTAGAAAAAAAAAACACTGAATCACGACTGTATTCCCCAAGAAATGCGTATACTCAGACCAACAGCCTTATTGTATAACTTGAAATCCATTCCCAGTTGTCATCCCAATAGAGCTCAACCAATCACACAATACGAAAAAGACAATTGAAGTCCAGGCTAGGTTTCAAATGTCAGAATGAAGCCGATGTCCATTGTCAGTTGAGTTATACAAAAGCCCCTCTGTTTCGGCTACTAGCGGAGTGGCGGCATTCGATAATCTAAGGTTTCGGCATTCAAAATCCCTTGAAGATGTCTAAAAAGGAATTCAGAGACAAGACACATCATATTCGTATAGGATAGGACACATGCCCACATTTTGCAGAAGTAGCATGAATTAGTTAAGTTTGTTATTTGGATCAATTTTACGCGATAAACATGAGCTACAATGAAGGAAAACATCGTGAGCTAACTTGAACAGCTCAATTTTCTCGCTCTATAAATGTTCAATAGATGTATGTAGATAGTGTCATAACAAGGAACCATACATTTTGCAGCAAAACAAACATTTGTCAAGCATTGAGAATCGAACTCGCCTCAGCCGAGTATTTATTATATCAGTGTCACCAATAAACACTATGTAAAGTTTTTCTTTAGTTCAACTAAAGAATAAGCAAAATGGCTACCAATAAACCAATTAGAAAGTTCCACCTTGCATAACTTTGACATTTCTTTCATACAAACGCTATTCCGAAGTTCCACCAGCTAGCACCCTTGTTTAAATCTAGTGTAACCACAGAATACATATTAGTAGGTACTGTAAAAATATTTTCATAGGTACCACCAAAGAGTTCGTATATATTTTACTCGTACATACCAAGGAGTTTTTGTTTAAGTACTTCCAGATAAATTTACAGGAGAAAAAAATAACTTTAGGTTTTATAAAATAAAAATCGTAATTTGATAATAAAAACGAGCGCGGAAACCAAAAATGATTTTGTAATAAAAAAATTACATGTGAAATATTGGCGAATGCACAAAAAGTGCGAAGCCATTATGAGAAAAAAAAACAAGAATGACAAACAAAATGACCAATTCAGTCAGCTTTCATAGACAAAATGATACTTATTTTGAGGTTTCTACTTGGTTGCGACGTTGCCGATTTGTGCATCTTCACGTATCAGAAGGATAGCTACACCTTGTATTATTGGTAAGAATTTTTTTCTGACTTATTCTGAATTTACGCAAGGTACAGCTATGCGATGTGTAAATTTGATAGAACTTCGGAATAACTAGTTTTTATTGGTGAGACGGTATATATTTGGCCACCACAAAGGGGAAAATCTAAAGTGTAAATATATATTATGCCTACTTTATGTTTAACAAATACAATAGTTTGTAAACTTTAAAGTTAAATTACCTTGGCACTGGAAGCCCTGTTTGCCGAAGCCCCTGAAACAAATAATTTTAGGTTAGTTTCCACCAAACTCTAAGGAAAACAAATACTTTTGAAATAATAATTTAAGTAAGTTTTACTGAATGCGGAGCTTAATAAAGACGAATATTTGTCTAAAGACTTGGGAAATTATCGTGGCGGGCGATACACTTATCGCCACGATAATTCTATTCAATTCTATTCTAGTGCTAATTTGTAGTGACAAATAAGCACTAGAATAGTGCACCATTCATAAATCTTCGCATTTTAAATAATAATAGGATAGTAGGATGTAAATTAAAAGTATTCCGAGAAAATACCCCGCCCGGCCTATATTCTGCAGCTCGCCGAATCGAACTAAATCGGAAGCAATGAAATTGAATAGGCGCGTTGGCTTCGATGCCGCTACTTCAATTAGTGTACGTCCCACCTGGCCCCGGATAAAGTGCACACTGCTAAGCCATAATAGACCTTAAAATTAACAGAACACGGCTCAATATAGCTAACGAGGTTGCACGGACAATTTCCATTTTGCGCATGGGTTGTAAAATTGTATCGTTGGAGTCAGCTATGGGGCTGGATTATTCTGATTTGGTAGTACTTTAGTAATTTGGCGAAATTTTCGACATTATGGCGCATTTTCATGTATTGCTATAAAGTGTACAGGATAATAGCCAATGAATGCCGGTCGTTACACCACATGAAGGGAATCGCTGCAGGCAATTGTGTATTTTAAAAACAGTACTTACCTAGAAAAAGAAAAATGCTGCAGTATAATGTTTTTCCAATTATGGCACTTCTAAGTTATTTGAGACTTATTTGTCCAATGCTAGGAGTTTTATGCTGGCCTATCTACTGGCCCTACAATGTTTTAGACATTTATCTATTTACAATGGTGTCTGACAATCGGGCAGGTGGCCATTCAACTGTGCCGCAGAAGGTAGCGGGTTCGATTCCCGCCGTGGGATAAATAATAATAAATAAATAATGCTGGACATTTCGCACAGCATCATCTAGCCCCAAACTAAGCATAGCTTGTACTATTGGAACCAGATAACTGATATACTACTTATATACTTTTTTTGTTTGTAAATACATACATATTATACATAGAAACACCCAGACCCGAGATAAATTTGTAGATCATACAAACATTTATTCCACGGCGGGGATCGAACCCGCAACCTTCTGCGTACCAAGCGGGCTTTCACCCACTGTGCCACAGAGGTCGTCAAAAAAATGTTTGTATGATCTGCAAATATTTATCTAGGGTCTGGGTGTATGTATTTACAAAAAAAATTAAGTATTCTATCAGTTATCTGGTTCTCATAGTACAAGCTTTGCTTAGTTTGGGGCTAGATGATGTTGTGTGAAATGTCCAGCATTATTTATTTATTCAACCGATCTGCTACAATTTTGTTCAATAAAATGTAGGCTGTACAACTAAGCGAGTTTACAATAATCACAGGCCATCATCAGCTCGCGCCATTGGTCCGTAAAATTGGCACTGTCGATGTCGCCGCCCTCATTGGCTTATTGGAATTTTTGTGTTGGCATAATGGGTTTGTATCGAGAATGGCTGGAATTTTCAATTATCGTGTTAAGGTTTTTCCATTTTCGAAATTGAGATATTAAAACCAGATTAAAACTTATTGGCTTTGAAAGAATCTGATACAAATCTGTTACGATTTATTTAAAGCTCTATCTAATTTTCAATTCTTTTTGTATTTCTTTATATTTAATAGCATTTTCAGTGAGAAGGTATTAAATATGATTTGGAATATATTTTTACTATTATACTCAGTTACAAAACATATTACCTACTTGTATCTAGAAAAATATATAAAAGTTAATGAGGTTTCAGTGCGGGTCAGGCGCCAAACTTCCCGCCCATTATAAAAGCTAAAAGCCAAAATTCTCACGAAAATCCATTTTGCATAGCCGGTTCTCAAATACGATACCGCTTTGTATATTTTTGCTACTATTATAATCTTTATGGCTTGGTAATAAAGACTTGATCATGTTTCCTTTTTTAAATTCTCTAGACGTGGCACTTTGGGAGTAAATTCAATTCAGATATCAATTTGCGGCTGTCGATCATCATTAAGTTTGTAAGCAGGCTGTCTCACCAACAGAGGGCGTTGATACAAATATTATCCTGATCAGTGTTGAACGGTTGATTGATATATTATAATAACAATAATGCTGGAGCATCATCTAGCCCCAAACGAAGTAAAGCTTGTACTATGGCCCATAGTACAATACAAGCTTTACTTCGTTTGGGTGTTAGTTATCTGGTTCCCATAGTCTATGGGAACCAGATAACTGATATACTACTTGTATACTTTTTGTTTGTAAATGCATACATATTATAGGTACATAGTCAAAGTGAAAGTCAAAGTCAAAAATCATTTATTCAGTAGGACCGCTGGGATCACTTTGAAACGTCTTAAAACTAGGTGATTTTACTCCTGTTCCTTCGCGACCAATACCGTGAAGAATCAGGGCAAAAAACATAGAAACATTCAGACCAGAGATAAATATTTGTAGATACATTAAAGATATAAACAGTAGATACAAACATTTATCCCGCGGTGGAGATCGAACCTGCAACCTTCTGCGTCACAAGCGACCTTACATCCACTGCGCCACAGAGGTCGTTAAAATATACATATTAACATTACCTATGGGGTAAAAAATATACGCCTTACTCAGCCGTTTCTATAGAAGAATCAAAAATATCAACGGGTTTTGAAATTCATCAAAAGTTTTGGAACTTTCGTCTCTAAATCAAATAATGGAGGGAACTTAAATTCTCAAATTGTTCATGGATGTGGACTGTGCATGCAACTCACAAAACTTTTTAAATATAAATGTATAAGTGTTGAAGATAATGTCTGTCTGTTGAGTCTGCGTCTGGAGCGGCGGCGCTAACAATACTATTGTGCTCCCATCAAAACTAAATACGTGACGTCATCGTACTGTTGAAGACAAAATATCTCGAATACTTCTACATTTGTCTTTCAAGACGAGTGTATCGTGGATAATGCATGTTTAGAAAAACACAGTCAAATCTACCACACCAGTCTCAGCACAACGAAAACGACTGTATCCCTAAAGCGAGAATTTCATAGTTGAATGTTGATGGATTTACAAGTAGAGGTAGGCCAAAGACAAGATGGATGGATTGTGGGAAGGATGATATGAATAAGAAAGGAGTGAGTGTTGAGATGACAGCTGATAGAGGAGAATGGAAGAAGAACACATGTTGTACCGACCGAAAAGGCAGGGAGATGATGATGACTACACGTAAAAATTGCATCATAAATCGTATCAGTTGAAATTCTTTGAAAATGCTGTTTAACTTCCTCACGATGTTTTCCTTGACTATCTAAAGCTTGTGATAAAGAGCATTCAAATTTTCTAGTTTTCAGAGCTACGTCTACTATCCATCATTGACTGAAAAATTAAAATGAAAAAATATGTATTACTCAGTACAAAACAGGAAACAACAGGTAGGTACACAGTACACAGTAGCAATAATAAACAATGATATTATTACCTAACCTATCTAGTGTCGCACACAATTATTTATGTATTTACTGAGAATAATAGAACGGGAAAAGCTTGCCTGTGGTCCCCACACTAGATTTAATCTGTATCGTGGGGACCCATTACGATTACCAGCAGATTTAACGCCTCGGTTGATGTTAAGCAATCATTTAAATGATTGCTTAACATCAACATCAGGTGATAAGGAACTAAATGGAATATATAATTTCTGTAATTGTTTTATAGTGCTGATCCACACTTCATAAATGGAATATAATACTTAAAATAAGTATTAACACAATCATTTATGCTTAGAGATGCTTGGATTCCGGTTGATTTTTTTTAATTTCTACCGCTTCACGGACAACCCTAGGAGACATAATTATTATTTTAAAACCGGGTATTTATCACGTACCTATTAAACGTACAATAGCCAAACGAGTCAGAGAGCACATTTCAGCAGTCAAAAATAGGCAGATCAACAAGTCGGCGATAGCAGAACACCTATTAGAATCAGGAACGAACCATTGGATTGAGCTCCATGATCCTAAGGTTCTCTCCAGGGAACGCCATTATTATAAACGGATGGTCCGAGAAGCGATTGAAATCAGAAAACACCCGAATTTCAACCGTGAAGATGGTTTTCGACTCTCGGCCTCGTGGAATCCTGTTATTAATAAGTGTGTGAGTGGTGGTTCGTGTTTGCCGCAAGTTGATACAATCAGTGTCGTGTGTCGCGGTGTGAATCTGGCCTTATCGGATTCTGAAGACGAATTGAGGGTAGACGCAATCTACTCTCAATAATAGAAGCTAACTCGCCGTGCCTCAGTTCATACGTGACCACGGGCGCTGCAATGCGTCCGAAACGTCGGAACAAACAAATAATAAAAATAGGTACGTGATAAATACCCAGTTTTAAAATAATAATTATGTCACCAAATCACGAAAGTTTAAAAAGTTTAATTAACCCTAGGATAGTAACGCCGTTCAGTAGAAAGGCGGACTGTGAGAGAAAATAAGAAGTTTGTTTGATAACTTTATTCCGCAACTGTACTTTGCAGGTACAGTCAGAGATAGACCAAGCTTTGTATGTGCGGACAAGCGCGCAAGTATGTCAAAATGCGCTTCGACTTAATAGGAGAGAACTCGGAATAGAGGAATTATTAAAAACTACACTATACCGTAACAACATAAGTCTATGAATACTTAAGAGTATGACGTAACTTGCTTTTACCCATTACAGTGCAAAATACCTAAAACACATTGTAATCATAAAATGTAACCCACCATCCTTTTTCTACTGCTAGATACAAGACTAAATGCTCTATGATAATAAGCAGAATATAGAGATCTAATTAGATTACGTAAATATATTTATGAGGTTCTGGCTACCCTGATTAGGTTTTGATTGAGTTTTGGGTAGGAAAAAGAGCCCCTCCAGGTTCCGCCCTCTTCGGATTATTCAATAATTTAATACGTTGACACATTTTTAATGGTTTAAGTAAAGTACATAAATACACATCATATACATAGTTACTTACCTGTTACTTAAGTAGTACATGAAGGTACTTTTAAATAATATAATTCATCTAATAATTTAACGCTTAGTAATTTGTTATTTATATTTTATTGGTGTGCCTAACCAACATGAATAATTACATTGCGGGAGTCAAAATTCTTTGGTAAAGGCTTTTTTTTTCTAATTAAATTCTTATTGTGGCAGGCAGGTATGCAAAAAAAATAGATTCGATAAATAATTTTCTAAGGACATCACTCTTAGGTACTCACGTAGTGCAGTAGGTTAAGGACACCATATATGTACCTAAGTAATTATAATAATTTACTTTGGAAAACATTTTCAAAGAATTTACTTTTAGAACGAGAAGGTCTCCTATAAAAAATATCGGAAGTAATTGACTGTCATCTCAAATATCGAAAGTTATTAGCTGTCGACATCTTTCGGGATAAAATGAATAAAACTTATTTAAGGGATATAATATTTAACTGTAATATTTCTCGTAATCTGTTTCATCATTTGAACATGACTTGACCAAAAACATCCATGAATTCTCATAACTTTCGCATTCATAATATTAGTAGGAGACTTCATAGTTTTATCTACACTAATATTAGAAAGAGGAAAGATTTGTTTGTTTGATTGAATTGAATAGGCTCCAAAACTACTGAACAGATTTGAAAAAAATCTTTCACCATTAGAAACCCACATTGTCCCTAATGAACATAGGCTATTTTATCCCGGGAAAGTGAAGTTTTCCCGAGGGACCGCGGGTAACACCGACAGCTAGTCATAGTTAAAAAGAGAAAAACATTTTCCACATCAAACATGCCACTTTTGCATTGATACACTATAATTCTGTGTCAAAACTAACATCAGAGCCAGTAAATATAAAAAAGTCGGTCACCAACGGCTATTTAAATCCATTATTTATTTGTTTCGGTCTAGTTCATTCATTTCACGTATTGTTGTTTCGCCACGGTGTAAATCATAATTATGGCGGGCCGCATAATTTTGTCGCTATTATTTAGCGGGAATGGCGGGAAAGCTCAAGATGTTGGCGGGAATCCAGCGATATTTATTTACGGCAGATTACAATGTAAACTATGTGATGTGTAAATTGTGTAAGCTTTTGACTGGGTTTACATTAGGTCGGACCGGCTGTTTAGCCGTCGGCGTGTCGGCTGTTTGTGTTGCTGTTCACAATAGCTATTGAATGCGAACACTAACGTTGCCTTGTCAATGATCTATGGGTCAAGAAACTACTGAAACTACAATTTCAGTAGTTTCCACATCTCTAGAACTTTGAATGAGTAGTATTGCTGAGGTATTCGTATAAGTTTAAGAAGTATTCCTTGTTTTCCCCTTACTGTACTTTATCTGTAAAAAAAATTACAAAACTGCTCAGATAAATGTAAAATATAAATCAGTATCAAACCGACATGAATCATCGAACGTGTAGTAAATGTGTTGGAAATCGTGTCACCAAATTTTTTTTCGGATCAATGTATAGTGAAGTAATACGCAATTTAGCAGAACTTGAATTAGTTCTGCAAAATTTCGTGTTACTTAACATAGCATATTATCTTCATGCCTAGTAGATACCATCGAAAGGATATTTTTATGGCGTGCACTTGAGCCACTAATGTATCCGACACATTTGTCACTTCGCTAAAACGGTCGACCTAATGTAAACCATCTCTTATAGTGTAAGCTCAATGTTCATTGTTCGGGCTTGTTCAATTTGTTATTGTTGAATGTGGAACTCCGCTTTGATGCCTATAGCGTGTTGCTTTCAGTTTGTCTTGTGTTGTTTGTACATGAACAGGGTTAGTTTGTAAAAGTAAAAATAAATAAAGAAATAACAGTCGAAATGCCGAAAACGACAATCCTATTTACCTATGCTGGTATTATAAATGCGAAAATTTGTGAGAGTATTATCTATACTTCTATACTAATATGTATTATAAAGAGGAAAGATTTGTTTGTTTGTTTGAATTGAATAAGTTCCGAAACTACTGGACCGATTTGAAAAATTCTTTCACCATTGGAATCCTGCATTATCCCTGATGAACAGAGGCTATATTATATCCCGGGAAAGTGAAGTTTTCCCGAGGGAACGCGGGTAACACCGCGACGGACAGCAGCAGACGTCAGAAGCGAGCAGCATTTTCCGACGTCATTAGTATTTTTTCTATAGAAAAATTACTGCGGCGCGTACGGCTCGGACACATGTGCGATCAGCTTAACTGTGAGTTTTGACTAACTTTTGCAAAGAGCTAATCAATGTACACAAATATAACAGGAAATATGTCAACAAAAAAGCAACCGAATCATCAACAATTGCCAGTAAATATCTATACTAATATTATAAACAGGAATGATTTGTTTGTTTGAAATGAATAGGCTCCGAAACTGAAAATTTCTTGCACCAATAGAATGCTACATTATCCCCGATGAACATAGGCTATATTTTATCCCGGGAAAGTGAAGTTTTCCCGAGGGATCGCAGGTAACAGCGCTGCGGACAGCTAGTATTAAATAACAAGGTAAACATTTTTTTTCGCCTTTGTTCTTTGTGTAGAACATATTCCGAAAACTCAATCACAAGACACGGGACCTCATGAAATTCAATGCGGAATTCTTTCCCCCATTGTATTTATATGGTTCCAAGTAGTTTTTCGTTTGACAAAGGCAAAAGAGAGACGTTTTAGACGAAATTCAATAAAAACACGTTCGCGCACGTTCGAGCAGTTTTATTTGCACGAATTGTTATTTTAGTTCTCGTATAAAACCGTGTTTCGGGAAATGCCGAAGATAATTTTATTTTTGTTGACCATTTTCGAGTTAACCTATTTACAGGCTCCCCACTGGAGCTTGACTTTGAGTTTTAAGATGGATAACCTAAAAGAATGCTAGGCCCCAAACCGTGTTTGTTGACCTGATTCTTCGCGGCGAAAGAACAGGAGTAAAATTAGTTCTAAGACGATCCCAGCGGTCCGACTGAATAAATGCTTTTTGACTTAGACTTTGTGATTAGCTGCCCGCGACTTTGCTCACAAAAATACATCATCTGTGAAAACTTCAACTGTCCAACTATCACGGTTCATTGAGATGCGTCCTGGTGACAGACGGGCAGACAGGCAAACAGCGAAGTCTTAGTAATATTGTTCCCGTTTTACCCATTGGGTATGGAACCCTATAAAACACTATAACTTTTTCTGTCTTCCTCCACGATGCTCTATCAGCCGTCATCTCAACATTTAATCCCTTCCTCTCTCTTCCACAATCATTCTATCGTTCTTTGGTCTACCTCGTAACGCTTTAATCTTCCACACTCAAACCTTACATTAATCGTCACGTGAAATTCTTCCATCTTCTTAGCATGGCCACTGGCCATACCACGATACTATTGACATAGTAATGAAAAGTCTTATCAAAATTGTCGATTTCGACTGGATTCGATCCCGCAGCGATCAGGCCGGAGTGCCTTACCGCTCGGCCACGGAATCCTTAACGTCACAATCAAAATTTTTGATAAGCTCATATTTATCGCTTAAGCACCGAAATTAAAAAAAAAAAATATTTGTTAATGAAATACTTACCTAAATGTGGTGTCAACACTTATAAAAAAAATTTAACATAGTATTTTTTTTAATGAAAATGACCATCACATTTTTATTATTTACATGAAAGTTTTTCTGCCTGCTTCAAACTTAATTCTAAAAACGATATGTTATTTTAATACATGATATTGATAAAATAAGCACGTAGTAAATATTTCAACGTCAACCTCGATGGTTTTATGATGCTCATTACGACACATAGTGGTTAATTTTTGAATGCAGTCCAATAGAATAATTAATATTTGTATAGGTAAGTCTGTAAATAAATATATGACCGCCTATTATTATCGATAAGGAAAAGAAACACGTCAACTAAAGCCATGCATTTACCCTTAATTTCAGTTAGCTCTTTATTTAAGGCATACAGATAATTAAAATTACAATAAAATATGTAAAATCTTTTTTATTATACTTGAACCATTTTTAAAATACTTCAAAGATCACGGATCTTCAGGGATTGTCACGCCATGGGTGCCTGCAGATGGGTGACGAAGCCGGGGCAGGCCAAGGAAACGTTGGAGTGACGACCTGGATGCCTTTCAAGAGGACTGGTGGGACGTGGCAGAGGACCGTGATAGATGGAAGCATTTGGGGGAGACCTTTGCCTAGCAGTGGGAAAGTATAGGTTAGTCAAATAAAAAAAAATACTTGAACACAAAACATTGTGCGTCTTTAAAATATGGCAAAGGGATTTCTCAGGCTTCACTCTGTCTGTCCGTCTTTCACGAGGTTTTATTTGGGTAACAGTCATTTAGTTAATGCTACAATTATAGGCTTTCCTAAGAGCAGAGCGCTTTGATCGATTGTTGGCTTAGTAGTTTGTGAAATACATTATTTACCCAGCATGATGTATGTGTTTGTGTGGCAGAATTAATTCGAAATTCTCTCGGTTTAAAATAATTTGTGGGCGAATCGTAAGCGTGCGATGAACTGTGTGGAACGTAGGAATAATGGGATATGGCTAGTCTGAATTTGTAACAAATATATTTCAACACGAGATAAAAGTGTTGAAATAATTTTGTTTATTAAACATTTCTACGTTTGTTTTAGCTTTAAAAGTGCCACTTTCATTCATACTTCTGCTAATTTTATGTAAATGATAAAAGAGTCACGTATTCCGTTGAACTCGGTGTTTTTGAACTTAACTGTATAAAAAGCTCACCATTTAACATATTACTTTGCATACATTTGCATACATTTCTACATTTAATCAGTAAAATTTTTGTCGCTTTGAACAACAAACGTAGTTTAGAAATTCGTGTTCGTGTGAGTTATTACCCACCCCGATCCATATCGACACGAAGAAGAAAACCAACTCTGGTGACTGAGGTTTCAGACCGGCCGAAAACAGCCACCATGTGGAGTAATTTACATACATACATACATAAAATCACGCCTCTTTCCCAAAGGGGTAGGCAGAGATCACGGATCTCACTCGCTACGATCCTGACACACAACTTTCGCCTCATTCACTCTCATGTGTCTCATGTGGAGTAATTTTTCGCCCCCCAAAGCAAGGACACTTGATGTATTTATTCCAAATTAAGTAATAAAAGTTCAACATATTTTTAATCTACCTACTTGCAAATTATATGTCCTTTTCTAACAAACGTAACACGATTACGATTGTATCTCTAAGGCGGTACAGTCTCTCGGAACTAGTCACCCATGATTCTTTGAAGATGCCAATATTTATAAGGTATCCATACTAATATTATAAATGTGAAAGTAACTCTGTCTGTCTGTCTGTCTGTCTGTCTGTCTGTCTGTCTGTTTGTTACCTTTTCACGCCCAAACCGCTGAACCGATTAAGCTGAAATTTGGCATGGATAAAGAGTATACCCCAGGGATGGACATAGGCTACTTTTTTTTGTCAATTACCATAAGGGGGCGGGAAAATAAGGGTTGGAAGTTTGTATGGGGAAAAAAGTTAAGCAACCCTGGGCGCGGTCATAAAAAGGATGGGTGACCGCCGAAGCCACTTTTTGCACTCTAGATTTTTTTACTTTTTTTTGTATTTTGCGTAATAAATTATTTTAAAATTAATGATAAACATGTAACATGTAACATGTGTATTCCCACCCATCAATATATCCCAACTCCGAAGTTATGATTTTTTGATATTAAAATATTTTTTCCTTGGCTATAGTTAGAACGCCATCTATCGGTCTAGAGGTCAAAACTACTTTACACTTTTTCTCCTAGGTGGCGCTTCTAAAAACGTTTTTCGAAATACGATCGAGTATAATTTTCTTCGATTTTGAGTTTTGAAAAGTTAATGGAGATTTTTGCTTAGAGTTTTCGATATTTTTATATTGCTGACGAAGTCGCGGGTAGGTAATATTAGTTAATCGTTTTATTTCGAAATTCAACACCATACAGTAGGTACTTGCTATTCAAAAAAAATTATGTTTCGAATCAATTTCTTCAAAAAAATTGCCGCTCGCTTCAGCGATTCTATACCAATTACCGTATTCGTTTTGTTCTTAGCATTGCAACATCTGGGTAAGATTTTCCCTACCTCTATCTATTAAGGGATTCTTGAGAGAAACATAAATATAAAAAAAATATTATTATTATATCAAGCGACGGAGTTTTATATTTTGTATATACCTACTCTCGATTCACTCAAAACTCCTCTACTTTGTTCCTAATAATGCGCAGACGAAGTTGCGCGGGTCAGCTAGTTCTAGCATATTTGTTTTATCTTCAAACGAATAAGGTGGGTAGGGGTACTGACCGGTGTTACGGAGCGTAACGTAACGTGTTACACAGCGACCGTTCGTGCAGTGGGGGAACGGAGCAAGGCGCTCTCAGCGAGCACCGAGCGGCTTTCAGACAATTTGCGAACTGCGTAACGTGACATGCTCGCTGCGAATGGTACATTACACCTCCTTTCGTCGGTCAGTACCCACCTTAAGGTTTCTAGTGTGTACGCCACTGTACTAAGCCAAGTTGGAATAGCTAATTAGGCAATCTAAGGTTTGTTTGAGAACATCACATGAAGCAAACATAGCCCAAGGTGTTCTGTGAACACGTCAATCAAATTTTACATTTCAACTACCCGAATTTTCAAAAATATTTGTTATATAGGTACTTATATTATTCGTAAGTACGTATGTACGTTAGTATGCGGTTTTTTTTAAATTAATAGTAATTTTCTGAAATTTTTCTTTAAATAAGATATTTTAAAGTATAAAATTCAACAAAATACAATAAGTACTTACTGTATACCGAAATCTTTTCATTAGCCGTTTTCGTGATGAGTTTTTAACTCATAACAAGATAGAGATGTGGGATTTACCTGAAACAAACAAACGTAAAATATTTGAGAAATCAAACATGTCTATACCATCTTCTATTGGTAGAGTTTACTTATATAGTTCATGTTTTCATGCATCACACACACAAATAGAAACACACACTATACGCTAGTTTTACAGACTTCATCATTTTAGGTGAAGCGCTCGTAGTCGTGCTTGCTTAGTCGTTCTTGATAGATCGTCGAAGTTAAGCAACGTTCGAAACGGTCTGTAAGTGGATGGCTGCCAGTGGCATTTTCATCTGAGCGCTTCCGTGCTTCGGAGGGCACGTTAAATTGTCGGTCCCGGCTATTTAAGTCGTTAAGCCACGACGGAGGCCTTAAGGCGGCCTAAAAACTCCGTCACCAGAGTTGGCCACTGACTCATACGAACTTACTTACTTTTATCATTTTAGGTTTTTAATTATCTTATCAAGAGTGGCGTAAAAATGAGGAGGCCTATACTCAGCAGACCCACTGCTGAGTATAGGCCCCCTGAGATGTGGGCTGATTAGGATATATAATATAAAGCTTCTTTAAAAAAATATACATCAGTTTATTACCTACTATTATAATTATAGGTACATAACAATAATTAACAACTCCTACATGTATGTAAGTGTTCAATGCTTAAATACACCGGAGGCAGAACACGCTTCCATGTCGGGATTTTACAAATGAATTAATAATAAGCACGTGTTTCTAAGAAGCTAACCGAAAGGGAATTCGTCTCGAATTTATTACCCAGTTATCAATTATTATTATTATAAGGTTTTCATGACTGACTTTACACAGCCATACGTCCAAGAAACATGAAATGTGCAGGGTATACTCGTATTCATTTTATGGGGAAAACTAAGAACCAATGTTCGAAGTAATAGCGTCAGCAATCAAGCTCACCTTCACGCGGTTTCGTCTAAATTCATCAGATCGCGACTTATCATACCACCGAGAGCGTGAGCTCACAACCATAAACCATTTACCATTTAAAGTTACAATTAAGTCAATATTCGCAATTAAATGAATTATAATATACTAGCTGTTCGTCGGGGTGTTACCCGCGGTCACTCGGGAAAACATCGCTTTCCCGGGATAAAATATAGCCTATGTTCATCGGGGATAATGTAGGATTCTATTGGTGAAAGAATTTTTCAAATCGGTCCTGTAGTTTCGGAGCCTATTCATTTCAAACAAACAAACAAATCTTTCCTCTTTATAATATTAGTATAGATAATTCATTTAATTGCGAATATTGACTTTAACTTTACAACAATACCATTAATAATAATAATAATAATGCTGGACTTTTTCACACAGCATCATCTAGCCCCAAAGTAAGCAGAGCTTGTGTTATGGGTACTAAGATGACTGATATACTACTTATATACTTTTTGTTTGTAAATACATACATATTATATATAGAAACACCCAGACCCGAGACAAATATTTGTAGATCATACAAACATTGGTCCCGCCGCGGGGATCGAACCCGCAACCTTTTGCGTCACAGGCGGGCCTTCGCCCAATGCGCTACAGAGGTCGTCATTAACTTCAAAGAACTTGTATTTGCGCAAACCATACACGCAGGTACAAGTCTCTACAACCAATATTTTGGAAATTCTACCCATAGGGTAAAAACGTGAGCACTAGCTATCAATATAACAAAACATTTCATAACTCGGACGATGAAGCGAGCGCAATCGGAGCCCCACAAAAAAGTAGGTAAAAGTACTTGGAGCGAAGTGGGCCGGCGGTGGGATGTTGCGAGCCAGTTCTGCACAATGGCCCTCCAGAGATAGCCATCGATATAGCTACAGTACCACAACAATGTGCGTCTCGGAAAATTGTGTTTTGTATGAAAACCGAATTCATCCGAATATGCAACCAATAGCTAATCGTTTCCATCGCGTCATTCTTTGAGATACGGTTCGAGACACTACGGTTTAGTTATTGGATGAACATAATCAATGCCCATTGTACTTTGTATTTCAGAAGCTAGATGAAAATTGCCGGGGCTCACAATATCTGTGGTGCTACTGTACGGGGCTACAAGTATTTTTGGAGAGTGGCTTTGACACAATCGCTCTTCTCTTGGTAAACTGCGACTCAAAATCGGTACTTAATATTTATTTACTTATACTTATGTATACTTAGTAGATGGAAAAAAGGTCAAAGACTTAATTAAAATTATACTAAAGGTAGATGTGTTGGTGTCGTAACAGTCACGAGACTGAGTTTGATATTTTTCTCCCATCCAAAAATGCCCAACGCGCCTTAAGATGTTTTCACTTCAAATATAGACAAAACATAATAATATGTTTAAATACCTACGTAGGTTAATGGACCACAATGTAGTATGTCAAAAACAGCTTTTCAAAACTAGTCCCATCTAATATTTGGAGAAAATCTCGAATGCGAGTTGAATTTACTCAAACATAAAGCAGTTCAACGAATAAGCTCCGGAAATGGTACAGTCGGCAATGGTTCACAAAGTCTTCCAGCATATACAGTATGCAAAGAGAATGTTTCCGAAAAAAAATTATATCGAAAATACTCTACATTTCGTTTTGGCACTGATTTACGACGGGCGAGTCCTTCTCGGACGTTTCATTTCAACCTGTCTATTTCATTCAAACATTTTAAATATTTTTTTTGTTAAGTAGGTAATTGTTCAACATGGAATATTTTAGTTTTAGTACCTAGGTACCTTACATGTATTAAGAACTCTGTTTTATCTTTGTGTCGTTTCGTTCGTGCTGAATAAACGTATTTTCTTTCTTTCTTTCTTATTTTAGAGATTTCTTTTATTCTCTTTTGAAAAACTTTGGTACACTTATTGCATACACAATGGGACAATACAGGGACATTTTTGAGATGAAATCTATTAAAAAGGTTGAGACATACAGAACCACTATACACATTTTAAACTTTCGCGACTCGAAGACATTTTAAATTTTATAACGGGACTTAATCGCGTAGGTATAACATTTGTTTATTTACCTCGACGTTTCAGTAGCGTTACAGCTACCGTGGTCACGAGAAGACCCGAGAAGACCACGGTAGCTGTAACGCTACTGAAACGTCGAGGTAAATAAACAAATGTTATACCTACGCGATTAAGTCCCGTTATAAAATTTAGAACCACTATAATAAATTATAAATAAATAATGCTGGACTTTTCACACAGCATCATCTAGCCCCAAAGTAAGCAGAGCTTGTGATATGGGTAGTGGGTACTAAGATGACTGATATACTACTTTTATGCTTTTTGTTTGTAAATACATACATATTATACATAGAAACACCCAGACCCGAGACAAATATTTGTAGATCATACTAACATTGGTCCCGCCGCGGGGATCGAACCCGCAACCTTTTGCGCAGGCGGGCCTTCTCCCACTGCGCTACAGAGGTCGTCAAAGAAAAAAATATGAACGACTATTTCAAAAGTCGGACTATTTTAAGAGCTGACTATTCTTACTTTGTAGCAACAAACGTGAAGATATTGCTCACTTCTTTAGTTACAAATGTGCAGCATTTTCTGGACTGCATTTTGCGAAAGGAACAAGAAACCTATTCTGTGAGTGCTATAAATCTTTCTAAGAATACAATTGCTTTTGAAAACTTCGTTGAGATCTATTGTCGGTATTTTAAGAAGGATTTTACATTTTAGATAATACACTCAGTGACTGATTTAGAGGAACTATTAGATAGCAACTTTGGCCCAAATACACAGACACACTTAACAAAATAAAAAACATGGGAGGCAAAAAAAAGTTAATTAATTAAGTAACTTTGACGACCTCTGTAGCGCAGTGGGCGAAGGTCCGGTTGCGACGCAGTAGGTTGCGGGTTCAATCCCCGCCGCGGGACAAATGTTTGAATGCTCTACAAGTATTTGTCTCCGGTCTGGGTGTTTCTATGTATAATATGTATGTATTTACAAACAAAAAGTATATAAGTAGTATATCAGTCATGTAGTACCCATAACACAAGCTCTGCTTACTTTGGGGCTAGAAGATGCTGTGTGAAAAGTCCAGCATTATTTATTTATTTACTTATTTATAGGTACTACCAAAAGTTGAAATAAAGCAGAAGAAAAGAAACACAAAACAGTTAGATAGGTAGACGCAAGGTCTTCGATTAAATTTTATTACTTATTTCAGTGTGTGTTTAATGCGTTTTTATTATTTGTGAGCCAAGTTATAGCACTACTTACTTGATTCAGACTTATTTTCACGTGGATTTGTAGAATAACATTATCTAGAATGCTTTAATTACAAATCTTATTTACTAAGTTTAAGTTTCTAAAATGTTACGTTCCACTAAATCAGTCCCTGTGTGTATAAAAACAGAGAACAAATAATAACTAAAAATTCCGAAAAGGTAAAGATTTACCAGAAAATCCGGACAAGTGCAAGTGGTACTCTCAAATAAAGAGATCCGAACTAAGATAAATATTTTTAAACTGAATATTAATACTACTTACATATTTTTCTTCACGGGTCGCCTATTTTTCTGTTTCTTATTTATTCTGCAGAGTCCACTATTTGTATAAAATCTCTGTACGTAGTACTTACTAGAGACCAGTACCTATAAATACCTACTCTAGGACTATCTTTGAGGACACAGACGATTCTATTCAATAGCATTTCTATATGTGCAACAATCAGACGCATTTTTTCTTCAACGCAAATACAAGTAGTTCTAACATCAGAGGGCTATTTCTCAGGAAAATCCATTTTAATAACTTTTTGTGAGGTCGCGGCTGGAATTTGATTGTGCTCCAACTTAAGTTGGATTGCCTGTCAAAGTTTGAGTCATCCGACGAAGAAGAATCATTCTGTTTCAGACAGATATTTTTGGTTATTTCACAAGTTTTATTGGCACAGTAAAAAAAGGCAGTTGCGCATTATTAACTAATAATATTGAGTGATATGGGGAGAATTGAATAACATGGTACGTTACGCCGACCCCACATACATGGGATATGGTTCAACGTTTAATAAAAGTAAGTTCGTATGAGTCAGCGGCAAACTCTGGTGACGGAGCAGATCCAGGTTGGTTTAAAACGCAAATTCGGTTTCAAAGTAAAATTATTTCTCTCTCTCAGTAATCTATACCTCTGTGAATGTTTTACTTGAATATTATTAAAATTCTTACACTTGGTCATTTTTGTAGGATCACGTCTTTATCTCCATTCCCCGCTCAGATGTACAGGGAGTTCACGATACTTTTTATATGTCTCAGGGGATAGTCACGGGCATGTCTTTAAGACTAATTATTGAAATATGCCCATATTTTTCTTTTCCTCCTCCTCCTTGCGTCGTTTCCCCAATCCTGGGGGTCATGACCCATCACGGAAGTATCTTTTCTCGTACAATGTTCCGCCATCATTTTTCTTTAACGAACGTAATATTAACATATTAGTTTGAAATAGTTTCCTAAATCTATTGTATTAAGAAAAGAGAGGGTTTGAAGACTTTGATCCAAGCATTTTCCATACATCCTCTCACTCATGAAACAACCATAAGATATTCATTCGCTCTACATGGTGTTATTCTTCTGATTGAGGTAGCTTATTTCAAATTCCACAAACATAATATCTGAAGGTTCAAAGGGATTAACCCGTAGTGCGAGGTTGGCCACATCGGGCAAGACCGCAAAGCCAGCATACCGCAGTAATTGTATAGAATTTCAATGGAATTCTGATGGAATAGGATAGTACGTACTGATATAGAATGTCCATTGGCAGGCATGAATACAATTTGCAGAGTGCGTTGCATTCGAATTATACTAGCAAACGATCTTTGTCTACGGCGTAGCACTGCTACGGCGTAGCAGCTACGAATACAGAAAAAAATCTAATGATAGTTGATTTCTACCCACGACGGAACTGAGAGTAGTATGCGTTCGGGGTAAGAGATTGTTAAAACAAGATTTGGGTGGCGTTCACATGCGTAATATTTTAATGTACTTACGATCTTCGATCAAGAATTACAACCCCTACATCAATGATCATTATAAATGCAGGCTTATCTATGGCAGAGATGAGAGGCGAGTCAGATTCTTGAAGCGAGCCAAACGTTTGCTCTGCAGATATTGTTTCAGATCCAAGTCTTGTGGTAGATTATCCAAGACACCCAAAATATTGTGGCATAAGAAATAGTAGTACTGGTTGGTGTTTTATTTTGAAAACTTACTTTCCCAATCAATTTATTTTTATCAAAGTTCAAACAATGGCATAATTTTCATTGTTTTTACTTCGCAAGTTTGTAAGCTCTCATCATCTCTTTTATACATTTGAGTTGTTCTTTTCTTCTGGCCTCGAGTCGGATAAGGGTGGCAATCGGACCCTTTTTAACCCCAATACATTCGGACAACAAATCCTTAGCTGGCTCGCCTCTTTATTGTTAGTAGTTCGTCGTATTTATTGAAAAAACCTCCTTCCTAATATATTGGGGTCTAAAGTTTATATTGGAGAAACAATACAAACCTTTTTGTACTAGGTTTTCTTTCAACTTAACCAACATGATGGATGGTTTAGGTGCTGGGCAAGCCTGTTCCATCAAACAATATCCCAGGCTACAGCGTCCCGTTGAGTGTAGGCATGGGTTGCCTCCTGACGCTGTATAAATCATCTAATACGAGTATAGACGTAAAGGCCTACATTTTCTTTCAAATCCTCTTCACTAACATCAGATATACAGGTGTGGCAAAACCCCGATGAAGGCAGCTTGACATGACATTACTTTTGGAATAGTGTTCCTGAAGGAAAAAAGCGTCAAGTAACCAACTTGAATTTAATTTCCATAACCAGTATTTAAGCATGTGTAGTACCGAATTCTAAAAATATTTAAAGCTTTTACCCCCTCCGTCCAAGAATCTTGAGTGTCAGAAAATAATGTGGAGTATCTTTGTGTAGATACAGCCGTAAGCCTATTTATCTATACTAATATTATTAAGAGGAAAGATTTGTTTGTTTGTTTGTTTGAAATGAATAGGCTCCGAAACTACTGGACCGATTTCAAAAATTCTTTCACCAATAGAATCCTACATTATCCCGATGAACATAGGCTATATTTTATCCCGGGGAAGTCAAGTTTTCCCGAGGAATCGCGGGAAACACCGCGGCAGCTAGTCATTAATATTTTCACGAATCTCTCACTAATGATCTCACAAAAAACATATTTTCCGTTTTAGTTTTTATTTCCTGCAAAATTACCGACGAATTAAATTGAATATATTACGCTTGATGTTTCGCATTAAAATATTACCATTTATTATTATAATTACCTATTACAGACTTAATTATTTGAATACGGGTATTTACCTGGGATTTATAAATATGGCGGTCACGGAGTATAGAGATCACAGAGAGCCACTTTTGTTTTTATTTTATTACCTCTTTTGTTTTTATTTTATGATGACCTCTGTAGCGCAGTGGGCGAAGGCCCGCCTGCGACGCAAAAGGTTGCGGGTTTGATGCCCGCGGCGGGACAAATATTTGTCTCGGGTCTGGGTGTTTCTATGTATAATATGTATGTATTTACAAACAAAAAGTATATAAGTAGTATATTAGTCATGTAGTACCACTAACACAAGCTCTGCTTACTTTGGGGCTATGTGACATGCTGTGTGAAAAGTCCAGCGTTATTTATATTTATTGTTTTCATACGCAACACCACAAACTCCGTGGTCGTGCTTGCTTAGTCGTTCTTGATAGATCGTCGAAGTTAAGCAACGTTCGAAACGGTCTGTAAGTGGATGGGTGACCGCCAGTGGCATTTTCATCTGAGCGCTTCCGTGCTTCGGAGGGCACGTTAAATTGTCGGTCCCGGCTATTTAAGTCGTTAAGTCATGACGGAGGCCATAAGGCGGCCTAAAAACTCCGTCACCAGAGTGGGCCACTGACTCATACGAACTTACTTTACTTACCACGAACTAAAACTCGCAATAACACTACTAGGCACTGACTGTCAGTATTAACTGTAAAGGAAAGTACAAAATAGGGGCTTACCATTTGGTTTAAAGTCTAGTAATCTCTAACGGCCTTATTAATAAACGTGGTATAAAGTTACGACGGGTGTAACTTAGGAGTAACCATACAATTTTTGAGTTTAAACCTGTCGTTACTTTACACCACGTTGATTTATAAGGCCGTAAGAGCAAATTGTAGACTATTTCAATTGTAGACTATTTTAAAATCAGAAGTACCTAATTGTAGACTATTTCATAAATCTTTAAATACTTAGGCTGTAGGCAAGTTTGCCTACTGGGGACACAGCCTTAGATTCACCTCTGTTCGTCTGTTCACGGTCATAAACAAATTACTCCGAGGTCTAACATTCTTTTGGATCAGGCTCGTGTATTTTTTAATAAATGGGCGGCACATGCCTCTGGGCCTTTGAGGTTGCAAGAAAGAAAACAGTAGGTACCTATAATTAATTATTTTTCCATTTCACCACAGAACTTTTATAATAGCCGTGCATTTTTTCTATGAATAAACATCTAAGAATATAAAATCTTCAATTGAGATGACTATTGTGTACTTACGCAAAATATCGGTATTAAAATATTTTAGTATCTGGTGTACGTATAGGATATAGAATAGGTAAATAGGTAATGCTGGATATTTCACACAGCATCATCTAGCCCCAAACTAAGCAAAGCTTGTACTATGGGAACCAGATACTTATATACTTTTTGTTTGTAAATACATACATATTATACATAGAAACACCCAGACCCGAGATAAATAGTTGCAGATCATACAAACATTTATCCCGCGGCGGGGATCGAACCCGCAACCTTCTGCGTCCCAAGCGGGCTTTCACCCACTGCGCCACAGAGGACGTCAAAGAATGTAAGAATGTAGAAGGAATATGAGTAGAATCAGAAGTATATGTAAAATGAAGAGTCTTATCAAAATTTTCGATTGTTTATTTATTAGTATACCACATCATATATATTAAAACATTTCCAAATATAATTATAGTAAATACACATTTCTGATGTATATAACAATTTACAGTATACAAAAGCTTTCACTATATACCGCATAATAATATGTTGAAAAAAAAAATTAAAAAAAAAACAAACTTAAAATTAAACTAAGTAATGTATTGGTACGTTCTTTACCAACAAAAAAAAAAGAATTAAAAGGGAGAACTTAAGCCAAACTGGCTAAATAATTTATTTTTGAAGATTCTTAGGGATTGTGACGACTAAGGGTTCCGTGGTCGAGCGGTAAGGCACTCCGGCTTTAGGAGGATCCTCTGATCGTAGCGGGTTCGAATCCCGTCGGGATCGAACATTTTGATAAGACTTTTCATTTCTCAATGAAATACCTAAGTGTGGTTTTTAAAAATTACAAAATTTATACTCGTAGTAGGTATACCTATGTAAAATCTTAAATCTTAAATTTTAAGTTAAAATCAAAACAATCAAATCAGAAAGTTGCTTTTGTCTACACTCGAAAGTCATTTGAATCTATATACCGTAGAGATATGATGGTCCAGAACCAGCTGTGCTACAGTCCGCAATAAGGTTAACAGATTTAGAGAGAGAAAGATCCCTGAAACCGTTTCATATGCGACGACATAGGGTGGTATAATGAGCTGATTGTATGCATCTGTACAGTCAGAGCCTCAGATTGTTGCCGCAATTGGGGGGGCCGGCCGGTTGCAGACTCACCTGTTGCGGCGCGCGCACATCGACCGGCGCACTCCGATTGTCGCGAAATGTGGGTCGCGACTGATTCACAACAATGCTGACTCAATCTTGTATCTCTGATGTGTGGGTCAGCAGGCCTTCACTATAGTGGATTCAGTTCTGACGGATAATGCGTGGCGAACGTCAGAAAAGACAAATATAATAAAATATTCAACCGATATAGTTAACTGCTGCGCTCCCACGGTGTGACCAGCGGTCTCTTGGGATTTTTTCGGGATAAAAAGTAGCCTATGGCCTTCCCTGGGATACAACCTATAATCATGCCAATATTCTTTTATAAATCGACCCTACCACATCGGGAAGCCATGACGATGTGCTTCAGGCCTTAAAACTCTGTCACTATAAGGTATCGTCCTAATAGAACGCGACTAACCCCCGGTTTCTATATTCAACGGACATTCGTAGGTAAGAGCTACGACTCGTTTCCACATACAAAGTTTGACAGTTAATTTACGCCCGGTTTCTAGCTGTCAAACTTTTGTATGCGATCATCGCAAGTTCGCGCGATTTTTTATCGTACTAATCCGCGGTGAAACATACTGATATGGAATAGGTGTCCTAATCGGCATTCATGCGATGCGGTCGCGCGACTAAAATGTTTGATGGGTTATAGAAATGGTCGCATCGCTAGCTCGCACTACTCATGCGAATCGCGTTCTATAAGGACGAAGCCTAAGAGTTGGCGAAATGTGGGTCGTGACTGATTCACAACAATATATCTGTTGACTCAATATGTCTCTCAATGCGATGTGTGGGTATGCCTTTACTATAATTGAACCACGTTGTAAACGAAAGGAGATTCGTAAGGCGCACTTAAAATCTTTTCACAATCACCAAAAAAACTTTAAAAGAACTTCAAATGTGATGCAACAAGAAGAACCACGTAGCCATGACGATGGCTCAAAAACTTCGTCACCAGATTTGGCCACTTACTTATTACATGATCACGGCTATCTCCAGGGTGAAGTTGACATTTTCTCAGACCTTTTTTGTATACAAGATCGTAAATGCCTAAACTTGACTTTGGCTTGTCATAAGAGACTTTTATACGGTGGATTAAGAGATGTTAAATAAAAAGTTCATAAATGCCCGACTTGCGTGGCATAATCGTCTTAACTGCAGGATTTATGTCGTAGGTTATTTCAGATTGACTCTTCACCAAATAAGCGTTAATGGTCCAAAAATATAGAATTAACACTTACTACACAATCACAGTAAATCTTAACGCCATAATAAAATACAAAAAGCAAACGAAATGTTTTATTGCTAGCACGGAATGAATAAATCCCGTTTTTTGTTTCAATCTCCCGTCGGATTAGCCCGTCAATAAAATAAACACATAAAAACTCACGGCACCGATAAACGTACCTAATGAAATGCGATCAAATAATTTATACCCCGTCGACGTGCCGTACTGCGTGAAACCGAACAATGGGTGAAACAAGGTTTTTCGTGCCAATATTTTTTTAGGGTACCGTCGGTACAACCCAAAAAAACAGTTCCCAACCAAGTATTTTTTAGCAAGGGTCAAGTCACACCGAGGCGAGACGACCTGACACGAAGCAAATCTTAAAAGGTAAGACACAATTTACTGACAACGTGAAAGTGGTGAGTGGTTTCACGTTTTTATGCCACTGAAATGTGTACCTTTTTGTGTAGTAGGTACGTTCTATATTTTATTGCTACACACGTCGTCGCGTTGTTTCGCTGTGACCTTTATCGTCCGCCTAATGGACTTCAGTTGCAGAATAATGCAGTAGCATCTGAATAGGAAATAAAACCTTGTTATAAAAACTTATTCTATTAATATTTTAGTATTCGCACAGAACTGAGCAAAAATGTGCAGGTAATAACTGTAGTTCGGAAGTTTTATAACACCCAAGTTTTAGAGTAGTTGTTTTTGCTTTTGTTTTATTTAGAAAGAGTAGGAAACTCCTAGAAAAGAATTTCATTTAAAAAAAAATTTAAAGCAACGCAAAAAAATGAATAATGTATAGGGTTAAAAAAATTATTACTATCCGTTTCACTGATTGATGCAGTAACGAGAGTTGATCGATGATGATGTCTTTTATGTTAACTATTTATTACACATCAATCTAGAACTTTTAATAAAGAGAGCGGGACCAAACTGGTGGTCAAAGGCGAGGTATTGTAGAGAAATGTGGAATGAAATGGGGAAGGCCTACGCCAACGAGGCGACTACTGCGGGCGAAGCGCTCGTGGTCGTGCTTGCTTAGTCGTTCTTGATAGATCGTCGAAGTTAAGCAACGTTCGAAACGGTCTGTAAGTGGATGGGTGACCGCCAGTGGCATTTTCATCTGAGCGCTTCCGTGCTTCGGAGGGCACGTTAAATTGTCGGTCCCGGCTATTTAAGTCGTTAAGTCATGACGGAGGCCTTTAGGCGGCCTACAAACTCCGTCACCAGAGTTGGCCACTGACTCATACGAACTTACTTTTTTTGCGGGCGAATAGTGTAGCAAACATTAGTAGTTTTATTAGTTCAATAGTTTATAAAAGTGTTTAGTTATTAATTTTGTTTAAATATTTTGTAAAAGCAAAAGCGCTAGTAGAAATAAAGGCTTATTTTATTTATTTATAGAATTTTGTATGCCGAGATGAACTAATGATTAACAGGAGCGAGTGAGACGGATATACAAAAAATATTCATCACTGAAATCTCAGATGACTACCGAACTATTTGCGCAGAATTTTAAAGTGAGAATCCGACTCACACTTAACCCTATTTTATTTTTATTTCTTCGTGGTCGTATCTGGGTCAGTTGGTTTACGCCGGATCGCGGTTGGATTAATTATTTTAACCCCTGTGTAGTGTGGGCGGATTGTTTCATATTATGCCACCACTACACACGAAAAAATATGTGCATTATGCTATGCTAGGTAGCGCCAACGACGAGGAAGAATATCGTGAGGAAACTGGCATGTTGTAGAACCTTCTTCTTCTTGTCGTGTCACTAGTTCTTTCGAACTCGAATGTGGTAAAAAAGTAAGTTCGTATAAGTCAGTGGCCTCTGTCATGGCTTAACGACTTACATTGCCGGGACCGAAAATTTAACGTGCCGAAGCACAGAAGCGCTCAGATGAATTATCATTTACAGACCGTTTAGAACGTTTAACTTCGACGATCTATCAAAAACGACTAAGCAAGCACGACCACGAGCGCTTCAGAGTGTGTGGAGTGACAGAGTCTTCAGAGTGTGGTGAAAACATTTTAAAAGGCTCCTATCGTGCACTCTACACTGTTTTCAAACTTTTTAGGTTTGTAGAGGGTACTTGTAGATACTTTGAAGAATCTAAAACATCCAAAAACATGAAAACTGCAAGGCTTCTTTGACGCGCACGTAACTTATCTGTAATACAGGTTTCTGCATGCCTACTTCAGGCACCGATATCTCTTTTATCTTTTGTCTTTGCAAATAGATCTAGGTTTGTTCTTGTTAACATCAGAATCCTGTGGCCGCGCACGTAGGTGACGCATCTTGTGAGAGTAAACATTTTTTTTTATAATTTTTTAACACAACACGCTAAGAAGACTTCACGCAAAAGTGTAAAAGAATGTAGATAGCTATTCATAACAAACAAGAAAAATGAAAGAAAACAAGGCGATATGAGATCCTGTTGCTTGTAAACATTATGCAAATAGGTAATGTTAGCGCACATCACGTTATCCCGCGGGAGTTTTATAAATTCATACTCAGTATACTATTCACAAGGAATATTTAGTTGCTTCTAAACATACTATCACGGGCTGTATCAGATCTTTAGGCATTACTACAGAGTATAAAACAAAGTAACTTGCCGCTGTTTGTCTGTCCCTATGTATGTTTAGATCTTTAAAACTACGCAAAGGTTTTTGATGAGGTTTTCTTTAATAGATAGAGTGATTCAAGAGGAAGGTTTATATGTATACATGCATATATACATAATATAGTAGAGAGACACTGATACTTTTAGAGGTTTCTAATGTGATGTCGTAAATACACATTTTTTTGCGCTTACATTGCAAACGCTGGCTGAACCTTATGTTTAGTATCAGCATTGCACCCGTGCGAAGCTGGGGCGGGTCGCTAGTTTATAATAATTTCAAGATATCCAAGGTCTTAAGTTTTGTAAGCCTCTGACTACTCCTAAGATGGCTGGTATGAAAACGAATGCAAACTCATTGTGTATTTAAAGATCACAGCGTCCGGTTGAGTGTCTGCGTTCGTAGCCTATATGGTCTCCTGACGTTGTATAGAAAAATAATTTAATTTCCATTCCTTTCAGATTCTTCTTCTTAGTTCTAGTATGGTTAAAGACTATTAGGTAAGTGCGCCTAAAAGGAGCTCTGTTCTGACTAAATACATCATTCCTTAGTTAGCACCAGGCAGCATAAAATGAAATAACTTCTCAATAACTCATAGAAAACTAATAAATAAAAGTTCACAAGTCATTTTCAAGTAAACCTGTGGGCTGAGCGTAATGGATTTCCGAAAAGCCGAACTCAAAGAGGCTGACCGGAGTTAGGAAACTTGTAAAACTGAGTAACGACGTCAACTCGGTACGTTCCCACAAGTTTTCAACTGGGAAAGTGTTTCTTGAAATCTTTTTGAACTTTGTTAATGGAAGCTTTCTGCTGAGAATTATATTTCTGATATTAATTCTTATTGAGGAATATCATGAACCTTCGTACGTACAAGAAATGGGTATAGAAAAGTACGTCTATTTTCTTAGAATACTTTGATTTGCATTTTTTTTATAATGCAATTGCGTAAGTACCTATAGGTTATTGGATAATATTCGCACTATTATTTTACCCCGACGACGTTAATTTTGAAAATATTTTTCTTTTTTTTTTATGGAAGAGGGGGCAATCGAGCAGGTGGCACACCTGATGGTAAGTGATTGCCACCGCCCACAGACAACTGGAGCATCAAGAGGCACTGCAGATGCGTTGCCGGCCTTTTAGGTAGGAATAGGCTCTTTTCTTGAAGGCGCCTAAGTCGTATCGGTCTGGAAACACCTCTGGCGACATAATTATATTTTTTAAACCGGGTATTAACCTCTGGCGACAGCTGATTCTACAAGTCTGATGTGCGAGGCAGGAATTGGCGTGAAAACCGCACAGCTGTGGACTGCCAACCATCCACATGATATGGATGGTATAGGTATTGCTGTCGTTGCATACGATGGCGGAATTCAGCGGCGGGAATCAATCCAAACAATTCCTCAGAACACTCCCCATTGTATATGCGGTACATGATGCATAGAGATGCAACATCTCTACATAAAGCCAAGGGATCAAGCCGATTGGGATAGGACTTGGTCTTACAAATTCCTTTTAAATTGTCCAGTTATCAAGTACTTCAAATCAAAGGCTTTTAACACATTGCATATTTCCCAGGATCATAGGACACACCCAAATATAACCTTACTTTGATCATACCCAATCCCAATCCACTCCACATGAATAGGCGACGCTCAAATTCAGAACTGATTTACATTCAACCACAGAATACAAGTACAAGCACAAACAACTTTGAATAGCCAACATCTGGCCACACAACCTTTGTGGTGACGTCTGTTCATCAAAGGAAACACCTGCACGGGACTTTGAACTCTGCGTAATAGAATTAGTGAAGGAATCCGTTTGACTGCGGGCTTACACAAATTGGCCAGTGATTCGGAAGTGGTAAGTTTGTGTATATCGATATAATACAGAGTTGGTCTTGTCTATTTAGCCAACTGCTTTAATACATGTCACGTGTATGGTACAACAGGTTTAAATACGAGTAGTAAGCAAATTGTAGTACGCGAGTTTCTACTTCATTACGTCAAATACTCAATAACAATAAGATTTCATTCATCGTAGTAGACGGCTATCTTTTATTAGTTGGCTATACGTACATTGATCGACATATTTCGCCCTATAAACCCTGTTTTTTCTTAGCTCTTTGAAACGGTGTTGGCGTGGGATATTCTTTTTTACCAACGAGATTGTAACAAGCCCTTGTACGAAAACTAATCCGATTCTGCTAAAAAAAAATTCTTTACAAAAATCTTAACGTCGCATACTTGCTGTGGCTTTTAATTCCAGTCGGAATTAGATAAGAAATAAATGATGAATGAAAAAAAAAGCTTTCGGTGCGATTTTCTCTATTTAATACGGTCTCTTTTACTTCTATATAAATGACATCGACCTTCTCTTTGATGCTCATGTAATTAATTCTTCGTTTTTTCCTTCCTTTACAGCGCTACCAGTTACTGCCTTCAAATACTTGCACCATCGACACAATTCAGCAAAGTTTTAAATGCAAAGTTGTAAAAACGACACTGAAATCCAGTATTTCACGTCTTTGTCGTCAAGAGATCGAATAGAGGCGAATGGACACAAACGTATGAAGTCTAAAAATATTTTTTTACAGCGATGTTATCTATGTATTTCATTTGAAAGGAAAAAAGGAGTTCACATTTTTTTTTATGGTAGAGTAAAAATAATTTAGCAGAAATGTCAATATTTCTCATTTTAAACTTTCACGACTGCCATTCCAATATTTTTTCTAATTTGTTTGACATTTCGATTGCCCTAGAGGAAAGATTGGCACACTAGATTGGAATTACCTCATTTTCAGCATGATGGATTTTTTTAGCTATCATGAAAGAAAATGTAGCGTTTCCATGGCTCTATGGAATAAGTCTTTCCTGCAGGCATTTTTATAACTTAGGTCATCTTTGCCCATTCGCCTATATGCGAAAAATCGGAATACTCCCTAGATACCTTAGCCGTACTGGGAAAAATTTTCATTACTTCTGACCTTTAGCATTTCCGTTGCTATGAGAGCGTGGGATGAACTTCAAAGGCCTTTACACATAAAGAACAGCTTAGCATAGTTTAGCTTTAGTAAGCGAGAAATAGTCTAACCCGTTGTCAATTAAAATGTCTACAATAATATTATAAAGAGGTAATATTTGTTTATTTGTTTGACTTGAATGGGCTCCCTCCGAAACTACTCAATTTCAATTTCAAAAGTTCTTTATTGGCATGAATATCTTATTAACTAGTACATTACCAGTGTGAGTTTAATCCTAGAAATGTACAACTATGATAGGTAGGACCGTTTATTAAGCATATTAAGCTTCCATCCGAAACTACTGGGCTGATTTGAAAAATTCTTTCACCATTAGAATCCTACATTATCCCTGATGAACGTATTTATACGGCTATATTTTATCCCGGGAAAGTGATGTTTTACCGAGGGACCGCGACGGCCAGCTAGATTTTCTATTAAGTCATAATAAAGTGAATCTTTACTATCGATTTTTCAACGACAAATTATCAAAAGTAAGAGAAATAAGGCCTTCTTTACAGAATAAAATCAAGACTTTATCTCGACTCTAACTTTTTATGAAACACACCGTAAAACTATTGCAAGTGAAATTATTTAAATTTTTGTCAAGTAAAAATGGTAGCAACACAAAGGTAGACTCTAGTAAGAAAGCAACTCTTTTAAAATAAAAAAGGCGATATTCTCTTTGAGCAACAAGGTGAATCATATGGAACAATGAAGCTCTTACATCCATCAGGGCTGTAAATCGGCTGTCCCTGAGGCATTGTCCGAATAACGCAACAAGTTATACTCATCTCACATGTTGAATGTGAAAGTTCGGTTCAAAGATATTTCTACTTCATATAATATGTATATACAAGTACAAAGCTACTACATACATTTACACAATACAATAGCATCAGTTGAGCCATCTAGAATCGTTATAAATGATCTATAGATAGCTCAACTGATCCAGGTAACTGATAGTAAAAGATATTAATTTATTACCCTAAACAACTAATCCATGACTCGACGACCTCTTTAGCGCAGTGGGCGAAGGCCCACCTGCGACGCAGAAGGTTGCGGGTTCGATCCCCGCGGCGGGACCAATGTTTGTATAATCTACAAATATTTGTCTCGGGTTTCGGTGTTTTCTAACTATAATATGTATTTATTTAAAAACAAAAAGTATATAAGTAGTATATCAGTCATGTAGTCACATCATACAAGCTCTGCTTATTTTGGTGCTAGATGATGCTGTGATAAGTCCAGCATAATTTATGACTAGTGTTATATCGATCTAGATAATTTTAGCAGAACATTTAAGATCTCATAGATACCAATGTCCATGTATACATTGATTGCATAACTTTTTTTGCGTGATTGCAAACCCATCGCAACCTAGATAAACTCCAAATTAAACTCATTGATTCAACCAAACAAATAAACATCGAATCCCGTTGACATTTTCAAATCTAAAAACTGTTTCTTAAGCTTGATTCATTTTAAGATTTTCCGTCTTCGATTTATCACCGGCGCTGGGCGGTTCAAACGATTGTTGTGATTCAATGTACTAATTAAAACCGACTGCGACACCCCTCGGAACTTTCTTAATGAATCTTAATTCAAACGATCTATTCGTAGATGTATGAAGAACAGCTAGATTAATTACAAGGGAGAGATTACGATGCGACGAACCAACTTTCTTACTACGACTACCCTCTACGATATAACAGAGGAAAATGTCTTGAGTTTAGACGATTTTGAGCTTTATGGCGGTTGTAGATAAGATTATTTTGCCTAAACTGAAATGTTATTTTAGTCTATACATCTTTCCCCAATTTTTGGCTCGTTTTGCTAAGGCGATGCAATTTAGCGGCAGAGCGAGTGTCGCACATACTAAGGCACATACTAATAAACCAGTATAAAGTTATTCCTACCCTCGTAAACTGTCAACATGTATGGTTATTCTTGGTTTATTCCGTGAAATAACTTCATGTCACGTTTGATGATAAGGCTATAAGACTTTAAGCATCTTACGACCGTTTACAAAAAAATTGCAAAACTAAATCGTATCGCTTGAAAGTGTTTCGTGTAAATGCTCTTTTACTAAACAACGTACTACATTATTTAGAAAAGCCGCCTGTTTTTAGAAGCTAGCTGATTTTGCTTTCATCTTCACAGAAATATTTAACCAGTTTACAAACAGACTGTAACCCGTCGATAGAGCCAAACTCGCATCCTCACGTAGGGATAAATGCCAATTAGCGTCTGCAAACTTCTTCGGGACTTCACAACTTCGAAAGTATCGGATACGTGTTTACGGTTCAAGCCTTGGTTTCAAATTATACCCATTCAGAAGAACGTTTCTATATAGCGTCATTATAACATCGCTGCCAAATGGGGAGTGTGAAATTACGTAACATTTCAGTGAATTTACTTCTGAATACAGTCATAACGTGACAGCGCAGATTAGTTAAATACATCAGAATCAGGACATTTTCCGTTTATTTTCGGTGATCCATTTTACTAAACTAACTCCATCAAATAAAATGAGATTCGTATTTTTAACCGACTTCAAAAAAAGAAGGTTCTATTATGGCCGAATGTATGTATGTTCACTTGTACCTCCGTCAACTTAACGACTTAAAAGCCGGGACAAAAAACGCCCGGACGAAGCACGGAAGCGAAAAAAAAATTATATTGCCACTAGCTGAGCTACGCCTACGCCCCTGTTGTTTTTAAGAAAAGAGTTAATAGGCACCTTCTGGGTAGGCTCGCTCCATCGTAGACCTCATTCTTGCCTGTGTAAGATTCGAGGTCAAGAGTCGACCCATTCATCGTAAAAAAAAAAATCAGTCACCTATTCACTTGTGACCGTACATTCCTTAACTTCGACCTATCCAGAAGAAAAGGGCTAAGAATGCGCTTCTGAGTCTGTTCACGACTCTAAAAGATGCCTCATTAGAAGCTACATCTGCCAGGTAATTTCAACCAAGGTGTCTGAACGTATCACTCAAGTTATCAAAGCACTCAGAATGGAAAACCCTTTGTTATTGCCTTAAGGATTCACGAGTGTCTTGAGTGGGGTAAACAGTTTAATGTTTAACATTAAAGAAAACATTGTTATCTCAAGATTACTGTTTAAATCCGGAATAACAAAAGGTTCATGATATTCATACACGCACGGCATATGTATTAGACAAACGAAACATAAACTAGTGAAATCTCATAAGCTTTACAAGCTTTTAAGAATTAATTTGTTTCTAAAAGACGTAAAAAGACGTCTACGGAAGCCCAGCATCCCAACATTCCCAACACACAACCAAATCCAAAGGGAAAAAAATCATTATATCCGGAGAAAAGCGTTTGAAGATTACTGTTTGCGTATGTACTGGGCGCGTTGTTTTACGTAGATTGCTGGATTTCGAGTTTTTATTGTTTTTTTCTTTTATAAATGAAATTATTAGGCAGTTATGGTCTTATTATGTTGTAAGACAAAAATTTGTTTTGCTTTTTTTTTCGCTAAATATGGTCTGATTGTAACCCCTCAGTTTTCGGTAATAGCCTTTTTACACCCTGTATGTTTACCTATATTCTAGATTATATTTTTCAACACTTATACAGGTGTATAACTGTCGAAAAATATTTACCTAAACACTACATTTTATAGGAAGTCTTTACCCCAAACAGGAAAGGTATTTTCAATTCACTTTAGCGAATTGTTTTGATTCCCTTCCTAGAGTCTACATCGGCCAACTTTACAAAACCAATAAGCATTAGTGTTGGAGTACTGCCAGACGGAGCCTCTCAAAATTCTCAACTAGCGGTAGTCAAAGTCAGAACTAGAGCCTATTTCATGAAAGAAGTCCAGAGCAGAGCTAGCAACTGTTAAAAATTATATGTGTTATTATAAATTCTCATAATTCTCTCTGAATGTGGAGGGATGTTGCAGAAGAGGCAGACCAAAAAAAAGATGAATGGACTATGCGAAGGATGATATGGGTAAGAAAGGAGTTATGTAGTACTCGTATTACGTTATACTTATAGATCATACAACATTGGTCCCGCAGCGGGAATCGAACCCTTCGAAAGCCTCGCCCACTGCGCTATAGAGATCATAAAAATTAATACAATAGGTTGTTTTTCTAATAATTTCTTTATATTTTATTTTTGTGTCAAAATCAAAACAAACAATCATTTTTCTTCGAAAGAATAAAGCAAAATGTGATGCCTGTTTCTCGGAAGCAAATTCAATATTGTCCCGATACTGTGCTAAGTGAATTCTCGCCTCGGCCTAGAATAAAATAAAGTGGAGCTACCGTTTAAACAAAATGTTCAACCGAGTATCAATTTCAAAGACGCCCAGCTTAATCATGCTCGCAAATTGTTTACTTGTCCAACTCGGCCGGCTTATTACGGCATTTTAAATATCCTTTTTATAAAAACCTGCCGTTACATAAAGAAGGGGGCTTAGGTTTGAGACTGCACTTAACGCTTCTTTTTTTATGAGGTAGACCTTATTAATGTGTTTATTGTGAGTTGTCTCTTTGAATACACGAGTATAATGTAACAAAATTTTGCATTTAAGCCAGGTACTCCTGCAGCAGTAGACTTTTAGCGCTGTCCGCCGCTGCGCTCGTGCATTTTGTAGATATTTAAACATAGTGATTATGAAAATAGCTTTATCAAACCAAATTTTGCAGATTTGTTTAGAAATAATTATATTCTTTAGTTTAGTACAGTAATGTACAAATGTAAAATATCAGTAGTCCAATCACAATAATAAAAAAACGTAACAAAAGGGTAACACAAGAAAAACTGTGAGCCTAGCTTTTATCAAGCGAATCTTGTGAGTCTCAGAATGTCTTACATAGACTGATCGAACAGAAATAAAAAATAAAACTGTTCAAGATTTCAATATTTTTCTTTGCTCCTTTGAATTTTTAGTACGATTCTCGTGAATAATGAATTCCACTCGAATAAAAATACAGAATCTCGAGATTAATCTCCGGATTCTCGTCTATGATACCTGCAGAACATTATGAAAAGGTTTTTTGTTGCCGAGCTCTTCATAATAATTTACTACGCTTGTATATTTATTTTTAAATTTACGATTCCTAAAATGTTTCCTGAAAATTGTAAGTATTTTTTTCAAGATATTAAAAATGGTAAGGAAATATATAGTAACAATCCGCTAATCTATTCTCAAACAAAGGTTTCTTAAAACTAGTACTCACCCTAAAGCCACCCAACCACCCACTAACCTCTGCCAAGCCTCCTACAACTTAGGCTCGGCAATCTGGAACCGTGAGCAGCACCGGGGCGCAAGCAAAAGAACACCTTCATTTGATTTCGACACGTGTTTCGCCCCTCCACGGGGCATCCTCAGGAATAAACTTGACTACTTCCGTGCAAACGCAGACGTCTTGTCGCTACGAGCGCCGAACGAAAAGTGAGCCAGCTCCCTACCTAACCTCTATTTATTTTTATGTTTTAGGGGCGAAACACGTGTCGAAATCAAATGAAGGTGTTCTTTTGCTTGCGCCCCGGTCCTGCTCACGGTTCCAGATTGCCGAGCCTAAGTTGTAGGAGGCTTGGCAGAGGTTAGTGGGTGGTTGGGTGGCTTTAGGGTGGGTACTAGTTTTAAGAAACCTTTGTTTGAGAATAGATTAGCGGATTGTTACTATATATTTCCTTACCATTTTTAATATCTTACAATGGACTTCCGCAAAGTCACGCCTGAATCAATTCAATAGTATTTTTTTCGTTTTAAATTATAATAAGCTTCAAGAAATATGTAACAGGTATGTCGTAAGTAACAATTTAGAGTTATTGTGAGAAACTGTGTCTGCGAAAGTATTCCGCCGTGACATCGACTCAATGGAAACATAGAACAATTTAAAAAATACATTAGCACCAGCTAATGCATTAGGATCAGCTATCTAAGGATCGTTGTAAGAGATCTATAGATAGCTCAGTCATGTCAATTATAAAGCTTGCAAAGTTTTCCTTTGATATATCTGTATTTTTTTTTACATACTTTTTGCTTTTCAGGAACCAGAATAAACGCTTTTATTAGAGTATTTTATTACCGTTGATATAGAATTATAGCGTAGTTTCAACGATTGAAGGCAATCGCATTAGCCCAATCGCAAACGTGAGCTAATATAATTAGAATACGACCTTTCACTTACCCATCCCTCACATAAATTATGTATGCTCCAACATAATTTAGACGGCTATACAGAAATTATATACAGAGTGGAATGGAAAATGGTAGATAAACTGACGCAGATAATTGTTTGCTATAGAAAAACGAAACAAGTTCACGACGGTATCCCCAGGGCATGGTAGACTTTCTCAGATCGTATGAATCGCGAGAGAAAGCGATACTGAGCGTTCATTCGTCCATACAGCGTTCCCGAGCTTACGCACATAGAAACAACGTGCACGTGCGTGCATCTACACACATCCTAACCACCCCACTAGTGGGAAGGTTAGTGGGATCGTTGGGAATATATCCACGTATGTACGTAATATAGAACAACTGTATTAGATACACAATACAATAAATCTTTATTGTAAAACATAAATCAAACAATAACAAAAAATAATAAGTATAGGCACAAAAAAAATTAATTACAATGGGCGGCCTTATCGCTAAAAGCGATCTCTTCCAGGCAACCTTATGATACGTCACCCCGCCTATAAGATAACTAATGGTTTCGATGCCAAAAGAGCTTATAAGAGTAGGTACATTGGCCAAAAATAGAACTCACGACGGATCAGAAGACGAGGTATCATTAAAATCGTAAATCAGTTTTGTCGTTTAAGTGCGATTTTCAAAAAAATAGTATAATTAAACGAATATTACGATTTTGTGTTTACCAATCAGTTTATAAATAGTCTTATTAAATCAGTTGATGAAGGTCTCGGCCCACCTAATGACTGAAACCTAAAGGTGAGGGCACAGTTGCCAGCACGTATTTTATGACGTCACCAGCATTCGAAGGCCTACCACATACTATGAAATGCGACGCGTACGGTGCGCGAGAAATAAATAAAATAAATAATGCTGGACTTTTCAGACATCATCATCTAGCCCCAAAGTACCCATAACGCAAGCTCTGCTTGAGCTTGCGTTATGGGTACTAAGATGACTGATACACTACATATTTGTTTGTAAAAACATACATATTATACATAGAAACACCCAAACCCGAGATAAATATTTATAAATCATACAAATATTGGTCCCGCCGCGGGGATCGAACCCGCTACCTTTTGCGTCGCAGGCGGGCCTTCGCCCACTGCGCTACACAGGTCGTCAAAATGTGGGAGCTTTCATGTGATTCCATACAATGAATTCTAAATACGACGCGGCGCGTATGGTGCTGATAAATGTGCCCTCACCCTAAGCCCACCGAAATGTTGAAACCTATGACGTCAATGATCTAGACTTGTCACATATTCAGATTTATTGAGACTAGCGAACACTCTGGTTTTGCTTACAGACTTAGAACAAGTGAAATAAATAATTATTCATAGCTTATTGAAAAATATTAAGCTAGGATATATGTACATTAGGTAACCGTATTCTAGCTAAATATTTGAATGTGCAAATAGTGGAAGTTAAAAAAGGACTCCTGCCTAGGCAGGGAACATGATTGGTTAAGAAAACATAACAAAAAGTAAAGATTTCAAAAACCGATAGTATCAATTAAAGAAGATCAGAGTATATAAGTAGTATATCAGTCATCTAAGTACCCATAAAACAAGCTCTGCTTACTTTGAGGCTAGAATGATGCTGTGTGAAAAAGTCCAGCATTATTTATTTATTTAGATCTAGACATCTATTAAGATACCCATTCACGATACATCGACCAATTCAAATGTAGTGGTCGTCTTCCAAAATCGTTCCGATAATGGTAAAAACATCTTGGATGGACACGTCGTCCAGCTCTGGATTTCAAAACGGATTGAAATCCATGCGACAAGTTCATTTGGATGTCTACCAAATAGACGTCTTGTGAATGGGTACCTTTAGATACAGACAGTCAAACCCTCAAAATATACTATTAGATACCTGATTATGAATATTAATGTACTTTCCCCGATATAAATACCTTACCTCATTCATTCATGGCACAGTCTATCAACATCCGGTACAAACCACTCAATTTTAACATGAAGCCGCAAGTTCTAGTTGTTCTGGTTATCTTAGCGTTCAGCTCAGTTCAGTCTGATGGCTCCAGGTATTGTGGGAGGAGACTTTCGGAGATGCTGGTGAAGTACTGCCAGTCTGGAGCCACTATGAAGCGGTCTGAGAGCCTGATGAGGGCACAACTCTTCGGTGAAGGTATTTAGTGAACCTATAGCCATTTAAGGCAATAATAAGTATACTCTAGCACAGGTCTTTAGGAACTTATTCTTTATTTCCAGAACAGTCCCCTTTTCTATGACAGAGATCTTTTTCAATGTAACTGGACTAAACTAGCAAAACACTTTGTGTGAAATCTTTTGCTATGAAATTGTGTGTACGTGTGTTCGTAACTCTTCCTAAACGGCTTGACCGATTTCGATATTTTTTGTATGTACTGTTTTTTAATTTATGATTGAGCCACTGAGTGGTGCAGTTCGAGAACAAACGAAATCTAGCAGTAAATTCAGGGAGTACATGGTTATTTACTAAACGAACCATGATAGTTCAGGACTAGTACTGATGGTACTGTCTTTGCAGGCTACTGGCTGACTCCACAGCTGGCTCTGGCCATGGGGAGAGGAAAGCGGCATGAGGGTATAGCGACAGAGTGCTGCGAGAACTCGTGTTCCCTCCAGGAACTGCTGGCGTACTGCCCCGAAGATTAGAGGTTTTTAGATTAGATGTCTAATTGTCATGTTCTTTCTCTGTCTCTCTCTCTCGCACATACACTCTCTTCTTGAAGTGAAAACTTCTTTGGGCGCGTTAGGCATATTTGAGATGGGAAAAATCTATTGAAATTGAGTGATAGTGTTACCAACACCATTGTCAGTGCCATCTAGTTTTGAACTCCGTAACTAAATATGGTAAAGAAACTTTATCACAGCGTTTCACGCCACGATTCAAAAATATTACTCGACGATTCAAAAAATATACACGTAATTGTTCAAGTTTTTAGTAAAAACTTGAACAATTACGTCATGACATTGTAAGACTGGTAACATAACTAGTAATTGATGGTACTGGTAAATGAACCAAATAAACACAGGTTCACAGTTTCAAGTTTAACACATAATCTGACACTAGTATCTGTCTCTCTCTATATGAGAGAAGGAGTGAGAAAGTAAGAGAGAAATGTATTTGAATTTAGAAGTTCTTTCGTTTAGATCGGGCTGTATTAACATTGTACGAGTATGATTATCTGAACAGTGATCAAGTTGAAGTTTTTTATGTGATGTTTTATGTGTACTTACCATGTGATTGTGTAAATAAAGGAATGTTTTACATAATGGAACTTATTTATCGCATGACAAACGTTATCGTTATTCTTAAATACCTGATTGAATATCGTTTAAAAAGTTATATCTCGTTCCAATTTTAGAACTACATGGCTAATTTTATTTCATCTATTTCGTCCAACTGGGCAGGGGTTCTCTCATAATATCTCTCGTACGAGATCTCTCATCAGGTTGTTTAAACGAACTAGCTTCTGCCCACAGCTTCGTTTCATGATACTTCTTCAACAGCCTATATGCTATTCCAGTCTACGATCTACATCTGTTCTATGTTTCATACATTCGGTGTACTTGTTAAAATGCAAATGAAACATATCACATACAAACATATGCAATACCTATTGGATTTATAATCTAAAAAAATCAGGATCACAATTGTATATAAGGAGCCGTGTTGGCCGAATGGGGTTGTACCTCGACATTCAATCCGAAGGTCGTGGGATCGAATCCCGGCCGTGCATCAATGGATTTTGCGTTTCGTAAAATTTATATGCGCTCTAACACGAGCTCTGAACGGTGAAGGAAAACATCGTGAGAAAACCAGTTAGTTATTTTTATAGGCGGCGATGGGCTTGCAACCTGTCACGTATGGAATACTAACTTCTACAAGATGTCGGCATGTATCAAATATGTATTTGTACATGCCTCTGACTACCCTCTTAGGCATCATCAAAGGATCTGGAATATATAAGATCTGAGAGAATGTCTACCGCGCCTCGGGGATACAGTCGTGACCCTGTTTACGTTCACAATTGTATCCTAGAAATTCTCTCAGATCTTTTATGTTCTTTTGAAGATGTGTAAGGGGGTAGAGATATAATATTAATATTTGAATAGAACATTTGTAAACATAATTATTTTGAACATAAACCACCTTCTTTTTTGAAGCGTATAACATAGGTCATGTCCGCCTCAGGGACCGGTATCAACCATGCAGACCGCTCGAACTAACCTCAGATTAACGATGCCCGTTTGTTTCAGCAAACTTAGAAAGCGCCCATAGCACTACTTAGTAAACAGACAGGATCACGGCAGACATTGAAAATCAATGAAAATTAACTTTAGTAGGAACTTACCTAAAAATCTAAAACCAAATTAATGACAAACAGCACGAAACGTAGGGTCGTGGTAGACGGGCAAGTAATACAATATGTCGATGAGTACATCTACTGGGCAAGTAATACAATATGTAGAGTACATCTACTTGGGCCAGATAGCGAGCTTCGACAACAGACAGGATAAGGAAATCGGTCGCCGGATCGAGAACGCCTGGAAGAGCTTCTGGTCCATGAAGGAGCACATAAAGGGCAACCTTCCACTGACACTTAAGCGCAAACTCATCGACAGTTGTATTCTTCCCGTCCTACGGTGCTCAGAGAGAAAAAAAAACATCTGAACTTTGTCAAACAATATTTTATTTTTATTTTAAAAAAAATTTATTTTTACTTTTTTCTATCTTGTGTTGTAAACCAGTGTTAGCGTGAGAACTTAAAAAAAAAAAAAAAAAACATTGTAAAATTAATTTATGTAAGGGCGTATAACGGCGAATCGCTGTGACCCTACTATACAGGCTTTTTAGTCCTAGTGTGGGGAACAGAGGTTTAACCATGGTACAGACCAATCATGAAACTGCAAATACACCTATATTGTTTTTAGTGAAACCATTGTACCGCTATACCTGTTTCTGTCACAATAAACTTTATCTTATCTTTAACTTATCTTATCTTATTTTATTTTTGACAAAACTGTTATAAAATTATATTTTAGGTAACTGTTGAATGGCCTTACAAGGTATTTCCCCTTTCTTTGCCCATTCAGAGAAGGTAAGAACATGCATCGTTATCCCAAATCCACCATTAGCGAGTATTTCTGTTTATCTGATCATTTTATTATTCACGGCCGGCTCCGAACAGTCGTTAGTTGGTTAATGTCTTTTCGGATTTATTTTTTCGCAGTTTCAAGATCAGATCCAGGAAATTGCGAGGTTAAAGGTTGGCATTTAATGTCTGATGAGATATGTAATGTTCCGTGAGGTAATTGAAACCACTGGTATTGAGAAACATTTTATTAGCAACAATTAGTGTAGGAGCAAATTAATCGAAATGATTTGGAACGAAATGAAGTCTTATCAACATTTTCGAACCCGCGACGATTAGACGATGATCCTAAAGCCGGAGTGCCTTCAACCGGCCACAGAACCCTTACGTCAGACTTCTAAATCTTGATAAGCTCATATTAATGAAATACCAAGTGTGGATTAACACTATAAAAAATTAGAAAAAATGATTCGGAACGTTTTGTTAACACGATAGGAGAGAATGACTGACAGTTAACAAAACATACGACTGTACGACACTATCCTTAGGGGGTAGTCAGAAGCATGCCCAATTTTGTTCAGAAATTAGCACACCATACGTGACAGGTAGAAAACTAATTGGTTTTCTTATTATGCTTTCCTTCAACATATTAAGAGCTCGTGATAATGCGTACTTATACTTTTCCAAAATAAAAAATCCAATCCAAGGCCGGGTTTCAAACTCGCAACTTTCGGATTGTAAGTCAAAGGTACATTCCGCTATGGTCTAATGGCATGACAACCAAAATAATATCCCACACACATAATAAAGCTGAAAGTTTGTGGAGTTTGTTTACATGTTTGGATATTTGGATGTTTGTGTATCAATCACGCCTAAACCAGTGAACCGATTTGGATGAAACTTGGTATAGGCGTAGATAGTGACTGGAATAGCGTATAGGCTATTCAAAACGTTGGCACAACGCGGGCGAAGCCGCGCGCGGAAGCTATACGTTCATAACTAAATTACAAGAATGAATCACAATCTTGAATGCTAATGTAATTCGCTGTCTTACGCATATTTTTCGCAATTAAGTGGTTTATTTAATTCTTGAGATAAAATGGAAACAGCTTATTACAGTTGGAATCACAATTAATTTCTTTGGCTAGCATGAAACGTAATTTCTAAGTGAATTAATATCAAGTTCTTAGTTCAAGTCTCGGGAGAGTCGTTATAATGTTAATTTATTGTAATGGGGTTAAGCTGCGGTGTTGTGCTTGCTTCGTTCTTGATAGACCGCCGAAGGCAACGTTCTTACCGGTCAGTGGATGGATGACCGCTACATATCAATTGAGCGCTTTTGTACTTCGGATGGTAGGTCCCGATTTTTAAGTCGCTAAGCCATGGCGGCCTTAAGGCGGCCTAAAAACTTCAACACAAGTGTTGGCCACTAAGTTATAGCTCTTTGGATTGAAAGTCCAGGCTATATCACAGTCAATTAACATCATCATCAGCCTATAGCCCACAGCTGGACATAGGCATAGTTAATTTTAAAATAATAATAATAATATAATATAATAATGCTGGACATTTCACACAGCATCATCTAGCCCCAAACTAAGCAAAGCTTGTACTATGGGAACCAGATAACTGATATACTACTTATATACTTTTTTTTGTTTGTAAATACATACATATACTACATAGAAACACCCAGACCCGAGATAAATATTTGCAGATCATACAAACATTTATCCCGCGGCGGGGATCGAACCCGCAACCTTCTGCGTCCCAAGCGGGCTTTCACCCACTGCGCCACAGAGGTCGTCAAAACAATATAATTTAAACAATATACATTTTGGAAAACATCGCGAGGAAACCAGTTAGTATTCTTATAGGCGGCGATGGGCTTGTAACCTGCCACGTATGGAATACTAACTTCTGCAAGATGTGGACATGTATCAAATATGTTTTTGGACATGCCTCTGACTACCCCCTTAGACATCTTCAAAGGATCTGGCATACATAAAAGATCTGAGAGAATGTCTACCGTGCATTGGGGATACAGTCGTGACCCTGTTACCTTTTGAACAGTACCTACGAGTCCAGTTCTCGGAACAGCTAATAACTATTGAAAGTAAAGTTTCATAGAAAATGTTTATTTACTTGGAAACGTAATTGAACGAGTACCACGCCACAACGCCCTGCCTTATTAAATAATAAGTTGGTCGGCCGACATCGCTCCCAATTACAGGAGTCGTGTACTGAATACCTAATTACTGTTAACCTTTATTTTATTAATGATCCACCCATTTCTAAGTGGGAACAAGTGAACTTAAGATTTAGAGCATATTTAGGAGTCCAAGCTATATTGTCTCGGGTCTGGATTTATTCTATGTGTATGTATGTATGTATGTATTTGCAAACAAAAAAGTATAGAAGTAGTATATCAGACATGTGACTGACTATTTATAAATAAAAAATAAATAAATAAATAAATAATGCTGGACTTTTCACACAGCATCATCTAGCCCCAAAGACTAAAATTTATATTATAGCCTAGTCACCTGGATTTATTAATTTATCATGTACAGTATGAGACTGTGGCGACCTCTAACTGCGATCGCCCGATCTACAAGGGCATCGTAATAAGAGTTGCCAATTAAAGCGACCTAGCTACTTCACAGCTTCACCGCTTCAAAGGTAGATGGCGCTGGCGCGCTACCAACCGACGCGATTTGAATCTTAGATCTTGCTAGTAACATTATTCTTGGCAATTAGCCTATATAGAACTATCCGACATAAACTGTCGGCCGCAAGGCCCCAAGGTATGTGGACCAGATGGTGTCAACCTTGGTGAGGTTAGTACTACCTCTTTGCCATGAATTGGGGGAATACCACCTACGCCCAAAATACTTTAGAATACATTACATATTAGAATAAATTTACAGGATTTTATCTCGTTTATTATTTCTCGACGTGTCGTTTACATTACACAATTTTAGAACAATATAAACTGGTCATAACTAACAGACGTGTAAAAAATTTAAACTCGCTGAAACAAGGAAAATAAAAATTGAAATTCAGCAGAAAAAGTATTAGAATGAACCCTTTAGTTTGGTTAATTAAAAATGTTGGTTTGTGGTTCACTTATAAAAAGAACTGAGATTCGATTTACAAGCTTAAGCGATTATCAGTAATATTCTTTATAAGCTGTACCAATTAGCTGCACACCGCGGTTTTAAAAGCGGTCTCTCGAGAAGACTTTCATTTCCGGGATAAAAAGTAAATTCATGTTAATCCATACTAATATTATAAATGTGAAAGTAACTCTGTCTGTCTGTCTGTCTATCTGTCTGTCTGTCTGTCTGTCTGTCTGTCTGTCTGTCTGTTTGTTACCTTTTCACGCCCAAACCACTGAACAGATTAGGCTGAAAATTGGCATGGATAAAGGTTGTATCCCAGAGACGGACATAGGCTACTTTTTATCCCGAAAAAATCCCGAGGGACCGCGGGTTACACCGCGGGAGCGCAGCTAGTTTAGAATAACGCAGTGCCTTTATCACCAATTCATTCAATTCTTTTCAGCCGTTTTAGTACGAATGAGTAAGAAACATCATTCCCGAAGAAAAGAGAGTTAATCTCACTTCTAAAAGACATGAGATTTTATTGACTCGTGTAACTAAAGAGTTTGAGAATTGCCTAGTCGTTCTTGATAGATCGTCGAAGTTAAATAACGTTCGAAACGGTCTGTAAGTGGATGGGTGACCGCCAGTGGCATTTTCATGTGCGCTTCCGTGCTTCGGAGGGCATGTTAAATTTTCGGTCTTGGCTATTTAAGTTGTTAAGCTATGACGGAGGTCTTAAGGCGGCCCAAAAACTCCGTCACTAGAGTTGGCCACAGAACTTACTTACTTTACTAAAGAGACAATGAATTATCGGTCATATAATACGTTGAGATCGATGGTGTCTGCGACAAAGTTTAAAAAAAAACCTCTATGATAATACCTCATTATCATCATCACCCGCAGCCTTTTCCTTCCCACAGCTGGGCACAGGCCTCTTTTCGCTCTTGCCAATCCTGCACTAGTCTGACCCATGTACGACCTGCTGTGCTTTTTATGTCGTCAACCCAAAAATATTTACTCTTTTAAAAAATCATTTATTAACTACACAAGCACAATCTCATAGGTAGTCGGTCTTGGCGTAACTTACATATGCTGTATTTATACTATTCATAGATTAGTAATTTTATTGTAATACCTAGTTTTATTTAGTATTTTTTGGTAGCTACTTATTTTTAAATTTTAATTATTATTATAAATTTTAATATGCTTACTTAAGTATTGGAACATGAACATGCGTGTGCAGCTGTTGCCACACATGGACTCACTGGCGCCACAGAAAATCAGCGCTGCAACATCTATAAGTTGCTGCAGCACATGCTGAGTGGTGACTTATTTTGTGCTAAGTTAAGTTAGTTCGTAAATATTGTAAACCTTTTTTTGCACAAAATAAATGCCTATTTTATTCTATAACCCATCTAGCCGCCGACCTACTCGTCTGTAGCCCACCCGGGGACACCACTCGGTAATCACTCTGCTCCATCAGTCATCATGGTACTCCCTATCACTGTTATTCTTCCCAATTTGTTTTGATTTGATATTTGAAAAAACATTTGAATACGTTACCCCAACCGCTTTCAACTTGCGCCCGTCACTGTACATTCTGGTTCTTGGGATTTCCTTAAAGCTTACCTGAAAAGACGAAAGGATAATAAATACGCCGTACAACAATTTATTTATTTTCTCATCATCGTTAGCCTAATCTCCGTAATACAGCGTTTGTTTTTTAATGATGGCAAGTTTTACTTATACATTTATTTTACAAAAAAAAACGAGATGTAGAAGTTAAGGGTTACGTTCTTTTACAGGAACTTCAGACGCACAGCTGTCTATCATCCTCATTTGGTTCCATCTATCAGAACTAAACACTTTAAAAGTTCTTTCATTATGATGTAACAAGTTTCATACATTGATTAAGTATTGTATAGAATGCCTGTCGAGTCAATGTCGAGCTGAGTAGGGGAGGCCAATGGTGCTCATTAGGGGAGGCCTATGTCCAGAAGTGGACTGCTATATGCTGATGATGAATATCTGGATTAGGTATACATTACATGTCGGAGGCCTTAAGGCGTCCTAAAAACTCCGTCACCAGAGTTGATACGAACTTACTTTACTTACCAGCAACATATTATTAAAGTTCCTCGATTTATAATTTCGACGACCTCTGTGGCGCAGTGGGCGAAAGCCCGCTTGGGTCGCATAAGGTTACGGGTTCGATCCCCGCGCGGGATAAATGTTTGTATGATCTGCAAATATTTATCTCGGGTCTGGGTTTTTCGATGTATAATAATATGTATTTACAAACAAAACGTATATACGTAATATATCAGTCATCTAGTTCCCATAGTACATGCTTTGCTTAGTTTGGGGCTAGATGATGCTGTGTGAAATGTCCAGCTTTATTTATTATTATTTATTTTTAATTTTATAGATTAATATATTTATTTACAAAAACTAAGCTACTACAATATGTACATAAAATATAAAAATAAACATACATACATACATACATACATAAAGTCACGCCTCTTTCCCAAAGGGGTAGGCAGAGACCACGGATCTCCAGTCGCTACGATCCTGACACACAACTTTCGCCTCATTCACTCTCATTACATTCTTCATACATGCTCGTCGGTTTAGGGTACTTTTGACCTGGCCCTTCTCCAAAATGTCGCCAATTTGATCCAAGAAGGTTCGCCTAGGTCTTCCCCTTCCAGCTGTCCCATGCACACTCGCCTCATACACTTGCTTTGTCAAACGATTGTCATCCATCCTCTCTACATGCCCAAACCATCTTAACATACCTTTCTCGATCCTCAACACTACATCTTCTTATAAAAATAAACAAATAATAATATATAAATTTTATAGTCCTCCCTTGAACCTCAAGTATTTCACCTTCGTCTAAATGACCAAAAGAATGTCGCGATATTAAATCGTCCGATGGGACTCGGTTATACATAATTCATCGCCCAAATACCCACGTTTTCGGGGATTGTCTCTATTCTTTTACTAAAGTGATGTTGTGGCCACTTAGTATTGGCCCTTCTGGGATTATTGTAGACTAGCTGAGGCTAATGGTGTTACCCGGTGATACTCCAGACTATATTTTGAAAAATAAATAAATGATAAAATTACATATATACATAAAATCACGCCTCTTTCCCAAAGGGGTAGGCAGATACCACGGATCTCCACTCGCTACGATCCTGACACACAACTTTCGCCTCAGCCATTCTCATTACATTCTTCATACATGCTCGTCGGTTTAGGGTACTTTTGACCTGGCCCTTCTCCAAAATGTCGCCAATTTGATCCAAGAAGGTTCGCCTAAGCCTTCCCCTTACAGCTGTAAAATAAACGAATAAAATGTTAATTCTAGTGTACCACAATACAACAGCAAAAACCACATCCAAATTGGATATGCAGTTTCCAAGCTTAGCGTGCACAAATGCATAGATAAACAGGCAAAAGTTTTTTTTTTTTTCAAATCAAACCAAATTATTTTATTGCATATAATTCGTTAAAATAAAAATAGTGTTCCATAAATATCAATTACAGACATAGGTAGAGTTTAATTGCAATATAGAACCTTTTGATAATATTAAAATTACAAGTTACAAGTAACTTAGTTTTACAAACAGAACACACACAATAGACCAACCCGCGTTCTTCTCGCCTTCGCCAATAGAACTAATACATTACTCTTCTGAAGCACACTCCAGATGGGCCCTCTCAATGTTATTGGCCCTCAGATCATGTAAATATAATGGCTTCCATTCATAGGGATATTGAATTTTTCGAATAACACGAGCTTGGTCTATTGAACTACGACTGAAATTACAACTGCTTTCTAAAGACATGCACTCTCGTACTTTTCAAGCGGTTATGAGAAAATTTACCCGAATGCAGTTGGAGTGATTTTTCGGTGTATGTATTTGACTGCCTGCTTACTTTGACTACCCTATCTCAAATAGAATAGAGTAAAATGAAATTTGAGTTTAAACAATTTAGGGCTTTGTTGTGGTTTTAAAAAAGGTGATTTTGTCCAAACTGTACGTACTCACAAAATGTTACTATCAAGAGATACAAATATAAGTAAACTTGTACAAATTGAACATTGAGATATGTTTTGAATTCAATGTACCTTTGAAAATTTAATAGACGCAGACTATGAGAAATAATTTCCTAATATATCATCAACTTCGCCAGTCATTCGCACTAAAACTGGCAGGTTGATAGGCACGTAATCGATTTGAAATCGATTGATGAATCGAGTCGCGACATCTCGGTTGCTCGATTACTGTCGGCCCCGTGAAGAAGGTATTTCACTTATCGTTTACGTGACTCGATTATGTTAAAACTCATGCGTGCGAGTTAATTTACTTGGCGCTAAAACGGTACAACAGAACATCATGCTTTACAAATGCATGATCAACGTTTTAAACTGTATCGTATTGTAGAGCTGTGCTGGCCTAGTGGTATGTATGTACCCTCGACTTTCAATCTGAAGATTTCGAGTTTCAACCCCGTCCGCGCATCAATGAATTTTCCGCTTCGGAAAATTTCATCATCATCTTCAGCCTTTTTCATCCCACTGCTGGGCATAGGCCTCTCCTCGCTCTTGCCAACCTCCCCTATCCTGCGCCAATTTGACCCATGTTCGACCTGCTGTTTTTATTATGTTCAATCCATCTAGCTGCCGGACGATTTACTCGTCTGTATCCCTCCAGGGGGCACCACTCGGTAATCACTCTGCTCCACCGGTCATCACCGCGTTGGAAAATTTATTTGCGCATTACGAGATCTATACGGTAAAAAAAACACCGTAACCATTAGCTTTCTAATCATGGGCTTATATTTATAGGAAAAACTTGCTACAACCTGTACAATACACACGAACACAAATGAGGTTCAAAAATATTGGAACAACAAGGGGAAAAAGGAATAAAAAGACCCACGATAAAACACTCTCAATAAACCCGATTTTATGCTTTACATCCACATATCTCCTTTCAATATCAGCAGAGCAGCCGACAAAGGCGGAATAAGCACTACAATACCTATTACACTACTACCCATTCAGAATTCTAGGCTATTCGGGATAAAAGAACCTATTCATAGACTTCCACCATATTTCGATTCAACACACATGCCGGAATTCTTGATATCGGAGAACATAGAAGCTTGATATTGGAGAAAAGAAGAAAATATTGGGGATAAATATTCCTGATAATTTATATTTTTCATGTAAAACTCAAATAACATCATCCTCACTAAGTCACTAATTGTAATTTTCGAATTAAGGTGCAGGGCAAGTCTAGTCTTTTTTTATGATGAATGGATCGGCTCTTGAAACTAACATAAAAAAAGTCAAAGTCAAAAATCATTTATTCAGAGGACCGCTGGGATCACTTTGAATCGTCTTAAAACTAGGCGATTTTACTCCTGTTCCTTCGCGATCAATACCGTGAAGTCTATCTCAAACAATATCCCGGACACAGCGTCTCGTTGAGTGTAGGCATAAGTTGCCTCCTCGCGCAGAATCCCACCAAATACATTTAATGTAAAATTGGGTGCCAAGACTCTACATTGCACTGTAAAAAAAGTTATGAGATCCTAGTAGAGTCAAGCTACTAGCTGAGCTTCGGTTTGTGCTGTGTGTCTAGCTTCGCCTAAGTAGTGTTTCGCTTCTTTGTCTGGTCTTGGCGGAGGCACTTCCGTGCTCCCAGGTAGAGGCCTGTGTTTTTTGAATTAGAACGGAATAGAATTGAATAACAATTCACAATAGCACACAAGATAGCTGTCGACATAGCATTAGCGAGCTGGATGGCAGTGAGTTGGCCATATCTGTCGAAGAACCGATAACCGTTGGGGTAAACGAGTTCTTGAGTGGAAACCGCGACTCGGCAAACGTAGTGTCGCCCTCCGGCCAGGTGGAGTGACGATCTGCGAAGGGCTGCTGGCAAAAGCTGGATGCGTCGAGCTGAGCACAGGGCGCAATGGCGCTCATTTGGGGAGGCCTGTGTCCAGCAGTGGACTGCTATAGGCTGATGATGATGATGATGACACAAGATAGTGGAACAGAACGTGCAGGTAATATGGTACGAGTACTACAAGAGGCGGCTATGTGAATCTCCCTATTCAATCTGCTGCATTACATGAATTTGCTTACTTTGACGCAGGGTTGTCACCACATTGCATTTATTAAGTAAAATCCAAAATTGATTAAAACTAATCTTATGCAGTCATGTGTTTAAGAAATACCTATTTTTATTTACCAAACCATTACAGACTATGATTAACAAAGATAAGTAAAAAACAAAGGCTACACAGGTCCCAGGCTTTTAAATACTATTTTAGATATGAAATATTTAATTAACATCAATTATTTTAATTTTTTGACAGAAGAATTTAATACTGGACAATAAAACTTAACAATAACTTATCAGAGACACTATATACCATGAACAGAAATGAAAGGTTGAGAGGACACTCACTAAAGCTGCAACGTGGGCCAAGTACCAGCAATCCAAGAGAGCACATATTGCCCAATCGCGTCGTGCACAACTGGAACCGGTTACCAGAGTCAGTGATAAGTGCCCCCTCAGTGAACTCTTTCAAGAATAGACTGGACAAATATTTAAAGCGCACTGACAAGGACTAAGATATACACGCATCAGCTCTGAGAGCTGCCTGTGTATTATAAATAATAATAATAATAATACCAATACATTAAAAGACGGCTCTTTTGTAGGAATATCACTGACTTGGCTTTGAACACCATATTACAAAATATTTCAGAGCGACATTTAATATAAACTACGCCAATGCGTATTTCAATATCCAGATACAAATCGTTCAATACCCAGCACGTGCCAACCCTAACTTCTATTCGCTTGCTCGCGTTTCAGTATTCGTATGTAAATCTAAAGCGTAGGTAATCTAAAAATATAATAATATAGTAACCGGAATCTTTTCAGCTGCGCAAGGAACAGATGTAAATTCGACTTATATGAATAAATAAATAAATAAATAAATAATGCTGGACTTTTCACACAGCATCATCTAGCCCCAAAGTAAGCAGAGCTTGTGTTATGGGTACTAAGATGACTGATATACTACTTATATACTTTTTGTTTGTAAATACATACATATTATACATAGAAACACCCAGACACGAGACAAATATTTGTAGATCACACAAACATTGGTCTCGCCGCGGGGATCGAACCCGCAACCTTTTCCGTCGCAGGCGAGCCTTCACCCACTGCGCTACAGAGGTATAATATAGCTGTATTATCCCGGTGAATGATTATTTAGTATTTGGTTAGTTGAATATTTCAAATTGCTTGTGTGAACTTTGAATAATAATAATAATAATGCTGGACAATTGCACACCGCATCATCTAGCCCCAAACTAAGCATAGCTTGTACTATGGGAACCAGATAACTGATATATTACTTATATACTTTTTGTTTGTAAATACATACATATTATACATAGAACCACCCAGACCCGAGATAAACATTTGCAGATCATACGAACATTTTATCCCGCCGCGGGGATCGAACCCGCAACCTTCAGCGTCTCAAGCGGCCTTTCACCCACTGCGCCACAGAGGTATAATATAGCTGTATTATCCCGGTGAATGATTATTTAGTATTTGGTTCACAACTTCAACTTGAACCTATTAGTGCATTCTTACAATACAAAAAAGACAGCGTAGTTCCTAATCACAGTGAACACATGTTTCCAATTTAAATTAGTTTGTTATAACAGGAACTTATAAAACAACTGTAATATAATCACAGAAATGAAAATACGACTTAAGGGGTATGGAAAGAATAAAGATATGTTTACTTAAAAGTTTTTCTTTATATCGGATACGTGACAACCCTAATCCATTCACATTTGTCCCGTTCCGCGCGCAGCATTCGTATGTAAATCCGCAACTCGACCTCCATTAGCTAGCGAGCCGGTGATAGGGTTGGCGCGCGGCAACGCAATTAACATGATAGCTTATGGATTATGCAAGGATTCATTCAAAATCATAAGTCGTGCGACTTAGAGATTCTTATTTACAATTTGTGTACTGAAAAACTGGAAATTGGATGAGAGATGGGTAAAAACATAAATAAATTGGTTTCCCAGCATAATGTTCCTCCACGGAAACTTGATGTTAAACATCGGATCCATCGACCCGGATCAAACATCAACAGACCAAGCAACGGATATGAACTTCTTGAATTTAGCTTTGCGTTAATAATTACGTTTATAAAGTAACATCATCATTATTGAAGTGAAAACTTCTCTAGCGCGTTGGGCATTTTTGAGATGGGAAAAGTCTATTGAACTCAGACTGACACTGTTACCGACACCACCGCCAGCGCCATCTAGTTTTGAATTCTGTAACTAAACACAGTAAATACGCGATGATCATTAAACAAATACACACGTAATTGTACAAGTTTTCACTTCTGTCGGCAATCCCAGAGTGCCACTGTTTTTTTTTAATTATTTAATACTAGGTGTCCGTCGTGGTTTTACCCGCGGTCCCTCGGGAAAACAGCACTTTCCCCAGGGATAATGTAGGATTCTAATGGTTAAAGAATGTTTCAAATCGGTTCAGTAGTTTCGGAGTCTATTCAATTCAAACAAACAAACATACAAACAAATCTTTCCTCTTTATAATATTAGTATAGATAAATGATCGTTAATCGTTTGATGTTTATACTTGGTGCCATGAAAGTGTCCTAAAATATTTTGAAAGCCCATCTCAGGCATACTAATATATTTTCAAGTCTTGCGTAGATAAGATGAAACGCATATTTTCTTAATATCTGGCGTAGGCTTGTACCGTCTGTGAGTAACGTGCCTGATTTATCGTTATATCATTACACGACGGCAACGCGTTACGGCCGGCCATAAACTGAGGAACCACAGACTGCAGGAGCAGCTGACTCACTGATCTATTTACTTTTGAGGGTCAGAATACACGTGCGAAACAAGACTTATGCCGGCCACCTTCGATCTACCGTCCAGTTTGCAGCGCTGCAAACTTGATCAAGTCGGCAGAACGAAGTTCTTTTTCGCTTGTCATGCACACCCATACCAATACACCGTCAAGTTTACTGGTTGCCGCATCCAGTCCGCTGCAGACTGGACGGTAAACTTGATCGTGGGTGGCCGGCATTATGGTGCAAGAAGGTATGCTGCATCACGCCCAATGTTGTCGGTTTTTTTTTACTAAGCCATCATGTCTCTGCTGCAAAGGACGAGAAGACCCTTTATCTTCCACTCTGCATTCCAAGGGCACAATATCGAGTTATTGACGACCTCTGTAGCGCAGTGGGCGAAGACCCGCCTGCGACGCAAAAGGTTGCGGGTTCGATCCCCGTGGCGGGACCAATGTTTGTATGATCTACAAATATTTGTCTCGGGTCTGGGTGTTTCTATGTATAATATGTATGTATTTACAAACAAAAAGTATATAAGTAGTATATCAGTCATCTTAGTACCCATAACACAAGCTCTGCTTACTTTGGGGCTAGATGATGCTGTGTGAAAAGTCCAGCATTATTTATTTATTTATTTTATTATTAAAATATTCATGTGATAAAAAAAAAAAAAAAAAAAACAGGGTCACGACTGTATCCCCAAGGCGCGGTAGACTTTCTCTCAGATCTTTTATGTATTCCAGATCCTTTGAAGATGTCTAAGGGGGTAGTCAGAGGCATTTACAAATACATATTTGATACATGTCCACATCTTGCAGAAGTTAGTATTCCATACGTGACAGGTTGCAAGCCCATCGCCGCCTATTAGAACACTAACTGGTTTCCTCACGATGTTTTCCTTCACCTTCACATGAAGGTGAAGGAAAATGATGATGATGAATATTGTTTCTTATGCTAGTTATAAAGTGAACAAGCCAACGTTACGTCCCCTATGAAAAGAACCAAGCTTATTTTGCTCGACTTTAAATTATGCTGAAGCAAGTCGCCGTAAAGTTTATGCTTGTCTATTGCTTAATGAAGACACGGAGATCGTAAAAGCACCAGTGCGGTATAAGTTACGGGTTATTCGAGATTGGCTTGTTTGTGTTTATGAAGTATCGTAGACAAACATATTTGATGATTGCAAGCTCTTAGGATACCATTGTGGTCGATATCAGACTTTGGTGTACGTAACTCTGCTTCTTCAAATTCATAACAGAAATAGAATCACGACTGTATCCCCAAGGTACGATAGACCTTCTCTCAGATTAAAGTCACTCAAGATTATATAAAGATCTAAGACATGCCCCGTCTAAATCCTTTTTTTGGCACATGCCCACATTTTGCAGAAGCATTCCATACGAGACAGATTGCAAACTCAAACCGTCTATTAGAATACAGAGATATAAAGGGTTATTTGTAAAACACCGGTAACCTCTCAGGACTGTATTACTATCATCATTAACAACAACTTTTGTTCTATGACTTTTCACAAAACATAATACATTTACCAAAAACAAACCAAATTCTTCAAAATTTCGTTGTCTTATCTAACACATTGTCCCATCTAACATATTTCGGCTCCCGCCGCTCTAACCCCGCTCTCCTCGCTTTGTACTATCGCTTTCTTTTGTTTCGAATAGACTTCGTAACATTTAGAGCGTTCAATTTAAATATTTTAATTTTTGTATGAAAATCTGATGAAATACAATATTGATGAATTTTTAGAAGTCATATAACAAAAGTTGTTGTTTATGATGATAGTAATACAGTCCTGAGAGGTTACCGGTTTTTTACAAATAACCCTGTATATACATACAATTATATACCGTACTCTCGTTCTTTTTTTCGTTCGTTTGATGAATATTCGGATGTTTCTTAACGATATCTTACTTCAAGGTCCTAGGTCCTAAGATAGAGCCGTGTTTTAACGTTGATCTTATCGATCGAATACAATGTAGCTCGTAGTATATTCATCAAAAAACGGAAAAACGAACGGAAAAAAACGCTTTTTTACTCAAGTTATTTCGATAGTAACTAATCTACTAAATCAACGCTTTATTAGAAGTTGATTATCCCTAGTGATATAAAACGTAACAGTAAATCGAGATATTACTTAATAAATCACACAAGGCGCACAGCTGTCAGTGGCATTTGATTGATTTTGGGATGGTCTGACCCAATTTAAAGCAACAGCTATATTTGTCACAATGCTCCTAAAATAAACAGTGAGCATACACCTTTCATTCTCATAGACAAGTGGTATCGCATTAAGCGCTAATAATCAGGACCCAAGTGACGGAAAATGGAAAAGGGAAACATATTGTGCCGACCCTATTTAGTGGGATAAGGGCAGGAAGATGATGATGAATCGGGGCCCGAGTCTAATAACCATTGCGCTCTCCGGACGCCACTTTTTACAATTTTTTTTATGAAAATGTGTAGTGTGTGCAATAGTGTGCATGAAAATGTGTAGTGTTAGGCGCACTTAAAATCCTTCAACCACAATGGTTTGAAGGAACTAGTGACACGCCAATAAGAATATGAGAACATCGCACTCATATAATAAAGCTGAAAGTTTGTATGTTTGTGTTTCAATCACGCCTAAACCAGTGAACCAATTTGGATGAATTTTGGAATAGGCATAGTTAGTAACCTGGGATAGCATATAGGCCATTCAAAATGTTGGTACCACGCGGGCGAAGCTACGCGCAGAAGCTAGTGTTCAATAAAGCTTAATTTAAGGTAATCCTCTTTTTATGACGCGATATCGTATTTACGCCTGGTCAGGATTTCTCACTTGATTACAAGCGTTTCGTATGGTGCTAATGTCGGCTGCCACTTGTCTAGGGTTGGGACTCCATTTATTTATTTATTTATTTATTTATTTATTTATTAATTACTTACAACCTAACAGCCTAGGCCAAAACGTTTGTAAGCCACTTAAAATATTCTACATAGGTAACGGACACAGATCAACTAAAAAAACATACACAAACAAAGACAAATAAATGAAGTTTCATGTTGAACACATCTACATCCGGTTCCTGAGCAATCATCGCGTTGAGTAGTGCAAGTGCACTCGCTGTCGGTGCATACCTCGCGGTGTTAGTCCGGAACCCGGGTGTCGCAAATAGAGGATGAGTGCGCGCGCGCAGGTATTTATCGGGAACGAATAAATTACACCGAGTCAAGGCAGTGGGGTTGTCGATGTGGCCCCGCAGTATTGAAAAATAATGTGACATTTTAAAACAGTTACGACGAAGTTCGAGCGTATTTAGCTGCACCATACCACAGATAAAAAGAGACGGATATAAATAAGGATAGTATCCATAAAGCTTTTTGTACAGGTACCTGCCAAATTTCTTTTGAACTCGCTCCAACATAAGCTTGTACTTATCTTCATGCGGGTCCCATATTAGCGAATTATATTCTAATTTCGATCTCACAAACGCATAAAACAGCGACACAATAGTCCGTCTGTCAAGAAATCTAGCTGACTGCCTCATAACGAAGCCCAAAGACTTGGATGCTCTATTGCAAATGTCAATTATGTGTGAATTGAAAGTCAGCTGATTGTCCAAGGTTAGGCTTAGGTCTCGAATCTGGGTGACGCGTTCCATCGCGACACCGGATATATTGTACGGATGCGTTAGAGGGGAAAAGGACCTTGTAAAAGTGATGGTCTTGCATTTGGCAGTATTAAATTCCAGGCAATTCCTTTCACTCCATTCTACAACGCTATCTATATCACGCTGCAACGCCTCACAGTCTGCTACGCTATCAACCGCCAGAAACAGCTTTAAGTCGTCAGCGAACATTAGACATTCAGCCGCTCTAACAACACTGGGTAGATCGTTAATCATTATCAAAAACTGGGTCGGACCGAGGTTGCTTCCTTGACTGACACCAGATAGTGTCAAATAAGGGTCTGATCTAAAACCAAGAAGTTGAACAAATTGATACCGGTTAGAGAAATAGTTACTAAAAAAATTTAGAAGGTTGGGAGTAAATCCAATGTCGGCAAACTTTGTCAGGAGAACATCATTGTGAACCCGATCAAACGCTTTTTTGAAGTCAAAATACGCCGCATCTACTTGTACTTTCCGCTCCATACCTGCAGCGGTATAATCAACAAAGTTGACATGGTTAGTGGCAGTGGACTTGCCTGACAAAAAACCATGCTGATTTTCACACAAGTATGGACGCACTTGATTACTGATCCGACGATTTAAGATAGACTCGAATACTTTACCGAATGCTGATAGAACGGCTATAGGCCTGTAGTTCTCGATTTGAGACCTAGCTCCACCCTTGGGTATAGGCGTAACTCGAGATACTTTCCACATGGACGGATACGTTTCTGTCTTAAGCGATAAATTATAAATGAAAAGTAAAGGTTCAACAAAGACTTCGCAACAATCCTTTATAAGAAAAGAGGGCACCCCATCAATTCCAACTGAAGAAAAGGCCTTTAGACGTTTAATGGACAGCATCAGATCGGCCGCTGTAACACTGTCTATGGCGATGCGATTTGAGCAGTATGAGCTAGCGGCATCTCGCTCAGCTGCTTCAGAGGATAGAGTTGGTACGTCCGGTAAAAAGACTGACTTAAAGTAAGACGCAAAAGCATTGGCGGCATCTTCTCCTGTAACGAGGCGACCGTTGTATTCAAATTCATCACAGGATTGCCTCGATGATTGTTGATCCTTTACGAATTTCCAAAAAGTTTTGGGATCCTTTCTTATATCATTTTCCGTATGTGTTATATAGTTTTTGTAGGCAGAGTCTATTAGTATTTTAGATTTTTGTCGATAATATTTAAACATTTCCTGATTGAAAATTTTACCATGCATCTTAAACATTTTTAAATTATAGTATTTATTACGCAAGCTACTTTTAATTTCCGGTGTAAACCAAATCGGGTAATTGAATTGCATGTTGGGAGTTACATATTTTATAGGCACATGCATATTTAAGCATGTATTTAATTTGCTATAAAACATATCCATTAATTTCCAGGTATATTTTCCTCAATCAAAATAATTTCAAGCGTTCCCCAGGAACAGATTGATGGATGAACATTACTAGATATAAAAGTATCGAGGGCTGTGGACCGTAAATTATGTTGATTTAATATTTACGATGAGTAACGCATGGGTGCTACTTTTAAAAATGCATTTTTAAAATCTTATAAAATCGCCAAGCGTAAGGTTGACATACAAATCTATGTTCATCGTATAAAAGTTAATAGACGACTTAAAGTCTTGTTTCTGTCAAAGTCAAAGTCAAAGTCAAAAAGCATTTATTCAGTAGGACCGCTGGGATCACTTTGAAACGTCTTAAAACTAGGTGATTTTACTCCTGTTCCTTCGCGACCAATACCGTGAAGAATCAGGACAACAAACACGGTTTGGGGCCTAGCTTTCTTTTAGGTGATCCATCTTAAATCTAAACTTATAATAACTTAGGTGGTACCTACCTACCAATTGCTTAAATTATATAATACAAGATAGCAGACATTGAGGACACATCAGCCGTCGAGGGGCAGAGCGACATCAGGCCACGCGAATTTATCATTAATATAATCCTTAAGTGAATAATAAGCTTTTTTTATAAGAGTATTTTTTATGTAAGTTTTAAATCTTCGAATAGGCAGTTTAGTCGCGTTTTCAGGAAGTTTATTATAAAAAAGTATCGTATTTCCCATAAAAGACCTTTTACTTTTTCTAATCTAAATTTAAGCAGATAAAGTTTATTCTTATTTCTTGTGTTAATGCTATGCACATCACTTTTTTTCCTAAAGTTATTTATATTTTTATGAGTATACAAAATGTTTTCATAAATGTACTGGGAAAAAACTGTTAGAATATTTATTTCTTTAAAACGTTGTCTCAGTGAGTCCCGTGGTTTCAATTTGTAAATCGCGCGGACAGCTCGCTTTTGCAAAACAAATATATCTTGAATATCGGCTGCTTTACCCCAGAGATATATACCGTATGACATCACACTATGGAAGTAACTATAATATACTATCTTAGCTGTCTCTTCGTCAGCCAATCTCCTAATCGTACGAACTGCATATGCGGCGGAGCTCAGTCTACCTGCAAGTCTTTCAATGTGAGCTCCCCACTGCAAATTGGAATCAACAGTTAGCCCCAAGAAAATAGCGGTATCGACCAGATTGAGTGCTTCCCCATTTAATTCAATTTTTGTTGCTTTGTGAACCACGTTAGGCAAAGTAAATTTAATACATTTAGTTTTCTTGGCATTAAGTAAGAGATTATTAGCCGTGAACCAGTTTAAAATTAGAGACAGAGACGCATTAACATCATCGTACTCTTCTTTATATCTATCAACTTTAAAAACCAAAGAGGTATCATCAGCAAACAGAACAATGTCACACATGTCTTTTACAAAAGAAGGGAGGTCATTTATATACACTAGAAACAAGAACGGGCCCAATATCGAGCCTTGTGGTACACCCATGTCAATAATTGACCCTGAAGACCTTTCGCCACCTACATTCTGTACTGTTATCATCCTCATCATTCCCTCACCCTAGGTGGGGTCGGCACATCATGTATTCTTCCTCCATTCACTCCTATCACTCGTCAACTGTTCATTCACTCCTTTAATTTCCATATCCTCTCTCACACAATCCAACCATACCTTCTTCGGTCTTCCTCTACTTGCATACGTCCCAGCTAAACTCATATTCATAACTCTTTTGGCAACATAGTTTTTATCCCTCATAACGTGTCCATATCATCTCAGTCTACCACTCCTTACCTGTACTGTAATCAATACAACTATTGAGATTTAAGACTATCCGATGAGTAAAATAATTTAGTACAAGTTATGAAAATAACTTTTTTTTTTAACCTATCGCGTCCTACTGCTGGGCAAAGGCATTAGCTTCCACTCCTTGCGCTCCAAGGCTACAGTTTGCCAGTCTGGCTCGAATGCATCCAGATCGTCTCGCCACCTTTTCCTAGGTCTGCCGCGTCGTCTTCAACTGTTTTCAGGCACGACTGAGTGACGAGCTTCGCCCAACGTTCTGGGTGCATTCGAGTCAGATGACCTGCCCAGTCTCACTTCAAACGTGCATATCTCGTACCTACATCCATAATTTCTTTTAATTGAGTATATTTTCTAAAATATGAAATACTTAAATGATAAAAGTTAGAAAGGAAAAATGCGATTTTATTACCTACGTACTAGATTCGCCCAACGTTCTGGGTGCATTCGAGTCATATGACCTGCCCAGTCTCACTTCAAACGTGCATATCTCGTACCTACATCCATAATTTCTTTTAATTGAGTATATTTTCTAAAATATGAAATACTTAAATGATAAAAGTTAGAAAGGAAAAATGCGATTTTATTACCTACGTACTAGAGCCGTGTTGGCCGAATGGGGTTGTATCTCGACTTTGAATCCTAAGGTCGTGGGTTCGAATCCCGGCCGTGCATCAATGGATTTTTCGTTTCGTAAAATTTATATGCGCTTTGACACGTGCTCTGAACGGTGAAGGAAAACATCGTGAGGAAACCAGTTAGTATTCTTATAGGCGGCGATGGGCTTGCAACCTGTCACTTATGGAATACTAACTTCTGCAAGATGTGGGCACATGCCCACATCTTGTCAGGGGTAGTAGGGGTAGTCAGAGGCATGTCCAAATACATGTTTGATATGTATTAAACATGTATTTAGACATCTTCATAGGATCTGGAATACATAAAAGATCTGAGAGAATGTCTACCGCGCCTTGGGGATACAGTCGTGACCCTGTTTTTTTGTCTGTGTTTTCTATCAAACATAAAATGTATCGGGCCTCTCTGAATTCCGTTTATTTGGCGTTCGGATCGGATGGAAGCACAAACACGAAATGAAATTACCCAACTTTGATAGACGCACGAAGCAACTATAATACAGCGCAATCATGGGATAAGTTGGTTAATTCCATCGAATGGGGACTACATTCCCAATGTGTTCAATTTAATTTCAGTTTCACAATAGGCGCAAATCAGTCAGGGTTTCTTTATTCTGCTTTCGTGTTAAACACTGTTCTTGTGTTGTGTGTGTGTGTCACTGTTTTTTTTTTATTGTTGCTCTAATACTTGTTTGTGCATGCATTGTAATGCCGGTGACAATTGAGTTTTGCATTAGTCTTGATTGTCAGTAGCTCTATTTACTCGCTAACGCTCGTTTGGTTTTATGCTGAGCAGTTTCATGAACATATTTCGGGTCATATTTATTTATAGTTGGATGATGATGAATTGTACAATGCATATTGATGTGTATGGAGTCGGCTTAAGGTTTATTTTCGATAAAAAAAATATCATCATAAGGCAAATTAAAAAATGGTTTTTTCTGAGTGAAAACAGTAAGCATTTCTCTCTAAAAAACAAGATAAGGAATTGTAATACCTTATCTTGTTTTTTAGAAAGAAATACGGCATTTTTTTTTTTTAATTAGCCTAAACTGTCCCACTGCTGGGCAAAGGCCTCCCTCGTCACCTTCCACACCTCGCGATCTTCTGCGATTTTTCGCATTTAAAAACAAAAATTTAAAAAAGGAGACGTGTACTAAGAAAGTGTTTTAGAAGAAGAATACATTTTGTGCCGGCGCTACTTACTACCATACCCTACGCGTGGGATAAGAGCAAGCGAATTTATTTATTTAGAGCCACCAACATTCATAATAAGATCATGTTATCATTGAATGATTTTGATGATGTTCTTCCACTAGACAGTCAAAGCAAGGTGCTGCAGTTCAGTCAATGCAGCACCTACTGGTGTGCCCCTTGTGTCCTGAGACCTGCACAAGAGAGGACCTCAATGCTGCCTCAGATAGAGCCATCAAAGTGGCCTATCATTATTCCAAGTTTATATGAATGAAGCATCGACACGACAAGAAGAAGAAGTCAAAGCAAAATTATGCGTTATGAATGTATTCTCACAACCAAACGATGATTTGAATGAGTTCGTAAGTAATTTCATTTGAAGCGAGAACTCGAGTGCGTCTCGAACTCTTCAACATTACTTCACATCTTCAAACATTGGCCCAACTTCATAAACAAGAACCGAAAATACTTTACGTACGTTTTGTAAAAATATGTATAAAATTAGTCTCGTTCTCCATTGTTTGAAAGAAATTGAATTGAAGATTTGTTTTGGATTGGACTTTTCTATTTTTACCACTAGTTTCTGCGCGCGGCCTCGCCCGCGTGGTACCAACATTTTGAATAGCCTATATGCTATTCCAGGTCACTATCTACGCCTATTTTAAGTTTCATCCAAATCGGTTCACTGGTTTAGGCGTGATTGATACACAAACATACAAACAAACTCACAAACTGCCAGCTTTATTATATGAGTTGGATATACTTTGGCTTTGTCAACTAATGGATTCAAAAAGGTTTAATTTATTTATCATATGATTTACAATTTACTTCGATCTTGGGTAATATTGCTTGTGGAAAGACGTACAAAAGAACTGAACTATTGGGTGCTTAGTTAATAGTTTTCTTTTGTGAAATAAAAACACATGTTATGTTTTCCTTTGAAACGTAAATATAATCGGTTTGCGTAAAAATCCGCTCAGATCTTTAGATATTCATGATCGTTTGAAGACATCTAGAGGATAAGAAACTATTTTGATCTTTTCAGTTTTATAACAAAGTGTTTGTTTTTATACGATGACTCCAACCGTAGAAAAAGAACATGCACAACAAATAAACCTTTTTATATTTCAGTACATTTTCAAGCATAAAATTTCAACTATCCATTGTTATGAAACGAAAAATAAAGCAATACACTACTACGACGTAGCACTCGTAGCGATTGCTACGTCGTAGCACGTCTCACGTGTGAAAAGCGTACGCTTGCAGGAGTTCTGTTTGTTTTATAACTTTAATGTCGATAAAGCTCAAAATCGTAAAACGTGAGTACAATTCTGAAGAAGAAATATATCATAATTCATATGGGACGTAAAGTTTTGGCAAGCTGACACAAACACGCTAAATTAGTCAGTACTGAAAATTATATGACTTACTGCAAATTAATATTAACTTCATTTTCGTATTTGATTAGATTATGAGTGAATTTTGTGATATTATGTTATTCAATACGTAATGCACGTATAATAAATACTTCAACCTTCGATCAAGAATATTTTAACTGATGATTTTTTTCATAGATATTATGAGGCTCAAATGTCTACTAAAGTGAAAAAAAAATAACATCATGAATAATGATATTGCTCAGTATTACCTACTGCTAGGTAAAGCACCTCCCTTCGTGCTAACATTCATTATTTTGTGTTGCTTCTCACGCCAAAATATCCTTAAAAACTCAAGACTATGTACAACATAATATACCAATTATGTTCCAGAAAAAAATATTACAATTTGAGTCATAAAGCAATATTTCAACAATATTCATATTGCCGATGGATAAAATTAAATTCTGGTACAAAAGCACTTTCGCGTATTAATTACAAAATTTAATTTATCTTGACCCGTTCTAACCGAAGCGGAAGTGAGGTTCTTGAAGGGTCTCCTAATCCGCAGACGACGTGTTAAGCCGATCCTAGTTATGTGCCTGTGTCACTCTGAAATGAGCCTTATTACTGATATTCTCGATTCAATATTGCTTAAAGAGTTTCTATTTCGAGTGTAGCGGATTCTGTAAACGTTGACTTGCTAGTTACTACAGACCTCACTCAGTAAAATTGTCTTTTTTTTTTAACTGAGAAAAAATGTGGTTAGTAGAAACACGAACCAAGCGATGGCGCGACGAGCTGGACACCTTCAGCGTCTATAAGTGGCAGGCAATGGCGTTAGACCGGAAAGCTTGGAAAACTCGAGGGGAGGCCTTTGTCCAGCAGTGGGACAGTGCGGGCTAGAAACAACAACAACAACAGAAACACAAACCTTCTTGAAGACCATGCCATCTACCGGATAAGGTCCACCTAGGTATATCTATTAAAGGAGATAACCTAACAAGCGGCGATAACCTATACAAGGCGCGCGCATTCGAGGCCAGCCCTCTTTCTGTTCGCAGCCTTCGTCAAGGAAGCATCTCTCGTTTCGTTGTGTTCGACATTTTCGTACTTGTTGAATCGTTAGATTGGTTGTAATTTCATCTAAGAATTATTTAATTTCATGTTTCTGTTAATTGATAATTTTTTGTGGGCAAAGTAAATGTTTTCAGTTTGTTGTTGGATTTGTATTTTTTAAATCAATTCTTCTAGACTATTGTTACTAGACCATTTTCAACCAAACAAGACTTATAATTCCGAATATAAAGATGATCTAAAATCTACACTCTTCATTATTTTTAATTTTCATTCTTGGTTATCGGAGTGAAACATTCACTCGCTACTGTTCCTACTCGCGTGTTCTAAGTAGGGTTGTCACTGGATTACGATGAATTTCCGCACTAATTCGAGCAAAGGGTTCAAAGAGCAGCATTAATCTCGCGAACAAAGGGACAAGCATCAGAAACACTCGATTCAGGAAATGATGTGAATCAGCTTTGATGTCGCTTAAGTTACAAAGAAAATGTATCATTTAAACTAGATCTTTTTAATCGTGCTTCAAGGTTACTTTAAATTGTCGGTCATGGCTTTAAAGTCGTTAAGCTATGACGGCTTTCAGGTTTTAAAACTTCATCGCCAGAGTTTGACACTTAGACGCCTACTAATAAACCTGGTATAAAGTTATTCCTGAGTGTAAACTGTCAAAATGTATGGTTATTCTTGGTTTATTCTGAGAAATAACTTTGTCACGATTCATTGTAAGGCTATTACTAATACTCTTTTAAACATACTTATTTAGCCCACATCCACTCTCTGCAGTATTATCATCATCTCATCATCATCGTAGTAAGTAGGCATATTGAGTTTTCTTATTTCACTCATAACTAGCTGTCCGTCGCGGTGTTACCCGCGGTCCCTCGCAAAAACTTCACTTTCCCGGGATAAATATAGCCTATGTTCATCAGGGATAATGTAGGATTCTAATGGTGAAAGATTTTTTCTAATCGGTCCAGTAGTTTCGGACCCTATTCAATTCAAACAAACAAACCTTTCCTCTTTATAATATTAGTATAGATAAGCAGCCCATCTAGGGAAATATGCCCAACTTACAGAAACCGTGGCTATGTAATAATTATGTACAATTTATTTGGTGATCTATCACCTCAAACATTTTAGAATATCGCGGCATGAATTTCAGCTAAATTTAGATTTAGATTGGAATAAAAATTGCTGATTCGTAAATCTTTGTGAAAATGATGAGTTTGAAATCAAAAAAGGAAACAGAGATCATTAATTAAAAGAAAAAAACATTGGAATTTTTCGCAATCATGAAATAATTCTTAACGAAGTAGATAATGTAAATCGTCCCTTAATACCCAATTAGAACGAAGAACGATGTAATCATAATCGCTAATTGGGAGATAAAAAAAACTTAATTGAAGGATTGGGGATTCGCCAATTGTAAAGTGATGTTGGAGGCCTTTGCCCAGCAGTGGGACAATACTACCTCATCGTCACTATCATCATCGACAGCCCACTGCTGGGTATAGGCTTCCCTAAGCTTTTGCCATCCACCTAGATCCTGTACTAATCTGACCCATTAGACGACCTCTGTGGCGCAGTGGGTGAAAGCCCGCTTGAGACGCAGAAGGTTGCGGGTTCGATCCCCGCCGCGGGATTAATGTTTGTATGATCTGCAAATATTTATCTCGGGTCTGGGTGTTTCTATGTATTATATGTATGTATTTACAAACAAAAAGTATATAAGTAGTATATCAGTTATCTGGTTCCCATAGTACAAGCTACGCTTAGTTTGGGGCTAGATGATGCTGTGTGAAATGTCCAGCATTATTTATTTATTTATTGACAGCCCGAGACATGAACAAAATCGCCTACCAAATATACTTAAAATTTACAGAGTTTTATTCTATTAACAGGCTGATTGATTTAAACAATAGGTTCACTCAGTAAAGGCTGAACTCTAGGCTAGTAATTGCCACTTATAGTAAAGGTGCATTTAGACGATGCGATTTTTCGTACGATTTGCTAATTGCCCAATAAACGTGTCGACGAACGTCGCGCTAACTAGCACAAATCGCATACGATGAGCATTTACACGTAAAAAATTGCCGTGCGATACGATATCGTATGGGTTGAAATCGCATCGTGTAAATGCATCTTAAGCTATAATGTAGTCTATCGGTTACACTTGGCTAGATTGGTTCACTTAAATTTATTCGAACTATGAAATATCTGAATCTGATATCACATTCCAAACTAATAAGTATTCACAGTTAGTGAGGACAACTAATTTGTTCATTAATATAGTTTTAGTTCGCATAAACTAGAGATGTTTGATGGTATTGCGTACGGCTGAATTGTAACATTTATTATTTAGGAAGGTCGGCGCGAAGGGCTGCCACAACAGGGTGACTTGAGCGCTTGCTCAACTACAAGAGTACAAGAGTATAGTAGTCACAAGAGAAGGCACCACAGAAAACCAAGCACCTTCAAGTTGTTGCAGCAGACGCTGAGTGGTGGCCAATTTTGTGTCTAAATAAGAGAAAGAAAGAAATATTATTTATTTGCCACCAGAAAAATACACAATACTTAATACTAACAAAAAACAATATAAGGTAAAAACGGTAGAAATTTACATAAAGTTGCGAAAAATAAATAACCAAATATAAGAGATTATCCATACAACAAAACAGTAAAACAAAATATTTGAAAGAAAAGGCAATATCAATATGGTGGCGAATTTGGCCGTAAACTCAGCATAATGCTGCAGTATGTCGCCATACAGCAGCGCTGGTCTTCCGCTAAATAGTATAAGTACTTCATCTTTAAATTGAATCTAACCTTTTTCATCATCTTGGCCTGCCCACATCCCGCTCATGCGGGGTCGGCACAACATGTTCTCCTCTTCCACTCTCCCCTATCACTCGTCATCTCTGCATCAACTCCTTTCTTTTCCATCCATGAATCTAAGCTTTTTGTGGCACAAAATAAACTTTTTTTTTTAACTAACCTATACTTTCCCACTGCTGGGCAAAGATCTCCCCCAGTTGTTTCCTTCTTGGAAGGCATCAAGGTTATCAAGCCAACGTTTTCTCTATTCTATGCGTCTTACCATAGAACGTGACATAAAGTTATTCCACCAAATAAATCAAGAATAACCATACATTTTGACAGTTTACACTCCGGAATAACTTTATGTCACGTTCTATGGTAAGACGCTATATCTGTACAACGAATCTTTATCTCTCTGAAGTAGCTGCGCCGAACCCATTTATGATGACGCCTAAAAGACGAAGACAACGTTGTATAGCTACCTCGCTCACTCGCTTAGTTAGTTGCATCGTCCTATCTCGCCTAGTCGCCAACTCTACATACGCAATGTACTACACGTGCAAACCTGCGCAATTGTCTAGTGCACCTAACTTTAGAGAGCTAAATATTGGTTGTGCCTACTGTACGGTCTGGTAATTTAACAATTTCCTTTACTCAGCCGAAACAAAAAAGTTTAAGCCCACGACTTTCAAATATAATGTAAAAATAATAACCGCTCTGTGATGAATTCATTAATCGTTTCAGTGCTAGGCTAGGGCACCACTGCGTGGCGACAATGCGTGGCAAAAAAAAGACCGCAGTTATTAACTACAACAGCCAAATTCAGATTTTTCAAAATTAAGTATAGTAAATTAATAAACTATGTTTAGTAAATGAAGCTCTAGGTATTAAAAAACTCAAATATATCTTTTTCGAGTAAGTTTCAACAAGTAAACCGAAAAAAATATTAAGACACGCGCGACAACCCTGCTGTGATAAATTCAGCGAGTGAGTTATTATTCAGAATGGGCGAAGGCCGCGCGTCTGTTTCACTATGAGTCGACGTTCAATGTAAAATAAACTTTAATATGCAGACTTAAGGCTTAATATGGCTGGCAACAACTCTGAAGATCGTTATTCATTAACGCAGTAAGTAAGTAGAATTCAGTAATACTGTACCAAAGGGAATAGCTGTACCTTATTACTTACATTTCGTCGTCTGTGCGTCCGTCACAAGAGATCTTTTTTACTGTAATAAGTAGACACTTGCAATTTTTTATGAAAACTAATCATTAAGCATAGTAGAATATGCGTGTTGTTGGTATGGTACTCTTCGTAAATTAATGATTATTCTTGGTTTATTCCATTTCAGAGATACTTTGCTATTTTCGTACTAAAATCTTGGCATTTATTTGATGAAAAAAAATGCTTAGGGCGGAATTGGTTCTATTTCAAAATAGATCTTATTTGTCATTCACATACATAAAATCACGCCTCTTTCCCAAAGGGGTAGGCAGAGACCACGGATCTCCACTCGCTACGATCCTGACACACAACTTTCGCCACATTCACTCTCATTACATTCTTCATACATGCTCGTCGGTTTAGGGTACTTTTGACCTGGCCCTTCTCCAAAATGTCGCCAATTTGATCTAAGAAGGTTCGCCTAGGCCTTCCCCTTCCAGCTGTCATTCACGTCATCCGCAAATAAATAAATTAGCAGTAACATCCATAAAACTGGGACATTAGTGCTTTATTAGTGTGTGCTCTGTGCGAAGGCCGTAGCGGTTGACGCCGCGTGAAATAATAATGGCTACGCGGAGAATAGGGCTGTCCAAACCTCCCGAATTTAAGCAAATATTTATACTAATATTATAAAGAGGAAATATTTGTTTGTTTGTATGTTTGTTTGAACATATGCTATATTTTATCCCGGGAAAGTGATGTTTTCCCGAGGAATGCTGGACATTTTCACACAGCATCATCTAGCCCCAAACTAAGCAAAGCTTGTACTATGGGAACCAGATAGCTGATATATACTACTTAACATATTTTTTTTGTAAATACATACATATTTTACATAGAAACACCCAGACCTGAGATAAATATTTGTAGATCATACAAAAATTTATCCCGCGGCGGGGATCAAACCTTTCACCCACTGCGCCACAGAGGTCGTCTAAGTAAATCTAAATAGCTAATGAAAGTAGCTGAAGCGTTTGAATTAGGGTTTTTGACGGCTTTGGTGCAGTGCGCGAAGGCCAGCCTGTGACGCAAAAGGTACGAGATCTATTCTCGAAGTGTATTCATTATGCTAAAATACTTACCCATTACACTTTTTACATGTTTGTTACACTGCCAACTGGAACTTACCTGGAAAAAAATAACATTTCAAGTAATTAAACTCATTTCGTTCCAAGTTATGTAATGTCTACAAAGTTAAACAATTATTATATTAGCAATTGACATCATACATTCAAACGATATTTTTTATTTTAGCGACCATATTTTTATAGTAAGTTGGTAAACAATTTATTTTTCAGGTTTCCTACACGAACTTGATAGGTTAAGGGTCGGAAGAGTGATAAATAACCTTAATATAAGTGTTGGCCAAAGAAATATCGTCCCTCGCGGGAAAGTTAGTTTGTTGTCGCAGAAATAATAAGTGGCAGCCCTGACACAGGCCTATGACTCGCAACAGTTTGACAACTTGAAATAAACTTTATAGATAGCTACTTAGGTCTCATTTTTGCTTACAAAGCTTATCAATATTTGTCCTAGACACGATGTCTATACCTACATTTTTTCATATGTGGCACTGACCCTGAGGACAACGCGGTAGTCACAGAACACCAGATAGACCACCAGCCATGGTCTGATGATCCCCTCTCCCCTCACTCTAAGGGGACACTGAAAAACAGCGCTTGATCTCTGGATCTAGGCAAGTTATTTATTTAATCGTATGACAGGCGTTAAAAACTAAAATAAAAATAAAAAATAAAACAATTCTGAACTTAAAAATAATAACTACACTAATTCTTAATCTACACTATAAATCAATGTTCAGGTTCCCAAGCCAGGCCACTGCTTCGGGGGGAAGATCTACTAGGTCGGTCCAGGGTCCTGGGTAAGCGTGTATAGGGCATCGTGAGATGATGTGCTCCATGGTCTGGTCTTCTTCACCGCATTCGCAAAGTGCTGAGTCTGTCCAGCCCCATTTATGCCGACAGTAGTTGCATCGGCCGTGTCCAGTGAGAAGCCTGTTGAGGCAAGCCTGTTGAGCCTGTCTAGGCAAGTAGCTGAGTAGTTGCCTTTTCAACAATCATTTTTCAATAGTGTTAATTTTATTATTGTTTTATTTTCTTGTTACATAGTTTATTTGTTGAATAAATGTATTTTCTTTCTTTCCTTCGGTGGGGTGTAGAGGTTGGGTTTGATTGGCACACAAACGGAAGTGGTATGAAAGTGAGGAGACCAGCTATACTCAACAGTGGATGTCTGATTCACGTCTGATTCGATAGATGTGAGAATCTAAAGCATGTTTGGAAATACATGCCTCTGACTAGCCAATCAGACATCTTATATCTGAGAGCAAATCTACCGCTATGGAGATGCGATTGTGGTCCTGTAAATTTTTTTATTTAACATAGCGATGAAATTTAAATAAATAAATAATTGTTTATTTCAGAATACTTTCCATATCTGTAAATCATAAATGTATCAACCGCTTTTTTATAAGTTGGTAGCCCTGATGTAAACGGAAATAACAAGCTCAGTACAACTTTCATGTTGCTAGTTTGCAGCTAGTGTCAAATGGAACAGATTTTATTTTTGAATCGAACTTTGTGTCTGTTGTTAGTGAAACTTTTGTAACACTTACTACTGGTATCCTTTAATTTATAAATAGCTACAGTTTTTGAAGTAAACTTCTTTAGGCGCGTTCGGTATTTTTTAAATGGGAACAACCATGCTTACTTTGGGGCTAGATGATGCTGTGTGAAAAGTCCAGCATTATTTATTATTTATCTCTTACTACCTTAATTTTGTCCCACATTGTATCGTCAGAGTGGTCGATGCGACAGACCTCCGCGTGAGACAACCCCGAGTTCAAATCCCAGCAGGACAGTAACTTTTTGCACCTTTTTTTTGTTTTTTTTTTAAATTTAGAACCGTTACCGAAACCTCGTTTAAATTTTCACTTCTGTCAGCAATCCCGGAGTGCCAATGTTTTTTTAAGACACCTGAAGTTTTCACAATTTATATCAATATGGCCGCTAAAACAACAAATATTCAAACAAGCACATCGCAAGATTATTTGTAGTGTATTTTTACTGTCATGTAAATATTTTAGAATCATAATAAATTTAATGCATAACTGTGTATTAAATTAATGTATTAATTATTATTACGCCTTCGAGAGAGAATGGTGGGAGATCTCGAAGGAGAGAGATGGTTGGAGAGATTTGGGGGAGACCTTTGCCCAGCAGTGGGACGAAATAGGTTGATTAAAAAAAACTGTGTATTAAGTTGAGCTAAGCTGTAGTGTATTTTGGTAAAGTTATCTAAATAATTATGTAGTACATAGATTTATATTATCTTATTTCATAGTGTTTTGTAAAAAAAGCTTCTTAAATATGCTGAAGATACACGAAGCCTTGCTTTATTCGCAAATCCGTTTCACCATTAAAACTAATTGAACCATTCATTCTAAAGCAACAGCCGATACATCGTCAACCCGTTGGGATCGCATATTTATATGTTCAATCTTTATTTTCCGACGACGCATCCCACCCAACAAATATATCAGTGGCTTCTAATCTCAGCCATTTATAACGGATCCCCTCTGCTTTTTTATTCGACCTTTAGGACATATTACGACAATAGCTCTTTTTAAACTGGCTGCTTCAAGGATGTTTAACAATTCACACGTTTTAAGCTTGTAAGGACGTAAATTTCCCGGGCGGCGCTACGCGAGAGTGATGGTGAGGTAGCTATAGCCTCTGAAACAACTTTGAAAGCATGAACCATTGGGCCGTGTGTGAACAGACACCCGATTACGAGTCGCACTCATCAAAGTCGATTCAGCGAAACGGAAGAGAATAAGGCGATAAAAAAGCACACAGGCATGAATGGCAGAAGTGAATAGAGAAAGAGCTATAGCTATCCTTTGCAGGGTAAATAATGCTTACGTGTTTCAACATTTTTGGATGAATGGGCTTTTAAACACCCTGGATTATTAATTTATACAAGAAGATTATCTATACTAATATTATAAAGAGGAACGATTTGTTTGTTTATTGTTTAAATTGAATAGGCTCCGAAACTGAAAAATTCTTTCACATTAGAATCCTACATTATCCCTGATGAACATAGGCGATATTTTATCCCGGGGAAGTGAAGTTTTCCCGAGATCGCGGGTAACACCGCGACGGACAGCTAGTTGACTTATACAGGGTTACTTGTAAAACACCGGTAGCCTCTCAGGACTGTATTACTATCATTATAAACAACAACTTTTGTTCTACGACTTTTAAAAATTCATTATTTTTTTTTCATCAGATTTCATTCAAAATATTTAAATTGAACGCTCTAAATGTTACGAAGTCTACGCGAAACAAAAGAAAGCGATAGTACAAAGCGTATGGAGCGTGGTTAGGTCGGCGGGGGCCAAAATGTGTTCTTTAGGACAATGTTTTAGATAGGCAAACGAAATCTTAAATATTTGTTTTTGGTAAATGTGTTATGTTTTGTAAAAAGTCGTAGAACAAAAGTTGTTGTTTATGATGATAGTAATACGGTCCTGAGAAGTTACCGGTGTTTTACAAATAACCCTGTATAACCATATCACTTATTTTTTATTGCATTTTTTAATTATCTGGTAAATGCCACAAGAATATTAGAAATTTTATCAAACAAAGTATCGGTTGTAGCCTTCAGATCAAATTTTCTTGACGAAAGGCGTAAGTCTGTCACATTCTGTAAATTAAGGACGCTAAGGAATCCGGGAAGGATCTGTCCCAATTACTTAAGGGTTCGAATTGTTCCTGGACCCTTGTGTAATGGATAGTCCGCCCTTGTATGGCTCGTTTATTTATCTAATAGACAAGGGCCTTAAATTCCCGAAAACCTAAAGAAGATGGATATTAATTATGTATGTATCCCTAAAGTATTTCATTACTTAAATCTTAAGAGGTATTTAAGTCCAATAGAATTTTATTTTACTCGTTTTATCTTTTATGGTGACATCGCATTTTTTTTATGATGAATGGGTCGGCTCTTGACCTCGAAACTAACATAGGCAAGAATGAGGTCTACGATTAAGCGAGCCTACCCAGAAGGTGCCTATTAACTCTCTTCTTGAAAACAACAGGGTCATAGCTCAGCGGAAATACAGACGCGGGAAGCTGATTCCAAATTTTTGCAGTGCGCATAGTAAAAGAACTTTGAAAGATAGAAATTGATTTGCAAAAGCGCAAGCAATTTAACACAGGCAATTGTGTACTCAAAACAAATGCTATTAGTTACAGCGGGCAGTTCGAGCCGTTTATGTAACATCCATCACACGAACGTGTTGCACAGTGCACATCCCGCTGACAGGCGGAAACCTATCCGATGTATAGTGGCATCAATCTCACGAAGGCGTATTGCTTTTAATTGTGTGTCTACACACACACATCATCATCATCCACAGCCTGACTTCACCCATTGCTGGGCATCGGCCTCCCTAAGTTTGTGCCATCCACCACGATCCTGCGCTAATCGGGCCCATTGACGGCCAATATCGTCTGCCCATCTGGCCGCCGGACGTCCTACGTTCCTGTACCCAGATCTGGGCCACCATTCAGTTAATACTCTACTCCACCTGTCATCTCCGCGCCTCGCTATGTGTCCCCTCCAGCTCCATTTTAGCGCGCCATGCTCGGCATCAAACTCATAGACCGAGTTCCAAATGTTAAAATCCGAAAACAGACCAAAGGCTACACACACAATTAAGACCAAAAAACTATGAATAAATGTATTCTTATTCAATACGCACACAGAAACAACGTGCATGTGCATCCACATGCACATGCCCGTTGTTTCTGTGTGCGTTATCTCCGAAACGCTCTATGGACGAATGAAAGCTCAGTATCGCTCTCGCACACAGAAACAAAACACACACAGAGATAGAACAACTATACCTCCAATACGACTGTCAACACACTGACCACTAATTTAAGCTGTACGTGATCTCGCATCATACCATCCAGTTCACACTTTATAGCGTGGAGTAATGGTTCATCTGGGATGGTTTCATGCGATAAGTGGTAATTAAATTAAACTGCAAGTCAGAGCACACAGGACAAGATTGAGTGGCGAAATTCAATTAACGCCTGCGACGAAGCTTAGGAGAATTCTTGTAGCTTTTCTATAGTAGACGCAGTTATGCATGAGGGAACGTGTGAGAAACTGCACTGAAGTATGCAAAAATATGTGATCTCTCAAGCATATCTTGGAGTGTGATATGAGAGCTTGAAAAATAAATAAAGTGGGCAACACCTGCTTCTCAACCACGTAGGTAGGACTATGTAAATCTATCGTAATGTTCCTTAAGAAGCGCGTTGATAGATCAAGGTAAGCAGCGTTCGAAACAGTCTGTATGTGGATGGGTGACCGCCAGTGGCATTTTCATTTGAGCGCTTCCGTGCTTCGGAGTGCACGTTAAATTGTCGGCCCCGGCTATTTAAGTCGTTAAGCCATGACGGAGGCCTTAGGCTGGTTTTCTTGTCACGCTGACTGTCAGCGCTGATAGAAAGCATAATCTTTATAACAACGTAGTAAGGATACTGATTGTACAGCAGCGCCGAGAGAAATCAGCGATGCCAATTCTGCTGAGACATTATTATCCTTAAGTCATTGTATTAAAGACTATGCTTCTATCAGCGCCGACGGTACGCGTGACAGGAAAACCAGCCTTAAGGCGGCCTAAAAACTCCGTCGCCAGAGTTGGCCACTGACTCATACGAACTCACTTTTTTGTCTTAAGAAAGTTTAGACATCTTGGTTATAACATTCTAAACTAAAATTCATTCTCATTTAAATAAGGGGTTGCTAAATAAACTCTCAATTCCCTAGGTAACTTAATAAGTAACTACAAAAAGTTCAATATCAATTCCCTAGTTAAATAAGAGTCCTCAAAGGCTTTTAAAGTAGCGATCTCATTAATTTCCTGTACCGAGCACAAAGTAAAAAGAAAAGAAAAGTTCCTGACACTTTTCCAACTCTTTGGAGCAAACTAGGTTGCTCAACAGGCACTTAATTTTTTTTTTTAACAAATAAAATGTAAACCCTTTTTCTGGTTTTATTTTTGTTTGCTCGCTAACTTGTTAACGATATCTGTAAGGGTTTTTAAACGAGAAAAACTTAAGTTGTTTGTCTGTATACCCCTGATGTTACGTTATATTAAGTTATTGTATTTTAATACACTCAAGGACATAATTAGAGGAACCGAACAAATAAATAAATAAATAATGCTGGACATTTCACACAGCATCATCTAGCCCCAAACTAAGCAAAGCTTGTACTATGGGAACCAGATATCTGATTGTGCAGTGGGTGAAAACCCGCTTGAGACGCAGAAGGTTGCGGGTACGATCCCCGCCGCGGGATAAAATGTTTGTATGATCTGCACATATTTATCTCGGGTCTGGGTGTTTCTATGTATAATATGTATGTATTAACAAACAAAAAGTATATAAGTAGTGTATCAGTTATCTGGTTCCCATAGTACAAGCTATGCTTAGTTTGTACTTGTAACTCAATTTTTTCATTAAAAAAAAACTATAAAATATTTCTTTTAGAACTACAAAAAGCTTGTTCCTTAAGGTAGCCGTTTTGTGTTCAGTCTTATTTGATCAAAGCAGGTTTTTTTTTAACTTAATATTAAGTACTCACTTTATCCCTGTATTGTTCTTGATTGTGTTCAAAAAAAAGTTTATATAATTTTTGTTGCTTTTATGGGTATATTTTATTTGTTTAAATTTTAATTTCTCTAAATACACAACTGTATCTTTAGCTTACTTAGTTTAAACGCATGTAATCGCAGCGTCTGTCGCGCGCTCGCATCTGGTGCCACATAATACCAGCGCTTGTGCAGGGGAGGTATCCTTCTCTGCACTTGCACGATGCTGAGTGGTAACCTTTTTTGCTAATAACATGAATGTAACTTGTACCTTGTAACTTGTACCTACCACAAATTTAGCAAAATAAACTTTTACTTTACTTTTACTTTTGGGGCTAGATGATGCTGTGAAATTGTCCAGCATTATTTAATTAAGAATGTCGATTCAGAAAGCAATTTAAAAGTTGCCACGTGTAACGGCCACTCTATACATTCGCCGAACTATTTGCCGAACTATCCGCCGAACTATTTGTCTTTCCAAATAATAGTTATTTGGAAAGACGAAGACAGGCTATGACAGGCGAATTGACCCTCTACACGTTCGTGTCCGTCGGCATTCGTCTGTCTTCGCCGAATATGTAGGGGGCCCATTAGACTACTTAAATAACGATGCAACAATATTTTAACTGTTTGAGGCGATGCCCGCCTGACCCAGTTCGCTGAACCAATTGTTTCAAAAAGGGTTAAAATAACAAAGTTTTGTTATACCCCAACTGAATCGCCCCAATTAAATTAATAATTGTTTGCAGATAAGAAAATAAAAACTCCGTTTTTAAATATAAATAAGAGGCTCTTTTAGTCGGTTGAGGCGCAAATGGTGCCAGTTTGATTCTTGCTAACCTTGTTTTTCATAATCTGCAGATATTTGCTTTGGTTCTTGGTCCCGGCTAAGTCGTTAAGCCATGACGGAGGCCTTCAACTGGCCTAAAAACTTTGTCACCAGAGCATGCCAATACTAATACTTCGTCCACACTGTTTCCAAAGAACTGGTCTACAACAAGATCATGATTTCATTTCTTTGGATGAGTTTTTTTCTTTATGTCGTTATTGATGGATGATCATACAAACTGGACAAATGTACAGGCATTTACTGCCATAAATCTGGGTCCCGCAAGCCGATGCCATGTCATCGGAAAATGTCACTCCCTCATTCATAGAGCATCCCTGAAATTGATTGGCCTCGTTTAAAACAATCGATCGTGGACGCCATTTTTATAATTTCGTTATTTCTTTTTCACATAGAAACAGTTCCGTGACAAGGCTCTATTATGTAATCTCTGAAATTATTAAAAAGGAAATAGACAAAATCCTTTTTTTCGTTCGTCGAAGCCCTTTTGCTGCTGTAGCACACATAGGTACTACATGACAGGTTTCGTTTTTGTTTTTGTCTTATTCTTTTTATTATTTTTTCTTCTCATTTTGTATTTTGTGTGTGCTTGAGTGGCAAATAAATAAATGTCTATGTCTTTTTTTTTTGAAGTTGTATCTTTAAGTATCAAATTTTTCATAAAAGCACAGTGTCAGGGATACACACGTTAGTACGTAAAAATACTATAAGATCATATTCTGAATTTCAGAAAAAGATGGATCAAAACGTAGATCGCTACCTAAAAGGATGAACATCGTAAGAAACCAGGTATTCTAGGCAGCGATGGGCTTGCAACTTTTCTTGTAAGGAATGCTAACTTCAGCAATGTGTATTTGGGCGCATCTCACTACCCCCTAAACATCTTCAAAGGATCTTGTCGACTTGATTTGAAGAAAATATACTGTGGATACATTACTGATCAAGTTTTGTTTCCAATTAACCAAGGTCTATCTATCTATCTAATCAGCCTACATGTATGTACCCACAGCTGAGTATAGGCCAAGGCCTCCTCATTTTCACGCCACTCTTTCCGATCCTGCGCCAGACGAATCCATTGCCTTCCTGCTACCGCCACAATATCATCAGACCATCTAGCTGGTGGTCTGCCTGTTGTTCTAAGACCTTTATATACCAAGGTCTATAAGTGGCCTTAAAAACGTCACCATACGACTTGAATGAAGATATTATAGTGAGGAGTATGCGAACAAAACGTCATTTTCAGCGTACCTGTACCTAAGTATACCGAAACAAGTGGAAATTTGAAGTTTTGTTCGCTTCCTAGTTTTTGTAGGTCTACCCAGCACAGCAGACGGGTGAAGTCATGGACAGAAACAAGAATACTTACATCTAAAAGTTTATAGTTTATGATGATTACTTTCATAATTTATTCAAAACACAGCAACAATTTATCATGAGGACATAGAGTACACAATTGAAAAGCATGCAGTTTATTAAATGGACAGATTCATTAGGGTAATGGTATAAGCTGCCAGAATGAAGCCATCGTGAAATATTAATAAAATACCCTTTCATGATAATAGAGCAATTTATTTATCGTGCATAAAACAAACGTGAAATGTAGCAGGAGCAAAAAGAGGCCTATACCGTCAGGCTGCGGATAATGATGATGACGAAAACATAAACTATACGACTTATGTATGGGCCAAAGAGTATTCTTTAAATTGAAAATTTGTATCTATAATCTAAGTATAATATCTACAGGGAATAAAAAGACGTCTACCGAAGCTCAAAGGGGTAGGTACAGCATCCCAACATACAACCAAATTCAAAAGGATTTTCCGAAAAAATCATTATATCCGGAGAAAACAGCGTTTGAAGAGTACTGTTTACGTATGTTCTGGGCGCGTTTTTTTACGTAGATTGCTGGATTTGGAGTTTTAACTGTTTCTTTCTTTTACAAATGAAATTATTGAGAAACCGGATATTCGTATGATCTTTTTTTTTTTTTTTTTTTTTATACCGTCAGAAAATCCATTATGGATACCCTGCCGCCGTGGGGACAGCGGAAGGGTTATGTCGGACTCTCACCGACTAAAAACTGACGTATGGCCGGCCTCCATGCATGTCAAGGGGCTCCGGGCTCTCCTACGGAACTCACCGGGCAAATATTTGTCACAGATCTGTGTTTAGTTTGTATAATTGTATGTGGTTCCTATAACATGCTTTTCTTATTTTGGAGCCAGATGACTGTGTGAGATATTCAGCGTAATTAATTTTTATTGTCAAAAGGAGTATAGAGAGTGGAAGATAAAGGCATTTGCCCAGCAGTGGAACATCATAGTTAAAGAAAATCAAATTCTAGCCGATCCCTGTCTGTCCTCCTGAAAGAATACTTTTTGACTTATCTCACTCCACCTCCCGGTTTCATCATCCCCCAGGAAAAACTACCACCAGGACACGCGCTGCAGAGTGAACATGTATGCATGGGGGTTTAGAAACCCCGGCATAGTACAGTGTGAATGTGGTGATCCAACACAATCTTTTCCTTACCTACTGGTGTACCGTGAGTGTGCCCCTTGTGCCTAACACCTGCACACAGGAAGACCTCAATGCAGTATAGCGCGGTTGAGGTGGCTTTAATTCAAAATTCATTTAACCGAGTTGGCATCGACATGATAAGAAGACGACAAGTCTCACTAAAGCACTCGTAGTGTACATTCATTACTTTCCCTGAAAGTGACCTTTTTATCCAAGTATTCCTGGAAGTAATAAACCGGTATCGCGGCCCACGTTATAAAAGTTACCGTAATATTTCGCAGAAACTATTACGGCGGAGCGAATATCGTGTAATGATCTAGAAAAGTCTGTTAGGCTTAGGGCAATTAGCTTTAACTTTTCTTTATAATACTCTTTTTTAAATTAGATATTTTGCAACCTGTCTCGGGTCTGGGTACAAAAAGTGTAGCATTATGCCAGTCATGTAAATGCCATAACATAAGCTCTTACTTTGGAAACAGATAAGTGAAAGGATAAGGCTCATGAAGTATCGTCATTGGGCCTGGGTTTATTTGAGCAGTCTCCTTTATTTATTTTTACTTTAAAAGCCATGGAGTTGTTTCAATAGAAATATTGTTCCGGAATTTTTACGAGAGTTTGCTAATAAAATAAAAGTCCTTTTATGCCTCAACGATCCACTGTCGCCATTAATACACTAATTCTATAATGTTTGCGTGACATCCAACAGTCCCGTTTAAGTGGATTACGTTAAGTAGCTTATACAAAACATTGCGAATGCGGACAAAATAGCGCTAGTCATATTAGTAGGAGTGCCCTTCAAGCGTGCTGTAAATAAATGTTTAAACTGTGCTATAGACTTTACTACAGCATAGGGCCGATAATAGGCGCTTAATGCCGGCCACCCACGATCCAGTCTACCGTCCAGTTTGCAGCGCTGCAAACTTGATCAAGTCGGCAGAACGAAGTTCTTTTTCGTTTGTCATGCACACCCATACCAATACACCGTCAAGTTTACTGGACGCAGCGTCCAGTCCGCGGCAGACTGGACGGTAAACTTGATCGTAGGTGGCCGGCATAAGGAAGGCTTGTCCAGCAGTAGGCTATTATTTGAGCAGCAAGCGATTTTCCGTAAAACTAAATTCTCGTGGCTTTTAATATTCTTTCAAAAGGACCACCTCGAAGAATCTAGATACCTAGGTACCCTAGATATCATATAACAAATATGCAATAGAGCCTTTGAAAATAAAATAGACTTAATATACTCAAGTATCGTTGTAACCGATCGAAGCACAGTTTTAAAATGCAAAATGGAAACAAAGTAACCGCATTTAATAAGAAGCAGGTATGTAATTGGCGAGATAAATTAAAATTAGCTCGTTCATTATTCATGCCGCCCACAACCAGTACTAATTGCTTAGAAAGGACTTAAGAAACTAAGATTGGCGCGCGGGTTTACTTTAAAACTAGTTGCTTAAAATAAAAGTAAAATACAGAAATGAAATGAATATCACGATTAGTGTCTATCGTTCGAGGCTAGACCCATTCGTAGGCATTTTCTCATATCCAGTTCAAGATCATAATTGATTTGTTTAAACAGGATTTTATTAGTACGCGACCACGGTGCAACACAGCCGAAACGTCGGGAAATAAATAAAAGGTATTTAACGCGATAAAATCCTGTTTAAACAAATCAGATATGCATTGGATCGCGAAAGTTTAGGAAAGACTACAGTTCAAGATCCTTTTAAGATGTCGCAGAGGATAGTCAGAGGCATGTCTACAAATTTCAGACAGAAAGTTCCTTTGTAGCAGTTAGCATTATGGAATGCTGCGATGGACTTGGAACCTGTCACGTATGGACATTTTCCATACGTGGGGGTGGATACTACCGCGTGGGGGCTGTTTGTGGGGGCAAACGGTATAATTCGTATAGACGTGACAGGTTGCAAGTCCAGTCCTTCACCGCCTATTAAAATACTTACTAGTTTTCTCAAGAACATTGAACGTCGTTGAGAAATTAAACGTGTGCTTAACCGATAAATATGAGCTTATCAAAAATTTCGATTGTGACAACTAAGGGTTCCGTGGCCGAGCGGTAAGATACTCCGGCTTTAGGAGGATCGTCTGATAAATCTGATGAATCGAAAATTTTGGTAAGACTTTTCATTTCTCAATGAAATACCTAAGTGTGGTTTAACACTTTAAAAATAAACAAAATAAATAATGCTGGACTTTTCACACAGCGTCATCACACAAAGTAAGCAGAGCTTGTGTTATGGGTACTACATGACTGATATACTTTTTGTTCGTAAATACATACATATTATACATACAAAACACCCAGACCCGAGACAAATATCTGTAGATCATACAAACATTTGTCCCGCGGCGGGGATCGAACCCGCAACCTTTTAAAATTAAAATTAAAAATTACAAAAATTATTGAACTTCATATATTCTAGCTTTAAACAACGTTGATTGTACAGTATTTCATCGAGATAGTAAACTGATTGCATCATTAGCATCAAGCCGAGTCCAATGAAACTTCGATATTGAATTACCAAACGCCTACGTGATCGGAATAGTCAAACGCACCCTGAAACTACCTTCGCCGAAACTCAAGCAATCATACTTCGTTATACTGGTATAACTAATAGTCAGACTTGTAGACGTTGTCGTGTCTTTTGGTGCGAAAATAAAACTGTATCTCGCTCGACCCGGGAGCTACAGCGTCCCGTTGAGTATAGACATAGGTTGTCTCCTGACGATGTAAAATCATATAGTATAGATGTAAAGGCTTAAAAAGTTTCATCATCATGAGCCCATAGCAGTCCACTGGACATATGCCTCCCCTAATGAGCGCCATTGCGCCCTGTCCTCAGCTCGACGCATCCAGCTTCTGCCAGCAGCCTTTCGCATATCGTCACTCCACCTGGCCGGAGGGCGACACTACGTTTGCCGAGTCGCGGTCTCCACTCAAGAACTCGTTTACCCCAACGGTTATCGGTTCTTCGACTGATATAGCCAGCCCATTGCCACTTTTTACTAATGTCGACAACATACTACTACTAAACAGTTTAATCGATCCCAAGATCTCAGATTCTTTTTTTTAATTTCCTTGAATTTTTTTTTGTTATTTTTTCACACAGAAATGTGTAGATGGATTTAATTAATGGTCGTTGCTTATAAACTATATACCTGGTTATGTCTAGATTTTTTTTTATTGTAAATTCAATACTCACAACTTAAAATATTCATAGCTTTAGTAGCTCACAGCAGAAAAGCCGTATAATAATAATTGCGTTCCTGTGCATTCAAATTAAATATGTAGGTAAAGTCTATTACATAAATTGGATAGTGCTGGGTGTGTTAGCATTAGTACCGTCGTTTTCCAACGAGGGCAATGCAATGTTCCTAACAAAAGTTCTTTGAACTAGCGCACCCGATCTTAATGTTCTTTTTTACTTTATAAAAGTGTTTATTGTTAAAACCAACTTTTAAAATGTACAAAGTCCTGTGGAAGAGCGAAGTCCCCTCATCATTATCTCAGCCATCTATCGTCCACAGCTGAACATAGGCCTCCCCCATAGATTTCCACAGCGATCGATCTTGTGCAGCCTGCACCCAACGGCTCCCAGCAACCTTTACAAGATCGTCTTTCCATCTCGTGGGGGGCCGTCCTCTGCTCGAAGTCCCCTAATACAAGTATTTCTTAGACCATATTTTGTAAAATAAGACCTTTCAGAACGAAATAAACATTTTCTATTTCGATCTGTTATATTTATATACTGGACTTACCTGCGCGTAATGCTAATTAGCGTGATATAAAGTCAAAGTCAAAAAGCATTTATTCAGTAGGACCGCTGGGATCACTTAGAATAGTCTAAGAACTAATTTGCATGATTAGAATTACGTGCAGAATTAGGGACAAAAACATAAATAGGATCACGACTTTATCCCCAAGGCTCGGTAGATATTCTCTATGATCTTTTTAAGTTTTCCAGATCCTTTAAAGATGTTTATGCGATATACCTAATCAGAAATCACGCTTATTAGATGCAATTGCAATATAGGTATGCAGGAAAGACCTTAGTGATGGTTATCTTAAAACAGTTATATATTGGTGCAGTCAGCGACAGAACAGAACAATAGGAGATTTTAAAGCTTCATTTTCTTCATGATTTGTGGAAAAATTGTGTATTTTTTCACAAATAATAATGGTGTAAGGCAAAGCATCCAATCTAAGCTAAAGTTTTAGTTACAGCCCTACCAATTTCGAAGATATAGAAAATTCAAAAACATCAAATGTTCATGAATTTCTATTACAAGTCGGCACACAATCGCACGAGCTCATCAACAAAATCAGTCATAATTATTATGGTCCTGTCTTGCCAGGTCAAGCTCGATAGCGTCCAAACTAAGCTTCACGTGTTGAATATTGAAAGCTTCGAATAGGTTTAGAATATAGGATCAACTAAAATGGATTGAATGTTTTGCTTCAGTTGAAACAAAAACATCGGAATGGATCTCGCAGCGAGCTGAATACTGAATGACAATTTGGAATTGATACAAACGAATTGAATATTTTGATTATGTTTTGGTTGAAGTATTCTCTTAGATCTTACGATGATTATTCCTTTTATTAATTCATTCATCGTGTCAATGTGCTCATATTATGCTCATATAATATGAACACATATTATGAAATGTGCTTGCTCCAAAATGAAGCCGTGTTGGCCGAATGGGGTTGTACCTTGACTTTCAATCCGAAGGTCGTGGGATCGAATCCCGGCCGTGCATCAATGAATTTTGCGTTTCGTAAAATTTATATGCGCTTTAACACGTGCTCTAAACGGTAAAGGAAAACATCGTGAGGAAACCAGTTAGTATTCTTATAGGCGGCGATGGGCTTGCAACCTGTTACGTATGGAATACTAACTTCTGCAAGATGCATGAGCACTTAGACATCTTCAAAGTATCTGGAATATAAAATATCTGAGAGAATGTCTACCGCGCTTTGGGGATACAGTCGTGACCCTGTTTTTTTTAAATGAAGCCACCGCTATGGATCCGAAGCCGCAACAAAGTCTGCCTGGGTACAGCTGGTTGGGCACAAAGGGCAGGAAAGGAGATGCGACATATTTTGTGTTGGGGCTCCGCACTCACACTGGATTTGGGAAGGATCCCCTATACCATAAGAGATACATAAAATAATATACTTATGATTACTACTTACTATTGACACAGAATACAGATATTATTATTATTATTAGGAGCCTGTAGTGTCCCACTGCAGGGCAAAGGCCTCCCTTCCCTCTCTCCATTCATCTCTATTTTGGGCTTTCGTGGACCAGTCCTTTAAGTGGGCATCCAATTCGTCCCTCCATCTACGGCGTGGTCTGCCGCGAGGTCGTTTCCCGTTCAGAGGCGTCCACTCTGAATACAGATAGCTATTGATAAACTCATACATAAAATATACTTACTTATACATATACCTATGATTACTATTTACTTACTATTGATAGAACGCAATTATAACATTCCAGCTTACCTCATATCAAATGACCATTACAAACTGAGTTACGGAGCAAAATGTAAATTACTCAAATGCATGACTTTGTTCGATTTTGCATAGAAATGATATATTTTAAAATGCTTCCTCGTTTAATTTACGTTTCTGATCAATTTCATTATTGCTTGACCAATCTGAGCAATGCCAAATATTAGTATAACCTTCAAGTACCGAACCCCACTTAAATATCCTAAATCCGTAGCGCTCGTAGCATCGCTACGTTTTACAAATCGAAAGTCGTAGCGGCGTAGCACCACCCGATCCAAATGGCTACGAGTTTACAATGGAAGTCTTCAATAAGGTTTTCCCAAAAGGCGCTTCCACGGAGGGGCACTAATCGCCCATTACCGGATGACGTCACCGCCTGAAGCCCTTCCGTAGATTGGATGAGAAAGCTAACTCACTATAAATAGTTATTTTATGGGAGTATTAGATACTAGCTGTACTCCTCGTTGTTATCCGCTATCCCTAGGAAATACGTCGCTTTTCTGGAAAAAGACAGCGCCATCTATACATAACTAATGACCAATACCAATCTGCGTTTACATTTACGCGATCGTATACAGGGTTATTTGTAAAACACCGGTAACATCTTAGGACTGTATTACTATCATCATAAACAACAACTTTTGTTCTATGACTTTTTACAAAACATTTACCAAAAACAAACATTCAAGATTTCGTTTTCCTATCTAAAAGATTGTCCTATCGATCACATATCAGCCCCCGCCGCCCTAACCTCGCTCCCCTCACTTTGTACTACAGCTTTCTTTTGTTTCGCATAGACTTCGTAACATTTAGAGCGTTCAATTTAAATATTTTTAATTTTGTATGAAAATCTGATGAAATTAAAAAATGATGAATTTTTAAAAGCCAGAGAACAAAAGTATGATGATTATTGTAGTAAGATGACTGTATTACTACAGTCCTGAGAGGTTACCGGTGTTTTACAAACAACCCTTTATATAAAAAACTCGCATTTAGAATAGTAATTTTCAGTAATCTGTAGTGAGCTAGCTGTCGTCAATAAGCTTAAAGTCGATGAGAGGGAACAAAGTAGACCGTTCCTCTAAGCAAACCCAAGAACAAGATTTACATCGCAGCTGATTTCAACTTAATGTTAGCAATTCATTTTATTGGACCATGAATCCGGCTCCATTAATTTCATCGTATATAAATCCTTTGTAAGCTAATGATATCGTGAAACCGTTTTTATGCTATGTTTTAAGCGCAATGATTCGACGAATGGTAGAATAAATTTTAATGTAGCATACTGGTGCCGCCTTATAAAACGTCTGCACAACTAAAAAACATACATAACAGAATAGAAATTGTATGTCTCCCCGAGTCGCGGTAGATCTTCAATATGAAAGTTACTAACTACACTTATTCCAAGTTTCATCTAAATCGGTTGCGTAATCGAAACACAAGCATAGAAACTTAGGCCTTATTAATAAACTTGGTGTAAAGTTACGCCAGGTCTAAACTCTAACCCTGTTATTAATAAACACGAACTTGGGTGGGATTAGAGCTAATCCAAAGCATAAGAATCTGTGTTAATAAATAAAGACCAAGGAAGAAATAAGCTAATCTGACTCTGCTCTCGGAGCAAGAATTACGCCTAGGTGCAACCTAGTTTAGAGATGGAGTAAGCATACTCTATCATGAATTTTGAGATAATTACTTCATAAATTAATGTCATAACCAAAAAAATGTTGTACAAATAGGATGGATATGTTGATGGTTTGAGGAAAAATTTAAAGAGGTTGGATGGATACCAATTACTATAAATGGGTCGAGTGAAAATTTACAATATTCGTAAAATTTTATTGTATGATCTCGAAGAAACTGAATTTAAAATCCAAGTAAGTATAGATTTTGAGGTGAAAAATCATTTAGCATTAGCAAGAAACAAAAACACATTTAAAAATGACTAAACACAGTAAATACTTTTTTTATGGCTAAAAACTTTTTGGTCAATATTCACTTGACCAAAAATGTTGAGAAGAATAAAACCTCTTACCTCTTTGAATAAAACAGATTGTCAAATACAAATTATTGTCTATCTCTGTCATTCATATAATTAGTGACAGAGACAGACAATATTTTGAATGATAATATTATTCGTTCATTCACTCGTTTTAATTTTAAATTTTATGGGTTGCCATAACGCACGCGCTAATCCAGATGCAAGAAATGTATTACTGATTCGAGGTTTATTAATAACACTGAATTCATCATGTTACTCCTTCCTAGAAGTAACAGTTCTGAGAGCAGTCTCGGATTTAGCTTGAATTAGGGTTTTCTAATTAATAAGGCGGTAAAAATTTCATGGTTACTCCTAAGTTACACCCGGCGTAACTTTACACCACGTTTATTAATAACAGCCTTAGAGATTTATAATATTATAATTTAGTAGGATAGAATTACTTTGCGGGATGGGTAGACGACATCAAGAGGCATCATAGATTTTGGATGCGTGAGGCATAAGATCGGAATGAATCGTAAACAGAGGGAGGCCTATACCAAGCAGTAGGATAGGCTGCGGATGAATGAGAATTACTTTGAAGAGGACCAAGAGGAAATCCATGTTATTTATAATGAAACGTGACAGGTTGCAAGATCATCGATCATTAGAACTCATGTTTTTCCTTGTATTCCATCGCTAGTAAAATGCTCGTAATAATTTGCATATAAATAAACCAAATTAGAAAAAAAAGTAAAAAGAACATTGCACTCAGCCAAACAAAATCTCCATTGCTAGGGATTACAACCCACGACCTTCAGATCGACATTAGGTAGATCTCGCTAAGTCAATGCCATTCACACTATACTTATTATTTCAATACATTATTTCTAATGGCGTTAAAAGCTATTGTAACTTCTGTTAATTTTCTAGACACGATATTCCTCTCAGAGAGAGAAGTACAGTCGCCTGCAGTTAAATTTGAACATAATATAATATTGCCACATCAAAATTAAACTACCAAAATCGTTCATCTTTGAAATGGCGTGCTTGCCAACGAAACAGAAATAAAATATCTTTGGGTTGAACCTGTGGGTTGAAAAAGATATACACCCTATTTATCATATCATTAGTTTCATCAAATTAGTAATTCGTTTTTTTTACTTTTAGATTCTTTTAAAACCTCCTTTTCTATTTGTGTTACTACTCCTTCTAATTTAGTGCATGCAGTGTTTACGTTTAAGTGATTGTGCATTTAGCATAAGACAGTACTTAATGTACCTACACAATTATGTAATTTTTATAATCATGTATTAATGTAACAATCGTTGATAGACCAATTAAATAAATAAATAAATATCATCTTTTATTGATAAACAAAAATAGTTGGGCATGGTTGCAGTGACAGTAGTTTCAAAACTATGTTATGATATGCGAAAACAGTTAGCTGGTTAACAATTTATATGATTTGTTATTCTAAGTTGACTTTAAACTCTAACAAATATACATTTTAAAAAATGTGAAAAGTTCAACCCCAAAGGTTATTTCAAAGATGTATAGTATATTTTTGCAGGCGACTGTACGGGTTTAAGCTAGACAGAGTAATAAAATATAAAACAGTAATACTTGGTAGAGGTCTGACCTTTTGATTAGCATTTTAAGTCTGTATTTCGTATTTCAAAATAGTCTGTCCTTTACAGAATGGTATAATATTGTTGGTTTAGTTACGACCGTTTCATCGTGACTACGCCATGAAGACAGCTGTACTTATATATTTTTATCAGAATTCTGTACTAATCCGTATTTAATTGAGAAATGAAAAGTCTTATCAAAATTTTCGATTCCGACGGGATTCGAACCCGAGACGATCAGACGATCCTCCTAAAGCCGGAGTGTCTTCAACCGCTTCAACTTGCAAATTTGAAGTCGGTTTAATCATAATAAATACTGAAGTACTTTGTGCATAAGACTTGTTAGTAACTAAGTCCACTACAGAACTGGACTTAGCAAGCTTAATAAATTCTAAATTAAGATACTTATTACAAAATACGTCATAATAACAATGACCAAGAGTAAATAGGTTCTTTCTAGGTTAGCATGCTCCATCTTAGACCTCACTACTGTTTAACATCTGGTAGAGTGAGGTCAAATGCTGACCTACTTAATTTAAAAAAAAAACACAGTCCATTTCATTTCTATCATTGATAGCAAATTCTAAATCTGGTAGAGATCGCTATTTAGCGATAAGACCGCCGATTGTATGTCATTGTGTTTTTTGTTTAGTTTTCCATTTTTGTTTATTTTTATTATGTGGTGTGCAATAAAGTATTTTCTATCTTCTATCTATCTATCTAAATTAAGATACTTATTACAAAATACGTCATAATATTACTGGGCACACAGTCCATTTCATTTCTATCATTGATAGCAAATACGCCTGCAGCCGTAAGCCGTCCTTACGTCATAGTGTATTTGTAACCAGTATAGCAACAAGCCATAAAACGTAAAACAGCGTAAGTAGAGCAGCAGCAAAGCCGTGTAAGTGGATGAGGCGGCTTCCGAAGCCCCGCGCGCCTTCGCCTTAATACCTTTGCCATTGTGTTTTATAATCGTTAATTACGATGTGATGTACTGGTTGTTATTGTTCTGTGCAAGATAATTGAGAATTGTCTAATATATTCTGCTTGTCTGCCTACACGATATTACAGGTAATTATGATGTAGAATTGTAAGTTTGCTGAAATGAATTACAAAAGCCAGTTGCTTTATTACAATGGGTAGAAAATAAATAATGCTGGATATTTCATACATAAAAAAACAGTGGCATTCCAGGAGTGCCAACAGAAGTGAAAACTTGAACGAGGATTCGGTAACGGTTTTAAACTAAAAAAAAGTACTTACAAAAAAATAAGTGCAAAAAGTTACTGTCCCACTAGGATTCGAACTCGGGGCTGTCTCACCAGAGGCGGTCACTGAAACACCTCAACCATAGTGACGATACAATATGTGACGATTACGGTGGGCATAGTAAGAGGATGGTGTCGTAACAGTCACGTGTCTGAGTTTGATATTTTTCTCCCATCTCAAAAATCGTTAGGCATTTTAGAAAAAAATATCAATCGCTTACTTAAAAAACTATCACCTACATAGTTTTTTTACAGTCCAGGCGTCTTACCATAAAACGTGACATAAAGTTATTCCGGAGTGTAAACTGTCAAAATGTATGGTTATTCTTGATTTATTCGGTGGAATAACTTTATGTCACGTTTTATGGTAAGACGCCAGATGTTTTGAAACATAATCAGCGCTCTTTAAACAAAATTAAAATAATCCAGAGAATAATTATTAAGTCTTCTCACTAAAGCTATAGGTTAAAATATACCTAATCCTTAAATACATTTCACACCCAGCCTTTATTAGTCTAGCGAGCATTACATAAATGTATCCACCTTTCGCTTACAAGGCAAATACCTGCACGTAAAACCGTTTTAGAAGAAAATATCACCCAAACGTGTGACAACCTTGGCTCAGCGAGCGGCAATACTCGAAGCCTTTAGCACTGGTGTCTAACATGGCCTAGTTTCAAAGGAGCTTGCAAATAGAGAAACATTTTTGACGCTTTAAATGTAACCAAAGCGGAGTAACTTTCACAACTTTTTGTACGACAGAGTCGGAGATATTTTTTTACCTCTCACAAAATATATCGAAGCTATCATGTGATGATGTGCTTGCAATCTGTCATGTATGGAATGCTAGCTTCTGCAAAATTGGGCATGTATAATCAGGACGAGCCTCTGACTACCCCCTTAGTTAAGAAATGAAAAGTCAAACTAGTACAAAAAGTATATAAGTAGTATATCAGTTAACAGGTTCCCATAGTACAAGCTATGCTTAGTTTGGGGCTAGATGATGCTGTGTGAAATTGTCCAGCATTATTATTTATTTATTATTTATTAACTTTTGGATTCCGATGGGATTCGAACCCGCAACGATCAGACGATCCTCCTTTACCGCTCGGGCACAAAATTAATGAAATACAAATAATTACCCCGTCTTACCATAAAACGTTACATAAAGTTATTCCACCGAATAAATCAAGAATAACCATACATTTTGACAGTTTACACTCCGGAATAACTTTATGTCACGTTTTATGGTAAGACGCTTAATGTCTTCAAAAGATTCTCTGTGTTTGCTATTTGTATTTTTGAGTAAATATAAAAGTAATGTAGAGTTATTGATTTAAAGATTTGAAATACATCCCAAAAATTTGCACCCAACCGGGAATTGAACCCATGTCCTTACCGATCCGTGGTAATGCTCTAGACCTACCAACTAAACTAATAGTCAACCGACGCCATTTCCTGGGAGTATACCTATATACTATGCAGCATTGCGCTTAATTATTTTAGCTATTAATTTATTCAGCCAACGAACGTGTGCTAGTTTAATTAGGTACTGTAGAAAATATTCAGTTCTATCCTCAGATCAGCAAAAACTCGAAACCTTAAAAGTGCTGAGGGTACAAACATAAGAGTGTTTGCCAAAATAAATGTCCCCTAAGCCCTTAAGAGCGGTAATGAGCCTCGTTTATTGGCTGTGCTCAGCTCAAGCCGAATGGACCAGGACTAAAGGGCTACACGAATAATTCATAAGGGCTGATATCGCTTGGCACAGCGGGATATCTGCAGCAGGTTCTGAGTAAATAACTAACCATGTTTTATTTTTTTCACTTTCTCAGCGTGAATACGTGAATACTGTACACTCATACTTATGCTAAATGCTTTGTGGAACTAAAGCTCTCTGCCGCGGATGAAGGAAATGAGCTCTCTGCTTAGCATCAGACAGACACGAGCGGACATAGCGGAACCAGCAGTATTCTTAAAATAAATAAAGAATGCTGGACATTTCACACAGCATCACCTAGCCCCAAACTAAGCAAAGCTTGTACTATGGGAACCAGATAACTGATATACTACTTATATACTTTTTGTTTGTAAATACATACATATTATACATAAAAACAACCAGACCCGAGATAAATATTTGCAGATCATACAAACACGCCGCGGGGATCTAACCCGCAACCTTCTGCGTCCCAAGCGGGCTTTCACCCGCTGCGCCACAGAGGTCGTCGGTAGGTTATTGATAATTGATAGAAAGTCTTTTTCTTTCTTCGACACAGGTCAACTCTTGTGTTGATTTTGTATTTTATTTTAATACCGTCTCACATACTTTTGTATTACCTTCGAAATTGGCGGAACATGGCGGAGGATAGAGACAGTTGGATGAGTTTGGGGTAGACCGTTGCTCAAAAACGTTGTCAGTACATACCGTACAATCATACAAGTGCAGTGAACAAGTGATACTGTTTACGCTATGTGTGGTCTCTTCAGAGTGGTATGAAGTGTTGCCAAACGGAATACCAAGTAACAAGATTCACTAAACAATTGAGTTACTGTCTCTTTTTCAGAGAAAATGACAACTTGCGTCATGAAATTGTTAATCTTCTTCATTACGAAGAAGATACGAAGTTTTTTATATGTTTTATAAATTTTTATTTTTTTTAAACGTAAAAATCATTGCTATGTTCTTTCGATATGACATTGTGGCGCAATATGAACATGTTTGATTCTTTGCAAGCTCCTTTATTCACCTCCTTACAAGTTCTGATCACCTGGTACTTTTCTTCAATTTAAAATCTAGCCAAAATCCAATACTTTCAATGTACCACTTAGTAGAGATGTAGCAAACAGTTTACTTTTAAAGCTATTACTAGTAAAGTAAAAGTAAGCTACACAAAGATATCAAAGTTCATCTACCTCTGTCCAACTCCCACAACCAGTTGTACCTACTCGTATAACAAGAGAAAATGCATCAGTTTTTACTGACAGTATTTTTATGATTGCCGACAATCTTTCAGGTACCGTGTGACGTCACGGCCGCTTATAACAGACTATATCAGCCGCTTTGATCCGTGCCACTGGGCCGGAAGGTACCCTATTAATGGAAAGTATGAAAATATAAGATAACATTTATGTTTCACGGCCGGTCTGATTATCGAGCAGGATGAGCAGAGGTTTCGGAAATTACTTGGCTCAGTGAGACAGAAAAAAGTGTTCCGTTGTGTCTGCGTAAGTAAGATACCAGGTACTTATACTATTTTATAAAAAGGCATCTAACACAGAAATTATGTGACATTACTAATTAGTATTTAAATGTGTCTCTCTAATTAGATGATGGTATGGCACAAAAAGCCATACCTTTATGATTGTATCATTAAATAAAATATGAATATATCCTACCAATAGTATCCAATAAAAATACTACAAGTGTCCAGTGAAAACCTGTAATTGGCTTTCTGTTCATATAAATTCACCCAATTAAGTTTTTTCAGCTGTTGGTTTTCCTTATAAATAAATAAATAAAAATAAAATATCTTTTAAATGGTGGCAATTCAGCTTTGCACTGACTATAAAAAAACTCTGTCAGATCTTAAAAAAAACAGAAATGTATACGCTAATTTGAACTTTACCTTGTAGAACATAAAAACATATATTTTTACCAAAAAAAATAAAAATCGTACAAACGAATTGACGCCAATATCAACAAAAACACAGAAAAGTAGTCGGTGGCACGAATTTGTGGAGATATCCGAGGTATACTCAATATACCTTCCTTACTCCGATGTTAATCCGATAACGATAAAACTGGGCTACTTGCAACATGTCATTCGCAGAACTAACCCACATTTTATAGATAAAAGTAGGGAGTGACTAAATAATAAATAACTAAATCTAGGTATAGTCAATCGGTTATTTATTTATTTATTTAAATACTTTATTGCACAAAATTTACATAAAAATTGTTATGAGGGCAATCAACTCGGGTGACGAGTAACTTTTCGAGTTCGCAGTTGTACTCGTAGAAGAGATGCGAAAATATATTTTTACTCTATTACGAGTATAGGGTAGAGTTAGGGTGATAGGTGGTAAACGAGATCTAGGGAAACGGTAATAAGAATGTCTCACTATCATTAAGTTCCGCACTAAGATAAGTGAGTTTGCAATTGGTCGACGTATATAGACGACCTAATTTAGCTTTCGCCCGATCTGTCCGGATCGCATCGAGGATTCCAGTCCGCTGGGCAGCGCGTTGGGAATCGAGCTATCCAGTGGTCTGCATCAACTGGTCGAGTGTTTCAATCATTCTGTTTCGTATAAACTTTGTACAGATTTCCTGGGTATCAAATAAAACTAAAAAACCGTCCACCTATCGCCGCAGCCTGAAATGGAATGCCCAACGAACTTGTGTTCCTTACACTTTTCGCTGTATTCGGATCACACGATTCATCTTTGAGTATAACAATATTCGGCTTTGGGTTAAATTGTGCTGATTCGGAATCACCAGCATCAGACAGAAATATCAATAAATGCTATCAGACCCAACTTTTAGATCTGCTTTGAAAGTTACTGGTAAAATAAATCCATCGTTGCACGGAATTCAATCTCGCAGTCGATTGAACGAGAACAATCCCACGAGGCCAACAGGGCTCTATATTCTGTTAAGCTTGACCGTTCGCTGTATCAAGGGAATCCTCTCGCAGCCATTGAATAATGCGCGTTGATTCCTGATGTGATTCCCCTCCTGGGAAGCTTCATTTGCGGATTTGCAATGACTGCTTGTGCGGTGATATCTGTTTACCCTGCTGATGTCCATAACAAACTGACGGTGTTACAATTATAGTGAAACGGGGACTCAAAGATAGTCATCAAATCACAAGAGTTTAAGGGCATTATAAAAACACACGAACACACGTGGCGCATGGGTTCACACAGTCTTCATCAATATTACTCAAATTCATTCAACATTTATGCACAAAATACGACGACCCATAAGGCTAGTCATCTTTGCGTTCAGACATAACAATACCACGGAGTGTAGCTGGGTATCCAAGTAAAGGAAAGTGGTTGAATTTGGTGTGTCTGAGATGAATTTGACGAGAAGAGACGACTACACGGGCTGAATATGATATTTGAATTCAGATATCAAGCAACTTACAAATAGACAGGTGGATGCAGATAGGAGTGTAGGTCACTAGATTGAAATCACCCAATCAAATCAGCAGACCTCCTAACACCAGTTTCTATTCCTATCGATTCTCATACAAATCACAGATGTAAACTCAGTGTAGCACAGATGCTTACAATGTTTAAATCACTCTGCATCTTCAGTCTACACCATACTTTCACCTTTAAGAAGAACTTGAGTTTCCCATTATGCAGGAGTAAAAGTTGTGCATTTTGTCATCACCTCTGTCCGGCCGTACTTTTATACATTTTTTGAACGAAAAAATCCTAACTAAACAATTAGAATTATCATATTGAACAACAACGAATCAAGATAAATCTACTAGCTCATCATATTATATCGAAGTTTGTGCTTCAGGTACGTAGGCTCAGCCGAGCGGAATCAGGCATTGCGCTCGATCGAACCGGCTAGTGTTCAACTGGGACCTATTAGTGACGAGTGTTAACGGGAAATTCAATGCAATTTCAATGTTCGAACACAGTCAGAGTTCCCATTTTTGCGTTCATAAGGATAAGTACCTACAGCTACAGCTTAAAATACTCGTAGTATTTTAATTTTTAAGTGCAAAAACGAGAACAAGACAGAAAATCGTTTGAAGAGGCATTTACCAATAATAGTAAACGCTGTTTTTTTATGAAATATAAGCCGAATAGTAATAACAAATTTCCTATTTATGTTATTTTTTAGGCTATTGTGTTTATTCATTTTAAAGTTCCAAGCTATGTGTGCTACATTAAATGAATGTATGTCTATTTCTGTGTGTTGGTGAACTAAAGCTTTAATCCATTTGCATGTAGGTAAACTGTTCCCGTGTTTCTCGTAAAAGCTCGGGGTTAAACAAATCCTTTTGTGACCACGCAGCCCCTTCAAATAGTTATTGATATGTGACGCTAGTAACTTTTCTTTTCCAAAGAATATCTTAGTTTTTGTTGTGTAATCAATACTCGCTATAAGGTGAAAATAAATTCGATAGTAAACCAACAGGGCTAGAATATACAACTTAACAAATTTTTGTAAGAAATAATATTTAATTCAGTACTACGGATTGAAAAATGGACCAATTGCAAGAACTCAGAGGTCTTGAGCGATGCCGAAGCGAAAATCGCATCAAGCACAAATCCCATCCCACTCATATAATAAAGCCGAAAGTTTGTGAGTTTGTTTAGATCATTGGATGTTTAGATATTTGGATGTTTGTATGTTTGTGTATCAATCACACCTAAACCAGTGAACCGATTTGGATGAAACTTGGTATAGGCATAGATGGATAGTGACCCATGGATAGATAGTGATGGAATATATAGATAGATAGATAGTGTTTATTGTTGAATAGATCAAATTAGTTCTGGTTAGTAGTGTCTTAAATCCTATGTTAGAATAGCAGAGTTAGAATAGCATAGAGGCTATTCAAAATGTTGTTACCACGCGGGCGAAGCCGCGCGCAGAAGCTAGTTACTTTCTATTCCTGTCATCAAGCATCTTGTAACACCAATATCCTGCAATACATCCTATCAGTCGCGATCTACCATCTAGATCTATCTCTCGTGACGTCATGACACTGCAACGTACCGGTTAATTTCCGCGACGGAACGCGGCAAATTGAATCACTGGACCCGTAGTTGGGGAAATTGGGCGTGATCCAATCAGAAGACTGTATAGCGATGATGGGAAATATGAAGATTTTTTTATCGTAAAGTATGGAGTTGTAATTTCAGAGGAACTTATACTCGCAAAAGCGAGGCTAAATTAGTCACAGAGAAATTTCTTTCTTTGTGTATTTTTTAAGCGATCATTGAAGTATTATTGGTATTATTAAAGAATGTCAAAGGAACTGCATTGTTTTACAGCCCGTCGCTCCTTTTTTTGGATATACGAAGTAAACATGAATCCTATTTCCTACGAAAAACCATTAAAGAGGGACTCTAAAATGCTGTATTTAAGCCATGCATGCTGTTTGCCGCATCAAGAAAACATATAGAGCAGAAATTTGAATATTTTTTCTATACTTTCAAGATGATTTTTACGAAGATTTTTATTTTGTTGCCAAAATCAGCAAAAAAAATAGAATCCAGTCATATACAAGTGGCGAATGTTCTCTGAAAACAAGGCCGGAACTCAGCGCGCCTCTATGGAAGCTTTTTGCGAACGCCCGGCAACACTTTGTCGTTCGAAGGTTCTTTTGTTTGAGGCCGTTAGGGAAGGCTCTGTTGACAATGTTCACTCAGCATAAAATGTACAAATATGTTGGCTGAGCAGCTGTTTTTGTGATTTTTTATTTATTACAGGCTTGATATGGCAGTTGAATAAATTGATGGACTTAGGTTTCTTATTTTAGTATATAAGTGACATAAAATGCTCTCGACTAGTATGATCCAGACTCAGAATCTTGAAAATTTCTACGCTTGTCGTTTCGTAACTATGAGTCATCATTGGCCTGCCCTTATCCCGCTCATGCGGGGACGGCACAACATGTTCTCCTCTTCCACTCTCCCCTATCACTCGTCATCTCTGTATCAACTCTTTTCTTTTCTATATCTTCTTTCACACAATCCATCTATATTTTCTTAGGTCTACCTCTACTCACATATCCATCCACATTCATTTCCATCACCCTTTTAGTTACATGACTTTCATCCCTCCGCATTACATGCCCATACCACGCTAACCTATTGTTCCTGAACTTATCAGTAACTGGCGCTACTTTCAGACTTCCCCGAATACATTCATTACTAACCATATCAATTCGCGTCACTCCACACATCCATCTCAGTTTCGTAACTACGAGTAATTAACGTAAATAGTGAAACAAGGTCTTAATTCCAGACCACATTTTTGACTAAAACAAAAGCCGTAAATGCCGTAATCCACACATTCAGATCAGTAAACAACTAGCTCGACTTACACTCCCAATTACAGTCCAAACAATGCGGCCCGCATCACGCCTTTAAATACACGAATAATTATACAAATTAGGTACGCCGCCAATTATCCCCGATAATTAGGGTTGCCAGAGAAATTCGTAGAATTCCTCGTGATGGATACAATTTATAGGGGTGATAATCCACTTTGCCTACTGCGAATTGACAGCCAGTGATGTGTTGAATAATCGATGAGTTCTTTGTGGAATTACTTACTCGTACCATATACAGTTGCCTTCAAAAAGATACTCGTACATACGAATCTATTCTGATATTTTCTTATCAAATTTCTATGGAAAATTTGCAGTAAACAAATACGGTTTTCGAAAAGTTTGCCTTCTCGTGAGTTATATTATACCAGACATTGACATAACTGGTGGTCTAGTAGTAGGTGACCACGTCGACCACGACCCAAAGGCCGCTTCTGCTAGCTAGACCATTCATACTCTCAACAAAATATAAAATTGCATAGAAACATATTAAACATCCTTTCTAAACCCTCAGAGACAAGCATGTAGGTTACAAACCCAATTTATTAATTTACAGTGATTTCCGACCATGGGTATCGTATAAAAAGCCGTTTACGAACCGAGAGAAATTGATTCTATCAAATTGGTTACCGAGATTTAGAAATGCTGTAACCAATTCGATAAGAGGTTTAGAGGAAAGCGGATGAAAGAAAATTTCCCCCCTTATTAGAAGGAAGTATTTTTTCTATAAAAAACGGCAAAGTAGCTTTTACAGCTAAACTTCAAGTTAAGTTATTGTGAGCAAAAATAACTCTAAAATTGATTGATATTGTTGTATAACATTTTGTATTGAGAGGTATTATGAAAAAGATTTAGGATACACACTCTATGAATCAACTAACTTTTTATGTCAAACATAGTAAGCGCAGAAGAATCCATAATCCTACTCTTTTATTGATATATCACTATTCAACTAATTTAAGTATTTTCGTGTTTAAATCACTCCACAACTTGGACCGGTTTAAAGGACTCTTAAAACAGTTGTATATCATGGCTTGCATATAGCCTATCATCATCATCATTGGAAGCTCTAATAATAGCCCACTGCTGGACGTGAGCCTTCCCTCAAACGCCACTCTTCAGCGGATCTCATCCAGGTCTTTCCCTCAATGGCCTGAATGTTATCCACCCAAATAAATAGCAGGAACAAACTTATTCTCGTCTTTTTCTATAGAAATATATGAATGAATAGATAAATTTATAGGTCCTCTTCCTCACCAACCCAATGATCCGACATAGTTCACATTGATTCCATTTCCCGTTACTGTCCACACACGGAAGAAAAGTCCGTGACTAAAATTGCCTGTCATATGTCAATATTGAGGAAGGAAGGCGAAAATACCAGTATTTTTAGCACTTTACAAGCGCGCATTATGTTTGGGCATCGATATCTTTTCGTTTTACCACAAATACCTAGTAGATTGTAGTTTTTATAAAAGTAATTCGATGCCCATCACTTGGATTCTATAACGTTTTACAAGCAACAAATGAAATAAAAATGAAATGAAATGTATTTATTGAAACCTGAAGAATACATATTAACAAAAACATAATTATGAATAATAATATTGTTAACTGAGACATCAGTTTCTCGTCTTATTTCATAGATGGTTACAAAATATTGTTGATGGTTACAATGTTTTAGAAAGATCTTTTGTACTTAGTTTGTTACTGTTCTCTTGTGAGATTAACTTTTGTACACCGCTGTATTTCTGTATTCGACTATCCTGTCCATACAAATCGTTGCCAGGAAGAAATCGCTATTAGCGATATGGCCGCCCATTGTACAATGTCTATTTTTATGTATTCTCTGTATTATGTTTTTGTGTACAATAAAGCGTTTATCTATCTATCTATCTATATATCTTTTGGTGGAGATGACGTCTTATGAATTCATACAGTCGCCGAGCATTAGTCGTGTCAGTGCCGTGGTGGTCAAACCTCACAACAAGTTCTAGAATTTAATTTTTCAGGAATAATAACAGTGATAATAAACGCTAGTCTAAAATTGTAGGTGCAAAATAACGGAACAATCTTAGAAAACACTATGTTACTAGTAAAACTAAGAAAAACTACAGAGAAAATAGATATTTCCTTTTTTAGGTCAATTTGACGCTTGAGGTCGCGATCGGAATTGAAGATCGTCCTTTTATATTTTTGGCACAGTATTCGGGGAAAACCGATTGGCCTTTTACGGTCTATTGTTTATTGTTCGTGTTTTGTTTTCCTAAAAGCAACGACGTCTGATAATGTAATCTTTATACCCTACTAGGGTGCGATTCCATGCAGTGGAGGCCGGAGCGGACTCTAGTGGCGCGTGAATCCTGTCCAATCACAATGTTGGTTGCAAGTTGTACAGTTGTTCCATCTCGCCTAATTGCGTGTAAGCAATACTGGCACTACTGACCGGCCATTCGTTCATGGTGCGTTCACTTTCAACGCTTACGCACACAGAAACAATGTGCATGTCACACACATATATAAAACTAACCCGCCTTCGTGATCTAGAATAACTGACTATAACCTTGTAAGATAAAACTGTTACCTCACGGTGTAACCCTACACACTATACCTAGAGTAGAGTAAAAAGGTCCAAAACGAAAAATCTATTGATGCGCGGCAAGATTCAAAACCACAGTCATAAATTTTTGCAACGTAAACTCATTTCGTTTCATTTATTCTTTGCTAGTATGTATTCGTTTCTAGAATATTTTGAACCATCAAAGACAACCTCGACAATTTAGGTGCCAACATGGTTTCGATTCGCCTCATCAATCATTCATCACGATTATGATAATCGTTTATCAGGGCCGAGTCGTGAAAACGTGAGGATGTTTGTGTCATTGTAGATTTTTGCTTAAAATCAACAAAATACACAATACAAAGCATAACAACTGCCGAAAGAAACACAAAAGAATGGAATTGTAAAATCAATTACAACCGTTTTTATATGCGTTACACTTATGACTAGAATCTAGAGAAAGTAGGGAGTTGTTGCTATAAGCGAGCGAAACGAGGGAGTTACAACTAGAGATGAGTGCGAGGTAGGTAATGTCATTTACTAAATTCTACCGTGTAGGTCAAAGTCCAAATCAAAAAGCATTCATTCAGTAGGACCGCTGGGATCACTTAGAACAAATTTTACTCCTGTTCTTTCGCGACCAATACCGTGAAGAATCAGGGCAACAAACACGGTTTGGGGCCTATCATTCTGTTAGGTGATCCATCTTAAAACAAGTCAAGCTCTAGTGAGGAGCCAGTCAAAGAGCCATGTGGTCAAGCAGGCAGAAATGCTAAAACATCAGCTAATCGTTGTGATCTGTATCTACTAGGCCACTTATTTTAATGAGTCCACTCAATTCAATCAAGTCTCGTAAAGGCGAGATCCATCATGCTGGTTTACGATGACAACTCAATATCAAATTAATTTAGTTGGCTCTTTTCTAAACGCCCGTCAAGGTTTTTTGCTCGTCTATTTAAACGAATTATCGCTAACAACACCTTATTTCTATATTCTCTCAAAAATTCACCTAGGTAGTACAGATCGTTACTCCAGTATAGTTTTACTCGGATCAAAATTCTACGCCTTGAATTAATTAACTAACCAAATATAAAAGAGATCGCGAAATTTTAAGAAAGTCAATGTTTGAATCCAGTCTCAAACATTGCTGTGTTCTTCAGCTATAAATCTTTAAACATCTTTTTTGGGCTTACGTATCATTATAGACATCAAAAATGTCTGAGAATTGAAGATGTCGGCTCTAAGCAAGCAGTACTTAAGATAAGTATGTAGATTTCATACCCAAACCAATTTCCGAATCGTAAGATGAAAGGCATGGTAATAAAACAATTTGCTTGAGTACAGAAGTGTCTTGGTACAGTCAGCGACAAGAGGTGTTTACAAGTTGGATTTCGTTGATACAATTTCTATAAGTAGATAAAAGTAAGTATTTTTATAAAGCAGTAAATAATTCCGAAATTGAAGAACTTGTAGCTGAGCCTAACATCATTGGAGAATATAAATCACATCGACTCCGCTGGTTAGCAACATTGCACTGGTCTTGTGTGCTGCGAAGTTGAGCTTATTTTGTACTCCCCATTCCACCACTGACTCCAGGGTTGAGTTGGCCGCTTCCTCTATCCAGCCGATGGTGTGCCCAGTGAACACCAGAACCACGTCATCTGCGAACGCTTGACAGTATGCTCCCTCTTCTTCCAGTTTGTGCAACAACGGGTCTAGGATGGTGTTCCAAAAGGTCGGTCCTCCGATTGAACCTTGGACGCAACGTGGTTTCCCTTTGACTTGTTGCCCTGGCGTAGTTGACCATGATCTTGAGGGTCACGTTCTGCGTATGGGGAACGAGCGAAGTGTCGCGATCCGGGGCCGTCCGGTCGGCCGTACGCCGGTTGGTCGCCCTAAGTACCGATGGAATGACCGGACGGAGGCTGATCTGCGGGACCTACAATCCGACAATTAGCAAGAAACTGGTTTGTACAGAAAAAAGAGGCGAGTTCTCGTAGGCCAAGGCTCACTTTGGGTCACTGCGCCAAAGGAGTAAGTAAGTATTTATCAGTCACCCTATATCTTCAAAGAATCTGGAATACATAAATCTACCGCGCCTCGGGGATACAGTCGTGATCATGTTTGTTTTTTATCGGTCATGTGGTTCCCATAACACAAGCTCTGCTTACTTTGTCGGTGTAGATGCGAAATGTTCAGCGTTATTTATTATCCGAAAAGCGAATTGATACAGAGTAGGTATAAAATAAAAGTTTGTTCCATAAAATAAAATTGCGAACACGATCGTGCGATTGACAGGGATTTCATTTAAGTTACTTGGTAATATTTAAAAGAAGCTGTCGCTGGCAAAGCGATTCACTTTGGTAACTGATATTTAGAAAGGTAATCATGTTAGGCCTTAAAGTCGGTGAAGGATTGTGTTCTGCGCCTTAAGGTCGGTAAGGGATTGTTTTGCTATAAATACTGAATTTTTACCGTCTGCCCCCACCAAGTGCCCCCCACGCGGTGGCATACGGTAACACTTATGGCTATCTACCCCCACATATGGAAAATAGAGGCACACAGTAATAAAATATACTTACTTGCTCAGCTTCCCGCGTCTGTATTTCCGCTGAGCTACGACCCTGTTGTTTTTAAGAAGAGAGTTAATAGGCACCTTCTGGGTAGGCTCACTCCATCGTAGACCTCATTCTTGCCTATGTAAGTTTCGAGGTCAAGAGTCGACCCATTCATCACATAAAAAAAAACTTGTATTTTTAGGAAACTACGATTATTCATTTAAGTAATCTTTTTTTTTTTTAATGTAGCTGAACTGCGCATCTGATTTAAAATTGCGAATTTCAATTTTGGAACAGCCAGCATTTCGAAACAGTAATTAATTTCCGAAGGTATCCGAACGTTACATTCCATTTTACGAATGGACATTTCCCAATTTAAACTTCGACCAATCAGCGGGATTATTCCAGTAATAACTGGTCGAAACCAGTTTAGGTGGTTAATTATTCGCTCTAAATGAATGGATTTACTTGCTGAACTCAACAGAGCAACAAAAGAGCATAATATTTGGCCTAAATTCTTCCACTTTGTGAAATGAAAGAGGTTGGAATAATAAATTGCTTGAAAGCAGGAAATGATTTCGTTATTTGCTTTTAACTCGGCTTTTTGGGTTTACAAAGCAGTTGTGTAACAATCGTTTTTATCGCCATTTGACAAACTCATATATTTAACCCTTCTGCTTGCTGCTTACATTAATGTTACAATTTACGATTAGGTGAAGAGCAAGCGAATTATAACCATTGTTTCCCATTGTTGAGTGTATGCCGCATGGCCTATCCTCATACTTACTTTTAATTAGTTTTTATTTCATTTTTGCATTGTAATATTGTAAACTAGCTTGCGTGCGGCTTCGCCCGCGTGGTACCAACATTTTGAATAGCCTATATTCTATTCCAGGTCACTATCTACGCCTATTCCCAGTTTCATCCAAATCGGTTCACTGGTTTAGGCGTGATTGAAACACAAACATCAACATATCCAAACATCTAAACAAACTGAGTGGGATACCTCTCCTATTTAAACATCCATTGCGAATACAACAGTCTAAATTAAGGTTTCTACATTTTTTTCGTCTAGTCCCCGAATAAAAAAAGTTAACTTTTTAAATAAATAATGACGGATCACTACCATCCAGCATATGAGTCTTTTGTTACATCATATGCAACTAAAACATTCCCAACCACACCAATATATACTTTTAGGTATACTTACTAGGAGGTAATATAATGGCTTGTACGTCGAGTTTGTACGTAAGCAAAGCCGCGGGCCTTAAGCCAGTGCAAACGTAATTTCTCGGAAGCTCATCGCAATATTGCAAGACGTTTTGATTAAAACGGGAACGTGTAAGGACCTGGGATAGGAGTAGCAGGGTTATTGCGAAGCGGGATCAAGGACTTAGGTGCAATGCATAGATCCGAGCCAATGCAGAGACGTGACGAGATAAACTTTAATAAGAAATAACACTTTTTAAAAGCACCTGACATTTTATAATCAAAATTTGAAATCTTCTTCTTCATATCGTCGATTTATAGGGTTGGCCTGGGATGATTTGACTCTACAAGTACAGAAAAGACATCCCACTAATATAATCCCACTCAAGAGTTTGTTTAGATGTTTGTAACTGATAAGTTGAGGAGCAATAGGTTAGCGTGGTATGGGCATGTAATGCGGAGGGATGAATGTGAATGGATATGTGAGTAGAGGTAGACCTAAGAAAAGATGGATGGATTGTGTGAAAGAAGATATAGAAAAGAAAGGAGTTGATACAGAGATGACGAGTGATAGGGGAGAGTGGAAGAGGAGAACATGTTGTTCCGACCCCGCATGAGCGGGATGAGGGCAAGCCAATGATGATGATGAGTTTGTTTAGATGTATATCTATCTATATATGATATTTAGATGTTTGTACATTTGTGTTTCAATCACGCCTAAACCAGTGAATCGATTTGGATGAAACTTGGAATAGGCGTAGATAGTGATGTGGAATAGCATATAGGCTATTCAAAATGTTGGTACCACGCAGGCGTAGCCGCGTGCAGAAGCTAGTGATCAATATAATGTAAAGCTAACCAAAACGCAAGTTTGTTTAAGAGATCAAATGTAGTAACCTTCTTGGATCAAATTGGCGACATTTTGGAGAAGGGCCAGGTCAAAAGTACCCTAAACCGACGAGCATGTATGAAGAATGTAATGAGAGTGAATGAGGCAAAAGTTGTGTGTCAGGATCGTAGCGACTGGAGATCCGTGGTCTCTGCCTACCCCTTTGGGAAAGAGGCGTGACTTTATCTATGTATCAAATGTAGTTTTTTATAAAATGTGATAAATATTGCTTGATATTTCACAGCCATCCTGTTCGCCATAAACTGTCTTGTATTCTAATTGCAAGAATTTCAAGCAGCACACTTAATTTTCAAGTGTATCCAAGCATCTCACTTACTTTCAAGCTTTCAATCTATATTCACAGCTAAAGTTATAAAAGTCAATACGTGTTCTGACTTTTCAAAAGTTTTGCAGAATTAAGATTTTATTTCTGCAAAACAGAAACCGTATAACTTGTATGCTTTTAGACAAGGACCAGACCAAAACCTTTTTATGCGACGATAAAAAGTGCAATACTTGAGATACTTTTTCGTTTTTTTTTTATGTTGGACATTTCACCCAGCATCATGTAACCCCAAACTAAGCAAAGCTTGTACTATGGGAACCAGATAACTGATATTCTACTTAAATACTTTTTGTTTGTAAATACATACATATTATACATACATAGTAACACCCAGACCCGAGATAAATATTTGCAGATCATACAAACATTTATCCGATCCGGGATCGAACCCGCAACCTTCTGCGTCCCAAGCGGGCTTTCACCCACTGCGCCACAGAGGTCGTCATTGAGAAATGAAACAAAATGAGCATTACACAAATGCTTTCTTTTTGTGTCAAAGATAAGAAAATTATCCGTGTTTAGGAACAGACTTTGAGTGTAAGACCCCTCGCAGACTACAGACTTTCTATCGGCCGATAGTTGAGATGCAATATACTTCGGCTCGTAATGAGTATGGAGAAATATAGCCCGTCTCAACTATCAGCCGATAGAAAGTCTGTAGTCTGCGAGGGGTCTAAAATAACAATTTCAGAGTTTTGTTCATCTTATTTGTATCATGAATAAAATATCATTGAATTTATTCACAATTGCGTGAACACTTGAATAAAGATAGTGCATAACTTGATATGAATTTATCTATACTAATATTATAAAGAGGAAAGATTTGTTTGTTTGTTTGAATAGGCTCCGAAACTACTGGACCAATTTGAACAATTCTTTCAATAATAGAATCCCACATTATCCCCGATGAACATAGGCTATATTTTATCCCGGGGAAGTGAAGTTTTCCCGAGGGAGCGCGGGTAACATCGCGGCGGACAGCTAGTCTTAATATATTACTATTTACTTAAAAATCCCAAGGTAAATAGCGTCCTGAACAGCAATAACATAGCGTGTCACATTACGAACTCAGGACGCTGGACGGCATGATAAATCATATAAATAATATAGTGATTTAGAACTTACAAATATCATACAATGAATGACGGCCTCAATCATAACTGCTTCTATTTTAAGAGAACCGCGACTTAGAAGCTAAGAACGTAGGTAAACACCTGAAAGTTTCTTACCCACTCAGCCAAACTTCCAGCCAAAGTACGCAAAGGGCCCAATCTCGCACAAGAACTTACCTGTGAATAGAAAAGAGGTTTAGTTTTAACAAACTAAGCGACCGTGAAACTTTAGATTTCGGTACAAACTCCTGAATAAGCCGGGAGTATTTCTGCGTGGAAATATTTTAGTAGGCTCTTGGAGTTGAGAATTGAGAACAAAATTAATATTTAGTAGGTGGCCCTGTTAAGTTCGAATGAGTAAGTGGCCAACTCTAGTGACGGAATTTTTAGGCCTATGAATACATACAATGAAACAATGTTAATCTTAACTATCTACAAAAAAAGAGCCGTGTTGGCCGAATGGGGTTGTACCTCAACTTTCAATCCGAAGGTCGTGGGATCGAATCCCGGCCGTGCATCAATGGATTTTGCGTTTCGTTAAATTTATATGCGCTTTAACACGAGCTCTGAACGGTGAAGGAAAACATCGTGAGGAAACCAGTTAGTATTCTTATAGGCGGCGATGGGCTTGCAACCTGTCACGTATGGAATACTAACTTCTGCGAGATCTGGGCATGTATCAAATATGTATTTGTACATGCCTCTGACTACCCCGTTAGACATATTCAAAGGATCTGGAATATAAAAGATTTGAGAGAATGTCTACCGCGACTCGGGGATACAGTCGTGACCCTGGTTTTTTTTATCTACACAAAAAAGTAGCATGTTGTGTGATGCAATCTACACGGCCTTTAAAGAAATCTGTAACACACATACAGAGTTACTTTCACATTTATAATATCAAAGAATCTGATAGGATTTTCACAGAGATTACAGATAAGCCTTTTTTCGTTTGCCCATCACGCGGAATGCCGAAAATAATATTATTTACGTCAAACATCCGCATAAACTATCCCCGGACTCACAAATAGAGATGTGCCATTGCCGAGTTTTATTACTTCAACGTTACTGCATTTCGTCAATAAACAAGATAAAAAAACTGTCAACAGATTTCCAATGGTTTTTTTAATTTTTAAGGCCAGGTACTCCTGCAGCAGTAGACTGTTAGCGCTGTCCGCCGCGCTCTTGCATTTTGTAGATATTTAAACATAGTGATTATAAAAATAACTTTATCAAGCCAAACTCTGCGAATTTGTTTAGAAATCATTCTATTCTTTAGTTTAGTACAAAAAACAAATGTAAAATATCAGTCGTTCAGTCACAATATTGAAAAAACGTAAGAAAAGGGGTAACTTTGGGGCATTTTTCAGTAAGTTAAGTTTATTAAATCTTGTAACTGACTGCGACTTTGACTAGATTATATCCTTAAGTAATATATATATTTTTTACCGACTTCTAAACTCGGATTGCGTTACCGCTCGGCCACGGAACTCGTCGCGATCGAAATATTTGATAAGCTCATATTTATCGGTTTATGGTCAATTCCTCGTATATATGAAATTAACCAGTGGAAACCTGTTGACGACCTAACGGTTATATCATCTTTTTTTATCTTCAATCTAATATATTACGTTGAACTATTGTTTCTTGTCAACCTTTTCGGAAATTGCTGCATTGTGAGATGCGAAGACGTTGGATTTATAAGGTTAATTTTAACATGTTTTTTTCGTTGGATAAAAACTGTTGATTCGTTGACAAAAATAAAGTTTTGCGAGTTGGAGAGATATTCAATTTGTTAATGTAACATTTCAACGGTATTTTTTCGTTGGGAGAAAAACAGTTGTTTCGTTGACGAAAAATAGCAGTTAATAAAACAGTTTATTGATTTAACGGCTACCTTTGCTCCCAGATCGAGCCAGATAAACCGATGGGCGGGTTCCGATGTTTCGATTCGCTAGGTTGTTCAATCCTTGTAAAATTGTTGTGGCTCACAAAGGGACCGCACAGGTATGTCATGTTTCATGTTGTACAAAGGATAATTTGCCAGGAGCTCGAATGAAAGTCTCTGTGAAAGCTCGTATTTTTTTACCTTCGTTGGTTTTGAATGGCGTTATAAAAATAAATAATGATGGAAACACACAGCATCTAGCCTAAAAGTAATGAGCTAGTATAACACTAGCGATTGTTTTTTTTTTTGTGACAAATAATGTAAGTAAGAACAGTATTAGTGTAGCGGCACACCAGTTGAACTAAAAGGGTGATGATAATGAATGTGGATGGATATTTGAGTAGAGGTAGACCTAAGAAAAGATGGATGGATCGTGTGAAAGAAGATATGGGTAAGAAATGAGTGGATGTGGAGATGACGAGTGATAGAAGAGAGTGGAGAAAGAGAACATATTGTGCCGACCCCGCATAAGCGGGATAAGGCCAGGCCAATGATGATGACACCAGTTGAACCTGATGTACGTATGACAGTACGCGCCGTACGCGCCGCAGTAAATTTTCTATACAAAAAATACTGATGACTTCAGAAAATGCGGCTCGCTTCTGACGTCAGCAGCATTTTCTCTATTGAACTGACAGTTCGGGGCTTACGGCTCCGCTGCACTGTGCGAGTACGAGCACCCTTATAGTTCGGCGGCTAAAGTTCAGCGGCTAAATTTTGACGTGACAACGTCTTATAATTCGATAAAGCCGGCTGCACGCACGAAAAAATGCGGCGTTACCTCGGTTCCATGTAAGGCTTGAAGTGCAAGCGAGAGCGCGGAACGAGCGACAAAGAAGCACAAACGTTGTCACGTTCAACTATCGTCAGTAAACCGACTTTACAGACAACCAATTTTTTGGTCGTATTTTCGAGCGCGAAAACACGACGTAACTTTCGGCTGATGTGTCATAGGGATCTTGAAAAAGACAAAGAGTAGTCAACCGAACGATCGGCGCCGTACGTTCCGCATAACACAATGTTTACACTGAAAAGAGCATCTCATATTGTACAGAAAATAACCAGTCCTATTACGTACATTAATGACAGACATTTTGATACACTTTTCAATTTTCACAACTCAAGAGATAATGGAAATTAATGCTCCATTTTAATCCCATATTTCATAGAGGGGAAACTCTACGCTTTAATATAAACCTTATTATTTAGGCCTACAGTTGGTTTTGGTGTGTTTAGTGAGTGTGAGATTAGGAGTGTCTGTATAAAAATATACTCTATGATGTAATGTTAGAGTTGTTTTTAGTACGGCAAAATGTATAAATAGGCCAGGAAACATATTTGGGTCACTGTCACACCTGCGCCATTTTATAACGTGAATAATTCTCAGTTTCACGGCTTTTTTTATTTATAAATGTGGAATATGCGTTTGTATCATAAATACTGCAGTTAGTGCGATAAAACTTTATTTATTGTGTTGTTAGAGAAAATAGAAAACATTTATTTCTGTTATTTCATCTGTTGTCATGTGACAGGTATTTAAATCAACCAATAAAAACGTTTGTGGATGACGTGATATTATTTTCGCTATTATATTGGTACTGTATCCCCAATTCACGGTACACATTCTCTCGGATCTTTTTGTAGACCAGATCGTTTGATGACGTCTAATGGAGTAGTCAGAGGCTATCAACACGGCTTTACTGGGTGTAAATAACATGCAGAATTCTCCATAATTACGGAAACATGTGTCAACAGCGCAAGTATGAAGTAGGTCAGTCAACGGCTCATCTAATCAAAGCACCCATCACCCATCATCACTTGCAGCCTTTTTCATCCCACTGCTGGGCATAGGCCTCTCTTCGCTCTTGCCAACCCTCCCTATATTGCGCTAGTCTGACCCATGTTCGACCTGCTGTTTTTATTATGACGTCAACCCATCTAGCTGCGACCTACTCGTCTATAGCCCTCCTGCGTCTGGCCAACTGTCCTGCCCAACTCCACTTGAGCCCCAATATTCGCTTGCTGACATCCTAGACATACCTAGTAACTACCTACTTACAACTTTCAATATTATTCATACACCTGTAAAGGTAAGTTTTAGTAGGGCAACTATAATATTATGTTCAGTATATTATTTAAATAAGACCATAATTATGTAACCTAAAACTTTGTGAATAAAATTATTATGATTATTATTATGATTATGATCGCTTACTTTAGCACCCATACCCAGGTTTAAAGAAGCGTACATGTTTCTTTTGAGAGTTTACCACGAATCGACTCTGTTGACAGTAAATATTGATAGAGCCTTCAACGGTGGCGAAGTGGCATTTATACCGAGATCTGGAATAAACTCGAGATTTACAAGAGCCGACGTTCCCCTATCAATATTTATTGTGTATTCTGAGAAGCTAGCTTTGGCACGGAATTATCAATATTTAGAAATTATTAATCTGTTAATTAGAGCCTTGAACTGATTCACACGCTTAAAATTTTATGAAACCAACCACTATTGATAGTGAAAAAAAAAAAAAACAGGGTCACGACTGTATCCCCAAGGCACGGTAGACATTCTCTAAGATCTTTTATTGATAGTGAATGAGGCGAAAAATATATTCAATGAAATTAAGGTCACAAGGTGGACTCTGCCTACCCCTGCGAGAATAAGGCTTCATTTTGTTACCAATTGGTAACTCTCTTAGTAAGGTTTGAACTGCAGGGTCTAACCAGTTGGTGACGCTGACCGTACAACTGTTGTTGTTTGATTTAAGTACTGCATATCCATATTTTTCCCACGGCATTTTATCTCAAATCTTTACCCAGCTTTAGATCTTTAGTGTTTTTTTCTGTTCTAGCACCTTTCACTTGCTACACACGCTACGAGCCGTAGCCGTTCCGCTCGCTACGCACGTAGAAAAGTAAGTGCTACGCCGTAGCAATTCACTTTGAGATGAGGCTCTCACGCCATTTTCAATAAACTTTATTTTTATAAGGGAATCTGTAATTTTGCTTTTTTTATGCCTAAAGAGCACTCAGAGTGCTGTTTAAATGCTGTATGAATGTTTTGTATTCTATGTAAACCCTGAACTACACTAACTTAAATGCAACGTGAGTTCGTATATATGTAGATAGATAATAACCAGATAAATTCTATACAGTATCCATTTTGATTTGTAATAATGCTGGACAATTTCACACAGCATCATCTAGCCCCAAACTAAGCATAGTTTGTACTATGGGAACCAGAGAACTGATATACTACTTTATATACTTTTTGTTTGTAAATACATACATATATATTGTATAGTATGTATGTATTTACAAACAAAAAAGTATATAAGTAGTATATCAGTTATCTGGTTCCCATAGTACAAGCTTTGCTTAGTTTGGGGCTAGATGATGCTGTGTGAAATGTCCAGCATTATTTATTTATTTTCATCTCGGTCCGTTTAATATTATGTAACTATCGAAAGACAATTGAGGTAAATTATCTTAAGCAAACATGAAATGTATTTTTCTCCTTTTTCCAATTTATTTTCACCCATTATGGTAATTGGTCTGTGTTTTTTTCTTTTGTGTTTCTCATCGGACAATGGTTCTTGTTATTTTTTCGACGCGTAAACGAAAGCGTATTGTTGCAAAGGCTTTATGTTTCAAATAATATTGGTTTTCACTTTATTTTAACCATTTGTTGCCAAACAAAAATATTTAGAATATATTATTGTTGTTTTATAATGATGCCTCGTGTTTTGTTATATTAACAAAGTTCAAATTTAAATTTCAAATTATGTTTGATGTTAGTAGGAAGGAAACGAGAGATGGTTTTTAAATCGTAGGTACGTGCTTCTCACCGCCGAAGCGCTCGTGGCCGGGCGCCCGTTCTTGATAGATCGTCAAAGTTAAGCAACGTTCCAAACGGTACGTAGGTGGATGCTTCCGTGCTTCGGAGGGCACGTTAAATTGTCGGTCCCGGCTATACTGGCAAACTGACGGCTGAACGGCGCAGGGCAGTAATAATGTAGGATGATCCGCGCGCACGCAGAAGCGCTCGTGGTCGTGCTTGCTTAGTCGTTCTTGATAGATCGTCGAAGTTAAGCAACGTTCGAAACGGTCTGTAAGTGGATGGGTGACCCCCAGTGGCATTTTCATCTGAGCGCTTCCGTGCTTCGGAGGGCACGTTAAACTGTCGGTCCCGGCTATTTTAAGTCGTTAAGCCATGACGGAGGCCTTAAGGCAGCCTAAAAACTCCGTCACCAGAGTTGGCCACTGACTCATACGAACTTACTTTTACGCGCGCACGCCGCGACGCATCGAATTCGCATCGGTTCGCTTCTCAATCGCATTCGCGTTATGTCGCCCTCGTAAGACGCAGAAGCGAGCGCTCCCTGATATTTCTGAATTTCTTACACATTTTCCCCTTATCTTGCGCTATACATCACGCACCCTATGTCGGCTAATTAACTTCTTTGCTGTCTACCGTCCCTTGATTAACTGCTAATGGAAGTTGCTATTTATTTATTCATTTATTACCTGCGATATACACGAAGCAATCTTTTCATCTTCTCTCAAACAGTGAGAGAGCAAAGCCACAAACAAAAAACAGACAATTCTGTAAAGTTTTGTTTCAATCCTTTCCTAATCCTTCTTTAAGGGCGCCAAAGTGAGCAGTAAATGTTTTATACACTAAGGGCCTTACAAATAAACGTGGTTATGCCACATTATTCCTAGTAGAACCTAAAAATTTGCATACACATTCTTATACAGGGTTATTTGTAAAATACCGGTAGCCTCTCAGGACTGTATTACTATCATCACAATCAAAAACTTTTGTTCTATGACTTTTAAAAATTCATCATTATTTTTGTTCATCAGATTTTCATACAAATATAAAAAAAATAATTGAACGCTCTAAATGTTACGAAGTCTCATCATCATTGGCCTGCCCTTATCCCGCTCATGCGGGGTCGGCACAACATGTTCTCCTCTTCCACTCTCCCCTATCACTCGTCATCTCTGTATCAACTCCTTTCTTTTCCATATCTTCTTTCACACAATCCATCCATCTTTTCTTAGGTCTACCTCTACTCACATATCCATTCACATTCATTTCCATCACCCTTTTAGTAACATGACTTTCATCCCTCCGCATTACATGCCCATACCACGCTAACCTATTGCTCCTCAATTTTTCAGTCACCGGCGCTACTTTCAGACTTCCCCTAATATATTCATTCCTCACCTTATCCATTCGCGTCACTCCGCACATCCATATGTTCCATATGTTATATCAAATGTTACGAAGTCTATGCGAAGCAAAAAAAAGCGATACTACAGCGAGGGGAGCGGAGTTAGGGCGGCGGGGGCCGAAATGTGTTAGATAGGACAATGTGTTAGATGGGACAACGAAATTTTGAAGGTTTGTTTTTGGTAAATGTATTATGTTTTGTAAAAAGTTATAGAAAATAAGTTGTTGTTTATGATGATAGTAATACAGTCCTGAGAGGTTACTAGTGTTTTACAAATAACCCTGTATAGTTCATACCTGGAATAACTTTACACCACGCTTGTAAGGTCGTAATGCTCTGCCTTATAATAAGTTAGATTTGACCATAAGTCTAGTACTACTCTAAATATTGATAAGATAGACCATTACAATAAATTAAATAACTAAATGTGTAGATGTGTGTAGTACGTGCACGTTGTTTCTGTGTGCGTAAGCGTTGGAACGCTCCGTGGACGAATGAGCGCTCAGTGTTGCTTACGCATACAGATACCTGCATACACACAACACCAATCCGCAGTCGTAACATAGAACAACTACCTTCTCTCGCTCTTGAATAGCGGTTATTTAATTCCAACGTGTGTGAGCAGTTATCCAATTGAACTGTAATGAATACGGACGCCGAAGTGGTTGGTCTCGTAATCCTTATAATTGGTCGCTTATATCACATACGAAGGATAGCTTTGTCACTGTGTAATTTTGATTGAAAAAAAAAAAACATTTTCAGGATAAAAGGTACAGTTAGAGGAGAAGAAAGAGTTTTTTCATCCCATCTATTCGAAAAGGACGACTTGGTTCGCCTTTATGTGCACCCAAAGGTGGTGTTTTCTATAAGAAACTTTGAGCGGGCAGTAATGAGTTTTTATTCCTCTTTAAGTGCGCCGCAATTATCTTTGCCGCGCACTTTTTGAATTTGGAACATCTTAGTGTTCAGCGCCAAAGAATTCGAACGCAATTTTTTTAAATAAAGACTGGCTTGACTTCTGAATAAAAAAAAAAACAAACAAAAAACGCGCGAACTACAGCCCGCGTTTTCGTCAATTTTCACGGATTGTTAGAAATTCATGGTTTTAAATATAAGTTTTTAGTTGTTTTATTATTAAATACGATTTAATTTTAATTTAGTTGCCTTTTATTTTCTCATAGAGGGTGATGAAAAGTAGAGTGTATCACTCGGGCGCAAAATATATTTTTAGCTCGGGCGCAGTACTTTGAATCCCTCGCTATGTTCAGGATTCTACTAAAGAATCCCTCGCTACGCTCGGGATTCTACTCTAGAATCCCTCACTTCGCTCTGGATTCAAAAAAACGCCCTCGCCGTAAAAATATTATTTTGCTCCCTTATGATACAATCTACTATTCTTTCTCAGCCAGAGGAAATACCTTAGATTAGATGAAGATAATAAAAAAACTTTGGGATTCTTTTGAGAACATTATTATGAAACACAACAAAAATTGAGAAATGAAATACCTTATCAAAATTTTCGATTCCGACAGGATTCCAACCCGCAGCGATCAGACGATCCTCCTAAAGCGGGAGTGCCTTACCGCTCGGCCACGGAATCCTTAACGTCGCAATCGAAATTTTCGATATGCTCATATTAATCGGTTAAGCACCGGTACGTGCCATCTACTCGTTTCACTCAGTGAACTCATGCTCATTGCTCGAAGTTACATTCAGAATCAAATGACGAAGAGATGTCGCATTAGCTAAATCTATAACAAAAATTGGCTCGGTACTTTTTCTAGAACCTTCAGCAAAGATGGATGACATTAAAACGGAAACTACATGAGAAAGCAAGCTGATAAACTCATATAATGTGATATGAACACAACGATAGGAAAATCTACACGATCTGCTTATAAGAGTTGAAGTAAGCCAGCTGTTCAACTTAAGCTGGACTTAGACCAGTCAGATAACACCGGTTAAGTCCAGGCCAATCCGGCTCAAACAGGTTGCCACAGAAAACCCGAGAAAATGGAGGGTATTTAACGTTTCATTTCAGGTGCTAAGAGGTTTGATTAGTGACTTTTAATTTAAACCAATCGAAAGAGAGAGTTTTGTTAGATCAATGTAGCGTTGTTTTTGAAAGTAGCATCCATAATATTTTCTATACGATATGTCCTCTTCTACTTCAGGCCTTTTCCCATCTTTATTTGGGGTCGGCTCTCCTAATCGTTCTTCTCCAAAGATGTCTTTTCTGGGTCAGCGGGTCCACTTCGTTAGTTTTTATGTCTTTCTTTATTACAGACATCCATGTGAGTCGGGGTCTTCCGCGCTGTTTTGGTCCTAAAAGTAAGTAAGTTCGTATGAGTCAGTGGCCAACTCTGGTGACGGAGTTTTTAGGCCGCCTTAAGGCCTCCGTCATGGCTTAACGACTTAAATAGCCGGGACCGACAATTTAACGTGCTCTCCGAAGCACGGAAGCGCTCAGATGAAAATTCCACTGGCGGTCACCCATCCACTAACAGACCGTTTCGAACGTTGCTTAACTTCGACGATCTATTTGTTTTGGTCCTGACTTGTTGTCAATCACTTTCCTGGTCATGTGATCCGCCGGCCTCCTCATGACATGACCATACCACCGCAGTCGTGTTTCTACGATAAGTCCGTTTAGCTATATTATTATCGTACATTCAAACACACAAGCTCATCGTGAGTATCACAAGAACTGTTGAACGATGAACTGTCAATATGGGATCAGTAGAAAAAATAAATAAAATAAATTTGAACTCTAAATAACTGTACCAAGGGTCCATTTTCCCGTACGCCTCCACAGTTCGCAGAATTCAATTGCCAGACACTCGTTTAGAAAGGTAGTGAATGAATATTACAAAAGCTTACATTAGATATGAAAGCGGAACGCTATGTCAGCATATTACACAAACGCAATGGAAACAGCCACGGCAAAAAGCACTTTAAAACCACATCAAAGGATACATTTTCACATGTGAACAACAGTCATTAGGGAAGCTTTGATTAGTCGGCTGACGGTTCGTCCTTGCTCTGTTTTGCGCCTTTGTTAACCCTAATAATTGTTTACAGCCAAATGATTCCCGCACTTAATACTAAATTGATAAGGTTGCGAATAAAATGGAGTGTAAAATGGAGGGTTATGTAAAGAGTACTTTGAGGTCGTAATAAAGGTAGAAATCTCAACGTAAATGAAATGAAACTGGAATTCTGGTACGCGTTTTATGATACTTAAAGTTATATTTTTAACTCTCGACACAAAAAGAGGGATGTACGATTTCGATTTCGTCTTTTTAGTTTGAAAGGTGGCTTTATCGAGTTTGTTTTGATTCGTTAATCTGTCATCGATAAAAAGTTTTGGTATAAAAACCTCGCGCGACCATCGCGCTGTCCCTTATTTTCATTAGAAATAATACATTTAATATTTTGCTCAAATTTCGATACGATGCGCGCGTTGTCTAGAACATCCGCTGTATTTCTAAATATGAGTTGTAATGGCCAAAGTTCAAGACATCTGCCAAGGACGTCAAACAATAAAAACATTTTTTTCCAATACTTTTATTGCCAATCAGATACGAAGCGTCTGGTGATTCAATATAGCAGCGACCACGTGGCAACTCGTTTATATTGTGATGTAATAAACAATGATTGCATGACGACATTGATCTATAGCTTACCGAAAGCAAGAGTCAAATCATCAACATCTTCAGAGCTTGTACTTGTAACTATTTTGCTTAAATTAGAAAATATTAGAAAACAAAGACCACGAGGCAGACCACCCGCCCGATGATCGGATGACATCGTTCATGTAGCTGGGAAAGCGTGGGAAGGACTGCACAGGACCGAAAAGAGTGGCATGATAGAGAGGAAGCCTATACTCAGTTATAGTGGGTGCAACCGGGCTGAATAGATAGATGTGGTTAAAGATGTTTATTTCTCAAAGGACATGGTTCACTTAAAGAGAAACTAAATTTTTACTTAAGCTAGTACATAATTGTACTGGTTGAAGACCAGCAATATAATATATAACGTATCCACTTTCTACAATTTTTTAAACTATATCTATATTCTTTAGAACATAATCCTTTAATCTTTTTTTAAAAACAACCATACTTGTTGCTTCTTTAACATTCTTAGGCAGATTATTATGTAGTTGTGCTCCTTCAAAGGTTAAGTTATGCTTTCCATAATTTGTTCTAGGCGATGACAATGCTAAGTTTTTTGAGTTTCTTGTATTATAATTATGTATTTGATTTTTTCTTGTGAATGTTATGTCAGTGTGTATATCTTTGTTGATGATCTTTTGTATCAAACAGCAGGTGTTGTAAGTATAGATTTGTTTCAAACTCATTAGTTGTGTTTCTTTGTAGAGCTTTTGAGATGGTGTAAAGAAGTCATAGTTAAAAAGGACTTTTATGATTTTGTTTTGTGCTGTTTGTAGTTCTATTAGGTGTGATTTGGCTGCAGTTCCCCATATTTCAATTAAATATTCTAATTTTGATTTTACAAGAGAGTTGTAAATCAGGATCCTGACATTTTTTGGAAAACATTTAATTACTGGTCGGAGCATCCCCATCAGTGATGATATTTTAGATCTCAGTTTATCTATATGTGGTTTCCAAGTTAGGCGCTCATCTACTATGAGTCCCAAGTATTTTTCAGTATCACATTGTTTTAGAGTTTCACCATTTAATGTTAGAGGAGTGTAGCTATCTAAGATCTTATTTTTTGCCTTAAAAATTATATATGATGTTTTAGAGGCATTAACTGTAAGTAGGTTCTGTTGAAACCATATGTTTATTAAAGCCAAGTCTTTCTGCGTTTTATTAACAACATCACCGATTGAATCTCCATAATAGAATAAACAAGTGTCGTCAGCGTACAACAATATTTGTCCATATAGACCTGCTTCGTAAATGTTATTTATATAAATGAGGAACAGTAGCGGTCCCAGAATAGATCCCTGTGGGACGCCGCATGTGATTGTTCGAGCGACACTTTGATGTTCATTTATTTTTACAATTTGTTGTCTATTTGTAAGGTATGATTCAAACAATTCGTAAGCAGAACCTGTTATTCCGATATGCTGGAGTTTATTGAGAAGCAACTGATGACTTACAGTATCGAACGCTTTTTTCAAGTCTATTAGAACACCGAGAGCTATCATTTTGTTATCAATATGGTTTTTGATCTTTGTTATTAGGTCTATTGTAGCAGACAGTGTACTAGATTTCGGTCGGAAACCATACTGATATTTGTAGATAAAATCTTTGGATGTTAGGTAGTTGTCTAACCTATTGTACATTACTTTCTCATATATTTTTGAAATGATGGGAAGTACAGAGATAGGTCTGTAATTATTTGGGTCTTGTTTATTACCGGCTTTATGTATAGGAGTCACTTTAGCTATTTTAAGGCTGTCAGGAAAGTATCCGGTTTCAAGGCAGGTATTTATGCAGTTCGTTAAGTTATCTAAGATTATTTGTTTACTTGATTTAATTATTTTGGTAGTAATACCGTCTAGGCCTTTGCTGACATTAACATCTAATTTATCAATTATTTTGGATACTTCGTCGCTTGTGCAAGGAAGAAGTCTACATAGCATTTCTGTTTCGTTAGTATCAGGTGATTGCATATTTGGTTGAAGATTGTGGTATTTTAGTGGAATTTCCTTTGATAGTGTTGAGCCTATTGAGGAAAAAAAAGCGTTAAAGCAATTACAAATCTCGTTTTCGTTACTCAAAAATATGCCTGATGATGGATCTATTAGATTTGGAGGAGCAGAACTATTCTTAACTTTGTTTTTAGAGATTGTATTTATTAAGTTCCACAGCTTCTTAGGTTGTTTTTTACAATTATCAAATGACTTAGTGTAGTATTTGCTCTTGCAAGTTTTTATTTTAACTGCAACTCGTCTTTTTTGTTCATTAAGCTTATTCTTTAGCGTTTCGTTTGTTTTCTCTGTTTGACATTTTTGATATGTAATATTTCTTGCATTGATTTCGTCAATTATTTCCTTGTTTATCCAATCATCTTGAGGTGGGTTCAGTATTTTGGTTTTTATAGTAGTGCTCTTTTTTATTGACGTTGTCAACCATTTCTCAAGAGTCTGGTAGTTGTTTAGTAAGCCCACAGGTTTTTCATGTTTTAGTATGTCGTTAAATTTTTTGTAATCCACTGCTTCATAGTTGATTCGCTTCTTCTTGATCTTTCGTGCTTTAATTACTTCTAAGTATAGTTGCTTGTGGTCTGACATTGTTGAATTTATAATAGCCATGTGGAATTTATTGTTTTTTATGTTTGTACATATGTGGTCTAATATGGATTGCCTTGTAGATTTATCACGAGTGCAGTATTTTTTATCTATCTTGTTCAGAATGGAAAAACCTGATTCAGCTAGAAGATCTTTATAAGACCTTATGGTAGAACTTGATTGGAGTAAGTTGTAGTTAAAATCACCGAAAACTATAGCTCTCTTCCTTTGATGTAGTTGTGTTTCGTATGTTTCAAGAAACTCTTTATCATTTGTATCTCCAGGTCTGTATACGACACCTACATCTAGGTTATGTTTGGTAATGTGAATCCACAGGTAATTGTTTCCTTCTTTGTATTGTTCATGGACAAGGTTATGAGTGAGATCGTTATGTACGAAAATTGACACTCCTCCTCCCTTTGCGTCTGTTCTATAGTTAAAATAGTGCGTGTAGTTTGTGAGTTCAACAAGTAAGGCGTCATCACTCGATTTTATCCACGTTTCCGTCATCAAAATGAGGTGTATGTTTGTAGGTATAGATTTTAGTATGCACTTAAATTCGTCGAGTTTTCCAGGTGCCATAATACTCCTGGCATTTATGTTGAAGAAATTTAATGATGATGTATTTTTTGGTAATTTTTCATAAGTGTCTGCTAGTATATATGAGACATCATCATCCTCTTCGTATTGTGATTGGGCTATGTTACTGTTTGGTTTTTGTTGTTGAAGTTTTTTGGCGTGTTCTTTATTATTTTTGGTGTGCCTTTTATGTACTTGATTGTGAGGTCAGTTTCTCCATTTTGCTGTCGCTGAGACAGTTCATTCCTCAATTGAACAATTATATTTCGTTGAGTAGGTGTTTGATCCGAGAAAATATTATAATCACCAATAAGTCCATTTTTTTTCATTTTCAATAGAGTTTTGGCAGTAGTGGGCGAGTCTAATATAATCTTAAGGTTTCGATTTTTGTTGAAAGTATTTTCCAAGTCGTACACAGTTTATGGGTGCTGGGCAGTCATTGTTCAAAGACCTAATAATCTTGGTGGCTTCACTTAGGTCATTCTTGTGCCTGTCCTCTGCGTTACTATTGAGAGTCTCAGGTATGCCTGTAATTATGATGTTCCTCTCACGCCGGGAGCGTTCTTGAAGCTCAATGAAGGCATCATTTACTGTTTTTCCTGCCATACCACTGTTTCTTTGTTTATCTACATGTTCGTTCGGAATGTCATCCTTGTGTTCATGAGCGTTCTGTTCAAGGTGTGTGAGTCTAGAGGAAAGTTTCTGATTTTCACATCGTAGAGTTGAGTTTTCTTGTTGTAATTTATTTACTGCATCTTTCATCTGTGTGTGACATTTAATGACATCTTCATACTGCTCATTCACGTGGGCCACCGATTGCTGTAAGTCTTTTACATCTTTTGTAATCGGTGCCAAAGCGGCTGTGACTGTCGTTTTGATTTGTTCACCGAAACGAAGAAACATATTTTCCATCTGTTTGTTGAATATGTCTTGCATTACATCTTTTATGTCATCGCGGGTGAGCCCGGGTTCGTGGTCTTGTTTGGGAGATTGTAAAGCAGCTCGTTTGGAAGCTCGAGAAGGTCTCAAGTTTTCCATGAATCGAACAGGAGTGCTGTCGCTGTTTCCTCCTCTTGGTTTACTACGGCAGTTAGGACATATCCAGTCAGCTGGTAAAGTAGTTGAACTGGTTGAAGCTATGCAGGCCAAGTGAAAACTTTTGTTACAGGTGATGCATACCACGTAGTCGGTGTCATCATTATCGTTTTTACAACATCCCCATGAGTATTTAATTGCCGGGTCCGACATTCTTGTACTTAGCACCTCTTTATAGTAGGTAATTATAATTAGGTACCTTTGTTAGTTGTTTTTCTTGATACAAATCGCAAAAATGATGTCCAAATAGTTCACGAACTTTGTAGGTGGGAATGTGTAGAACTCGTTCTATTGCGCGATAAAAAGGTCGTATGCGCCGGGAAATTGGCTGTCGCTTACGCTGTTCTTACGAGTTTCGTTTTGCCACTGCACTTTCAATGTTTATTCTTCTAAATCGAAGAAAAATCGCCACTGGTACTACGTTTTATCTTTGAGAACAGTTTTTCTATAAAGTACACTGTTTATATTACAAGTAAAGTTAGTTTAAACTTGTTTTTACGATAAAATTATCATGAGTAAATTTACGCACGTCACTATTATTTGCTGGTCGTGGGTAGATAGATAGGTAGAAAATATTAAATTTTCTCGTTAGAATGAAATTTTGAAGAGATTCGCTGCTCAGAGCTTCCTATTAATCTTCACGAACGCATGAATAGCCTCTTAGAAATCTTAATTGACAAACAGGTGTCCTTGATACGCAAACTCAGTTCGGAGTTGGCAAATCAATTTGCCGAGTACTTGATTGAATTTAGATTAACACGTGGAGGAGGAATATTGGATGATGGGAACCGACTACCAAACTAAAACAACTACAAAATGTTTATACCACAAGTGTGAGGTTTGTAGTTTGTAGTTGACAAACAATTTTGACGTTTATATTGATACTACAAGACAAGACGGTGTCGAACCAATGAATTTTTGGTCGTTCGTCGAGTGTCGAGGAACTACCTACTACGTACAAAACACGGCAATTTTTTCTTATATTGCTGCATAAGACGACTGTATTTTATTGCCATACCTAATAATCATTGTGAAGCCTAATAATAAGAGCCCAAGGTGTCCAACTGCCCTTCCCTACTTCCATTCTCTTCTCTAATTTGTTATCACGAAGACATTGAACGTAACTTGACTCACACTCTCTACATTGCACCACATAACTCAAAAAAAAAACTATGAATAAATAACCTAGTATTCAGCAATATAATACGAGTAAATATATGTCTAAAGTGGGATGCTAAAGTGGGATATACAGATAAATTCACAACTGAAAATTGCGAGAAAAACTTCTCAACTGTATTTATCCGAGCGACTCTTGAAAAGTAATAAAAATTTATTCATCCCCGTAGTGCCATCATCCCATCCGTAATGTAGGCTCCCTAGACAGGAGGGTTTAGGGGTAAGATTTACAATAAGACCTAAAGGGTACAGTCAACAGCAAGTTTTATATTTTTTTGAAATAAAGCCTATGTATCAACATTTTTAAAACTCTTATATTTTATTTATCAAAATGAGTTGTGATGGAACGATAAGAAAGACTCTCATCAAAATTGCACTCTTACATGGGATTTGTTTTTTTTTTGTAGGAGTACTTTTTGCCTCATTTATTCTAATGACTTTTAACCCCTTCTTCAAAATGTCTTAGGTTTCCTTTTAGTCTTCTCTTGTAGTCTCATAACTATTGATTTCAATTAAATTCACTACGACTTTCATTAATCTTTTTACAAGCCCCAACCGTCGCATCACGCATTCCAATTTCTCAATTTTACTATTTATTTATTTCTAGATACTCAACTTAAAAAGACGTCTTGCCGAAAAAAAAAGGATTGATGTAAAAGTCTTAAAACTCCGACCCCAACAAAAGAAGAGCTAAACAAAGCAACACATATTCTATCCTTCCGAGAAAATTTGTGATATTTCGTAATCCACCGTTTGTGTATCAATATTTTTGTTTGGCGTAATTGAGTTTGAAGGGCGATTGCTCATACCGTTTGGTTTTATAACAAAAGGATTGTTTTCAGTTATTAAAATACGTTACTTGTTTGTGCTTTGCCGATTCGTATAATTGTTTTAAATGGACCGACAGCGTGAGAGTAGTGTTCTCAGATAAATAATGCATTGTTTGAGAGAATAATGATAGTTATTGTTTGTTGGCGATTCTGTCACGCCAGTGTACGCCTAGCGAACCTTGTGTTTACTATTTGCGCCGAGAAGCGATCGACGACGTTTTTAATGATGAACATTTAGGAAATCATAAATTCGAATAGCAACCACGCCATACAAATACAAGAGCAAATTATCCAAAAGTCAATCATCTCAAGGCGATTATAAGTTAACGATTCTTTTATGTATCCTATATTGAAAGTTTTTACAGCGGTATGAATGCTCGAACATTAAAAAGTTTACCGTAAAATAAAGCGGAACTTTGTTATAAAATCGATAAATATGAGAGATAATCTTCACTGCCAGCTAAAGTGGAATTTATGAGGATTAAAAACGCAAGGGATATGGATACTGATACTGTTAAGTAAATAGTGTCTTGTCAAAGAAATAAATAACTCTAGGGAATACATAAGAGATCGTGAACCAGATTTTGATACTATTGAATAGGGCAAGACCAAAATGAATGAATTAGTTATCGCATCACGTCTACATTCCGAACGATTTATTCTAGAAAATTGAAAAAATCTAGAATGTTCTCATTTCAATATAAATGGCGACGTAACGAATCCTAATTAGTTGAGCGGTTCCTTTCGTTTAATTCTTTTGGAGATGGAAAGTTTCAAATGGCAATTAATTTTCTGATGAAGTTTCGGACAAATTCTCAAACTTCTGAGCTTTGCTTTCAATTTGATTAAGAGACAATAGGCCAGAGTTCGTACAAGCTACGGGCATCAAACATTCTGTGGGTGACTCCTTGGAAATGGGTGTCGTATGAACTTTGCGAAATTCAAGTTAAAGATATTAGGGACGTATTTTGATGATCAACTTTTTTTAACTGAGACATAGGCCTAAAACTACATGTTGTCGCTGTTCCGACCTCACTTAGTGTGGGATAAGGGCAAGGGAATGATGATGATGAGAGTAAGTTCAACATTACGTATTTTGTCCAGTGCGAATTGCGATACTTAGATCTTTTTCTTTTCGAGTCAATACTCGTAGCTCTACAATAAATCAAATTTTATCCGCGAAAAACTTAGCTAGGGCTATGGCATTATGGGTGGCTGCAATTAGGTCTTCCCTTGTGCAGTTTTTCGGGCACAGAGGGCAATCTAGCAGGTGACTCGTCTGGCTGGTTCTCTGAACCCCCGTCTGCTCATATTGTGTCTACAGCGGCCAACCTGGGTGCGAAGTCTGTTTAAGGACTTCCACACTGGCCACAATGATACTTAGATAAAAAACGTACCTATCTACGATTAGATATACTGTAAGCATATAACTAGAGGATTCGATCCCGGGATCCCGAATCTCGGGATCCCGGGATCCCGGTCGTATTTGAGTCCCGAAAATCCCGGGATTAAATTTAACAAATCCCGAGATTTTCGGGATTACAATTATAAATAATAATAAATAAATAATGCTGGACTTTTCACACAGCATCATCTAGCCCCAAAGTAAGCAGAGCTTGTGTTATGGGTACTAAGATGACTGATATACTACTTATATACTTTTTGTTTGTAAATACATACATATTATACATAGAAACACCCAGACCCTTTTTCTTTAAATAAGTCAGTAAAATTTACGTGAAACGTTAGATGCATTGTTATTTCTTTGATTCTAGACTCAAAGTAGGTACGAGTTTATTATTTTAACTCTATAGCATAAAACATAGTTTTTGTTATGGTTGACCTCATAAGAAGCCTGTAAACGGACTACAAAAATTGCATCTTGCTGGCAATTTTTATTGACCAATATAGCTCAGTATATTTGCATCTCGGGATAAATCATTTACAATCTAGCCTGCTAGGCATTGAATATTTGCAATTTGAATATTTGTTAAAGAAATATCTTGACAATGACAATCGCCGGGCTACATAGCAAAATTACAGTATTTATTGCACTGTGTTTCGAGATATAATCGGCAACTTGGCGGCTATACCATTGCAGGAAGAAAATGCCAAAAAGTAACCTATTTACGAGCACCTTGAAGTTGATTTTGTGAAAGTTAATGTAGTTGGTTTTATAAATAATTTGTAGAAAAGCCTAGTTTGTTTATTTTAGAAGAAGTTTGGAGCACTGGTGGTCTAGTGGAAGCGTCCCTGTCTTCCGAAAGGCCGTGGGTTTGAATCAAGTCGTGCACTAATTAGTTTTTGTCGAAAATTAATTGTACCTATACATGTTCACTATGACAACTGCCAGTAGGTACACTCAAACAGTAAAGGACAACATAGTGATGAAACCGTCATGTCGTAAAATCAAAAAAGGTTTGAAAACATGGAGTCAAGTGCATGAAATGAGCTTCTTCGAAGCACACTTATAATCCTGTCACCACACTGGTTCTAAAGAACTAGTGACAAGATAAGAAGAAGATCTTTCTAGGTTCTACGACATGCTGGTTTCCTCACGATATATTGCTTCACCGTTTGAGAACCGACCTTAGGATCGAAGCTACTACTAGACCATCAGCGATCTACCTAAAAGAGATACGACAAGAATAATAAGTTTGAAGTACTTTTAATTTTGTTTGACTGGCTCATTGAAGAATTAAATTTATATTAAAAACTGACTTTTGAGAATATAAATTAGAATTTTGACACGGTTTACTGACTTTTTGTTGCCACTTTTTATTACAATACAATCCCGGGACTATCCCGGGATCCCGAGATTGGCTGTAGCGAAACCCGAAATCCCGGGATTAGAAATAAGGGCCGGGATCGAATCCTCTACATATAACTTAAACAAAACAGAACCTAAATTGATAGCCTTTTTTGAAGTCGGGTAAAAATAAGATTGTTTAAGTAAACATTTCCATGAACTAGGCAATGAACGTCGGACGTTTATTTTGACAGCTGGCGGTCATTGTCTGAGAAATAGACGCTCCACATACGCGCGTAATTATTATACTGTATGGAATTCGTGATTCATTAGAGCAACATACCTACATTCACAAAGACTAACGAGTAGAGGATTTTTTTACAACTAAGCATACATCGAAATGCATTTGGACGTTGAGTGGAGGATGAGGAGTTGACTCCGTCACCAGAGTTGGCCACTGACTCATACGAACTTACTTACTTAGTGGAGGATAAGTCGAGATCTAGAAAACGACTAAAGTTATGGGTGTAAGACATTGTAGGGCTAGAAGAAAAGGCATAAATATAGCTTTTTAATGTTCGGTGGGCAAACAGTCGAAAGAAAAAGTCGTCATAAATTACTCTGTTGTAATATAACTAAAATAAAAGAAACTATTAAACTTTTTAAACTTTCGTGATTTGGTGACATAATTAATATTTTTAAACCGACGAACAAAGAAACGACTAAGAGACGAACGTCGGAACAAAGAAATAATAAAAATAGGAACGTGATAAATACCCGGTTTAAAAATAATAATTAAAAGAAACTAATTCAAAAGTAAAGTTGACGCCATTGCTAGAGCAAACACGCGCTAATTTTAATTTTTTGCAACATTTTTATGTCACTTAGAGACCGACACACATAACGTCCGACCCATCATCATCATTGTGTTATTATGAAAGACTTTAAAAATCAAATCAGTAGTTCCATAGATATTCATTTCCAGACATAAAACTCCTAAAAAAGATCTTTCTACAATTAAAACTTTTGTATTACAAAAAATACCTTCATGAAGGACATGAAGCATCTAAACTTACTTTGACGAGCCTCAATTCTCTTTGACTGGCTGCACTGGAGCTTGACTTTTAGTCTTAAGATGGATCACCTAAAAGAATGATAGGCCCCAAACCGTGTTTGTTGCCCTGATTCTTCACGGTATTGGTCGCGAAAAAAACAGGAGTAAAATTAGTTCTAAGATTATTCTAAGTGATCCCAGCGGTCCTACATTAATAAATGCTTTTTAACTTTGACTTTTTACAGTGTACATAGTGTACATCAAGCTTGCAACTTGAAATAAGATTCGTGAACTACATCAAACGGTACAAAGCTAAATCTAGCAACAAAAAACACAAAATTGCTTTTCTTAGAAAATACAAGCAGTTGCGAGAATGTCAAAGGGAATTTTCAATGCAGGCGCAACCGCACGGAAATTATGTATGAGCATTAAACAGGTTTATAGTTTGTTGGTCTCACGAGATATCGAAACAAGGCATGATGTAATAGTTTTTGATAGAACATTTTTCGATTCATTTTTCTTTAAAATCAACTTTTGTACCCAGTACCGGTGCCATCTAAAATAGTGAAATTTTTATAAAATCCATGAGATTTTGTTGAAACACACTCTTTAGTAATTATATATATTTTTTTAATTAAATAGCATTTGACCTCACTCTGCCTGATGTTAAGCAGTGGTGAGGCCTAAGATGGGCCATGCTTACCTAGAAGGAACCTATTTACTCTTGATTTGAAGACCACTATATTGTACTTTTCGGGAAATACAGAGCCCGGCAATGAGTTCCACAATTCGGCGGTGCGTATTAGAAATGTAGACTCAAAACGCTCTGACAATGTCAACCATGTTCAAAACGAACAAAATAAAAATCATTTGAAAGATAATTCATTTGTGAGACGGCTCAGACAGACACACTGATAAACTCGTGGAACTTATAAAACCATCAGGCTGAGTATTGAATGTAGTACCTAACAATTTCAAATAAAGACTGCACTGAATAAAAAAAGTACTAATAATAATTCAAAAGAAAGAAGAGTAATTTAAAACCAATGCCCCAAGGATTTTAAATGGATCATAGCTTCCGATATTTTAAGAAGATAAATAAATTACTTGAGTGCTACGGAGCTACGGCGTAGCGGCTACGAAATGTTTTTTTTTTATTTATGATCTCCACTGATGGGAATTAAGTGTACTTTCAACTTGAGCTTTAACTATTTATAATCATTAGGCCGATGAGGCTGAGAGGATGGTTTACTTAGTTGAAGAGGACTTTGGTAGTAAACCTCTAGGTTAGGTTAGTTAAGTACTTAATAATAAATACCTAGTTAATAAGAAAGCATGCTGACGATAAGGTAAGAAAGTGTTGGAACTCTCCTCACTATCTTTAAGACCAACATTGTACATACTTTCTGGGATTTGATTTACTTTTGGTACCGTATCAAAAATGTGTGTGAAGTACATTGTCACTGATTAGGCAAGAGCGTGATTGAAACACAAACATCCAACCAGATACACAAAATTATGCATTAGAAATGCATGTGATAGTAGAGTTTTCCATTATGGATACCCGACCGCCGTGGGCAGCAACGTGTAAAATTATGTGTAAATGTACAGACTATGCAGTCCTGTGTACGCGTAACCCGTAGTCCGTACTCCGTACGAAGCATAAGGCGAAGTGAGCTCTGGCTTACGCCGCGCTCGCGGTGGTGTGCTGGCCGGCCCGCGCACAATTACACTGAACGTTATTTATAAATGTATTTTTTGCTAGAATATAATACTAATAATATAATATAATATAATGCGAGCGTGGTTAGCGAACTTTGCTGTACAGTTTTAGTGATGTGTTGCACAAATTGTTAGCTAAACACCTACCTACCTAAGCCTACCTATTAGTTAAGACGAATGTGAGTGCCTACTCAAACCTATTAAGGTTTTCAGGCACAATATTATGATAAATATGTAGTTACTCAAGTAAATACATAAATAAAAAAAAAAAAAACTCCTTGGTAATAAAATAAATCCGTAATCCTCTACCGTATTTATTAGGGAACACGTAGACGAAATTTCATTAAAAAAATTTAAACAACCAGCAAATGTAACTGCTTTATGATGAAGATTAACTAAGGTAACTTTGTGATATTTTTCTATGGAATCAAATTAAGTCAATCGTGATTCGACTCCCATAACTTATAAACTAATATCCTAAACTATTCATTGTCATCGAAAAAATCAAAAAAAATCGGTGTTTTTATGCCTTAAAAATGACTTGACGTACAGTCAAAACGTGAGTTTTGCGACATACATCACCTTAAGATTATTTCAAAATATTGAACTTACATATACCTGACAAAATATATAAACATATTCTGTCGATATTGTTACAGGGTTTCCTATTACCATTTTTCACATTCAATATTTATTCAAATGCTAAACTCTTGGTATGAAAACAAGAAAAATACAATACGAGTATAAACCGCGTATTATTCCAGCCTTACAATTGCGCATTGATCAAAAAGAATAATGTTATTCATGGGAATACAGGGCCGTGTTAAGGACGTTGGCAATTTAGTATATTGATGACTAACCGCCATTCAAATAAAATAAACAATGCTGGACGCGACCAATCGCGACCAATACCGTGAAGAAAAAAGGCAACAAAATGGTTTGGGGCTACTCTTCAGTTTTTTATACATTTTCTTAAATCGAAATCGGCAAGCTCTAGAAAAACAATGAAAAGCAAACAGAACATGATATTGACACTGAGACACTGAACACACAAGCTTTACTTCCGTGCCTGTTCCACCCGTATCAAGTATTTTATATAAGTCTTCTTGTTTTCGTATCGACAGAGCTTTAGTGGATATGACGGACAAAAGAAACAGTGCTATATTTTGTTGAACAAATAATTGTGGGAAAAATAGAAGACAAACAAAATTCCATTACAATAATACGCTTTGGTCTTTGAGAAGAAAATGGGTAAACTATCGTATTAAAGATTTATTTATACTAGGTTTATTTATACAGCTTTTATACGGCTACTTATAGGTTATGACGTCATAATCCTCTGATAATAATTGAGTCCTGGTTTGAGCTAGTGAGCTTGTAAGTACGATCGCAACGATGACAGTGAATAAGTACTTAAATAAATAAAAGTTTCAAGAAACAGTGCCACAAGGATTTTAATGCAAGTTCCACTAATATTTATATGCCTAGAATAATCATATCATAGTACTTAACCTACATTAAATACTACAACGCATTTAACATGGACACGGTTGCAGTCTACACTTCACGATATTTTACAATGCTCAGTAAAAGAACATAATAAAAACGCAAAGCAGCAAGGGCCGTGTACATGTTAAAAGATATAGCATAACAAATCAATTATTCCCCGCCTCATGCATATTACACGATAAGGATAAAGGCAGAGCAATGCGTGTTGCTGTATACGTGTCGATTCAAATTACCAAATTTTCCTCCCTTCATTCCATAAAGAAATATTCCCTTCATGATCATATCATTTCTGATGGAAATTACTGGGATGTGTTAATGTATTACGTTACAATTCACTTTTGCTATAAAACATATGTGAGCGGTATTAAAAACATGAAATATTTTTCATTAAGAAAAAAAAAACATCTCAAAAATTTTCGATTCCGACGGGATTCGAACCCGCGATGATCAGACGATCCTCCTATAGCCGGAATGCCTTTAACCACTCGGCCACGGAAACCCTGACGTCAGATTCTAAAACTTTAAAACTTTAATAAGCTCATATTAACCGAAAAATATGAGCTTATCAAACACTATAAAATTTTACAAAAAAGATGAAATATTTTAACGGTACTGTGTTGAATAAAACAGTACTTAATTATTGTATGCAAATTATTGCAATCGAATACTCCCGAGTAGAATTCAAGTAAGTAAAACTTTAAAAGAAGAAAACTTTAGTTTTAACTTGTTCAGAAACTACACTCTTATGTATTAAAATCAAAATTAAGTGGTCAATATTGGAGGCATATTTTTACCAGATATATACGAACTACGAACCAAGAAAGCTGCCTTAACTCTGGATGCTACATGGGCATTTTAAAATGGCCGCAATCTAACATCAAGCTTGTCTTGAATGAAACTATAGGATTACCCACCACCGTCGGATTAAGAAGGGTTAGGCACACGAAACAGCATCACGTCAAAATGAAATATTACCGGCGAGGTCAGCCACACCCCACTTAAAACCCCATTAGGGACCTTTCACAGCGGTATTCACAAGTTCACAAGTCTGGAGTTATTACGTCATAATTGTGTAGAATCGGCGCTATGGAATTCCTGCTAAACTCATTTTCATGCCAAGCTAAATGAAGCTGTCACATTTTGATTTAAGGTTCAATATTAATCATATTTTAAGCTTTGATTGATATCAGGAAGACGGATCAGGTTAAACAGTAACATGTACTGGTACAGGAAAAACTGCCTTTACTGAATTTCAGGGGCGGAGAGTTTTGATTGGTGCGAGACGACGAGTGTTCATTCTATACTTTAGATAGTCTAACGTTTTGGAAAGTCAAATTACAGGGTACCTAAAGATAATAATGCTTCTGTCAGATCTGGAGAATTGTGTAGGGAATAAAGCAACCGCCGATGCCCATTAAATATGGATTCCCCGTGCTAATGGCTTAGTGTTTTCGCATAAATAGTAAACTTAAGACTGTCTGTTCCCAGTTTACTACCAACATCGATCGTAAAATTTTGAATTGAGCTTCGAACGGGGGTGTTTACATAATAGGTAAATGGCCGTTCTCAACAGGGTAATAACATGGTTTCAGTTGCAATCGTTGTTACCTAAGTAGTAGGTAGTGTTACAGTACCTGCAGGAGGTTTATATAGAGCTGTAAATTACTGCTTTCAGTGTTCATAGAATTTGAATAAGTATATTTTTTTCGAGTAAGATGACGAACATATGTTACAATAAATTCAATACTCAAGGTAAAGCACGCGAATATTTCGGTAAACAAAATTGTCAAAGTATCCAAAGCCTCTGCAACAAAGTTATTCAACTTTCGAAGAAATAAACACTCAATAAAGAATCTGTTTTATGTCTTCTTCCGCGAAATGTACGTATAAAAAATATATTACACTCGTAACAAAACTCTTTCAATTACAAGTTATTGGAAATGCGCTAATGATCAAAATATTAGGTCCACGTTGGGGCGCCAAAGCTCTCTAAGATAAGTTTTGGCGCCCAACGTGGACCTATTTGCGTCATGTAATGACGAATTTTACTGTTTTCAAGCACTAAAGCGTTTAATCTATGCTGCTTAATGCGATTCATGCTAAGCATTACAAATCGTTAAATAACGTGCTCACACTTTTCATTCTAATACTACGAAGGACTAAAAAGGTCACGAACCGAAGTGGTCACCCCGTTTATTTAAATTACAAATTTTGATAATTCTCTCGTTGAAATGCCTTGTATTCAAAAGCTTTTACTCACTTGAAATGGAAGAGCACATCAGTTAATAAAGGGAGAGAGACAAGATAAGATGCGTCGGGTTGTCGAGTCGTCGCAATAATGTCATTACAGTAACATCTAGCGAATACAATTGTTTACTCAATGACGACCCACTTTCGAGCGTTCTATTTTAAAAAGGTTAATTTGAAATTCAAAGTCGGTCCCAAATTGGGTGTTCCTTTCTATGAGACTTCCAAAAACAACTTCGTTATTATGGAGATAAACACCAACTTCTGGAAATGTCTTTGCAAATGAAACTTTGTGTAGCAGATGTTATCGTTTCAAAGGGGTCATGGAGTTTTACTTGTTGGTAAGGTAAAGTTGCTTTTTTGTTCTAAAACAGGTCACCACTGAGATATGTTTATGCTGAAGAAAAAACGAGTACCAACGCAAATTATTTATGACGAGTTTTTACAGAACTTTTATTTTACAGCAAATTACGGATTGTGACTAACTAAAAATATAATACTGCAGTTGTTTCAATGGACTCGTTTAAAGCTTGTTACAAACTTCAAGCAACACGACAAGAAAAATCGTTTAATGTTCCTTACAAAGCTTTTAGATGCTTTATACGAACTTTTACCAACAGAACAATGTATTACTAAAACATTTGAGGGATTGGAGATATGCAAAAATAAAGTTAGTCGATACCAAAAATAATAAACCAGGTAGGTATATAAAGCCAATATTTGTTTGTGGGATCGTTGTATAAAATGTTACGTTCATTACATTAGCATATTTTACTAACAGGTACAGAGACTTTAAACTGCCTGAAGGTTTTATATATTACCTTTATACATAAAAGAAAGTTACTGTGCGATAAACTCGTTAGTTTTCAACGTGTCTTTCTTTAAAGCCAGCAGTGTAATGAAAGCGTTACATTACAGTGCGCCTCAAAGAGGCTCCTTTCCTGCACAACTTTCCTACTAGTCTATTAACTTTACATGAATATGTTACGCTTCGTCTTTCTAACTTAGTTTTCTACTTAGTTGGGTTCATTCCGAGTTTCACCAGATCTCTTTCAAAGTTTCGCTTCAGATAGATCCAAGTTGGTCTGAACAACTTGTGACGTCTTAGAACTAGAGAATTATAACCCACAGACATTAAAACCACTGAAGTCACATTCGTAGACATTAAAATTGTTAACTTTGTATAGTAATTTTACTAACATTTCCTTCAACTAATGTGGTACTATGCGGCTTTACTTGCTCTGTGATCCCTATGGAACAGTACTTGGATTAAATGTGCACTGTTCTTTCCTATACTACGAGGGTTAACTATTTTAAGAAGTTTTTGTTTTTGTGATTTTGGTTACTCCAATCACTCGGTATTTACTAAATTAAGCATATCGACAAAAGTTCTGAGTTATAGAAAGTCTTTCTGGCTCATGCTTATTTAAGGGTTTAGATTTGTTCTCTTAATTAACTGATATTTTTATTATATTAAATTCCTAAATAACTTAAATCGAAATACAAAGTAATAGTCTCGTTTTACACAATTTAAACAGAAGTCAAAAGCACAAGATCTTTAGCAAACTTCAATATCTTAAGGGGATTATTAAATACGTGCCAAGATTGTTCGGTGGTCTTATTTCAAATAGTGGCGTAAGACACTCACTCGAAGTTACTCGATTTCGCCCGAGGAATCGTATTATTCTCTAGCTTAAAAGTTTAATCTAAGTTACGTAAGTTAAGAATAGCAGGTGAGAATTGAGAGTGTTGCATTGATTTTTCAACAGGTACTAGTTAAGAGGGCAAACACTAAAATACGAAACAGCCTCAACACAAACCCTACATGATGGCCAGGCATCGGCCAACATCTTAGACCTTTACATCTTTACTAGATGATTTATACAGAAGACAATCTATGCCTACGTTACGCGTATTGATGTCGTGCCTAGGACATTGAGATGAATTGATTTGAGATGGATTAGGCTTGTCTAGTATCTAAATCATGCTCTCAGCTCCTAAACCTCAGCCATAAGGAAGACATGGCCACATTAGTGAAGATATTGACAACGAACACATAATACCGTTCAAGTTATGTTATTATGACAGACCTTGCACCTGTCAAAACAAATTGACGCAACACCAACGGACTAATTAATTAAGTGATTGATTCTCGGGTGTGAACAGATATTAGCACATCCATAATATATGTTAATATTGATGTAGGATAACCAGGAAGGAACATACTGCATATCACACTAACTCATAAACAAATTACATACGAGTAGTAGTACCAACGACATGTACAGAAGAAAGATATGAAAATTGGACACGCTCACAATATTGTGCGACTGTGCAATTTTCATTTAGTTTGTGAAATACAAACTAACACAATAATTTAACCAACCTCAAATAGGCGATGAGGACGGTGTACTATTTGTTGTATATTTTGACAAAGTCGGTTTTCATAGGAAGTTTGTCGAGTTGCACAATGTTTGGTACTACTGTATTAGGTATACACATGTTAATGAGAACATGTTAATGGTCTATAGTTTTAGTTACGTACATCTTTTCTAACGACTGTTTGTTTTCCTAGGAAATAAAAATAAATAAATAAATACGACTTTAGGCTAGGAAGTTGCATGCTCTCTTCATTAGAAACGAGACTGTATGGCGACTTCACTATTGACAAAAGACAATTATTTTGTTGAGAATAGTCGATGATCATGCCATCGACTATTCGATATAATCATCTTAGTAATGTTATCCATACTTTACATTGTTAGTACATTTTGACACGTCAGAAGGCCTTTTAAGAAAGTTGCAGCGATTTGTAACACTTATCTTCATTTTTATAGCGTCGAAAATCGCTTGTCACCGTGAAATTATTTAACCAAATATTTAGCCGTGACATTGATGGATCGTCGGATTGTAGCCACACGACTTTCAAACGTATAATACAAAATGTATGACAAAATAAGATTGCCTGATTGATTATTTATATTTTAAACTGTATATGAACAGGTAACACAACATACTCGTAAAAATATTAATTAAATAAAATGCTTTACTGTGTACTTAAATAATTGTGAACGCGTCATCAAGAACTGGTTTTTGGAAAAAAAAAATATTATATAAAATTATTTAATAACGATCTACATATTTATAGCACGTGATTATAATTGATGTATCTAATTCATCATCTAATTATGTATCTAATTATTTTTAACAAAAGATTGAAAATTATATTCAACGAAACCTCAAAAATTATAGATAAGCAAAGTCACGAATATATTCTAATAAACGTCTGCCAACGACAGTGCTAATTGAGTAAAGTTATTGGTTTAAGGTTGATTGATTTATCAAGTGGTAACTGTCGATAACAAGTGTTGTCTCTGCCTGAATTAACATACATACATACATACATAAAGTCACGCCTCTTTCCCAAAGGGGTAGGCAGAGACCACGGATCTCCACTCGCTACGATCCTGACACACAACTTTCGCCTCATTCACTCTCATTACATTCTTCATACATGCTCGTCGGTTTAGGGTACTTATGACCTGGCCCTTCTCCAAAATGCAGCCAATTTGATCCAAGAAGGTTCGCCTAGGCCTTCCCCTTCCAGCTGTCCCATGCACACTCGCCTCATACACTTGCTATGTCAAACGACTGTCATCCATCCTCATATAAAATGTATTTTTAATAAAAATAACAATTTGTAGAAGTAGGATAATGCTTATCTTAATTAAGTTTAGATTTAAGATGGTAAACGTAAACGTAAACGGTCACGACTGTATCCCCAAGGCGCAGTAGACATTCTCTCAGATCTTTATATTCCAGATCCTTTGAAGATGTCTAAGGGGGTAGTCAGAGGCATGTACAAATACATATTTGATACATGCCCACATCTTGCAGAAGTTAGTATTCCATACGTGACAGGTTGCAAGCCCATCGCCGCCTATAAGAATACTAACTGGTTTCCTCACGATGTTTTCCTTCACCGTTCAGAGGTCGTGTTAAAGCGCATATAAATTTTACGAAACGCAAAATCCATTGATGCACGGCCGGGATTCGATCCCACGACCTTCGGATTGAAAGTCGAGGTACAACCCCATTCGGCCAACACGGCTCTCGATTCGGCCAACACGGCTCTCGATGGGGTAAACGATTAAGATGGATCACCTAAAAAAAGGTACGCCCCAAAGGTTGCCCTCGTTCTGCAAGGTATTGGTCGCGAAGGAAACAGGATTAGAATCGACTAGTTTAAAGACGATTCAAAGTGATCCCAGCGGTCCTACTGAATAACCGGGCAAAGTGGCTTTAAGGAGAGCCTAATGCCTATACCCAGGAGTAGGTACGTAGGTATTAGAGAGATCGATAAAAATAAATAACATCCAAATAGAACCAAAGTTGTCGACATAGCGCAGAGAATTAGCAAGCTGAAGTGGCAATGGGCTAGCCATATCTGCCGAAGAACCGATAACCGCTGGGGTAAACGAGTTCTTGAGTGGAGACCGCGACTCGGCAAACGTAGTGTAGGACGCCCTCCGGCCAGGTGGAGTGACGATCTGAAAGGCTGCTGGCAGAAGCTGGATGCGTCGAGCTGAGGACAGGGCGCAATGGCGCTCATTAGGGGAGGCCTATATCCAGCAGTGGACTGCTATAGGCTGATGATGATGAAATAACATCCAAGTCGTGTGTACAGGTACGTAATCCTGTCCACATTAGGGTTCCCTATGTCATAAGTATTAGAAACTATGAGTAACCATAACAATATTTTTCACAATACCGATCTCACAAAGAAAACATCCGCCTGAAACTGTTAGCATTTTTGATGTAATATGATAAATCATTCTAGTCTAATTATGTCAAAATGTGTCACAGCAAACAACACACCTTCTTTCCTGTAATGTAAATATTATACGAGATAATAATTATTATAGAAAAAGTTTAAAACTGTCTGTCTGTTGTTGTATGAGTGAGTCATAAAGTAAACAGAGGTTTACTTTAGGACTCGCTCAACTCTCTATCTTTTCTTCGTCTCTTACACACTAGAGTTTATTAGGAGTAATATTTATTTCTCCCTCTCTGACACGAGAGGATTGGCAGGCCTTGCTTTTCTACTCCAGTCTATTAACCGTCATCCCTTTTCTTACTCTGTCATGTTGCAGCTCACCTTATTTTATTCTCTGTAACGCTACTTCCATCCTCCATCTTTTATCGTCAACGTTCATACTTAATTCTTCAGGAGATGATGAGATTCCTTTCATTGAATAAAGTTTATATGAGATGCAAGAGTTTTTAGGTTATGAAAGCCTCCGTCAGACCAATGACTAAATAGCCAAGACCGACAATATGACGAGAGAACATTAGTTAATAATGAAGCAGGTACCTAGTTCTCTTGTGTTATTTAGATAACATTAATTACTTTGAGTTGTGGCAGTGACCGTGACTAATCAAGAATGTATAACTGCCTACGATTCCTCACGCTCAATTTTTTGCTACTCAGATAAGATCTGTTCAGCCGGACTTGAGAGCTCTTGTCTAAGATTGTAATTTGGTGACTAGGCAAATGTTTTTAAGGAGAGTCCGGTTTCATATACTCGCTTACAAGTTGCACTTATCTAATCCTTTACGAAAGAGCGAATTAAATTCTTAACTCAAAACACAAACCGTCTCACCAATAAAAACTAGTTATTCCGAAGTTCTATCAAATTTACACATCGCATAGCTGTACCTTGCGTAAATTCAGAATAAGTCAGAAAAAAATTCTTACCAATAATACAAGGTGTAGCTATCCTTCTGATACGTGAAGATGCACAAATCGGCAACGTCGCATCCAATTAAAAACCTCAAAATAAGTATCATTTTGTCTATTAAAGCTGACTGAATTGGTCATTTTGTTTGTCATTCTTGTTTTTTTTCTCATAATGGCTTCGCACTTTTTGTGCATTCGCCAATATTTCACATGTAATTTTTTTATTACAAAATCATTTTTGGTTTCCGCGCTCGTTTTTATTATCAAATTACAATTTTTATTTTATAAAACCTTCTCGCCATGCTACCTCTTCTATTGGAATGTAAGTATTGTTCCAGATAAAGTTATTTTTTTCTCCTGTATTTATCTGGAAGTACTTAAACAAAAACTCCTTGGTATGTACGAGTAAAATATATACGAACTCTTTTGTGGTACCTATGAAAATATTTTTACAGTACCTACTAATATGTATTCTGTGGTTACACTAGATTTAAACAAGGGTGGAACTTCGGAATAGCGTTTGTATGAAAGAAATGTCAAAGTTATGCAAGGTGGAACTTTCTAATTGGTTTATTGGTAGCCATTTTGCTTATTCTTAAGTAAAACTAAAAATAATATTATTGATCGAATTTTAAATTTGTAGTCGCATATGCCAAAAATGAAAGTAACTACGAATACCTACCAAAAGATTGCATATTGATGTGTGAATATATTAGCATTTAAAAAATAAATATTCAATCTTACTAAATTTTTTAGATTTTAATTCCTGCATGCAATTTTTACTTTTATATTTTGAACTATAATTTAATTAATAATTATTATTCTTTGTATCAATAAAAAAATTGCACGCCACACTGGCAGAATACATTGTTTCCGGATTGAGTTTTAATAACAAAATACCACCATGTACTACATGTATTTCATGCAAAAATCTTTACTTTACTTCGATGTTTATTAAAACAGTAGCTGATATTCGTATATAGAGCCTAGCAAATCACAAACAGCGATCATTTTCGTTTACCTCGGAAAGGGTCCCCCGGGACCCCTCGAGTGTCGTGCCCCGGGTTCGTGCCCCGGGATACACGCCAAATCACGATCCCAAAGGTCTAAAAATGTACAAGATTGAACGATTTCCGAGAAAACGCTGATTCAGTCAAATTCCATTAGCTTGCCCGACGGAATGGATTTCCGAATATTACCTTAGCAGTGACACCTAACTAACCTTTGGAAAATATTATTATATTTACAGAATATTTTGTTACAGACTATTCTATTTAAATATGTACAGACATTTAGGTTTGTTACAGATATAATATTCTATTTAGTAAAATTTGTAGTGGGTATTTCACAGACATTTAGTTAATTAGCGTTGAAGCGCTCAAGGTAAAAACTTAATTATTTGAGGAAAATCATTATGATTTACTTTTTGTAACGTTTTACATCGCTTACGCCGCAGAGTTATATTAAACGAATAGACATAATGTATATATTTTTTATGAAGAATAACTGTTTTTGCGCATCATCAAACTACGTCTATAAACGTGTTCAAAAATAACAAATAGTTTGTAGTTCAAATGTAATTTAAACTGCTTTTGAAACTACAGTCTTAAGCGAATCCCAATAAGACAATACACCTACATTGTACGGTCCGACCACGCGGTGATTAGCTAAATGACTGTTTAAGTTCTACCTTCTGCGCTGCCATACGTTCCGTGGGCGTTCTTAACATGTCGTAGGCGTTGCCACAGCTTATAAATAGATACTCACAGTAAAGGAGAGTGCCATTCAAGCTATTTCAAGTTTCATCCAAATTACTCTGGTTAATTTATATTTACTCTGGTTAATTTATATTAACCAGAGTAATTTGGATGAAACTTGAAAAATCTTATCTTATCTTATGATAAGATAAGATTTTTATTTCAAATAAAGGTTTACAGTAGTTTATCTCAACTAAACTAAACTAGAGTAAGGTATGGTATTAAGTAATGGAGAAAAGATAATTATTGAAGATAATATAAGAAGATACAAACAAACATACAATTTTCCAATATCAAATCACGCCTCTTTCCCAGTTTCTAAATTTTTCATAATCTTCTGTAAATCATTTGTAAGAAAGATGCTTCAATGATACTGGAGGAGAGTGACATGTCCCGTGTCCCACTTCCATTTCCTTCTATCAGCCGTCATCTCAACACTCACTCCTTTCTAACTCATATCATCCTTCACACAATCCTTTTCTTTGGCCTCGTATCGACTCGTAAATCTCGTAAATCCTTAAATTGCTAAACAAACACTTCTAGTTATAGGAGTAAGATAGATTAATGGTACTCATTGTATTAATTTTTTTAAGATACATCATTATCACATAAATCGTTTACAAGAGATGGGAAGAACGATGAGGATATCGAAAGGAGAGTGAATGCTGGAAACTGAGTGAATGACTCCACGATTTTATGAGCAGCCGGAAAGTGTCCAACAAGGCACGACTGGCAGTTCATAGAGGAGTGTTGATGTATGGAAGTGAAAGTTGGGTATTGCAGAAAAAACATCAGAGTAGAGTGAATGCTGTTGAAATGAGAGCGTTGCGTAGTATGTGTGGGGTAACGTTGAAGAATAGAGTGAGAAATAGTGTGATAAGGAAACAGTGTGGAGTGAAAGAAGATGTAGTGTTGAGGATCGAAAAAGGTATGTTAAGATGGTTTGGGCATGTAGAAAGGATGGATGACAGTCGTTTGACAAAGCAAGTGTATGATTGTGTATGGGACAGCTGGAAGGGGAAGGCCTAGGCGAACCTTCTTGGATCAAATTGGCGACATTTTGGAGAAGGGCCAGGTAAAAAGTACCCTAAACCGACGAGCATGTATGAAGAATGTAATGAGAGTGAATGAGGCGAAAGTTGTGTGTCAGGATCGTAGCGAGTGGAGATCCGTGGTCTCTGCCTACCTCTTTGGGAAAGAGGCGTGATTTTATGTATTTATGTATTATCACATACATAGCGCCAGACCATCCTAGATTCTGTCATCGAACTTTTCCCAACTTTCTTTTGCGAAACTTTTGGAGTGCAAAGTCCTAACTATGTAGAACAGTTCAAGAGAATAATTTGTTCAACTTTCTTTTTAATTTACATTATTTTTTATGAACTGCCTTTCAACTTCATTCAGAAGTCTCGCTATAAAAGAGCATCTAGATAGTGTCTGGGATTTTTGTGTATTCAAGTTTTGTATTGAAAATCTATTGCGCGTAGGTATTCTCATTACAAGATTTTGATGATGATGTTGATGAATGAATGAATGAATGAATGAATGAACACTTTATTGTACACCAAAACAACAACGAAAACAATACATTACATACAATATATTACATATTGCTGATGATGACATCATTTGCCTGCTCTTGTCCCAATTGATGTGGGGTCGGCACAACATGTATTCTTCTTTCATTTCCCTTTATTATCCGTCATCTCAGTACTCACTTCCTAAACCATTAATCTCTTCTTCGCCCTAGATATATTTATCCATATTTCAGTACCCTATGTAAGGTCAAGGCTTATTACAAGGTCATTATGAGCCAAAAAGACTCAAAAACAATAATATCTCGTCCTACGAGCATAGTTCAACGTTAATAGAATCTAGTGCTATTCAAGAAGAATCAACTTAAATGAATAACTTCCGTCCGGCTTCATTTGCTTGGTATCCAGATAAAAACAAGAGCAGCACATAGATATGTTTGTATGTAAATAAGCTGTTCCAAAATACAAAGTCATGTATTCCAGAGATTATCAAGACAAACCTGCAGAATAAATTTTATCACACATTTCTAATCTGTATATAAAAAGCATTGGACCAAATTCGTATTCCAATAAGCGGCAATGGACTTATACCTATTCAATAACGACTATCACTGACTATGATTATCAAAGGATTTTGAATGACTAAAGATCTAAATGACAACCGATACTTGGGCATAGTTGTGTTTCTATTTTGTTTCCAACACGCATATTAAATCATTTTAATTCTGAAAATAATAGTGAAAATTTGTGTTCATTTCAGCCCCAATATTTCAATCGGCAACTAATAAAGATCACCGAAAGCTATTTATTTTCGCGCAGTCGTCACGTAGAATCAAAACATAGAAACACAAATATAGCGCGAACACAAGATTAGATCGAAGAATGAATGAGTTTCGGAACAGGTGCTTACGCACTACCGCCACAGAATACTCAGCACTACCTATCACAGAATAAGGCATAGTATTGTATACAGAATAGCCGTGAAAATTGCCATACCATTGTGGGATAACCAATCTTTTAGAATACAATATGTTCCATCATAAAATAGGCTGGTTAGTCATAGTGGATTATGCTGGAAATCTGAGCTCAGTATACAAACATAAGCTAAGTAAGTACTAAAACAGACGCGATATCAGTATAGGTTACAAGAGGTAGAGGGCCTGTTTAGATTTATTATCATACTAAGATTAGAGTTGAGAATTTGGCAGCGTCAAATGCATTATCCCTTGGCAGGCGGGTTATGTGCAAACGGACAGGACAATAAATAGGGCATGATATGCTCTTCATGGTCACGAATGTAGAGTATAATGTATATAGAACGTACCATTACTTAGTTTAATTTTAAGTTTGTTTTATTTTTTTTTCAACATATTATTATGCGATATACAGGGTGTAAAAAGACGTCTACCGAAGCCGAAAGGGGCAGGTACAGCATCCCAATAGACAACCAAATCCAAAAGGATTTTCCGAAATATGCACTAAATCCGGAGAAAACAGCGTTTGAAGAGTACTGTTGGCGTATGTTTTGGGCGCGTTTTTTTACGTAGATTGCTGGATTTTGAGTTTTAAATGTTTTTTTCTTTTATAAATGAAATTATTAGGTAGGTATGGTCTTATTATGTTGTAATAGTAGTAAATAGTCGAAAATAACATAGCATGACGAAGCTAAGTCAAAAAAAATTTTTTAATTTTTTTTCGCTAAATATGTTTAGAATCATGGTCTGATTACAACCCTTCAGTTTTCGGTAGCAGTCTTTTTACACCCTGTATAGTGAAAGCTGTTGTATACTGTAAATTGTTATATATATATCAGAAATGTGTATTTACTATAATTTATATTTGGAAATGTTTTAATATATAAAAAAACAGGGTCACGACTGTATCCCCAAGGCGCGGTAGACATTCTCTCAGATCTTTATACTCCAGATCCTAATATATATGATTTTAATATATATGATGTGGTATACTAATAAATAAATAAATAAGTATAACTAACTACCTACATCAATCGCTTTAAACGATCGTTAGATGGCTTGACTCATAACATTTAGCATAATACATGTTACAATGGTCTCATTGTAACATGAACAAGATCTGTAAAGTACTAACACTGAGAAATGAATAAAGTAAGTACGTATTAACCTGTATTCTGTACTACAGTTACTCTGTGGGTGGGCACAGAGAAACATCAGCATGGCGATTCACACTTCATTCAAATGCATCGATTCGAAGATTCGTTGTTTAAACGTTACTTTTCGTAGTTCTTCGAATCTAAGGAGAGTTCGTGAAAAAGGTTGCTATAATAAAACAACTGGGGCCGTATTCGCGTTCATTTATCGTTCGTTGAAGAAACCAAGTCAAATTATATGTGGACTATGTGGAGTGAACGTGTAAATAGCTGGAACCGCGGAGACGATCTAATTTAGCGCTAGCAAGCTTTCCTCGCGTCGATATGTTATTGAGACGTCATAGTTGAATTTAGATAGGTATGTGAATTGCTCAATTCAGCGTACTATTATTAATGTAAATGGGGGTTAATGATCTTATATTTTACACACGGCTTGTGTTTATTGAGCGTGAATTTTGGGATTTTGCGATCTTGATCTTGGAAGAGACCACCTATCTACAAGTTCACTAGGAAGAAAAAGCCAATTGACATTGATTTAAGCTATCCATGTCAGATATATAAATATATATGTATACATATATCTCATAACTCTGTCTCTCTGACTGTTTTTAACCTTTTCGCGCCCGAACCGCTGAACAGATTAGGGATCCCAGGAAAGGACGGCTACTTTTTATCCCGAAAAACTGAAAAAATCCTGAGGGACCGCGGGTCACACCGCGGGAGCGCAGCTAATTAGAAATAATTAATCAAAGTACGAAACTACCGCAGACCAGAAGGTTCAAACGCTCCTAAGTAGTGATTGGCTGTGCATGTATGGAAGTAAAAAAAAACTTAACTAAGCTAATAAAAATCAGTGGTCTCTGCCTACTAGAAGGAGGCGTCATTTTATATATGACATAATATCACATTGTACGGTTAAAAAATTACAAAATGATGAAGTTTTTGTGTGTACTACAATGCATAGTTTTCCTGGATGGCTCTATATAGTTTATTTTAAGAACGAAACAGTTACATAATAGTTTAAAAATATATCACCATGATGATGTTATTAGAAATATCGAATTTTATAAGTTACAAAAAAAAGGATCATAACAGTATCCTATAGTCACGATTCAGTCTTCCAGATCTATTTTTAAGGCATTTTTAACACATGCTCTCCATTTGGGGCTAGATGATGCTGTGTGAAAAGTCCAGCATTATTTATTTATTATTATTTGTAGAATGTACCCAACATCACCTAATGATAGTCTTTAAGATGCATACATGTCGCAGCAATTGCTGCTCTACTGCACTCTGTATGGCGTATGTGTGGAATAATATTTAATAAAGTTCCAAACAATATTATAGATTTGCCAATGAAACTGTTTGTAAAAAAAATCAAATTGTGGCTGACTAATCTTTTTAAACAGTGAATGAATATTTAAACAATAAATAATAGAAGATGTAATGCTGTGTCTGTGTGTATGAGAGTTAATAGGCAGCTTCTGGGTAGACTCGCTCCATCGTAGACCTTATTCTTGCCTATATTAGTTTCCAAGTCAAGAGCCGACCCATTCATCATAAAAAAAAATGTGTAGGTACTTTTTATTAAAAAATAAATAAAAAAACCTTCTATAATCATGCTTCTGGCAAATAAATTTCACTGAAAACCATCGCTCCAACAGACTCTTCAGCTCATTTTCATACTTCTATAATGTGGAGAAAATATAATAATCTATTCTTTTCTAATTGGTTTCCTCACTATCAATTTTCTGTCACTAGAAATCCATTGATGCATGGCTCGTATATAAACCCACAAACTGTGGATTGGTTCTGTACCTAAAATCCTATATCAGAAACCGCTGTGCTTGTGAATGAAGATATAAATTAGGTCATATTTTTTTTAGGTTGTATTATAGTATCTTAGAATAATTATGCAAGTACCGAGATTAAAAAAATATTTTTAATTTATTTTACTACATATTAGCAAATACCTAATACATTTTAATTCTGTTTATTTAGTCTTTAGGATGATAATTATTACTATTCTAGCAAGATTCCATTTAGAAAAAAAATATATCTTTTACCTTGCATCATTGACAACAATATTTTATGCAAGTGCACACTCCAAAGACATTATTATGTATGACATTGCAATAAATGAGCCATTAAAATTTAAATAGCAACCAGGAAAATATGATAATCATTGTGTACCAAATAATAACCAGCTACAATAAGTTAGGTACAATATTTTGCTAGCTAAAATTACAAAAACTATCAACTGTTTCAAAATAACTTCAGGCATGATTTATTGGCGTTGGTTAGTCAGATTGTAAACAAACATTATTTGGTGAAATTTCAATTATTCTTTCAATGAATGATACCAAGTATTTTGGTAACAAGACTCACCATATAAAGTCCTTGCAGTGGGAACAGAAGGTGGGCTGCTTGAAGAACCTCGGCATAAACTTGTGGTCCTTTATCAGGTAAACATTTTTCTTCTTGAGGGCACCTTTGCGGCCTCGGAGGCGATGAGCTCCCCCGAAGCCTGCCTCCGCGGGCTCCTCACAGTTATTCTCGTCCTCCGCCATGGCGCCGCGCTACAGCACAACGCCGGTGGTTTCGGAAATAATTTCTTTGTCACAAATAATATAAATCGACGGAAAACACGACCGCGAACGGGACAACCGCACTCAGCCGAGTGTCATCGCGATTTGTCAATGATTAGGGCTGTCAATGTCAAACCAAAGCTATGGTGTTGCCACAAAATCACATTCATTTCCCCTTATTTAAAAAAAATTGGACTTAGCTCTAGGTCTCGCGACACATCTGCGGAACGTACGGCACCGATCGTTCGGTTGAATACACTCGCAGACTCGCAGTAAGAAATGAAAAGTCTTTTAAAAATTTCGGAATCGAAAATTTTGATAAGACTTTTTGTTTCTTAATGAAATAGGTACCTACGAAGTGTGGATTAACACTATAAAAATTAAAAAAAATATATAGATTCAGCTAAAGTGACATTTCTTCGTCATTTGATTCTGAATGTAACTTCAGACAATGAGCATGAGTTCACTAGTGAAACGTGTAGATGACGCTAAGTGTGGATTAACACTATAAAAATTACTAAAAATTATACACACGCAGTGTTTTTCAATTTCCCTAAGATACGTCAGCCGAAATTATGTCGTGTTTTTGCGTTCGAATTTATAAGTAAAACTAAATAATCTAAGATCAAACCAAAATTGTGGAGTTAATACACAATCCTTCGTAAATTTTACTCCAATGGTAGGGTAGGGGTGTCTAACATTCCACATAGATAAGTACATAAAAAAGTAAATAAATTCGTATGAGTCAGTGGTCAGCTCTGGTGATGGAGTTTTTAGGCCGCCTTTAGGCCTCCGTCATGGCTTAACGACTTAAATAGCCAGGTCCAATAGTTTAACTTGCTCTCCGAAGCACGGAAGCGCTCAAATAAAAATACCACTGGCGGTCACCCACCCACTTACGGACCAGAGGCGTCTTTACCTATGGTGCAGGGTGTGCGGCGCACACGGGCGCCGGGTCTAAGGGGGCGCCGAGCGCTCTGTGCCCTCTAATGCGACACCTCAAAAGATGCGTCGATGCCGGCGCTCTATAGACCCTGCGCTCGTGTGCGCCGCACACCCGCCGCCGCACCCCGTCGACGCCGGGCGCGCGGTAGCAAAGCAAGGCTACGCCTTTTCCTACCTACCTACCGTTCGTTTGAGATTTTTTAATCTCAAACGAAATTGACATACAAGATATGCGTGGTCAAGGTTATGATAATGGTGCAAACATGAAAGGGAAAAATATAGGTTTACAAAAACGAAATTTAGATTTAAACCCGCGCGCATTTTATATACCTTGTGCGGCACACAGCCTAAATTTGGTATTGAATGACGCTGCTAAAAGTTCATTACAAATTGTCAATTTCTTTTCAATTGTGCAGGAAATTTATGTTTTTTTTTCTGCGTTAACAGCACGTTGGCAAATACTTGCTAAAGAAATGCCAACTTTAAGTCTAAAACCACTCTCAAATACTCGATGGGAGAGCAGGGTTGAAGCAGTAAAAGCGCTACGTTTTGAACTGGGAAAAGTGTATGATGCCTTGTTTACTATATATTCCGATAGGAGCAAAGATGCAGAGTCAAGAAATATGGCAAATTCATTATTGGCAAAAATTAAGTCGTTTAAATTCATCTGCTCTCTGCTTATTTGGTTTGAAATTTTAAGTAAGATAAATATAGTTAGCAAGGCCCTTCAAAAGTCAGACGTTGTATTGTCAGAAGCGATGAAAATGATTGATAATGCAAAAATAAGTTTGACTGAATTCCGTAATGAATCCGCTTTTGAGGAGCTCCTTAACCGGGCGAAAACTGTAGCGGAAGAAGTCGAGGCAATAGTAGAATTTCCCACACCTGCACGCCCTCGCGCTCGTAAAAGCGGAGGATGACCCGATAACAGACGCGAAAATACATTCTAAAGTAAATTTTTACTACTATTTATTAGACACCGCAATTACTAAGTTCGACGAACGGTTCGAACTTTTGAATGAAAATAATGTAATTTTTTAATTTCTTCAAAAATTGAAACACTGGAAAGATTTGGACTCTGATACAAAAAAAAAACCATTGCTCTAATTTAGAAAATAAACTTTGCCATGCTGGCTCTTCAGATGTGGAACAGTTCGAGCTCTATAATGAAATCGAATTATTACCGATGTTTATTGATGATTCCACTACGCCGTTGGATATTTTAAATTACTTATTTACGAATAAATAGGTCCTTTTCTAAACTAAAAATAATTAAAAACTACCTTAGATCAACATTGTCGCAAAGTAGATTGACAAATTTATCATTAATAAGTATTGAACATGAAATCAAAATTGAAGTTAGTGACATTGTTAAAGATTTCGCTAATGCAAAAGCTCGCAAAGTAACTTTTTTGTAAATACATTTGTCTGTATATAGTTATATATATTTGTGTGTACGAGTGTCCTGTTTGTTATGTAACTATAATAGTTTTTCAATTAAATATTTTTGAAAGAACTAGTAAGTTGTGATTTTTTTATTATTATAACCCCTTCCTTCCTAAAAACACTTTTTGCTTCCCGACATCATTTAAAATTGCACTATTTGCATCCGAATTTCCGTTTGAAAATATAACTGTTATAATAAATAATTATTAAAATAATAATTAAAATATACTGTATTCCATTTTGACCCCGCTCCTACTAGACTAGAGGGCGCCAGGGTACTGGTTGCACTCGGGCGCCACAAGGGCTAGAGACGCCTCTGTTACGGACCGTTTAGAACGTTGCTTAACTTCGACTATATTTATATCAAGAACGACTAAGCAAGCACGACCACGAGCGTATAACAATTATAACCAAATAAAACCTATAATTATTTTCCTTTATTTTGGAATAGGCGGATATTGCTGGCAATATCCATCGACAGAGACACGTTCCGCAGCTGTTATCCAGAGTCACAAAATAAATTGTAAAATTTTTATTTTAGGCCTTCTTTTCTTAAAAGTTTTTGAAAATCCAAAAATTGCGGATTTTTTCACCCTGAAAAAATCTTTGTTCGTCGTATAGCTAGAACAAAGGTTGAAATTATTTGCTTTTTACTTTGAAATTCAATTCATGTGAATTCATTTCAATTAAAACAGGTGACGGATTTTTGGTCAGTTTTGAATAGACTAGCTGCTCTAATTCTTATTTATTTATTATGTGTGATTCTTGGTCCGAGCTACAGTCATTATTCTAGGCGTTGAACCCCCGTTTCCCACCACACACTCAAAAAAACAAACCGCCGTATTTGTTTATGGTTGGCTGGGCTGATGTGTGTGATGATGGCTGACTGACTGACTTGAATATTGCGAGTTGCTTGCGGCCGTTATTTTCAAGATTTGACTGAGTCTCGTAAAGTTTTGTTTATTTGTGTAATAAATGTATTTGTGAGTCAATTAATGTTAATAAGGAAAGTTGTATGTGTAAGGAATAAAATAACGACGAAATGAGTTCAGAAATCTCAGACTGCGGGCCCGGCATAGCGCTTTCATTGGTGGCTCAATTTGATGATATAAATCGTTTGAACAATGTCCTCAACGATGGAGCAGCAGAAGAATGTGAGTATTACCTTCATAATGCATATTTAATCATGTACTGTAGTCTTAGAAGTTGTGATGTAACCCTACCGTCAAATAATCCGTTATTTTTTTACGTTCACTACCCCCCGAGATTCTGATTATCACATTCTTGATTTGGGTTTTTGTCTTTAGGAGTTCTTTCTAAAATGTAAGTTCTGAGTAGCTAGTTATGTATTTCTTATTGAAAGTAGCTACAACTACAGCATTTGGTTACACTAAAATCATTCCAAATCACTTGAACAAACTTACTGTGTACTTGAGCAATAGTCAAGAGGCCTACTTTTTTAGTTAGATCTGCGAACTTGTACCTTAGTTGCTCTAGTTATTTAAAATCTACTAGGCTGTGCATTGTCAGTATATATTCTTTCATATAAATCTTTGTTACTCATAACTGAACATAAGTAAACTGACATGTTAAAAAATAATTAGATTCATGGTCATCCCTGCTTAGTCATTCTTGATAGATCGTCCAATTTAAGAAACAATCTAAACGGTCATTCAAGTCCTAAATTCATGACGGAGGCCTTAAGACGACCTATAAACTTCATCACCTGAGTTTGCCACTGACTCATACAAACTTACTTTTTACCTTTTACTAGACTAAATGACAGGATTTATGATTAGTTCTTATTCTTCAATATTGTTCTATGTAAACATTTATAAATTATTTTTCACCGAATTCATAAAAACGAGGAGGTTCTGTGTTCAGCTCTCAAGTATGTTTTTTTATGTATGTTCTCAGATATCTCTGAGTCACGCCGAGCCATATGTCAATGATTGAAGTTAGTATTTAAAAAACGTAATTATATTTATCCTATGTTAATATTGCAGATTTCCTGTCCTTCATTAAACAGATGGAATGGGTGCGAGGTCAGTGGGCCTCCGCAGAGGCGGAAGCGGTCCGTTTGCAGTCAGAGCTAGACGAGGCTCTCCGAACCCTCAGCAAGTGGGAGGCCAAGTTTGCACATGTCAGGAAACTGCTGGATGGAGAGAAGAGGGAGCGGAATATTGTCTTGAAGAAGTACAGTGAATTGGTGAGTGCACATAAAAATGAAAATAGACACAAACACTGTAAAAGTATTTTATTTGAGAGTTAATAATGGAATAACAGGGTTGTTTTAAATATTACAATCTCTCAGTTTAATCAAATCCTCTGAAGAAACACTGGAAAAAAAATATTATTAATAATCATTTGCTGAGCAGTGAGACACAAGGTTGAATAAAAAAAAACAATAATGCTCACATACCACCACACATTGGTTTTAAATTTTAATGATCACAACAATAATACATTCTCACAACAATACACTCTTAATTTACAAAATCACTGTTATTTTAGAGCAAATTGCTGGACATGGCTCGAGACCTGCTCTTCAATGACAATCGGGCAAAGCTCAATGATGAAACTCTGCAAAAGCTGGCCTTCCTCAACGGCACAGCTCAGCAGGACCACAACGCCAAACTGTCTGGAGTACCTGAACTTAATTCTACAGGTTAGGAAATTATACTACTAATCAAGCAAGAACCACAATCTTTATTTCTTCTACAATCATTATTGATATTTTTCATTATCAAAATCATCCATAAAGTTTGACAGACTCACTTTTAACATGCAGAACATTAGCAGCTCATCTCTTGCGAGCAAATTAAACTCTCATTCTCATCTCTTGCGTCACAGGCGGGCCTTTGCCCATTACACCTAAAGGTAGACTTCGGAATTGAGCGACAGATCGATGTTCTATGCAAATGTATGAAATTCTTGGGAACATCATTCAAGCGCAGCGACACTACAAGGCAGTCACAGTGGCACTGACGCCCCGCGTTAGTGTCACTGCGCTCGGTGCGCTCGATTTGTGAAAGAAAATGAAATAAAGTCTTGTATTGTACCTTCCACAGGTACCCTACTCTCTGAGATGTCATACTCCCGTTCGGAAGATGATCTAGACCTGTCACTGGCGTCGACGCGGCGCTCGTGGGTGCAGCGCGGCGGCTGGCAAGCTCGGGAGGCGCCTGTCGCTAAGAAACGTCGCTCTTCAACCAACTCATCCGCTACAAAGGTACATAAACGCTCGTATTTTGAGCTTAGTCGTTCTTGATAGATCATTCCATGTTTTGACAAGACATTCCGACCAGAGCCACTAACTAAAAGTAAGTCCTAATAAGTTTGTACATGTACAGAAGCTGGATGCGTCGAGCTAAGGACAGGGCGCAATGGCGCTCATTAGGGGAGGCATATGTCCAGGTGTGGACTGCTATAGGCTGATGATGATGAAGTTTGTACAGTTCTTCCAGTGGATTCAGTCATTCGTGAAGTTATCCGTTTGCCTGCGCAGAACACAGTTTTGTGTGAAAAAGCGCTCACTGCGCAGACAAACTGCTAACTTCACGAATGACTAATTCCATTGAGAGAGCTGTAAGAGTTAATGGGCAACTCTGGTGGCGGAGTTTTTAGGCCGCCAAGGCCTCCGTCATGGCTTGGGACAGTCAATTTTACGTGCCCTACGAAGCACTGAAGCGATCAGTTGATAATGCACCAAAATCACCCACCGTTGATAATAACACTAGTGCACCAGCATCACTTACTGACCAATCAGAATGTTGCTTACCTTCGACCATATATCAAGAACGACTAATCAAACTACAGTATAAGTGCTTCAAAAGTTTAAATTTAAATGTGTTAATTTAAATGACATGTTTAAATTTTTATTATGTGCTGTGTATTTCCGCATGCAATGTATTTTGTTATTATGGAATAAAATGAAATGAAAGAACTTACTTTTATGCAGGGTCTTTCATTTTAAACTTAGGATTTCATTTTAGGACATGTTGCATAATTATTTTCAAGGAGAACAGACATTCCTGGCTACATCTGAGCGCACACACAGATGCACGCTCGAATGGTCTAAGTTGTACAGGAAGCAACAATTAATTAAAAGGATAGTCAGCTAGAAAGCAATCGCAGCCCGGCTACATCCAAGCGCACACATGCACGCTGGAATGGACTAAGTTATACAGCAAGCAACAATGAATTGAAAGGATAGTCATTATCGATTTTCTCGGGATTTTGATAACAGAACAAAAAAGAAATCATTGCATAAATATTTTTTATTAATTTGTTGAACCCAATTCCTGAATTAAGTTTAAAATGAAAGACCATATACTTTGAAACTCATATGCTATGTTTATAGACGGTGGAGTTACACGGCGGCAAAGTGTTAGCCACCGCAACCACAACTCTGACGCTGGAGCGTACGCCCACCAATCACGATCTGAAGCCGCCGCACAACTTCGTACGTACCAAACAATATACTCTCAGATGAAATCTCTCAAGAACCTGTCCTCCTCTGTCTATAAACGTAAAAACATGGTGATTCGTGCAACACTTGCAAAATGTTAGTAAAAGCAAAGTTAGAATTCCATGTACGTGACAGTAAGGCCCTTACTTAAACATAAAGTTATGTCATGCATAAACTAAAAATTGTGACCATGCAAGGGAAAAACTGGATAAGAGAGGCACAGGACCGAGTGAAGTGGCGTTTGAGCGAGGTGGCTTATGCCCAGCAGTGGGTGACAACAAGGTTATTCATAGGTTATGCATGACATAACTTTACGTTAAGTTTATTAGAAAGGGCCTAAGTATACAAGCTCAATTCCTAGTGTAGGTATATTAACAGGTTTCCTCAGACCTCACTTCGTTTCCGTTTCGGGCTCGTTAAAATGAGCATATAAAAAACGGAACGAAAAATCTCATTGTATGGTCGGGATACCTTCGTATTAAAGGGACTCATCTCGGTCACTTTCTTTTTATGAAGAGAAAAACTCTCTCTAAAAGTTAATGTTTTGTTTGTTTTCTTAGCAACCGATATCGGAGAGTAGCGACGAAGCGCCGCCACCTCGCAAGTCGTCGGCGCGTCTCTCCGCGCAAACCATCAAGGAGGAATGCGCCCCATCTGCTCCGCCTCGCACTGGTAATTATCATCATAATTATCCCCCTTAGATCAACAATCTAATCAGCCTACATCCACTCACTGCTGAGTCTAAGCCTCATTTTAGATGAACTACCAGAAGGTAAATCCCGTAATACAATCGTCCCCTGACAGTTGCCCATATATACAGCCACTGTGCTAAAATGTATCAGTTTTCCCAACTCACACCAACAACTAACCTTGAAACTTAAAAACATCAAGTACAGTTGCACTCTAATCAATAATTTTGTTTGAGCTTGCATAGTCTTGAAATATGATACTAAATTACTATCTTTATTATTTTTATCTCTCTCCTATCACTCGTCATCTCCGTATCCACTCCTTTATTACCCATATCTTCTTTCAAACAATCCATCCATCTTTTCTTTGGTCTACCTCAACTCACATATCCATCCACATTCATTTTCATCACCCTTAGTTACGTGACTTTTATAATAATTCGTGTAAGCGAATCTCTGAAATAACACCTATTAACATGAACAATGAATGATAAATAGTTGTAAAACTCCAATATTCAGTCATAAATGTAGCGTTTCGTAAATTCAGCATCTAGAACATCCGGCCCATTAGCTCAGTTGGTTAGAGCGTCGTGCTAATAACGCGAAGGTCGCGGGTTCGATCCCCTCATGGGCCACATCTCTTTTTGCTCTTTGTATAATATTGGACAAATATTTGTCTTATTTCTGGATTTTGTATATTATAGAAGTCCTATCATAATTTGCAAAAAAAAGTTCATAAGTTGGTCAGTCATGTACAGTCCGAGCGAAGAGTCCAAGACATACGTTCATGAACAAATTATAATGCCAATTGGAAGGCCATCGTAGTCGATTTTGGAATCTACGAATATGCTGGATTTTGTTGACCAAAATATTTATTGATTTACAGATACAGACAGTCAGTCAGACACGCCGGCTCGCGCAGTTCCGCAGCGCACTCCGTCAGTGATATCTGCCGCGTACGGCGCCTCGCCCCGCGCTCGACCGAGGCAACACAACTTCGTTGCCAAGAACTTCTATAAGCGGGAGACTTGCGGACCTTGCGGGAAGACGTTAGTATTTTATCTTTGGTTGTGTGTGGTCTTTTGAATCAGTGAATTCAGTTTCAACTCAAAACGAACATTGCTACTTTACCGTATCTATTTCTATGGCGAGATATTATTTAGAATTTTTTTTTGTATTCCAGATCCTTTGGTTATGTTTAAGGGTAGAGGAGCAGAAGAAATCAGAGGCATGTCCAAATCCAAATTAGTGCACTTGGGAGTGAACTAGTGACTAGTATCTAATGAATTTTGTGCCATCTATTCTCTGTGGTCTTGCAAAAATTTAATCTTTCTTTTTATTTTGCTTCTAGGATAAAGTTCGCGAAAGTAGGCGTCAAGTGCGAGTCGTGCCGCGCCCAGGCGCACCCCGAGTGCCGCGCGCTGCTCGCCCTGCCGTGCGTGCCGCCCGGCCCCGCCGCCCGGCGACCCAACGCGCCCCAGGTAACGCTTGACCAACCTAGCGTACAAGCGAGACAGGTGACCACCACCCTCACTGGTGTGCAAGCGAGAGAACAGGAGTTTGCTAACAGAGTTTGGCAAGCGTGTACTCACGGCATTAGGCCTCGTTTACTCACGGCATTAGGCGTCGCGTGTGGCGTTCGACCTTTTTACCCGTTTACAGAAAGGCGGCACGTGCAGCGGCTCCTGTCATCGTAATGTACGGTAAAAGTAAGTTCGTATGAGTCGGTGGCCAACTCTGGTGACGGAGTTTTAGGCATCCATCATGGCTGTATTTTATTAACGACTAGCTGTCCGTCGCGGTGTTACCCGCGGTCCCTCGGGAAAACATCACTTTCTCGGGATAAAATATTAGCCTATGTTCATCAGGAATGATGTAGGAGTCTAATGGTGAAAGAATTTTTCAAATCGGTCCAGTACTTCCGGAGCCAATTCAATTCAAACGAACAAACAAATCTTTCCTCCTTATAATATTATAATGTAGATGTAGACTTAAAGACCGACATTTAACGTGACCTCCGAAGCACGGAAACGCTCAGTTGATCGCTGGCGGTCTAGACATTTTAAACATTTATTTATTTATACATTCAACAAGCGTTTCTATATCTTGTACCATTGTTCATAAGGTTTATAATGGCTTGCTATAAAACTAATTGACGCGTCGCTTTCCAGTTCAATGTGCATTGAGCCTTACTGGCCGTTCAGAAAGTTGCTTACTTCGACGATTTATCAAAAACGAACGGCTAAGAAAACTAAGCACAGTAATAATAATCAGTAATAATCATTTATTTAGTTAAGTACATGAATAACACGTCGGATATTGTTAGGTAGGTAAGTAATTTCAATTTGTGAATACCTATAATAATAATATGCAGCGATGGGCGGCGATGGGCTTGCAACCTGTCACGTATGGAATACTAACTTCTGCAAGATGTGGGCATGTATCAAATATGTATTTGTACATGCCTCTGACTACCCCCTTAGACATCTTCAAAGGATCTGGAATATAAAGATCTGAGAGAATGTCTACCGCGCCTTGGGGATACAGTCGTGACCCTGTCTGTCTGTCTGTCTATAACAATAATAAAATAATTTAATAATAATTTTAATATACGATTAAGTACATTGGTTTAGCTACAGGCACTTTTACAGGCCAAGAACTCCTCGTAACTTTAAAAGCAGTTGTCACACCACGAGCGCTTCATGGCAATGCTAGTCTGTAGCATCTGTAGTAAATGTCTACTTTATTTTGTTTAAAGGAGGGCTGTATATCAGAATGGGCGCCACGTACTCCGCCAATGGTACCCGCTTTGCTGGTGCATTGTGTGAACGAGGTGGAGAAACGTGGTCTCATCGAACGCGGGATATACCGTGTTAGTGGCGCTGAGAAGGATGTTAAAAGACTCAAGGTATGATAAGCTTTTTATAGATCCTCTACAGGTATTTTCTTACTTAAAAGGGGATCCCAAACCCATAAAATGTATTTTAGTTTAAGTTCATCATCATCCGCAGCCTTTTTCATCCCACTGCTGGGCATAGGGCTCTCTTCGCTTGTGCCAACCTTTCCTAATTCGCGCTTTTTTTGTCTGCTTGCGAATTTCGGTATTGGGGATATGCGCGCCTCTAAGGGGTTTCTTACGAACACTTTTTCCAGCGTTTTAAGGTTTTACAGACATTGTTTTCTCACAATGTTTTCCTTCTTGAGTGTACTGGCATAGTCCACTTTTGTTGTGTATTCTGATTTTCCTAAGGAGACACCTAAACAAAATGTAAGCGCTTTACGCTACTCTCCATTCGAAATATTTATTCCGAAAGCGATGTTACTCGAATCGAATGGTTTTTCTGATACGTACCGTCGTTGTTCAGAATTTTATGTTACAATGACACAGCAGATATTTCCGACTGACTTGCGTGACGTTTGCTTATAAATGTCTACTAAATTCGCACAGAATTCTATAGTAAATAGAATGCAAAGCGTTTATAATAAGAAATTCTACACAAATGATCTTTTTTATAACAGTAAAGAAACTTTTAAAAAAGAAACATTGAAACTGTTGGAGGAGGAACAATTTTTTTTTTTTTTAAATTTATTTATCAAATACAAGAAATAATACAACAAAATACGTTTTATAATAGCACTGTAAACCACTAGAGATTTGTCTTAATGCTATTGAGTCATTTTATATAGGTATATTACACATTATAGTATGATGGTAGTTAGGTATGTATCTCCTCACTGTTACAACTCGTAAGTTAAAAAGTATTTTTTTAACTTATTTTTAACATTTGTTTTGTGTCAAACTGTCCCGAAAATCGAGTGGCAAACTGTTTATAATTCGCGGAATCATAAATGATGTTGTTCGCTCACCGTATGCATTGTTCGCCCGCTTCGTAATTGTAGTTCATTACATATACATTGTTTATTTTTTTACAATATTTTTAAGTTAGTATAACCTAACCTAACCTTTTTCTTTTTCATCTATGTTTAGTAATAATAATTTAGCTACTTACCTAAAAGCACTTTACTCACTTTTTAAGTTTAATTTATTTACCTTTTACTGTCTTTTTTATAAGATGTACTTTTATAATGTAAATCCTTTATTGGCTGTAAGTTTAGATATGATGAATCTACTGTTAATATCTAAGGGCTGTGGATTTTGTTCAATAAATAAAATAAAATAAAAATAAATCTCCATAATACAGCTCATATTCTATTCCAGGAGCGTTTCCTCCGCGGTTGTGGTTCCCCATCCCTCGCTAACGAGGACATCCACGTGATCTGCGGCTGTATAAAGGACTTCCTGCGTTCTCTACGCGAGCCTCTAGTCTCCAGCGCACTTTGGCAGGACTTCATGGCGGCGGCCACTGTGAGGGAACAGAGTGACGCTACAGCGGCCGTGGTACAGGCTGTGAGCCAGCTGCCGCCGCCTAATAGGGATAGTCTGGCGTTCTTGCTGCTGCATTTACAGAAGTAAGTCTTATCTGTGTTACAATAAGGTTCATTTTGATGTGAGAATCTTGTGGAAGCAGGAAACAAAAGACGATAGCTCAGGTTGAGCTGCCGTTTATACAGACAACTTTGCGTTCTTGCTGCTGCATTTACAGAAGTGAGTTATCTGTGTTACGATAGTATTTATTTTGGAAAGAGAATCTTGTGGAAGGAGGAAACACGATAGATGAAACGGTGAAAGATAGTCTGGCGTTCTTGCTCCTGCATTTACAGAAGTAAGCCTTAGTTGTATAATAATAAGGTTCATTTTGTATAGAACAAGAGATGAGCGCGTTCTTGCTGCTGCATTTACATTACAGAAGTATGTCTTAAGCTATATTGTGATAAGGTTAATTTTGATAGACGAACGAAGAACTATAGGACATTCATAATATCAAGTAACAAGCTTCAATACTAATCTCAACTGATATCATTCCAGGGTAGCAGAGAGTCCCGAATGCGAGATGGGCATAGACAATCTGGCGAAAGTTTTCGCGCCCACTATCGTCGGCTTCGGCATGACGCAACCCGCTGAGATGTATTCTGCCACAACCAACATGTTCAAGGTAAAATCAGTAATTTTCGCGTTTTCTCATGTATTCCTTTAACGTTTTTAGGCTGCGTTTCCAGTAGAGATTTTTTTTACTAAAGATGAGCAAGGATGTAATAGAATCACTTGAAAATTTGAAGCTTGGTAAATGAAGTGATTCTATTGGTTCTCATATTCAGTCTAAGAGTACTGGCACATACATGTTTCAAAAAAATACTTATTAGATCACGCATTTTCAAATCCACGACTTTCGGAAGGTAGATAGAACCGCTTCCACATCTAGCCTCAAGTGGTAGCAATATTTAATGTTTAAAAATTCCAGGCATGTAGATCTATATCGAGAAATAGAAATATATTACTCGATATAGATCTACGTTTCATCCAAATTGGTCGACTGGATAAACTGTGATGCACACACAAAACATCAAAAATATTATTTCTTTTAGAGCTATACAAACATAATATCTGAACCGGTATGAGAGGCGCTGCTCTCGCATTTGATGTTGGCAAAAAAATATTTTTTACAGTAAAATTCGTTAGTTCCTCTTTTGGCCACCGATTCAGATATATTTGTGTTGTGGCACTCTACAGTAATATCTTTCAGATTTATAATATTAGGATGGTAGGATACTGTCGTGATCTAAAAATCTCTGTTTCTACTGGTCTGTTATAATGTAATATTACTTGTTACAGGTGATGCAACTACTTCTCCAACTGCCGGGCGAGTACTGGTCTCAGTGGGCGTGCCCCGCGACTGCCGGCTCGCCGGCCGCGCCGCAACGACCGAGAGGGTTCTTTTTCTCACCAGCTGACACTGGGTAATTTTTTTTTTTTTTATTTCTTTTCTGTCTTTTAGGTATGAATATTGATCACGCTAACTGTCAAACGACTGACAATAATGTCAAACGCCGGCTCCATTAGAAAAGTTATGGTCTTTGCTAAATCGCGCAACTTTCTTAATTTTTGAAGGGAAAACTTCTTTAGGCGCGTTTGGCAGTTTTGAGATGAGAAAAATTCTTGGATTCGCCTCGAAAAGGTCACGTGTGGGTCACGTGACTGCTCACCGACACCGGGTTATTTGTCAAGTTTAGAACCGTTCAATTTTTCGCTTCTGCCGGCACTCCTGGAAGGCCACTGTTTTTTTTTTTCATAAGAACTTTACAAAATCTTATAATTATTTTCAGAATATCAAGAAAGAAGAGGAACTACTTTCAATGACACACTGTAAATAATTAAGATTAATTATAAACTTTAGAGGAACAGTTATGTTAACCATTTTGTTAGTTTTGCTATTTCAATATTCTATTTAGGTATATTTTGTTAAGACTTTTGACTAACTTATAATAATCATGATTTGTTTAGTGACTGTAAAACTGTTTATGTACAAATGAGGACCGATGAAGCATATAATTTTTTTGTCACATTGTCAACTTATTCCAAGTTTCATTGTCTGTGCGTGGGTAATAAACATACTTGTAGTAGAGATATTAAGTATGTATTCCAGATCCTTTGAAGATGTCTAAGCGGGTAGTCAAAGGCATTTCCAAATACATATTTGATACATGCCCACATCTTGCAGAAGTTAGTATTCCATACGTGACAGGTTGCAAGCACATCGCCGCCTTTAAGAATACTAACTGGTTTCCTCACGATGCTTTCCTTCACCGTTCAAAAGATCTGGAATACATAAAAGATCTGAGAGAATGTCTACCGCGCCTGGGGATACAGTCGTGACCATGTTTACTTTTTTTTTTATTTAAGTATCAAAATTTGTACGGGAAATTTTACATACATGGGATTTAAATATTGTCAATTTATCTAGACAATAATCAAAGATTGGGATGTGCCGTTGTTTATCCTTGTAGAAATAATTTTGGATTCTAATCACATACGTAAGATAAATAGATAGAAAGCTTTATTTGACAACACACAGACACAGGTACATTACATAAACAGAGAACAGGTACAAAAAAGAAAAATACATAAGTAGGTATGAGGTAAGTAGGTGACAGAGCTATGAAGTTAGGAACCTCTGTGCCTATCCCTACTCACCTACATGCAATCTACAAGGAATAGACAAGAGAGAGAATTTCTACCATGCTAAGACGTGATCCTGCTTATCACTTTGTTTTTTTCAACTATTAAAATGTCCAAAGTATTGTTTATTCTTTAGTTTAAGACTTGTGTACTTAATTATTTCTTTTACTCTTAGTATTAAGTTCTTGCACATTCAGTCAGCTTATTAAATAAAACTGTTTCTTATAGATGCGTCTACTATTTAGAAGCCAAGTCGCTCTTTTTGGCTCAATGCTCATTGAATTGGCAAGCGACGCGTCAATTAGTTTTATAGCAAGCCATTACAAACCTTATGAACAAATAGTACAAGATATAGAAACGCTTGTAGAATGAACCGCACGAAGTGTTCGAGCCAGCGTGGCCCGCTAGATGGCTTCGCCAGATCTCGTTCATTCTACAAGCATTTCTATATCTTGTACGTTCATAAGGTTTATAATGGCGTGCTATAAAACTAATTGACGCGTCGCTTGCCAATTCAATGTGCATTGAGCCTTTATGTCAAAATGCTCAACTAGCTGAACAAAATTTCCGAAATATCAAATATAGGAACCATTCGTTCGTTATAATAGCAATTGCGCTCTTCCTTGATTCAGGGGGCTGCTTATTTATATCGACAAATCTGTTCATAGTTTTAAGTTACTTTTAGTTAGACATTTATAATTTCATTTCCGTTGAAGTGACGTCATACCACCGCCTACTTACTTTATGTATGTAAAATAGTATGCCTTCACATGTAGTTTATTCGTGTTTTTCATTTGTTTGAAATCTCAAACGGAATAAATCGAATCCGCTATTTTGAAAAGTGCTGCCATCTGGTGTTATAAATACATTTTGTTCATCGAAAGCTGAACATGATGCAAAATTTAGTTTCCTCGTTGTTCAAGTATCTATTTTTGTACATATTTTTTTCTGTTAGTAGAGTGGATAGCACCAGAAGGTAGAATTATCAAAAGTAATTTCAAAACTTCGTTTTTTTTTTAGATTTTATAAGTATTCTACAGAGTGCCTTTGATAGATTTAACTTGAGTGTGATGCTTGTAAATAGCCTTTTCTTTATATGGGTTATGGTTTAGGTAATAGTGTTATTTATTCGCTATTCCTCTTTATATACCAAAATGTCTTACTCATCCTATACAAAGGAAAGAGATAAAAACCCTGTGACTTAATAGTCCACGGATATTAATCATAATTAACTCTGTAACAAATATTTGTAACGGAATTCTGATAGGTTTGTATTTAGAGTAGAATAGAAACAACCATTTTGGCGCATTTCATCACAATTCCCTAGTCAATGACTAGATAAGTTAATTTGTTCACTGACTTAAAAAATGTAATAAATAAAATCTTCAAAACTATTTTTACTTAGTTGTTATTTAAACATCTTATTTCCTGTTAGGACTAAATAAAACAAGAAAATATAGAAACTAAAAGCATTTATTTTCCGATTTCACACCAAATAAATATTTTTCTAAAATAAATAAATCATTGAGCAAAAAAATGATGAACGCCAATGTCTTTTGTTTTTTAAGATCCAAATGAGTTCATAAAAATCAAGAATTAAATTCATTGTAATAAATTGGCAACACCAAACCTTTTTCTAGAAAAATGTCTTAGGTATAAATTGACTAACAAGTACATTTTATTACTTAATAGTAAAACATTTTGTACACGTCTTGTGTATTTACATTTCAACAATAATTACAATATACTACAACTTATTTCCTATTATTAAATCTACTTGTGGCAAGTAAGGCAACTTAGATAATTTGTAGGAAAAACGTCGCTTCAGGATGAGCTAGGCAACGACCTCAATACTATAAGCTAAATTATAGTTTTGATAATTATCGTAAAGTACCAAAAAAAGGGTTGGTTGTTGGTACTTTGTCGGTAGTTAGACGACCTCTGTAGCGCAGTGGGCGAAGGCCTGCCTGCAACGCAAAAGGTTGCGGGTTCGATCCCCGCGGCGGGACCAATGTTTGTATGATCTACAAATATTTGTCTCGGGTCTGGGTGTTTCTATGTATAATATGTATGTATTTACAAACAAAAGTATATAAGTAGTTTAACAGTCATCTTAGTACCCATAACACAAGCTCTGCTTACTTTGGGGTTAGATGATGCTGTGTGAAAAAGTCCAGCATTATTTATTTTTTTATTTTAGTTTTATCTCACTTATAAAGCTAAGGGTCTGTTCAAGCTACATAAAGCTTATTTTCACTGGTAACAAGTTCAACCAATGTATAACTAATTCGTACATTGGTTAGATTCTTTGGTTTTTTTAGATCACAATAAAACTAAGCTGCATTTCAAAATTACCTAGGTACCACTGATTTCATCTAAGTAATTATGACAAAAAAATATCAAACTGAAAAAAATTATTTCAATGTAAAGTAAACACCATTATAGATTAATATATTAAAAATTCTACTAAATAAATAAGCAGTAATTATTTACATTCTAAAGATTCATCAGGATTAGATTCTTCTTGATGCCAAATAAATTTAGTTTAAAATCTACAGCAAATTTGTAGTAAAAAAGTAATTAATTAATATAATATATTATGCTTCACAATATCTAAAACATTTGGTTATTTAAATGCTATCCACCCTGGGTAAATAATAATATATTAAAGTTATTTTAAGAATGCAAAATAAATCTCATAGCACTGTGATACTACCTTTCACATAGGGCCAATAGGAATGATAAGGCTCAATGCACATTGAATGGGAAGCGACGCGTCAATTAGTTTTATAGCAAGCCATTATAAACCTTATGAACAATGGTACAAGATATAGAAACTTAACGAGATCTGGCGAAGCCATCTAGCGGGCCGCGCTGGCTAGAGAGGTTCATTCTACAAGCGTTTCTATATCTTGTACCATTGTTCATAAGGTTAATAATGGCTTGCTATAAAACTAGTTGACGCGTCTCTTGCCAATTCAATGTGACTTGAGCCTAAAGGCAAGACTTTTAATGTTAATAACTATCGTACAATTGACTAGACTATGAGCAAGATGGCTGAAACATATTCATAGTTCTTTTTTTATTTGTTCCAATATCCAATTGGCTCTGTGTGAAGGTTGATATGCAAATTAAATTACTTACTAGATTGACTATAAATAGTTAGGCTCAATGTAGACTGAATTGGCAGTGACGCGATTGGTCGCGAGCTGAGCGCATCGTTCATTCTATCAAGCGTTTCTATATCTTGTTATATTGTTCATACGCTACATCTTTACCAGCAACCGTATTCCTGGCTGCTCACCATCATAACCACTCCGGGGCACACCATCTTCGGTCGGCAAAGCCTCGTCAGTCCCTTTCCCCGCGCCTCACCCTTCTAATATTCTGCTAGTCAGCGTTTAAGAAAACGCTCCGTTACAATGTTTATAATTTCTTGTTAAGTCTCGTCGCGTCGCGTCGCTGCCAATTCAGTGTGCATTGAGCCTTATACAAAAACCTGCCAAATCCCTTAAGACAATAATATCAAGTTACGAATTGAAATTGCCTTAAATATAAAATAACGCTTAAAATTATGGAATGTATTTTTACACATTTTTTTATAGATTCAGATCTTTACAGAGTATAATTAGGTTACTGCTGATTTTTACCTAAGATATTAGGCCTTTTTGTAATAATAAGAATATTTAAGCACTTTGATGACTTTGTGATTCATTAAAAATAATATCTGATAAGTCCACTCTAACTCATCTCTGATAAAGTCATGAACAACTTTCTCTTATGGCAGTTAAAACACTAATATTTAAGTTAGGTTCTGCTTAGGCTATCTAGCGGTAAATTTCTTTGATATTGAATTTATCAGACAGATGTTTTAACCGATTCATTGTGGCCAGACTAAAGATATACGAAAAAGTATTTTCTTTTGTCTTCTCGAAATTCTAACCCTGCGTCTTACGTGGGCGATCTGGACGCGAATGCGAAGCGGCGCGGAAACAACAAACAGTCGATTTAATATGAAGTGTCCTACGTAACCGGTGCGCAGCGCGGCGTGTATTGAATCGAACGCGATCAGAATTTTTATACAGACACTATGTATGATTTGACGTAAACTATGTGGGACGATTCGCACGCACGTAAGACAGATTCGCCACGTCGCATCGCTTCGCTTCGCAATCGCGTTCGCGTCAAGTCGCCCACATAAGACGAAGGGTAAGTGATGCCACCGGTCTTACTGAAATAAGTGCTCTTCTTGTTTGATTTCTTGCTGTAGCGGTGAACAAATTTTTCATGACACACCTGATTTTCCACCCGCATTGTTGCATCAGCTATTTTAGTGTAAAAAAAAACCGCAGACCTAATTAGTACTGTTCCTAAGTATAGCAGGCAGTTCTGTCTTAGTATAGGTGATACCGTAAGGCCGCAAGTGGTATATGAGGTAGTCTAATACATACATGTGCTGGGGGCTGACGTAGTGGAATGTTACCGCATGGTCGGAGCAACAATCTAGACCCTGGAAGATAATAATAATAAATAAATAATGCTGGACATTTCACACAGCATCATCTAGCCCCAAACTAAGCAAAGCTTGTACTATGGGAACCAGATAACTGATAATATACTACTTACATATCATACATAAACACCCAGACCCGAGATAAATATTTGCAGATCATACAAACATTTATCCCGCGGCGGGGATCGAACCCGCAACCTGCGTCCCAAGCGGGCTTTTACCCACCTGCGCCACAGAGGTCGTAGCATATAAATAATCATTTAAAATCCACATTACGTACCTAATATAGCATAATCGGAATTGAGAAAATATTTTAGGTGATAGCCCCTCAATTCAGATAATTTTTGACGACCTCTAGCGAAATGAAGGTCCGCCTGCGAAATACACGGGTTCGATTTCACGATTAGTGCGGGATAAATGTTTGTATGACCTGCTAAATTTCTCGGGTCTGGCTGTTTTATAATGTGTTTTCTGTTTTAAAATATGGGTAGGTAGCACTACTACGTACTTATGTTGTTTTATCAGTCATTTGATCCTCTTACAACAACAAAAGCCCTTCTCAGTTTTTTTATAATATCCAGAAGACTAAGTAAATAAAAAAGAATGCTCACATCATCAGTAGGATAGTAGATATAGCTCCAGTACCAGAAGCTTTCATCCTTGTTCGGGAACAGATGATCATTTGGAACGAACGGGAAGAAACGACCTCGCTTCAACGAGTCGCGACTGTCCTGAGCTTTCACTCCGATGTTGTCCAAGCACTTGCCTGATATAAAAACACAAATTAAAATGTTTTTTTTGTGATGAAAGTGACCTGGATCAGTTGAGCTATAATAGATCGTTTTTACGACGATCCTTAGATATCTTGACTGATTCTATTGTATTTTGTAATTTTATGTACATATTGTAGTAGCTTAGTTTCTGTAAATAAAGGTATCATTTTTTTTTATTCCTAACCTATTTTATCCCACTGCTGGGCAAAGGTCTCTCCCATTAGGTACTTTCCAAGACTTTTACCAGTCAGGCTGGAATACATCTTAAAAATTCAATAAGTTGTATAAATTCCACAACTTTTGCAAACAAAAACACATCCACCTTTTTTTTAATTTTTGTTAACAATTTAGAACTACCTACTTACCTACTCCTTAGAGTGATATTAATTTTAAAAGTATGGAACTTCTTTATAGCAATGGACTATAATGCCCGTACTCAAGAGTCTTTAAGGGCTATTTATACTTAAATTCGTTCTTTAGTTAAGATTTTCCTTAAAGTAACCAACCCATCTCAGCATCTTCCGCCCCGTGGTCGCTGGCTTTGCAAAGATGCGGTGAGGGAAGCGCGCGCGTCACGAACTGATCCAACGCCTCTCTACTCAACACGTAACCCGCACCTCCGCTCATGTAGCCCTGTAATTACATCCAATTTAATAGCAGTTTATTTACTAAAAGGAAGGGTTATTTTTCAAGGTTTATCCACAAAAATGACCATGTGTTTTAGTAAATAAACCGCTAGGCCGTCATTAATAAACATCGTGTAAAGTTACGCCAGGTTTAAACTTCAAAAATTGTATGGTTGTAAAGTTACACCCGGCGCAACTTTACACAATGTTTATTAATGATGGCCCTAGAGACAAAACAAACAGTTTAGACAAAAAATAAAATAAATTTTCAAATGACTTATATTTAAATTAAATTGAAATGTACACAAAACGTTCAACCTTAGTAAAATAAGTAAAAGGCAGACACGATACGATTTCAACACGATATAGTAGGTATCGCAAGTTTTTTTTTCTTACCGTATGCGATTAGTCATAGCACGACGCTCGTCGGCACGTTCAATGGGCGGGGCTTAGCGAATCGTACGAAAAATCGCATCGTGTAAATGCTACTTTAAACACCAGTGCCCAGTTTAGTGGAAGCAGCCCCGAGCCTAAGGTCGTACACTAACGAGATTGTAGTAAAAAAATGTGAGTAAACTTTGGCCTGGGTTATGTTATTATTATTTATTTATTATTTTATTTTTAGCCTATATTGTCCCACAGCAGGGCAGAGGCTGCTCCCTTTTTTCCAGGTCTTTCTATCCATGGCTGCAGTGGGTTATGTTGATTTTGGAAAATCACCTGCTTAGTGAACGGCTTGAATCTGCAACCGAAGTAGATGGGACTTTTGCTGTCGTAGTCTGCCAACATGTACCTCAGGTTTTCCACTATCACATATCTGAAACAAAGATAAATTAGAATGAAAGTAGGTAACTACATAATATGTAATACATAATAACCGACGCTTAACCGATAAATATGAGCTTATCAAGAATTTGTGTGAGTCTGACGTCAGGGGTCCGTGGCCGAGCAGTTGAAGGCGCTCCGGCTTTAGAAGGATCGTCTGAACGACGCGGGTTCGAATCACGTCGTAATAGAAAATTTTGATAAGACTTTTCATTTAATGAAATCCCAATGTGGTTAATCCACACTTGGTATTTCATTAAGAAATGAAACTATAAATCTATAAAAAATGACAAAAAAATTATGTAGGTAATACGTAGCTAAGTATATTTCTTTCTGATGATTTAAATATCTCTATTTATGAGCATTTAAACTTATTTAACGAGCCTCAATTTTTGTTTGACTGGCTCCCCACTAGAGCTTGAATTTTTAGTTTTAAGATGGATCACCTAAAATAATGATAGGCCCTAAAACCGTGTGTGTTGCCCTGATTCTTCACGGTATTGGTCGCGAAAGAACAGGGGTAAAATTAGTTCGAAGTCTATTCTAAGTGATCCCAGCGCTCCTACTGAATAAATGCTTTTTGACTTTGACTCTACACTTTACTTATTTTGGTTCCATAACTAAATGATTTGACGACGTTCGAATAGGCATTATTAGAAGTAAATAGAGGATATTTTCGTGACGGAGTAAAATAGGCCATTTCATGGTTTATGCCTTTAATAGTTAGCAATACCTACAAAAGATATTCATGAAACACTATTCAAACAAGATACCTTATACCAACGGAACAAGGTTGAAATTAGCATTACACAGCAAGATCGTGATTCGTGATACATACCGATTTGTCTGTGCGAATTGTTTTAATATGCTAATGTATGTCACGAAGTACCTACTAACATTATTGAGATCGTTGTAGTCAATATTGCTTCGTAAAATTCAGATTTGTCGCGACCTGATTTGCGCACTTAAAGATCACGATATGAACATACCTACTAAGATACCAGCTTAGTTCTAAAATAAGAGTATAATAAGTGGTTTTTAAAATACACATAATTTGTTCAAAAAGTACTGAACACCTGTGGCATCAAAAGTGCCTTGATTTATGAAAGCTTGAAAATATGACACGGTCTAACATAAAACATATTATACATATTATGTATAATCCCATGTGTAAGTACAAAAGTAACCATGAATAAGAGACTTGCGATGTTGTTGGTCTTGCATTGACCTGTATAGTTGTGTACTTTTCTAAACTAAAATTGTAGACCTTGAGGGGTCTATCTTGAGGCGGCGTAGAGGTCGCCCTCGGAAACGTTGGCGAGATGACATTGATGCCTTCAAGGACGATTGGTGGAACGTGGCAGAGGATAGAGACCATTGGAGGAGTTTGGGGGTGACCTTTTCCTAGCAGTGGGACAAGATAGGTTGATAAAAAAAAGGGGGGGTCTATCACTATCAACAAGGCATTAATAGAATACATTCGTTAATATCGATTAATAAACGAATTCTTTGTAGACTCACGTATCATCGTCAGCTTTGAGGAACCAGTCTGCATCTCTCCTGTGGTGCTCGTAAACATAGCGGAAGGCAGCTTTGGTCTTCGCCCAGAGGTAATCTCTTCCTTCGTGAACTGGGAGCTTTACTGCCGGTAGAGACTTATCTACAATAGAAAATAGACCTTGTTTAAACTGCAATAAAGGTGAGATTAAAATGAAAATATCCGGTGAAAACTATTATTTCAGGAAATGAGAAATGAAACGGTTAAAATATAATAAAATCACCTAGTTTTAAGACTATTCAAAGTGATCCCAGCAGTCCTACTGAATAAATGCTTAAAAATAATTGAAGTAGGGTGGTCAGAATTGAACATAAATTCCAGTTATAACTAGGTACCTTCTACACTGCTCATGAAGAGTAGAACGTTACATCGTTTTCCCCACGTCGCCCTCACGTGCTTGGCTTTCGCAGCATGATTTTTGGGCTGCGTCATCACCCAGCATAGCACCCTGACTTTCTTTGCGAGCTCATCTGCAATCGATCGATCCTCGTATTTGTGAGCCGGCTCGTCCTTCCCATGTTCTATCATCTCGGGTATCGGGTGTTTCTCTAAGTTTCTCATGGATTCCCTAAAATTAGTATGAGTTTTCCAAGTATTGTTTTATAGCCGACAGGTTTGGGAGTCACTAAGCAACTTTGGTGTAAAGGGAGCGTAATAGCTTGAAAGACTTCGTAGTATTTTCACCAATAAATACCTTACACATGAAATAGGTAAGAGTATCCATGCGTAAAATTCTGCTGATAAAGACAACACACCTAGTTGCTAGTGGTTTTTCCTACGGGACGACACACACTAAATTCTGTAAATGGTAACGGATTTTTTCGATGTCATAACATAACACAATAAAGACAGTCAGTTGGTATATAAATGTTGATGAAAATGTTCTCCAAGCTTCATGAAAAAACAAGCAAATGTTTTCAAGTTTTCATTCAATTTTTAATTTGAAGCCCTCACTCAAAGTTAGGAACGGGAATATCATTGAACCATAAACTTAGGCCAGTGAGCCGTGTTGGCTAAATGGGGTTGTGCCTCGACTTTCGTATAATTTATTTGCACTACACGAGCTCATAACGGTGAAGCAAAACATAGTGAAGTGCAGCTTAATCAGCTCTACACTCGGTCATTCCTGTGGACAGGGCCGAGACTGAGCGGATGGTTTAGGTGCTGGGCAAGCCTATTCCATCTCAAACAATGTCCCAGGCACTACAGCCTCCCGTTGAGTGTAGGCATAGGTTGCCTTTGACGCTGTATAAATCATCTAATATAGATGTAAAGGCCTAAGTAAGTAAACATAGTAATTAATTTCGAACGACATTCGTTTTTATACCAACGAGTAATATAACTCAAAGACTACTAAACTTTTATCATTATGGTACTTTTCATAATTAAGAATTACTAATTACTACCAATAGAAGTAGGATTGGCGATCCCGTACATCATTTCACACTCAATCTTAATAATTCCATGTTTTATGAATCCAAAATGATGACCAGATAATGTTTTTCAGGCGCTCATGCTAAACACAAGTAGAAGCATAAATTACAAACAAAAATTCCAAACAATAATATAGATGGCGAGTTCGTGCATCCAAAAACGAATGGTAGGTACAGATAGCCTAATGAACTACATACAAACCAAATAATGACTTTCCTAGCATTTTTAAGACAATTATTAATTCTTATCTATGTTCAGATTATTTTTAAAAGGTTCTTTGCTTGATAACTTTGTTTACAAAATCAGTAGGTAGGTTACCTACGTTCTATAAAATAATATAAGTAGTTAAGAAAGTAACGGGATACCGATTACACAAATTGCAAGTAGGTAATCATTTTCATGATAACAAAATGTCATTTAGTTATTAATTAATAATCATTTTACATTATTTTGCCTATACAGTCTACAACGAGAAACTTAGATTCTACCTCTAAAATATGTAACTTAAATGAAGTCTTATCAAAATTTTCGATTCCGACGGGATTTGAACCCGCGACGATCAGACAATCCTCCTAAAGCCGGAGTGCCTTCAACCGCTCGCCCACGGAATCCACTGACGTCACAAAGTCATAATCGAAATTTTTGATGAGCTCATATTTACCGGCTACGCACCGATTATTTCTCAATAAAATACCTAGTTGTGGTTTAACACTTAAAAAATTACAAAAATTATAGTAAAACTTGACAGTCGCAGTATAATAAATGCATCTGTAAATGGTAAAACACAGTAAATGACTGTTGGGAATGAATTATAAGCGTGCAATACACAAGCAGCATGCCACGAACGCAAACAGATCACAAAGATGCGGGAACACGGAGATATTCTTGCAAACCTTCTCAATTTACCTGTACGTTGTCGACCATGTTACATCTCTCGGATATCCTGTAGATGTTAATAATATGTACGCAAAACTAAATCCTGCGGATATCCCGATCACCAGTGTTAGCACAAAACGTCGACCCATCACCCGCCCTTCGGCCTGAGGAGTTGACATCGTCACAATCTCCGATCAGAAACGGTAAAAGATCGCAGATTGTGACCTGAAAGTGTGCCTTCGTAACGAGTTATGTTTTGACGTAATATTCTATTTTTTTAACTCATAGAAAACTCTGTTTAAAATTTGATAATTTTAATTTTTTTGTTACCCTACAAAAATCTTTAGGTAAGTTGAGCAACGTAAGGCCAACTAAATCACAGAAATTTTAGTTCAGTTGTAGGCAAACATGATAACGAAGTAACCCAAATATTTCGAATAGTAAGTCAGCGCGCTGCATGTACCGTCCTCATGAGTATTCCAAAAATGTAAACTTCACTCGATTTTCACTTAGGAAACATTTAGCACACACAAACGTTTATGCAATAGTAAATGACAAGTTATATCCCTGATTTATTTACTAAATATTATGAATTCCACTGGAGGAGCAGCTGCGTCAACACTTCTATTTCCATAAGGGGTAACCAGACTGTTTGAAGAAATGTTGCCCAGGCGTATTCAATTTGCGTTTATTGATGCCCCAATTCGTTTATGTACAGCATACAGTACCTATCTAATTGTATTAGTTGTTTTCTCTGTTACAAGGACAGATCTATGATTTCTGATTAAAACAGAATAAGTTTCGTTGACATTTAAATTCTTTTTTAGATAATAAATATCTGAAGGGGTAAACTATATTTTTTTAAATAGGTATTTTTATTTTCAATACTCGTTACGTAGGCGCACTTACAATATGTTTGAGCATTTTCAGTTAGACAGGAAAGGAAGATTAGGTAAGACAGGGGGGCACGTGTCGACTGACCGCCACCTACACTGAAAACGTTAACAAGATCATAAACAGATGGACAGACAATAAACAATACTAAACAACAACATGACATTTTTGAGGTGCGGTGCAACTGCTAGCGACTAGCAACTTGGAACAGTATAGGCATATACAGCGTCTAAGCCGACTCTTTCTTCAGACTTCGAATATAAATAAATTACAGCCAACTTTCAAAATTTTTACGTTAGGCTGAAAATTGACGTATTTTGTCATATAAAACTGGTAGGAGGTATAGAAATCGCTACTCGCTAGCAGTCAACCCGTAAATATTTATTTGTTTAGAATGTGCGTGCTTTATGCATGTTTCATTGAGTGTAGAAAGATGCATTTTTCATTGTTAAGACATCGATTGAAGATTGTGTTGTGAAAACAAAATTCATCTCGCGAGAGCTGCAACCTGACCACATCAAAAATAAGGATGTAAGTACGAGTAGAACCATTTTTTTTGCCGAATTTAGTTAAAATAACTTCTGTCTTTCATTAAGTCTACAAATAGGAAGTGAAGTGATGATGGAAATTCCGTTGTGGTATAAGATAACTGATAGGTACTGTTTTGTGTTCATATTTTTTAAAGCACAACAAATATTTAGACAATAAAACTCTGTCTGACATAGTTAATGTTTCAACTAATAAATTTATTGTTATTCGTAGAAACTGATAAAGCACTCTGTAAGGTAATCACTGGCCACTTCCTACGCCAAGAACGAATGATAGGAATTGCTATTTTAAGTTTTATGAATCTTCGTGAAATAAAATGAAATCATTTATTTGCTAGTAGTCTGATATGGCGAATCAGAAATAAAATATTATGAGCCAAAAGTTTTTGCAGCAAATACACCTACAGTAAATAAAAAAAATAGTTAATAATAATACTTTTTTTAGCAATTTATAAGTACGGTATTCTACCCAGCGCTATAGCTTATGAGGCATAGGATTTTTTCTATACTCCACTCTCTACAAGAAAAAAAGTATCAACTTACCAATGCCTTATTTTGTTTAGAAAATTATTGTATAATAACAATAAATAACAACAGTAACTGAACCAGAAACTGTTTTTCACGCAAATAAATTTGCAACTAGACTGTGCAGTAAAACATACAAATCAGAACTAGTTTTAAGATAAGTTGGTTATTATAATCAACTTCCTGTCAAATACCTACACCATGGAGTCAGAACTAGCTATACAACTCAAATAATTAATTCAGCAATATGAAAACATTTGATTAATCTCTGATGATTATATGATGATTTATAAAATAAACCTACTTAATTGGCATTTTATTGAGTTACTTGGATTTTATTAACATCTGTTACTTGACATAAATCTCATTAATCATTAATTTCTTACTATAATTTTTTGTGTTGTGCCATACTTCTGACATTGTTATTTTTTTTATCGTAAGTACAAGACTTACTTACTTCATTGTTTAAATAGTGTGTCTAATTTAATCTGTATTTTTTATATTGAATTTTTGACATTAACTTATAATTAGTGTAATTGGTTATTCGTAAACCGTTCTAATTATTACCAATAAATAAATCACAGTTTAAAATATTCACTATTATAACTCACTATTATTACTTAATTATAATTTTAATTTTTAAATTCATCATTTTATATTGAGGTGAGAGTAGTTTTTATATTGTGCTCATAAATAAGTAAAAAATGCCTGTGTGTGATGCATTTTGTGTAAATTTTATGTGATCAGATAATGTTGAAATATGTAAAAATAACTTAGGTGTATAGGTATTTTCGTTATACAATGTTAGATAGTGACATTGTAATGTAGGATGTAATGCTACTTTTGAAAGTGGTAAGGAGTGAGATAGATTTTAATATTATACATTAGAAAAAAATATTATTATGTTGGTCACATTATTATGCACTTAATTCTAAAAAAAAACCTTAGTTGATTCCGAATCTTTCATAGCAATTGTATAACACTACAAATAAAATTACTAAATCAATAGGTAGGCATAGGCACTAAAACATAGGAGTCAGGTGGTTTTTGTAATTACAAAAGGCAATGAGCATGTATTTTATGTGAATGTAAAATTGACTTCCAATCATAGATTAGAAGTAAGGTACAGAGCAACATTTGAGGTACCTATATAACAATATGTTTCCCGACTACATGCCGGGTTACAATTTTGGCACTCGATGTATGTAATATGCAGGTATATTATAAATGTAATCCCACTAATATAATAAAGCTGAATGTTTGTTAAGATTCTTGGATGTTTGTGATTTAATCACGCCTCAACCTCAACCGATTTGGATGAAACTTGGAATAGGCGTAGATAGTGACCTGGAATAGTATATAGGCTATTCAAAATGTTGGTACCACGCGAGCGAAGCTGCGCACAGTAGCTAGTTAAGTATAATATTATTATTGGTACGTTAACATTTACCAACCAACATACAGTATAATAAACAGATCTAGCCTTTTGTCAAGTTAGCCGTTTCAATGCACAGAACACAATTTTGTATGAAAAAGCACCACTGCGCAGTCAAAGGGCTCGTTAATACCCTAAGTGTGGAACTCCGTTGTCTGTCGTTTTACATCTTAGTTTAAGTTTACAAAAACGGTTGTCTGGAAGATATCGCCTCGAGCGATAAGACCGCCTATTGCAGGACCTATCCCTATCTAAACCTACCACCTAAGTCTATCGCTAAGGTATTTATATGGTTCCTCAATAAAGTTATTATTATTTAAATGGGTAACTTCACGAATACCTAGATCCGTTGAATGTAGTGTAGTACGTAAATCATATCAATACAGATAGCGGCACCATGCTATAGAACTCGAGCTTTGATTGCGGCAAGAATAGAACACGTTTCTCAAATTAATTATTTTATTTTAGAGTTAAGTAAATGGATAAAACACGAAAGCACACCCCGGGGCTACCTAATTTACACAAATTATTGTTATGGAAAAGTGTTTTCGATTCGACTTACCGTCATCGTATCGTCGTTTTATCAACTGTTTATTTTCAGAAGTTTAAACATATTAATTGCTGGTGCTGTGCTGCTTATTATTTCTTGTGTTCTGGGACATTTATTATTTCGATTAAGGCCTATGTGATTCTAACAATTTTTATAGTAGATTCAGTAAAACAGAAAATGCAAGCAAGCAAACACAACAACACTTCTTCTTTTTTTATTAGATGGCAATCACATGGCAATTGGCAAATAAAGTCCACAGATGTAACGAATTTCTTTCACTTTAATTCAATGTAGCACTGACAGTGACAGTCCTAGATCGTTCTAATAATATCTACATTCCGAACGAAAAATATTGTTTTATCTGTGGTCGTTCAATATTTTATTGGCGTGGCGCACAGAGTAACTGGCGTGGCGGTGGCGGTTGAATTTCGCATTCTGTGTGTGGTGTGGTGTGTGTGCGTCTCGCTCGGTAAACTCAGTGTTCTTTGTTTGGTGTTTTACTGGATTTTCCAACAGTAACTAGTGTGTATTTATTATAAAACTGTTTAGTCTACTCAATATAAGTACATTTTTATAATTGTTTGTCAGAAATACATCGAAATAACTTATAAATAAGGCCCAAAAAAGTTCGTTCCGATGTGACTGATTTCGAAGTGATTTAGTACTATGTTTGTTAGTTAATACAGTAATAATAGTATAAAATTGATTGTAACTCGTTAACCCTTAATCAAACAAAAGTCATATATGTACCACTTAGTTTGATAACAAAAAAAACTATTTTCTATTGTTTGGCAGGACTTGAATTTGAAAGTATTGTAATCTCTGATATTTTTGCTATCTAATATGCTGCGTTAAATCGCGAAGAGTGGAAGGAGGGAAGGGAGGCCTTTGCCCTGCAGTGGGACGACACAGGCTAAATAATAATAATAATAATAATATGCTGGCAACTTTATCCTTGTCACTTTTGCCTGTCAGTGAAAAATGATGTCAAATTTTTTTTTGCGCCAAATTTGACATTTAGTTCGTATTTTTGCGTGTCACTTTCAAACTTTTGGAATTTTTGTTCGGCGAAGAATTCGTTAAGTGCTCTTGGAGTTCAAATAGGTAAACTCTATTATATTTAAGAGGTCCTACATGCATAATAATGAGAATATTACCAAGGTTTGCATAGTTTTTGATCACTCAAAGTAGAGACTGTAAGTGGTATCTATTTTACCATTGTCCGTATAGGTAAAGTTCTTAATCGAATTGTATACATAAAAATGTGTGTAAGTATAGTGTGACTTTTGAACGTAAATTGTTTGTTTTAGTAAATTACCATGTTTAAAAAACCAAAAAAAAACATTTTTCAAGGAAACAACATCTTCCAAACCACAGCAGGGCTCTAAATGGCATCTCAGACCCAAAGTTAACAAGTTTAATATAAAATTAGACTATGTGAGAACTAAAACTAAAATAACAATCATAAATAAATGGGAAATTGTGGAAAAAACCTTTTACGTAGGTAAAATCCTATTTATTTTCATATTCTCAGGCTAATTATTTTTACAACTGTAGTCACGGGAAACAACTAGTCTAAAGTTATGAACAGACCGTAACGGACAATGGTAATATACGTACCACCAACGAAAAAAATTTCAAGTCCTACATGGACAATGGTAATATACATACCACCAAAAAATCACCCCCTTCCACCCCCTTTTTTTGATTTTTTCCAAAAGAAATGGAATCAGAGACCCCTAATTACCCAGAAACCACATCTTTTTTTAAAATATCATGGCCAGGGGCTCGCGTTTGTTTAAGGGTTAACACAACGATCTAACAGTGCATTATGGTCATTTTAGTCAAATAAAAACAAAAAAATGATGAACAATGCACATGCAAAATGCCGGGCGTCAGTCTAAAGCTAGGCGTCCATTGCCGACGGGCCGGGCCGGGCCGCATCGGCGAGCATTTTTGCGTACTGCGTCCATTATAGGAGACGGGCCGGGCCGCATCGGCGGATTTTTACAGCCATTCCTACGTAAGACAAGCTAGCAAGCGGACGATGGATATCATGGATAGTTCTGACGAGGAGTTATTTTTATTTATGATGTTGGATGAGGAGCAAAAGAAGAAACGCAAACATACAGTGTGGGTTCACGATATTTGCAAGAAAAGAAGATGTTGTGGAGAATTTCACCACTTATTCTTATAACACTGCCTATTTCAGCCCATATATTACTCCTCCGTAATTCGTCATGATACCTTCTATCACCAGTATCGTACAATTCCGAATACTGCTGTACCATCGATATCAGTAGTTCCTCGTTCATTTTTCCTCTATGCGTCCGCTCGCAGCAATGATCTCCAAAAAATGCGGCGCGCATTGCGTCCACTAGAGGCGGGGCGGGGCGGACCGGGCCGCATCGGCGGAAAAATACGCTCGCCGAGCGATCTGCCGACGGATTTCGATGCGGCCCGGCCCGATCCGCCTGTAGTGGACGCAGTTTCATACAAAATGTATAGCAGGCGGATTTTTCTCCGATGCGGCCCGGCCCGTCCGTCCGCCTAATGGACGCGATGCTTTAGAAGTATATTATTATACCATGAGTCTAAGTAATAGTGCTAAGGACGTACCTAGTATGCCAGTCGATGATGTGAAACTTTTTTGTCGGATGTTTTCAATAGGGACGTGCAGGGTCGATAATTATACGATGAAGTTTTGATAATATCGATAGTGATCGTGGCATCTCGTAATGAATTTATATTTACTTTTGCGTCATAACTTAGTTATTTATACTGATATGATTTTTTTTATTTGTTTGAAAATTACGACACAGGGGTAATACGAGTACTATTACGACAATACTTTTTGTTTCTTGACGACCTCAGTGAGCCTAAGTCTCTCTGCGACGCGGGAGATTGCGGGTTCGATTCCCGCCTCGGGTCAAATTTGTGCATAATTTGCAAAAAAATGTTTCGGGTATTCTGGGTGTTTTCGGTCTGTAGAGGGATAGTATTATATTTTTAACCGACAAAAAAAAGAAGGAGGTTCTCAATTCGATCCGTATGTTTTTTAGGTAGTATTAGATTATATCAGTTATCTAGTACCCATAAAACAAGCTCTGCTTACTTTAGGGTTACATGATGATGTGTAGATTATTCATCAATAATTTATTTACTTTTTGTTTAAAGACATGTCAAATTGGCGCACACATGAAGATCCGCCTACGGACTTCCTTGAACTTTTGTACGCTGAAGAGGAAGGATCCATTAGTGATGATGGGATAAGCGACCTCGGAGACGATGAGGTAGTAACCCACTTTAGTTTGCTGTATAATTTGTTATGATTTTCTAGTGTCAAGAGTTTTTTTGACATGTGGTGGCTTTTGGGTGGCAGTTTTTTGCAAACCCGTTTTTCCTATGTTTTATTTTTTTTTGAAGCGCTCATGGTCGTGCTTGCTGTATGAGTATGTATGAGTCAGTGTGTACTTATTGTATGAGTCAGTGGCCAACTCTGGTGACGGAGTTTTTAGGCCGCCTTAAGGCCTCCGTCGTGGCTTAACGACTTAAATAGCCGGGACCGACAATTTAACGTGCCCTCCGAAGCACGGAAGCGCTCAGATGAAAATGCCACTGGCGGTCACCCATCCACTTACTGACCGTTTCGAACGTTGCTTAACTTCGACGATCTATCAAGAACGACCTAGCAAGCACGACCACGAGCGCTTCATATTGCCGTAATTAAAGCTGTTGGATTTCTTTATTTTATTCACTTTTTTGTATCTTTTATTTAGGACGAACAAGCGTCTCCACGCTCAGCGCCCCGCGACAGGTCCCGGTCACCATTAGGACCATCATTTTCGTCAGAATCGTAAGTGTAATGCTGAATGTTGTAAATATATTATATAAATACTAGCCGACTTTGTCCTTTTGCATTTTTTTATCACTTTGGGAATGTTTTTCGGATTATAAACCACCCTATGTTTTAATCGAGCATATATCTACATCTACAGCAAATTTCATCATAATTCGTTCTGTCGTTTAGGCCTGATTGTCCTGCAAACATACAAACATCCTCACAAACTTCGCATTTATAATATTATTAGGATAAATAAATATGTAAGGATCTTGTAATATAGTATTTGTTTTCACAGCGCTGTGGTGCGACGGATTTTCGATGAAAATGGCGTGCCGCTGGACGCTGACGTGGAGAACTCATTTTTAGCCCCGGATACCCACTCTTTGTATGTGTCCCCTGGAGAGCGTGATAGAGATGTACGCAATAGAAGAACGAGTGGGCGAAGAGGTGGTCGAAGGGGTGTTAGGGGTGTGCGGGGACAGAGTGGACGTAGGGGTGGGTATCCGAACCGGGGCCGTAGGGGGGGACATCAGTGGGTGATGGGACACCCGCTGAATGAAATTTGGACGAATGATGAAGACGTCCCTCCTGAATTGGTAAGTTTGGTGACGGATGTATTGAGGAGACGACAGATGAGTTTGCAAGATGGTGCCAGGGTTGAACGAAACCATGAACGAGAGGATGCTAGCGAGAGTGAAAATGATTATGAATTTCTCGACGCTAGTGATGGAGCTGATACTCTCCCTAGACTGGAAGGCCAGAATCTCCACTTTGAATGGTCTTCTATGGAGACCTTTCAAGGTCGAGAAGAAAATTTTAAGCCTGAGCGTACTGGTTCGGTTCATGTTTTCAATTCGGCCTATGACGCTTTTCGTGCCTATTGGGACGATGGCATCTTAGAACTTATTGCGACTGAAACGAACCTGTATGCCAGTAAAATTGCTTCTGCTGCTTTTCAGGCTGAATGGTTCCCCACTAATTTACACGAAATTTTGTGCCTCTTTTCGTTCTGGATGATGCTGGGGATCGTCAAAATGCCAACCGTTACAAGTTGCTTTTCTGTCGATCCACTCCTGAAAACGGAAGTTTTTAGACGCATCTTCACACGAAGGAGGTACGAAATGCTTACTAGAGCATTAAATTTTATAGATTCCGACCCCGCTATGAATACTCCGAATCCCTCCAACACTAGCGCCAGAAGCTCTGACCGATTACACCGTTTGAGGCCAATACTCACACATTTAAATTCAGCTTTTCAATCGAATTATATTTTAAGAAAAGACATTTGCATAGACGAAAGTTTGACCCTTTGGAAAGGAAAATTGAACCTCAAGCAGTATATTCGGAGCAAAGCTTCTAAGTTTGGGATCAAAACATTCGAGCTTTGTGAGAGTGCCACCGGTTACCTGTGGTCTTTCATTGTGTATACTGGTAAACAATCCACAACAGATCTAGAGCAGTCGCCCGGTACTCTTAAGAGTACAGCTGTTGTGAAAAAGCTCATTGGTCCCCTACTAAACAAAGGGTATAGATTATTTATGGATAATTGGTATAATTCACCCCTATTAGCTAGATTTCTGAAGCTCAATGGTACCGACTGTGTTGGTACTTTGAGAGCTTCCCGCCGCGACGTTCCCGTTTTAATAAATAAGGCTCCTCTTCAAAGGGGCGAGTACATTTCCAGACATTCTGGCGATGTCACAGTTTTGTCATGGCAAGACAAGAAACGAATAACCATGATTTCCACTTGTCATGGTTCATCTACTGCCTTGCCTACAGTCTCTTCTAGACAATCATCTCGGCCAGTGCCATTTAAACCACAAGTGGTGCTGGACTACAATAAATTCATGGGGGGGGTTGATTTAAAGGATCAAATGTTGGAGCCTTATTTATTAGAAAGGAAACGTTGCAGAAAATGGTACATGAAACTTTTTAAACGCCTTTTAAATGTATCCATTCTCAACTCTCGTACTCTTCTGCGGTCTTCCACCCAGAAGAACTTCCATCATTTAGCTTTCCGCCTTCAGCTTGTAGATTCCATCCTCACAAAACATCTTTCGCATTGTCCGCAGAGCCGTAAATACACTGTCTCCAGCAGTGTGTCTACGCACTCACAACCAAATAGATTTAGCAATTCGACACATTGGCCCGTTTTACTGGAACCGACAGAGTACACTTCAGCGCGCAACCGGGCTTTCCGGAAGCGTTGTTTTGTTTGTCTGCAAGAAGGCCGTAAGACCCAATCAACGCCTTATTGCTGCGAATCCTGTCGCGTGCCATTGTGTATAAAGGATTGTTTTAAATCATATCATACATCATCATAATAACATATTATATATATATATATATATATCATAATTCTTCCTAACAATTATTCATAGAAATCTATTGTGATAGGTATTTTATGAAAGCAGAGTGGTAGGTGTAATGATTGTGGATTTTTTATTGTTGAATATTTCAATTGAAGAATATTTTGTTTTTTGCGCAAATGTTGATGATGATTATTTTGTTACTTGTATATTTTGTGTTTTGTGCGCATATGAAAATCTAAATATATTCATTTAAATTTTATAATATCAGAATGTTGGTAATGAGTATTCTGTTGGTTGTATTATTTTGTGTATTAAAAATTTTATATATCAGGCTGTTGATGATGATGGTTTTGTTTCTTGTATAGTTTAGATCACACATAAAAATCTAAATTTCAATAAATTTTAACTTTACTTTTGGTGAGTAAAAAAAATGTGTGTAATTTTTGTTGCATTGTGTGAATGTTTATTCATGATTATTGTAAATAAAATGTTTTGTTTTTCATTTGAAATTGTATTTTTATTCAAGTAGACTAAATACTGTATAAAAAGAAAAACTATCGATACAGTCAAAACGTAGCAAACCTGCTCTCCGTGAGCCACTTTTCGTCCCCCCGGGAAACGAGACGTGACGGGTGGCGTACCACGTCGCCGCCATTCGGTTGACTTTCTTTAACCATTGCGTTCCCACGAGAAATAGGGAAATATTCGGTCACCCCGGCCAGTGCCCTTGTAGCCGGGGAAGCCTAATCTTGCACAGGGGGTCGGCCGGTACCCTGGCTCAGAACGCAGTAGTAGGTGGAACCTCCGTCCACCCAGACCCTTACAACCTTCGATCTACACCTAGACGCTGCGTTCACCGTACATGGCATCGGGTAATTTTTTATAGAGGTTTTCTTCCTCGGTGGGGCGCCAGAGCCTCGTCCGTTAGTCGGCAGGGTGTACCACGGGCCGGTGAGGTTGGCTTGGGTTCCTAAAGGTGTTGTTTGGAACCCTTACACCCCGAAAATTATGGTTTTTGAAAAAAATGAATGTATGACAGCATGCAATATTCTGATTGACGATGAAAGAGTGGAACAAGTGAAAGAGTTTGTGTATCTGGGGACATTGTTTACAAGAGATGGGAAGTACGATGAGGATATCGAAAGGAGAGTGAATGCTGGAAACCGAGTGAATGGGGCTCTCCATGATTTTATGAGCAGCCGGAAAGTGTCCGACAAGGCACGACTGGCAGTTCATAGAGGAGTGTTAGTACCGACATTGATGTATGGAAGTGAAAGTTGGGTGTGGCAGAAAAAACATCAGAGTAGAGTGAATGCTGTTGAAATGAGAGCGTTGCGTAGTATGTGTGGGGTAACGTTGAATGATAGAGTGAGAAATAGTGTGATAAGGTAACAGTGTGGAGTGAAAGAAGATGTAGTGTTGAGGATCGAGAAAGGTATGTTAACCCTTAATCAAACAAAAGTCATATATGTACCACTTAGGTTGATAACAAAAAAAACTATTTTCTTTTGTTTGGCAGGACTTGAATTTGAAAGTATTGTAATCTCTGATATTTTTGCTATCTATTATGCTGGCATCTTTATCCTTGTCACTTTTGCCTGTCAGTGAAAAATGATGTCAATTTTTTTTTTGCGCCAAATTTGACATTTAGTTCGTATTTTTGCGTGTCACTTTCAAACTTTTGGAATTTTTGTTCGGCGAAGAATTCGGTAGGTGCTCTTGGAGTTCAAATAGGTAAACTCTATTATATTTAAGAGGTCCTACATGCATAATAATGAGAATATTATCAAGGTTTGCATAGTTTTTGATCACTCAAAGTAGAGACTGTAAGTGGTATCTATTTTACCATTGTCCATATAGGTAAAGTTCTTAATCGAATTGTATACATACTAATGTGTGTTGACTTTTGAAAGTAAATTGTTTGTTTTAGTAAATTACCATGTTTAAAAAACCTAAAAGAATCATTTTTCAAGGAAACAACATCTTCCAAACCACAGCAGGGCTCTAAATGGCATCTCAGACCAAAAGTTAACAAGTTTAATATAAAATTAGACTAGATGAGAACAAAAACTAAAATAACAATCATAAATAAATGGGAAATTGTGGAAAAAACCTTTTACGTAGGTAAAATCCTATTTATTTTCATATTCTCAGGCTTATTATTTTTTACACCTGTAGTCACGGGAAACAACTAGTCTAAAGTTATGAACAGACCGTAACGGACAGTGGTAACATACGTACCACCAACGAAAAAAAATTCAAGTCCTACATGGACAATGGTAATATATATACCACCAAAAAATCACCCCCTTCCACCCCCTTTTTTTGATTTTTTCCAAAAGAAATGGAATCAGAGACCCCTAATTACCCAGAAACCACACCTTTTTTTAAAATATCATGGCCAGGGGCTCGCGTTTGTTTAAGGGTTAAGATGGTTTGGGCATGTAGAGAGGATGGATGACAATCGTTTGACAAAGCAAGTGTATGAGGCGAGTGTGCATGGGACAGCTGGAAGGGGAAGACCTAGGCGAACCTTCTTGGATCAAATTGGCGACATTTTGGAGAAGGGCCAGGTCAAAAGTACCCTAAACCATGGATTTAGCATTGAACCTTTTTGGTACACTGGATTCCGCATTTCAAGTTGAACTAGGAAATTGTCCGTCATATTTGTCACTCTATGGCCCATTTTGCCTGTGTTAGAAAGAGAGGTCGCAATGACACTTGCGTACCGGCCTGTGACGTAGCGCGCCACCTCTACACCATAGATTTTTTGTTTACACACCAGCTTGTGTGCAAGTTCGAGATGTAAAATTACGAATTTTCTCATAAATAAATGGCTTTTTTGGACTATGTTTGTGATAAGGTGCTGGTTTGGCAATTATGTCCTGTGCTGTTTCACAATTTCCAAGCAGAATCGGTATGCTTACGGAGAATGAAACAAATATTTCTTTTTGTCGGTAAGTCATACCAGTGAAAAATACGTTTATGTTTAAAGTTACGGAAGCTATTTTATAAAAAATTAATCATTGCATCATTTAACATCGTTTTACTTCGATTTCATGCGTGTATTTGGGTAATCTCATTTAGAATTTTCATTCTAGCGAAATTTACATTCCATTTTTGACATTTCTTGTACTCCATCGCTGCGCAATAGTGTTGTAGTTGTATCGACATATTTATCGATATTTAATGAACAAACATAACTATTAACTTGGTCTATTTTACATTCTGGATTCCAGCTGACCTAGATTTGAAATAATCGTGGATTAGAAATATCGAGAAAGGCGAAGAATGGAGTCCTACACAACTACAAGAATATGTTCCACTTTGAAAAATCATGGTATACGGATGAAAAATTTTGCATTCTTTTGCAGTGCCAACAATATTTCCAAACCAACTTTTGTCGTGCAAACCTGTAAGAACGAAGAATATGTCAACTCATTTTTTGACGTGAAAACTTCTTTAGGCGCTTTGGGAGTTTTTGAGATAGGGATAAATCTTTAGATTCACTGCACGAGTCTCGTGCCCGGTACAATTCAATGGTTCGTTTGAAGGTAGCTACGGAATACGGATCCTACCCTCAATAACGTATTCTTTATTTTCTGAAATTACCCAGAAAACGAAAGCTCGTAGCTAGACATTCTGGGTATGGGGCGTCTTCATCTACTGCTTTAGATATCGAGGAATACCATCTAAGCAGTCTGTTCACTATTGGTTAAAACTATTTAACCAATAATTATCAGATAACAATTATATTAATACTTGTTTTATTTTGAGGACTTTAACTGGAATTACATGTTTTGAATTTGATATTGTTTTATTTTAATAATTAGGTAACTGAAGAAGTCTGAAAGTAGCGCCGGTGACTGAAAAGTTGAGGAGTAATAGGTTAGCACGTAATGCGGAGGGATGAAACTCATGTAACTAAAAGGGTGACGGAAATGAATGATGGATATGTGAGTAGAGTAGAGGTAGACCTAAGAAAAGATGGATGAATTGTGTGAAAGAAGATATGGGTAAAAAGGAGTGGATATGGAGATGACGAGTGATAGAGGAGAGTTGAGACAGAGAACATTTTGTGCCGACCCCGCATAAGCGGGATAAGGGCAGGCCAATGAATGATGAATAATAAGGCAACTACAATTTAATTTCGTTCTACAGTAATAAAATAATTCGTTCTACAGCAATAAAATAATACCTTTATAGAATAGACAATTCTAAAAATTCATTAAATCCTATTTCATGTAATTATCGATAAGAAATGCACAACACTATTCCACCTTAAAAACATATCTATAGTTGTCTATGAATGGATTGAAAAGTGGAGACACTCAAATTACTCTATGGTTCTATCTAGTACATTATTTATCTTTGCCCTAAACCGACGAGCATGTATGAAGAATGTAATGAGAGTGAATGAGGCGAAAGTTGTGTGTCAGGATCGTAGCGACTGGAGATCCGTGGTCTCTGCCTACCCCTTTGGGAAAGAGGCGTGACTTTATGTATGTATGTATGTACAGTCAAAACATGCGTGATGTGAAGTGAAGGACATTCCTAGTAGTTTTTGTTCGTGGTCGCGTCGAGTTTGAAGTGGTGTTATTGAAAGAACTTGAGATTCCAAAGAACAAGGACCTATGCTGTCTATTTAGACAGCATAGGTCCTTGTTCTTTGGATTTCATTAGAGTATCCATTTATTTCTTGGCACCCAGCCTACAAAATGGGTTCAAAAGTTTGAACCTGCAAAACAAATACAATATTTGACTGGACACTTTATTTTGATGCCTAAATAGATAGATAATAAATCAATTAGTACATTGTTGTTTACAGAATGATAAAATATACTTTGGTTACAGAGTTATTACATATTGGTTTTATCCTCGGACGAACTATACGATCGAAGGTTTTACATACATACATACATAAAGTCACGCCTCTTTCCCAAAGGGGTAGGCAGAGACCACGGATCTCCAGTCGCTACGATCCTGACACACAACTTTCGCCTCATTCACTCTCATTACATTCTTCATACATGCTCGTCGGTTTAGGGTACTTTTGACCTGGCCCTTCTCCAAAATGTCGCCAATTTGATCCAAGAAGGTTCGCCTAGGTCTTCCCCTTCCAGCTGTCCCATGCACACTCGCCTCATACACTTGCTTTGTCAAACGATTGTCATCCATCCTCTCTACATGCCCAAACCATCTTAACATACCTTTCTCGATCCTCAACACTACATCTTCTTTCACTCCACACTGTTCCCTTATCACACTATTTCTCACTCTATCATTCAACGTTACCCCACACATACTACGCAACGCTCTCATTTCAACAGCATTCACTCTACTCTGATGTTTTTTCTGTCACACCCTGTAACGTTGTTACGTACATTTTATTTAATTGTTAGGTTTATGATATAATTCAGAGAGAAAATATTCCGAGCCTTAAGTAAAAGCATCAACTCACAAGTCCTTAACAAAAAGCGACCTCGTCCCGCGCGCTTCATGCCCCGCTCCATTGTTCAGAGAACAATGGAACCAGTGTCTCCAGATGCACTGTAATTACAGTAGATTTACTGTAATTCTACTATTTTCACTGTACACTGTATTATGTGAATACAGTGTATGAAAGACACTGTAATATCAAGTTTCTAAGAAGTTCTTAGTAAAAATAAAAAAAACTATCTAAATGGATGAAACGAAACGTTATAGTTTAGTGCTAGTCTATGATTCAGAGGCGGGTTGTGTCAATTTCAAGCCTAATGACAATATGATGAAGGCCTATAACTCAACTATTTATAAAACTGAGCCAGCTCCTGGACTAAACCAAAGTGATAGTGATTAAATTTTTTTTACTCTTGTGACACGACATGAACCCGATCCCGATCCGATGCGCCCAATCTCGTTTTATCTTGGCAGCCTGCATGCCCCTTCGATTTATTAGTTAAAAAATGTTTAAAAAAAATAAAAATTTTATTACTATTTACTGTAAAACATACTGTATTTTAGGATTGGAAAACACTGTAATTTTATTAAATCTACTGTAATTTCAAATAGCCTTCACTGTAAATTCGCTTTTCCAATCTGGAGACACTGAATGGAACGCGGATCGGCGCTCGGACTCGCCAACCGACCGCCCGTGAGACACCCTGATTGCTTTCGACGCGAGCGCACGTCTCTTTGCGTCGCGCCGAGCTGTTGAACTACGACATTACTTCGTAATCGTAGAATAATTTATAAATAAAATTAATTTAAAGTACATATACTAGGTCCTCAAGTAGGTACCTACATTCAGTAAGTGCGTGATATAAACCCCTGATTTGGGGTCCATCAGGGTGTCTCACGGGCGGTCGGTTGGCGAGTCCGAGCGCCGATCCGCGTTCCATTGTTCTCTGAACAATGGAGCGGGGCATGAAGCGCGCGGGACGAGGTCGCTTTTTGTTAAGGACTTGTGAGTTGATGCTTTTACTTAAGGCTCGGAATATTTTCTCTCTGAATTATATCATAAACCTAACAATTAAATAAAATGTACGTAACAACGTTACAACCCAACTTTCACTTCCATACATCAATGTCGGTACCAACACTCCTCTATGAACTGCCAGTCGTGCCTTGTCGGACACTTTCCGGCTGCTCATAAAATCATGGAGAGCCCCATTCACTCGGTTTCCAGCATTCACTCTCCTTTCGATATCCTCATCGTACTTCCCATCTCTTGTAAACAATGTCCCCAGATACACAAACTCTTTCACTTGTTCCACTCTTTCATCGTCAATCAGAATATTGCATGCTGTCATACATTCATCTTTTTCAAAAACCATAATTTTCGTCTTGCTCACATTTACTTTCATTCCCTTTCGCTTAAAAGCTTCATGCATAACTGTTAAAAAGGTTTTATCCTAAGGCAAAGTACGACCTTCAAAAGCTCATTTAACGAAGTTGTTATCAATGCACTAGTGCGGAGCCACTTGGAAACGAACGCTATCATATGGAATCCTAATGAAGCTAAATATAAGTTAATGGTGGAAAAGATACAAAATAAAGGAGAATGGGCATTCCCGCCCAAATCAAAAAACTATCGCCCGCAGAGTAGGCGTATGGTGGAATGGGTAGACCTTCAAAAACACTCCATTTCATTGTATGACAGCTAAAAAATCCATCCTACAGAAATCGAGATATTTGCAGTTAAAAGTGGTGACTCTTACCATCATGTTTTTTGACTTACAGGCTTCCCGCAGATAAGCCACTATGGGTAATCGATAGAACTTTAAAAGCATTACATTTCATTGTATGAAAGCAAAAAAATCCATCCTGCAGAAATCGAGATATTTGCAGTTAAAGGTGGTGACTTTTACCATCATGTTTTTTGACTTACAGGCTTCCCGCAGATAAGCCACTATGGGTAACCGATAGAACTTTAAAAGCATTACATTTCATTGTATGAAAGCAAAACAATCCATCCTGCAGAAATCGAGATATTTGCAGTTAAAGGTGGTGACTTTTACCATCATGTTTTTTGACTTACAGGCTTCCCGCAGACAAGCCACTATAGGCATTCGATAGAACTTTAGAAGCACTACATTTCATTGTATGACAGCTAAAAAATCCATCCTGCAGAAATCGAGATATTTGCAGTTAAAGGTGGTGACTTTTACCATCATGTTTTTTGACTTACAGCCTTTCCGCAGATAAGCCAGTATGGGCATTCGATAGAACTTTAGAAGCACTACATTTCATTGTACGACAGCTAAAAAATCCATCCTGCAGAAATCGAGATATTTGCAGTTAAAGGTGGTGACTTTAACTATCATGTTTTTTGACTTACAGGCTTCCCGCAGACAAGCCACTATGGGCATTCGATAGAACTTTAGAAGCACTACATTTCATTGTATGACAGCTAAAAAATCCATCCTGCAGAAATCTAATATCTAATAATAATTATAATAATAATCTAATCTCTAACCATACCTTATTCTGTAATTATTTAAGTGTTTATGAACTAACAGCTCTTTTTTTTAATTGTCTTTTTTTTAATAACGTGATGTCACCCAACTAGTTGCATACATGTTTTATACTTGTTGCATACATGTTTTATACTTGTTGCATACATGTTTTATACTTGTTGCATACATGTTTTATACTTGTTTGATACATGTTGCATACTTATTTGATACATGTTGCATACATGTTTTATACTTGTTGCATACATGTTGCATACATGTTTGATACTTGTTGCATACATGTTTGATACTTGTTGTATACTTGTTTTATACCTGTTGCATACATGTTTTATACTCGTTGCATACATGTTTTATACTTGTTGCATACATGTTTGATACTTGTTGCATACATGTTTGATACATGTTGCATACATGTTTTATACTTGTTGCATACATGTTTTATACATGTTGCATACGTGTTGCCTACATGTTTGATACTTGTTCCATACATGTTTGATACTTTTTGCATACATGTTTTATACTTGTTGCATACATGTTTTATACTTGTTGCATACATGTTTTATACTTGTTGCATACGTGTTTGATACATGTTGCATACTTGTTTTATACTTGTTGCATACATGTTTTATACTTGTTGCATACTTGTTTGATACATGTTGCATACATGTTTTATACTTGTTGCATACATGTTGCATACATGTTTTATACTTGTTGCATACATGTTTGATACTTGTTGCATACATGTTTTATACTTGTTGCATACATGTTTGATACTTGTTGCATACATGTTTTAATACTTGTTGCATACATGTTTGATACTTGTTGCATACATGTTTGATACTTGTTTTATACTTGTTGCATACATGTTTTATACTGGTTGCATACATGTTTGATACATGTTGCATACATGTTTTATACTTGTTGCCTACATGTTGCCTACATGTTTGATACTTGTTGCATACATGTTTGATACTTGTTGCATACATGTTTGATACTTGTTTTATACTTGTTGCATACATGTTTGATACATGTTGCATACATGTTTTATACTTGTTGCATACTTGTTGCCTACATGTTGCCTACATGTTTGATACTTGTTGCATACATGTTTGATACTTTTTGCATACATGTTTTATACTTGTTGCATACATGTTTTATACTTGTTGCATACATGTTTTAAACTTGTTGCATACATGTTTTATACTTGTTGCATACTTGTTTGATACATGTTGTATACATGTTTTATACTTGTTGCATACATGTTTTATACGGCAGACTTTGAGGCTGACCGACACGATGAAGGAACCACCGCAGGTGTCTGCCTGCTTGGCAAACATCTTTTTATAGCTCCTCAAGTAACATACACAAAGTTCAGGTTTACTACTACGAAAGCATACTTACAATTACTTTTGTTTAAGGGTGACTTTCAGGGGGTTGGAACTGTACTAGGGATCTGACAAAGGACGACGTGATTTCTAATACTGTTTCAAGCCAAATATATCAAAATGAGCTTTATACCTTAAAGATTTCCTTATTAAAATCACCCGAGCTCGATCCTACGGTAAACTTTGCGGCTGACCGACATGATGAAGGAACCACCGCAGGTGTCTGCCCGCTTGGGAAACCTCTTTTTATAGCTCCCTAAGTAACATATATAAAATTCAGCCTTGGTAAAATGACGAATCTTGGGTGCTATTTTGGGCACCTTTGATGCCTCATATCTCCCAAAGCCACCCGGACCCAAACTTCATATTTGGGAATCGTACATAACCATACTGGGACTACACACAGACAAAGTCTCAGCCTTTATTAAATGACGAAGGTCTGCCGGTCGCTGGCTCTCACCCTATAAGTCAAAAAACATGATGGTTAAAGTCACGACCTTTACCTTTTCGATTTCTACAGGATAGATTTTTTAGCTGTCATACAATGAAATGTAGTGCTTCTAAAGTTCTATCGAATGCCCATAGTGGCTTGTCTGCGGGAAGGCTATAAGTCAAAAAACATTGATGGTAAAAGTCACCAGCTTTAACTTCAAATATCTCGACGTCTGCAGGATGGATTTTTTAGCTGTCATACAATGAAATGTAGTGCTTCTAAAGTTCTATCGAATGCCCATAGTGGCTTGTCTGCGGGAAGCCTGTAAGTCAAAAAACATGATGGTAAAAGTCACCACCTTTAACTGCAAATATCTCGACTTCTGCAGGATGGATTTTTTAGCTGTTATACAATGAAATGTAGTGCTTCTAAAGTTCTATCGATTGCCCATAGTGGCTTGTCTGCGGGAAGCCTGTAAGTCAAAAAACATGATGGTAAAAGTCACCACCTTTAACTGCAAATATCTCGACTTCTGCAGGATGGATTTTTTAGCTGTCATACAATGAAATGTAGTGCTTCTAAAGTTCTATCGAATGCCCATAGTGGCTTGTCTGCGGGAAGCCTGTAAGTCAAAAAACATGATGGTAAAAGTCACCACCTTTAACTGCAAATATCTCGACTTCTGCAGGATGGATTTTTTAGCTGTTATACAATGAAATGTAGTGCTTCTAAAGTTCTATCGATTGCCCATAGTGGCTTGTCTGCGGGAAGCCTGTAAGTCAAAAAACATGATGGTAAAAGTCACCACCTTTAACTGCAAATATCTCAACTTCTGCAGGATGGATTTTTTAGCTGTCATACAATGAAATGTAGTGCTTCTAAAGTTCTATCGAATGCCTATAGTGGCTTGTCTGCGGGAAGCCTGTAAGTCGAAAAAAGATGATGGTAAAAGTCACCAGCTTTAACTGCAAATATCTCGATTTCTGCAGGATGGATTTTTTAGCTGTCATACAATGAAATGTAGTGCTTCTAAAGTTCTATCGAATGCCTATAGTGGCTTGTCTGCGGGAAGCCTGTAAGTCAAAAAACATGATGGTAAAAGTCACCACCTTTAATAATTAATTACTAACTGGTGTGAGCCACACAAGTGCCGTGTTGGCCGTATGGGGTTGTAGCACAGAGTAAGTAAGTATAACGGTTGTAGGTAGGTACCTCTCTGTATTCTGTGGTTGTAGCTTGACTTTCATTCCGAAGGTCGTGGGATCGAATCGGCCGTGCATCAATGAATTTTGCATTTCGGAAAATTTATATGCGCTTTAACACGAGCTCTGAACGGTGAAGGAAAACATCGTGAGGAAACCAGTTGGCATTCTTATTAAAGGCGGCGATGGGCTTGCAACTTGTCACGTATGGAATACTAACCAAGATGTGGGCATGTATCAAACATGTATTTGTACATGCCTCTGACTCGGGGATACAGTCGTGACCTCGGTCGGACCAAGAATCATACGTATGATTCTTGGTCAGACGAGGTCGTGCGTGACCCTGCTGTGAGCCACAGAGTTAGAGCTGACAGTATTTTATTGTCAGGAGGAATGTTCCTTTATTTGCTAGCTCCTAGCTTCTGCGCACGGCTTCGCCCGCGTGGTACCAACATTTTGAATAGCCTATGCTATTCCAGTTCACTATCTATGCCTATACCAAGTTTCATCGAAATCGTTTCACTGGTTTAGGCGTGATTAATACACAAACATACAAATATCTAAACAAACTCACAAACTTTTAGCTTTATTATATGAGTGGGATGCTGTTAACATTCTGATCTGACATTCATCCGACAGGAGTACATTCATCATTCATTGGATTCGGTCCACAGAGTACCACAGAGTACTTTGATTGACTGACGGTCGGAGTTTGGTTTGCCTTGCCTCGCTCGCCTCGCCTCATTTGCTGGGTGTAAAGCGTAAACATAAAAATTATTGTTTCTTTTTCTGTTTTGTTTTCTATAATTTGTAGAAATGGTGATTTATCGAATGTGTTGTTAGTTCTGTGCGCTCGATATGCACTGGTTTTTACTGTGGCTGTAAAACATTTACAGATAGGTAATCGAAAATGTGGCGATTGTTTTGTGTCTTTATTGTTTTCCCCATGCAATATGTCTCTGGATTTAACAGCCTCTGCGACAGTGCACCAGAGGAGAGGAAGACCCTTAGTTGTACAACACAGGTATGTTTAGATCTAAATATATTTTTATTACCATGCATTTAGTAGGTATTGATTTCTTATGCAAGTACTGTGCATCATGCATGTCATAGTTGTCATCTGGCTTGCCTCATCGATTTGTTTCAAAGAAGTCTTGCCATTTGTTATGAGGCTATTGTCTAGTATTGAATTTCTGATCTTAATTCTATTTTGTATAAATCAAGGTCAGGAAATCAATAATAGATACTTCTACTATGCTAAAGCTGAACCAACTATAACAAGTAATTCTTACATTTTACTTATCAAGAATTACTAGTAAAAACTTAGCCATTAATACTTTACAGGTCTCACTAGGTAAAAACAAGAAAGCGTTTGTTAGAATGACTCACCCAAGATTTAACCAGATCTTATGGGCACTACTTGTTATGCAAGCAGTTGTTATTATGTAAACTTTGCTAATGATTTCGCTTTTGGCTAGAAGAATCTCTATTCCTACACATTTTAAACTTTCGTGACTTGAAGACATTTTAAATTTTATAACGGGACTTAATCGCGTAGGTATAACATTTGTTTATTTACCTCGACGTTTCAGTAGCGTTACAGCTACCGTGGTCACGAGAAGACATACCTACGCGATTAAGTCCCGTTATAAAATTTTAAAATCTCTATTTCTTTCAAAACCTGATTCAAAATATGGAATTTGTAGTTTAAACTTTTAGGACATTGGGCATATATTAGAGATATTAACAGGTAACTTACTTTAACAGGTTGCGAGCTAATTTCAATTTCAATTTATTATTTATACATACATACGTATTGGTCGCGAAGGAACAGGAGTAAAATCACCTAGTTTTAAGACGTTTCAAAGTGATCTGTTACAATATTAATTCCCACGTTATGTAAAATAATAAAAGTGCCTCGCAAGTATTCTCGGTACTTGCTCGGACTTGGCATATTGTGGGAAGCAACTTGATTCCTGTTTGCTGGCAGTTCGGTTTTAGTCTTTGTTGCGGCTAGTTATTCTAATTCTCTCTGTATCTTGTCAAAGTATAATAAATTCTATTTCTAGCCGTAACTCTAGTTTTTTTTAAAAAGACTTTCAAGACCCACCCCGTAACAGTGGTGTCAGAAGTGGGATTGTTAGCTATAAACGTTAAGCTAGCAATCTCGTACGGGTCAAACCAGTTTAGTGAAAATTTTAAAATCAAGGACTTTGTGTTGACAAGGCCGACGTGGCCTCCATCGCAAATATTCTAAGTCTGCATCGTCCAAAGTGCACGCGGTGCACTAGCGCTTCGCCGAGACTTCGCTAATCTGGTCCCGCCGTTCCTGCCGTCAAAAGACGGCATTCCCGAGCTCCACCGCAACGTCATCGTCGCCGCTGCATTTTAGACGCCTTGACCAAGGCGTCCGCTGCCACCGCACATACCGTGCGCCGCCTTCTACCGTCGCCGCTACCGTCACCGTCGCCGCTATTTTGGAAACGCCTTGATTAAGGCGCTCGCCGCAGTCGTACTATCCTCCGCCGCCTCGGGGTCGTAGTATCCTAGAGTGCGCCGAGGTCATGAAGCTGTTACTTCAAGTTGCAGTCTTATTGTGAGTAGAATATTCTATTTTCTGTTATTGTCACAGTTTCCGCTATCCTCTGACTCCATAATCCTATAATCTAGGTTAAATATATCTAACTAGGTCCCTATAGTTATTTTATTCTAGGTGTATTGTAACCTTATTTACAATGTCTGTCAAAGGAGAAAAGTCCAAAAAGGAAAAGTCTGATAGCTCTGAACCTGCCGAGGTATTTCCAATCAAGGTTCTATGTGATTTTATAAAGCCGTATAAGGGAGAAAGAGACACTTTGGTTGCGTTTTTAACAAATTGCAATAACGCACTAAGTCTAGCGTCAGAAAGTCAAAAGGATCTGTTGTTGAAATTCATAATTTCAAGATTAGAAGGCAAAGCTCAAATAGCCTGTTCCAATAGAGTTTATGAAAGTTTTGAAGAACTTAGGGATTTCCTTAAACAAAATTTTGGTGAGAGAAAACACTATAATCACCTTTTGTTGGATCTGCAGTCATGTAGACAGCTGCCAGGCGAGACCGTTTCTCAATTCGCATTAAAAATTGAAGCGTGTGTTGCTGCTTTGCTCTCAGAAATCCACTCCTCCGACACCTATAAAAAGGATTTGCCCGGTAGAGTCGCAATGACTGAAGATCTAGCCTTACATACTTTTATAATGGGGCTCCAGCCACGGCTTGGTCTGCTTGTACGTTCTAGAGAACTTAAAACTCTGAATTCAGCGATAAATGCAGCCATGAGCGAAGAAAAGATAAATAACTTCCAGTCCAAACCTGAAGTTAGACATACAGCTACGACTAGTCGTCCATCTTTTATTAACAGATCGGTCAACCAAGCTTTGGTACCAATTCAACCTCGGGTAGCTCTAGACCGACCACAGGAACAATCTTCCGGTCAAGCTGTCGTTTGTAGGTACTGTAAGAATTTAGGCCACGATATCAGCCAATGTATTAAACGCCGCGTAAATAATTCGCGCAGGAGGGTGCATTACACTGAACCTCAAGTCGAATCACCGCCTCAATCTCCTGCACCTTGCCCAGTAGCTGAAAATCAATACCACTTAGATTTAAACTAAATAATCGGGTATCGAAATCGTGCCAACGTATATCCGATAGTGATATAAAAGGCACAAAGTATAGAAATACGTTTAGTTCTAGAACCATATATAATCGTAAACATTTAAGTAGCCCTAATGTAATAAATAAGTTTAATGCTAAAGCCTCTGCGTCTGTGTATCCTTCAATTCCAAGAAATGAAATCGTGTCTTCTAAGTCATATGCAGACGTTGTGAAACATAGTTATAAGTCCTCTGAGTCGTGTTCTACGTCGAGTTCTAAGTCCACCGAGTCGTGTTCTAAACCCGCTGAGTCGAGTTCTAAGTCAAGTTCTAAGTCCGCTGCATCGAGTTCTAAGTCCGCTGAATCGAATTCTAGGTCCACTGAGTCGTTTCCTAGGTCCACTGAGTCGTTTCCTAAGTCCACTGAGCCATATCCCAGGTCAAATATTAAAAATCCTAAGTCCTCTGAGTCGTATACTAAATCATGTTCATGTCCTACGAAAAGCCACGCCAGGGCCACGGTAAATTTTCGAAATTCCACTGCAAACTCATTAGCGCCGCAGCCCAGTAGTACCGGGGTTTCTTCTAAACCCGCCACTGCCCCTGAAAAAATAATAAATATTTTCAGAAAGGGTTCAAAATTGGCTAAACTCGCTGCGACTCGCGGACCCGTTACTTCCGTCGAGAACGCCGCACCTGCAAAAATAAAAAACACTATTGAAGGAACTTGTAAGACCAACCCTTATGAGGAGACTATTGTGTATGATATTCTCGATGCAAAAGTTTCATTACCTTATATAAAGGTCTCCACGTCCCATTCGAAAACCCCGCTTCGTCTTTTGGTAGATTCTGGTAGTTCTATTTGTTTGATAAGAGAATCAAGCCTCTCACTGAAACCTATTTTAGAAAATCATATTATAAAATTTCGAGGCATAAATGATATCAATAATTCCTATGCCAAGACAAAAGGAAAGTTCATTCTAAATATTAATGTAAAAAAAAACGATACTCTACCATTCTATTTCCATGTCATTGGTAATGATATTAATCTTCCCTATGATGGCATAGTCGGTAATAATTTCCTGAAAGTATACAAGGTAAACATGCTTTATTCCAAGTCGAGGTTGGTAATATCAGACGATCCGAGTAGGTATTTCGATTTAATTATGACCAAACCTACTTACACTGTTCCGGGACGAAGCGAGATGTTCATAGAGTGCTACGTCACCAATCCCGAAGTAAAGGAAGGTGTTATTTTAGACAATGTTCTACCTCAGTATCCGGATATTTATTTCGCTAAATGTCTTGTTCGCGTAAATTCAAATAACAAAGTGTTAGTCTCTGTCCTTAACACATCGGAAAAAGAAGTTGAAATAAAAAACCTAGAACTAACAATCGAGCCAGTCATTCAAATTCTAGAAACGAAAAAGGACCTTGAGTCCAGTGACTACGGTTTATCTTTGGATCCATCTGAAATTCCACGAGTAATGACCGTAGAATCAGATCGCGACCATAAGGTCCAAAATGCTCTCAGATGCTCGCATATGAATCGCGAAGAAGAAACGTTATTACGCGAACTGTGTTCAAAGTATTCGGATATATTTTTCATCGAAGGAGACCGACTAACATGTACTAAATCCATTCGGCACGAAATTCGAACTAAAGTCGACACTCCGATCAATGTCAAAAGTTATCGTTTCCCCGAGTGCCACAAAGGAGAAGTAAATCGTCAAATACAAGAGATGCTAGATCAAAAAATTATACGTCCTTCAATCTCACCCTGGTCCGCACCAATCTGGGTGGTCCCTAAAAAACCTGACGCCTCGGGCAGGGTTAAATGGAGAATCGTCATAGATTATCGAAAACTAAACGAGATAACGGTCGGTGACGCGTATCCTATACCTAACATAAATGAAATCCTAGACCAGTTAGGGCATAGTAAATATTTCACTACGCTTGACCTTGCCTCTAGTTTCCACCAAGTGGAAGTTAAAAATAGTGAAGTGACAGCCTTCAGCGTCCCTTCAGGACATTTCGAATTCTGCAGAATGCCTTTTGGGTTGCGCAACGCTCCTTCTACTTTCCAACGGCTAATGAACATCGTGCTCACAGGGCTGCAAGGCCTTCACTGTTATACTTATATGGACGACATCATAATACACAGTTCAAGGTTAGACAAACATGTTGAAAGCCTTGAACTTGTCTTCAAAAGGTTACGTGAGCATAATCTCAAGTTACAGCCTGATAAGAGCGAATTCTTTCGAAAAGAGGTACAATACCTAGGGCACATAATCTCGGACGCGGGCGTAAAACCCGATCCGTCAAAAATATCGTGTGTGTCTAAGTTTCCAACCCCAAAAACTCCAAAAGACATTAAATCGTTCCTCGGTCTAGTAGGCTATTACCGCCGATTCATCGATAATTTCTCACATATTTCTAAACCTTTAACTAGCCTACTTAAAAAGGATGTGACCTTTATTTGGACCCCAGAACAACAAAAAGCTTTTGATCTCTTGAAGCTAAAAATAACTACAGCTCCTATATTACAATTCCCCGATTTTAGTAAGCCGTTTTTGCTTACCACTGACGCTTCGAATTATGCTATCTCTGCTATTCTGTCGCAAGGGGAAGTTGGGAAAGATTTACCCATATCGTTCGCCTCTCGGACGCTAAACAAAGCCGAAGGTAACTATTCAACCACTGAAAAGGAATGCCTAGCCATAATATTCGGTACTAAAGTGTTTCGTCCGTATCTTTTCGGTCATAAGTTTACAATCCTGTCCGATCACAAACCTCTTCAGTGGTTGTTTAACTGTAAGGACCCAGGTTCCAAATTAGTTCGTTGGCGTCTAAAGTTAGAAGAGTTTGATTATGAAATCAAGCATAAGGTAGGCAAACTTAACAGTAACGCTGATTCTCTTTCACGAAATCCGGTCTTAGCAGTCGAGCAAGACCTACCAAACCCTTTGCCTCCCTCTCAGGACGTTCTGCAAAATCCCCAGTCTCCGTTGTCAGATTTTCCATTCTCGCCAATGAACCTGCCATCTCCACCAGTAAACCTTCCGTTTACTCCGCTGAGTCCTCCGTCTCCATCCAGTTTCCCTTCTCCGCCGCTTCCTAATTTACCTTCACAGAATTCGCCTCTGTCGCCTACGATAAATCCCCAGTCGCCTTCTTGTTCTGAAACATACGAAAGATATTTACATCTTAGCCGTATTTCCTCTGATTCTTATAACAGCGACATCCAAGAACATAATGAGTCACTCTTAAAAGCGAAATGTAAGTTGATAGCTTATCCTTCGTCGATCGATTTAGACGAAGCTATTCCGTATTGCTCTGAGATCATAGAGTCATCGACAGATAGACCGTGCATTCGCGACAAAGAACGTGAACTCGGCACGATACTAAATTCATCTAACGAGAAACATATATTTTCTCATCTGTTAATCACGGTACATCATTACGATGAAATGTCTTATAAAGACATATTTTCTATCCTTCGTGATTATAGAGACATGGTAAAGTTTTGGTACCCTGAGGAAAAAGAAGTTGCTATTTCGGATTTTTCTAATCCATTCAACAAACTTAACTTCACTAAGATTTACAACATGGTAGCTTTTATCTTCCAAGACTCAAATATAAAAGTACATATGTATCATAACAACATTTACTTTCCAACACCTGACGAAGTGAAAAAAATACTACGCGATAATCATGACTCACCTTCAGCGGGTCATCCCGGAATCACTCGTATGCTGGAACGAATCAAAACGCAATATTGGTGGAAGAATATGCGTTCTGATATCGAAAGTTACGTAAAGAGTTGTAAATCCTGCCAAGTCAATAAACCTTTAAGGGGGACGAATAAAGCTCCAATGATAATAACTTCTACTGCAACGCGGCCTATGGAAAAACTCTATCTCGATATCGTAGGGCCTCTTCCAGAAACTAGAATAGATAAATACAAGTTCATCTTAACGTTACAAGACGATCTTACTAAGTACTCACAGGCTTATCCTATGCAGTCTTGCTCAGCTCAGGAAACCGCACAACGCCTTGTACATTTTATTTCACATGTCGGCATTCCTCGAATGATAGTAACTGATCAAGGTACTAACTTCTGTTCTGATATGTTCAAACAGTTGGCAAGACTATTTGGTATAAAACATATATTTGCGTCTCCTTATCATCCCCAAACATGTGGCGCTCTAGAGAGGAGTCATTCGACTCTAAAAGAGTATCTCAGATCATTTATCTCTGAAAATCAAAACTCATGGGATCTTTACGTCAACACCGCCATGCTGTCATACAATACCAACGTACATTCAACCACGGGTTTTACTCCCTTCGAACTTCTATTTGGATTTAAACCCTACGTTCCTAAGTCAATCGATGTCCTAGAAAGTGGTACATATACAGACTATATAAGAGCGCTTAATCATCGCCTTTACTATAGTAGGCAAAAAGCTTCTCTAAACATCCAGTCTTCAAAAGAGCGTTCGAAGAACTATTACGACCGTCATGCTAAGCCTACAACATACAATATCGGCGATATGGTGTATGTTCGATGCCACCATAAACAAAACAAAGCGTTTTCTCCAGTTTGGAAAGGTCCTTACAAAATAGTTAAGATTAATGGTAATCACACCGTAACGGTGCTAATCAATCGACGGCACGTGCGTCATCACTATGACGAAATAAAACCTGCCGTCAACTGTCCTTCAACATAGTTTTCTTTCTTTTCAGGAAGGTCGTAATAACGGCCGTTTCCACTCAGCCGTTTACGACGACCAACGTTCAAAGTCCTGGGATCTATTTTGATCGACTTCTCGACGCTAGATTCAGTAACGATTACTGGGATGTAGTAACATATATCGACATTCATAACATTCAACCCCATCTGACATATGTTGAAGATCTCTTTACTAAAGTTAAATCGCTGTGTCAAAATTCTATTTCGTCTAAAATACAATCCGACTGTCTCAACTCCTTATCGTCTTTGCAAAGTCAACATTCGAACAATGTAAAAAAGTTTTCTTCTATATCCTATTTACTAGACGGAAATCGTCCGAAACGAGTAAAACGTGGTCTTATCGATGCTGGTGGATCGCTACTTAAAACTATTTTCGGTACTTTAGACAATGATGACGCTATTAAATACTCTGAAGCCATTGAACAAGTACAGTCAGACGAAAAAAAGTTAGCTCATCTCATGAGAGATAACATACATGTTATTAAGTCTACTATTTCAACATTCAATAGTTCTATTTCAAAGTTAAGCGAAAACGAAAAACGTTTAAATACCAATTTAGAAATAATTAATAAAGCGTTTGACCAAATGTCAAATACTAATGATAAGCTAGAAATTAAGTCTCATTTAAACCTTTTACTAAATTCGTTAGAAAGTATCATCATCGCACTGTCGTTCGATATTGAAGACATAAATAATGCTATTCTATTTAGTAAGTTAAGTATTTTGCATCCGACAGTACTAAGTCCTCAACAATTGTACTACGAGCTTGATCAGCATAAAAATAATATGCCTAAACACTGTGAGCTCCCGATAACCTTGTCGTTGCAAAATGTTCATGTTCTTATCGACGTTTCAAAGTTAATTTGCTATTATTATAGAGATAAGATAGTTGTTATAGTTAGAATCCCGCTCGTCCTATCCCAAGTCTATCACATGTTTCAAGTCATTCCACTTCCAGTTCCTTATGATGTCACAAAACCCGACACTTATGCACTTGTTACCCCTAGTAAACCTTATGTGGCAATAACAGCTGATCGGCTGTTCTACTCGCTGCTCGACTCCATCACCAATTGCAAACTCATAAACAATGTGTGTTACGTGTGTGAGTTAAGTGGGGTGAGCGTTCTTTCGGTTGTGGCTAACCCAGTGTGTGAAACTATTTTATTAACAGAGGTGGTTACAAAATTACCAAGTTCGTGTGACGTCAAACTTTTTAAAGGGGAGGTGGACGTAGTCCATAAAATTAGCGGGAATCGTTGGGTCTACGTACAGTCCGAACCCGGACAATGCCATATCACGTGTGACAATGACCCAGTGAGTTATAATGAAGTACTGTTCGGCACGGGTTTTCTATCTCTACCCAGGAAGTGTAAAGCGTTTTACAAGACTATGCAGTTTACACCGACTGAGATTGTTTTGACAAATTCTTCAGTGAACATTTCTAGTTTCAATTTAATTCAAGATGACTGTTGTGAAAAGACGTTGAAAAACAAGACTCTTTCGGGCTTGCGCCTATCAAAACTTAATAATGTTAATAATCTAGACTCATTAGTTCATGCTAGTATCTATTTAGATTCGTTCGAAAAAGAGTTAGATAATATAGAGAGTCCCACGCACTTCCATAAATATGGAATGCATTACTTATCTGTGGGCTATGTCCTAACACTGATAACATTGGTCTACGTATTGTTTAAAAGTAGGAAATGGTGGAATAAAACCAACTCAGGTTGTTGCATTCAAATATACAACCAATGTAATAATTCCAAAAGGGTTGAGTCTCGACGTCAAACAAACATTCATGTACAAGACTCAGATACTGACGTCGAGATTCCAACCAAACCCAATTTTGTTATTACTAAGTCTCCATATAATAGTCGTTTTATAAATAAAATCAATACTATGTAAGTTAATATACCTAGGCTTTACAAATTCTTGCTAAGTTCATAATATATAGTTCTAATTCTGTCAGGTCCTAATTATTGCTTTGTTTATATTATAGTTATGAGTGTTCTATATTCTACTGTAAGAGTGTTTTGTAGTTCTAATTCTGTCAGGTCCTAATTATTGTTTTGTTTATATTATAGTTATGAGTGTTCTATGCTAAGCTATAAATGTTCTATTGTAAGTAAGTCAGTACTCTGTTTCAGACCGGAACAAAGATAAAACCCAGCTGTAAAGTCAATGCTATTTCTTATCACCGCGTCTTCTATTTCTCATCACTTCCCCTGTGATGAAAAATCTTAACGGGGGGGATGTTACAATATTAATTCCCACGTTATGTAAAATAATAAAAGTGCCTCGCAAGTATTCTCGGTACTTGCTCGGACTTGGCATATTGTGGGAAGCAACTTGATTCCTGTTTGCTGGCAGTTCGGTTTTAGTCTTTGTTGCGGCTAGTTATTCTAATTCTCTCTGTATCTTGTCAAAGTATAATAAATTCTATTTCTAGCCGTAACTCTAGTTTTTTTTAAAAAGACTTTCAAGACCCACCCCGTAACAGATCCCAACGGTCCTACTGAATAAATGCTTTTTGACTTTGACTTTGACATAAAATTACAATTATTAAAATAATTTACATCGAACCCCGCACTAGGCTAGGTCTGTATTGCGGCAGTTTGAGTGTATTTATATAATATTAAATAAACATATTTATATTAAATACCTAAAGATACATAATAATTATATTTTGTCTGATATGGCAAAAACATTCACATTCAAACAAAGATTTATAGTGTGAAACTAAACATAGTTTATTTATTTTATTTTTTATTTATTTCTTTTTGGAAGACCATCGGCACATAAAAATACAATAGAAACTATTTATAGGTTACTAGAAGGCCATTTAAAGGCCTCCACTTCTAGTGACATACTTGGTAGCAAAAAGACAACAATAAAGTTAACAACCTAGGAACTAAACACATTTATAAATTTTCTTTCAGATTCTAGGTCGAGAAATACATCCAGTGGAAAATGAGATCTGTAAGATGGAAGTATACCCTGCGAACAGCCAAGCTTGTACCACCATGTCATTTGGACCTCTGGCTCCAAACACCAAGATCGGAGGTGTCACTCTCAAGCCTCATATCATACCGGTTTTGCATAATAATACCATGATACCGTATATTACAAATCATACAGTTCTGAATATCACTTTTAGTAATATTAAGTGGAAGAGTAAGTATTTTTATAACAAGTAAGAGAATCAAAGATTAAGATTATAGGCACAAAATTCATTTGTAAAAGTAAGTTCGTATGAGTCAGTGGCCAACTCTGGTGACGGAGTTTTGCTTTCATTTCACATCCCACTGGCAAGGCTCAATGGACACTGAATTTTCAGCGACAATATAAACCTTATGAACAATGTTACAAGATACTGAAACGCTTGATAACTTGCGACCGCGTGAGACTGGCCACACTACTTTCATTCTATATCTTGTTACATTAAGGTTTATAATGCATTGTTACGTCGTGTCGCTGCCAATTCAGTCTGAATATATAAATATGAATAAATCTTCTTATAAATAAAAATGAATTGCTGTTCGTTAGTCTGCTTAAAACTCGAGAACGGCTGAATCGATTTGGATAATTTTGGTCTTGAAATATTCATGAAAGTCCAGGGAGGGTTTAATAATAAGTAAGAGAAAATACTAAAAACGATAATTTAGTTTTTCAATACAAAATGTTTCTAGCTGTGAAATGAGGTTTGATCACTATAGTCTGTTCTTTTTTAATAGCGATATTAATACTTATACTATGGCAAAACAATGTTTGCTGCGGGTCAGCTAGTAAATAATATATTATGCTCACACAATTCACATTTATTGCAGGCATGAGATTTCGCTTCCAAGACAAATACAGAGATGTACGGAACCACTGTCGCCACATCAACATATCAAACGACGCGCCAATAGACGACCGTTCTGTTCTGTACTATGACTGCTACTGGCCTAAGGCTGATGACAAAGATGGCCAGAGCCATATACTGGACTTTGAGGCATATGGAGATGGAATTGTGAACAGGGGGCAGTATTACTTCAATGTTCCTACTGCGGAGATGCTTAGTAAGTTTGTTATAGCTATTTGTTAATGGATTTGTTTGATTCTAATTTATTTTTGACATACAAACCTTACTTTGTAATTCTAGTTATTTATTTATTTATCTTTACAATAGTATATAACATAACAGTTGGCACCAAATTGTTGTAACTATTTAAAAAACAATTCTCAAAAATCTTCAAAAATAATGTACCTACTTATAAATATGTAATATCCTATGCTCCGCATTGTAAACTTGTATCCCGCGGATTATATCATCCTATATAAATATTATAAAGGCGAAAGTTTGTAAGTATGGATGTATGGATGTATGGATGTTTGTTACTCTTTCACGCAAAAACGGCTGGACCGATTTGGTTGAAATTTGGTATGTAGATAGGTGATACCCTGGATTAACACATAGGCTACTTTTTATCCCGATATTCCCGCGGGAACGGGACTTACGCGGGTGAAACCGCGGGGCGCAGCTAGTACTTCATAATAAGCTGAAAGTTTGTGAGTTTGTTTGGATGTTTGTGTATCAATCAGTGAACCGATTTTGATGAAACTTGGAATAGGCGTAGATAGTGACCTGGAATAGCATATAGGCTATTCAAAATGTTGGTACCACGCGGGCGAAGCCGCGCCCAGAAGTTAGTAACTTATAATGCTGCGTTTGCTGAATATTTTAGCTCCGTGTTCCTCGCCGATATTCCAACGTTAGAGGCTGAGGAGGCGGAAGAGAAAGCACATCAGTACGCCAGGGACGTGAGCCTAATATGCGTGGACTCTGTGTCTGAAACTGACGTGCAGCGTGCAGTGCGTCGCCTAAAGGCATCGTCTGCGGCAGGACCTGATGGTGTCCCTCCTTTTGTGGTCAAGGATTGTATGCGTGCTTTGGTGGAACCGCTGCTGTATATTTATAATATCTCTTTGTCTAGTTGCCGCTATCCAGCACGCTGGAAAGTGTCAAGAGTAACACCTGTCCCGAAGACTAGTGATTCCACTGAAGTGAGCAATTTCCGACCGATAGCTGTTCTGTCTGTTCTAAGGTGTTCGAGTCGATTTTGAATACACACATGACTCGTCAAATGAAGTGCTCGTTGGATGATTCACAACACGGGTTTCGTTCAGCTAGATCCACGTCTACAAATCATACAGTATACGTTGACTTTATTTCCAAGGAAATGGATCGCGGTAGGCAAGTAGATTCTATATATCTTGACTTTCGGCGTGCATTTGATACCGTTCATAATGACATCTTATTGGTCAAACTCTCTGCAATGGGATCTTCTCCCCGTTTGTTGAGATTTTTTGCAGACTATCTGAATGAACGAAAACAATATGTTCAACTAAATAACTTCCGATCCCAAGAGTTCTACACTAGGTCAGGTTAGTCAGGGCAGTACGCTCGGCCCCACCCTTTTTCTAGCCATGATTAATGACCTTCCTGCAGTTCTACGCAATTCAAGGTGTTTGATGTTCGCCGATGACCTGAAATTGTACACATCAGTCGTCGATATATCTGATTGTGAGGACCTGCAGCAGGACATTGACTCGTTGGACAGCTGGAGCCGGCAAAATAAACTGGCATTTAATGTTTCGAAGTGCAAGGTGATGACTTTCGCCAGACTCAGAGATCCCAGAATTTACAACTACTCTCTGGGAGCCAGCATACTGGAAAGAGTGGATTCTATTCGCGATTTGGGGTTGGTTGAGGATACACAACTCAACTTCCGTCATCATATTGTCGCCATGTGTAAGTCTGCGAATAGAACTCTAGGTTTTATCATGAGGACAGCTTCGCATTTCAATAACATAGGCATAGCAATCATGTTGTACAACGCGTTCGTCAGGAGCAAACTTGAGTTCAGTGCGATCAGCTGGGACCCATCTGAGGCCAAATACACTGTAATGATCGAGAGATTGCAACGTAAGTTTGCTAGGTACTACATATACAAACGGGCCTATGGATACTACTCGTATCTCTTCCCCTCTCTGTTCGTGACCGGTATGGTGGGCTTAGACAACTTAGAGTTGAGACGCAAATTGCAGTTAGCCATCCATTACTGTTTAATTCTTCGCAACAGAGTGGACAACCCGGAGACACTGAGTAGTGTTTCTTTATATGTCCCAAACAGCTACTGCAGAACCGGACGCAGGCTTCACCGGCTATTTGCACAGCCACCTGCACGCACGAATCATGCCAACAACGCACCCACACTTAGAGCTCTCTTTCTTCACAATGATTTCTTGCAGGAGTTCCAACATGTCGACATATTCAACGATAGTCTGAGATCCATACTAATATTATAAATGTGAAAGTAACTCTGTCTGTCTGTCTGTCTGTCTGTCTGTTTGTTACCTTTTCACGCCCAAACCGCTGAACCGATTAAGCTGAAATTTGGCATGGATAAAGAGTATACCCCAGGGATGGACATAGGCTACTTTTTTTTGTCAATTACCATAAGGGGGCGGGAAAATAAGGGTTGGAAGTTTGTATGGGGAAAAAAGTTAAGCAACCCTGGGCGCGGTCATAAAAAGGATGGGTGACCGCCGAAGCCACTTTTTGCACTCTAGATTTTTTTACTTTTTTTTGTATTTTGCATAATAAATTATTTTAAAATTAATGATAAACATGTAACATGTGTATTCCCACTCATCAATATATCCCAACTCCGAAGTTATGATTTTTTGATATTAAAATATTTTTTCCTTGGCTATAGTTAGAACGCCATCTATCGGTCTAGAGGTCAAAACTACTTTACACTTTTTCTCCTAGGTGGCGCTTCTAAAAACGTTTTTCGAAATACGATCGAGTATAATTTTCTTCGATTTTGAGTTTTGAAAAGTTAATGGAGATTTTTGCTTAGAGTTTTCGATATTTTTATATTGCTGACGAAGTCGCGGGTAGGTAATATAAATTCAACACCATACAGTAGGTACTTGCACTTGTACTTGTAGGTATTCAAAAAAAATTATGTTTCGAGTCAATTTCTTCAAAAAAATTGCCGCTCGCTTCAGCGATTCTATACCAATTACCGTATTCGTTTTGTTCTTAGCATTGCAACATCTGGGTAAGATTTTCCCTACCTCTATCTATTAAGGGATTCTTGAGAGAAACATAAATATAAAAAAAATATTATTATTATATCAAGCGACGGAGTGTTATATTTTGTATATACCTACTCTCGATTCACTCAAAACTCCTCTACTTTGTTCCTAATAATGCGCAGACGAAGTTGCGCGGGTCAGCTAGTGTATCTATACATGCCTTAGATCATACCTTACTTTTAAATGAAATATGCTATCTTATTAATTGAATAACGTAATTTTCTGTTTATTTTGATGTTCTTTTTTATTTTGATTTTTTACACTTTAACTATGTATGTACTTAATGGATTTTATGTTTAATTGAATGATTTTGTTTTTTGATGTGTATAAATAGTGTAGTTAGTGCTTTGGCTTAGACTGTAAACTAACTACTGATTTCTGAATAAATAAATAAATAAATAATAATTTTGTAATTTTTAAAGCGTTAAACCACACATTTAGGTATTTCATTGAGAAATCAAAAGTCTTATCAAAATTTTCAATTTCGAAGGGATTCGAACCCGCAACGATCAGACGATCCTCCTAAAGCCGGAGTGCCTTACCGCTCGGCCACGGAACCCTAATTGTCACAATCCAAATTATATATATTAACTTTTCCGGATTTAAAAGTAAGACTGTGATATTCAGGACTATGATTTATCTGTTTGCTAAATTTAATTCGAATCTGTTCAGCCATTTCAGCATGATTGAGTAATAAACATGCGTAAATTTCCAAACTTTCACATTCTGAGGAAGTAGGATAGTAGTAAAGATTATTGATTTAAATATTTTTCCAGGCCCATTCACGAAGGAGGAAGAGTGGAAGCCGTTCATCTACATCGAGATATTCCCGAGTACGATGCGCCTGCATATCCTACCGCCGCCGGCGCCGCTCAAAATCAACGCGTACAGGATTGCTGTTATGAAGGAATGCGGCAAAGTTGGTTGTGAAGTCGGATCCAAGTAAGTAGAATAAAATAGAACATTGAAAACAGAGTACTTAGACAAAACGCGGTAGACATTCATTCTCTCAGATTATGTATTCCGGATCCTCAAAGGCATGTAATTATTTGGCACATTTTTGCAGAAATTAAAAAAAAAACATTAGAAACACAGATTTCATAAATATCTTCTGGTACCGTTTTTACTTACAAACTTACAACATTTTATTAAGATATTAGCTGTGCCCGCGACTTCGTATGCGTGGAATGGTAATAGTGATACATTGTAGTACTTATCACTAGTACCATTGATGGTACAAACAAATCAATGGTACTATACAATTATAGTACCATTAATTGTACCATGACAAAATTTCCGCCGCAAAATTTTAAATTTTGGCAAAAAAAATAGCGTGGACCACTCTTATGAAAAATATTTTACGTCCTATTCTCAGACCTACTGAATTGAATATACACAAAATTTCATTAGAATCGGTCAAGCCGTTTCTTATGGACCAATATTTGTATGATCTACAAATATTTGTCTCGGGTCTGGGTGTTTCTATGTATAATATGTATGTATTTATAAACAAAAAGTATATAAGTAGTATATCAGTCATCTTACTACCCATAACACAAGCTCTGCTCTGGGGCTAGATGTTGCTGTGTGAAATGTCCAGCATTATTTATTTATATCAGGAAGGAAATCACTTAACTTGCAGAGCTAAGCCCATAAGTTTAAGACTCAGTTTTCGTTTAATTTTCACAGAACAATCAACCTAAAGAACAGGACAGATGATGTGCTATACGATTACAATTTCGTGGGGGAGAACGGACTGTACTATTTCTCAGTGACGCCGATGCATCGACGTTGTTTGGAGGAGGAAATCTGCAATGTGGTTGAGAGCCCTAAGATCAAAATTAGTAAGTATACAATACACAAATTTTAATTTAGTTCTTACCTAAGTTCGTATGAGTTAGTAGCTAACTCTGGCGGCCTTATTAATAAACGCGGTGTGAAATTCCGACAGATTATAACATTTTTGAGTAGTTATTATTTTTAAACCGGGTATTTATCACGTACCTATTGTTATTATTTCTTTTTTCCGACGTTTCGGACGCATTGCAGCGCCCGTGGTCACGGATGAACTGAGGCACGGCGAGTTAGCTTCTAATAATGAGAGTAGATTGCGTCTACCCTCAATTCGTCTTCAGAATCCGATGAGGCCAGATTCACACCGCGATACACGACACTGATACCAATAGGTACGTGATAAATACCCGGTTTAAAAATAATAATTATGTCACCAAATCACGAAAGTTTAAAAAGTTTAATTTTTGAGTAGGTTAGATAGAAACTTAGGAGGTTAAACCTGTCGTAACTTTACGCCATGTTTATTAATAGGGCCTTTTAGGCAGGCATAGCATTTCTTATTAACGACTGTATGTAGGCCCGTAGTTTGATGGTTTTGAGGTTTGACCCATTTTGATTTTACAATCAGCCTTGATCTGTAGTTGAATTTTGATTTATTGGATGTTTGATGAGTGTTAGCTCTTACTATTATCCGTGCTTCGGAAGGCACGTTAAATTATCCGTCCCGGCTATTTAAGTCGTTAAGCCATGACGGAGGCCTTAAAGCGGCCTAAAAACTCCGCCACCAGAGTTGGCCACTGACTCATACGAACTTGCATGTGAATGTGTGTTTGGATGACCCTCAAACAACGACACAGATTCAAATACAGGGTCTTTCATTTTAAACTATACAAACTGACAGGGCTTAATTTTTGGGTTGTAAATAGACGTTTGACCGTATCAATTTAATTCCTAAGCCGATTTTAGTTTTCACTTCAAAAAGTATCTTTTATAGATTTTTTTATGACATGTTGCATAACATTTTCAAGGAGAACAGACGTTGACCAATCACAGCGCAGCAACATCACGTCGCACGCTCGAATGGACTAAGTTATACAAGAAGCAACAATTAATTAAAAGGATAGTCTTTATCGATTTTCTCAGACATTTTCATAACAAAACAAAAAAAAAATCATTACATAAATATTTTTTAATTTATTTGTTGAACCCAATTCCTGAATTTAGTTAGTTTATAATGAAAGACCCTTTATATTTTCATTATTTTCAGGTAGTGAATCCCAAACTATGAATATCTGTATAGCGAGTGTGACAGCGCTTATAGTGGCAACTCTCTTTGCGTACTACATCGCTTTGCGCGTTATTCGTCGGTACTGGTGCAAAGACTACAAACTAGCAGGTAATACTCCTTTAATCCGAAACTGAGTAGGTATGTTTTGGATAGAGAAATGAAAAGTCTTATCAAAATTTTCAATTCCGACGGGATTTGAACCCGCAACGATCAGACGATCGTCCTACAACCGGAGTGCCGTACCGATCGGCCACGGAACCCTTATCGGAACCCTTGTCGCAATCAATCTCATTTCTCTATGAAGTGTGGTTTAACGCTTAAAAAAAAAAAAAAAAATGTTTTGGATGTTTGTGTTTCAATCATGCAGCAGTGAGTCGATTTGGGTGAAACTTGAATTATTAGATAGTAGCTGGTTATACGAGTTCGATTGTCAGCATATATGGGAAGCAGATAGTTTAGGACATAAGTGACTGTTGGTGGCTAAAATACTAATCGAACATGGTCTGATCACGACTGTGTCCGTCTCGGCGGTAGACCCTATCAGATCTCTTGTGTGTTCCATATCCATAAAGGTATCTAAGAGAGTATAAGAGGTATACTCTTAGCTGTCATTATAATATTATAGGTGACTAGCTGACCCGCGCGACTTCGTCTGCGCATTTTTTTCCCGCTTTTCTGTTGAAATTTTTCCTGAATTTTCTTTGCTATAAACCTCACGGAGCCCGAGACCTTTCCAACGAATGCAAAACCGTGGAAATCGGTTCGTGCGTTCTGGAGTTATAGCGTCAGGAAGGAAAACCCGACTTTTTTTATATACTAGACTAGATTAGGTATTAATATGGTTTGAATTTTATTTCTTTCAGCAAATGAAATACCACAGCCGACGAAAGTTCTAGTAATATATTCCCCCGCGAACCGTCTCCACGCTGAGTGCGTCGCCTCCTTCGTCAACTATCTGCGCACTGAATACGGCTTCGATGTACTTTACGACGGAGATATATCTACAACATCACACGGCAACCCTTATATATGGGCCGAAGAGGCGTTTAGACTGGCTTCCCATATCATGTTCATAGTGGGACCCGCAGAAGGAAATAACCAGTACAGCATCTACGATAAACCTATTATGACAGCGCATAAGGATGTAGATGTCCTACTGCTTTCGTTTATAAAAGCCAGTCGGGCATCACGAAGCCCGAAGGAGATTTTGAACGTCTTTTTCGAACATTCCGACGGACAGATACCGATTGAAACCAGGCATGATAAGGTGTTCTTTCTGCTGAAAGATTGGCAGAAACTGATATCGTATTTATCTAAGAATTTGCTACCGAAAAGACAGATTATGAGGACTGAGAAGGGAAGGTGCTTTTTGGAGGATTTGACTAGGGCCAAGAAGATGTTGAGTGTTAAAGTTGATGATGTTGTCGTGAAATGCGATAAGACACCGTCGGACAAGAAGATTTTGCTGTAAAATGATTATATCAGGATAGATATTCCGTTATATCGAGGGTAGCCGCGACGATATTTACCGATAAACAACAAATAAGTACCATAAAAATGATTTCGGCATTTGATGAAGATGCGACATGCGCAGTGATATTTTCATAGTAAATTATCTTCTGCGCAACAAAACAGTTAACTTCACGAAAATATTAATCCATCGGCTCTGTGAATGTTTCGTTAATGAGGTTCAAATAAACCTGGTATAAAGTTATTCCTGAGTAACTGTCAAAATGTGGAGCAACACAAAGCTGAGATTGTTCCTTTTTGGACTGCACCAACACAGACGTCCTTCACCTGCCTCTTTATTTTATTTTTTATTTTCATACTTGTCTGTTTTTGTTTGTAGTTGATCTATTATATACATTTTTTCTTGCTGTGTCACTTTACTCTGTACCTAGTTATGTTCGTCTGTGTGTGTGTTTTCCCAAATATTTTTTTATCTAAAATGTATGGTTATTATTCCGAGAAATAACTTTATGTCACGTTTCGGCTAGTAGTAGACCTAAAAATATGTAACAATCGTCGTGGTTCAACCTCACAAACAGCGTTGGGTGCATCGTAAAGTTTCGTCATACAAACGCCCAAATTACGTGTAATTAGATAACAATTTACAATACGATCAACCATTCTTTAGCTCTCTGAAGTAGCTGCGCAGAACCCATTTTTGATGGCGCCTAAAAGACGAAGACAGATTTGTATAGCTGCCTCGCTCACTCGCGAAGTTTGTTGCATTGTGTTATCTCGCTTACTCTACCAAACCTGCACATTGCACCTGACTTCAGAGAGACAAAGATCGTTTGTGAGTACTGTACTATATGTACTGTATTGTCTAAACTGAAACAACTATTTCATACTTGGCGCATTATAAAGCGCATGTTTATAGAAATACGATCAAAATATTTTTGTGATTATTTATAACTTATAAACTGTTGGCATTTTCCCAGTATGCATATCTACCGCTTTTACTTTATAGATTTTAAGGTTAAGATTTTATTTTTATGATGAATGGGTCGGCTCTTAACCTCGAATCTTACACAGGCAAGAATGAGGTCTACGATGGAGCGAGCCTACCCAGAAGGTGACATTTTATTTTATTTTATAAATGAGATACTTTTACGTTTTTTTACTTAATTTTATATTTTCTTGAGTCTATACTTTCTAGCTTTAGAAACGCCCTGTCTGTTGCAATACTAACTTTAACCTGTGGTTTGTTCCAATGCCTATATTTTTTGTGTATTTCACCTTTTGCTTTATTGGGAAAATATATAAATGTGAAATTTAAATGTAAGTAAAGTATTTTACTATAAATTTTATCGTGTTAATAGTGTCGATTCTAACAAGCACTGACTAAAGCTAGCTAAACTAGTTAAAAATCCTATCTTAGCTAGATATCCTAAAATATCTATTCCGGGTTAGTCAGTTGACTAAATTTAGAAAGCTTTAGATCATCCTAAAACATGTCCCAAGTTGAATACACGGTGCTGCCATCTAGTGGCGAGTAGCAATACGTATGGATTTATTTGATTGCTAAGGCTCATAATACACGAGGCTAGTAGCTCAAGTCTCGTGTTAAAATTACCTTTCGAAGCTTCAAACGAATGATTTGACAGTTCTGAAGTTGACATTTAATGATATTTTGATTGTATTCTCGGCGAAGACGTGAATAAGAAGAAGAAGACTGTAAATTGTAAACAAACCTCGTAACAAATCTAAGTTCTGTTTTCTAAGCTGTTTAATAAAATAACTACCTATAAAGGAAAAAGCTAAATGTACCAGAGGGTCTAGACAATGTAGGTAACAATCGATTAGCGAAGGGATATTCGATAAGTCCTAAAATGTTATTGTATGACTTTGAACCAAATGGAAAGAGGTTAGTAAATTTTCCTATCAATGATTATAAGGATTCTACTTTATCTAGCAGAGTCTAGTGGTAGAATTCTGCTGATAATGATGATTTATATCATTACAAATTACTGATTTTATTCTTTATAAAAATGTGTACCAAAATGAAGTTGGCAAACTAAATGTGTTTTTTTTTTTCAGAGAATCAAGCTAAAGCAAGTTATAATGATGTAATTTATAGCATACTCAGTAGAAGAGTTTCTATTTGTGTTAGAGCAGAACTGCCCTCAAGACGTGGATCTGTATCTGTATCAAATGAGGTAATTATAACAAGTTTATAAATTATTTTATTTGTAAGGTGTAACGGTAGCTTCAACTTGAACTTTTACTTTAAAAATCTTGTTTTTACAGGATCTTCAACACCTTCTATACTGAGCACTCAGGAAAATAGTTGATAAGCAAGCCCAATAATCCAATAAGCCCGGCTTGATGTCCGGTCAATCAAAGTTTAATGAAAACAGGTGTAATGGAAAATAAGTACACCGGTGTTTGAAACCTACCTAGTTTCTAGTTATTTCATTATTCATTCTATTCATATGAATGTACCAACTCAAAAGTTTTTGATTAATAATTTAATTTTATAACATATTTGGACAATGTAATAAATGTATTAGGTATAATAAAACATAAAACTTTCTGTTATAACTAGTTTTATTGAAAAATAAACTGAATGTTATACTAATTATCTGGCAAATAGATCATGCTTCGGTAGGAAAACCTTAATTAACTTCTGGCCAATATAATCTCTTCGTCTAGTTGAATGTTATTGATTTCTGGGTCTCCGGAATCTGCAAAAGTAACATTATTCAGTATTATCATTCAGACTGCCTCAGGTAGTTAGAAATTTACTTTAGGATCATTAAAGTGATATCAGGTATGGCATGTATTATATTGTAGAATCAAAGGCTGTATTGCTTGTGTAGAGTAGGAGACGTTACATTTTGTAAAGAAACTGCAAAGTATTTATAATAATTCAATTTCACAGCTACGTACAATATTGTGAAATCTTTTCAATCTGTTCCTTGTTTTCATTTATAAAAATAAAATGGATTGCCTGGAGTAGTTGGGGATTCAATTATTTTGGTTTCTCTAGCTAGAATACACCATCCGTAGCGCTTGGGGCAGCTATTGGGCATATTATGCTTTGTTGAAATCTAGAACAAAATTATTGATTACAAAAGGATGTTGGTAGATAAGTTTAACACCAAATAATTGTGATTAAGCTTTTCAACAACTTACTCATTCTTTGCAGTCTCTTTGCTTTTGGGTAGTGATTTGATTTGATAATTCTTGATCCGCTACCATTGATTTATGTAGGTACATGCACAGAGCTTAGGGCCAGCACAGGGGATAGTAGGTAGTGGCTGAAAACAAAGATAAAGATTGATGAGCACAGGTAAAAGCAAAGTTATGCTAGAGACAGGTTCTTTACTAGTTCAAGATAACAAAACAAGGTAAAAACAAGATACATTTTTCTTTCTTTAGTGGATGATGTAAGATGGTTTTCTTGAAGGGATAGCAGCTTGAAAAATACAAACTGAGCTTGAGAAACATTTTGTTTTCAGGTTAGGTTTTATAAACAAACTAACACCAAGAATTTGAAACGTAGGTTCAATCCTACAGCAGAAGCACTGACAACATCAAGATCCTATGTAAAAACACAAACCTTTACGAAAAATCCAACCACAAACTTGCATGTTTTCGGTGATGTTTTCAAACAATTTTCTCACAGAAAACTTACTCCTGGCGGAGGATTTTATTCTGGTAAAACACTCGAAAACACGTTTTGCATCACCTTGTTCATTACATAGTACTTCAATTAACACAAAAATATTATTTTGTTTGTTTTCGAGGTCCTACAAATCATATTTCACATCACAATCCTACTTGGTATTTTTAGTCAACACCTATTTACATGCTCGCTAAGATTAGGAATTTTACGCGTAAAACAGACTAAAAATGTACATTGAGAATAGGGTTTAGGCACTTTTGGCTAAGTTGAGTAACTAGCTAAGATTTTAGAGCTGTCATCCTAATTTTAGCTTTAGTTTGTTTTGCTGGAATAAGATAACTGACTGAAGCTGACTAAAGCTCATTTTAGCGATTTTTAATTAGCTTTAGCTAGTTATGTCACACTCGGAATTGAGGCCAATGCTTGGTTATACTTTTCAAAGTTTTCCTGTTGGGTGTGAAGTATATACCTGTATTTCCGTTCTTATGTAAAAATTCACTTTATATGACTTTATATCAAGACAAAATGCACAAAAAAAAAAACAATTTATTTATACTGAACTTATGTGTCAGTGTTATTTATTGGCTAGATTTGAAAACCAATCGCGAATGATTTTAAATGATTTGATAAAAGTGAATGAGGCTTGTAAATTGTAATACATCTTAATAGCAGGCTAAGCTACTAGGTAGAGTTTAGAATGAACAAAACTATGTTAAACTACAGAATCTATACTGATAGGTACTTGAGGGCGCGGTTCTATTGAAGACGAATATGTTACGCCAAATATCTAATGGAAGTTCTCATAAAAGGAACACATTTACCCAATTTTGTTCATCTCTTTACTATAGGCTTCATAAAATTCATGTGTCATAATCATAACTAATGTAACAACTTATTTTAGCTCGAATTTAGTCTAAGTAGTTGAGTCTTAATATTTTGAACGAGGGTAGAATATTTTTTTTGTCTCATTAAGAACTCGGAAGTAGGTACATACTTTTTTTTATCGCAATAAACTTCGTAGTTGAAAACCCTGTAACACATTTCTTTTTCGTTCGTTTGATGAATATTCGGATGCTTCCCACCACGATTTCTGACTTCAAGGGCAAATTTTTCAAACGTAAAAATACGGTCCTAATCTAGGAATATTCAAACGAACGAAAAAAGGAACGCGAATACGGTTCAGGGAACCGCGCCCGTAAATCGTCAGTTTTGTGCATATTTTGTCGCGTGTTTACAAATTGTTGTTGATCTCATTGGAATTTTAACTTGTTGATGTGTGTTCTATCGTTATACAGGACCTTCAATTATTAAGCTCAATATTATATACCTTGTGATGTATTTTTATAATAAACGTACGTATTACAAATTGGATTTCTTTTCTCATCCTGGGTAGCGATTCAGAGTTCACCGGAATGCATTCGGTTCGGAATAGGTCAGCTGTTCAAACGACCGCAACCAATCAAAGTGCAAGAAACGTCAGTTATCAATTCCTACACTGTGATTGGTTGCAGCGGTTGAAATGCTGACCGATTCCGACCCAAGGGTGGAAGTTAAAAATTTGATGACGTAGCAAGTGATTTTTATCGTTCTTTGCTTATTACTCTTATTACATTACATTATGTTAAAGAGAGTCAAGTATATTACTACCAAGGCAGTTTTGGCCTTTCCGTACAGGGTTTCTGGTTACGTAGGTTACATAAACCTCTGTCATATGAAACCAAATTAAAGAGGTCAGAGAAACTGAAAGTTTACCTTCTTGTTGAGTGACATTATTCCGTATCCATGGATTGTTTACATGGAAACGTCATTTTGATGAAATTGAATTGAAGGCAAATAAAATAAAATTTTGTTTTAATTACTAAAAGTTTTTGAGAAAAAATTGGAAACAAGTAAAATTAATGATCTAAACTATGTCTTGTGCAGTGCCATGCTGTAGGTTTCATTCATCAAGACGCCAAAATAATGATGAAATCTTACGCTACCAACGGTAAGTGTTTTTTGGTATTGTGGTATCAAAGTCTTAATTTTAATGCATTCGGGGGATAATTTCATACAAAATACTATCATGGAATCTTGTTTAATAAGGATTAATCGAATGCTATAGGCAAAATATACAAATCATATTTGTTATCATAGTGTTGTACTCGATTCTATCGACATCGATAGTTTTATGTTGGTGGTTGATGAGGCTGAACTTATTTTAATTTTTTTTTCCAGATTTATGGAATTTAGTACAAATAATAAATACTTAATTAAATGGCTAGAAGGCTGCAAACATTCTAGTACGTTTTAAGATAAGATAAGATAATGTTTATTTAGAGACAAGTATTATACAAGCTTAAAGTAAAGTTACAAACAATTAAATTTAGTTATAATAATAATAGTATAACTTAGGTATGTGATTGTACCTATTTATGCTTGCGTAAACAATAATGATGTGCGCTAAGAGCCAGACTAGATTTTCTGTGTCCCGGTTCCCAGCGCCCCCTTTCGGATTAGATTTGTATGTATGTTTGAATGAATGAATGAATAAACGTTTGTTTGTTTAGTGATTGATGAAAAAGTTATACCTACCTACCTAGTAGGTAGAACTTTATTATTAGAATCATTCATGTTTGGTTAACGCTAACGTAAATCTAAAACTGTTTCAGGAAACCGTAATAATAATATAGACGAATGGAGCTCCAAACCGCAAGAAGCGCTTTGTAAGAAGGAAATGCAAAAATTATAATTTAAACTAGTGGTTGGAATGGAAGGAATCAAACTGCAAGTTTCTTGATGGTCCTTCTTGGATTGCTCCAGGAATAAGGCGCTTAAATTCATCTAGCTTTAAATGATTCTAAACCTAAGTTAATAGCATTATGTAAGGCTCAATGCACATTGAATTGGGAAGCGACACGTCAATTAGTTTTATAGCAAGCCATTATAAACCTTATGACCAATGGAACAAGATATAGAATCGCTTGTAGAATCAACGAGATCTGGCGAAGCCATCTAGCGGGCCGCGCTGGCCCAAGTGGTTCATTCTACAAGCGTTTCTATATCTTGTACCATTGTTCATAAGGTTTATAATGGCTTGCAATAAAATAATTGACGCGTCGCTTGCCAATTCAATGTGGCGTGAACCTAATAGTAGGTAGGTAAACTGAGTTATACTTTAAAGAAAATTCAATTAAACGACTGAAATATAGGCACATACATACAGGTAAGTAATAGCCAGTCCCTGCCCGTGGTCCACCACAGGTCCCGTAGTACCTACTAATCGGGTGTTAATGATATTCCTGAACACAACATACCTACTCCATACCCATCGGTGAATATTATGGAAACCCAATCAGTAGATTAGGATTGGTACCTACTTTAAAAATATTGTTACAAAATAAATACTTTTTGACTTTGTCCTCATTGATTTCAACAAAAAATAGCCCCCTAAGTAGCAATTTTTTCATGGTATTACGGAAGCTTACAGTCCCTGGAAGTTTTAGAAAATACTCAAATTTTTGGATTCCTAATTTTATGTTGAAAATTAAACGTTGACTATCTTAAACACAATATCGTAACTTTGGATCTAAACTTTTTTAACTTGCACTAATGCTAGACAGCTGAGTTTTGTATGTATGAAAGTACAATTCAAGTTAATTTTTTAACAAGAAAATAAATTTGAAAATTCTCCCTTTTTTTTGATAACTAATTCGTTCAATCGGACATTCTCATTATAAAGCTTAAAATGCGTATAACTCGAAAACTAAAAAAAATCGTAGAACATATTTTTCCTATTGACGTCACTGAGTAGACCACCCTGTATTTTAAATAATAGGTATCTGGGTAATAGCTATAATCAACTTTTAACTTACTTCTTCTTGTCGTGTCACTAGTTCTTCCGAACCAGTAATTTTAGAAAATTTTATCGACAAACAATATTTTCGATGACGCTTATGTTCACATCTCTATTAAAATCTATAATTCTCTATGGAACAAATTAGTGTGTACGGAAAGGACAAAACTGCCTTAATAGTAATATACTTGACTCTCTTTAACTTATTGCTATGAACTTATGAGTAAGAAGGAAAGTACGATAAAAAACCTTACTACTTGAAAACATTCTATCTTTTCTAGCGGAGCGGCCGCGTTTGATCATCTAAGTTCCGACCCGAATGAAGTCTGAATCACTAGGCAGATCATTTGAAGATGTATGAGGGTAGTCAGATTAATAGCACTAATAAAACAACAAAATATTTCGTTTCATTGGTTTATTATCACGACAGGTACCAAACATTACAGATACATTTGGAATGTTGTATCCGACAATACTGAGCAATATTAGGGAAGTCATTTCATAATTTCTCTACACTAAATGGAAAATGCTAACAATAAATCCAATTAGAAAATAAAACACTCATAAAGCACAACCTGCTCAAAGTAAAACTATGAGTTACCTTACAAATATCGATTAACTTGCCAAATATGCTCTCGTATTTCACCAAAAGACTCTACCAAAGTCTTTTTGCTTCTAGTCTTTCCCTCAAGTTACCTTGTCAATATTTTCACAAAATACTATATGAAAAAAAATGAGAGGTGTTTGTCAAGATTCAGATAACATTTTTGGTTTCGATACATTCTAATTTACATTTTTTTTTTCATATTACGATATAGCAAATCCCAATAAAATTCATAAATAATAACAAATATTAAAAACTAGTGACTAAATTAATGTTTTTAATGCAGTAACATTATGCTGGAACTGAAGCGTTTTTGGAACATTTTGTGGCGAATTCAAGCTGACCACTTTGTATAGTGTCAACTTTAGTTTAGGGTGATATGTTAAAATTAAGCATGAAACGGTTCACAGATTCGCGTGCTTTTAAGAAAGCTGTACGGAAATTATGTCCTTAGATTTTATGTCTAAAGAGAGTGTTACAAAGATCAACGTTAAAATGAGAAGAATGATATTTACAATGCGATACCTAAAACCACTAAATGCTATCACCACACAACACCTACGTAGGCATTTGCAGAAAATCAAGTCGCATTTCAAGATAAAATATAGAGCAGATTATCTGGGAAAACTACTGCGAGCTAAAGATGAGCTCTATCAGTTATGTCTGTAACTTTTTAGTCATTTGCAAATCCAAAAAAAAATTATATACTTAGTCCCGTTTTTGCATAGCTTTATGAACAAGGTATACTCTAAAGTCAAATTATTGGTCTCACCAGTACAAAAATATAAAAAATACGGTTTTTCGTATAGTGCCATTTATGTTTACAACGTGTAATATGTATCGGGAACCTAAGAACTGAGCTCACAGAAGTAAACCACTACGTCAAAAATATGCATTCAAGACTTGTCACCGGTATTCACAAACATTACTTTGACGTTTCCAAGTGCGCGCGGACGCACAGGGTCCCAAAATCAGTAGGTTTTTGGGACACTGTGCGTCCGCGCGCACTGTGAGACCTCATAGTAATGTTTGTAAATACCGACCTATGTGTGTTGATACTTGATATCTCACAATACTCTAGCTGGTTTAACAATAAAAACCAATTAGCTAAAAACAAAATCTGTCTAAAACTAACAACTTTTATGAACAATATTATGTAAAAAATTACATTCTCGATAATTCTACTATTTATAGTATTTAAAATATCATCTACAGGTGCCATTCAGCATGCAATTATTACGTTGTAGATTTTAGTTCCAACATTATCAACGAATCGAATGATTCACTGTTTTATAGGTCAAAAATATATACAGTGAAAGGAAACATCTAAAAGATAAACTGGCTTTAGACTTTGGCGGATCTACATAATCTATCTGTCGTCTGTGTTGCAATCTATGTTGGAGTTTCAATTCACGCATTCATATCTAAAAAAACTAAACGTAATTTCAACATAATGTGTCCGGTACGATTCAATTTCCCACGTAGTACGCACAATACAGGTCGTGTGTAGCACTAGCTTAAGATACGCTACGACGAACGTCCGGCTTCATGTGCTGGAACAATTAGAAAATGTAGGTTAGGTTCCTTGAGGTTCAGTTAGTATTGTTTTAAGAGATTATTTCTATAGCATCTCGGGAAATTTAACATGAAATTCCCGGAATTAATAATCGGCCGATTAATTATACTCGTAGTATGGCGCAGTCTCTCATACTTTACGGTTAAGTGACATCGACAGATCTCTATCCGCCGACAATTTTGTGTTTCGTCGCAGGTTTTGACAACCAATTTGGTTAGCTCATACGCGTTTCTATTACTCGTATGTAATGATAAAGCGTTTCAATAGCATCATTTTGGAGCAAGCAAATTTAATATATAGAGCATAATATGCGCACATTGACACGATGAATGAATGAATAGTTTGATCAGCCGATGTTACTATGATGGTTGGTACATACGTAGGTTGCTTACCAATCTTACCATGACTACGGGTAGAATTTAGAGTGAAATGTGGAGCAATTCCCAACTCGTACCATAAAATCTTCTACCAAGTGTTACGAGTTGGGAAATTCAAAAATAATGTGGCTGCTTGTATGTTTCTCTAGCGATCTGTTCCTTATCTAAATGACTCAAATGATCTCAAGACAGCTGTACCTGTTCTTAGCAGTATGTTCCCCGCTGAAGATGGGACCCACCTGACACAGCTGGATACCTACACCGTTGTCTTCGGCGATAAAAACTGGTTGTTTTGTTTCTGGAGCAACCTGTTCCTGAGCGAATGACTCACATGATCTCGAGACTGCTGTCGCTGTTCTTGGCGGCGTGTTCCTCGCTGGAGTTGGAGCCGCCGGACTCGGAGCGGCGCGAGCGCGGCCGCTCCTGAGCTAATGACTCACATGATCTCGAGACTGCTGTCGCTGTTCTTGGCGGCGTGTTCCTCGCTGGAGTTGGAGCCGCCGGACTCGGAGCGGCGCGAGCGCGGCCGCTCCTGAGCTAATGACTCACATGATCTCGAGACTGCTGTCGCTGTTCTTGGCGGCGTGTTCCTCGCTGGAGTTGGAGCCGCCGGACTCGGAGCGGCGCGAGCGCGGCCGCTCCTGAGCTAATGACTCACATGATCTCGAGACTGCTGTCGCTGTTCTTGGCGGCGTGTTCCTCGCTGGAGTTGGAGCCGCCGGACTCGGAGCGGCGCGAGCGCGGCCGCTCCTGAGCTAATGACTCACATGATCTCGAGACTGCTGTCGCTGTTCTTGGCGGCGTGTTCCTCGCTGGAGTTGGAGCCGCCGGACTCGGAGCGGCGCGAGCGCGGCCGCTCCTGAGCTAATGACTCACATGATCTCGAGACTGCTGTCGCTGTTCTTGGCGGCGTGTTCCTCGCTGGAGTTGGAGCCGCCGGACTCGGAGCGGCGCGAGCGCGGCCGCTCCTGAGCTAATGACTCACATGATCTCGAGACTGCTGTCGCTGTTCTTGGCGGCGTGTTCCTCGCTGGAGTTGGAGCCGCCGGACTCGGAGCGGCGCGAGCGCGGCCGCTCCTGAGCTAATGACTCACATGATCTCGAGACTGCTGTCGCTGTTCTTGGCGGCGTGTTCCTCGCTGGAGTTGGAGCCGCCGGACTCGGAGCGGCGCGAGCGCGGCCGCTCCTGAGCTAATGACTCACATGATCTCGAGACTGCTGTCGCTGTTCTTGGCGGCGTGTTCCTCGCTGGAGTTGGAGCCGCCGGACTCGGAGCGGCGCGAGCGCGGCCGCTCCTGAGCTAATGACTCACATGATCTCGAGACTGCTGTCGCTGTTCTTGGCGGCGTGTTCCTCGCTGGAGTTGGAGCCGCCGGACTCGGAGCGGCGCGAGCGCGGCCGCTCCTGAGCTAATGACTCACATGATCTCGAGACTGCTGTCGCTGTTCTTGGCGGCGTGTTCCTCGCTGGAGTTGGAGCCGCCGGACTCGGAGCGGCGCGAGCGCGGCCGCTCCTGAGCTAATGACTCACATGATCTCGAGACTGCTGTCGCTGTTCTTGGCGGCGTGTTCCTCGCTGGAGTTGGAGCCGCCGGACTCGGAGCGGCGCGAGCGCGGCCGCTCCTGAGCTAATGACTCACATGATCTCGAGACTGCTGTCGCTGTTCTTGGCGGCGTGTTCCTCGCTGGAGTTGGAGCCGCCGGACTCGGAGCGGCGCGAGCGCGGCCGCTCCTGAGCTAATGACTCACATGATCTCGAGACTGCTGTCGCTGTTCTTGGCGGCGTGTTCCTCGCTGGAGTTGGAGCCGCCGGACTCGGAGCGGCGCGAGCGCGGCCGCTCCTGAGCTAATGACTCACATGATCTCGAGACTGCTGTCGCTGTTCTTGGCGGCGTGTTCCTCGCTGGAGTTGGAGCCGCCGGACTCGGAGCGGCGCGAGCGCGGCCGCTCCTGAGCTAATGACTCACATGATCTCGAGACTGCTGTCGCTGTTCTTGGCGGCGTGTTCCTCGCTGGAGTTGGAGCCGCCGGACTCGGAGCGGCGCGAGCGCGGCCGCTCCTGAGCTAATGACTCACATGATCTCGAGACTGCTGTCGCTGTTCTTGGCGGCGTGTTCCTCGCTGGAGTTGGAGCCGCCGGACTCGGAGCGGCGCGAGCGCGGCCGCTCCTGAGCTAATGACTCACATGATCTCGAGACTGCTGTCGCTGTTCTTGGCGGCGTGTTCCTCGCTGGAGTTGGAGCCGCCGGACTCGGAGCGGCGCGAGCGCGGCCGCTCCTGAGCTAATGACTCACATGATCTCGAGACTGCTGTCGCTGTTCTTGGCGGCGTGTTCCTCGCTGGAGTTGGAGCCGCCGGACTCGGAGCGGCGCGAGCGCGGCCGCTCCTGAGCTAATGACTCACATGATCTCGAGACTGCTGTCGCTGTTCTTGGCGGCGTGTTCCTCGCTGGAGTTGGAGCCGCCGGACTCGGAGCGGCGCGAGCGCGGCCGCTCCTGAGCTAATGACTCACATGATCTCGAGACTGCTGTCGCTGTTCTTGGCGGCGTGTTCCTCGCTGGAGTTGGAGCCGCCGGACTCGGAGCGGCGCGAGCGCGGCCGCTCCTGAGCTAATGACTCACATGATCTCGAGACTGCTGTCGCTGTTCTTGGCGGCGTGTTCCTCGCTGGAGTTGGAGCCGCCGGACTCGGAGCGGCGCGAGCGCGGCCGCTCCTGAGCTAATGACTCACATGATCTCGAGACTGCTGTCGCTGTTCTTGGCGGCGTGTTCCTCGCTGGAGTTGGAGCCGCCGGACTCGGAGCGGCGCGAGCGCGGCCGCTCCTGAGCTAATGACTCACATGATCTCGAGACTGCTGTCGCTGTTCTTGGCGGCGTGTTCCTCGCTGGAGTTGGAGCCGCCGGACTCGGAGCGGCGCGAGCGCGGCCGCTCCTGAGCTAATGACTCACATGATCTCGAGACTGCTGTCGCTGTTCTTGGCGGCGTGTTCCTCGCTGGAGTTGGAGCCGCCGGACTCGGAGCGGCGCGAGCGCGGCCGCTCCTGAGCTAATGACTCACATGATCTCGAGACTGCTGTCGCTGTTCTTGGCGGCGTGTTCCTCGCTGGAGTTGGAGCCGCCGGACTCGGAGCGGCGCGAGCGCGGCCGCTCCTGAGCTAATGACTCACATGATCTCGAGACTGCTGTCGCTGTTCTTGGCGGCGTGTTCCTCGCTGGAGTTGGAGCCGCCGGACTCGGAGCGGCGCGAGCGCGGCCGCTCCTGAGCTAATGACTCACATGATCTCGAGACTGCTGTCGCTGTTCTTGGCGGCGTGTTCCTCGCTGGAGTTGGAGCCGCCGGACTCGGAGCGGCGCGAGCGCGGCCGCTCCTGAGCTAATGACTCACATGATCTCGAGACTGCTGTCGCTGTTCTTGGCGGCGTGTTCCTCGCTGGAGTTGGAGCCGCCGGACTCGGAGCGGCGCGAGCGCGGCCGCTCCTGAGCTAATGACTCACATGATCTCGAGACTGCTGTCGCTGTTCTTGGCGGCGTGTTCCTCGCTGGAGTTGGAGCCGCCGGACTCGGAGCGGCGCGAGCGCGGCCGCTCCTGAGCTAATGACTCACATGATCTCGAGACTGCTGTCGCTGTTCTTGGCGGCGTGTTCCTCGCTGGAGTTGGAGCCGCCGGACTCGGAGCGGCGCGAGCGCGGCCGCTCCTGAGCTAATGACTCACATGATCTCGAGACTGCTGTCGCTGTTCTTGGCGGCGTGTTCCTCGCTGGAGTTGGAGCCGCCGGACTCGGAGCGGCGCGAGCGCGGCCGCTCCTGAGCTAATGACTCACATGATCTCGAGACTGCTGTCGCTGTTCTTGGCGGCGTGTTCCTCGCTGGAGTTGGAGCCGCCGGACTCGGAGCGGCGCGAGCGCGGCCGCTCCTGAGCTAATGACTCACATGATCTCGAGACTGCTGTCGCTGTTCTTGGCGGCGTGTTCCTCGCTGGAGTTGGAGCCGCCGGACTCGGAGCGGCGCGAGCGCGGCCGCTCCTGAGCTAATGACTCACATGATCTCGAGACTGCTGTCGCTGTTCTTGGCGGCGTGTTCCTCGCTGGAGTTGGAGCCGCCGGACTCGGAGCGGCGCGAGCGCGGCCGCTCCTGAGCTAATGACTCACATGATCTCGAGACTGCTGTCGCTGTTCTTGGCGGCGTGTTCCTCGCTGGAGTTGGAGCCGCCGGACTCGGAGCGGCGCGAGCGCGGCCGCTCCTGAGCTAATGACTCACATGATCTCGAGACTGCTGTCGCTGTTCTTGGCGGCGTGTTCCTCGCTGGAGTTGGAGCCGCCGGACTCGGAGCGGCGCGAGCGCGGCCGCTCCTGAGCTAATGACTCACATGATCTCGAGACTGCTGTCGCTGTTCTTGGCGGCGTGTTCCTCGCTGGAGTTGGAGCCGCCGGACTCGGAGCGGCGCGAGCGCGGCCGCTCCTGAGCTAATGACTCACATGATCTCGAGACTGCTGTCGCTGTTCTTGGCGGCGTGTTCCTCGCTGGAGTTGGAGCCGCCGGACTCGGAGCGGCGCGAGCGCGGCCGCTCCTGAGCTAATGACTCACATGATCTCGAGACTGCTGTCGCTGTTCTTGGCGGCGTGTTCCTCGCTGGAGTTGGAGCCGCCGGACTCGGAGCGGCGCGAGCGCGGCCGCTCCTGAGCTAATGACTCACATGATCTCGAGACTGCTGTCGCTGTTCTTGGCGGCGTGTTCCTCGCTGGAGTTGGAGCCGCCGGACTCGGAGCGGCGCGAGCGCGGCCGCTCCTGAGCTAATGACTCACATGATCTCGAGACTGCTGTCGCTGTTCTTGGCGGCGTGTTCCTCGCTGGAGTTGGAGCCGCCGGACTCGGAGCGGCGCGAGCGCGGCCGCTCCTGAGCTAATGACTCACATGATCTCGAGACTGCTGTCGCTGTTCTTGGCGGCGTGTTCCTCGCTGGAGTTGGAGCCGCCGGACTCGGAGCGGCGCGAGCGCGGCCGCTCCTGAGCTAATGACTCACATGATCTCGAGACTGCTGTCGCTGTTCTTGGCGGCGTGTTCCTCGCTGGAGTTGGAGCCGCCGGACTCGGAGCGGCGCGAGAGCGGCCGCTCCTGAGCTAATGACTCACATGATCTCGAGACTGCTGTCGCTGTTCTTGGCGGCGTGTTCCTCGCTGGAGTTGGAGCCGCCGGACTCGGAGCGGCGCGAGCGCGGCCGCTCCTGAGCTAATGACTCACATGATCTCGAGACTGCTGTCGCTGTTCTTGGCGGCGTGTTCCTCGCTGGAGTTGGAGCCGCCGGACTCGGAGCGGCGCGAGCGCGGCCGCTCCTGAGCTAATGACTCACATGATCTCGAGACTGCTGTCGCTGTTCTTGGCGGCGTGTTCCTCGCTGGAGTTGGAGCCGCCGGACTCGGAGCGGCGCGAGCGCGGCCGCTCCTGAGCTAATGACTCACATGATCTCGAGACTGCTGTCGCTGTTCTTGGCGGCGTGTTCCTCGCTGGAGTTGGAGCCGCCGGACTCGGAGCGGCGCGAGCGCGGCCGCTCCTGAGCTAATGACTCACATGATCTCGAGACTGCTGTCGCTGTTCTTGGCGGCGTGTTCCTCGCTGGAGTTGGAGCCGCCGGACTCGGAGCGGCGCGAGCGCGGCCGCTCCTGAGCTAATGACTCACATGATCTCGAGACTGCTGTCGCTGTTCTTGGCGGCGTGTTCCTCGCTGGAGTTGGAGCCGCCGGACTCGGAGCGGCGCGAGCGCGGCCGCTCCTGAGCTAATGACTCACATGATCTCGAGACTGCTGTCGCTGTTCTTGGCGGCGTGTTCCTCGCTGGAGTTGGAGCCGCCGGACTCGGAGCGGCGCGAGCGCGGCCGCTCCTGAGCTAATGACTCACATGATCTCGAGACTGCTGTCGCTGTTCTTGGCGGCGTGTTCCTCGCTGGAGTTGGAGCCGCCGGACTCGGAGCGGCGCGAGCGCGGCCGCTCCTGAGCTAATGACTCACATGATCTCGAGACTGCTGTCGCTGTTCTTGGCGGCGTGTTCCTCGCTGGAGTTGGAGCCGCCGGACTCGGAGCGGCGCGAGCGCGGCCGCTCCTGAGCTAATGACTCACATGATCTCGAGACTGCTGTCGCTGTTCTTGGCGGCGTGTTCCTCGCTGGAGTTGGAGCCGCCGGACTCGGAGCGGCGCGAGCGCGGCCGCTCCTGAGCTAATGACTCACATGATCTCGAGACTGCTGTCGCTGTTCTTGGCGGCGTGTTCCTCGCTGGAGTTGGAGCCGCCGGACTCGGAGCGGCGCGAGCGCGGCCGCTCCTGAGCTAATGACTCACATGATCTCGAGACTGCTGTCGCTGTTCTTGGCGGCGTGTTCCTCGCTGGAGTTGGAGCCGCCGGACTCGGAGCGGCGCGAGCGCGGCCGCTCCTGAGCTAATGACTCACATGATCTCGAGACTGCTGTCGCTGTTCTTGGCGGCGTGTTCCTCGCTGGAGTTGGAGCCGCCGGACTCGGAGCGGCGCGAGCGCGGCCGCTCCTGAGCTAATGACTCACATGATCTCGAGACTGCTGTCGCTGTTCTTGGCGGCGTGTTCCTCGCTGGAGTTGGAGCCGCCGGACTCGGAGCGGCGCGAGCGCGGCCGCTCCTGAGCTAATGACTCACATGATCTCGAGACTGCTGTCGCTGTTCTTGGCGGCGTGTTCCTCGCTGGAGTTGGAGCCGCCGGACTCGGAGCGGCGCGAGCGCGGCCGCTCCTGAGCTAATGACTCACATGATCTCGAGACTGCTGTCGCTGTTCTTGGCGGCGTGTTCCTCGCTGGAGTTGGAGCCGCCGGACTCGGAGCGGCGCGAGCGCGGCCGCTCCTGAGCTAATGACTCACATGATCTCGAGACTGCTGTCGCTGTTCTTGGCGGCGTGTTCCTCGCTGGAGTTGGAGCCGCCGGACTCGGAGCGGCGCGAGCGCGGCCGCTCCTGAGCTAATGACTCACATGATCTCGAGACTGCTGTCGCTGTTCTTGGCGGCGTGTTCCTCGCTGGAGTTGGAGCCGCCGGACTCGGAGCGGCGCGAGCGCGGCCGCTCCTGAGCTAATGACTCACATGATCTCGAGACTGCTGTCGCTGTTCTTGGCGGCGTGTTCCTCGCTGGAGTTGGAGCCGCCGGACTCGGAGCGGCGCGAGCGCGGCCGCTCCTGAGCTAATGACTCACATGATCTCGAGACTGCTGTCGCTGTTCTTGGCGGCGTGTTCCTCGCTGGAGTTGGAGCCGCCGGACTCGGAGCGGCGCGAGCGCGGCCGCTCCTGAGCTAATGACTCACATGATCTCGAGACTGCTGTCGCTGTTCTTGGCGGCGTGTTCCTCGCTGGAGTTGGAGCCGCCGGACTCGGAGCGGCGCGAGCGCGGCCGCTCCTGAGCTAATGACTCACATGATCTCGAGACTGCTGTCGCTGTTCTTGGCGGCGTGTTCCTCGCTGGAGTTGGAGCCGCCGGACTCGGAGCGGCGCGAGCGCGGCCGCTCCTGAGCTAATGACTCACATGATCTCGAGACTGCTGTCGCTGTTCTTGGCGGCGTGTTCCTCGCTGGAGTTGGAGCCGCCGGACTCGGAGCGGCGCGAGCGCGGCCGCTCCTGAGCTAATGACTCACATGATCTCGAGACTGCTGTCGCTGTTCTTGGCGGCGTGTTCCTCGCTGGAGTTGGAGCCGCCGGACTCGGAGCGGCGCGAGCGCGGCCGCTCCTGAGCTAATGACTCACATGATCTCGAGACTGCTGTCGCTGTTCTTGGCGGCGTGTTCCTCGCTGGAGTTGGAGCCGCCGGACTCGGAGCGGCGCGAGCGCGGCCGCTCCTGAGCTAATGACTCACATGATCTCGAGACTGCTGTCGCTGTTCTTGGCGGCGTGTTCCTCGCTGGAGTTGGAGCCGCCGGACTCGGAGCGGCGCGAGCGCGGCCGCTCCTGAGCTAATGACTCACATGATCTCGAGACTGCTGTCGCTGTTCTTGGCGGCGTGTTCCTCGCTGGAGTTGGAGCCGCCGGACTCGGAGCGGCGCGAGCGCGGCCGCTCCTGAGCTAATGACTCACATGATCTCGAGACTGCTGTCGCTGTTCTTGGCGGCGTGTTCCTCGCTGGAGTTGGAGCCGCCGGACTCGGAGCGGCGCGAGCGCGGCCGCTCCTGAGCTAATGACTCACATGATCTCGAGACTGCTGTCGCTGTTCTTGGCGGCGTGTTCCTCGCTGGAGTTGGAGCCGCCGGACTCGGAGCGGCGCGAGCGCGGCCGCTCCTGAGCTAATGACTCACATGATCTCGAGACTGCTGTCGCTGTTCTTGGCGGCGTGTTCCTCGCTGGAGTTGGAGCCGCCGGACTCGGAGCGGCGCGAGCGCGGCCGCTCCTGAGCTAATGACTCACATGATCTCGAGACTGCTGTCGCTGTTCTTGGCGGCGTGTTCCTCGCTGGAGTTGGAGCCGCCGGACTCGGAGCGGCGCGAGCGCGGCCGCTCCTGAGCTAATGACTCACATGATCTCGAGACTGCTGTCGCTGTTCTTGGCGGCGTGTTCCTCGCTGGAGTTGGAGCCGCCGGACTCGGAGCGGCGCGAGCGCGGCCGCTCCTGAGCTAATGACTCACATGATCTCGAGACTGCTGTCGCTGTTCTTGGCGGCGTGTTCCTCGCTGGAGTTGGAGCCGCCGGACTCGGAGCGGCGCGAGCGCGGCCGCTCCTGAGCTAATGACTCACATGATCTCGAGACTGCTGTCGCTGTTCTTGGCGGCGTGTTCCTCGCTGGAGTTGGAGCCGCCGGACTCGGAGCGGCGCGAGCGCGGCCGCTCCTGAGCTAATGACTCACATGATCTCGAGACTGCTGTCGCTGTTCTTGGCGGCGTGTTCCTCGCTGGAGTTGGAGCCGCCGGACTCGGAGCGGCGCGAGCGCGGCCGCTCCTGAGCTAATGACTCACATGATCTCGAGACTGCTGTCGCTGTTCTTGGCGGCGTGTTCCTCGCTGGAGTTGGAGCCGCCGGACTCGGAGCGGCGCGAGCGCGGCCGCTCCTGAGCTAATGACTCACATGATCTCGAGACTGCTGTCGCTGTTCTTGGCGGCGTGTTCCTCGCTGGAGTTGGAGCCGCCGGACTCGGAGCGGCGCGAGCGCGGCCGCTCCTGAGCTAATGACTCACATGATCTCGAGACTGCTGTCGCTGTTCTTGGCGGCGTGTTCCTCGCTGGAGTTGGAGCCGCCGGACTCGGAGCGGCGCGAGCGCGGCCGCTCCTGAGCTAATGACTCACATGATCTCGAGACTGCTGTCGCTGTTCTTGGCGGCGTGTTCCTCGCTGGAGTTGGAGCCGCCGGACTCGGAGCGGCGCGAGCGCGGCCGCTCCTGAGCTAATGACTCACATGATCTCGAGACTGCTGTCGCTGTTCTTGGCGGCGTGTTCCTCGCTGGAGTTGGAGCCGCCGGACTCGGAGCGGCGCGAGCGCGGCCGCTCCTGAGCTAATGACTCACATGATCTCGAGACTGCTGTCGCTGTTCTTGGCGGCGTGTTCCTCGCTGGAGTTGGAGCCGCCGGACTCGGAGCGGCGCGAGCGCGGCCGCTCCTGAGCTAATGACTCACATGATCTCGAGACTGCTGTCGCTGTTCTTGGCGGCGTGTTCCTCGCTGGAGTTGGAGCCGCCGGACTCGGAGCGGCGCGAGCGCGGCCGCTCCTGAGCTAATGACTCACATGATCTCGAGACTGCTGTCGCTGTTCTTGGCGGCGTGTTCCTCGCTGGAGTTGGAGCCGCCGGACTCGGAGCGGCGCGAGCGCGGCCGCTCCTGAGCTAATGACTCACATGATCTCGAGACTGCTGTCGCTGTTCTTGGCGGCGTGTTCCTCGCTGGAGTTGGAGCCGCCGGACTCGGAGCGGCGCGAGCGCGGCCGCTCCTGAGCTAATGACTCACATGATCTCGAGACTGCTGTCGCTGTTCTTGGCGGCGTGTTCCTCGCTGGAGTTGGAGCCGCCGGACTCGGAGCGGCGCGAGCGCGGCCGCTCCTGAGCTAATGACTCACATGATCTCGAGACTGCTGTCGCTGTTCTTGGCGGCGTGTTCCTCGCTGGAGTTGGAGCCGCCGGACTCGGAGCGGCGCGAGCGCGGCCGCTCCTGAGCTAATGACTCACATGATCTCGAGACTGCTGTCGCTGTTCTTGGCGGCGTGTTCCTCGCTGGAGTTGGAGCCGCCGGACTCGGAGCGGCGCGAGCGCGGCCGCTCCTGAGCTAATGACTCACATGATCTCGAGACTGCTGTCGCTGTTCTTGGCGGCGTGTTCCTCGCTGGAGTTGGAGCCGCCGGACTCGGAGCGGCGCGAGCGCGGCCGCTCCTCGGCCGGCCGCGCGCCCACCTGCCACAGCGGGATGCCGCCCGCCGCTGGCTTCAGGGATGGGAACTGGTTCCTATTCACAAAAATTATTACGCTTTAATACCTGAAAAGACTATCGATTTTTTGAAGTTGGGTAGTAAAATACAATTAGGAAATGGTGGATTTATAGGTGGTTCTATGATCCCTACAGCCTTGCTGAGTATTTTTTTTATGGAAGAGGGGGCAAACGAGCAAGTGACACACCTGATGGTAAGTGATTGCCACCGCCCACAGACAACTGCAGTATCAAGAGGCACTGCAGATGCGGTTGGCCTTTGAGGTAGGAATAGGCTCTTTTTGAAGGCGCCTAAGTCGTATCGGTCTGGAAACACCTCTGGCGACAGCTGATTCCACAAGGCTGATGTGCGAGGCAGGAATTGGCGTGAAAACCGCACAGTTGTGGACTGCCAACCATGTACATGATATGGATGGTATGTAGGAATTGCTGTCGTTGCATACGATGTGGTGCTATTTAAGTTACTTGCACTACTTTTTTCTTCAACATCCCCCTAATCTTCCCACAAAACAAAAACGGACTACATCACCGGGTAACACGACAACCAATTCCTGTTCCCTCTATTTCAGCGCCAAAAATAACCACCTATAAGTATGCTCGACTTTCACACAGCATCATCTAGCCCCAAAGTAGAGCTTGTGTTATGGGTAACTATGATGACTGATATACTTTTTGTTTGTAAATACAAACATATTATACATAGAAACACCCAGACCCGAGACAAATATTTGTACGTATTGCCGCCAGTGTTTTAGGTACACTTCCGACTGGCAGAGACCTGGATCAATTGAGATATCTATAGATCGTTTACAACGATCTTGAGTATTTTGTAATTTTATAACTGATTCTAGTGTATTTTGTAATAGATCATACAACCATGTTTTTTTTTTTATTAATATTAATACCTACTTTACGATGTAGATGGGTACTAAATTAAGTAGCACATTGTACGTACCTAGTATTGTGTTGCGCAGATTCATTACTGAAACAGAACTTTTGCGGAAGCATGTTGCCCTCACCTATTTAGTAGAATTCCTTTAATAGATGCTATATCGGCCTGTAGGTCGGTTATTTGCGAACGCCCCGCGTTCTGGTGGCTAGCAGATTGCATTTCTCCGCGCAGTGACGTCATATTCGCGTTCAGTACATCTAGAGATTTGCGAAGCTCGTCGATGCATTCTGCAGTGCTTTTTCTTTTTGGCTGCTCAACGAACAGTAGGTGTCTTATGCAATTCTGTGAACACAAGCATGAAAATATTAATTAATTTAAATTATAGCATAGGTAATTAGGTATGTAGGTTGCATTTTAGAATACGTAATAAAATAATTATTTATTTGTCACTTAAAAATCACAAACATTTTTTTTCACTCAAGAGTTTTGGTGTCGAGAAATTGACGAGCTGCAAACTGTGAAGGGAAATCATCGCATATTATATTGAGCCCGTTGTGCTGGGCAAAGGCCTCCCCTTGATCTCTTCACTCGTCGCGGTCTTGTGCCATTTGGATCGAGACGACGTTGTTCGTTGCGCAAGAAAATTAATTAATAAAATTGTGTGAAATTACACCGATGAGTGACATTATTTATTTAATGCCGTTTTATAATGACATTAATAAAAGTCATTTTAGTCACTAACACTAAACTTGCAGTCAAAAATGACACTATACAAAACTTTACTTTATTTTTACGACCTTCGGTAGTGTTGCTATCTGAGGGACTCCGGAAAACATCGTAAGGTGCGGCTAGTAGGATTTATAAAATTTTTTTCAGTAATATACCTGACTACGTAAGTATGCCTACTAGTTAGTAAGATTTATGTTAGTAAATAAAGCGACGTGAGGCCATAAGAATAGGAAGGTCACCTTAATGTTTGTATAGAACATTTTTGTAAAGTCAATGACCCTATTACAACCAATAATACAAAACTATTATTTCCATAGTAATATTTGGACGTTTCTTTAGCTGTCCCTCTAGTATTTTCTGACACCTACTATCATCTCTCTAAGATTGAAATTAATATTTTATTTCCATGTAAAGCCCGTCACAGACTTAGCTATAATATACATATATTAATATTTTTATAGCTAGGCATATTACTATATATTTTCTATACTAATTTTCGCGTGACCGCACACTCAGCTATAATATATATATGTATTACGTAGTTCGTTTAGTACGGTATATTTATATATATTATAGCTAAGTCTGTGACGGGCTTCAATTGTAATAGAAGCATATTAACATTAGTAGTAGTTAGGTAATAGATAAATAGATATTTAAAAGCTATCATATTAAGTACTCAATTTTATGACACTTTTGATAACACCTATCTAATAATGATATTGATCAGAACTACTTAAATATAACAAACTATAGTAAGAATGTTGTATAATATTTATAACTATTTTACATAGACTGAAGAGTTTTCGAAGCTAATATGTAAGTTCGTATGAGTCAGTGGCCAGGGTCCGTAATCGCGTTCCTTTTCGCGTTGACGACCTCTGTAGCGCAGTGGGCGAAGGCCCGCCTGCGACGCAAAAGGTTGCGGGTTCGATCCCGCGGCGGGACCAATGTTTGTATGATCTACAAATATTTGTCTCGGGTCTGGGTGTTTCTATGTATAATATGTATGTATTTACAAACAAAAAGTATATAAGTAGTATATCAGTCATCTTAGTACCCATAACACAAGCTCTGCTTACTTTGGGGCTAGGTGATGCTGTGTGAAAAAGTCCAGCATTATTTATTTATTTTTATTTATTTATTTTGCCCGCCTTAATGCCTCCGTCAAGGCTTAACGAATTAACTAGCCGGGACCGACAATTTTAACGTGCCCTCCGAAGCACGGAAGCTCTCAGATGAAAATGCCACTTGCGGTCACCCATCCACTTACGGACCGTTTAGAACGTTGCTTAATTTCGACGATCTATCAAGAACGAATAGGCAAGCATGACCACGAGTGCTTTTTTTCCAAGCCACTGGGCCTTAAGAACTACTTACTGGAACAAAAGGAGGACGTTCTTAATTTGACGTTGCATTATAATAATTTACCACGGATTTATAAAAATAAATCCGTGTAATTTACAATGCTCTATTTGCACAATCCCGGTAATAGCACCCACAGCCACACCCGGCACCCACACACGCGGCTGTTAAACTACGTGCGCGGAGCTCACGGACACCTGCCCAACAGTGTCACCGCCCCGGGATGATGTGCAGCCAGAGCCCTCACTCTGACCTGAAAAGTCCCCTTTTGGGCAGGGGATACCACTCGCCCCCTCGCGGGGCAGGCGCTACTAATAAACTTGACATAAAGTTATGTCATGCATAACCTGTGATTAACCATACAAATTTTTAGTTTATGCATGACATATTTTTTTTTATATTTTTTATTTATAGGGTAGTAGGATGCTAACCTTATAAAACCAGTAACAGCTATACGCGATTCCTCCATACACTAGCAGCGGGACTAGATGATCTCTCAATACATTTCTCTTAGTTTGGAACATCATGAGCTCTGACGTCATTGAAGGTAGATCCAACATTTCTGCAGTCTTCTCCAAGGCTTTCTGAATCTCTGGATCCGTGAGACCTTTGCTGCGTAGGAATCGTTCTTTGCTCTCCATTGTACATCTTTGTACATTTGGGTTGTTAAGAAATTTTACTGCTGTTGTTACCTGAAATAATTAAAGTAATAAATGCTGGTCATTTTATAGATATCTGGAAGTAAGGTTGTGTTAAGAGTGTGCCATACGCCGCCATTTTGTAAGCGGGACAGCGAGTGTGATTTGTTCGGCGTGTGAGGAGTACAGAGCTATCGATACGCAAAGTTATTTATGGCGCTAAAACACGTTTTAGCTAATTACAAGTTATCTAAACAACCAATCGAAAAATTAAAAGACAAAACTAAAGAAATACTTATAGGTTTCTTGACAAAACAAAAACCCACCAAAAAACGTGTGCTGTTCCTGAGATAAATAGCAAATAGTGTGCAAAACATGTGTTTTTCAAAAAAATATTTTATCGAGAAAACTTTCACCAATCGTGTTTTTAAAACACGAAATCCAAGATAAAACAATGAAGTATCATTTACCTAAATATGAAGGTTGTAGCTTTCACAGATTCTGAGATAAATAACGATTTCGAACAACAAAATTGCTTAAATCGCTCCTGCACACTCTTAAGGGAACCACAGCTAATATACTTGTTGCTCTGAAATACTTTTTGTTGGAAGAGACTATACAGGGTTATTTGTAAAACACCGGTAACCTCACAGGACTGTATTACCATCACCATAAAGAACAACTTTTGTTCTATGACTTTTAAAAATTCATCATTATTTTTTTCATCAGATTGTCATACAAAAATAAAAATATTTAAATTGAACGCTCTAAATTTTACGAAGTCTATGCGAAACAAAAGAAAACGATAGTACAAAGCGAAAGGAGCGGGGTTTAGGCGGCGGAGACCGAAATGTGTTCAATAGGACAATGTTTTAGATAGAAAAACGAAATCTTGAATGTATTATGTTTTGTAAAAAGTCATAGAACAAAAGTTGTTGTTTATGATGATAGTAATACATACAGTCCTGAGAGGTTACCGGTGTTTTACAAATAACCCTGTATAATTGAGTGTAGAACAGAAAACACTTAGTAGAGTCAGAAACATAAGAGTATAATTTTGAGAAATTAAAGTATATTTTTAAGGTATATTTTTTGTTTATTAAATGTAATAATGCAGAAAAGCCCAAAATTTTAGTTATAAACCTATTCGTTGTTTTGGTTGTTTTTTAGCCTAATAAATAGCACAAAGTAATCTATGGATCAATTTAGATTAAAATACTGGTCTGGGTGTTTCTATGAATAATATGTATGTATTACAAAAAAAAAGGTATGTAAGTAGTATATCAGTTATCTGGTTCCCATAGTACAAGCTTTGCTTAGTTTGGGGCTAGATGATGCTGTGTGAAATGTCCAGCATTATTTATTTATTTATTTAAATTCGAAGTAAATAAGTATCAAGTACTTTGAGTAGGTATCAGTAAATTGAGAGCAAGTCTTTGATGCCTGATTACGAAATTCGTCACAACACAGGTCAATATGGGTCATTGGTCAATTTTAGCAAAGTAGTTTTACTGATAAACAAAATAAATAGATTATGTATGCCAAAATTCAGTTTTATAGAGTATTAATAATAATAATAGAATGGAGAACTCAAGATGGACAAAAAGAGTACTGGAATGGATCCCACGTGGCAACAAAAGGAAAAGAGGACGCCCAAAAACACGGTGGGATGACATATTCTGTAAAACAACCGGAACAGACTGGATGAGAAAGGCTAGCCCATTAAGGTGACGCATTGATAAACAATTATTTGAAACCAGGCGCCACGCCCCCATGAGCTTCCCGCAAGCAGCTCATACCCCCTGCTCATTTTACGTGGTTTGTATCCGCCCGAGCTGCGCTGTGCGCCGCGCGCCGGCCGCCCGGCTGAGTCGAACTCGCTCGCTTTTCGGTGTTGACATAAGACTACATGGAGTCGCCTTACATTTATTTATTTTTGGAAAAAAGTTCCTTTTTGGACGATACGCATGGTGGCTAGACGAAAGAAATGTTAGATTTTGCGTCACGACACCATGTTTAGGTCAAATGGTGTCGGTCACAGTGCAAAGTGCACAGTCGCAAAACAGTTCATAGATTGTTATATTGTTAGTACGCAGTACGCAAGAGCATTTCCTCTCCAGAGACAGAGAGCTTTGGAGAGGATTAATGGGGGAGGCCTACGCCCGAGAGGCGACTTTTACGTAAAAATAAAAATTATACTAATAATGTAAATTACTAACCAACTATTTAAATTAATGAATACCTACTGAATGAATAAATTGCATGATTGGTTCTTAATATTTTTTTATAATAATAATCTATTAATTTATTGAATGTGAAATGAAAATGTAAACGTAATAGAATAAAGGCTATTTTATTTTTATTTTATTTATTAATAATAAATAAATAAATAAATAAATAAATAATGCTGGACTTTTTCACACAGCATCATCTAGCCCCAAAGTAAGCAGAGCTTGTGTTATGGGTACTATGATGACTGTTATACTACTTATATACTTTTTGTTTGTAAATACATACATATTATACATATAATAATAATAATTAATAATAATAATAATAATAGATTATTGGAACTGGCATGCGGGACGAATAGGACACATATTATCGTGTAGGACGAAAGAAGACTAAACGCGTTTTGGATAAATTGGAAAAAGTTGAAATTAGTTTTAACTAGCTTCTGCGTGCGGCTTCACCCGGGTGGTAGCAAAACTTCGAATAGCTATTCCAGGTTACTATCTATGCCTGTTTTAAGTTTCATCCAAATCGGTTCATTGGTTTAGGCGTGATTGAAACACAAACATACAAACATCTAAACAAACTCACAAACTTTCAGCTTTATCATATGAGTGGGATTACATTATAGACACTCCCCAAAGAAAACGATTTCAACAGGAAAGTGTCAATGTTTAAAATTAGCCAAAAAAATGATTTATCCTATGTTTTGTATTATTGATTGAATGAAAAATCTACTAGTGACCCGCCCCGGCTTCGCACGGGTGCATTGCTGGTACTAAATATTAAGGTTCAGCCAGCGTTTGCAATGTAGGTAATCGAAAAAAAGTGTTTAAATTTACGACATCACATAAGAAACCTCTAAAATTATCAGTGTTTCTCTACTATATTATGCATGTATTATACATATAAACCTTCCTCTATCTATTAAAAAAATCACATCAAAATCCGTTGCGTAGTTTTAAAGTTCTAAGCATACATAGAGACAGACAGTGGGAAGCGACTTTATTTTAAACTATGCAGTGATGATAGTGACTTTACCTAATGAGGTAAAAATTATTGTTTGTTTATGGGTTATATGTAAAATCTGGATCTACTGATCTGATTACGATAATTATTTAAGTACCTACCAGGAAGTTCCTTATCTGCTACTTATGATGCTAAAGTACCTTGTACCGTAACAGTAATTTGAACATTTTTGATGGTACATACAGAACCAGGTTATATTTGCGTCGTCGGAGAATGAGTTGCAGGAGATGGTAACAGTTATGCATGAAGCTTTTAAGCGAAAGGGAATGAAAGTAAATGTGAGCAAGACGAAAATTATGGTTTTTGAAAAAGATGAATGTATGACAGCATGCAATATTCTGATTGACGATGAAAGAGTGGAACAAGTGAAAGAGTTTGTGTATCTGGGGACATTGTTTACAAGAGATGGGAAGTACGATGAGGATATCGAAAGGAGAGTGAATGCTGGAAACCGAGTGAATGGGGCTCTCCATGATTTTATGAGCAGCCGGAAAGTGTCCGACAAGGCACGACTGGCAGTTCATAGAGGAGTGTTGGTACCGACATTGATGTATGGAAGTGAAAGTTGGGTGTGGCAGAAAAAACATCAGAGTAGAGTGAATGCTGTTGAAATGAGAGCGTTGCGTAGTATGTGTGGGGTAACGTTGAATGATAGAGTGAGAAATAGTGTGATAAGGGAACAGTGTGGAGTGAAAGAAGATGTAGTGTTGAGGATCGAGAAAGGTATGTTAAGATGGTTTGGGCATGTAGAGAGGATGGATGACAATCGTTTGACAAAGCAAGTGTATGAGGCGAGTGTGCATGGGACAGCTGGAAGGGGAAGACCTAGGCGAACCTTCTTGGATCAAATTGGCGACATTTTGGAGAAGGGCCAGGTCAAAAGTACCCTAAACCGACGAGCATGTATGAAGAATGTAATGAGAGTGAATGAGGCGAAAGTTGTGTGTCAGGATCGTAGCGACTGGAGATCCGTGGTCTCTGCCTACCCCTTTGGAAAAGAGGCGTGACTTTATGTATGTATGTATGTATGTATGTACATACAGAACCATTGTTGTTAACATGGTGGTAGTGTGTGCCAACAGCTTAATAAGTAAATAAGTTAGGTTGACCATCATATTACAATCAAAGGATAAATTAAGTTCACTTTTCAGCCATGGTAAATCAACTCTAACTAGTGATACACAATGCATTTTCAAGTTAAACATAAAAACAAGTAGGTAGGTTAGGTACTCATATCATGTGAGAAAGATCTAGAACACAATATCTTCCAGCACATTAAGTCTAGATGAGGTAGGGCTAAAAACCTTCTCAATGCTTCACAACATTAAATCGGAAATCAACAAATTAGCTCTTAGTATCAATGCACATTGAATTGGCAATGACGAGACGTAACCAGACATTATAAACCTTATGAAACAGTAACAAGATATAGAAACGCTTGATAGATTGCTTGAGCCCGCGGGGCACCTCGTTCATTCTATACCTTGTTACATTGTTCATAAGGTTTATATTGTCTTGTTATGTCTCATCACTTTGCATCGCTGCCAATTCAATGTGCATTGAGCCTTTGAGAAATATGCTGATAAGCTGATAATTCCATTTTCCAAACTTTAAGATTAATATAACTTAAAATATAATAGCAAAGGAGTTATGATTAAGGTACAATGTAAGGTTTTTCTAGCGTGTGTAGCTGACACAAAAAATTAGGTATAATGAGGCAAGTAATACGGCCATTTGATTTGAATAAATTAGGAGTATTGTATGCTGCAATTGAGTGCTTTGTATAGTGCTTATAGTAACAGTAGCATTGTTTAACATAGGTGACAACCAAAATGCTTTGTCTGACAATTACCCGTACAGCTTGAATATTTATTCAAGCTGAGCTATGACCCTGTTGTTTTCAAGAAGAGAGTTAATAGGCACCTTCTGGGTAGGCTCGCTCCATCGTAGACCTCATTCTTGCTTATGTTAGTTTCGAGGTCAAGAGCCGACCCATTAATCATAAAAAAAAAAAAAAAAAAAATTTATACATGGATTCATGAGAAAAAGGTAGCAACTTCTGGAGAGATCCATTGTTCTAAGTAAAATATTTTTTCGTGTGTTCGTACCTGCCTATTGCTCAAACATTTTGATAATTTCACGGTGCGAAGGTCAAATTATAAAAACACACCTTTCAACCTAATTTATCAACAGTCCACGAAATGAGGTTAATTTTATAGCGAATTAGGTTGTAATACTTACCAAATTATCACGAATTTGGATCCCAGAACTCGATAAAACCTCTGATGCCATGATAACGTATTGTAATTTATTTTTTTTGGTAGAACTAGAGGTAAAATTTTAGTAGAAGGGCAAGAAATATCGTATGTTTTGTATGAATAAAATGTTGCATCAATGAATTTATTTGGTTTTATGAAGAAAAACAATAATTCGGCCGATTGCCCGTCCGTCTTGTGGAGTCGGTCGTCTTTTCTGTCTATCTTCTTCTGGACTTCTGACTGATGGATGATTACTTCAGTCCTCACTTCTGACGGATGTGAGGCATGTGAAATTGACAATTACATCTTATGACTTTGATAGTAAAATGACATGACACATTGTCACTAGAACTATAATGCCATTGCCACTACAGAAAAGAAGAAGAACACTCATTCCATTCATATCAACAAAAACCACGAATTCCGACCGAACGAATTCCATCATCTTTCGCTTGGATTTTGAAATGTGTTTCCTAGATTTTATACAGTGTGTAACAAAATGAGTGATTTTGATAATGCCACGGAAGCCGCTTCCCTGGCTGTCCAGTTCGACCAGACTGGACAAACAGATAAGGCCGTAGAATGCTATAGAACCGCTGCAAGATTGCTGGATCGTATCCTGGATCGTCTACCTCCAGACAAGCAGATGGAATTGAGGAGCAAAGTACGGGAATACCTAGAAAGATCCACTATCTTACAGGAACAAAAAGGTAAGCATGCAATTTCCTAAGTAAAAATGATTCCAACTTGTCTAACTTGTAAAGTGATGAGTCACATTTATAACTGTTTATGTTACTAGCCTTTTCGTAGCTAACCTGTCACTTATTTAGTGACTCAATAATAATGTATGCATTGCATGTTCATGACTTTATTATAAAAACAGCTGTTTATTCATTGTTTGTTTCATCAGAACCTGTTCACAAATAAATATAAAGAATATTGTCCATAAATAATTATAAATAAATAATGCTGGACACAAAGCATCATTTATCCCCAAACTAAGCAAATCTTGTACCAGATAACTGCTAAACAACTTAAGATACTTTTTGTTTGTAAATACATACATATTAAACACCCAGACCGGAGATAAATATTTGCAGAACATAAAAACATTTATCCCGCGGCGGGGATCGAACCCACAACTTTCTGCGTCTCAAGCAGGCTTTCACCCACTGCGCCACAGAGGTTGTCATCCATCATCATTGGCCTGCCCTTATCCCGCTCATGCGGGGTCGGCACAACATGTTCTCTTTCTCCACTCCCCTCTATCACTCGTCATCTCCATATCCACTTGACATATCCACAGAGGTGGTCATCAATCCTGGAGTATTCTCTGAAGTAGCACCATGCTAGTAAGCTAGCTTCAAAGCGATCGGAGCAGTCTTGAATTCATGCTTTTGACTTTGACTTTAATTAAAAATACGTCATAAAATTGGCACCTACTTACCCATACCAATCTTACAGACATAGCCCAGCAAGCAGAGAGCGAGAGGACCATGCAACAATGTTACTTCCTCATGCAACAAGCACTGGATGCAGATGAAGCGGGATTGAAGGACCCAGCGTTGCAACTCTACACACATGCTGTTGAAATGGCTGTCGGAGCTGTAAGTTGTTATAATGTATTACTGATTACACCTTTATTAGAAGTTAGGGAATCTTTGTTACTAAAAAACTTCAAATGTACAAATTTACATATGTAGAAGAATAGAATAGAATATAACTTTATTGTACACCAAAAGAAAGAAACACAAAAGTAACAAGAAAAGTTCTTAATGTGCAACAATGGGCGAAAATACATTCGTAAATACATACATATTATACATAGAAAACACCCAGACCTGAGACAATTATTTGTAGACCATACAAACATTTGTCCCGTGGTGGGGATCGAATCCGCAACCTACTGAGTCGTAAGCGGACCTTCGCCCACTGTGCTACAGAGATTGTCTGTAAAAAACCGAAAGTGGTTAAATGGTTAATAATATAGGTTAATAATAAAAGACATAATAATCTGGAATATGTGTCAAAATTTTCGATGGGATTCGAACCCGACTATCAGATCCTCCTAAAGCCGGAGTGCCTTCAACCGTTCGGCCACGGAATCCACTGACGTCACAATTGTCACAAGTTGTTATGTTTGTTTTGGTGTAAAATGGTCAATACATACTAACAAAAATCTTATTTTTTTAAACCATTGCGTATGTTATAAATAAATAATAAAATACAACATTATCTCCAGAAAGTGAGTGATCCAGATATAAAAGCAAAAATAATGAGTATAGCAGCACAAGCATTAGACAGAGCCGAGGAGATTAAAGGAATCAAGAAGATGGAGACCTTAACTATAAGCCAAAACAATAAACCTGGTGAGTACTTGGAGTGCAATCAGGGGGATGCATGAACTCTTATATCAGCTCTTAAATCAGAACTCAGCTTTCGTTGTTTATAATGATGGCTTCGAGATTGAAGTGTTGTTATTCTAATAGGGACTCATTCACTTTATAAACTCGATTTTTGACATTACTTGTATACATGTTATGTCAAAAATCGGTGTTATAGCGGTCGTCCACACTGGTGGCGGGCGCGGAGTGTCAAACGCTAGGCTTCCTTCCGCCTTAGGCTCAATGCACATTGAATTGGCAAGCAACGCGTCAATTAGTTTTAGAGCAAGCCATTATAAACCTTATGAGCAATGGTAGAAGATATAGAAACGTTTGTCGAATGAACCGCACAAAAGTGCTCGAGCCAGCGCGGCCCGCTGGCCGTCAGATCTCGTTCATTCTACAAGCGTTACTATATCTTGTACGATTGTTCATAAGGTTTATAATGGCGTGTTCTAAAACTAATTGACGCTTCGCTTGCCAATTCAATGTGCATTGAGCCTAAAAATGCTGAAGATCAAGGGTACGTTGCATTATCGTTCCCGGCTATAATGCAACGTACCCAAGCTTTAATCGTAGCTTAAGCTTTTTTATTTTTTGCGTAGCCAACGCAATTGAACGTTTGAAACTTCGCGCCCGCAACATAGGACTGAAATAATTCTATTTACTGTTTAACAGGGGTATCACCCAATCGAGTCCAGTTACAAAGGGAGCAAAGCGTTCAATTAAAAGTGAGCGGCAAACACACATACACAGAGGAAGAAAAGGAGGTGCTCCGACAAACCTCACATATTAACAACAACTGCTTTCTACCATTCATGGATGTGGATTTATCTGAGAAGTTTCAATATGCTATACCATTTGAAGATCGGGCCAGTGAGCTTAAGCTGTCACAGAAGCAAGCGAAGGAGTTTAATAGCTGGGTCCGACCACATGAGATTTGTGCTGATCCTAAGATGATTGTCGGTGATCATGTTGATTGTTTCAGTATTAAACAAACTGTAAGTTAATTTACTCCCTAGAAATAAGCCCACACCTCTTTATCAGCATTGAAAAAGCTTGATCAAACCCGTACAGGGTTTCAGAGTTTAGCGGAATGCATTCGGTTCGGAATTCTCAGCTGTTCAACCGACAGCAACCAATCAAAGCGCAAGAAACGTCATTTTTGTATCAATTCCTGCACTGTGATTGGTTGCGGCCAATTCCGACACCAATGAAGTCTGAATCACTAGGCTGGAAGCTAAAAGAATGGCTACCGTTTTGTTGTCTTACTGAAAGAATTACCATTCTTTATAAATAAGTAATAATAAAAAAACTGCTTGCTGTGTGTACCCAGAATTGGCACAAACATTTTCACACCACTCATTGCTTCTGACCTAATACTTTTTAGTTTTGTCTTATTTTATTTATTAACTTTGTGAGTTTGAACTATTATCGGAGTTTGTTGAATGTTAAAAAAACAGCTGCATTCCAGGAGTGCCGACAGAAGTTGAAGCGAGGTTTCGGTAACGGTTTAAACTCTTAACTTAAAAAAGTACAAAAAAAATAAAGTGCAAAAAGTTACTGTCCCACTGGGATTCGAACTCGGGGCTGTCTCACCTAAGGCGGTCACTCTTACACGTCGACCAAGGTACATATAGTAAGAAAAGGTCGTAACAGTCACGTGACTGAGTTTGATAGTTTTTCCCCATCTCAAAAATACCCAACGCTTATAGAAGTTTTCAATTCTTAGAAACCTGTTTTACTCACAGGTGGTATCCGACTGTTCGTTCGTCGCATCGCTCGCTGTCAGTGCATTATACGAGAAGAGATTTAACAAGAAAATCATAACCTCCATCATTTACCCCAAAAACAAGAACAAGGAGCCCGTTTATAATCCGTTCGGGAAGTATATGGTCAAGTTGCATCTTAATGGAGTCCGGAGAAAGGTAATTTGAACCTTGTGTTTAATATTTTATGGCTCAAAATGCTGCGAGGAATTATTTTCGGAATAACTTTGTCGCTTTATTGCATGTCTACAAGGCCATATAGAGAGGCTTAGAGACTTACAGATTGTAAAGGACAAATTCCGATGCTTAGGTGCTTATCGACTTGTATGGAACTTGTGAGTAGTGATTTTCGCAATAATTATTAACGAAGCAATATTGTGATATCGTGTCTCATATATGTTAAAGTTGATGTAAAGTCTTCATATTACTGAAACACATGATTAATTTTGTACTATAAATGTACTATAAATAATCACACAGCATCATCTAGCCCCAAACAAAGCAAAGCTTGTACTATGGGAACCAGATAACTGACATACTACTTAAATACTTTAGAAACACCCAGACCCGAGATAAATATGCAGATCATACAAACATTTATCCCGCGGAGGGGATCGAACCCGCAACCTTCTGCGTCCCAAGCGGGATTTCACCCACTGCTCCACAGAGGTCGTCTTTAATTCAGACATGTCTAATAAAGAATATTAATTTCAGGTTATAATCGACGATAGGCTGCCGTACAGTAAATACGGTCGTCTTCTCTGTTCGTTCTCAAGCAACAAGAACGAGTTCTGGGTTTCGTTGCTCGAGAAGGCCTACATGAAAGTCATGGGGGGCTATGATTTTCCAGGATCTAATAGTGTGAGTACCTTACTTTTAAAAACAAACTTAAACAAACTTGAGTGGTGTCAAGGGACACCCGGATGGAACGAAGTTCCTTTTTAGTGAAGGAATTGTAATAATTTAAAATAACAACAACAACAATTTATATTTTTATATATTTTTTCATTCAGATGTGTAAGTATGATTTTTATATATTTATAGCAAAAAGTGTCGTTACAACTTTTCGTAAGAATTTTTTCCGTCTAGCCCCCTTTCACAACGCGCGATAAGGAACTTCGTTCCAACAAAGTCACGACTGTATCCCTAAAGCGCGGTAGACATTCTCTCATATCTTTTATGTATTCCAGATCCTTTGAAGATGTCTAAGGGCATGTCCAACTACATATTTGATACATGCCCACACCTTACTTTTATTTTATGTCCATTAACTACTTGCGCTTATTAAGCGCTCGTGGTCTTGACTTCGTTCTTAATCGTCGAAGTTAAGCAACGTTCGAAACGGTCTGTAAGTGGATGGGTGACTGCCAGTGGCATTTTCATCTGAGCGCTTAAATTGTCGGTCCCGGTTATTAAGTTGTTAAGCAATGGCGGAGGCCTTAAGGCGGCCTAAAAACTCCGTCACCAGAGTTGGCCACTGACGTATCATTACGCAAACAGAAAACGTGCATACGCTACACACTACACACACACAATTAACCGCCTTTGTGAGATAAAATAACTGGAACCTACTATTTATAATATGATTAAAATTTCACAGAACATAGATCTACACGCATTAACAGGCTGGATTCCTGAACGGTGCGCCATCCGTCCCGGCGAAGCAGATTTCAATGCTGACTCGCTATTTGAAACGCTGCGGGCTCGCTTGGCTCGCGGGGAAGTGCTGGCGAGCGTAGCGACGGGCGAGCTAAGCGAGCCGGATGCAGAGCGGACCGGGCTGGTCGCTACGCATGCGTATGCTGTGCTTGATGTCAGGAGTGTTGACGTAAGTTTGTTGATAGTTGATAACTTTGTGGTGTAATTTTTGATTTCCGCTATGATTTTGTCACTTTTGAATAATACTCCAATTGACTTCCCCAATAGCGATGAGGCCTTTATTTTCATTGGCCGGCACTTTTGACTTTTTTGTATGGAGCGTGAATGGCCTCCACAAAATCAAATATTTCAGTTCTTTACTTTTTAGTTTCGAATTCAAGAGACTTAATGAGTGTAGCGAGCCTCTATCCGATATCGCTACACTCACTATACCACCTAGCTAAAAGAGTACTTACTTCAGTATCAGTATCACTAGATGGCGCTGAGATCAAAGATAAACAATGTCCCATACAAATGACAAAATTTATACTGAATCCTAGATCGCGATTACGAAGTATTCAAGCACAACTAACCTATATAGAACTATTCAACTTCAACTGTTGGCCGTAAGGCCAGCCAGATAAGTGGGCCAGATGGGCCGATCTGGTGAGGGGAGCTCAACCATTGGACTTACTTTGGGGAATTTCATCTACCCCCAAATGAGAATTTACAAAAATAATTTACAAAATCAATCTTAAGTTCTGTACAATATTTTAAAAGGTATACTATATAAATATTCTTATAACACCATCAGGGAGTAAAACTATTCAAGCTAAAGAACCCGTGGTCACATCTACGTTGGCGAGGCAACTACTCGGAACTTGACACAGTGCATTGGACGCAGAAGCTGAAGACAGAGCTCAATTATTCACCAGACAGGTATTTTTAAACCTTTCGAGGATCCTGTTATTTTAAGAAATGAAAAGTCTTATCAAAACTTTCGACTCCGACGGGATTCGAACGCACGACGATCAGACGATCCTCCTAAAGCCGGAGTGCCTTCAACCGCTCGGCCACGGAACCACTGACGTCAGATTCGACATTTTTGATAATCTCTTATTTACCAGTTAAACCATGACGGAGGCCTTAAGGTGGCCTTAAAACTCCGCCACCAGAGTAGGCCACTGACCTTAGATCATTTGGACGGGATGCGCCTTACCTATTAATTTTCCCTCTGCCAAAATGTACATGATTACGAATCATGTGCGTCTTATATTATTACGTACGTCATATTAGAAATTTGTAAGAGTGTGCGTAAAAATGAGGGTGTATGTCAGTTTTTATGCATAGTGTAATTGCGTTCGTGTGCTATCTCCCTCGCAAAAATCGGCAGAAAATTTTGTAAGAGGAATTCCGTCAATATCGGGTCCCTACATTTTTGTCTGAGCGGTCACTCATGAACTTCTTTTTAATTTCAGTGCAGCGCAATACGACAACGGTGTGTTTTGGATCGACTACAACAGTATACTGAGTTTCTTCGATGTGTTCTACTTGAATTGGAACCCGGCTTTGTTCGAGTTTACATACTGCATTCACCAGTAAGTTTTTAAATAAAATGAAATATTGTTTTACTATTATTTTGATAATATCTACTACCTACGAAGCGCTCGTGGTCGTGCTAGCTTATGCCCGGTTTCTATATTCAACGGACATTTGTAGGTAAGAGCTACGACTCGTTTTCACATACAAATTTTGACAGCTAACCTACCGCCGGTTTCTAGCTGTCAAACTTTTGTATGTGGAAACGAGTTGTAGCTCTTACCTACGACTGTCCGTTGAATATAGAAACCGGGGGTTAGTCGTTCTTGATAGATCGTCGAAGTTAAGCAACGTTCGAAACGGTTCGTGAGTGGATGGGTGACCGCCAGTGGCATTTTCATCTGAGCGTTTTCGTGCTTCGAATGGGACGTTAAATTCTTTAGTTTTATCATCTTTGAATTTTGTTTTAAACCTCGGTCTATGTAATAGTTGGCCTAACCGCTGTGCCTTAATAGCATTTTTGTCGACCTATGCACAATCATCGGCCAAACTCGAAAATGTTGGTGTCGCAGCGCGACATGATCGATTCACAGCGGCGCCGGCGCAACCCTAGCGACGCATCCCATCCCTAGCGGCGTGGCGCTAGCGTCGCCCTCTCTCTCTCTTCCGGCACGGCTACGGACGGACGTGTCCGCTCTCTAGACATTTATAACCTTTCGAATTCTTTAGATAAAAGAAGTATTATCAGAAGCAAAGCTCGTATCATTCAGACCATCCTAAACAGTTGGTACATAACACGCGAGTGGAGTTGCTGATAGAATTTTAAGCTATTCCATACTAATATTATAAATGTGAAAGTAACTCTTGTCTGTCTGTTTGTTACCTTTTCACGCCCAAACCGCAGAACAGATTAGGCTGAAATTTTGCATGGATAAAGGTTGTATCCCAGGGAAGGACTTTTTATCCCGAACAATTAAATAATGCCGAGGGATAGCGGGTTACATCGCAGAAGCGCAGCTAGTACTGTATAAGTGGTTTAATACTGAGAACGACCGAGGTGCATAAATCTTTGTAACTTCGAAGAAAAATATAACAAATTATTATTATTTCACAGAAAATGGGAAGCCGGCAACGGCCCAGCGAAAGACGCATATAATATCGGAGAAAACCCTCAGTTCTCTCTACACGTGCAAGGGAAAGGCGCGGTTTGGTTGCTGCTAACTCGACATATCACAAGGATTGATGATTTCAGTAATAACAAGGAGTATATCACACTGCTTGTGTACAAGAATAATGGGAAGAGAGTCTACTATCCTTGTGAGTAAAGTAGTCCTTATTTTGTTTGTTATAGAGACCAAAATGGAATGACTATTACAGTTGTATTCACTATTACTTTAGTAAAAATGACGCTTTTATTATTTAGCCAAGTAGCTTTTTTCTCTTTGTAAAACTACCCGAAGAGATGAATGAATGAAATGAATGAATGAAAATTCTTTATTGCACACCAATATTCAATACAAAAAACAAAAGAAAACCCAGATAAAATTTACAATGGGCGGCCTTATCGCTAAGAAGGGATCTCATCCAGGCAACCTTTGGATGGAGATAAACAGATGTTACATTAAATACTTTTAAAATGTCATTTTCGTCTTTAGTGTGAACTAAAAAAGGACGTTTTTATTTAAGTTAAATTTATTTCATCAGTGAACAACAAACACAATCCTGAAAGAGATTGAAAATGTTTTTTACCAATATTCAATTTCCAATTAATTTGCCAGACGATCCTGAGCCTTATATCGACGGAGTAAGGATCAACAGCCCCCACTACCTTTGCAAGATACAAACAACAGAGGCAACTGGTGGTAAATTCACTCTCGTAGTGTCACAGTACGAGAAAACAACCACAATTTATTACACTCTACGGGCGTACGCGACTTGTCCATTCCAACTGAATAAGCTACAAAACTACCCGCATAGCAGAACGGTTAGTGGATTTTACTTTTTTTTTATGCATTATTAAATAAATAAATAATGCTGGACATTTCACACAGCATCATCTAGCCCCAAACTAAGCAAAGCTTGTACTATGGGAACCAGATAACTGATATACTATTTATGTACTATTTTGTTTTTAAATACTGATGATGCTGTGCGAAATGTCCAGCATTATTTATTATTATTATTATTTATTATTATATGAAGCGCTCGTGGTCGTGCTTGCTTAGTCGTTCTTGATAGATCGTCGAAGTTAAGCAACGTTCGAAACGGTCTGTAAGTGGATGGGTGACTGCCAGTGGCATTTTCATCTGAGCACTTCCGTGCTTCGGAGGGCACGTGAAATTGTCAGTCCCGGCTATTTAAGTCGTTAAGCCATGACGGAGGCCTTAAGGCGGCCCGTCACCACAGTTGGCCACTGACTCATACGAACTTAGTTACTTTATTATTATTTATTTTATTTTAAATACAGATAAAAGGCGAATGGTCGGGCCGTACGGCGGGCGGCTGTGAGAACCACCGCGCCACGTACCCCAACAACCCCAAGCTAACACTCACCGTGCCAGCCTCCCGCGGCGGCTGCCACGTGTTAGTGGAGCTGAAGGGACCCAAGCAGTTCCAACTGGGAGTGGACGCGAGGGTCGAGGGGCTGGACGATCCGGAGGTCACTGCGCCCTTCCTGAGGGAGTCTTCTGGAGCTTATAGGTTAGTAAATAGTCTTAGAATCCCTAGTCGCCCTCGCTACGCTCGGAATAACCGTGCCTGGAGCTCTAGCAATCATAATCGACGACCTCTGTGGCGCAGTGGGTGAAAGCCCGCTTCGGACGCAGAAGATTGCAGGTTCGATCCCGCGGGATAAATGTTTGTATGATCTGCAAATGGGTGTTTCTATGTATAATATGTATGTATTTACAAACAAAAAGTATATAAGTAGTATATCAGTTATCTGGTTCCCATAGTACACACTTTGCTTAGTTTTGGGGCTAGATGATGCTGTGTGAAATTTCCAGCATTATTTATTTATTATTTATAATATCCGATGCTACTTTAAGATCCCTCGCCCTCGCTACGCTCGGAATCATCGTACCCGAAGCTCTTTAGCGAACCTCGGAATCTCTTTATGACGTTTGCAGTCTTGCTTAATCTTATGCTATCACATCAAATAATACAGGGTGTAAAAAGACTGCTACCGAAAACTGAGGGGTTGCAATCAGACCATGATTCTAAACATATTTAGCGAAAAAAAACGCAAAAATTTTTTTTGACTTAGTTTCGTCATGCTATGTTATTTTCGGTTATTTACTACTATTACAACATAATAAGACCATACCTACCTAATAATTTCATTTATAAAAGAAAAAAACATTTAAAACTCAAAATCCAGCAATCTACGTAAAAGAATGCGCCCAAAACATACGCAAACAGTACTCTTCAAACGCTGTTTTCTCCGGATTTAGTGCATATTTTGGAAAATTCTTTTGGATTTGTTTGTCTATTGGGATGCTGTACCTACCCCTTTCGGCTTCGGTAGACGTCTTTTTACACCCTGTATAGTCTTTCTTAAACTTTCCCGATCACTATTCATAATTACATATTAATTAAACGGGATTACTGATCCAAAACTTTCGACTATGTTTCTTCCATAGCAAGATCAATAAATTTAATTTATCAAATGATTACATATTCTAAATTATTTTTATTCTCTAGGTCTGGCTTCTGCGTGCTAGAGCTACCTTCCCTCCCATCGGGACGGTACACATTGACGCCTTCTACCTTCAATCCGGGACAAGAAGGACCATTCATATTAGAGCTCAAGTCGACAGCGCCCCTAGCGGTCGAGATGCGTAACTAGCGGCCGGTTGGCAGAAGATGGGAACGAGTGTAGATTTAGCGAAAATGCTTTAGAAAAATATGCTTTATACTGCTTTGTTTTAAACTTATTTTAGTTTGCACGAATTGGACAGAGGTGGAGGCATAAACCAAATAATAACGAAAAAATATGTAAAATACCTTCCAAAGGGTTCATCTTATTTGTCGCGCTATGTTCGACTCTCTTCGTCTTTACGAATAAGAAAGAGACCGGTATATTCGCTGCGAACATGCTTGTCAAATATGTTCGAATATTTTTTTACTTAGGTTTAATAAAATAAAATGTATAAAATATGTATAATCTTTGTTTGCGTCTTATGTTATTATATTTCTTTTTGATCTCATTTTTTATAATTTAACAGAAAAGTGCGACTTTTTTTAAAGATCAAATGTTTTTATAGTCTGTAGATCTGTACAATATTCTATTCTTGACTTTTGTTATACATTTTGATGAAATCAAGCTTTTGACAATAAATCATAATTATTAAGATTTGTGCCTTTCGAAACAAAAATGTTAGAAATTAAATTTGATTTCCACAGAAATGTAATTTCATACTATTTCGAATAAAAATCACATTTTGGTGTTCATGTTATGTGTTTCATCATTTTTGAGTATTATTTTAATGTTATTTATAACACAAAAAATCATAAGTAATAGCCACGATCAATTATTAAAAAAAAACAATGAAATACCAACTACGTCCGTTTCTAGAAATGTACTGGTATGGCAAAAATTGACAAAATATCAATCACAATTTGTACATATCAAACTTAGTTCTATTTTCAAAATAATCGATTTTCTCTGTCGATTAAAAGATGAGTGAAACGAAACAGTGAAACTGTCAGTTTGAAAATCCGCGCGCTTTTTTTATTTTTTATTTAACGTGTCTAATGAATTTAAAATATTCAATACGAGTTTCGGTAACCAAAATTAAACAGCAGTTTCTAAAGTTTAGAATTAGCAACAAAAACGTTTCCCTCGCATGTTGCAGCTGAATCCGGTTTAAGCCAGTTTGAGCCACATCTAATTGGTTTGCAGCAAATTTATGCATTTTCTTGTTTTGTCGTACATTGTGCTATTTGCTGATTCTGCTAAGTTGTTTTTTTATTGTGATTCCTTACACTCGAGTGACATGACACTCAATACAGGGTCACGACTGTATCCCCAAGGCGCGGCAGACATTCTCTCAGATCTTTATATTCCAGATCCTTTGAAGATGTCTAAGGGGGTAGTCAGAGGCATGTACAAATACATATTTGATACATGCCCACATCTTGCAGAAGTTCACACACACACTCATACACATAAATAACATGTTTGGCCGTGTGTTTTTTTTTTAAGTTCTTTAAAAGGCTTTTTAGTAATGTAATTATAACTTAATCAACTCTTACTTTTTATGAAATAAATTATGAATGTTTATTGCAACCTGATCGCACACTCCGAGCCGTACGTGCCGCAGTAATTTTTCTATACAAAAAATGATGATTACGTCAGAAAATGCGGCTCGCTTCTGACGTCAGCAGCATTTTCTCTATTGAATTGACAGTTCGGCGCGTTCGGCTCGGCTGGACTGTGCGACCACCCTTATAGTAATAATGGATTCAAATGCAGTTTGAAATAAAATACATACCTAATAACATGACACGGCCAAAAGACACTATAATAAATTGTTTAATTTTTCATTTTAGATAGAAAATACTTTTTTGCACACCACATGGACATTAAAAAATAAAAACATAGATAAACATAGACAAGAAAATATTTAAAACCAAGTACAATCTTATCGCTATGAGCGATTTCTTCCAAACAACTTATTTTTACTTTTTTTTAGACAACCTTATTTTAGTAGGTTATATTACTGAGAAAAATTTAAATTTGTTATTGAAGGTTGCTTTTCATGGTTGGTTTTTTCTACCTTAAAATTGTTTATAGTCGTTAATTTTTAGATTATATTAATACTTACCTACTACTAAAGTTACCTTCTTATCTTAGGATTTTTGTATTTTAATGGCTTTAAAAGATAACTAAAATATGCTCGTGTACTTTGACTATGCAGAACCCTCTATTTATTTAGTAAGCTCGCACTTTCCCATTGAATGTCGATCGTTCAGTAAGTTGCGCGTCTCTGTGATGTTAGTTTTTAAGAGATCACAATTATGTATTTTGAATCTGAGTTTTATAATGTTAATAAAACATTTTATAAAATATTTTGTATTTTTTTTACATACATACATAAAATCACGCCTCTTTCCCAAAGGGGTAGGCAGAGACTACGGATCTCCAGTCGCTACGATCCTGACACACAACTTTCGCCTCATTCACTCTCATTACATTCTTCATACATGCTCGTCGGTTTAAGGTACTTTTGACCTGGCCCTTCTCCAAAATGTCGCCAATTTGATCCAAGAAGATTTACCTAGGCCTTCCCCTTCCAGCTGTCCCTACATACATACATTTAAAGCCTATATATTAAAAAAGTATCTAAGTAAGTTCCGAACGTGACGGAGTTTTTAGGCCGTTTTGAGACCTCTTGGCTTAGCGACTTAATAGCCGGGACTGACAGTCTAACGTGCCCATCGAAGCGCTTAGCTGATAATGCCACTTATAGCGGTCACCCATCCACTTACAGACCGTTTCGAACGTTGCTTAACTTCGACGATCTTTCAATAGCGGGCAAGAGTAGGTAAGTAAGTTCGTATGAGTCAGTGGCCAACTCTGGTGGCGGAGTTTTTAGGCCGCCTTAAGGCCTCCGTCATGGCTTAACGTAAATAGCCGGGACCGACAATTTAACGTGCCCTCCGAAGCACTTAAGCCTCAGATGAAAATGCCACTGGCGGTCACCCATCTACTTACAGACCGTTTCGAACGATCTTTCAAAAGCAGGCATGAGTGTTAAATGGCTATGATTAAGTACCTACCTACTAAAAGATGACAAGTGGATGAATTCATTGACATCTTTTGGCGGGGTAGGTTCCTAATGATAGACCATTTTACTCAAATTCATTCTTCTAACTTAAAATCATTTTCAGTAGCCGTTCCCTTACACCCTTTTGAAACAAGGTTAACATTGTATCTACCCTACGTTACCTACATAGGTAGCTTACTCCCTTATTTTATTCAACAAATCATTGAAATGGTCTCGCTATGATGAATGTGCTGTAATGTATTTGGTTGGAATCGAAGCGGGACAAACTGTTACATTGAAACGGCAAATCAAATACTCGTTAGATGGTTGCTGTTGGATTTTTAACCTAATCGCGACGCCTGAAAGATGGTTTTTACATTTATTGAGAAGTTTTGGTGGTTAGTGTAGTTTTGAGACGAGAGCGTTCAACAAAAAAATATTTGCACAATATTCGCTTCAAATAGCTACGCAGTACTACGGTATGTGCTACGTCGTAGCACTAGTAAATCTGCTACGTCGTAGCACTGCGTAGCTCAATGTAAGCAAAACACGTAGCGTAGACTCACTCCTATCAATTTTGTACAAGTTTCTGACAAAGCTATCTCTAGACTCTCTGGCTCTGTTTTAAAGTTATCAGCATTTCTTCTTTATTTTATTTTTATTTTATTTTGGCACACAATACAAACATAGATAAAATCAAAGGTCTATAATACAATTCAGATCTGGCTTGTACCATAACTTTTGAGCGCACAGCAAAACAATGTTAGTGGTGTTGAGTGAACACAAAACAAATATAGGTAAGTAAATGAATACGTAACTAAAGTAGGTTCAAATAAGAAAAAAACATGTTAACAGAAAAATAATAAGGCCATGGTAATTCTTTTAAAATATTCATCCGTTATAACGAATCCGTATTTTAATATTGTGTGTGAAAGTTTTTGTGTTTTCGCCCATCGCTCCCATCTTAACCCTCAACCCCGTAAATGTTTTATAGAGGGCTCAGCTTCAAAATTTAATTTACCTCGCCTGTGTGTGCGATTCCATTGTTTTTGTAAGGCCTAATTTTGGCGAATAAGGAATGCAAACGACGTACTCCATTTATATTAGCGGGTTTGCATTTTATTGTTACCAAGCGAGTTTTTTTGCAGTTTGAGATGAATAGGCTTGTCCAGCATCTAAACCATCTTCTCTGCTTAATCGGCCTTGTCCATAGAGAAGACAACGTCAATACGATGTTGAGCTGACTATACAGGGTGTAAAAAGACGTCAACCGAAGCCGAAAGGTGTAGGTACAGCATCCCAACACACAACCAAATCCAAAAGGATTTTCCGAAAAAATCATTATATCCGGAGAAAACAGCGTTTGAAGAGTGCTGTTTGCGTATGTTCTGGGCGCGTTGTTTTACGTAGATTGCTGGATTTTAAGTTTTAACTGTTTCTTTCTTTTACAAATGAAATTATTAGGTAGGTATGATCTTATTATGTTGTAATAGTAGTAAATAACCGAAAATAAAATAAAAAGACTAAGCTAAGTCAAAAAAAAATCGCGTTTTTTTTTCGCTAAATATGTTCAGAATCATGGTCTGATTGCAACCCCTCAGTTTTCGGTAGTTGTCTTTTTACACCCTGTATACGCTGCAGGTTTTTTTAACGATGTTTTCCTTCACCGTTTAAACGATCCAGGAAAACCTATTGGTATAGGTAATTATAAGTTCCTACCTACACCATAAAGCAGGCAATACTGTTCCAATACCGAAATTGCATACTGGCAAGCCTGTCAATAGCCGCTTTCAGGTTCTAGATGTTATTATGTCACTACATACAAAACACGCTTCAGCAGAGATGAAAGCAGCAAGGTGCGATCAGGTGTAGGTAGTTGAAGCTTTGTACGCGGAGGTAAATGTATAGCTATAGCACAAAATAGTAACATCTTGGAAGTGAAACTCGCCTAAACTCAATAAATACTATTTGTATTTCTCATTGACTCATCGGTTTAACGCACAAGATTGTAATTGACTAATTCTGTTCTTCTGTGTTTCTTTCGTCAATTCTTTATGTATTACGGCGAAACTTGTTGATTTTGAGCAAAAAATCTGCATTGGCACCAACATTTATTTCATGGCTGGCCTTGATAAACTTGCAATTATTAAGTTTACAACCTACCTTAACCTTAGGTAATGTAGGTAAAGCAAAGGACAGCCAAGCTATTTAAACTTTAAGTTTCTCTTCTACTTAGGATTTAACTCAATGTAAAACGTAGGTAACAAGGAAGTAGAGGTAGGTTAGGTTATAAAGGCGGTATTGTGCAAGCTAGCTAGTGTGCTTACGGATTATGAGATACCTATGTGTGCAGCTCAATATGACCTGAGCATGACCAGATACTTTTGAGTCGATGATTACAGTTTTTACCATTTTACTATCAATACAATACAATACAAACTTTATTTATTTTCTCTCACAAAGACGAAAAAGAAGAAGAAAGGAAGAAGAAAAACTGTAGGTAGGTACTAGGTACCTAGGTACTCAAAGAAAGGGCTAGCAAGCATTTTTTTAACATTAGGTATAACCTGTGGTATGTGGTATAACTAAAAAGTAAAATCAAAATCTTTCTCCTATTTTCTTAATACGTAGGTAATACGGGGTAATACCGAAGTCAAATTGTTTGTTTGAACTGGAGAAGGTTTCGAAGGACATCACTATATTCAAAATGTCATCATCATCATCATCAGCCTGACTTCACCCGCTGCTGAGTATAGGCCTCCCTAAGCTTGTGCCATCCACAATCCTGCGCTAATCAGATCCATTGACGGCCAGATGGGTAGACGATATTGTACACATCAAAATGTAGATGGATGATACGAACACAAACACAAACAAGTGCAATTCACCATTGTCACAAGTAAAAGATCAGACTTTGGGAAGACGAAGACCAGCCAGTCTAAGACACCTACGAAGTAATTTAGAACACCGTTTTATTCCAGTCGAGATGAGAAAGTGCAATGTTTTCTCAACTACCAAACTTTATACCAGACTTTCCCAAACACCCTTTAGTATTTTAAGCTAGGTTCAAGAGCCAACTAAATTAGGATTAGTCGCTCATCCTCACCCGGACAAATAAAGTTTATACCCGGGGGTTGCAATTTTTAATGCAAATATTTAGATTTTACTTTGCTCGGACAGGGCCGAATTTGGAGATTTAGAGGGACTTCATTTTCTTTGTCTTTTACAGGATTACTTCACGAAATGGCATGGTTTAGAAATAGCTTTGTTTAACACTTAAAGTAAACCTCCTATTAAAATTGATGTGCAGGCAAGATGTGTGGTGCTTTATCGCTCTTGCACAGCACCAACCCATCCTCAAAGCTTAATTAGCCTTGTTCACAGAAAATAGCTGAGTAAGCTGTGGGTTTCCTCACGAGATTTTCCTGTACATATAAAAGGCTGAGACATAAATATTACATGTTTAAAACATTATGCATAGATAAAAGTTAATAAAGCTATGCCATTGAAGCTCACAACATGTGTCTCAAATGAGGGTCTCTTGGGTGTCATAAGGTTTGACGGGATGGGAAACTCAAATTGGGATAAATTTTTTACCCGATTGCTTAGGAAAGTGATGTTAATCTAGAGAAGCGGTAAGTGTAAGTGACAAAAAATTAGAATAAAACAAAACAATAAAATATATTAGGCAATAACAATAACAATAAAATAAAAAAACAATAAAATTTATTAATATAGTAAGCGTCACCAACTGGTAGTCCCCCGGCACAAGCCCAGCCGTTTACAGCGCCACAAACTTATCCGGACCGGTGGCCAAAAGAGGAACTAACGAATTTTACTGTAAAATTTATTTTTCTTCCAACACCAAATGCGATAACAGCGCCTCTCTCACCGGTTCAGATAAGTTTGTACCACTGTAAATTGCCTTACGGCTCAGAAAATGGTAGGTTCAATTTGTTGTAATTGTTTGCTTTGGTAGCGGAAAACGCGCAATTCCACTGAGAGGAATCTAGCCACCACATTTTTTATCTAGTATTCTATTCCATTAACCATCTCAATATTCAAAGGTAACCTTCCTAGTTATAACCCTGGAACAGGCGCGGTCGCAGCCTGAAATTTTGGGGGGCGTCACTAGTGAAATTTTGGGGGGGTCACTACACTAATAGTAGACTTTATTGCACAATTAACAGGATTTTACTATTGGACGTGTACGATTTGGGGGGGGGGGGGGGGGCATGTCCCCCGTGACCACCCCCCTCGGACCGCGCCTGCCCTGGAATATAAAGTCTCGCCTCGGCCGCACATTCCGTAACTACCAAAGTTTTTATTGCTCAAAGTATGAAATATGAACGATTTTGAAAGTGCGCTGGGATTTCTTCGCCGAGCACAATCGCTGATCAAATATTAACTGCAATTCTGGTCTAGCGCGCTGATGTATTTTAATGCAAATATTAGAAAAAAAATATTCACCTGAGTATTTGAACAAGGTTTTTCAATGTTACTCGGCTTTTGATCTCTTTGTTGGATACCTATATAGACAGCCTAGATTTGCGCTTCGTACGCGGTCTAAATTAGAAAAAAATATTAGTAGGCACTTTCATAACTAGACTCAGACATTTATATTCAGATTCATTTTATTTCAGAGCTAGACTCCTACAAAAAAGATTGGCCTGTTAAAGCCCAGGACCGGAAGGCGTGGAGGGCGGGAAGAGAGGCCTTTGCCCTGCAGTGGGAAACTTCAGGCTTATAATAATAATAACTTTCAAAAGATCTGGAATATAATAAAATACATAAGAGAATGTCTACCGCGCCTTGGGAATAGGTTTCTTTATAGGATCTTCTTGTCGTTTATATCAAAATTACCTACTAAAAGAAATTTGCGCTGCCTCATACAGTCACCATTATTGCACACTCCCGTGGTCAACACAACCACAACACAGCTCTATCAGATTATACTAATAATAAAAATACTATAAATTCCTACAGCTGTGTATATTTGGTTTATTCCCAACGACCCCACTAACCTCCCCACTAGTGGGGTAGTTTTCAGAGTCTATATTCTATCCATCCTCACAATTCTTGAGACTGCAATAAAATCGGAACTCGTAATATTTACGCCGATGTAAAACGCCCAGGCGATGTCTCTAGCTATAAAAATGAAGAGAAATTACAATAGAGGAATAAAACCATCGGCTGAAAACGTTTTATAGAATTGAATTGAAAAAACATTGGGTATTCTCCGTCGCAGTTGGGAAAAGCGTCATCCATTGTAGTAAAAACAGTGGGAAGTTTAGGGGTAGGTACTGTAGTGATACGCCACACGGCCAAAATTTGCTACGATCCTAATATTATACATTTTTCGCCTCATGAACTCTCATTTCATTGTTAATACAAGCTCGCTTCTATGTTTTTATCGTTCTTTAATTCAATATCACAATAAAACAACAGCACAACCTGTATCCCCAAGAGTCCAAGACGACTTGGAGAATGTCTCCCACGCGGTAGACCTTCTCTCAGATCTCTTATATTCCAGAACTTATATTCTTATATTTCGTAGACCTCATTCTTGCTCATGTTAGTTTCGAGGTCAAGAGCCGACCCATTAATCATAAAAAAAAAAAAAAAAAAAAAAAAACAATAAAAATACTCGTATTAACTGGGGTAGGTATTTAGAGTCGTTTCCAAAAACATATTTGGCACATGTCCACATTTTACAGAAGATAGCACTCCATACGTTACAGGCAAGTTCATCGATAGTAACCTTTATGAATGACCTCCAACAGAATGCTTGCATGAAAAGAAAACAGTGTTGTAAGCATTATCATTGTTATGTGAAACAGTTGCATCGGAACAGGAAGATTTAACTTATCAATGACTCTGTAAGTAGACAGTCGGAAGCTACAGTATGAATTGCAAATACCTGTTCCGTAGTGTTGTGCAGCTTCTCTGTGAAACAGCTGGTTCTTGGACAAATTTTATTTTCTAAATGTATTTTAGGATAGATACCTTTTTGAGAGAGGTAACAGCCATGCCTTCCGATCCTAAAGTCGTGGGTTCGAACCCGGTAGAGCACCGATGAGTTTTTCTGCCGGGATGGATGGCACAATAACTTAGGAAGGCTTGAGAGCAGTGAGTGACGTCAGATTGTGGATGATGATGTATTTATATAAATATGATTTTCGTTCAGTTCTTTATAAAATATAATTTGATCAAAATGTCCGGCAGTTTGATCTATGAGGTGGAAGGAATGAAATGAATGAATGAATGAATGAAAATACTTTATTACACAATGCACGCAGACGCACACCTTACAGTAGGTAGAAATGCACACCTTAGAACTACAAAATACAGAATAGAAAAGAGAACCACATTACAATGCATAATGGGCGGCCTTATATGAAAGAGTGGAGGTAGTGGAGGCGTTTTATGGCGACCCTGTATAAGTGGAATAAGAGCAGGCAAATGATGATTATCTACGAGTAAGCGAGTCACAATTAAGATCAATAGCAGCATCAGTAGGTACGATTTTATTCTTTGAATTCTTGTACAACCCAGCCCACATCTATACGCTGTGACACTCACATCGGATTAGCGTCATACCGGCTCACAGTCTACCGACTTCTATCTTTGAAGTCTGGAGATATTCTTTACCGTGTTCATGGTCGGCGCATTGAGAATATATTGTGTAAAATACTGAGGTGAAATATTAACTTAATATAAGATTATAACTATTTATTGGAATACTCTGCAAGATGTGGGCATGCATCAAATATGTATTTGTACATGCCTCTGACTACCCCCTGAGACATCTTCAAAGGATCTGGAATATAAAAGATCTCAGAGAATGTCTATCGCGCCTCGGGGATACAGTCGTGGCCCTGTTATTTTATAACTAACCTACTTCTAGGTATTTTTAATGTACCTATACATGCGGAATTAATACGGAAATAAAAAAAACTTAGGCCTGTAAGTACATCTATATTAGATAGATTATTTGTAAAGTGTCAGGAGGCAGCCTATGCCTACACTCAACGGGATGCTGTAGTGTCTGGGACATTGTTTGAAATGGAATTGGCTTGCCCAGCACCTAATCCATTCGGCCTTGTCCACAGGAAAGACGTCAATACGTGTGGAGCTGACTAAGCTGCGGGTTTCCTCACGATGTTTTCCTTCACCGTTAAGAGCTTGTGTTTAACGGAAATTAAAGTCTATTTCAATTAGATTTTATGGACAGATTTGTAATTTTAGGTTTCTCGTTGAGATGTAGTATGGCAATGTGGTATGCGTGGTCGGTACAACATGTTCTCTTCTTCCACTCTCTCTTATCACTCGTCATCTTCGTATCCTCTCCCTTCTTATCCATATCTTCTTTCACACAATCCATCCATCTTTTCGTTGGACAACGATAGACATTTATCATCATTTATCATTTATCGTTCAATCTTCCATGCATTAACATTCCTCTCCATCCAAAGGTTGCCTGGAAGAGATCGCTTCTCAGCGATAAGGCCGCCCATTTTGCATTGTATTATGGTTCTCATTTCCACTGTATTTTGTAGTTATAAGGTGTGCATTGTGCAATAAAGTATTTTCATTCATTCATTCATTCATTTATGAAAATCTATTTGCGCATTATGTACCTAATTTAAGCAGGAAACGTATGATTGGAGCTTCAAATGTCGCTGCCCATTATCATACTGAAATGTTAAGTAACTATAATCATCATGCCCTTCAAACAAATGGACGACCAATTTTCCTGAAACACGCAACCAATCAATTGTCAAACCATCAAGATAACTATCAAGCAGGCGTGTTCCACGAATAGGAATTGAAGAGCACTTAAACCTTTAATTATGTGTTGAATTCACAGAGTTAAGATAGAATTAGCACAGAATTCTGTTAGTCTAAGGCCGTGGGCTGATTAGGCAAACTGTGAGCGGCTGTTTGCCTCCAGTTCCTCCCTATCAACAGCGCGTACTGTACCTACGCAGTTTGCAACGTTTCGCTTGCCGACTTACTCAGTCAGTGGCTGAGAAGCGCTCGTGATCGTGCTTGCTTAGTCGTTCTTGATAGATCGTCGAAGTTAAGCAACGTTCGAAACGGTCTGTAAGTGGATGGGTGACCGCCAGTGGCATTTTCATCTGAGCGCTTCCGTGCTTCGGAGGGCACGTTAAATTGTCGGTCCCGGCTATTTAAGTCGTTAAGCCATGACGGAGGCCTTAAGGCGGCCTAAAAACTCCGTCACCAGGGTTGGCCACTGACTCATACGAACTTACTTATTTAGTGGCTGAGTCGCAGTCAACGATGCGCGCGGTCGGCGGCTCAGTTCGCTCACTACGCCGGCGCATTAAACGCGTTCAGTCAGTTGAAGCGAACAGTCAGCTGCTCACAGTTCGCCTAATCATGGCTTTCTATAGAATTCTGTGAGAATTCGTCATTTTCCTCCTTTACTCTTGACAGCTCTTGGCAGTTGGTTTTAAATTGTGTGTGTGATTGTTTCTGAATGCGTAAGAGACACTGAGTTCATTTTAATTCGTCCACAGAGCGTTCCCGAGCTTACGCACACAGAAACAACGTGCATACATGTGCGTCTACACACACAATTGACCAATCTGTAACAACTTTTACCCTTTTAAACGTAAAACCTAGCCAGGTTAACATTTATTAACCCGAATTAATATATGAAGAGGTAATTTAAGCATTAAACCACAACCACAAGTCACCGTGATCCATATCTTGAACAATAGAAAGACCATTTAGGCAATGTGGTGTTTATTAAGACGCTCTAAAACAGAAGGCAATTATTTCTGATTCTGTTACCCTTTGCTACTGAAAATATAGGGCATCAATGAATAATTTACACGAGTAGTAGGTACCGGTAGAAGACTGGTTGTGTTAAAATATAGGGGTCATTCAAATGGTCGAACAAACCAAGGAATAAACCACGTGTAGACAAGTGTAATGACAGCTGCAAAAGCCTACACAATGTTTTTTCATGTAACTGAAAACATTTGTACAATTTTCAAAGGCTCCGCGATATTGGCGTTTCTGTGGGATCCACATAACCGAGCTGTAACCAATAAAACGCTGAAAAACGAACCGATTTTTGAATTGAAGCTGACTTTGAATAGAAATCCTATTAGGTAGATCCCTCCCTCAGTAGCGGATTTTTAGACTTGTATCCATACTAATATTATAAATGTGAAAGTAACTCTGTCTGTCTGTCTGTCTGTCTGTCTGTTTGTTACCTTTTCACGCCCAAACCGCTGAACCGATTAAGCTGAAATTTGGCATGGATAAAGAGTATACCCCAGGGATGGACATAGGCTACTTTTTTTTGTCAATTACCATAAGGGGGCGGGAAAATAAGGGTTGGAAGTTTGTATGGGGAAAAAAGTTAAGCAACCCTGGGCGCGGTCATAATAAGGATGGGTGACCGCCCGAAGCCACTTTTTGCACTCTAAATTTTTTCGTTTTTTTTTGTATTTTGCATAATAAATTATTATAAAATTAATGATAAACATGTAACATGTGTGTTCCCACCCATCAATATATCCGAACTCCGAAGTTATGATTTTTTGATATTAAAATATTTTTCCTTGGCTATAGTTAGAACGCCATCTATCGGTCTAGAGGTCAAAACTACTTTACACTTTTTTCCTAGGTGGCGTTTTTACTATGGCGGAGATCGAGTATAATTTTCTTTGATTTTGAGTTTTGAAAAGTTAATGGAGATTTTTGCTAAGAGTTTTCGATATTTTTATATTGCTGACGAAGTCGCGGGTAGGTATTGCCGCTCGCTTCGGCAAATCTGACACCCGTTGCCGCTATCGTGTTGTTCTTAACATTGCAAGATCTGGGTAAGATTTTCCCTACCTCTATCTATTAAGGGATTCTTGAGAGAAACATAACGCAATATTAGTTAATAATTTTATTTCGAAATTTTAAACCACACAGTTCTTGCTATAAAAAAATACGTTTCGAGTCAATTTCTTCAAAAACTCTCTCTCTCTTCAAAAACTCGCTGCGCTCGCTTCAGCGATTCTGTACCAATTACCGTATTCGTTTTGTTCTTAGCATTGCAAGATCTGGGTAAGATTTTTCCTACCTTTATCTATTAAATGATTCTTGTGAGAAACATATATAAAAAAAATATTATATCATGCGACGGAGTTTTATATTTTGTACTCTCGATTCACTCAAAACTCCTCCACTTTGTTCCTAATAATGCGCAGACGAAGTTGCGCGGGTCAGCTAGTCTAAAATAAAGGGGATTTTTTTGTCTGTCTTCGCGAATTAGGCACATGCATTATGATGGATATTTAATTTTATCATGCCTTGAATGCAAGTAAAATTAACTTTCGACATTGAGTGGGATAAACATGCGAACTGCGACGAAACTATCAACACTGAAAAAATGCATTCTATTGAACGCTAATAAAACATGGAATCATTTGTACCGCGACAAACGTTAGTAAACTACCAGGAAATTGGATCGAATTTGAACTGCAGGCAGGTTACTGTCGTCAGGAATAGACATCATGGGACATTGAGTTTTAAAAACAGAAAACCGACTTCAATGTTCGAAATTCAATTTTGAAATTTTTGAGTTTTAAGAGAAAATTACGAAGTCTCTCAGGAATAAATGTATAAAGGACCACCTCTGGAGTGTAACCCTTTCAAACAAAAAAATAAGTTTGGAATAGGTCCACAATCCTTTTTGGAGTCGAAGTACAGAGTAAAAAGGTACCTACTTATAGGTACTCCAGTGAAATATCCAAAAGGTTGATTGACGATCAATGATCAAAGAGCTGGTGCTTACTTCAGACAGAAGATAAGTAGGTAGAGCAGCAATTCAACGAGGTTTTCTCGCCAGCCTTTTGGTAACTTTACCTGCGGTCGGTGATATGAACTCTTAAGTATTTTTTATCCTTAGTAATTTTATTTATTTTTCAGACAATTAAATAACTACTAAAAATACAAAATAAATAAATACCTACCTATTTATATTAAAAGCTGGAAAACAGAGTTCAAAATTCAGTAGTTTTTTATAAAAATACTTATTTCCAGGCAACTATAAAAAGTAAGTTCGTATGAGTCTGTGGCCCAACGCTGTGACGGAGTTTTTAGGCCGCCTTCGGCCGACAATTTAACGTGCCCTCCGAAGCACGGAAGCGCTCAGATAAAAATGCCACTGGCGGTCACCCATCTACGGATCGTTCAGAACGTTGCTTATTAACTTCGACGATCGACCACGAGCGCTTCGGCAACTATGTAGGATATATACCACACCCGCGGGGGCAGTTGGTGGGGCAATAATTCCATTCAAAAAGAAAACCTTTAAATGCAAATTTATAAATATCAAATCATCCTTACCTCCAATTTATAATACCTAAAGATCGGTACGTTTCTACCTACGTTTCAGTAACTTTTAATTTATAACGTTTGAACTTTTGTGGTTTTTCCGTTCGCAGCGGTTTTGTTACGATTTATTCGTCGAGTTTGTTACCATTTCACCATTTTTGCGGCTAATAAATGAATATTAAGCGCCATTGTATTGTAGAGTGGAAAGCTTGGATGTTAAACAAAGGTTTTCATGATATAATACGCTTACAAGGACTTACAGTTTTAAGTATACTTATTGTGTATTCCTGAGCAGCCTTTTAGACCTCTTTAAGGTATCTTTAATATCTAAATGTGAGATCATAAGAAAATGCATATCCTCATAATGCGTCAATCCGTGGTCATGATCTGCCTACTGAGTCAATGGATGGGCTTAAGAGATGCGCAAATTCGAAGTACTTATAGTAAAGTCACAAAGTAAGTATACCTAGTTTGTTTTTTTTGTAGTTAGCTTACTCTTACAGTCTAAACCAAAGCACTAACTACATTGGAGAGACTGGCGGATACTACACACTCGATAATTATCGCGATATTTGGATCGTGATCCAGGATCATCATATTTATCGAGTGTGTAGTATAGCGTATCGCGGATCGTGATACGGATCGCTGAATTTCAAAAAATCCAGAAATCCCAAGATTGCATCAATTATCGTCAATCCATATCGAGTGACAGAAAATGTATGATCTAATGTCAAATATGTAATTTTTATCGTCTGTGGTGAATGAAATCTACCGTTGTACGAGTTTGTAGTATGTAGATTCGATCCAAAATATTGCAAGATACATATCACGATAAATATCGTGCTAATTATCGAGTGTGTAGTACCCATTCGCCAATGAATGTAGACAGAATGAATGTAGAATGATGTAGACCACCCGTAGTTCAGTTAGGTAGAGCATGGCCACGTTAGGGCCAATGCTATACTTGTGTTCACATTGCTTCAGAGTTAAAGTTTTTATTTATCATCTTTTTGATTCTCTCTAGAATAGTCTTAAGAATCCGATGGGTACTCTTTTTCCCTCGCAAATCAACGTTTAGTCCAAAATTTCAGTACAACATTTTCACGACACCACAAGCTATGCATGTACCTATGAGTAGTTAATGTAGTGCCCTCGCTACCATTCATTGTTTATTATTCTACATTAAGATAAGCCAAAGCTAATAGAATTGAGGCCGTGGATATATTGACCTTCAGCTAAAGCCTATTTAATCGTATTGCGAAGAATACGCGCAAAGATTGGCGTATGGAGAAGGCGTTTTATTGCCGAGTATAAGACCATAGATTCTTAAGTCGTTGTGAACTTATTGCTTCTATGATCTACGCAAAGATTAGATTTTCTATTGTAATATTTTATCATAATAACGTATAAACATCAGTTTTTTTCCAGCGCCCATTATAATCAATGTTCGGTTCCCAAAGAAATGTCGAATGTGTTTGGCTAGAGACTTCTGGAGATTTCAGAAGAGATATTAACCTATTTTCAGAAAATTAGTTCTTTCAGAAAACATCATGTTCTTCCGCGTTCCATTTTCAAAATATCTGCGTTCTTGGTGGATCCGGAATTTTCAGTTCAATTTACGAAAACCATAAAACTAACAGCATAGCGTTTGTTTTCCATAATTCCTTCTTCAAAATCATTGCCGAGGTGCAGGAGAAATGCACCGGCTTTCTGTTCTGGAGTTTAAAAATAGAACACAGATTTATCCAAACTGCAGTCGGGATGGTACTCGGTATGAAAATACATCTCTACATTCTTCGACCAGTTTAAAAACGCATGCATACCATATCAGAAGCACTACTTTCCTACATCCCAAAACAAACAGTGGTACCAAATCGCGCAGTCAATTAGCTACCGCGACCCTTCTTCAATCGCGACCTTCGCTCCTTATCTTAAGGTCTGATTTCGTCTGCAGCCGGCAATCCCCAAAGCAGTTTGTCAACTTCTTATTAGGCATTCCGTTTGAGACTCGAGGAGGCTTGCGAAGGGATTGGTAATAGTGGGGATGGGGATAGTGAAAGACGCATTTTTCAGGAAAAATGAGATTTCAACCAATGATAGATCGATATCAGTTTTCTGTCATTCTAGGGAGGTTACAATTCGTTAAAAAGACGTTGAATCTAAGCGGTCTACCGTGAAGTGCCGGCCACCCACGATCAAGTTTACCGTCCAGTCTGCAGCGGACTGGATGCGGCGTCCTGTATACTTGACGGTGTATTGGTCTAGAAGATGGGTGTGCATGACAAGCGAAAAAGAACTTCGTTCTGCCGACTTGATCAAGTTTGCAGCGCTGCAAACTGGACGGTAGACTGGATCGTGGGTGGCCGGCATTACACTAGGAAGTAGGTATAAGTAACTAGCTACTGCGCGCGGCTTCGTCCGCGTGGTACCAACATTTTGAATAGGCTATAATGCTGGCACTATCTACGCCTATTCCAAGTCTCATTCAAATCGGTTCACTGGTTTAGGCCTGATTGAAACACAAACACATAAACATCTAAACAAACTCACAAACTTTCAGCTTTATTATACATATTATAAGTTGGATAGTGGGATATCTCTCACCTCTCGTGATAAAATTATGCTGATACATGTCACCTGGTTTTAACTTAGCACTAAAGTTGTTTTGCTCTTAAAACTAAAAAATAAAGCACGTAGGTACACCATCTGAAGAGGTTTATTCTACCTAGAATATCCTGTTCTCTTGCAACGGTCTAAAACGACATTTACATAATACCATTTTGACATGCCATTCTTGCATCTTGCATTCTGACTCAACGGAGCAAGAGCTAATTTTCTGTGGCACGAGGCAAAAATATGCCAGAATTATATCATGTAAATGTCGATTTAAAATTTTAAAGCTGCAATGTTATAAAATTTCCACAAACAGCATCCGGAAATAACTTGGGAAGTAATTGCAACTTACCGCAGAATATTCTAGCACATTCTGGATTCTAGGTGAATTCTTTGTAAGCCTCGTGCGAACAACTGCCATTATTAATTCAGGTAACTTAGGTCTTACAGTGCAGTCAGCAACTTGTTTTCTTTTAAGTTTTCGTTTTTCTTAGCCTTCCTTTCCTTTTTTTGTTTGTTTTGTGCTAACACAAAACTTAGACTGCATTCATCGAAAACAGCATTATTGTGCAAAAGTGTTTATTGTATGGCACCGATTATGTATAATAAGATACTGAAATGTTACAAGGACATGATTATTGGTTTATTTAAAATTAGATTTAAGATAATGTTAATTGACAAATGTTACTACGAGTATGATATTAATGAATTTTTAGATGACAAATTTTAATTTTAATTTTGACTTTTTTTTTGTTGATGTTGCCTTTTCTTATAAATATTTTGTTTTACTGTTTTGTTGTATGGGTAATTTTTGGTCGCAACTTTATATCTACTGATTTATTTTAAATTGTTATTTATATTTGTATGAAGTATTGTGTAAGTATTTTTATAAGTATGTAAAACATGGTTTATTCTGGTGGTAAATAAATAATATTTCTTTCTTTCTTTCTGTTTATCGATTTAATTCTGCGCAATTTACTAGCTTAGGTATACTACGTAATCTATATTCTGTGCATATACGCAATGGAATAATTTTAGCCTTACTAAAATACTCACTAATGCACAATTTTAGTAGGATATATTGATTATGGACCTAGCCTGAGACACTTGCTCACAAATATAGACAATTCTCTTTGTAAGCTTACATAGGTGAGCTGTGATCATAGGCGGATCCACAAAAATATCGTCTGGGGGGGGGGGGGGCACGTGCCCCCGTGCCCCCCCAGACGATATTTTCGTGTACCTACTAACTACGAAAAATTTATAAATCGTGAAATTTTTGTCAGTTTTTGTTTCTTGTGCCCCCCCCCCAGAAAAAAATCCTGGATCCGCCCATGGCTGTGATTGTAATATTGTGTAGGTCTTGTTGGGATTTCACTAAGGGAACAATAGGACCTAATTGTAATCGTTGATGTTCTTTTGTTGTTTCATTCTGTTGTGTTAAAAGTCACAAATATTATTTGATTATGCTCGTTGGGCAGTTTTGAGATGAGTAAAACCCTTTGGATTCGCCTCGCAAGTCACACGACCTGTTACGTTACGACACCGGCTTATTACCTACATAACTTGAAATCAATTGTCAGTCATCCCAATGGAAATTTAGACTTAGCTTTAGCTAGTTAGACTTAAGTACTTACCTGAGAAGTTAAACAATTACTAAAATCAGTTGAGCCTAAAGATTATTGGGAACGATCTAAGTATAGGTAAATAGCTCAAAAGATTCAGGTCCCAAGATGAGTGAAAAAGTATACTGTGTTTAAGTGTGATATACTGTGTTTAAGTATTATAATAGATAGATAGATAATTCTTTATTGTTACACCTTAATATAAATTATAAAAAACATAAGTCTAAATTCAGTGGCACAATGGGCGGCCTTATCACTCAGATTGATCTCTTCCAGGCAACCTTTGGATGGATTGGATAGAAGAGAACGAGAGAGGAGGCGGTGTTACAATTATAAACAAAAACTTAATTATAAATTATAAAAATATAAAAAATACCTACAACAATTAAAAAACAGCAGCTAGATATCTACATACTTAAAATAAAATACTTATAAATATCAAAAATGAACAATTAAAGTGACAGGCATGACATTTACTTTAAGGATTCAGATAGGTACAATTTATAGACCTCATTTTTAAAAATGGGTAAAGATTTTGATCTCCTGATGGGAACAGGCAAGTCGTTCCACAGTCTGACAGCACGAACCACAAATGAGTTACTAAAAAAACAGGAGTTGTGGACAGGAGTAAACAGCTGAAGAGTAGAGGAAGAACGCAGATTACAGGGAATAGTATAGTACCTACCTTTAACAAGAAGTTTAACAAGTCTTGTTAAGGTAGGTATTTTATTCTTTCCAAGAATAAATAAAACACAGGGATTTAAAACCTGCCCAAGCTACGAACAACGTTTCAACTTTATTAATACAAACTCACCAATAACGAATACAAACACGACACAATTGTTTCGGTCAATTTAACAAAATATTCATACACTTTAATAATCGAATTAAAAGCAATGTAGTGACACAATTCGATCGTTCCACGCGAAAACGAATTTAATAAATTAGGCGTTGTCCTAATAGAACGCGAATGCGCGATCATCGTAAGTTCGCGCGAATTTTACTCTTACGAACGCGCGATCAAACATATTGAACTCTAATAGGTGTCCTAACTGACAATCGCACGACGCGGTCGCGCAACTAAAATGTTTGATGTATTTTAGAGATGGTCGCATCGCTAGCTCGCGCGACTCACGAGAATCGCGTTCTATTAGGACAACGCCTTAGATTATCCACACGAAGTAATCTCGTTTGTTAATACAAATATTACGCAAATGAAATTGGTTGGTAAAATAAATAGAATATTCTATTCGGGAGCCATGTTAATTGGCACTAGTAATGGAATTTATATCCAATCATAGTGGATTCGAGACCGATTTTTCGGGAAATCGGGGAAAAGTTGACTTAGAGGTTTTTGAAATTCTCGATTCGTTGTGTTTTTGTAACTGTTCCGCATTTTCAAAATTGAGAATTTTTTTGATATCTGTCTTTTTTTTAAAAGTTTTTTTGGATAAATAAAATAAATAAATAATGCTGGACATGTCGCACAGCATCATCTAGCCCCAAACTAAGCAAAGCTTGTACTATGGGGACCAGATAACATACTTTTTGTTCGTAAATACATACATATTATACATAGAAACACCTAGACCCGCGATAAATATTTGCAGATCATACAAACATTTATCCCGCGGATGTTTTTTTTTATATCACTAGGCATAGCTAAAAACTATTATAATCAGACACCGGGTAGCGGATCAAAGTCAATTTATGGATCCGGACAAACGTAAGTATTTATACAAACTTTTAAAGGTTATAAAATTGCCTGTTCCCTTAAACATGCGATGCAAGCGCTTGTAAGAATTATTACGAATTTTATTCAAGTAAACTATGTACTTATCTAATTTGTAACTAAACGGACCTCTATCAAACAGAACAACTAATCTAGTTTCCCCTGTATCCTTCCGCCCACTCAAATGCAATTTGTATGCTATCTTGAGATAGAACCAGTAACTAACACTACAGTAACAGATAGGCCCAATCTTCGGATTTATTAGGTCCGTGTTCGTCTCGCAACATTTGTTGCACAGATAAATTAGTTTGCTCTAACTGAACTATCTGAATAGTGATTGTATTGGAGGTACTGGTATCTAATCTAATTAGTAGAATGATAAACTTACCAAACAATCAGAATAAACTGCCAAAACTTCAAAGCAAAACTCGACAGTCTGAGCCATCGTCGTGAGGTAGCGAGTTTGTCAGTCTTCTACATACTACGATAAGTGAGAAACATCGGTCCCGCCGCGGAGATCGAACCAGCAACCTTTTGCGTCGCAGGCGGGCTTTCATCCACTGCGTCACAGAGGTCGTTTATGTCGCAAACTGCTGTCAGACAGACTGTCGGACATTTATCGCTGAAGTTTTCTTGCAGGTGGAAACGCGGCCTTATATAAAGCTACTTGATGTGACAAACCTAATGAAAACCTACAAAAAGCGATTGATGACAGAGGAAAAACCTTTAAAAATATTTATTTTCCTTTCATTAAAAGTAAAACGAACGCGGATCAGACAAGTTATTATATCGAAAATAATTGTACCACAACCAACATTCTTCATCACCAATATAATCCTTAACACTATATAGTTAGGGTTCAGAATGACATGAAAGTTTCGATAGAAATTTTTGGTTTGTTTGCTAGTCATTATTTTTTGTAACGCCGAGAGAATGGTTAAAAAATAATGTTGTGATAATTTTACGCAAATTAATTAGAAGTAAAATGTTAAAATGTGTTGCTAAGCTTTTTAGTTATGTAGATTAGAAAGCTACCCCTTTGTTTTTAATATTTCATTATTAATTTTTCTTCTTTCTCGGTTAAGTATTTTAAAAAGTGGTGTATTTAAAGTTTCCTATTTGTTTATTTAGGTAGGTTGAATGGTGGATGGGTATACGAGTAGAGGTAGGCCGAAGAAGAGATGGATGGATTGTGTGAAAGATGACATGAGTGAGAAACGAGTGACTGCTGAGATGACGGATGATAGAGGGAAATGGAAGAGGAATACTATATGTTGTGCCGACCCCAGATAGAGTGGGACAAGGGCAAGAAGATGGGTAGGTTGAAATCCCTTTCCTGGTTCTTCACGGTTTTGGTCGCGAAGGAACAGGAGTCAAATCACCTAGCTTTAAGACGTTTCAAAGTGATCCCAGCGGTCCTACTGAATAAATGCTTTTTTACTTTGACTTTGACTTCGGATTCAGATCTCATTCCAACAAATAAATAAAAATAATGCTGGACTTTCCATCATCTAGCCCCAAAGTAACTAAGCAAATTAAACCTTCATCACATTTCATTCACAACTAGCTTCTGCGCGCGGCTTCGCACGCGTGGTACCAACATTTTGAATAGCCTATACCTAATCTATTCCAGGTCACTTCACACATCTACCTACGCCTATTCAAAGTTTCATCCAAATCGATTTTCGATTCTTCGGTTTAGGCGTGATTGATACACAAACATACAAACATCTAAACAAACTTTCAGCTTTATTATGAGTGGTATGGGATGGGATACTATCAGGTTAATTTAATTGTGTAGATATTTAATTATAGGTTCAAGGATTTTTTCATTTATTTTAAAGGAGATCCCTAATTCAGACCCTTTTCAGGTCTTACATAATAAATGAACAAGCTCTTATTCATGAAACCCTTAGTTTAAGGTAAGTATTGTATTTATTTATTCTATAGTTTCGCTGCCTCCATTTCACAGGCAGATAAGAAAATCGGGGACAAAAACAATCCATTCCTACCCTTGGCCGATAAAATCCCGTTCTAGTCCTGAGCCTTGTTACATGCACTTGTCCGCAAATACACTCAAAGAGAATATAAATACTAGTTAACTACACCATTGCCAACAGCCCTGCTGTGTTACTCGGTGATACGTGATACCATAATAAATGCTTTAAATGGGCCTTATTTTGCTATTGTATTTTGCAAACTAAAATGTAAATCACAATGTATAAATATGTTCTGTGTTGCCTGAAATAAATGATTATTTATTTATTGTACGATACCAGCCGAGCCGAACGCGCCGAACTGCCAATTCAATAGAGGAAATGCTGAGACGTCAGAAGCTAGCCAAATTATCTGACGGCATCAGTATTTTTTCTATAGAAAAATGACTGCGGCGCATACGGCGCGGACATAATGTGCGATCAGCTAAAAACCGCACCTAAATCGGATAAGTTACCGAGACACGTGTACAAACGTACTAGACAAACGGACAAAAGTAAGTGAGCCATAGATTTGGGTTCTATTACGTTAATAATATTGTGATCCGAATCATATTAGTCAAAGATTAACAGGACTATGTTTGATGTGTACTGGTAACTATAATGCTGTGACTGATGAGTAGATCTATAAAAGGAGTGAGTCTGAGTGACAAAGGAAAAAAAGAAGGAAATAAGGACAAGAAAATTGATATTTGTTTGATGCGTACTGGCAACTATGATGCTGTGACTGATGAGTAGATCTATGAAAGGAGTGAGTCTGAGTGACAAACGAAAAAAGAAGAGAATAAGGATAAGAAAATGATAATATTTGTTTGATGTGTACTGGTAACTATGATGCTGTGACTGATGAGTAGATCTATATAAGGAGTGAGTCTGAGTGACAAAGGAAAAAAAGAAGGGAATAAGGACAAGAAAATGATGATATTTGTTTGATGTGTACTGGTAACTGTGATGCTGTGACTGATGAGTAGATCTATAAAAGGAGTGAGTCTGATTTTCATAATTGTCTGCTATTTTCATGGTGCAGATACAACCGTGTGCACGTGTTCAGACCTCAGGGTGTTGACGCCGAGTCAGGTCCTCGGGGCTACGTGTGCCATCGGATTACTGGAGCTAATCTACGGTTGTACCGACCACGCCTTATTGATCGAGGAATGCCCGATTTTTTGGACAACACACAACAATTTACGTTCTAAAACTAAAACACATTCAGCCATTTTTTAGTTAAGAATAGATTTAGGATTTTTGAAATAACATTAAAATAAAAGTATGGAAACCTTTAGACCGCTCGCAGACTACAGACTTTCTATCGGCCTATAGTTAAGACGGGCTATATCTCCATACTCAAGTATATTCGAGCCGAAGTAGGTATATTCCGTCTCAACTATCGGCCGATAGAAAGTCTGTAGTCTGCGAGGGGTCTTATTTACTCTGACAAAAACGTCACTTACCAAAGAAATTAATCGATTCGATGCCGCTCGAAAAACCAGGCTTAGAATCATGAGATAAGTTGTTATCATTCGTAAAGTCCATTAGACACCCTGTAGACGCAGTAAATCGATTCCGTATCACTGTCGGCACGGAAGTAACCGCTGAGTGAATGTGTCGGCACAGTATGGAAAAGATTAGAAGTCACACTAGTAAAAAAGCTATACCACGCTAAAGTGGCATTTTGGGCCATAAACTCGTGGGCCAAAGCAAGAACTGCTTTTACATCAATACCGCTACACTTTATAGTGCTCGGACGCATATGGGCATTGGGCACTAAATATTAGCGTGTTGTGTAGATCTACAGTACCCAATGTAGGCCGCGGTGCATGCCCTCGAAAGCACCGTAGGAGCCGGAAACGCGCGAAATACAAACTGAAGTAGATACAACAATACCTTGAGAATAATACAGCTGATGTGACTTCTATATTGAGTTGGTTTGTTCGCATCTCGAACCGAGATATGTATGTATGTATCTCGGATATTCGCTGACGTTGAAAGCTTTTGTCGATGATTGTACAATGCTTGCTTTTTTGCGAATGGTTTGGATAAATATTGGATGCTCAAAGAAATGAAAATACGAAGATATACGAAGAGCTCGCTAATTGATTGGTGCTTTTTATATCACCAATCACTTCCTGTTTTGCATTGTTTATAGGGTCTTTCATTTTAAACTAACTATATTCAGGAATTGGGTTCAACAAATATATTAAAAAATATTTATGTAATGTTTTTTTTTTGTATTGTTATGAAAATCTCGAGAAAATCGATTAAGACTATCCTTTTAATTGATTGTTGCTTCTTGTATAACTTAGTCCATTCGAGCGTGCACATGATGCTGCTGCGCTGCGATTGGTCAACGTCTGTTCTCCTTGAAAATGTTATGCAACATGTCATAAAAAATCAATAAAAGATACTTTTTGAAGTGAAAACTAAAATCGGCTTAGGAATTAAATTGATACGGTCAAACGTCTATTTACAACCCAAAAGTGAAGCCCTGTCAGTTTGTGTAGTTTAAAATGAAAGACCCTGTATTGATCCAAACCAACGCGTAGAATAATAAAGATTGCACGCCAATCATACATTGGATTACATTTTAGCTCACAGTCCAACGTCGAGGCGGTATCTTGGTGACTCCCGTGTCCATATCAGACTTAACAGTGTGCATAAATACCTATAGGTACTTACCTGCTATATTTCCGCTGATACTAGTATACAAATGTAAGTACGTAAGATTAATTTTATTTACAGAAACTAAGCTAATACAATATGTACATAAAATTACAAAATACAATAGAATCAGTCAAGCTATCTAAGGATCGTCGTAAAAACGATCTATAGATAGCTTAACTGATCCAGGTCACTGCCAGTCGGAAGCGTGCCCAAAACACTGGCGGCATTGCCACGCTGAATGGCAATGCTGATTCTTTGTGCCAAAAAGTCGCCAGCTCTCGAATCAACGTAATCAGTACCTACGTAAGTAATTTATATTAATGGAACAATGAGCCATTCATTTTCTACCGCAGCCGTCGATCAGATCCATCCATTGATGGTTAATTGAACAAAGTGCTTGAGCTATTTTAATCGATTCATTTCAATCTGCGACCGCGGATGCCTGCGATATCTCGCGTGGAAGGCTCGGAAGTCGGAAATGTGATGCTATTGTTAGGAAGCTCTGGTTTTCTTCTTTATAAAGGTCATTGCACTGCCGCACCGTACCTACGCATTTTTCTTCAGAAAAAAAGCGTAAGACCTGGAATATTAAGTACCTGGAATGCTAACTTTAGCAAAACGTGGGCACACGCGTGGCATGTATTTGGACATGCCTCTGACTACATCTTCAAATACTCTGGAATACATTTAAGATCTGAGAGAATGTCACGCGCGCCTCCTTTTTTTATTCCTTCTTGATTTTTTTTGTAACATGCTTCGATCCCTTGTTCTTTTCGCTGTTTAAGACCCCTCGCAGACTACAGACTTTCTACCGGCCGATTGAGACGAGCTATACTTCTTCATACTCATTACGAGCCGAAGTATATTCCGTCTCAAGTATCGGTCGATAGAAAGTCTGTAGTCTGCGAGGGGTCTAAGTATACATATAACCGAATTAGAATTTCGCTCACTTAAATTCGTACAAAAAGGAATTTTAAAAAACATCACTTGAACAAAGACGTCTTTAATCTAGGTCTTGTGTCCTACAGATGCACAAAACAAATATAACCAACGACTCGTGAACGCACTATTCATCATGGACTCTTCCCTTCTTCCTACCACCGTCAACCCACCACAACATCGATACATTCACGTTCCATCGATGCGTATGTTCAATGCTGGCATCGAAATCCATTACCAAAGCGGCAATGTACAAGTGACAATGAGAAGTCATTGCCAAGATTTGGGTCGGGGTAAGTGAGTGATTGATAATCACAGTGGGAAATTGTAGTAAAGACTTGAACTGAATGCCTCTGTTTACAAAGCTGGGAAACGGTAATCTTTGAGGTTTTGTTGGAAAACAACATTCAGATTTTTGTATTCATTCAATCAAAACTGTTCAATTAGTAGGTAGAGCATGGATGTTAGCTATCAATCCCTCAAAGATGATGATGAGATGTCGGTATAGGTAGGTACATTAAAAAACGAACATAGACCCTCCTTTTTTTGAAGTTTATTCGAAATAGTTTTTTCATTCGTACGTAAAGTAGTGCTTGATCTTGGCACGTTAAATTGTCGGTCCACCCATGACGGAGGCGTTAAGGCGGCCTAAAAACTCCGTCACCAGAGTTGGCTCCTGACTCATAACTACCTACTTTCTATTAGTGTTTTTCTTGCAATAACAATGCCATAAAACATTTTACGCAAGTTGTTTAAAACAGAACATTTTATGAGACCGTCGGGTGTAGTATGCGGCGGGGAACAGATAAGGCAAGGTTACATTGAACGAAAATTCATCGGAAATATTCAATAACTTATTTTTATTATGTTGTGTTTGCGATGTCGTTGGAATAGCGGATGAATGCTCAACAGGTATCAGATGCCGATTCGATCCTCGCAGCTGGACATGTTTCCATGCCCCCTCAATGGGGCAAAGTGCGTCCAGTGACTCTCCATTTTGTTCTTGAGATTCACGCTTGAGTTCACTTCAAGACTTCCCGATGTTCTTCGCCTCTTTGAGCAACGTCCGCCGCAAGTTGACATGATCACCAAACTTTTGTTCCGGGTCTGATTTTGCATCTTCTGCAGTTCGCTGAAATTTGGGTGTAATCAATAGTCGTACCTAGTTTCTGACCCATTTGCCACTTTGATTGTAAAAAGCTGGCCAACTTTGGTGACGGAGTTTTTATGGTATTCAATAAAAAAAACTATATGAGACAATTTTAACAGAAGAAAGAAAACCTGTTGTAAATGAGAATTTAATGTATTGAGTCTGTATTCAGAGAGAGTATGTATTCAGCCTTAAAGTTCATGGTTCTCCGACAATTTAAATGCGACCTATTTCTATCGAAAGCATACTGTTGCTGCCTCAATATGATATAACTTGGTATTCTATTGAAGACTCTCTGAGGAACAGTATTGCATTTATTTGGTTATTCTTTTCTTATTCTGTAGTACGGGGTAGTACTTACTAGTTTATTTTTTATTTTACGCTTGTAACTTCGTTCGCCGTGAAGTAGTGTTTAAAATCGTTTGGCAATCCTTGACCGAGTGATAGCCACATTCGAACTAAATGAATCGAGGTCTTCTGAGGGCCAGTCGAGGCTATATAGGTTGGTCGATGCAAAACTTAGCTAAATGGGGTATAGGGGATCCTTCCCAAATCCAGTGTGAGTGCGGAGCCCCAACACAAAATATGTCGCATCTCCTTTCCTGCCCTTTGTGCCCAACCAGCTGCACCCAGGAAGACCTTATTGCGGCTTCAGATAGGGCCATAGCGGTGGCTTCATTTTGGAGCAAGCAAATTTAATATAGAGAGCATATTATAAGCACATTGACATGATGAATGAATAAATGAAATGTAAGATAGGCTAGCATTTGTCCTCACTCTGCAAAATCAGGAAAGTAATGATAATCTTTAGACGCGAGAGGAAAGGTAGAGGAAGCTGTCATTTTATTCTTGTCGTGTCACTAAGTCTTCTTTTCTTAAAGAGTGAAAAGCCCCAAACCGTGTTTGTTGCGCGGATTCTTCACGGTATTGGTCGCGCAAGAACAGGAGTAAACTTAGTTTTACGGCTGTTCTAAGTGATCCCAGCGGTCCTACTGAATAAATGCTTTTTGACATTGACTTTCGAATCAGTGTGGTGAAAGGAGAACCTCAATGATGTTCCTTTCGTGCATTTGAGGTGCTTGAACTAATTACCTACACTAGGTACTACTGGTACTACAGTTATTAAAGAAGGGATCATACCCAGTAAGTGATACCGGTCTGAGATAATAATGATTAAGTAAAGCTATAGCAGCTGTTGGACAATCTGGTCAAATTACGTAACAAGAGTTATTCCCTTTGGTGTCGTCGTCTGTTGCGTATTGCAATTAATTATGTCGCAGGTGCGCTGTTACTCAGATGGCACCTAGATATCGGATATAGGGTACAAACACATGATAACAGATTGACCGGCTCAGACTACCAAACTCTATACGGAAGAAAATATGAATGTTTTAACAGTACTACAACTCTATTCAAAGTCAAAGTCAAAAAGCATTTATTCAGTAGGACCGCTGGGATCACTTTGATTCGTCTTAAACTAGGTGATTTTACTCTCCTTCGCGACCAATACCGTGAAGAAAATATTTTTTTATTTCCCCGTTATTTTTGACAAATTTTCGAGATGTGATATTATATCCTATTCGATTTCTCATTAGTCATAAGCTGCGTACGGCCTTTGTGTTCCAGGCTACGCATCACGCGTTTCAATATACGCGTAGCCTGCAGCAACGCGTATACGATTTCATATGCGAGCCTCCTGGACCTACCCCGTACAAGGCTATACAGAAACAGAGTCAGAAACAAGATCACGATTCACGACTAGGTATATCCCTAAAGTGCGGCTGGAGATTCTAGAAGATAAGGAAAGAATAAGAGTATTTGGACGTGCCTCTGACTGACCCCTGATATATTCGAAGATCTTGAGAGAATTCTTAACGAATACACCTAAAATCAATCGAGGTGAATAGATCTAGACTACTTAGGTAGGTACAGGTTTCAGCGAATTTCACTCACAACAGCGAATTTCCCGGGTTGTGTATCTTAGACCTAAAAGCTAAACCTTGTAAGGTGTAGAGGTAATTTGCGGTGATTATAGAGATATTCTCTCTGGGATTTGTTGTGGATTAGTTCAATGAGAGTTATAGGCTAATATAACTACGTACATAATGCATAAGTAAGTAAGTAAGTTCGTATGAGTCAGTGGCCAACTCTGGTGACGGGGTTTTTAGGCCACCTTAAGGCCTCCGTCATGGCTTAACGACTTAAAATAGCCGGGACCGACAATTTAACGTGGCCTCCGAAGCACGGAAGCGCTCAGATGAAAATGCCACTGGCGGTCACCCATCCACTTACATACAGTTTCGAACGTTGCTTAACTTCGACGATCTATCAAGAATGACTAAGCAAGCACGACCACGAGCGCTTCGTGCTTGTAAATACGCTCTAACACGAGCTCTTAAAGGAATACATCGTGACGAAACCCGCAGCTTAGTCAACTCCACACGTATTGACGTTGTCTTTCCTGTGTGGACAATTGCCGAGGGTGGTTTAGGTGCTGGGTAAGCCTATTCCATCTCAAACAATGTAACATCTAGGCACTACAGTATACCTACTCGTAGTAGTATAGGATCTAAAGGCCTAAAGGTTTTTAATGCATAGATTTCAGTACGAAGTATGCAGTTTATAACTGATTCGATTGTTGTGACTAATTTATCTCCTGTGCTAAACTTGAAAAGGTCATCTCATAGTGTGATAAGATCAAATAAATTGTCTTATGAAAAAACTTCTGTCAGCCATTATCTGCTCTAGAAAATCGACATAAATTGCTTTTCTATACGTTTTTATAACCTTTGTATAGCGAAACACGTTTCGAATTAAAAGCTCTACGTAATCAAAAGTGTCTTCAACAAAAATAGACGGACTTCGCGGACAGATTAATTAAATTCACTAAAGAAACGGTAAGAGAGCTGAGTAGGGCTAAGGCGCAGACTTAACTGTTAAATTAGTATCAAAAAATGTACACAGGATTCGAATTTTGACCTTGCATCAACTTTTTCGTAATAATAAATATATAGTGCTAGACATTTCACACAGCATCATCTAGCCCCAAACTAAGCAAAGCTTGTACTATGTGAACCAGATAACTGATATAATACTTATATACATTTTGTTTGTACATACATACATATACACTAGCTGTCCGCCGCGGTGTTACCCCCGCAATCCCTCGGGAAAATTTCACTTCCCCGGGATAAAATATAGCCTTTGTTCATCGGGGATAATGTAGGATTCTATTAGTGAAAGAATTTTTCAAATCGGTCCAGTAGTTTCGGAGCCTATTCATTTCAAACAAACAGTATAGATAGAAACATCCAGACCCGAGATAAATATTTGCAGATCATGCAAACATTTATCCCGCAGCGGGTATCGAACCCGTAACCTTCTGCGTCCCAAGCGGGCTTTCCACCCACTGCGTCACAGAGGTCGTCATGTAAGTATTGGGCCGTATCCCTCTTTATTTCTTTTTTTCTTTGAATTATCTCTCTTTTAAATAAATAAACCTGTAAGAAAATCGTGAATTCCTTAAAATTATCAGTGAGAGTCCACAATCCTAGGGGATATATTCGTGATTCCATTATCTGTTCTATGAAAAATGGTTTGTCCATGAATAGTCCAGCAAACCAACAGTATTTTGTCTTTCTATCAGACCGTTGGCTTAGTTAAAACAAGCGAGTTGTCGACGAGATAAGCTCTATACTGAAGTGCAGAACGGTAGAAATGGTTTGACTGTAAGCTGGATTTCCGAAGAAACCGATCACAGGCGTAATAAACTTCTAAATATTTTTACTACGAGTATATTCGTATTATTGCTGTATCATCCCACACTATTCAGTAGCTTCATGATTTTTTACAGATATTAAGATAGATCTAAATAGAGTTTCATTAGTCAATAAATCATAACATTAGGTCTGATTTTTGAAGTGAAAATTTTAGGTGTGTTGGGAATTTTTGAGGTGAGAAAAAAACCATCAAACTCACATCACGTGACTAGAGCTTTGCTTCTGAGTAAGCCAACCGCTAGTTTAAGTCCGTTTAAAACCGTTACCGAAACCTCGTTCAAGTTTTAACTTCTGTCGGCACTCCTGGAGTGCCACTGATATTTTATCATTAAGTGGTACCGGAATCGAGGTCGTCCAAAAGCACGTTGGGTCGACATAGTAAAGGTCGTAGGAAATGTTTGGACGCGAGAGGCGCAAGATAGAGGAGACTGACATAAAAGAAGGGAGGCCTATACCCAGCAGTGGGTGATACCAGGCTGAAATGATGATGATGATGATGAAGTACCCACCTACCTAGACACTTTATTATTAGTACGTGGTCGACAAACCGTGGACACTAGGCTTTATAAAACAGCACATGATGTTAAAGTTGGTACCTGTCTTAAGACACTTATTGGGAGTGAAACATAAAAACTGATTAACAAGCATTTTTTAGCTCATCCATGCTTCAAATATTTATTTATTTATCTCATACATAAATAATTTACAATTTTTATTTTATTAAATTAAATGATGGGTGCCGTTTTCTAAGAAATCTCATTTAAACGGTTCAAGACAAGACTTTTCTTGGCAGGGCCTGGCCGCCGTATCTTTGATAAGAGAAAAATAAGTATTCATTGAATCTTGTCTTTCTTTGCTACAACCTAGCAGCCAAAACTTTATCGTAACTAGTTGGATGTCAAATTAAACCATTGTACTGTTCAATGCATTAAGTTTAGCGAAAGCTTTGTTTCGTTTCAAAAACGGCTTTACAGCTTAAGTTGGTGGTGCTTTCTGCCATCTGCGCTGAAGGTCGTTGGGTCGATTCCCATTTAGAATAAAATTTGTGTACCTACACAAATATTCTGGGTTACAAATTTTATTAGGTCTACATAATGGAAGAATGTTTGGTTATATGTTAACAATAGCTTAGCTCTTTTTATTGGTATTGATGTAACCAACGTCAAACGTTAAAATGATTGTATTGTATATACCTACTTTAGATTTTTGTATGCATAATTTAGGTATTTCATTGAGAAATGCAAAATTTATTATCAAAACTTTTGATTCCGACGGGATTGAAGCCCGCGACGATTAGACGATCCTCCTAAAGCCGGAGTGCCTTCAACCGCTCGGCCACGGAACCCTCTGTCGTCAGATTCGAAATTTTTGATAAGCTCATATTTATTGGTTTTATATGCATGCCGTTCGTTGTTTTATCAAAATCGTTTACAAAAAAAGACAAGTCCATAAAGCCTGAAGTATCACCGGGTAACACATTGGGACTCATCTAGTAAATAAAAGGCAGCCTAAAACCTTCCGTGATCGCCACACTCATTCGAACTTACTACTTTACGTAGAAACAAACGGCATCCAGGCAAGTGCTTCTACGAATTTTGTTCAGTAAATTTCCTGAACATAGCCCTGTATTTTTATGCGTTTGTGAATAGTTCCACTTCAGGGCATTACGTTCCACGGAGCAATTTAGCTTAGTGCCTTTTCGCAAGTATACGGTCGAACCACTGCAATATATTGGATGTTGGTTAAAGCACAGCGCTTTGATGGGCGGTTTATTTATAAGGACAGTAGCAAGTAACAAATCTACAACAAATATGTAGTTAGTTCGTCCTACTGTTTAAATTAAAAATGAGATCATTGAAAGCTTTCAATGATTTTTGGACGTTTTGGCTTCACATAGACAGATGAGAGGATAGCTTAGCGCATTTAATGCAGACGACCTCTGTGGCGCAGTGGGCTGCTGCTTGCTGGTGCTTGCTGGTGCTTGCGACGCAAAAGGTTGCGGGTTCGATCCCCGCGGCGGGACCATTGTTTATGTGATCTACAAAATATTAGTAGGATTTATTTCAATTCACCAATCATAAAGCTCAAGTTAAGGCATCAAAATATCAAGCTTTGTAATTGGTCAATTCAAGTGCGCGTGATGTCAATTCCCCGCGTATAAACTTGTATCCTGAATAAAATATGATCATCTACTAAAGATCTAGCAAAGACAGAAACTTAAGGCTTCTATAATTTTTTTTTTAAATGAAATAGGTCAGCATTTGACCTCACTCTACCTGATGTTAAGCAGTAGTGAGGTCTAAGATGGAGCATGCTTACCTAGAAGGAACCTATTTACTCTTAGTTTGAAGACCCCTAAATTGTACTTTTCGGGAAATACAAAATATACCGACTGTTCTCTATTCGTACTGAAACTCTCTTCACAGCTTAATGCAAACCCAAGACTTAAAGCTAGTCGGGCAAAAAGAACCTACAAAAGCAAAGTATTCAAACTAAAGCTATTGCCCAAACGTTGAATGGAATTGGCAGCAATCGTTTGTCCCTGAGAAAAAGAGGACTGCTGGGCATTTGGCACGATTCAAACGGTGATCTATTCTGATTGAAATCTCTGAAGCTAGTCTTTTAAAAACCACGAGCGATAGATAATCCTACTCCTATTTTCAACTCTAAACGGAAGACATAAAGCTCATGTTTCAGATGAGACCAGAAGCTCAGGATTTTATTGTTAAAGTTTAATCTTTTACCATCCTTTTTTCAAAACTACTTTCAGCGCTTTCCTCCCTAAATGTGTTGTAGGTAAATCAAAATACAATAACGCTATCGATAATTAAGTTTGTAACGGATGGGATAAACTAGTGCCGTTTTTTAGGAACATTTTAGAAACTAGATAGTTCACCAAAGTTTCTAGTCAAAACTTTTTTGGTTGGTTTTATTTTTTCAAAAAAAAATTGTTACGAAAAATGACTGCTGCAGCATTTTCTTTGAAAAGCCTAAAAAAGTAGGAATCTTATTAGCTCTTATAATTACAGTAAAAATGAATTCAGATGATTTTTGTCGTGAGTTCGTTGTGAATTCATAGCTTAAAATAAAAAAAAAATTGTGAAACTTTGCCTTTATGGAAAAACGGGGAACTGAAAAACTATTTTCTTTCTTATTTATTTAATTTCATAGAAAAACTGTCAACTATTCCTCAACGTTTGAAAAAAAAGCTACGAGCTCGTACAACTTTTCATATAAATTCTAGAGAGTTCAACTCTTGCTTCACAGAATCCATCTTACAAATGAACTACAACAAAAACTGCTTTCAAGCGCAGGTAAATGAGTTACCAAGTAACTTCCCAGCAATAGACGTTTAAATTAAAATGTTCGGACCGGGTCTTTGAAGAACGGTGCTCTTTACAAAACCATTGTAAAAGGACTAAAAGAACTAGCTTGCTTGCGTAGTCATTTAAAGACTCATTTTTCTCAGACTTATGCAGTGCCGGCACTTGACTGGCTACCCACTGGAGCTTCACTTGTAGTTTTGAGATGGATCACCTTAAAGAATGATTGGCCCCAAACCGTGTTTGTTGCCCTGATTCTTCACGGTATTGGTCGCGAAAAAACAGGAGTAAAATTAGTTCTAAGACTAAGTGATCCCAGCGGTCCTACTGAATAAATGCTTTTTGACTTTGACTTGACTTTGACTCGCAAGTTTTACACACTTTTTAGACAGATTTTAAAAAGACATTTGTATTAGTTATTCCTGAGATTAAACTAAGAATGACCATTCATTTTGACAGTTAATAAAGCTTTTTAATTTTCAAGTTTTTTTCTATCTCCAACATTTTTTTTCCATAACTAGGTATAGCTGTTTAGATTTTCCCTTCAGACAGCGGTCGACAAAACTCACCCAAGAGCGGACGAAGTATTTAACAAATCCAAGCTCTACTAAGATTCTTGTTGAGTGAACATAGTTGCAGTCGCGACTCCAGTAACACTTGTAATACCTTTCATTTGCATTCCTCGGTAGAATTATTTGAGGTCCACCAGGAGCGATCACATCCCATTTACTTTATTCTTTTATTCATAATTTGGCTTTGCACTTACAAATGGGAAATTAAAAAGTGATTTTAAGCTGGCAATTAAAAAGTGATTTATCAAGATAAAGCGCTGCTTTGATTTATCCATATCCATCCATAATAATATTATAAATGTGAAAGTAACTCTGTCTGTCTGTCTGTTTGTTACCTTTTCACGCCCTAAAAACTGAACAGATTAGGTTGAAAATTGGCGTGGATAAAGGTTGTATCCCAGGGAAGGACATGAAAAAGTGCTAGTTCTTCATAAATGGTAAAGTAAAGCAACGTTCTGAACGGTCACAAAGCAAATGGTTGACCGCTAGTGGCATTATCAACTGCAGGCTTCCAAATAAATAATGCTGGACATTTCACACAGCATCATCTAGCCCCAATCTAAGCAAAGCTTGTACTATGGGAACCAGGTAACTGATATACTACTTATATACTTTTTGTTTGTCAATACAAACATATTATACATAGAAACACCCAGACCAGAGATAAATATTTGCAGATCATATAAACATTTATCCCGCAGCGGGGATCGAACCCGCAACCTTCTGCGTCACAAGCGGGCTCTCTTACTTACTTACCCTCTGCGCCACAGAGGTCGTCGAGCCAAAAACCATGACGGAAGCCTTGAGGCGGCCTAACAACTCCACCACCAAAGTACGAACTTAAGTAGTTACTTACTCACCAAGATATTGTTGTGGTTCTCTGCACTCCCTTTTTTATTCCTTCATCCTACTTTCTACTGCCATTTAATTCCAAGCCATCTAAAACGTTATTAAGCTCCAAAACACAGGCTGTAGTTTGAACGATTGTTAGTTTTATAGATCTGTTCCCGTCCGCTGGATTTACGATGCAATAAGGAACCGGACTGGGTCGACATCGTACCGAATGTTGTACCTAGTTTCTGTTTCGAAGTTTACGGAACCGGCCACACATAATAAAGCTGAAAGTATGTGAGTTTGTTTAGATGTTTGGATATTTGTATGTTTGTGTATCAATCACGCCTAAACCAGTGAACCGATTTGGATGAAACTTGGTATAGGCATAGATAGTGACCTAGGATACCATATAGGCAATTCAAAATGTTGGTACCACGCGGGAGCCGCGCGCAGAAGCTAGTACTATACTAGTTAGGTACATCTATGCTAGATTTATACAGCGTCAGGAGGCTACGTATGCCTAAACTCAACGCTGTAGTGCCTGAATTTTTATTAATAACTTAACTTGCTTTATCAACAGACTTCAAAAGAGGAGTTTCTAATTTTTGTATAATTTTTTATACTAGTAGGCACCTATAGACCGCTATTTATGACGACCAAAAAAAATTTAAGGACAGTTGCAGCAGATGCAGAAAATGATAATGGCATAGTCAGAACTTTTTTATATTTAACTACCACAAAGTTATCGAGGATTGTAGTCAACCAAAACCGAAGAAAATTTTATGAAAACTGTACAAATAAGTACTGCAGACAACAATCTCGTACCGACTCTCATTCGAACTATGTTCTCGTATCATCTCCAGTCAGTAAAACCGCAGTAGCTATCATAAATCCATCTCTGACTCGTCTCGTCTCCTTTTTAGGTTATAATTATTTTTTTCTCTTTTTTGAGTTTTAACTACATAAATGTGATCAGTAACAGACACCGAGACCGTGTTTAAATTTTTTTTGGTAATTAAAAAATAGCGGTGTATAGACACGTAGGTATACTTTAGCATTATGCTGTAAGTATTAACTTTACATGAACGTTTCAATGCGCTTCTTAATGGTCTTCTAAGCACAAATTGACCCCAAGTTAAGTTAGCTACACCGCTTTAACTATTAATTGGATTCATCTATTAAACCGATTCATTACTTGCACTCGGCCGGCTCCGAACGACGCGCATTCTTAGAACTTTGCTCAACTATTCACATTTCACAATTAATTTATTCAGGCTATCTGAATTCTGAATAACGGTAATCATTTATACTATAGTGTGTATAGGACAGCTAGGGGAAGGCCTAGGCACACCTTCTTGGATCAAATTGGCGACATTTTGGAGAAGGGCCAGTCAAAAGTACCCTACATCGACGAGCATGTATGAAGAATGTAATGAGAGTGAATGAGGCGAAAGTTGTGTGTCAGGATCGTAGCGAGTGCAGATCCGTGGTCTCTGCCTACCCCTTTGGGAAAGAGGCGTGATTTTATGTATGTATGTATGTATTTATACTATCAAATTTTTGATTTGAGAGCTGTGTTGGTAGAATGGGGTTGTGCCTCGATTTTTAATCCGAAAGTCATGGGTTCACTGGTTCACTGGGCCGGCTTTGTACCGGAATTGGCCTATTGCTGCGTGAATTCGCGAAGAGCCGAAGAAGGGAAGGGAGACCTTTGCCTGGCTACGGCTCAATAATAATAGAACCCCAAAAACCGTACCTAATCGCCGCACCATAAAATGATCGCCATTACAATTTTAATCTAAAACCTGTCAACAACACAATTTCGATACCTCGGTGATGCTAGCACTGGTTTTGCGATTTAAATCAGTTATATTATTTTTAAGATACTTGTTAGCCAAATTAAAATTCTCAGATCGGTGTAGGTCGCGGGTTCAATTTCTTTTCAAGTTAAATGTCCCGCATGGTTATAGTTTTTGCGATGCATTTAAAATATTTATATTGAATCGAACCTATTTTATTTCTACAATTACTATTATTATTTACTATAATTATCTGCATCAAGAAGTGAGTGAGATGAGTCCCTAGTGAAGCCGAGTCGTCGAGTGTTTTCTAACATGTTAGCATTGTTTTCCACTAATGGCCGCGCCTTTTCGTTTAGGAACACGAAAAACACGAAAACACGGCGCTGTCGACCCGGCTTAACACTTACCTTTTCTTTGTTTTATATTGTCTATTGCGAATATTACATCCAGGTTTTTAGGCATTATGATAAGTCAAAGTCAAAAAGCATTTAATTAGTAGAACCGCTGGGATCTATTTAGCCGCAGTAGCCATAGAGAAGAAATGAAGTGAAGCGGGATCGCTTTGAATCGTCTTAAAGCTAGGTGGTTATTCTTCTGTCCTGTATAATTAACAATAGAGATATAAATATTCATGGATTATTTATAGAGAATAATGGATCATTTTTTATTTCTTATTTAAATATTATAGCGTCAAGTATTTATCACAAAAACTTACACTTCTCTCACAAACTACAGTTTAAAATGGATGTCTTAACTAGTGCCTAGGGCGCGTCTATTGTCGGGCCGATGCGACAAGCCAAATCTCAATTTTACCGACCGGTTACGTCATAATAATCTTTGATTTCTCAAGAAATTCTGAACGCCTTTTAACAAAAGACAATGCCAGTTTTTTAAACTTATGGGTGGTGGTAAAAACTTGTGGGTGCATCAGAAGATTATATATTTCTCGCATGCGAGCGGCGAGAAACTCGAAAGTGCATGCGAGTCTCGCCTGCGGTTATTTACATTATGACAGAAACTCGTATTATTCAAGGGATTCTCGAATGCGAGACTGACAGGCGAGAGGCGAGGCTCGAAGCATTTCTTTACACTATGCGAGCATATTTTCTCGCATGCGAGAAACTCTCCTTGTGTAACAGCCGCTTAAGTCGTGTGTATTGGAAGCTAAAGCTACCTACCATCTCGAAATAAAATCTGCAGTGCAAAACATTTGTTCTCCGCTAGAGTCTTTGCATCTTTATGGGCTTTTCCCTTGAAATGTTAGAATCTAAAGTCTTTTGCGATGGTAAATGTTGATCTATTGTTTGTAGGAAACCACCCTTAATTGGCGCCAGATGGACCCAGCCAGCCGAATAGGTTAAATTAATTAAACGAGCATTGATTTGCTGTTTGTTATTTAGTTGTTCAGCCTGTGTATAATGACAACATAAACAATAGCCTATTGCCATGTTACAAATTGTTATTCGGATATTTAAAGTCGTTTTTTCATATTCAGAAAAAATATAACTAATCTATATTTTTATGTAATTCCATTGTCGCCTTGGTGTCCTTACTGTAAAGACAATGTAATTGTTCTATCTAAATAAATAAATGAAACTAGGTATTCCTAAGGGTAGGTAACCCTTTACCTACCCTTTTCCCATAGGTCAAAAAACATTATTCAGTAAGACCAGTGGGATCAGTTTGAATTTGATTGGGATCAATTTATTCTTAGGTATAAGTAAACTAAAAAAAACCGCGGTACTTCCGGGAGTGCCGAGAGAAGTGAAAACTTGAACAAATAGCCTAGTGTATTTTTGAATCGTCAGGAAATCGAAAAATATCGAAAGATAATGATTTCACCCGTTTAGGGTCGATTCACATCTGACCGAAGATCCGTCGCGTATTATCGGTCGCGGAACGCCAGAACTGACAAATGTATAGAAAAACACTCGACCGTTCACACTCGACGGACTAACGTATCATCGGTCGAGTGTGAACGGTCGAGTGTTTTTCTATACATTTGTCAGTTCTGGCGTTCCGCGACCGATAATACGCGACGGATCTTCGGTCAGATGTGAATCGACCCTTAGTTATAAAATGAGCTTTTAACCTGATTGCACACTTGTCCGCGCCGTACGCGCTGCAGTCATTTTTCTATACCAAAAATCCTGATAACGTCAGAAATTGCGGCTCGCTTGTGACGTCAGCAGCATTTTCTCTATTCAATTGTCAGATCAGCGCGTTCGGCTCGGCTGGACTGTGCGACCACCCTTAGAAATGTAAAAACATTGCCATAAAAGTTTACCAAGTACAGATGGCGCTACTGATAGGTGTCAGTGAGCAGTTACGTGCCTATTCGAGACGAATCCAAGAATTTATTCTCATCTCAAGAAGTTTTCACTTTGAAAACCAATGCAAATCTGTGGTAGAGACCACAGATTTGTATTGCACTTTGAAAGGTTGAGATACATTTTTTGTATCATATCGAAACGAAACAACATATACGAGTAATCATGACGGGTTTATAGGGTTTATATATTTGAGCCATTTGGGGTCGAGACCCTGGGTCCGTGGGGTCATCGCGTCTTCAAAAATCTTTCAGGGCGTCTGGTCGAAGCGTCGCGTAATTCGAGAGCTGGCGACTTTTTGGCTCAAAGAATCAGCATTGCCATTCAGCGTGGCAATGTCGCCAGTGTTTTGGGCACGCTTCCGACTGGCAGTGACCTGGATCAGTTGAGCTATCTATAGATCGTTTTTACGACGATCCTTAGATAGCTTGACTGATTCTATTGTATTTTGTAATTTTATGTACATATTGTAGTAGCTTAGTTTCTGTAAATAAATAAATCATGACTGTGACTTGTGTGATTTAATGTGCGACTTGAATTATCTCGGGTTTTTTGGTCAATTCAAGGTTCTTTAAAACTGTCTACGTCAACTCATGTTAGATGGCTAGGGGCCTTCGGCTACCGCCGGCCGTCTTTTAAAATACCAGCTAGTTTCACGATGTTTTTCTTTTTACTTGTTTACAAATCCCAATTAATTTTTCACAGATTCATGATATTCTACCGACGATTATTTGTATGATAAAAATATTGTTTGTAACTTTTTCTTGTAATAAAAATAATAATTTGTATTGTTTGTTTAATGATAAAAATACTGACATTAATTATAACCAGTTCTAATTTCATTGAAATTAGTTTTATTAATTATACCTATATAATGTTATTGCATTATTCTCAATTAAAATGGAAATGTATTATTAGTCAATTATGTGAAAAATTGCATGCGATTCACGCTGAGTATGGCTGCACTAAATTGTATCACCAAAGAACTGTTAGAAAACCTTTAGACTTTAATTTGAAAAAAACAATACCGAGCATTAATGTATTTTCAGATAAATAATTCTAGCAAAAATAACGATGAAGTATTCCACACATAAATCTATTCTGTGCAGTCATCCCATTTCCAGCATCCACTCCTTATTTATCTAACACCCGCGCGAAAAATACTATTCATCATTTTGTCCTTTACCAAAAACATTTTCGGACCGTAAGTAATATTTCGATTTCCTCAACCAAATATAAAACCTTCGAATAAAATGTACGGTGAATATATCATGTCTCACTTGTTGGATATTTTTTTTGGCCTCTTAGCTTATGAAAAGAGTCACGCGCAGTCGAAACTCGATCTTATTTTTAAGGGGTTTACCTAGGTTCGTAGCAAACGAAGAAAATTACTCAGTCCTCAATCGGGTGTTGGGCCATTAATTTTTTATAAAAAAACTATTATAAGTAATAAAGAATCGCGTCGAGAATCGAACTCTTAACACTTGTCTACACTTGTACAGCCACCGAGGTCGTTTACGCAATTTAGAGCCTATTTAACCTGATCGCACACTTGTCCGCGCCGTTCGTGCCGCAGTCTTTTTTAGGGTTTTCTATACAAAAAATGCTGATGACGTCAGAAAATGCGGCTCGCTTCTGACGTCGGCAGCATTTCCTCTATTGAATTGATAGTTCAGCGCGTTCGGCTCGGCTGGACTGTGCGACCACCTTTACTGACAAAAGTCATTCGCTTAAGAGTAATCCACCCTGAATAGATCCGCTAATCAGGCAAAGCCTTCAAAGGCGTTATTAGATCTATAAGCGATGCTCTTAATAAGGTATTCTGAAATGTTCAGCGAATTACATTTTATTTCATCAACCTCTATTAGCGAGTCAAGAACTTGCGTAGGTGGTTATTGTCTAGCTAGAATAAGTAGTTTTATTGATTAAGTTTTTTTTTTTTAAATTTATTTAAGGGTTGTGAAAGATGGATGTGTGGAGTGACGCGAATGGACAGAGTAAGGAATGAGTACATAAGAGGAAGTGTGAAAGTGGCGCCAGTGAATGAAAAGATGAGGAGCAACAGGCTAGCATGGTATGGGCATGTAATGAGAAGGGAAGAATGTCATGTAACTAGAAGTACTTGGTATGAATGTTGATGGATTTACGAGTAGAGGTAGGCCAAAGAAAAGATGGATGGATTGTGTGAAGGATGACATGAGTAAGAAAGGGGTGAGTGTTGAGATGACGGCTGATAGAGGAGAATGGAAGAAGAACACATGTTGTGCCGACCCCACATAATGTGGGAAAAGGGCAGGGAGATGATGATGATGATGATGATTTATTTAAGGGTTGATTTAGTTAGTTCATCATAAGAGCCGTGTTAGCCAGATGGGGTTGTGCCTCGACTTTCAATCCGAATTGTGTGTTCAAATATCGGGCGTGCATCAATGGATTTTTCATTTAGTAAAATGTATATATGCAATGCACAGCACGAGCTCTTAACGGCGAAGGAAAACATCGTGTGGAAACCCGCAGCTTAGTCAGCTCCACACGTATTGAAGTCGTCTTTAATTATTATTTTTGGTCAGGTCTTGGTATAACAAGTGTTGTGTACAGTACAGCTAATCCTATCCATTAGTACATAAATTACGACCTTGGGAGGTCCTAACACATAATTCGTAGACAAGTGGCCTTGCGATCGAATGTATTACTGCACGGGCAACTTTAGTTGCTGTACCTAACTTCTAATAACCTTTCACAGGCTTTTCAGCGTTCCGGTGAAGGCTTCGATCAACTATCTTTTGAAGGCGTAGGTTGTCTCCTGACGCTGTTTAGGTAAATCATGTGTACAGGCCTTACTTTGTTTTTGTGTTTTCCTTAGGTATTTGATCGCACGGATGTAAGTATTATTTTTATAAGTAGATAAAATAATAACCCATAGTTACAAAACATGACATGAATGAATGAAATCTTTATTGTACACCAAGAAATTAATAAAAACAAAACATTTAAAACAATAACAAGTTCTTAGTACAATGGGCGGCCTTATAGCTGAAAGCGATTTTTTCCAGGCAACCTTTAGACATGTATTCTTTTTCGTTTAAACTTTTAGCAGATGTGAACAAAAAGTACCTACCTACGTACGGTAGTAAGGTAACGTTTTTGTTTTAGTAAACCACTGTAAGTAGTATACCAATTCACTGCAGAAAACAGGTAAAATGAGAGGTGAATAAGTATGAATCACATAATAATCTTAAGCATTCTGTCATCAGCAATTGCTTAATTAACAAAAGTTGCCAGTCTCCACCCCCTAACATTATGTACGAACATACAGCACACATGGGAAATGAAGTGCGCATTATTTCTCCAGTAATTGCCAATTACGTCACAATAGCGAAATGCTCCCCTAAATAGGGGGTTGGAGTTAGTTTTTCTTGTTCATTTTCTGTTACTTTTCACCCGACCACGCAAGGTTTTGATTTCAGCTGACACTTTTGGCTTTGAAAGCTCCAGAGGTGGTCCCATATACATTTTATTTCTGAGGGTTTGATAGTTTTTCCGTAAAACTCTAAAAACCTTCCCTCCTAGCCATTGTAAATCGTATCGACAGATAAGTCTAACTTTATGCATTATGTCAAACTGACGATTTACTGATAATTAGTAGAGATAGTAGAGATAATTTTTAAATAATTAGTACAGATTTTAATATGCATATAATTTAATTATTAGTTAATTTGATAATGTAGAGTTTGACATGATTTTTTATTTCGATACTTATTTACTATTCTGCATGTTGAATTGAAATTGTATTGAGACTTAATGACGATATTTTTTTTTCCTGATTATTTAATAATGTAACTTACTAAAAATTTGTATACCGTATTAATACGGTGGAGAATGTGACACTTATCTACAAAAAAAACTTATGTAACCATTCTTTGAACAGATAAATTCATTTCTGTAATTGTTTTATAGTGCTGATCCACACTTGGTATTTCATTATGAAATGAAAAGTCTTATCAAAATTTTTGGATTCCGACGGGATTCGAACCCGCATCGATCAGACGATCCTCCTAAAGCCGGAGTGCCTAATCGCTCGGCCACTAAATCCTACTTGTCGGTGTCCAAATCTTCGATAAGTCTCATATTTCGGTTGAGCGTCGGAATCCAAAATTTTGATAAGACTTTTCATTTCATAAATTCATTTCATTTCATAATGCCAGGAACTCACGTGTAGAGTCGAACATTGAAGTCGTTTTTTCTTTTAGTTTTAAAACATTACTAATGGAAACAACTTATCCAACCGAAGTCACAAGATATCCACGATATCGACTAAAATGTCATCTTTTCATAAAGATATCTGTCTTCTTTCCTCAATTTACTTTTACTGTCATTTCAGTTAATTAAAAACCCCGGACCGGGGGTCAGGTAGCGACAGGTAATTAGAAGGACCAAGTTTTTTACTTAGATATGTCTCAGCTACCCTTGTCTGTTGTCGGCCAATTATGAAGTTAAGTATTGTTTCATTATTTTTAGCTGGTAGATTACATGTTTACTTGGATCGTTTTACAGAATAGCTGGTACATATTACCTACGTGAAAATAAATTTGCGCATTATCACAAGCTCTAAGTCTCCTCGCAGACTGCAGACTTTCTATCGGCCGATAGTTGAGACGGAATATACTTCGGCTCGTAATTAGTATGGAGAACAGCCCGTCTCAACTGTCGGCTGATAGAAAGTCTGTAGTCTGCGAGGGGTCTAAACGAGCAAACCAAAAGTCAGCAATGTGTTTGCAACCGTATGGAGTGCTAGCTTCTACCAACAGTCATGTGCCAATGTGGACATGCCTCTAGATAATGTCTACCGCGGCTTAGGGAAACAGTCGTGAACCAGTTACCTACTTGCTAGTACCAGTACACACATAACACACATCCTACAGTTACACCTATAACGCAGGTGGTCAGTTGCACTGTGCGCCCTGCAACAGGTCACAATTTGGCTTTGCGAGCCACATTCGGGCTCATAACCGAAAATAATTAATTTTGATTTCAAGCCAGGTTTCGCCTATGTCGGATCCGACAAGGAGGACTATACATATAATAATAATAGTACCAGTACCAGCTAGCTTCATTAGTGTGAATGCAAATGAAACAGAACGTACTAGGTTGAAACTTGGCCCAAAAATTACATACAAACTTTGTATGTAAAATGTACTACTAAGCTTAGGAGATTACTATAGGTACCTATATTTTTTAAGTGTTTGACCACACTTAGGTATTTCATTGAGAAATGAAAAGTTTTATCAAAATTTTAAATTCTGACGGGATTCGAACCCGCGACGATCAGGCGATCCTCCTAAAGCTGGAGTACCTTACCACTCCACCACGGAATCCCTGACGGCAAAATCGAAACTTTTGATATTTATAGGTTAAAGCACCTGTAGCTATACCCAGTTTATACTTTGTACAGCGTCAAGAGCCAACAATTGCCAACACTCATCGGTAAAAAATACAGCCCAATACTTATACTGGCCATACCAGTAATTCATTCAACCCTATTCCATTTTCAGTTGGATAATACTTATTAATAGTAAAATAACTGCCACGTCATGAGAGGGTCAGATCTTTGCTGACTCATCATGGTATTCACCTGGAGTGCTCGAGCGATGATGATTTAATTAGCGAAAGTAAATGTAATATTCACCATAACATGGAATACTTACAGCATTTTTGCTACCAACTCTATAGTCAGAAAACTACCAATCGGAAACACGATGAGAAAGTACGAAATACATACTCAAAACTATTCAGGTTTAAAGGTGATCGCACATAGGTCAGTCCGTCCGCGCCTGTTGAGACGGAACATACTTCGGCTCGTAATGAGTATGGAGAAGTAAGCCGAAGTATGTTCCGTCTCAATTATCGGCCGATAGAAAGTCTGCAGTCTGCGAGGGGTCTAAGGTCCGAGCTATGGTGAGCGGGCGCCGGGCGTGGTATCTAACTAAACTGTCTAAACTCACATAGCCTTATCATGAAACGTGACGTAAAGTTATTTCTCTGAATAAACCAAAAATAACCATACATTTTGACAATTTACACTCAGGAATAACTTTATACCAGGTTAATTAGTAAGTGCCACAGGACATAAGATCAATTGTGTATTGGAAAATCCAAAGACATCAGCGAAAAAATATCTATGGGAACATTTAAGTATGATATTACTTACCTATAGGAACATTTAAGTATGATATTACCTTATAGATGGCCCCACATCGCTACAAACTGGTTACCTCTAAACTTAAAAAGAAAAAAAGGACGACCACTAAAAAGATGGTATGATGACATAACACAGATTGCCGGGAAAACATGGCCAAGAATGGCAAGAGATAGAGAGGAGTGGTGCTCTCGGGAGGAGGCTTTCACCGCCACAGGCGGCCCATATTTAAATTAACATATGCACATATTTTTTTATACGATTTTAATTACTTTTACTTAAGTGTGGAAATAAAGCTTATTTTATTTATTTATTACTTACCTGGTTCCCATAGTACAAGCTTTGCTTAGTTTGGGGCTAGATGACATTGTGTGAAATGTCCAGCATTATTTATTTATTTTTGAAGCTTTTAGCTTGGTGGACAGACAGATATTATGGATGGAAATGGCAAAACTATTATTTCCGTTTCCAAAAAATTTCAATACGTAACTAAGTTGGGAAAATACTTGTGTACCTACTCGTATATCACAGTTTACAAACAGTCTGTTGTACAATATAAAACATCGTACATGGTGTCCTCTTATGGTTAATTAATTGAGTAATGGCGGTCGGTTTCTGTTATTACAACATAATTACTACTGTGAACTGAAATTTGTATGGTAATTACGGTGTCTGGTGGTGTCACGAGGTTATCGATTCTGAGGGCCATATTCTGAAAATGTGATCAACCTGTTTATCCTGTCCATATCTTACCATCTCTACGGTAGAAGAGATGAAAATGAAAGACTTCAGATGCTCATCACGGTACACGGACGCAAGATAGAGGAGGCTAGCTTATATAATCAAATTGAAATGTGGTCCAAACGCTCTTAACCAAAAAAAGGGAGGCATACCCAGCATTGCAATGGGTGACACCTGAGATAATGATGATGATTAAAAAAATATGCTTTTCAATTATATCGTTCGCATCTTCTTTGCCCACTGCCTTTGTTTTCATATGTCACCAATTCTTACAGATTGCTTTTGTCGAAAGCACCTAAAATATTATTACTCCGTAAAGATACCACATCATGTTCACCCACAGCTGGGTAAAGGCCTCTTTTTCTTTACCTGAACCTGGCCTAAATCTAAATGACATTTTACTCTTTCCAAAGCAGTGAATTGGTATTGTAAGTTAGTATAGGTACCAATTCACTGATCCAAAGTTCACTCTATACTTCATAAAGCACCGTAGTCGACATTGTATAGTGGATCTATGTACATGAATGCATACCTACATAGACTGGCAAAATAATAACCCATTACTGCCGCGTAAAACTGAATTTTGCTTTTATTTGCATTTTTTAATTTATATTTCTGATCAGTTCACAGCTCAAGATCAATTTCAATTTTAATTCATAATTCACTCCTGTTATTGGCCGAGGATCCAATTACGAATGGCAGCAGTCAGTTCCAGTCTGTCATCTTAGCAGCCAGTTATTGGTTCTTCTTTGCTTGTTTGTCAGTAACTCCATATTTTTTGGTCATTTTATCATTTCGTAAAAGTAAGTTTCTACTAAAAGTAGTCTTTTTTACGAGTTTCTGTCAAAATGTAAACAACTGCAGGCGAGACTCGAATCGCGAGTTTTGCCGAGGGATAATCGCATACGATTAATAATAATAATATTATTATTATTAATCGCATACGATTGTTCGCCGCTCGCGTGCGAGAAACTCTTCTTGTGTAACAGCCGCGTCTATCCGGAACCAAACATTCAACCAATATTTTAAGAGCTAAGAGGGATAGATCTACTCATATTTTTTCTACTCTTTAGTCATTACTGATCTATGATAGGTATTTCGTCCTTTTTTTTCTATACTTACATTACATTATAAATAACCGGTAAATATTTGTCCTTACCCTTTTATTCGCTATGTCAATGGATGCTTTTATTTGTAAGCAGCACAATATCACTATCATGTTTCTGATCTATATAAACACAAGTATCTGGAATCAAACATATTTATAGGGTGCTTCAGTATGATAGAATGATAGAAACATTCACAGGGCATGGCAAAGTTAATCAAATAAACATACAAATTCTTATACAGGAAGCTTCACAAATCGGTCATAACTTACTTTTCTTGGGTTGCTGTTGGTGACGTTGACTGGACGTGGAAAACTACGTGTTTTTTACAGATAGATATCTTCTTATTTATGGTGAAACTCTCTATAAAACTGGGACATCCTGTATTATTAAAGCTGGAGGCTATACATCGGGGCTATACTCGGCAATAAAAATCCAATTTCTATTGATAGCACAAATAAAACAAAAGCTTGGAGTCTAAATATTGAACATGTCTGACAAGAGTTTATCGTTTTATAGATTGTTTGCTTCTATAAATAAATTGCCGTGTTGGCTGTGGAACTCACGACTTTCAACCAGAGGTAGCAAGTTCGAATGCCGGATACTACAAGACCATAATCATCATGTGCAGCCTGTTTCATCCCACTACTGGGCATAATTAATATGCATGTCTCCCAATGTATAATGCTAAGTTGACGACCTCTGTAGAGCAGTGGGTGAAAGCCTACATGGGACGCAGAAGGTAGCGGGTTCGATCCCCGCCGCGGGATAAATGTTTGTATGATCTGCAAATATTTATCTTGGGTCTGGGTGTTTCTATGTATAATATAAATATGTATTTACAAACAAAAAGTATATGTATGTGGTTCCCATAGTACAAGCTTTGCTTAGTTTGGGGCTAGATGATGCTGTGTGAAATGTCCAGCATTATAGTATATTTATTCATTATTATTTAAATATCATTTAGATTTTGATGTCCGTACCTACCCAATACCAATTCACTGTATCTAACCTCCCTTACCTTTCTTGCCGTGTTGTCACATTTTGTCATGCCAAAGAAATAGCTTTCTAGGCTCCGTAGTATTTCTCTACTCCACAGATAAAACAAATGATACGAACGAGCCGTCATTGCGGAGGGCTTCGTTCTATAAGTTTCACGGGACATTTTTTTCTTCTGATGGCTGACAGCCTGGAAAGATAGATCTGAAGAGCGTAGACTAAAAGATGTGGCGGTTTTTACACCCTCAACTATTCATATGGCATAAACAATTCATTGAACTCAAACTAAGTGGAACAATAGACATTTTCAAGGCATACCTCCTCTCGATATTTAAGGGGAAGTTTGGTCTAGTTATAAAGTGAACATTTAATTATTCATCATCATCATTATCATCTCAGCCATCTAGCGTCCACTGCTGAACATAGGCCTCCCCCATCGAATTCCACAGCGATCGGTCTTGTGCAGCCTGCACCCAACGTCTCCCAGCAACCTTTTCCGTTGTATTTTATTATTACCCCTTTTTATTTCATTCTGGTATCATGCGAGTAAAGTCAGAATGTGTACTTACAAGTATAAAGGACAAACTCCGCTTTCGCCTATACCCCCATACCACTTCTAGAACCCCATATGTCGTCAAACGTCTGCAGAGGGGGGAGAATAAAATGTGTATGAGACTTGCCCTCACCATAACTCTCCCTTAACAGCCCCTCACTGATAACGCGTAATAGCGTGAAGATAGAGTTGGGTGGGTTATAAATACCCTGAAATAGGGGCGCTGGTTTTTGAGCTAAATGATTTTACTATCCTTTTATATCAAACAGATGTAGATAGACTAGATGACTAGGCAAAAAACTCGTCTGACAAACGTACATTTACTTACAGAAGCGAATCTTAAAAATAAACCATCTAAGGATCATTGAAAGTGATCTATAGATAGCTCAAATTTTAATGATCTAGGTCACTGAAACGAACGGATGTTATTTCAATTTGGTGCTTGACATGTCACGAGAGACGTCATAAAAAAGTTGGGCAATAAAATGCTACATTTGCCAAATTAATACGAGTTCATGTTTGCAATGTAGTCTACATAAATTGTTTACCATGTTGTTGGTAATTGAAAAAGTATTGTTCCTTTAACTTTGTGTTTTTGTTTTAATAGTCTACTCAGGAGAGCTGCTTAGAGTATGTTAAATATAGATTAATTATTTCGTAATTTCGATTTCTCCGCTCTTTTGTGCTTACATCTTTACTAGATTTGGTATTTTTTTTTATTAACCAAAAAACGTATTTAAATGATTTATACAACGTATAACCTGTCACGTATGGAATACTAACTTCTGCAAGATGTGGGCATATATCAAATATGTATTTGTACATGCCTCTGACTACCCCCTTAGACATCTTCAAAGGATCTGGAATATAAAGATCTGAGAGAATGTCTATCGCGCCTTGGGGATACAGTCGTGACCCTGTGTTTTACAACGTCAGGGCATAGGCTCCTCATCAAAGTCAGAGAACATTTACAACCCGGCTCTCAATTAATAGTAGGTAGACATTGTAAAAAAAAAGTGAATCAGTCGCTTCTTGGTCTAAAATCTCTAAAACGAAAAACCACGCGGCCATATAAACTTGGCAGCACCCGAACTGTAGGTTTAAGAGTTTACCTACTTCTCACTATAAAAGGTTACGGACTAATGACGTGATAGACTAGATACAAGAGGCATCGATTATTTTCTGAAAGCTATTTTAGTAGCAAGTGCATGTGGCGGCCGATTTATAGTATGCATAGTTTATTGAAGGGAGGCACGTGACTTGGGTGTGCTTTGTCGATATGAAGGTTGTCGTTTGCACAGATTCTGAAAGACCATACGATCAGACTACAGACTTTCTATCGGCCGATAGTTGAGACTGAACTTATTCGGCTCGTAAAGAGTATCGAGAAGTATAGCCCGTCTCAACTATCAGCCGATAGAAAGTCTGCAGTCTGCGAGGGGCTTAGGGAGTTTTATTCGTGCTTGCTTAATCGTTCTTGATAGATCGTCGAAGTTAAGCAAAGTTCGAAACGGTTTGTAAGTATGGGTGACCGCTAGTGGCATTTTCATCTGAGTCCTTAGTACGAGTGTCACCACGTTCGACTTCACCGTTACGTACCGAAGACGTAAATGCGGATTTGTACTGGTTCTCATTAGTAATGAGCGAGTTCCAAAAGATGGCGCTGCTATTTTCCCATACAAATCTGCGTTTACGGCGTCGATACCGAACGCTTAAAAAACAAATACTAGGCACCCTGAGCGCTTCCGTTCGGAGGGCACGTTAAGTTGTCGGTCCCGGCTATTTAAGTCGTTAAGCCATGATGGAGGCCTTAAGGCGGCTTAAAAACTCCGTCGCCAGGGTTGGCCACTGACTCATACGAACTTACTTACTTTAGAGCTTTTATTATTATTTATTTTCAGACAACAAGAATTGGTCCATACTATGATAACGAGTTTTTAAGATGGGAATAAAAGTCTTGTTCAAATACATAATTGATCGGTATATGCCCACATTTTTTGTTAGCATTATACTTACGGCCACTCTACACATTCGGCGAACTATTTGCCAAACTATTCGCCGAACTAATATTTGGAATAAATAAATAAATAATGCTGGACATTTCACACAGCATCATCTAGCCCCAAACTAAGCAAAGCTTGTACTATGGGAACCAGATAACTGATATACTACTTATATACTTTTTTTTTGTTTGTAAATACATACATGCGATGACACGCGAATACTTGCGATGAGGCCCTCTACACGTTCGTGAACGTCGGCATTCGTCTATCATTGGAGAATAGCCCATTGCCGTCTCGATGTTTCATCAAAGAATAATAATAATAATAAATAATAATAATGCTGGACTTTTTCACAAAGCATCGTCTAGCCCCAAAGTAAGCAGAGCTTGTGTTATGGGTACTAAGATGACTGATATACTACTTATACTTTTTTGTTTGTAAATACATACATATTATACATAGAAACACCCAGACCCGAGACAAATATTTGTAGATCATACAAACATTGGTCCCGCCGCGGGGATCGAACCCGCAACCTTTTGCGTCGCAGGCGGGCCTTCGCCCACTGCGTTACAGAGGTCGTCAGAGGGCGAAGGCCCGCTTGCGAGAATATTACAATGCATCCGAAAAATCACACACATGTGGTATTTGAACTCACGACTTTGCCGATCCGTGACTCGGCTCTTCCAACTGAGCTAATCTAGGTAAACTAAATACTAGGTAATCGACACGATACACATAATTCGAGATGACATTTAACAAATCTTGGCCGAATGAGGTTATGCCTCGACTTTCAATCCGTGGTCGTGTGTTCGAATCCCGGCCGTGCATCAATGGAATTTTCGTCTCGTAAAATTTATATGCACATTAACACGAACACTTAACGGTGAAGGAAAACATCGTGTGGAAACCCACAGCTTAGTTCCACACGTATTGACGTTGTCCTGGGGCCAGGCTAATTCAGCTGAGAGGATGGTTTAGGTGCTGGGCAAGCCTATTCCATCTCAAACAATGTCCCAGGCACTACAGCGTCCCTTTAAGTGTAGGCATAGGGTGCCTCCTGACGCTGTATAAATCATCTATGAAAGATGTAAATGCGTAAGTTGACAAATCTTTATGATCCATAAGTGTGAGGTTAACTTTAAGATATCATCATCATCAAATTTAAGAGCTCAGCTCTTGTCGGTGCAATGATGCAACTTCCTCCACCTCTCCCTTTCCAATGCGGATTCCTTTACTTCTTTATACGACATGACAGCGATCTTCTCTTTTATCTGACTCATGAAATTGATTCTAGGCCTGCCTCTTCCTCGTCTTCCTTCCACTTTTCCTTCTATGATGTCCCTAATAAAAATTTGACGACCTCCGTGGCGCAGTGGGCGAAGGCCCGCCTGCGACGCATAAGGTTGCGGGTTCGATCCCCGCCGCGGGAGAAATGTTTGTATGATCTACAGATATTTGTTTCGGGTCTGGGTGTTTCTATGTATAATATGTATGTATTTACAAACAAAAAGTATATAAGTAGTATATCAGTCATGTTAGTACCCATAACACAAGCTCTGCTTACTTTGGGGCTAGATGATGCTGTGTGGAAAGTCCAGCATTATTTATTTATTTAATAAAGCTGTCATGTCGTATAAGATGTTCAATCATTTTTCCTCTTCGATTTAGAACGGTGTTCATCAAACCCTTTTCTCCTCAATAAACTTTAAGTCAGTATATTAATTCATTAAAGGTCTAAAACTAGTGTTAAACACCAAACTATTCAGTGAACTAGAACATGCTCTACGAGTGTGTAACATTACTCACATTAATAACCCGCAAATCACAAAGAGATAGGCCTCATAGATAGCGCAAAGGCCCGTTTTTACCATGAGGCTTAACCGATGTAATCCAGGCGTCGCGCAAGGGAATTAAACCTCATTGACGATAATATATCATGGAATGAGGGTTAGAAACAAAAAGGTCAGTGTTTTTTTTGGCAATTTAAATTCAAATGATACGGAAGGAAATGATTGCGTTGAATGTAATTTGGAGTCAAGGGGAGTATGGATTGCATTGGGTTTTTATTTTGAAATTGAGTATTGAAAAATCTCAAACATAAAAAGTGAAATATACAGGGTGTCCCAGGAACGACTGTTGAGCGGAAGTCCAGTGATGCAGCACCCCAAGGGCTACCCGAATCACCCCCATGTATGTTCAGCGATTTTTTGTAGTTCAGAAGTTATTCACGTTTTTGTGACATTTTATTTATTAAGCAGTTGCAAGACCATTTTGTTTATTTTGAGGTGAATAATTAAGATAAGCTCATAATTTTTTCTCTGGTAATTAGCTTAAAGTTAGGTCTCTTCAATCCAATGACTATTTACTTCAAAACCCACTCGACTGCGCCATAAAATAAAATGATCTAGCGTAAAATGAAAAACTGAAAACAATACCAATACTTTCAAGGGCATTTTCTGAGGAAAAGTCATAGAACTTTTGTTAATCCGAATGTATTTTAAAAACATCGCCATTTCAACAGCTATTTACCCTGTGAATTTCGTCAAGATATCTTTATGGCATCCTACTTAAATTTGAACACAAAGTGTACCAAGTCTTGAAACCAACTTTTTTTGGATAGTTAAAATGTCGCATTTCTTTAAAGAAAATAGCGGTATTGAACCAGATTAAGCTTCCCTTGCTTAAAACATAATGCGGTGAACCCGATTTGCATGGTTTTTGAGAGAAAAGACAACGCCATGACCTATCTTTGTGCTCTCAGTACGATACTCGTAGATCGTCGTTTAACGAGTCAAAAGCTCAGTTAGCCGCTAAAAAGCTTGGCATCTTTGTTAAGGTGAGGCGTTATTTCACTCCTGTACATCTGCTCACTCTTGAAAACCCAGGTTTGAGCCTTTTTGAGGTACTGTTCTCGCTTAAGGGAGGGCTCCGCCAAGTATCAATTCCAGGCTCTGAAGTCGATTGCGAGGTAAACTTAAAACACTTATCACAAACACTAGGAACACTAACCATGTCTTACTGGCACCTTTTGGGGTTCTTAACCTAGTGGCCGGATGAAAAAAAGGCATGAACTAATTAAAGTACTGAGCACACTTTCCAAAATGAATCTGGTAAAAAACCTCAAACAAGGCACTCTACGGTAAAGCTCTAAGCTGTTTAGCCGTGACTGCCAGCTTCTGGGTGCGCCTCTTAATTGAACCTAGGGCCTAGAAATAGTACCTGCTTGGCAGAGCCCTCTTTTAGGTAAAAACAGTACCTCAAAAAGGCTCAAACCTGGCTTTTCAAGAGTGAGCAGCTGTACAGGAGTGAAATAACGCCTCACCTTAACAAAGATGCCAAGCTTTTTAGCGGCTAACTGAGCTTTTGACTCGTTAAACGACGATCTACGAGTATTGTACTGAGAGCGCAAAGATAGGTCTTGGCGTTGTCTTTTCACTCAAAAACCATGCAAATCGGGTTCACCGCATTATGTTTTAAGCAAGGGAAGCTTAATCTGGTTCAATACCGCTATTTTCTTTAAGAAATGCGACATTTTAACTATCCAAAAAAAGTTGGTTTCAAGACTTGGTACACTTTGTGTTCAAATTTAAGTAGGATGCCATAAAGATATCTTGATGAAATTCACAGGGTAAATAGCTGTTGAAATGGCGATGTTTTTAAAATACATTCGGATTAACAAAAGTTCTATGACTTTTCCTCAGAAAATGCCCTTGAAAGTATTGGTATTGTTTTCAGTTTTTCATTTTACGCTAGATCATTTTATTTTATGGCGCAGTCGAGTGGGTTTTGAAGTAAATAGTCATTGGATTGAAGAGACCTAACTTTAAGCTAATTACCAGAGAAAAAATTATGAGCTTATCTTAATTATTCACCTCAAAATAAACAAAATGGTCTTGCAACTGCTTAATAAATAAAATGTCACAAAAACGTGAATAACTTCTGAACTACAAAAAATCGCTGAACATACATGGGGGTGATTCGGGTAGCCCTTGGGGTGCTGCATCACTGGACTTCCGCTCAACAGTCGTTCCTGGGACACCCTGTATATCTAAGTACTACCTATAGTTTTTAGCCTTATTCATTCTATGATTTAAATAAGAGTTTGTGTCTACATGATAGAATATCTATTTAAGGGTGATCGCACAGTCCAGCCGAGCCGAACGCGGCGAACTGTCAATTCAATAGAGAAAATGCTGCTGACGTCAGAAGCGAGTCGCATTTTCAGACGTCATCAGCACTTTTTGTATAGAAAAATGACTGCGGCGAGTACGGTGCGGATGAGTGTGGTGGCTCTAACTGGCAGCGGGTTTTATCACGATATATTTCATGATTAGAGCACGTGTTACGCGCACATAAAATATAACTAATATACAAAACGTCAAAATAATATTTCTATAGTGTTCTAGTGCGGGTAAGAGTTCATGACCAGAGCTTGCTCTAAGAGTCATAATGTCCCAATTCCGTCGCAACAAAAAGCTAATGAGCGCTTCATCAAGCCAGCAATCAGCTGAAGAGGCTTCGCTGTAACGATCACTCAGCGCGTTATTTTTAATCTTTGTCGCAACGGCCGTAATGTGTTCGGTCGTTACGAGGAAAAACGGCGTAGCTGACACACGCATCTAATAAAAATACATAATTGTAAGTAAATATATTATGATATAATTGATTGTTGTGGATATTATCATATTTTAATAATAGTCGGAAATGACGTTTCGGCCTAGTCCTACTCTTCATTTTCAATCCAAACGTTGAGAGTTCGAATCCCGGCCTTGCATCCATGTTTTTTAAACATTTTTTTTTTTTTTATGATGAATGGGTCGACTCTTGACCTCAAAACTTACATAGGCAAGAATGAGGTCTACGATGGAGCGAGCCTACCCAGAAGGTGCCTATTAACTCTCTTCTTAAAAACATCAGGGTCGTAGCTCATAGCCCGCAGCTCAGGTTTTAGTAAGCTTTTCACGCACTGACCAGTATTTTCTGTGGATTGGGTCGATTAATTTAAGAAGATACTTTAGGTACTGGTCTTGATCGAAGGGGCACGGCAAGTCTACTTGTATTGGATAAAGCGTCCCAATTGAGAGTAGGCAAAGGTTGATCAGACAGTATTAGGAAATATGTCATTTTTAGATTCTTTGGATCGGATTGTCGAGAAAGTTTCAATGTTCTGGATTATAAAAGTTTGTTGTGCCCTTATTCCGTAGTTATGGCGAAAGTTTTGGATAGTAGTAGATAGTAATTACAATTCATAGAGTAGTAGGTATATGAGCTATGCCTTTTGAAGCTGTAAAGAAAAATCAATCTCATGGCTTGGGCACAAATAGTTGTATTGAAATCGCCATCTCCTGATATATGGTTCTGCTACAGTTTTACTGATAGCTTAGATTATTTTCTTTCTTCTGAGACCGATGGATTTCAGCTGTCAAAATATCTTTCACACTGAGCAATTCGAAATAAACCAATCCAATCGCGGATGGATGACGTGATATACGTTCGACATAATAGGTTGTTTCCTTCTATGTCATGCGGAAAGGATACAATAACATTCTTATTTTATTACATGACCTCGAATAACCTTCTTGGAAGATGGTTTTTAAGGTTACAATTTAATGAAACCACAAAATCTGATATAATTTAAATATTTATTCTGTAATGTCACTTGAAACAACGTAGGAGCAAGCGTCGGCGCCCCCAGGACTCACGAAGGCGCCGCCGCGGCCTCATATACTATTAACGCGTAAAAAAACATTTCAACATCTCATTACAATAATAAGAAAGGCATAAAACGAACACGTATGAACATTGAACACCCGTTGGCGATCACACCCACTTCTCCCGGCTCTATGACCTGCTTATTATTACTCTGAGTATATATTATCTATGGCCTAAAAGACCCATCGCATATAGCGGTATTGAGCGATGGAAAGCAAGATTGAACTTTATACGCATTATCATACAATTTAAATTTCCTTGGCACTAATTCTCAGTTCAAAGCTTGCTCCCCGTCGCATTGCAACGAGTTAAACCCTTGCCTTACCTATCTATACATTATATATCTTTATATTATTTACATATCTCTCTCACTAAACGTATTTACACTAACCTAGTATGTATAACATACAGAAAGCGAAATATAATACAAGAGGAGTAACATTGTCTTACACTAATCACTTTGTCCTTTTCACTTACTTGTAAAAGTAATAGTAACAGTTCTGTTAGAACTTTTTATTGCGTCTCCTCCGATGAGTTCCGAAAAGGATCCTGGCGAATGCCTGGCGGAAATCCGGACTGAATATTGTGTAGATCACTGGGTTGAGCGTTGAGTTGAAGTACCCTAGCCAAAGGAAGAAGCTGGCTAGATAGTCACTGATCACACAACTCTGGCAAATCGGCATCACCAACGCCATTATAAAGAACGGCAGCCAGCAGAACACAAACGCTCCCGTGATAATCGCAAGCGTCTTAGCTGCCTTCCTCTCTCTCTTCGCCTCCAAGCTCTCTTTCTTTTCTCTATGAGTGGGAGCGTGAACGATAGCTTTCTCCGCCTTCGAGCCGTTCGTAACCGTCGAGGAAGACTTCTCTGGGGACACTGAAGGCGCTTTCTCGTTGATTGTAAAGGCGGTAGTTCGTGGCTCCTCATCCAATGTGTCCACTGTGGACGTGCTCTGTCCCTCTGTGAGGAGTAAGGCAGCCGCTAGAGCTTCGGTACGCGTTCTTTGATTGCATTTCTTTAGGTTTAAGAACCGTTTCTTGACGAATCGTCTGTCTCTTGCTGATTGGATGGAAGGGCGGCCGGAGGGGGTAGCACCGTCGGCTGAGGTGGGGCGAGGAGGGGGAGGATCTCGCCTCCTACGAATACGTCGTCGAGCAGTCTGGAATATCTTCCAGTAGAGGATAAGTATGACGGTTAGAGGTACGTAGAAGGTGGACATTGTAGCGAAGATCTGGTAGGCTAGATCTTGGCTGACGAGGCACTTCTGTTGCTGGATTATTCTAGCGTGATACTCCGGATCCTTCCAGCCGAGGAGCGGTGCGAGGGAGACAACAAGAGCAGATACCCACACGAGGATGATCATCGTGAAGATTCGTCTCTCGTTTCGGATGTGGATGTAGTCTACGTCCGTCACAGCCCAATACCTGATAGACGAAAATTAGTTATTAAGGTTTGAAAATCCTGTTGTGGATTTTTTTTATTTCAAACAATTTTTTTTGACTTCGACTTTGTCAAGCAAAATAAGTATTATCGATATATTGACAGGAGAAATGATGATGATGATGAAGAATAAACGATATTTACCTATCAGTAGCAATAGCCACGAGATGTAGTATAGAAGCAGAACTGCAGAGTACGTCGCTGGACGTCCACATGTCGCACAGCTCCGGGCCCAGGATCCAGCCTTGACTTACCTGTGGAAAACATTTTTTTATATTTCTGTTCAGTCATTCACGTAATTTTCTGATCCCAAATAATATTTTACCGTTTTACACCTAGCTTTTGCTTAGTCATCTTATTATGAGAGATCCATTTAAAAAAATTGTAATGCCTTGAATTGACATGACTAAAATCCGATGGTGACGCTTACTCCAATTGGTAACTCCTTTTAAAAGGTAGAATATGAACAGCGTGTTTCGTACATGGAGGCACGTGACGTGACCGAAGTCGCGGGCAAAATCTTGTTAGATATTCTATTATGTTAGTTTATAAACTCGATTAGATCTATAAAAGGGATAAAGTAATCCTTGGGAAAAGAACCAGTTACTAAGAACTCGAGCCTAAGAGACTTTCTGTACAATTTAGCAGTTCACCCTCATCACAGAGACCTCTGCAACAGATTACTTGAACAAGCAAAGCAGTTTGTACAAGTTTCCTATAGTTCAGAAAGTCATTTGCTTCGTCTTGACCTGCGTTTCGAATAATATTGCTATAGAAGCGCAACTGTTTAGTGGATTTGACTAGTGAAAGGCCGATCAGAGATCAAAGGCCGATTTAGTGCCCTATTCAACTCTGATAGTGGAATAGGGCACTAAATCGGCCTTTGAAGTTCAAAAAAGAGAGTACATAAATCTAGAAACTTATCTAGATTTCGATTACTAAATAAATTGGACGCATGCCCTCAAAAATCCTCATCCTTAATGAACTTTTAGAATAATCCCACTATATATTTGGATGTTTGTATGTTTGTGTTTCAATCACGCCTAAACCAGTGAACCGATTTGGATGAAACTTGGAATATGCGTAGATAGTGACCTGGAATAGCATATTGGCTATTCAAAATTTTAGTACTTCGCGGGCAAAGCCGCGCGCAGTAGCTAGCTTATAATAATTGCCAAAGGATTTATGCAGGAACTTTTTATGGGGCAACGGAATCTGATTGTGTTTTACGGCGTACGTTCAAGTCGAAGATGCAAGTGTCTAACTTTGAGATTCACTTCTACCGCGTAATTCAACTGCAGTACCACAGATTATACAGCAAGAGGTGAGCTTCAAAACTTATATTAAACCTTTGGGCTTCTTGTTTTTTGTTCAGCGGTAACCTGATAGGTTCTCGGATGTCCTTATAGAGCTAAAGATAGTGAACTGAAGTTTTTCATTAAAACTTTCGAATGGTCTTGACAGTATTCGTTAGTTTATTAATGCACATAAAAGAGCAGCTTACGACTGTGTCGTCATGTACCCTTAAAGCATGACACCTTAATTTTCCTAAATATATTGTATGTATTACTATGCCTCTAATTACCCCCCTTGGACATCTCCATAGGATATAAAGAAATGAAAAGTCTTATCAAAATTTTGGATTCCGACGGGAGTGCCTTACCGCTCGGCCACAGAATCCTACTTGCCGGTATCCAAATTTTTGATAAGCTCATATTTTTCGGTTAAGCACCGATTATCCGAAGTAGGATTCTGTGGCCGAGCGTTAAGGCCCTCGGCTTTTGGAGGATCGTCTGATCGATGCGGGTTCAAATCCCGTCGGAATCCAATATTTTGATAAGACTTTTCATTTCTTAATGAAATACCAAGTGTGGATTAGCACTTTAAAATTACAAAAATCCATACAATAAAAGATCTGAGAGACTGTCTACCGCACCTTGATATATTCGAAATATTCGAAACAAAGTTATTTCGGAAGATATCCTTGAAGAACAGAAGCTGAACATGTATTGTCTCATATTTAGGAAGTGACTATGGCCAATGAATCTAGGCATTCCTGAAGTTAGCCGTTTTTCAGTACACAATTTTGTATGAAATAGCATCAACTGCTGTGCTACTGCTACAGAATAACTCTGTGGCGCAGTGGGTGAAAGCCCGCTTGCGACGCAGAAGGTTGCGGGTTCGATCCCCGCAGCGGGATAAATGTTTGTATGATCTGCAAATATTTATCTCGGGTCTGGGTGTTTCTTTATATAATATGTATGTATTTACAAAAAAAAAGTATATAAGTAGTATATCAGTTATCTGGTTCCCATAGTACAAGCTTTGCTTAGTTTGGGGCTAGATGATGCTGTGTGAAATGTCCAGCATTATTTATTTATTATTTATTTAACTATAGCGATGCCTAGATCAGTTGAGCGTACTTTGTTTTAGAATAGCGTTATGAATTAACGATGTTATACCGACGCTATATCATAACAAACGCAAGATCTTATCTGCCCATCCGTACCTCCATTTATAAAGGCATGTGTACACTAGAAACAAACACGTCAAACACCAAGTAATATATCAAAGGGACTCAACCGCTGTAGATGTGTATCAGCCTTAGGCGATAGTTCATCGTGTGTTCTTGTTTGTTCGAAAACCGCTGGGTCGAATCATGAAATTCATGGTTTGTAAGCATTGTTTGTCTTGGTGCAACAATTGTATTCAGAGATGGTTCAATGAGTCAGTTTAGTGATATTGTGTGGGATGCAGGCAAAAGGACAATGTTGTAGAAATGACTTAGGTGACGTAGGCTAAAGTCAAAGTCAAAGTCAAAGTATCTTTTATTGCTTGAAATACATGTACAGAAGGTGTTGGTGGATGATTATGTGTAGCAATGTATTCTACCTATATTTTAGGCATGCAATACCTTAATTACATAAACTGAATTTATTCACAAAATCATAACTTACACAAAAAAAGTCAGTGCTAGTAAAGTAAAATGTAGCTACTAACTCAATCCCACTATACATAGAGGTATACGACCGACCCACCCAGATGAGAAGCAGTTCTCGTAGCTTATGGACCTAACAACAGAAGAATCAAATATGCAAGATACGCATTTTGTATTCGTCTGTGTTCTCTGTCCTATTATGTTGAAGAAAGAGATGGCTCTATCTCTGACGACCTTTGTGTGTGGGCCCGTCTGCGAGCCTGCGGCGCAGAAGATTGCGGGTTCGATCCCCGCGGCGGGACTAATGTTTGTAATCTATAAATATGTCTCGGGTCTGGGTGTTTTCTATGTATTTACGAACAAAAAGCATAAGTCATGTAGTACCCATAACATAAGCTCTGATTACTCTGGGGGCTAGATGATGCTGTGTGAAAAAGTCCAGCCAGTTAGCCATGTTACAAATCGCAATAGAATAGAAATCGAATCGACAGATAACGCTCAGACTTTACCTGCGTCCCACGGCATTTAATTGCCAAAACTGCATACGTTTTATTTATTTTATGATGACAATAGCTGTTTGAGCTAGAGAGTATTCCCGAGGCTTTTAATCTACGTATTGTTTAAGTCAAAGCCTACATTTCAAGGACGTTGCTTTTAAAACTATGCTGGGTTTATAATTTTTTGTAATTTCTAAAGTGTTCATCCACACTTAGGAAAATGAAAAGTCTTAGCCAAACGATTGAAGGCACTCCGGCTTTAGGAGGATCGTCTGATCGTCGTGGGTTCGAATCCCGTCGGAATCTAAAATTTTAGTGAGACTTTTCATTATAGGTACTTACTTCATACACAGCGCCAAGCGGCATCACAAGACAGGCCACCATGAGGTCAGCGACCGCCAGCGATGCTACCAGGTAGTTAGCCACGTTCTGCAGATTCCTCTCTATTATTATAGCTGCTATCACGAACACATTACCTGTAGACAATAATGTTATTGTTATTGATAGCGTTGGCTAGGCGAACTAAAGATTAGTTAACGCTATTTACACGATTTCATTAATCTTCTCGTTTGCTTTCTCAAACTCAACGGAGCAACAGCTAATATTCTGTGGCAAGAATGGTATGTCAGAATGGTATTGTGTAAATGGCGTTTAGGATATGAAAAGATTGTCGCCGTGGGACAACTGTTCACGATAAATTTTCAAAGAAACTAGGTAATATTAGTGTTAATTATTATTGCTACATTTTGTTTATTTTGGTTTATCTATACTAATATTATAAAGAGGAAATATTTGTTTGTTTGTATGTTTGTTTGTTCGAATTGAATAGGCTCCGAAACTACTGGAACGATTTGAAAAATTCTTTCACCATTAGAATCCTACATTATCCCTGATGAACATATTATATCCCGGGAAAGTGATGTTTTCCCGAGGGACCGCGGGTAACACCGCGACGGACAGCTAGTTTAATAATAAACATTTGTGTGGAATCCATGAGATCCATCGTTTACTTGTGTAATCGATGGTATAGACCAATACAAACATTGGATACACCTTGAAAAATGACTGTGGAAAGATGGTTCACAGGTCTTTCTACTAAAAGTCACTGGTAAAGTTACACAGCAGGACGAATAAAGGTACAAAATACCTAGTTATGAGCTGTTCTCGAAATGGTCTAGAGACTTTGTTCAAACAACAGAGGTCAGTGTCCTGTCTACGTCTCTTATATAGCTATCCTCACTGGGTTTGCACACATGAAACCACAGTTCATTAACTATTTGTATCATTAAAAAACATTTTAAAGGATTTTTAACTTTACCCTACTTCAAATAAAATGAGAACTGTAAGTTCTTAGACAATGGGCTTACGTAATGTTACGAGGAATATTTGTCTGTATGAGCTAGGGACCAATTTAATTTGTTGTAGTCTTTTGTAGTTCCGGAAGTAATAGTTCAATTGGACTACTTCTTTTGCGTTTAGTTCTTCCTTCACTAGTTCAATTTCAATACAATCATATCTCTAGTTCCGTAGTTCAGCGCGGCGAATGTGCGAGACGAACGTTGCGAGAACGATAGAGGTATACAGGCGATACATTGGACTAGATTGGACAACTGAACTAAACTATCTATCTAGTTCAAAAGATATGTAACGAATAAAAACCGATTGGAGCGATGAGAATGACAAAGGCAATTGAACTACGGAACTAAAAGATTATCTATCTTTTAGTTTCGTAGTTCAATTGCCGTCATTTTTACATCGCAGTGAACATAAGATATTTATCAATCTTTTCAATTAGGTGACACATTTTGCGCATGGCTAATTTGTAGTCCACCTGAAAGCCTCGCCTAGGGCTTTTTCGTGTGCGATGACGACCTCTGTGGCACAGTGGGTGAAAGCCCGCTTGGGACGCAGAAGGTTGCGGGTTCGATCCCCGCCGCGGGATAAATGTTTGAATGATCTGCAAATATTTATCTCGGGTCTGGGTGTTTCTATGTATAATATGTATGTATTTACAAACAAAAAGTATATAAGTAGTATATCAGTTATCTGGTTCCCATAGTACAAGCTTTGCTTAGTTTGGGGCTAGATGATGCTGTGTGAAATGTCCAGCATTATTTATTTATTTATTTTTCGTGTGCGTAAAATAATATACAATGAACAGTCAGCTTCGTCGAGTTTTAACCGTATCTGGGTTACAAGTTGGTGAAGTTGATTGTACATGAATTTAACTTACTACATCTTTAATTACCTAAACAGCTTTATTAATGACATCTACTATATAAAAATAAGTCGGGTTTTCCTTCCTGACGCTATAACTCCAGAACGCACGAACCGATTTCCACGGTTTTGCATTCGTTGGAAAGGTCTCGGGCTCCGTGAGGTTTATAGCAAAGAAAATTCAGGAAAAATCTGGTGGCATCTGGTGGCGAAACGGAGTTTGCTGGATTTGCTAGTTGTTTATAATTTAAATTAAAAAAGAAAGTCGCTGGATTTGGGTAAAGTGTAAGTGGACTTTTCCCAAAAAATAATAAATTTCACGCACGAACATAACATAATTTCGGGCGAGTTTTAAGTGGATGGTAATAAATCATTTATCAAAGTAATGGAAAGCAAAATTCGCAGCGGTTTGCAAACTTCAGACTTTTTATTTGGGTAAAAAGGTATTGTTTCTTTTGTTAGCGACTTTCAATGGAAAACTAATTTGCACAAAGTTTGAACAATCTTTCGAGTCAGCTGTTCATAAAGTCATTGAAATGTAATAGTACAGTGCATTTGATTTGGACAATATAATCTAAAATTAAGATTCTCGGAACCATCTTCAACAGGCAAAACCAGATATTATTCTGACACCTTTTCTCATGAAATTGTAATTTTACCAAAATCAAGTCAGTGAACATATAACTTTACTAACCCTGAGAAAATCAACAAACAATTTAGCCAATTTCAGTTCAGGTGAAAGGAAATCTTCCCTCTTTGTGCTCTACGTGTATAGGCCTGTGGTAGCCACGAATCGGCTAGGTCATTGGTCGAAAAGCATCCAAGCAAGCGAATCGTATTGTCGAATTCATATGTGTGGCAATGTAAAGCAATGTGTCGATCACAAGAGTTGCTACAATAGCTCCACTGCAGATCCCAGCACTCATAATGAGAGACTTCTCGATTGCACCCTGATTTTGGTGCCTCAATACATAGGAGACTGAGGTAGCATTATCATTTTATTTTGTCGACCATTCAGATGAGTGGGTTTCTCACAATTTTCACAAACAAATTCAGCAAAATGGAAATAAAATAAAAACGCATAGATAACAAATAAATGAATTAATTAATTACCTGCGGTCGGTGACTGGAACACTGTTTTTTATCTTTAGTTTAATTAAATTGCGTACTTATGTATTTTTATGTTTATTGTTTCGTGTAAATATTTTTTTGTTTTTATGAATAAATCTCTTTATTTGGTAATGAATTAATAAAAAGTCACGAATCAAAATACAAAATAACATGAAACAATTTCTGCTACAACAGCGACAACAGCCCTTGGTTCCAGTCAAGTTTCTCTCAATTAAACTATCAGTACCTATCAAAATAGTCACAATTCTATTTTTTCCTGGAAATGTTCAACTTTCCACCGCAGATTTCAATTAACAAAATACGAATACACTGTCGATTTACCAATTATAAGAATATCAATGAGTACAAATGGAAAGCTGACACCAACTAATTGAATTTTGCAACGAACCAATTTGCATTGAGGATCCTTCACGCGATGGATATTTCAACGATTAGAACCAAACATTTCAACTTAGGCCCGGCGCCCATTATCGGCATCGGCAAGGAAAAGGATCCTTCGGCATCCTACATGCAAGCGCACACTATCGGCAATTATGCTTTGGCATGCTGCAACGTTCTTAGGGATGACGAGGCGTCCTTAAGGATGCCGCGATACCTTACCTGAATAGTTACTTCGATTGTGTTGTGTGAGTCAAATGATGCAAATGGCGGATGCCTCCCCTCGCTCCGCAGGGCAAGCTATCCCCCGAGTGTTGCCTCGGCGCCGGCGGCGTACCGAAGGATGCCGAAGCCTCCCGAAGCATTCTCAAGGCTGCCGATACAGCAGCCTCAAGCATATCGAGGCGGTATTTTTGTTATTACGACCACATATCACGGAAATTTCTACTTTATTGCCATTATGTTATAGTATAGTGCTATTTGCCACCTAAAATCCTCAGTCGTACCGATGGCGATAATGGGCGCCGGGCCCTAACATACGGCCAGTGGGCAAAGCATTTGTTTACCAAAGAGAATTTGTGAAAACAAGCTGAAAACAAGCCGAAATCAATCGGGTAACACACACTTTCACAAAATTATGGTGGATTGCATATGGTGTTCTCCTCACAGATATTGTTTTATTGAGCACCTTAGATAATATGTTTACATTGGAAGTTAAACATGAACTCTTTAGCCTAAGGAAGTTATAAGTTTCACAATGTAATACAACTGATACCTAAACTAAGATATGAAAAATCCCGTGTGACAGGTATCAGAGCTATGAATCAGATATGAATCATTATTCTAGAGAGCATCTCCTTTGCACCAATGTGGGTTTAGAACTTGTTGGAGCCTCAAGCTGACTTCACTCACTGTTGTGTCTCTTTCTTTTTATTATTTTTTTATTTCAGGAATCAGACTTTTCTGATAATTATGATCTATACGCCACTTCACACAGCTACATCCAATTGCGGCCTAATGTAGCTAGATTGCCTGTCCATCTTAACCAACGTATTCTCGGGTGGTCGCACAGTCCAGCCGAGCCGAACGCGCTGAACTGTCAATTCAATAGAGAAAATGCTGCTGACGTCAGAAGCGAGCCGCATTTTCTGACGTCATCAGCATTTTTTGGGTAAAAAAATGACTGCGGCGCTTACGGCGCGGACAAGTGTGCGATCAGGTTAAAATGTACCTACCACTCTGTTTTAAAAAGTATTTGTTCGATAAAAACTTATCGCTATATGCTTTGCCTTACCGCACCCCACATGTCGGCAACAACTTGACCTACTCACAACGGATTTCGCACTTGGCTACGGCTTACGTAAACCGGGCCGTTCGATCTATAGTTTGATTACTCAAGAGACTCGCGTTTTGAGCCCTTTTCGATGGGCTATTGTCTAGTAGTAGCCATTGATTGCCTTGATCGCAAGGAAATTATTTGATTTCGCTAAGTTACCCAAGATTTTAGGCTTTTATTGCCATTTGTCTTTACCAAACTACAGCCCTTCTATAATAGCCATGTTACAAGTAGAAATAGAATAGATCGAATCGACAGATAACGAAGACTGCACCATTTTATGACAATTATCGCGGCGCGTTAATACACAGTCACACACATCAGGGTACAGTCATTATGTTCAATAATTAATGACGTGCGGACTGGGCCTTATTAGCACAGGAGAGGGATAAATGGAGTGAGTGGGGGATGTCCTTTGCCCAGCAGTGGGACATAAAGGGCTAATATAATAATAATAAAAGTTTATAAACTTTGTCCGAAGAGCAATCTTTAAAATAATATTAAATACTGTAAATGAAGGATATTTATTTACAGAAACTAAGCTATTACAATATGTACATAAAATAACAAAATACAATAGAATCAGTCAAACTATCTAAGGGTCGTCGTAAAAACGATCTATAGTTAGCTGAACTGATCCAGGTCACTGCCAGTCGGAAGCGTGCCCAAAATACTGGCGGCATACTGTAATAATATGATACACCAAAACACTTACTAAGTAAAAGATTTTTTTTGCTAACTTCAAAGGCAACCCTAACAAAATTACTTCAAAGCGACTTAAGATATCGTCAAGAAAATATTATATCTCAATCCGGCCGGGTCAAAAATCTACATAAAGCCGAAGGTTTGAAGCACATACCAAATTTTATGTACAAGAAGGTTCAGTTTATGTAATGGTCAAGTTTTTACAGCCTTATTGAATTATGTAAATAGCTCAAACACAAGGCGTAACACGACTACTATCAGAACCAAGCATAAACGTTTAACAAGTTCAATAAAACTGTAATTGAAAATGTAAACAAGTATAACAATAAAAAAATAAAAAACCCGACTGAAAGAGATTTTGCAATGCGTAGGTAGGGTACCTGAACTATGAATAAAACCATTTGCATGCATTCATTGCATTAAGTAAGTAAGTAAGTTCGTATGAGTCAGTGGCCAACTCTGGTGACGGAGTTTTTAGGCCGGCCTCTGTCATAGCTTAACGACTTAAATAGCTGGGCTGAAAATGCCACTGGCGGTCACCCATCCACTTACAGACCGTTTTGAACGTTGCTTAACTTCGACGATCTATTAAGAACGACTAAGCAAGCACGACTACGAGCGATTCATTGCATTGCCAATTTGTTATTCAAAACTTGACTTGTAAAATATATATTTATATATTGTTAGATATTTCTACCCGCGATGAGAACCAAGACGGTCTGGCAGCTATAAAAGCGACGCCACAAGCGGCGCTCGATCTCTCTCCTTTGCTGGATTTCGTACTGAGCAGACGTATCTTTGTCTTTGTGTATTTCCTGTCATGTGTTTCTTTTGTGTACAATAAAGTGTTTTTCTATTCTATTCTATTCTATCTTTGTTCACTATTGGTCTGGATTGTTTCTGTGTTCATTTTGTACGTATGTTAAATCGATAAATAAATCGGTCATTTCTGAATTTCCTTGTTTTCACGCTTGATTCCCAATAATATTATATATATTTTTACGCGAGAAAAACATAACTCTTCTAAAAATAACTAAGTATTTTTTTTCAAACTAGGAAGTAGTGGTGTTTCAACAATAATGATTTGAATTTAAACTTACTAACGCATTATGCAAACTTCTTGCTCACCCAAATAATGCGTTTCATTCAGTCACTAGCTGCGCTCCCGCGGTGTAACCCGCGGTCCCTCGGGAATTTTTCGGGATAAAAAGTAGCCTATGTCCAACCCTGGGATACAACCTTTATCCATTCCAATTTTCAGCCTAATCTGTTCAGTGGTTTGGGCGTGAAAAGGTAACAAACAGACAGACAGACAGACAGACAGATAGACAGACAGACAGACAGAGTTACTTTCACATTTATAATATTAGTATGGATTGTTGCGGCTGTTTTAAGGAGAGTTTCTCGCATGCGAGCGGAGAAAAATCCCTCGGCAAAACTCGCCTTTCGAGTCTCGCCTGCGGTTGTTTATATTGTGACAGAAACTCATATTATTCAAGCGATTCTCAAATGCGAGTATGACAGGCGAGAGGCAAGGCTCGAAGCATTTGTTTACAACAGGAGCATATTATAGAAGAAATTGCCGCTCGCATGCGAGAAACTCTCTTTAAAACAGTAGTTTGGAGAGATAATAAAATATACTGCAGCATCGATTTATTTTTCATGATTTGTCTGTTCCTGCTTTTACAACTTGTATAAAAAGACTGTCTTGTGTCAATGCGAAAGAACAGAATTTTATGATCTACATTTGCATTTCAAATATATTGGCATTACATTTGCATTGGAGCGACATAATAACATACTGGGGGTAAAAACCTACTTGCAAAAACTATAAAAAGAAAAACTTTTATTTCATTTTCCCAAAGATGACATCTAGTTCTAGTAGCGCAGTTAGACAATAGTGTATGAAAAAGCGCAACTGTCCTTGTCTGGTTGACTATGTTGTATCTGTCGCAGCCAAATGGTTTAATCAGCCGTTCAATTATTAAACGCCTAGCCATTTCATTAAAAGGCGCGCTTCAACTAGCGGCCTGAATGATATTCAATTGTCTACTTCAGTGATTCATATGTAGAAGATACCTTTAGAACTCTATAGGGTTTTTCATTTTAAACTAACTTTATTCAGGAATTGGGTTCAATAAATAAATTTAAAAATATTTTATGCAATGATTTTTTTTGTCTTGTTATGAAAATCTCGAAAAAATCGATAAAGACTTTCCTTTTAATTGATTGTTGCTTCTTGTATAACTTAGTCCATTCGAGCGTGCGACGTGATGTTGGGGCGCTGCGATTGGTCAACGTCTGTTCTCCTTGAAAATGTTATGCAACATGTTATAAAAAATCAATAAAAGATACTTTTTGATGTGAAAACTAAAATCGGCTTGGGAATGATACGGTCAAACGTCTAGTGACGTAAATTTTGTTTGTGTAGTTTAAAATTAAAGACCCTGTATAGAAAACTAGTAGAAACATAACAGATATAGGAAAAACAAACAAAGGTTTTGTCCAAGAGAATGGCCAAACGATTAAAGAGAACTGCTGTTTTTATAGGATCCAAGTTGATGATGCCATTAACCTTTCTATGGAGGAAAAGCGTGAGTTTTATAAGCTAGTGTTGCTTTGATAGCATTGCAGTCATTAAGTTACAAGATTGCCTTCTGCTTGAGAATTTATTCTCTCGAACCAAATTAAAAGTGGTGCAAATTATTTTCTTCTTTTATTTAATGGCAACTACACAAAATTAGTATAATTCTGTCAATGTCAAGTTTTAATGTATAAAATTCCATGTCAGTCAGTCAGTCCTGTCAATTGGTTTTGAACAAAACATGGCGGCTTAGATTTCAAAGCTGTTTTCGTGTTCAGTGCCACAAACTTATCTGGACCGGTGGCCAAAAGAGGAACAAACGAATTTTACTGTAAAATTACTTTTTCTGCCAACACCAAATGTGATAACAGCGCCTCTCTGACCGGTTCAGATAAGTTTGTGGCACTGTACCTACTAGACAGTTGCCAGCATATTTTTCGAACTTTTTGTAGGTTTTACGACGTCGACATGTCGATATCCTCTCAATGTTTTCCTTCGCCGTTTGAGATTACTGGCACTTACAATACATTTTTGGACCTAAGTCCTTGGGATCGTAAGACCACTGCTCTGAATGATAATTTGAATTGAAGTTGTTAGCGTCGCTCATTGAACCTTCATCATCCTTGGTTAATTGAAACTTACTCAGCAATTTGATTTAGGAAGCTTTTGGCTCACGTGCTCGTGTCCTAATATTGTTACCCTTTTACATACCCCCTTCACACCAAGCTACAAAACATGTATTTTACATGTATTAAATACACTTTTTTGTTCAATTCTTCTATTCTAACCGAAGTACTTATTACAGAATACCAGGTATTACCTACACGGTGCAATTTTTGGCTCTTTTTGCTACACCGATGCCATCTTGTGGTCGAGCGAGTGTCGCACATGCTAAAACTTTTAGCGTCCGATGATCGTTTACACGGAAGAAATTGCAGTGCGATACTAAAGGTGCATTTCTATCTATCTATACAGCCAGTAACACCCACTGCTGGGTATAGGCCTCTTCTCTTTCACGCCACTCCTGGCGGTTTCGTGCCAGTCGGATCCACTGTTCTCCAACCATCCCCACAATGTCGTCTGACCATCGGGCAGGTGGTCTGCCTCGAGGCCGCCGCATATCTCTTGGCCACCATTCGGTAACTTTACCATTCGGTAAAGGTGTATTTAACGATGCGTATTTTCGTACGATTTGCTAAGCCACGCCCATTGAATGTGCTGATGAGAGTCGCTGTGAAAAATCGCATACGATCTACACGTGAAAAATTACCGTACAATATGATATCGTGAGGGTTGAACTCGCATGCCCTCTAAGACTTTAAGCGTCCGATGATCGTTTACACGTAAAAATTGCAGTCCGATATTATTATCGTGTCGGTTGAAGTTCTTCTGTGTAAATGCTATGAAGAGTACCAGTTAAAAATGTTTAAAACAGGTATCAAATACGGTGTTTTGAAGTAGCAATGTTACAGCTTGTTTGTGTATGTGAACATGGAGTATCCTTTGCATAAGCATTTGAAGAATTCAAATATCCTATTCTGAACTGTGATGTAGGTGAGCCATTGGATATGAAATATCCAACGATATATATGGATATGACGACCTCTGTGGCGCAGTGGGTGATAGCCCGCTTGAGACGCAGAAGGTTGCGGGTTCGATCCCCGCCGCGGGATAAATGTTTGTATAATCTGCAAATATTTATCTCGTGTCTGGGTGTTTCTATGTATGATATGTATGTATTTACAAACAAAAAGTATATAAGTAGTATATCAGTTATCTGGTTCCCATAGTACAAGCTTTGCTTAGTTTGGGGCTAGATGATGCTGTGTGAAAATGTCCAGCATTATTTATTATTTATTTTCTTTATTTATTAATCTAACTTATGGGCACTTATGGGTAATGCTTTGATGCTTCAATGTTTGTTTGATAAATTATAAGAGGATCTGACATGTATCAAGGTTATTTTATGAACATGCACAATGATATCGTGGTCCCCATTAAGATATAAGAAGTCTTATCAAAATTTTCGATTCCGACGGGATTCGGACCCGCAATGATCAGACGATCCTCCTAAACCCGGAGTGCCTTACCGCTCGGCCACGGAACCCTAATCGTCACAATCGAAATTTTTGATAAACTCTATTTATCGGTTAAGCACCGGTAAAGGAAGGGTACCTAAGTGTGGTTTAACGCTTTAAAATTACGCTTTAACTTAAGTTGAATGATAGAGTGAGAAATAGTGTGATAAGGGAACAGTGTGGAGTGAAAGAAGATAGTTGAGGATCGAGAAAGGTATGTTAAGATGGTTTGGGCATGTAGAGAGGATGGATGACAGTCGTTTGACAAAGCAAGTGTATGAGGCGAGTGTGCATGGGACAGCTGGAAGGGGAAGACCTAGGCGAACCTTCTTGGATCAAATTGGTGACTTTTGGAGAAGGGCCAGGTCAAAAGTACCCTAAACCGACGAGCATGTATGAAGAATGTAATGAGAGTGAATGAGGCGAAAGTTGTGTGTCAGGATTGTAGCGACTGGAGATCCGTGGTCTCTGCCTACCCCTTTGGGAAAGAGGCGTGACTTTATGTATGTATGTATGTATGTTAACTTAAGTTTTACGAAAGTTAAAAAAGATCTAGATTGTAAAACGCCATTTACACGACGAGTGTTCTAGCATGCCTACTACGAGTATTCTTGCCACTTGCTTTCTCAACGGAACTAAAGCTAATATTATTTGAGAAATGAAAAGTCATCAATATTTTCGATCCGACGGGATTCGAACCCGCAACGATCAGACGATTCTCCTAAATTCAGAGTGCCATACCTAATATTCTTTGGCAAGTAATGCTGGACATTTCACACAGCATCATCTAGCCCCAAACTAAGCATAGCTTGTACTATGGGAACCAGATAACTGATATACTACTTATACACTTTTTGTTTGTAAATACATACATATTATACATAGAAACACCCAGACCCGAGATAAATATTTGCAGATCATACAAACATTTATCCCGAGGCGGGGATCGAACCCGCAACCTTCTGCGTCTCAAGCGGGCTTTCACCCACTGCGCCACAGAGGTCGTCGAAGTGGTAAGAATGGGAAGCCATAATTGTTGCGGCGTTCGTTTTTTGTACTTTATGAGCATCTAAACTTACTTTGACGAGGCTCAATTCTCTTTGACTGGCTCCCCACTGGAGCTTGACTTTTAGTTTTAAGATGGATCATCTAAAAGAATGATAGGCCCCAAACCGTGTTTGTTGCCCTGATTCTTCACGGTATTGGTCGCGAAAGAACTGAAGTAAAATTAGTTCTAAGTGATCCCAGCGGTCCTACTGAATAAATGCTTTTTGACTTTGACTTTGGCTTAATGGTATCATGTAAATGACGTTTTTTAGTCAAGCTATTATAGCATATTTTGTCATAGATATGAAAAGTCATAGATATATTATCCAGAATTCTTGTAACGGACAGCAAACTTCAATCTGCATAAAATACCAAACCAAATATTGGCCAGCCGCCAACACACGTATAAATTTACAATGCTTTGCTTTCATATCGGTTTGATTAGAAAAAAAGAACAGTATTCAACATACGAGTAACACTGTAATGAAGTCGTTGTTCACTGAATAAAAAACTTTCTGTTTATTTCCTAAACACTGCAGCTCAGGGGGGTTAACATGAACTCGTTACTAAATGTCAAGTTGACATGCAGGTAAAAACTGCCATGGAATTAAGAACAAATCATTGACCAAATCACACTCGCTGTCCCGCTTACAAAATGGGGGTCCTGCACACTCATGTTCAAATTCCTGGCTTGGTATCAATTTGAGCAGTGGGGTCGTTTTTTTTTTAATAAGCCTAAACTGTCCTACTGCTGGGCAAAGGCCTCCCCCGTCACTTTCTACACCTCGCGATCTTCTGCGATTTTTCCCCAATCCTTCTCAAAGGCGTCCAGGTAATCGCGCCATCGCTTTTTTGGCCTGCCCCGGAGTCGCCTGCCATCCACCGGGATCCAAACAGTCACCACTCTGGCCCAGTGGGGCCCCAGTGGGGTCATTAAGAATTTTATTCCCAACTACACCACTACTGGGGAGGTTGGTAGGGTCGTCGTTGGGCATATATCTGAATGACAATGCTGAAAGGCATTGAGCCAAAGATGGTGCTATTCTTAGCTCTCAAATCAAATCTAAGTAGGTACCTACTTAAGTATATAATATTAATTGGTATCAAACTCGACCTGAAGTATGATCATGGTCCCAACCGCGAACCAACCAATGAGCGCGCAAGTTTACCTGGAATAATACTGTTTTTCAATACCAAAAAGGGTTCCTATTTAGCATACAAAACCTAAGCTACGTATTGGTATGATAATTTTCAAACGCTCAAGATATTCCAGACCTTATTACAATGGCTCACGGTCTAAAATATAAAATGACCACAACAAACATTGTTACTTTGTTTGCACAAAATGAGTTGGTTTATTTATTCAGATTGATTTGTGTTTTCTTATTTGTAGGTTGCAGATAGATGTTTTGAATCATTCATCAGTCTATTTCAACATAATCACTGTTTTTAATGCACAAAACGGTCTTGTCCAACAATCAAAGAAATTGATTTATATGAAATTCTTAGCCTACAATCAATAAAATAACAAAAAAAATCTCTATATGTATTACTTACCTACAGTATATTTTTCAAAACCTATTATTGAAATTCTATTCACTACCACCGGCCAACGCAATTCTATTATAACCAAAGGATCAGTTTAGCTATCTTTAGATCTTTTTTAACGATCGTTATCTCAGCTGATTCTTGTGAATTTACCTCTGACTAATTCCTAAAACAGATGTCTTTATTTGAAGATTCAAATGATTTGGATTACACAAACAATCTGAGAGAATGTTATGTGACCACGTATGTTTTGTTATAAATAAGTAGTATAAAGTAGGTAGCTTAGTTTTTATAATTAACTAAATAAAGCACAAAACAACCGTGGCACTCTAGGAGTGCCGAGAGAAGTGAAAGCTTGAACAATTACGTGTGTATTTTGTGAATCGACACCGGGCGCGCGGTGGGAAACGCCGTGATAAAATGTTCTTTACCGTGTTTAGTTACGGGGTTCAAAACTAGATGGCGTTGACGGTGGTGTCGGTGACACTGTCATCAGTTCAATAAATTTTTCCCATCTCCAAAATGCCTTACGCGTCATTTTTTAAATAATAAATAATGCTGGACATTTCACACAGCATCATCTAGCCCCAAACTAAGCAAAGCTTGTAAGGGAACCAGATAACTGACATTGGAATGTAAACAACAGTATGCATCAGAAAATAAATCACCGATAGCAAAGTACACTTTTACGGATTACATTGATGGATCGCCGTATCGTTACCTATCGACATTCGCGGGTAATGGATAGTTTTGTGTTCTGGACACTGTTGAAAGCTAACTAAATTTTCTTTTTATTAAATAGATCAGCATTTGACCTCACCCTGCCTGATGTTAAGCAGTAGTGAGGTCTAAGATGGAGCATGCTTACCTAGAAGGAACCTATTTACTCTTGATTTGAAGACCCCTATACTTTTCTGGAAATACAGAGCCCGGCAATGAGTTCGTATGAAAAATGTAGACGCAAAACGTTTTGTACGAACTCGTTTTGTCTTTCCGGTATACAGTAATACAGTGTTATGAATGCTTTTTCGAAATAACAACCAGATTATTATTATGGTAGGGTTAGGAGCGTTTGGACCACATCTCAATTTGACTAGTAGCTGTATAAGACCTAATCTCGATATGACTACATCGTATTTGGACTAGATCGCATTCGGTCCAGACCGCAATAAGACATTAGGTATGACCAAATCTCGTTGAGACATACAATGGTAGTTAAGATTTCTATCTCATGTCCGTGTATGTAAGTATGTGTTAAAGTGATAAGTATATACACCAAGGCATTGAAGGAAGATATTCTCTTAGGTCTTGGTATTCAAGATCCTTTCAAAACATTTTACGATTCGTAAAAATAAAATTAAAATTGCATTTAGATAACGACAATATATATATATAATACGTGAAAAACGATGCCTTTTTTAACGTAAATAATTCCCATGTAAAGTTAACCATGAAATCTCTATAGAGCGCTCCCATGCTTTGAAGGTTGCGGCTGTCGCCAGAGTTGGCTTAGTAGCCAACTCTGGCGACGAAGTTTTTAGGCCGTTCTATGGCCTAAAAACTGTTATACTCACCGACAATAGTGGCCAGTATGATGAGAGCGAGCACCACTGACGTGACAGCCATGAGGACGAGCGACGAGACGTCAGTCGTGGTGCCATTGTGTGACGTCCCATTGACAGTGACGTTACAGCCCCACGAGACCGCGTCAGCCCAGGAGCAGTTTCCCTCGAGCCAGTCCGACGTCGGGGGGTATGTGACGTCATCTGTGAAAAATATTTTTTGCGAATATAGGAACAGTCGTTTCTGTTATCAAGGTTCACATTCTATGTATATGAAAAATGAAATAGCAGAACATATTTTGGCTAACATATTTTGACTTTTAAAAGAAGCTTTTGTAGGTGGCCAGGATCTGATTAAAATGAGCTCGAACACAAAAAATAAAGTTGTATCTATCTATCTATCTATAACACGTATATTTTAGTGCTACGCACACACGCTCCCAACTCCATTAACGCACCAGCTCGCTATCACTATAATTGAATTGTTACCAAATACTCTACTGTGACATAATTCAGCTAATAAAAGCTTAGGAATTTCCACCTTAGATATTAAAGACGGGATGCGCCTTACTTTGTATTTCCCCTCTGCCTAAATGTACCCGATTCCAATCATGTGCGTCTTATATTATTACGTAATTCACTTTATCTATACTAATATTATAATTTTATTTGTTTGTTTGTATGTTTGTTTGAAATGAATAGGCTCCGAAACTACTGGACCGATTTGAAAAATTATTTTACCAATAGAATCCTAATTATCCCCGATGAATATAGGCTATATTTTATCCCGGGGAAGTGGAGTTCCGCGGCGGACAGCTGGTTATTTTATACAAAAAAAAAATAGTGATGTGTGTAAAATATCTGTCAATAACTCTAGTTCTAGTTTGTCTGAGGTAGCCTACGTTACACAGCTTAAAGCTTTAGTATAGCTGTAGCTTCGCTTCTGTTGCTGACAAAGCTACGATAAAGGAATATGTACTGCTGATAATTACAACACCTCATATTAATATCCCTGCCGTAATCCCACCTAATTGGGGTTGTCAGGTCCTGTCATCTCATTACCCAGCACTTGAAAGCCGTGAAATATCAACCTTATCTTTCTAATAACCATCTTCACGGTTATTGCTCGTAATGGATGTTATCTTTGTATTTATAGAGCTGTGGCCGAGTGGGAGAGTGCTTTGACTTTTTTACTAGAGTTTTTTCCCGGCAATCAAAGTGTTTCTAATCGAAAAATATATTTGTATGCGCTTTAAATCAATATTTGTACAGGTTAGGCTAGAGTTCTTAGAAAAAATGTTTTTCGAAATTAAAAACAAGTTGATTTCAACGCCATTTCCGATTTCAAGTTGCTAAATATTATAATAAGTATAAGACGACCTCTGTGGCGCAGTGGGTGAAAGCCCGCTTGAGACGCAGCAGGTTGCGGGTTCGATCCCCGCCGCGGGATAAAATGTTTGTATGATCTGCAAATATTTATCTCGGGTCTGGGTGTTTCTATGTATAATATGTATGTATGTATTTACAAACAAAAAGTATATAAGTAGTGTATCAATTATCTGGTTCCCATAGTACAAGCTACGCTTAGTTTGGGGCTAGATGATGCTGTGTGAAATTGTCCAGCATTATTTATTATTATTATTATAAGACCCCTCGCAGACTACAAACTTTCTATCGGCCGACAGTTGAGGCGGAATAACTTAGGCTCGTAATGAGTATGGAGAAGTATAGCCCGCCCAACTATCGGCCGATATAGAAAGTCTGTAGTCTGCGAGGGGTCTTAAAAGTCTAATAGAAGTTACATGTCTCAGAAAGATAAAAAAATCTATAATAAATAATCTAAATATAATTGCACAGCAAAATATCTCTTTCAATTATTAAAATCAATTACATTACTGTGCAAAAACATTAATGCGACAATCTATAGAAAAACTTTTGTCATTTTGTTCTGTTTCGTTTGAGTCTTTCAATGTTTTCTAATCAATAAGAAGGGATACAAATTGCGAAGTAAAACCTTCTGTTTAGGATCTTCGAAGGAACAAACTTGTATTTTACCTTTTTATACAAATATGTGTTACTAGCTTCTGCAAGCGGCTTCGCCCGCGTTGTACCAAATAGCCTATATGCTATTCCAGGTCACTATCTACGCCTATACTAAGTTTCATCCAAATCAGTTCACTGGTTTAGTCGTGACTAGTAAGTAAGTTCGTATGAGTCAGTGGCCAACTCTGGTGACGGAGTTTTTAGGCCGGCTTAAGGCCTCCAACGACTTAAATAGCCGGGACCGACAATTTAACGTGCCCTACGAAGCACGGAAGCGCTCAGATGAAAATGCCACTGGCGGTCACCCATCCACTTACAGACCGTTTCGAACGTTGCTTAACTTTGACGATCTATCAAGAACGACTAAGCAAGCACGACCACGAGCGCTTCTAGGCGTGACTGATACACAAACATACAAACATACAAACATCCAAATATCCAAACATCTAAACAAACTCACAAACATTCAGCTTTATTATATGAGTGTGAAGTGTGATAATTGAACTTCCGGTGTGCTTTTGTCGATAATTATTTATTCTCCAAAATGGCTTGTCTAATTTTTATTGTGTGTGAATGAGGCGAAAGATTTAAAGGACAGTGCACTCGCAATTGGAATTAATATAGGTGATTATACGATGTGATTTTGCGTACGATTTTCTAAGCCCCGCCCATTGTGCCGACGAGCGTCCAAATCGCATACGATGAGCGTTTACACGTGAAAAATTGCCGAGCGATACGATTATCGTACGGGTTGAAATCGCATCGTGTAAATGCACCTATTACAACTTGTTGCCATTAAACCTGTGAGAACAGTCAGTAAAGCATCTTAAAAATAAAAGCATAAAATGTAAATTTCGCAATATGATTTGGTTCACCATCTTGATTTTTTTACTCTGATTGATTGAAGTTAGTGGTTAGTCTGTTTAGCCCCCTCGCAGACTGCAGACTTTCTATCGGCCGATAAGTAAGTATGCAGTCTGCGAGGGGGCTTAGTGTTTTCACAAGTGTACTGTCTCAATTGAGTAGGTGTGAAATGTGAATAGAGTACAAATGAAATAATTAAACAGAAATAATAATCCATCGCAAATTGCGACTACAATCAAGCAAAATTCAATTTCACTGAAACAATTCTTATATATATATACAAAAACTTGCTCTTTTAAAATCCGCTTTCATCCACGAGTACATTGCAATGTTCCGTGAACAAAAGAGGCCGAATGTTAACTTTTAACGTGTCTCCTGCCACTCATGTTGCTCTCCTCATCACGAATAATATATGTATCGGGCAGTGATAGTGTATACAGGGTGTAAAAAACAATACCGAAAACTTAGGGGTTGTAATTATATGATTCTAAACATATTTAGCGAAAAAAATGTTGACGTAGCTACGTCATTTTATGTTACTTTCGGATAACTACTACCTACTATTACCACAAAATCAGATCATATCTACCTAATAATTTCATTTCTAAAAGAAAAAAACAATTAAAATTCAAAATCCAGCAATCTACGTAAAAACGCACCCAGTACATACGCAAACTAATCTTCAAGCACTGTTTTCTCCGGATATTATAATGATTTTTTCGAAAAATCCTTTGGATTTGGTTGTGTGTTGGGAAGCTGTCCCTACCCCTTGCGGCTTCGGTAGTCGTCTTTTTACACCTGTTTTTTGTTAATCTGATTATTAACCTATTTGTCGAGAAAAAAATGCAACGCTTTTAGACATAAACAAGAAAACAGGCATGGACTTTTAATTTTTATGACCATAGACCAAGAGAAGGATTCAGCTGGGTTGGGCAGCATTTGGAAAATTACGTCGAATCTTCTCGTCACCCATACCGCAATGTTTGAAAACGAAAGTCTTCAATCAGTGCGTCCTAACTGTCATGACCTACGGTACCGAAACGTGGACACTCACAGTACGGCTAGTCCACCAGTTTAAAGTCGCTCAGCGAGATATGGAACGAGCTATGCTCGGAGTTTATCTGAAGGATAGAATCCGCAATGAGACTATCCGACATGGAACCAAAGTTGTCGACATAGCTCAGAGAATTAGCAAGCTGAAGTGGCAGTGGGCTGGCCATATCTGCCGAAGAATCGATAACCGTTGGGGTAAACGAGTTCTTGAGTGGAGACCGCGACTCGGCAAACGTAGTGTAGGACGCTTTCCGGCCAGGTGTAGTGACGATCTGCGAAAGGTTGCTGGCGGAGGCTGGATGCGTCGAGCTGAGGACAGGGTGCAATGGCGCTCATTAGGGGAGACCTATGTCCAGCAGTGGACTGATATAGACCGATGATCAAGATGATGATAGGTACACTAGGTACTTCACTACATCTAGTGCGTCTTACCATCGTAAGACGATCTGATAAAGGTTGCTGGGAGCCGTTGGAAATCGATGGGGGAGGCCTATGTTCCGCAGTGGACGGTAAAAGGCTGAAATGATGATGAGATCTACCTACATGTATATTATTTAACTCTCTTGAGCATATAGCGTATTTAGAAAGATTGGTCCTAGCATAGCGAACAAATAAGTAAATTTAAATAGAAACTTGTAAAAAGGCTTCATGTTTGTCTTCTTACACAAATAAGGGCGATAACGCGAACCATATGAGAATTAATTAATGTTTGCAGTAACAAGTTTAATATCCCCATCAAAATGGGTTATAAAGCAAAAATATTGCGTTGAGAGGGTGCCGTAAGCTCGTAAGGGTAATTTGGGGTTAAAATTAAAACAATGTTTTGAACTTCGGTCGCTAAATTGGTCCAAAGGTTGCTTTGGGAAGCCCTTAGGTTTTCGGAGAAACGTCACCGCTTAGATGAAGGTATCCTACTTCCTACTTATATTATAAATCAGATTTTTTTGTAAATGTTTGTGAAAGTATTTTTCTTCTCATAAACATTTGGTAATGTCAGCTAACTAGTAAAATTTAGATGTGGTCCAAATGCTCCTAACCCTTTCAAAGGCTTTTAAGCAACTTCAAGAAATAAGAGAAGGTTGTTTCAATCGATGTTCACCGATACTTCCGACAAAATTGAGGACTGATTTTCAAAATTATTTTATTGTTGAATTAATTATCATTACTTACTCCTTTGGCACAGTGATCCAAAGTGGGTCTTGGCCTCCGATACAAGAACTCACCACATTTTTCTGTCCAAAGCAGTTTCTTGCCAATTGTCGGATTGTAGGTTCCATCATTGGCCTGCCCTTTTCCCACTCATGCGGGGTCGGCATAACATGTTCCCTACCTCCACTCTCCTCTATCACTCGTCATCTCCGTATCCATTCCTTTCTTACCCAGATCTTCTTTCACACAATCCATCCATCTTTTCTTAGGTCTACTCACATATCCTCTAGATTATTGCATTTTATTGCGAAAAGATTAGCAGAAGAGGCAGACCAAAGAAAAGATGGATGGACTGTGTGTAGGATGATATGGGTAAGAAAGGAGTGAGTGTTGAGATGACGGCTGATAGAGCGGAGTGGAAGAGAAAAACCTGTTGTGCCGACCCCACATGAAAGTGGGATAAGGGCAGGGAAATGATGATGAATGATGATTGCGAAAAGATTAATACTTTTCCCGTTAAACTCAAAAAAATCACCTCGTTTGTAATTTTTGACCTGAGTCCTACATTCAAGTTGATTTTAGTTTTAGATTCAAAATGTTTTGTAAACATATTGCTAACGGCCACAAATTCTTAGAAACAAGGATTTAATGAGACGTGCTTGAAATATGAAATTGGGTGAAAAATTGGTGACCCTTCAAATTATACTTTGTATTCCAGTCACGCACTACCGCCAAAAGTTACAGCAGGCCCTTAACCCTTCTATCATTGCAAAGTACCGGTCATTTGGTTGAAACTTTTATATTTCGAAATGCTGTTTGGTTAGGAAGTGCCATGCTTGCAAAGTAACCGGTCATTTGCATGTAAGTTTTAAACAAAACAGATACGAGTGTATCCCCAAGGCACGGTAGATATTCTCGCATATTTTAGACATTCAAGATCAGGGGCACGTCCAGATAATAAGTAAGTTGGCACAAAATATGCCCCCTTTCATTCCATACGTGAATTGCAAGCCCTTTTAACATTAACACACAATGTTATTCAAAGCGGCGAAAGAAATCTGAATGAGAGATGGTTGAATAGAGATTTAAATTATCCCACTTTCCACTCATATTTTAAGGGCCTATAATACGCCGCCATTTTGTAAGCGGGACAGCGAGTGTGATTTGTTCGGCGTGTGAGGAGTACAGAGCTATGGATGCGCAGCGTAATTTACGGAGCTAAATCACTTTTTAGCTAATTAAAAGTACAAAAACAAAAAAAGATCAAAATTCGGAACAATGGGACCACGTAGTGTACTAAGCTGAGTTTAGATACGAAGTTTTACTAGTCTAGCTAAAGTATTTATTGAGTACTTTTGTTTTTAAGTAAAATTCAGAGGGAAGTTTGTGATTATTTTCTATCGAGAAAATATTTAGTAATCGTGTTTTCACTACAATGGAGCAACAGTTTATATCCTCAACTATAATATATATTTTTTTCAATAATATTGGTTCAATACTTTTATAGATATGATCCACAGTAGAAGCAGTTTTGAGGTAGTACGCGCCCTTAAATCTGAAAGTTCATGAGTGTATTGTTTCAATCACGCTTTTACTAGAAGACCGGATGAAACTTGGGCATACAATGTTGGCTAAAATATAAATAAATAAATAATGCTGGACATTTCACACAGCATCATCTAGCCCCAAACTAAGCAATGCTTGTACTATGGGAACCAGATAACTGATATACTACTTATATACTTTTTGTTTTGTAAATACATACATATTAGTAACACCCAGGCCCGAGATAAATATTTGCAGATCAAACAAACATTTATCCCGCCGCGGGGATCGAACCCGCAACCTTCTGCGTTCCAAGCGGCCTTTCACCCACTGCGCCACAGAGGTCGACGATAAATAAATGCCTATGTATGATGCTAGAGCGAACTAAGCCGCAGGCGGAAACTATAGTATAAGTATAAAATAGGTTTTACAGCACGCAAATATTCAACCAAATAGTACTATTTTAAAGTTATGCGAGAGTATGCTCTAAAGATTAATCCATAACCCTTAGTACAAGTTCGGCGGTGCACTTCTCGAAGTTTCCGAGTCGAGTTCGGTTGCGGTTCGCATCAGATGGTTTTGGTATTGTCCAGTCTCTATCGATTATATAACTGATTCAGATGCATATTGAACTACCAGGAAAAATACAAACAATCTCCAAACCGTGAAATGAATATGATTTTTATTTTGAAAAATGTGGGCAATATGCTAATATTTTGACGTGCCTCTCAATCTTTAAGGGAGACACCGGTATTCACAAATATTTCTTAGACGTTTCACAGTGCGCGGGGACGCACGGGGTCACAAAATCAGTAGGTTTTTGGGATCCTGTGCGTTCGCGCGCACTGTGAGACCTCTTAGTAATGTTTGTGAAAACCGGTGTGAATGAGTTGATTTAGGAAATATTTCCCGTGATTTGGACTGATTTCATCAAATCACGGGAAATATTTCTACTGTACTGTGTGTACTGTGTGTTTATACTGTTGTATTGTATGTAGCTGCGAAAACCGAGTCGAAAATCCAAGTGCTCATAGTCATCAGTCGTATTTAGGCGCATAAGGTCCCAAACATTCATTTGTCCCTTTCGTAAAAATATGATATTTATAAATGTGCCTTTCTCATCGTCATCTTTAAATCAAACATGATTAAATTATTATATGATAATCATTCTTGTAATATCATATTCATTTACTTACTTTTTTCCTTTTTTTTTATCTTGTGTTGTAAACCAATGTTAGCGTGAGAAATACTTAAAAAAAAAAAACAACATTGTAAAATTAATTTATGTAAGGGCGTATAACGGCGAATCGCTGTGACCCTACTATACAGGCTTTTTAGTCCTAGTGTGGGGAACAGAGGTTTAACCATGGTCAGACCTATCATGAAACTGCAAATACACCAATATTGTTTTTAGTGAAACCATTGTACCGCTATATCTGTTTTTGTCACAATAAACTTTATCTTATCTCATGAATTTAAAATTTTAATCATGTCTAAATAAACGATTACGTAACCACGTACGTTATGGTACATACACCCGTCATTTTGACTCTCACTTTCAACACTCCTTCCAAGCCTACCTTCAGCAAGTCTTGAAATAAAGAAGAAAATAAAACATTATGAGCATTTTCCCTGAACGCTCAGAAAAATCACAATAGTCGTCCACCTGCCGGCCGCACGCCTACGGTTATTACAATAGTAATTTTCTATTTAGTGCACCTTTCTCCCTTCGACGGGCTCGCTTATTATTCTGCGGTTGTGGCCTGCTTCACTGCAAAATGTAGGAAGATTTTGTATGGAGCTTGCTGAATATCCACTTTGTTGTTTTACTTGCAATATTTGTATGAAGATGATGAGATAATCATGCCGTCATTAGGTAACTGGCCTAGTTTGACAAGAGTGGGAAAAGTAGGTATATTTCGCTCTGCTGAGGGGCGATGCAGGCTAATGAAAAAATGTTTGTCCGGGTCAAATCTTGCAAGAGGAATTTAGCCTCACTAGACTCTGATTTCGCTGAAATTTTGATGACAGTGCAATGTTGAATTGATCCTGATGATGGATTCAAAGCTTTCCAATGGATCCTCAGTGAAGTCTCGAACGATGAAGGAAAACATCGTTACGAAGAAGTACAAAAAGTTCGAAAACATGGTGCATTTAAATTCACATTTTGTTCGAAAAACTAGTGAACTATTAAGAAGGTTTAAAATTTCATATAACCTATGCTTGTTACAAAGTTCAAGGTCAGATAGTTGTATCAGCCTGCACAAATGCTATGTAATCTGTGGTTCAGCTCCAGTATTTCCATTTCAATGCGTCCAGTAATTTCTTTTCTAATTGAATAGAAGGGGAGATAGGGGCGTGAAAGAATGGAGTGGTCTTTTTTTTCAAAATGAGGCAGCGGTTCTATTGTTTTGAATATGCTTTTGTACCATACAATCACCATAGAAAGTTCTAGTAACAGTTACTTCTAGGTTTTTTGTACAGAAAACTTTGGCGCTCATAACACATTACAGAGCAGTATAAAAGTACACACTATTAATAAAAAAACTAATAACAAACGGTTGAATTAACAAGCTCCAATAAAATTTACCAGTCAAATTGAATCACACTGTCCAATCAATTTCATGAAAGTGCTTTAAAACACCTGCTAATTATCCCCTTTCCCACAAAATTATACGAAAAAAAGTTTAAAACTCAAATTTCAACACTCTTTACAAAAAAGTGTTGAAAACTCAAATTAACATAAAAGAAAGGCACAACCACAACTCACTGTTTGAAATTTAAAAAAGCAATTCGAGAACTTCCCCAAAAAAACTAGCGAAACATCAGCCTGCGCACAAAAACCTTGAATAATGCGAAACATTTTTCAACTTCAAAAAGTTAATCTACCACTAAACCACTTTCAAACGCTTCAAATGAAACGGAAAAGATTCCGGATTCTCCAAGTTTTGAGAGATTTCGACGTAATGCCCTGGAAGGCTCGGCGCGGCTTGACACTTGAGTACATTTTGATGACGATTTTAAACAAATTCTCCATGAATATTCAACCCTTTCTTGTAACACAAGTCGGCTTTTGTGACTGCTTGACGGCAAGAGTTGGAGTGGCAAAATCTGGTGATGAAGTTTCTAGGCCGCCTGCTGTCAAGACTTAACGCGTTCCCTGCCACTTTCTGACTTTTAAAGGGGCTGATTTTATTTAGATACTTTAACTTTTTGTTATAATTTTCGCATTATTTTCCGTATATTAATTAGATTTTGAGTTGTACCGCATCATTCGCTGTCAGTCTCAGTCGTCAATTGAGCTAGTGATTAATGTTCTCGTGCTTGAGAGAATGCTGAAATTAGGTGTCCAGTTCCATTGACCTTTTGCTGCCAACTGTTAGTCTAGATTAATGTTCTGAAGTATCTAAAATATTAGGTGCTAAGCCTATTTTTGCGCTAAAAATAATGCTAAACAGCGAAAAGTTGTTTTTAAATTGTTTAAGTAAGCATCATCATTATCCTCTCAGCCATGTATCGTCTATTGCTGAACATAGGCCTCCCTCATCGATTTCCACAGCGATCGATCTTGTGCAGCCTGCACCCTACGGCTCCCAGCAACCTTTACCAGATCGTCTTTCCATGTAGTGGGGGTCGTCCTCTACTGCGATTTCCGGTGCGTGGATTAATTTCAAACATCGCTTCGACTGCTCTTTGGCTCAGATGATGATGATCGTGAGTTCTGATGATTGTCATGTCATATCTTTCTTTGCATAACGTGTATCTATAGTGCCTAGGATGCTGAACGGGCCTTACTGTACCAAAGATGTACCATGCTAAATCTATGGTATTACTCGTATTAGTCTACCATACCATAGTCAGTAAAGTAAAGTTATACTCACTGGTGTCGTTGACCCTGGCTGTCGAGTTCATGTCGCAGTCGCTCGTCCTCCTGCAAAACAAAAAATGTATAATAATTGCAGGAAGATGATGATGATTAGTTACCGTAAAGTTCAAATGTCAAGATAAGGCGTACAATAGCCAAACCTATGGCCAATGGTATCTATTGTTGAGACAGGCCGTCGATTAACATAACTCGTGATAACGCTCATCAACATTTGATTGATTACTCAGACCCGGCTTTCGTAGCTACTGGCTTCCGCCCACAGCTTTGCTGGTCAGCGACATAAGTTCATAAACAATTGGAGATTTTAAGACCCCTCGCAGACAGACTTTTTATCGGCCGATAGTTCATTCATTCATTCATCGTGTCAATGTGCTCATACATATTAAATTTGTTTGCTCCAAAATTAAGCCACCGCTATGGCCCTATCTGAAGCCGCAACAAGGTCTTGCTGGGTGCAGCTGGTTGGGCACAAAGGGCAGGAAAGGAGATGCGACATATGTTGTGTTGGCCGATAGTTGAGACGGGCTATACTTCTCCACACTCATTACGAGCCGAAGTATATTCCGTCTCAACTACCGGCTGCTAGAAAGTCTTCTGCGAGGGGTCTAAGCCATTTTTTGGCTTTGCCCACAACTTTTTTCGAGGGCTGGTTCCGCGCCTGCTTTCAAAGCGTCATTTAGTTGTATAATAGTTTGGGCTGAAGCATAATATTCAGTTGTAAAAGCAAACTTCTTCACTTATGGCTCAAGTTTGATAGAATATACATACTGCAAACCATCTTCAACTCTGTTTAATATTACATCGTGTTTAATGTTTAACTAGCTTCTAACATAGTTTCAGTAGTGAGAATTAACACATTTCAGGGAGCATACTAAAATGTAGTAAGTAAGTTCGTATGAGTCAGTGGCCAACTCTGGTGACGGAGTTTTTAGGCCGCCTTAAGGCCTCCGTCGTGGCTTAACGACTTAAATAGCCGGGACCGACAATTTAACGTGCCCTCCGAAGCACGGAAGCGCTCAGATGAAAATGCCACTGGCGGTCACCCATCCACTTACTGACCGTTTCGAACGTTGCTTAACTTCGACGATCTATCAAGAACGACTAAGCAAGCACGACCACGAGCGCTTCGAAATAAATGAAAACTAAATGTAGTTACTTCTTAATATCATTTGTTAGTCATGTGGGATGTGCGAGTACTTACTCGACTTCAAATCCGGAGGTTGCTAATTTGAATCTCGGCCGTGCATCAATCGATAACACACATTAACGAGCTCTTAACAGTGATTGATAAATATTGTGAGGCAAAGTCAAAGTCAAAAAGCAATTCATTAGGACCGCTGGGATCACTTAGAATAGTCTTAAAACTCTCCAGTTTTACTTCTGTGAAGAATCAGGGCAACATACACGGTTTTGGGCCTATCACTCTTTTAGGTGATCCATCTTAAAACTAAGACCCCGCGCAGACTACAGACTTTCTATCAGACGATAGTTGAGACGGAATATACTTCGGCTCGTAATGAGTATGGAGAAGTATAGCCCGTAGTATAGTCTGCAAGGGGTCTAAAAAGTCAAGCTCCAGTGGGGAGCCAGTCAAACAAAATTGAGGCTCGTTAAATAACTTTAGCTCACAATTATCTCGTCATCTTTCCTTTCGATATGACCGATTAAGCTTATAAGATGTAAACCATATTGTAAGCTTAATCGGCCTACCTGTACGGTTCGGGTACGGTGCTGAGCAATATTCTATCTCAGAAAGTCTCTTAGGCACAATACTTTGTATAAATCAACTAGTATACTCGTAGATGTAAATTCATACATACATACATACATAAAGTCACGCCTCTTTCCCAAAGGGGTAGGCAGAGACCACGGATCTCCAGTCGCTACGATCCTGACACACAACTTTCGCCTCATTCACTCTCATTACATTCTTCATACATGCTCGTCGGTTTAGGGTACTTTTGACCTGGCCCTTCTCCAAAATGTCGCCAATTTGATCCAAGAAGGTTCGCCTAGGTCTTCCCCTTCCAGCTGTCCCATGCACACTCGCCTCATACACTTGCTTTGTCAAACGACTGTCATCCATCCTCAGATGTAAATTCATCTGTTGGTAACTGCAACGTCTCCATAACATTTGTAAAATTAAACATTTCTGTTTATATTAGTGCTTGACTGTAAAATGTCGCGAGAGCGCATTTACATTTAAATGCTGTGTTGACTCGTAATTTGATTAGCAGCATTCGCTTAGAGTCCAGTGGTTCTCTACAATAAGGGTGGTCGCATAGTCCGCCAAACTGTCAATTCAATGCGGCTCGGTCAGCAGCATGTTCTCTACATGCTGCTGACGTCAGGACCGAGCCGCATTTCTAACGTCATCAGCATTTTTTGTATAGAAGATGACTGCGGCGCGTACGGCGCGGCCCAGTGTGCGATCAGGTTAAAGGCGAGTTGGCCTTAATTGTGTGTGTAGATTCACATGCACATTGTTTCTGTGTGCGTAAGCGTCGGAACACCTCATGGACGAATGAGCGCACAGTATCGCTTACGCACACAGAAACAAATCTACACACACAATTAACACAAACCTGTCTTCATGAAACAGAACACCATGTTGCTGGCATTTCTAAAGCTGGGTCCACAGCGCCGTGTTTTCGTGTTTTTAATGTTATTAACCGAATAGGCGCGTGCCATTGGTGGAAAATGCTAACATGTTAGGAAACACTAAACACGGCGCTCTGGATCCGGCTCAAAGGGGTCAGCAGTTGCAAACACAATAAATAAATAATAAATAATGCTAAACATTTCACACAGCATCATCTAGCCCCAAACTAAGCAAAGCTTGTACTATGGAAACCAGATAACTGATATACAGCTTGTATACTTTTTGTTTGTAAATAAATACATATTATACATAGAAACACCCAGACTCAAGATAAATATTTGCAGATCATACAAACATTTATCCCGCGGCGGGGATCGAACCCGCAACCATCTGCATCCCAAGCGGGCTTTCACCCACTGCGCCACAGAGGTCGACAAATACAATAGAACCAGGGTTCTTTTCGATCGTCTTTTAAAATTACTTTAGCCGGAATAAACTTCGTTTTATAATAAAGTTTATGTATTCAAATTAGGATCTCTAATTTACCTAAATAGTGTTGACACTACAGTAACAACAAACACTCGCTCTAAACTTTGTATCATCTCGTGTGCCCATTGTGCCAACTCTTGAATTGTTTGCGGGTAGTTGAGAATTATCTACGTGAACTGTTGACATACTTATCAAAGAAACTTATTCTTATTTTTCTAGGCTTTTAGAATATCTGGTACAAAAACTACACACCAGAGTTGACTCAAACGAACTTACTTTTTTTACTACACAAATACTTTCACTTGAATGCAAAAGATTGTAGAAAACACATATTTAAGCATATTTTCAGTGATTGAATATCATGAATAATATAAAATAATGTCTCACGGCTACTCTACACATACGCCGAACTATTTGCCGAACTAATATTTGAATAGAAGGCAGGCGAATACAGATGATGAGGCCCTCTACACGTTCGTGACCGTCGGCATTCGTCTATCATCGGCAAATATGTAGAGGGCCTATTAGGCACGTGTACATAATTGGCACATGCCCATATTTTCCATAGTGCATTTCCTAAGAGACACTTTCAATCCAAATACATATCAAAAAAGTTGTTTTTCTGAAACTATATCTATTTTTACTATCTATACTAATATTATAAGGAGGAAAGATTTGTTTGTTTGTATGTTTGTTTGAAATGAATAGGCTCCGAAACTACTGGACCGATTTCAAAATTCTTTCACCATTAGAATCCTGCATTATCCCTGATGAACATAGGCTATATTTTATCCCGGGAAAGTGAAGTTTTCCCGAGGGAACACGGGTAACACCGCGACGGACAGTTAGTCACCAATATTCATATACTTTACATTGGCCCCGATTCTGTTGTTCACTGACTAAAGTTAACTAAACTAAAATGCTTTGTTCTTATTTCGTTAACGATAAAGTCCAAAATGGAAAGACTATTACAGTGGCATTCTTAAAATTTCTTAATTTTAGTAATAATGAAGTATTTGTGGGTAGATTTAGTCAAGACCATTTTGCTTGCCGTGTAAAACAGCTGCTAAAGAAGCTCAGAGGCGCCATTTGGATTATACTTTTAGTTATGTCACTTTCAACGACATGCCATTTTCGTCTTTAGTGAGAACAAAATAAGAACGTGCCAGTTTTAGTTTTAATTAAGTTTAGTCAGTGAACAACAGAATCGACGCCATTACCTACATAAGTAGGATAGAACTGTTAATAAATAATCATTATTCAGATTACTGTTTATGAAAAGCCATTCAAGATTATACAATGCATGACTATAACCGAGCTCAGTGCTGAAGGAAACTACTGTTTGATATTCGAATTAGACGAACCATTGAATTTGAATTGGTAATCTCAGAGACAAATAGCTTGTCAATATTGCAGGTGATTCATCAAAGGAACTTGTGACTGGATAATTAATATTTTTCTCTTCTTTTGAAAGAGGCCTTGGGATAATCTAATAATGATGTCAGAAAAAGAATTTTCATTTTGTATTTTTCAATTTTACTTCATCATGCTAAGATGAAACTGTGTTAGAAAAACACTAAAAATAGATTTAATTTTCGTACAACTTTCTGGTAGGCAAGAAAGACAGTGTTTGATAAGAGTAGAGTCGTGATCAAATTTTAATGCTGTACTCTAATTTTGGCTCTTTAACTTTATATTAAAAGCTCTTATAGTGTAGCTTAAGTCATTCTTGCTTGATCGTTGAAGATAAGCAACGTCTTACGTGGGCGATCTTAACGCGAAGCGGCGCGGTGCGGCGCGGAAACCAAAAACAGTCGATTTACTATTGAAGTGTCCTACGTGGCCGGTACGCTGCGGCGCGGCGCGTATTGAATCGAACGCGATCAGAATTTTTGCGAATTTTGGCACTATGAATGATTTGACGTAAATGCAGGACGATTTGCACGCACGTAGGACAGACTCGCTTTGCTTCGCAATCACGTTCGCGTCAAGTCAGCCACGTAAGACGCAGGGCGCAAATCGCGTTAAGCGATCTTATTTTTTCTGTGTCGCCATCTAGTTTCAATATACTTTCGAAATACATTTCAGTTGGATTTTATGAGACTGGAGTCGCTCATCAAGTCTGCTCACGGCTCGCCGGCGACTTTGAAAGTTGTAGAAGTTTCGAGAATACCTTATCTGATTTTACGAGGGTTGATGTCGGCACTCGTTTCTAGCACTGAAACTTAGACGCCGTTCACACGATACCATTCTTGCCTCTTGCTACAGAATTGCTGCAGAATTGCTCTTGTGCCGTTGAGTTTGGGAAAGCAAGAATGGTCAGGCATAGTCCAGCTTTACGCTATCGTAGATATAGGGTGGTCAATTGGTCATGATGATCAAGATGATCCAGCTCAAATGGAGCTGGGCAGGATACATTGCGAGGCGAGGTGATAGTTGCACACGCGATTACGCGTGTAGATTTGTTTATGTGTGCGTAAGCAATACTGAGCGCTCATTCGTCCATGGAGCGTACGCAGCTAACGCACACAGGCACAACGTGCATTTGCATCACACACACAGGTCAGAGCAACCCGCTTTCGTGAGAACTGTACTCGACCGTTGGAGTAGGGCCTTAACCGAGTGGTGACCAAGAGAATGCTATCGAAACGTTGGACGTCCGGCGGCGGCGCGATGGGCAGATGACATAATCAATGTCGTAAATAGTTTAAAAGATTTTGGAACTTTAAGGAAATCTAAAATAAAAACTGTAGAGAAATAGTTGGTGGTCATGATAGCCATGATTTCCTTTGTCACGTCTTAGAGCTCGTGTTGCATCCATCCATAGATTGTCTGGTAGAGTTTTTTTGCTTGCTCTGTAGAAATAGCAGATGTAAACGTAAAACGTAAACAGGGTCACGACTGTATCCTCAAGGCACAGTAGACATTCTCTCAGATCTTTTATATTCCAGATCCTTTGAAGATGTCCAAGAGGGGAGTCAGAGGCATGTCCAAATTCATATTTGATACATGCCCACATCTTGCAGAAGTTTTTATTGCATAGGTTGCAAGCCCATCGCCGCAGATGTAAACAATAACATGAATTTTATTCATTGATGAACAAACGATCCTATGACCATGACCATAGGGTTGAATGTCGAGGTTACTACACACTCAGTTAACACATTTCTATCTCTATTGTGATAAATGAGAACAATAAAAACTGGTGCTCAAGGCTACCTTAGATTGAAGGGATAGGTAATAGATACGTGCTTCCGTGATTTGTTTGGAAGGTTGAGAAAGAATGTGAATGAAATGTTTCTTCTTGAATAGTTCGTAGGCAGGTATATTTGATCAATTTCAGAAAAATCATCTACTCGTATTATGACGTACGTACAAAGGGATATGTGATTCTTATTTAGGATAGACATATTGTCTTCATAAATTCTTGACGCAAGTTTTTTTAATCACTGCATCCCTGCAGTGATTAAAAAAACTAGAAAAAGAGAGGAATTTATTTATTTATTTATTAGTATACCACATCATATATATTAAAACATTTCCAAATATAAATTATAGTAAATACACATTTCTGATATATATATAACAAATATATATAATATATAAAGGAATAAGTAAGATGAACAACATAGTATTCAGTTCTTGTGTCTGGGGTTTAAGAATATTAAGAGGATGTCCTCTTAAAGATGCCACTGAAGCTAAAGGGAAAAGTCTACAAAATGGTCATCAGACCTGTCGTGCTGTATGGATCTGAGTGCTGGGCCACGAAAGTGACAGATGTGAGAAGAGTGCATGCGACAGAGATGCGAATGCTGAGATGAATGTGTAAAGTGTCGCGAATGGAATGGTGAGGAATGAATATATTCGGGGAAGTCTGATAGTAGCGCCAGTAACTGATAAGTTGAGGAGCAATCGGTTAGCGTGGTATGGGCATGTAATGCGGAGGGATGAAAGTCATGTAACTAAAAGGGTGATGGAAATGAATGTGAATGGATATGTGAGTAGAGGTAGACCTACGAAAAGATGGATGGATTGTGTGAAAGAAGATATGGAATAGAAAGGAGTTGATACAGAGATGACGAGTGATAGGGGAGAACATGTTGTGTCGACCCCGCATGAGCGGGATAGGGGCAGGCCAATGATATCCTCTTAAATTATTCTTATGTACCTATCTACATGCGTATTTAATCGGTAAAAGCCTAGAAAATAGTAATTTGCCACAAATAGCAAATTGTTTATTTTAATAAACTCAAGATAAAAATTGTTTCAAGAGGCAACAACCAAAGACGAAGTAATTGAATTTGCTTAGTTTTACTTAATGAATATGTAAAGGAGCCTTTTAGGCTCTTAAGGCTATCAATTATAGAGAAAATTAGAGAGTTCAGAGCCAGACTGTCCTACTTAGATTAGGCGTTTAATTAGAGCTCGCTACCAAACTAGAGTGTCATTGTTTCGAAGACAAATTTACCCAATTTTCTGAACTTATAGTATAATTGTTGAGTATTGGGACTCAATATCTTGATGTCACAATTGTGTCTGTTCTTCTCTGTGAAGAACAATAATCATAACTACGAAGCAAATTAAAAGGTCACGACTGTATTGAATAAGAATAAGAATAAGATAACAATATTTGTATGATCTACAAATATTTGTCTCGGGTCTGGGTGTTTCTGTGTATAATATGTATGTATTTACAAACAAAAAGTATATAAGTAGTATATCAGTCATCTTAGTACCCTTAACACAAGCTCTGCTTACTTTGGGGCTAGATGATGCTGTGTGAAAAGTCCAGCATTATTTATTTATATATAAGATATAAAGAATATTAAGAATAAGATATTAAATGAGTGCTCCAGAAAGACCATCCGAGACCATCCGAGACGAATGGCGCAGAATTGTGAAGCGAGCCACACAACTCCCGACCTGACGACCACGACCACTCTGTCAAGAGTGCAACGACTAAGAAGAAGAAGATATTGCCAAGGCTAGGTCAAATCAAGTTACTTAGGATCCTTTAAAACTAAAAAGGCATTTACACGATGTGATTTCCACCTATACGATAGCGTATCGCACGGCAATTTTCACGTGTAAACGTTCATCGTATGCGATTTGTCATAATTAGCGCGACACTCGTCGGCACGTTTAATAGGAGGGGCAATCGTACGAGAAATCGCATCGTGTAAATGTATCTTAAGGAAGCAGTCAGAGCCTTTTAACCTGATCGCACTCTCGTCCGCGCTGTACGCGCCGCAGTCATTTTTCTATACAAAAATGCTGATGACGTCAAAATGCGGCTCGCTTCTGAAGTAAGCAGGATTTCTCTATTCAATTGCATGGTTTTTTTTATGGAAGATGGGGCAAACGAGCATGTGGCACACCTGATGGTAAGTGATTGCCACCGCCCACAGACAACTGCAGCATCAAGAGGCACTGCAGATGCGTTGCCGGCCTTTGAGGTAGGAATACGCTCTTTTCTTGAAGGCGCCTAAGTCGTATCGGTCTGGAAACACCTCTGACGACGGCTGATTCCACAAGTCTGATGTGCTAGGCAAGAATTGGCGTGAAAACCGCACAGTTGTGGACTGCCAACCATCCACATGATGTGTCGTATTATGTAAGATTATAAAGTTTTTGATAAATAAAGAAAAATAGAAATACAATTGACAGTTTGGCGCGTTCGGCTCGGCTGGACTGTGCGACCACCCTTATCACGATGTTTTCCTTCCCTCGACCATCTAATTATAGTTTTTTTTTGGTCAACCTACGTCGTCCCACTGCTGGGCAAAGATCTCCCCCAAACTCTTTATAGATTATGTTTTATATATTTAAATAATTTACCATGTAAAAGACAATTGCGCTTAGAATCTGTACAGCACTACCATTATTATGATAAGTAGGTTATTACTACGAAACAAGTGGAACCACGACGACTTGTGCCCAATATTTCAGGGGACCATTTGGCTCAGCCCCGAATGATTACTCGCCCGTAGCGGTCGTTGCGTGATATTTATCTGGTCTATTCACAAAGTAATATGAAGCTAAGTGACTCAAGAGCTTTTAGAGGCTAGAACCAGAATGGCCAAACCATGATTGACAAATGAAGGAAGTTACAATTCTATTTTGACGACCTCTGTGGCGCAGTGGGTGAAAGCCCGCTTGAGACGCAGAAGGTTGCGGGTTCGATCCCCGCCGCGGGATAAATGTTTGTATGATCTGCAAATATTTATCTCGGGTCTGGGTGTTTCTATGTATAATATTTATGTATTTTCGAACAAAAATTATATAAGTAGCTTATCAGTTATCTGGTTCCCATAGTACAAGCTATGCTTAGTTTGGGGCTAGATGATGCTGTGTGAAATTGTCCAGCATTATTTATATTTATTTATTTATATTAGATGGTGATAGGCAATCTGAATGAATTGAATGAATGAACTTTATTGAACACCGTAACTACAAGATACATTAGAAAAGAAAACCATATTACAATGTTGGCACGGTTGTACACAGTTGGCGGCGTTATCGCTACGAAGCGATCTCATCCAGGCGACCTTTGGATGGACAGGAATGTAAATGCATGGAAGATTGAACGGGTGCAAAACAGTTAAATGAACATAAGAAATCGAATGAAACAAAAGAAAACGAGCTCAAGGCAATCTGTGTGGATCTGTGTAGAGCACCATTGAGTTTTTCTTTTTTTCGTTGTGTGAGTAGATTTAAATACTTACTTGTTCCTATAACTTTGTATTGTTCGTCCACATACTGTTTTTTTATAGCATACTTAGATTTATAACTATCAGTGTAAACTTTTAATTGGCCCTATGCTGGCATGTTACCTTACATGTGTTATTTTAATGTTTTATAACCTAGCTGTTAGATTACCGAAAATTCAAAAATAAATATAAAATAATGAAAATTACACAAAATGTGAACATTTAAATATGGGTTTAGGCGTGGCTCTGTCTACACCCATAAAAATACTATGTACTGAATTAAATAAATAAAATAATGCTGGACTTTTTCACACAGCATCATCTAGCCCCAAAGTAAGCAGAGCTTGTGTTCTGGATATATTGATATACTACTTATTTTTTTGTCAATACATTGTACAAATTAAAAATAGAAACACCTAACCCGAGACAAAATATTTGTAGATCAAACAAACATTTGTCCCGCGGGGATCGAACCCCCAACCTTCTGCGCCACAGGCGGGCGGTCGCCCACTGCGCTACAGAGGTTGACAATCAAAAATATGCCTATTCTCTTTTGGTTAAAACTAAGTCATGAACAAATAATTCTATAGCTCGCTCCTACAACTCTAATTGAGAACGCTTGACACCATAATCTGGCGCGGTCGCATATTGACATAAAATACGCTTTAGCCCCCGATGTGTAATAGAGTGCTGGTCATTGTATGAAGTTGCTTTTGAACTGAAAGTTACCAGTAACAGAATAATCAAAATAATATAATTTTGTAATTTTATAGTGCTAATTCACACTTGGTATTTCATTAAGAATAAGTCTTATCAAAACTTTGGATTCCGACGGGATTCGAACCCGCAACGATCAGACGATCCTCCTAAAGCCGGAGTGCCTTACCGCTCGGCCACAGAACCCTAGTCGTCGCAATCCAAGTTTTTGATAAGCTCATTTTTATCGATAAATATGAGCTTATTTAGCAACTAGTGAACCAACCAGTGATTTGGATAAAATTTAAAATACTTATGTACATACTAGCTGTCCGATGTTACCCGCGTTCCCGCGGGAAAACGTCACTTTCCCGGGATAAAATATTGCCCGTTCATCAGGGATAATGTAGGATTCTAATGGTGAAAGAATTTTTCAAATCGGTCCAGTAGTTTTGGAGCCTATTCAATTCAAACAAACATAAAAATCTTTCCTCTGTATAATATTAGTGTGGAAATCGTAGCTTGGAATTACATTATAAGCCAGTAAGTTAGATAGATAGATAGAAAATACTTTATTGCACACTACATAATAAAAATAAACAAAAATAGAAAACTAAACAAAAAAACATAATGACATACAATCGGCGGTCGGTAAGTTAAGATACCAAACCAAAAATTTTTAGTCTGTGGTATCGTAGTCTGGCATGCTCAGACCGAGAGCATGCCTATACCGCAACCATTGGCAGAACCTGGAGGAGGCCTAAGTCAAAGGACAACCTGACCTGACCAATACTCACACCTAAGTTATAAAATAAGTAAATTTAACTTAAGCTAAGGTAAACAATTATGTTAAGTTTATGTTATTTATCTCATTGTAGAAAGGTCAGAGAAATAAAGGCTATTTTTATTTATTTATATCGTAGTCTTGATATTATGTCAAAAGGGACTGGTTTTAGGATAGTACACTGCTTATTCTGGCATTACTGAGTGCCGCGTTACCCGATCTACGATGAGCACGATTTGGCAAGCCCTCGGCTCTCCTTAACGCCCACTGATTTGTCTATTTTACTGTACAATGAACATAGTATACATAATTATTACACATAGCTGCGCTGTTTTCCGTGGTCCCTCGGTAATACTTTGATTTTCGGGATAAATGGCCTATGATTGTGTATTTCTGTTATGTGTTTCTCAAAGTTTTTCTGTGTAAAATTTAATCCAAATGCATTGAGTAGTTTTTAAATAAAATTAATGAAAATACTTTATTGCACAATGCACACCTTATAACTACAAAATACAGTAGAAAAGTACCCTAAACCGACGAGCATGTATGAAGAATGTAATGAGAGTGAATGAGGCGAAAGTTGTGTGTCAGGATCGTAGCGACTGGAGATCCGTGGTCTCTGCCTACCCCTTTGGGAAAGAGGCGTGACTTTATGTATGTATGTATGTACAGTAGAAAAGAGAACCATAATACAATGCACAATGGGCGGCTTTATTGCTGAGAAGCGATCTCTTCCAGGCAACCTTTTGAAACCTTGTGAAAGTGTAAGAAACATCCGGATACTCACGAATTTAGATTTTTTAAATGCATCCTTAAAGTTGCACCTGTGCGGGATTTGAACCCACAATTACAGATCCATGAGACTCTACCAAAGAAGCCAATGGGGCTTTCGTCTTTTTTTGACCATTTGGCATAGAGATGCATTTTCAAATATCCATGATCCTTACGCGTAAGCAACACTCTAACAGGCTTACCATAGAACGTGACATAAAGTTATTCCGGAGTATAAACTGTCAAAATGTATGGTTATTCTAGATTTATTCGGTGGAATAACTTTATGTCACGTTCTATGGTAAGCCTGTAAGAAATAAAGTCAAAGTATGATAAAGCATTTATAATATTAGTAGCATTTTACAAGTCATTACATCTTAAAAGCCATTAGTGTAAGAGCATCTCATAACCAAGAAATCCACCTCAAGTTATACCTTTTAATATCACCGTAATGACGCGAAGCTTACGAGCTAATCCGTTAAACGTAATATCGATAGTGCCGTTACGTTATTGATATACAGGTCATTATTGAAGCTATAAAGGTCCAAGTACTTTAACTATTTTATATTTACGAGTTTACTAAAGTAATAAATAATACGAGTAGTGTGTAGAGTTGGTTTATAGATAGACTCGAATTAAAACATACTTATATTATTATAAATGTGAGAGTAACTCTGTCTGTGTTTGTTACCTTTTCACGCCCAAACCACTGAACATATTAAGCTGAAAATTGGCATGAATAGAGGTTGTATCCCAGGGAAGGACATAGGCTACTTTTTATCCTGAAAAAATTAAGTTATCCCGATGGACCTCGGGCTACACCGCGGGAGCGCAGCTAGTTAAATATCAATTGTAAATAAAAATATTATTTAAAAGTTATAGTTAATATTAAAATCCAACCCTCTGATCCATTTGTTTAGCTGTTGGCTTCCTCCTCTCAAATATATTAATTTAAATTATGTTTGTATTGTTGCCAAGATTTACATCAGCTACGGCGTAGCGTAAAGCTACAAATAGCTACGGGTAGCGTAGCAGTGCTACGGGCTTATCATGGTTAGTATGTATTACTATCAAACATTGGAGTACCTACTCATAATTGTGTACTTTTATATTGGTGTAGCTGAATGTATGCTGGCTTTCTGAGAGTAAAGTATATTGAACAATAAAATAATCGAAAAATACTGATGCTATAAACATTACATACATAAATCTATCTTTCAAAATGATAGTAAAGAACTTTATATTATATATTTTTATATATTATCAAAGGTTTCTCTGTATTGCTGTTGGTAACGAGATATTTCATCGCAGCCGTCAAATAAAGACAACACTAGATCGTGCGATGATGGCTAGTGATGTGCCATATTACGTAATACAGTCTGTTCATTCTGTATCCGTATTTGCGAGATTTTCGAAAACAGATTTTGTTACGGAATTCGGTATTGTAATTTTGAAAAGAATGACAGTTTTGTGTTTTTTTTTGTCATTTAAAATATTGCACTACACTGCTATAAGCTTGCAGATACATACATATTATACATGAAAAACACCCAGACCCGAGACAAATACTTGTAGATGAAACAAACATTTGTCCCGCAGTGGGGATCGAACCCGCAACCGTATTAGGTATTCATGCTTTGGAAGGAAATCCATTTTAATAAAATTCAAATAAAAACTTAAAGTATTTCCAATAGTTAATGGTATACGACTGATTTCCGTATATAAAGACCATTTTCACTCATGACATGACTATCAATCGTGAAATATTGAGACGAAAATTGGCCGGACACATTTTCAGCAGCCCTAAATATTAATACCTATGTGCTAGCAAATGACTAGTGATCGGTGTAATGGAAAATTGACGTTTCTGTCACAAAAATAAGGCTTAGAATTGCTCATCAGTTCTTACTTGTTTTTCCCGTTATGATAGGTTATAAGATTCGGTTTGTAAGAAACATCTTGCTTTGAGGTAAACAATCTACCGAGGCCTAGTTATTTTAGAGCACGGTAGACATTATCTCAGATCAAGTCAATCAAGATCCTCAACGACCTCTGTGGCGCAGTGGGTGAAAGCCCGCTTGCAACGCAGAAGGTTCGATCCCCGCCGCGGGATAAATGTTTGTATGATCTGCAAATATTCATCTGGGGTGTTTCTATGTATAATATGTATGTATTTACAAACAAAAAGTATATTAGTAGTGTATCAGTTATCTAGTTCCCATAGTACAAGCTTCGCTTAGTTTGGGGCTTGATGATGCTGTGTGAAAAATTCCAGCATTATTTATTAATATCCTTTGAAGAATCATAGGGGGGTCCGACTTCAAAATATAATATAACATAATAATTTATTATTTGAATACTGTAAGTAATAATTGCATGTGTATATTCTTATTTTTCTCTTTTTTGTGTAGGTACATAGAAGGTTCTTAGTGTCTATTTGTGTCTATAGTGTGTTAGGTGAAGTCGGTTCAATTTTTTTTTTTTAAATTTTTTATTTTCTTAAATGATTTAATATTTTTACGAACATACTTCAGATTTTCATAAATGTTAAATTTTCGGTCCGCCATGACGGAGGCCATAAAGCCTGAAAACTCCGACACCAGAGCTGGCACGCAAGCAAAGTAATAGAAATACTGAGATGGAACGAGCTTTTAAAAAGAAATGTGTAAAGTACCAGCAAATCCACCCTTTACTCAGAAGCGATAAAATCTAAATCCTTAATTTATCAGTTACCCTAAAACACATCTCAAAATAACGACTTTAATAAAGCCAAGCTCTTGGGATAAAAGGAAGATTTAGAGAAAAATCACTTAGAAATTGTTTCGAATGAGTTTTTAAGCGATGCCATAAAAGTTATGATGATGTTTCAATGTTCCTCTTTACGTTTATGGAAGCGAACAGATTGGGTTTTTGCTAAGCTTATTTGGCACTTGGCGAAGTTGGATTTTTAACTCCAGACGCAAAAGGGTGTAGGGAAATCGTATTGACGTTTTCCTCCTTTGTAAAGTAAATCAAAATATTGCAATAAATACAGTTATAGAGATGTTTGAGTTTCATAGATATGTCCAGTCCATTGTATTATGGCGTGCAATATTATATTTACAAATATTAGACCTCTGTGGCGCAGTGGGTGAAAGCCCGCTTGGGACGCAAAAGGTTGTGGGTTCGATCCCTGCAGAAAATGTTTGATATGTAAATATTTGTATGATCTGCAAATATTTATCTCGGGTCTGGGTGTTTCTATGTATAATATGTATGTATTTACAAACAAAAAGTATATAAGTAGTATATCAGTTATCTGGTTCCCATAGTACAAGCTATGCTTAGTTTGGGGCTAGATGATGCTGTGTGAAATGTCCACTATTAGTTATTATTATTAATAGTTATATTAAAAAAAATTACAAAAAGTGGTACAGTCACTGTGAACATTTTGATGATTTTAAATCTTCGGAAATAACAAGAGGTAGAGTTACCAAAAGACCTTTTAAAAGCCGCCTTCAATATTTATAGGAATCACTTGACTTGCACTATTACTATTTCTCAACAAAATATAAAAATATAATTAAACAGAAAGCATAATATGGAATACTAACTTCTGCAAGATGTGGGCATGTATCAAATATGTATTTGTACATGCCTCTGACTACCCCCTTAGACATCTTCAAAGGATCTGGAATATAAAGATCTGAGAGAATGTCTACCGCGTCTTGGGGATACAGTCGTGACCCTGTTTTTTTTTTTTTTAGAAAGCATAATAGGCCGCGGAAGTTTTGCAGTTGGAACCAAAACGATATTTTAGTTATACATTGACTAATCTCGTATAAGCAGATCGATTTATTAAACAATATTTCATAGAAATCACAAAATTCAGCTGAAGTTTCACCGAACGATCAATTACATTGATTTAGGATACGCTCTGTGGAACATTAGCCTGGGCCGAACAAAATTATTCTAGGCCGATAATGTCCATGTGTGTCATTCTATTATCCGATATACTGCAGAGCTTCTAAAGTTATGTTTAGTTTCGTAATTATGTCTATATTGTGCCAAACAGATTAGTTAAACTGTTTGTTTTATCAACTAAATTTTATAGATAATGAATTCTCTACAGCCTCGCAGGAAACATACTATGCGTTAGCCTAAAGGTGCATTTACACGATGCGATTTGAACTCATACGATATTGTATCGCACGGCAATTTTTCACGTGTCATCGTATGTGATTTGTCATAGCGCGACGCTCGTCGGCACGTTCAATGGGCGGGGCTTAGCAAATCGTACGAAAAATCGTATCGTGTAAATGCAACTTATCGTATTAACTACCTTTATAAAATAAAATTAAAATCTATTCAGCCATTATGTTATTCCATTCCAACGCAAGATTAAGCTGCCCACATTCAATCAATGCAAGTCATAAAATACTTTTAAATTTAATCTGTAAGCTTGAATTTCAATAATACTTGAAACAGTTGTAACCATTGAGAAATTAAAAGTCTTATCAAAATTTTCGAAATATGAGCTTACCAAGAATTTCGATTGCGACGATTAAGGGTTCCGTGGCCGAGCGGTAAGGCACTCCGGCTTTAGGAGGATCGTCTGATCGTTGTGGGTTCGAGTCCAATCGGAATCGAAAATTTTGATAAGACTTTTAATTTCTCAATGAAATACCTTAGTGTGGTGTAACACTTTAAGAATTACAAAAAATACAGTTGTAACAAATCATAAAAAACCTAATGACTACTTTGTTTTATAGAAATGCTGGCACTTAAAATAATTGTTGCCAAATTGAAGAAAATCAAGGAAATAGAGGATCCATCCCTCTAAGCCAGGGATGTGAATAGACATAGCATAGTTTGAATAGCTGCATCACTCTCTTATTAGCCTTTGGATCCCATCGTGAGGAACCCCGCTGCTTCGAAAATCCCACACGAATAGATTGTCTTTGTAGGTAGGCTGAATAAGCTGATTGTTTTGGTGCTAGACAAGCCTATTCCATCATCAACAATGTCTCAGTCACTCCTTGACGTGAAGGCATAGGCCTTTTGATGCGATGCCAAACAAGGATTCCAGCCCCCCCCCCCTGTGATTGGCTCTATGTAAATCGTCAGTTTGATATAATGCCAGGAACTCACGTGCCGCGATACTCGACATAAAATGTATGCAGTTTTGACGCTGGTGGAGTCTCAGCGTTATCTGTCGATTCGATTTCTATTCTATTGGGATTTGTGACTTGGCTAGGGGGCTAGGAGGAGAGCTCTAGTGGTGAGTAGCGGACGCTAGGTGCGGGGGCACCTTCGTTCGCCTTGCACTGCTCACCACGCCGTAAGGGCGGGGATCGCTGGAGGGGGACTGGATGTAGAGGCTCTGCCGGTTGCCCATTTCCCATTCCAACCGATCACACAATACTAAAATGACGTAATTTGCTATGATACGTCATTTTCATATTGTGGTTAAATGGGAATGGTTGGAATGGGAAATGGGAATGGATTTCAAGTTAGACAATAAGGCCTCAGATCTGAAACTATGAGTAGGTGTAGCACCACCACATTCAAACATCATGCAAACATGTGTCCCGTCACGTCCATTTTAGCCAAGCGATCAAGATCATAAAACTAAATTGGTTATTTCAATTTATCTAAAATCATCATAATAAAACTATAACCCAGTTTATACGGCGATGAGATTTACGATCTATAGCAGCATAAGCATCCAACGAGCTTTGTTTTATTCAGCAGTATTAAACATGGCTATAAAACTGCAAGCCTCATTAGTGAACACCCTGTGTTCCGCCCACGCCCACAGTGCATTATGAAACTGGAGTTTGCTTTCCATTTAGACATTATACTATCGCAAAATGTATAAAAGATTGAACTCATCATTGGCCTGCCCATATCCCTCTCATGCGGGGTCGGCACAACATGTTCTCCTCTTCCACTCTCCCCTATCACTCGTCATCTCTGTATCAACTCCTTTCTTTTCCATATCTTCCTTCACACAATCCATCCATCTTTTTTTAGGTCTACCTCTACTCATATATCCATCCACATTCATTTCCATCACCCTTTTAGTTACATGACTTTCATCCCTCCGCATTACGTGCCCATACCTCGCTAACCTATTGCTCCTTAACTTATCAAAGATTGAACTGTGGAACAGAATAAATACACGTAATGCAGAAAATGTAAGGAACTGAGGGTCGAACACAAAACTGATTTAGGTACAGTTGTTCCGATTTATGCCATATTCGTCTCGTGGAAGTTTGGACCACAAAAATCTGCTTTCGTCTTACATTGTATGCCGTATTCGACCCATAACTTATTTTATTTCAAAAAATCTTGATTCGTCCCACTTTTTAGCTCCACATTCGGCCCATGTTTTTTTTGTAAGAAGACCATCTGATGGAGGCGTTGTGTGTAGATTTGTTTCTGTGTGCGTAAGCGATACTGAGCGCTGCATGTGCATCTACACACACACACACACAATTAAAACTAACCTTCCTTTGTGAGATAGGGCAACTGTATCAAACAACCCAACAATGTTGCACAGGCGCATCTTATTTTAAGTCAGTCTTTTTACCGGACGTACCAACTCTATCCTCTGAAGCAGCTGAGCGAGATGCCGCTAGCTCATACTGCTCAAATCGCATCGCCATAGACAGTGTTACAGCGGCCGATCTGATGCTGTCCATTAAACGTCTAAAGGCTTTTTCTTCAGTTGGAATTGATGGGGTGCCCTCTTTTCTTATAAAGGATTGTTGCGAAGTCTTTGTTGAACCTTTACTTTTTATTTATAATTTATCGCTTAAGACAGAAACGTATCCGTCCATGTGGAAAGTATCTCGAGTTACGCCTATACCCAAGGGTGGAGCTAGGTCTCAAATCGAGAACTACAGGCCTATAGCCGTTCTATCAGCATTCGGTAAAGTATTCGAGTCTATCTTAAATCGTCGGATCAGTAATCAAGTGCGTCCATACTTGTGTGAAAATCAGCATGGTTTTTTGTCAGGCAAGTCCACTGCCACTAACCATGTCAACTTTGTTGATTATACCGCTGCAGGTATGGAGCGGAAAGTACAAGTAGATGCGGCGTATTTTGACTTCAAAAAAGCGTTTGATCGGGTTCACAATGATGTTCTCCTGACAAAGTTTGCCGACATTGGATTTACTCCCAACCTTCTAAATTTTTTTAGTAACTATTTCTCTAACCGGTATCAATTTGTTCAACTTCTTGGTTTTAGATCAGACCCTTATTTGACACTATCTGGTGTCAGTCAAGGAAGCAACCTCGGTCCGACCCAGTTTTTGATAATGATTAACGATCTACCCAGTGTTGTTAGAGCGGCTGAATGTCTAATGTTGATAGCGTAGCAGACTGTGAGGCGTTACAGCGTGATATAGATAGCGTTGTAGAATGGAGTGAAAGGAATTGCCTGGAATTTAATACTGCCAAATGCAAGACCATCACTTTTACAAGGTCCTTTTCCCCTCTAACGCATCCGTACAATATATCCGGTGTCGCGATGGAACGCGTCACCCAGATTCGAGACCTAGGCCTAACCTTGGACAATCAGCTGACTTTCAATTCACATATAATTGACATTTGCAATAGAGCATCCAAGTCTTTGGGCTTCGTTATGAGGCAGTCAGCTAGATTTCTTGACAGAAGGACTATTGTGTCGCTGTTTTATGCGTTTGTGAGATCGAAATTAGAATATAATTCGCTAATATGGGACCCGCATGAAGATAAGTACAAGCTTATGTTGGAGCGAGTTCAAAAGAAATTTGGCAGGTACCTGTACAAAAAGCTTTATGGATACTATCCTTATTTATATCCGTCTCTTTTTATCTGTGGTATGGTGCAGCTAAATACGCTCGAACTTCGTCGTAACTGTTTTAAAATGTCACATTATTTTTCAATACTGCGGGGCCACATCGACAACCCCACTGCCTTGACTCGGTGTAATTTATTCGTTCCCGATAAATACCTGCGCGCGCGCACTCATCCTCTATTTGCGACACCCGGGTTCCGGACTAACACCGCGAGGTATGCACCGACAGCGAGTGCACTTGCACTACTCAACGCGATGATTGCTCAGGAACCGGATGTAGATGTGTTCAACATGAAACTTCATTTATTTGTCTTTGTTTGTGTATGTTTTTTTAGTTGATCTGTGTCCGTTATCTATGTAGAATATTTTAAGTGGCTTACAAACGTTTTGGCCTAGGCTGTAAGGTTGTAAGTAATTAATAAATAATAAATAATAAAGAATAAATAAATAAATTATAATATTTTGGTTGGAGATGTTTGTTACTTTATCACGCAAGAATACTGAACGGATCAGGATAACATTTGGTACAGAGATAGATCTTAGTCTGGAATAGTAAATAGGTTACTTTTTATCCCGTAAAAGTGATGTGTTCCCCAAACCACAGGAAAAAAGCAGCTCAGCTAGTAAAATTAAGTCTGAAATACTAGTTAAGTATTTTAAAATTTTGCGTGCCGGAATATTTTTATTGTTTTTTTCGTCTGAGTGCGTAATCTTAACGTGAATAAGCTATACCATCTTAAGCTATAACAGCGATGTGAATAGGTTTATCCATTTAAGAGTCTTCGACTCGGGACGAACTCGCAGCACTCACAATAATTGCCCACAAATTGGCAGAATTAAAGAAATAGATGCCGATTTCTAAGGAGATTCGGTTGCTATTTGGAGCTAGAGGTAAATACAGAAACATGAAAGCTAAATAGTTTTCTTTAATATACAGGGTGTAAAAAGACGTCTGCCGAAGCCGAAAAGGGTAGGTACAGCATCCCAACACACAACCAAATCCAAAAGGATTTTCCGAAATATTCATTATATCCGGAGAAAACAGCGTTTAAAGAGTACTGTTTGCGTATGTTCTGGGCGCGTTGTTTTACGTAGATTGCTGGATTTTGAGTTTTAACTGTTTCTTTCTTTTATAAATGAAATGATTAGGCAGGTATGGTCTTATTATGTAGTAGTAGTAGTAAATAACCGAATATAACATAAAAAGACTAAGTGAAAAAAAAATTCGCGTTTTTTTTTTCTCTAAATATGTTTAGAATCATGGTCTGATTGCAACCCCTCAGTTTTCGGTAGTTGTCTTTTTACACCCTGTATTAGCCCTTAATGTCTCACTGCTGGGGAAAGGCCTCTCACAACTCCCTCCATTCATTCCTGTCCTGTGCCGATAAGGTCCAGTCGGCTCGGAATTTGGCGAGCTCATCTCTCCATCTCGTTAATTTCATAAAAACTCAGAAACATTACAAGTTAGAACAGATTGGAATTACCATAATCTAAGCTCCACTCACTTCTAGGGGAGCAAGGTATTTCCCGGGAGGGCGGCGACACTGTTAGGCAGGTGTCGTCGTGAGCTCCGCGCGTGGCTTAAGAGCCGCGTGTGTGGGTGCCGGGCGTGGCTGTGGGTGCCATTACCGGGATTGTGCTCAAGGCCAAAAGCGAGAGGGGCACCGCGTGCGTTCCGTAGGAGATCCCGGAGCCCCTCGTTATGCATAGAGGCTGGCCATCGGGTAGTTTTTAGTGGGTCGTCGAGTGCTCGACAACCCCACATACCCCAATTACGTTCCCTCGACGTAATTGGATGTCTGTGAGCAGATTTTCTATCCGTAAAAAAAAGGGAGCAAGGTATAGGCACTATTTAGGTCCTTCTTTCCAGTTTTGCAAGACTGACTGGTTTTCAAGTAAACGAACAATATTGTCCCGATTTTTCTGGTAGTCTTTTGGTCTCTGAGCATATCTTGAGTACCATTCTATGGTCGTCTCTGTTCTCAAGTTTCTCATCTCATCTTGCCAAGTGGCAATTCAATATGTAAATTATATCGCGGAACAAAACACGATTGGATAAGATTAGAGTTTATTTGTCTGACATCTTGTAAGGCTGTAAAAGATCCCAGATGGTATCCAATTTAAGTAAGGAAACGTCACCGTTCCTTGTTTTCTTTTGTATTTTTTGTAAGTAATTTCTTCTTTTATGTTTTAAGGGAATGAAAATTTAGACAAATTGAGATTTTTCTCTAAAAAATTTTATATCTGGACTTTCCGCAGCCGTGTTGGCTGAATGGGGTTTTACCTCTCGTGGGTTCAAATTTCGGTCGTGCATCAGTGGATTTTGCGTTTCGTAAAATTTATATGCACTTGAACACGTGCAATCAGTGAAGGAAAACATCGTGAGTAAACCAATTATTATTGTTATAGGCGGCAAATACAAAAAAAGATCTGAGAGAATGTCTCCCGCGCTTGAGGATAGTGGTGACTCTGTTTTTTGCCGCAGCTTTGCTCACGTTGAACAAGTATCTAGCCAGAGTTAGTTGAGTATCCGGGCTGTACCATAAATGACCATTACGTCATCCGAGCGTTTATAACCTTTAAAGCAACGCAATAAAGTTTATATTGAATCGAGAGATAATCTCGAGTGGCATTACGTATACCGTCAGCTCCCGCCATTTCGTCAAAGTGGCCGTTGTAATAAACTCACAATAGTTATTTCTAGTCTAGTTTAGGGCTCACAATCTAGGGATGGTGATAAGCAAAACCCAGGTGTCGCTTCCCAGGGATTTAATTTCTGTTGCTGACAATCAAAAAGAAAAAATAGCAGTAACCTGGATCAGTTGAGCTATCTATAGATCGTTTTTACGACGAACCTTTAGATAGCTTGAGTGATTCTATTGTATTTTGTAATTTTATGTACATATTGTAATAGCTTAGTTTCTGTAAATAAAAGATGGTCTAATGTTAATCTTAGTTGTGAAAAAAGAAAAAATGTTTAAAATTATAATAACACAGGTGAAGTTTTTTGGTGTGTATATTCTGTGCGTCTGTCTAACTTCGAATCCCGTCCTTCGGGTTCGAATCCCGTCGGAATCCAAAATTTTGATAAGACTTTTCATTTCATAATGAAATACCAAGTGTGGATCAGCACTATAAAACAATTACAGAAATGATTGTTCAGTATTTTCTTGAATCAGAATCTAGATTTAGTATTCAATACTTGTATCCTCAAATAACCGACGCTCCCTATACTTAACACACCTCGTATACGGTTGACGTGAACGTACCACGATATTGGTACAACCTTTAGTTAGCACTAGTAAATACAGTTAATATGAACCAACAGTAACACTCATAGTCAAAGGGTTTAAAACTCTCATTTTCTGGCAGTTTTCGAACTGTATTTGTTAGTATTTTGTAGGTGAACAGACAGCCGTCAATAAATATGCAAGCGAAAAACGGATCCGGGTAATTTTCCCCCATTCCCGTTTTCACCCGGTACGTTCTCATTCGATTAAAATAAAATGATATCAATTGCTGTCGCTTTTGCGTATAGTAAGCGAACACTATAATAACGTTTTAAAACTAAAAGAAAAACCGACTTCAATGTTCGACTCTACACGCGGCGTGACTCAGGGAATCAATAAGCCATCCATAAAAATCGAAATAAGAAAAAGTGCGTCCCAGGCTAAATCGTCAGCTTGACTGGTTAAATCGTCAGTTTGACTTAGTGCATAAAGAGTCTTAGACTTACCTGTCGATTTGATTTACAATGGCTTTTAGAGTTTTACGGGAAAACTAAAAAACTCTCAGGAATAAAATGTATATGGGACCACCTCTGGAGTATATCCTTTTAAACAAAAAACTGAATTTCAAAATTGGTCCTCAATTGGCGGAAGATACAAAAAAAAACATACAGGCGAATTGAGAACCTCCTCCTTTTTTTGAAGTCGGTTAAAAATCATAAGCGCCGCCATTTTTGGTAACCAAAAATGCAATTCAAAAATAGCCAGGAAATAAGACTTTAGAAACCCCCCCCCCCTGTAGAGTTGACCACTAAACCTGATTGCACACTGTCCGTGCCGTACGCGCCGCAGTCATTTTTCTGTACAAAAAATGCTGATGAAGTCAGAAAATGCGACTCGCTTCTGACGTCATCAGTAATTGACAGTTCAGCGCGATCGGTACGGCTGAACTGTGGGACCACCCTAACTCGTACAAACTTACATGATCCCTAAGACCCCTCGCAGACTGCAGACTTTCTATCGGCCGATAGTTGAGACGGAATATACTTCGGCTCGTAATGAGTATGGAGAAGTATAGCCCGTCTCAACTTTCGGCCGATAGAAAGTCTGTAGTCTACGAGGGGTCTAAATGTGAGGTTAGGACTATAAAGAAGTTCAAGACAAGTTTACTAGTGCTAAAGGCTCCCAGTACGAAAACATGCATTACCATACGTGTTAGCTTTGAAGTCAGCTGACAGCTTGTAACACAAAGAACATTTCTCCCTTTACGCGATAAATAGCATTTACGAGTAAATTCTTCGGTTATAAGCAACCGTTATTCAGAGATGAATTTAATATTGGTATTTCATGTTTCAATGGGCTTGCAATCGACCGTATTTTAAAGTCGAAATCAAAGTCAAAATCACAAAAAGTCTTGAAACTAGATCTAGTGATGAATTCACCAGTGAAACGTGTAGATGGCGCTAATCGGTGCTTAGCCGATAAATATGATCTTATCAAAGATTTAGATGCCGGCAATTAGGATTCTGTGGCCGAGCGGTAAGGCACTACGGCTTTAGGAGGATCGTCTGATCGATGCGAGTTCGAATCCCGTCAGGATCCAAAATTTTGATAAGACTTTTCATTTCATAAAGAAATACCAAGTGTGGATTAACACTATAAAAATTACAAAAATATAGATGATTATACTACTGTTCCTTCGAGACCAAGCGTATATTTAACTTGCCATGTTTGTATGTTTGTCCTTGTCTTGCAAGCTAAAGATCCACTTTCCGATGTCTGATTAAGCTAGATTTTGGCACACTCATCATTTTTCGGTGACGATGCAATAATATGATGACAGCGAGCTGATTTGATAAGTAAGGAGCTGCTCATCGAAACTCCTCGTAATAAGCTAACCCATTTAATCTTGCATTGAAAAAATAAGTTTTTGATTACATTTATTTGACAGCTCCAAAGGATCTTACAGTGCTATAAACTTATCTGGACCAGTGGCCAAAAGAGGAACTAACGAATTTTACTGTAAAAATTATTTTTCATCCAACACCAAATGCGATAATAGCGCCTCTCTCATCGGTTCAAATTAGTTTGTGGCACTGTAGATATTGATATCAATGTCAACTTGATAACTTCACGGTGTTTCTGAGAAAAAAAAATGATAGACAAGCAAACAGACAAAGAATTGATCCTACCTATCAATCAATAGGCTCTTTAATTTTTTGTAATTTTTTTTATAGTCGGAATCGAAATTTTTGTTAAACCTTTTCATTTCTTAGCCTCCTCGCAGACTTTCTAACGGCCGATAGTTGAGACGGAATATACTTCGGCTCGTAATTAGTATGGAGAAGTATAGCCTGTCTCAACTATCGCCCGATGGAAAGTCTGTAGTCTGCGAGGGGTCTTAATCAATAAGCTCTTGTCCGCACAATGATGCTGTTTTCCTCCACCTAATTTTCTAGAATTTGGTCAATTTCACTCATAAGAATTCCTTTTTGTACATCAAAAGAAAGAAAAGGAATTCCTATATCGCTTCCCAAAAACAGACAACTAAAATTTACCCTACAAGAAAATAAACGTAATAAAGTTTAGAGGTCTGAATAATGTTTAAGAAACCCATATCATGTAGGGCCTACATCGTCTGACAAAGGTTCCTCTGTAAACCTGCCTCAGAATATGAACCACTGAAGTTACGTCAAGCATCGGACAATGTAGGTCATTGAGAAAGGCCACAATTGTTAGAGTATCCTATAGAAAATTTACAGAACTGGTTGTACGCTTTTTCCTTTACCTTTCTTTTAGCATTTACATGATACCATTTTAACATCTTGCCACAGAAAATTAGCTCTTGTTTCGTTGTGTTTGAGAAAAAGAGGCCACAATGGTATCGTGGAAATGGCGTTTTATATCTAAATAGTCAAGCTCCACTGGGGAACAGAATCACGAATATTTTTAGGTACGGAAGATTATGGTCTGTAATTAAGTCACAAAGAATACCGACTTCGACGTCAACTCAGGAAGAAATTGCAAGTGACGATGAGGTTTTCTGAGTTTTACGGGAAAAGTATTAGCAATTACTCAGGAATAAAAATATGTGAAAAGATGGATGGATTGTGTGAAGGATGACATGAGTGAGAAGGAGTGAGTGTTGAGATGACGGCTGATAGAGGAGAATGGAAGAAGAACACATGTTGTGCCGACCCTACATAATGTAGGAAAAAGGGCAGGGCGATGATGATGTGACCACCTCAGGATATATACCCTTTCAACCAATAATTGAAAATCGATCCACAGTTTATTCGATATCTCCGTCAGAAATTTGCAAAATTTGCAGGGTCTACATAGACCTGCAAATTTTTTTGAAGTCGGCTAAAACAGCTAAGTATAGTCTATTATTAAAATGATTGAACATCCTAAGTTACGACTCAATTCAAGAATGTACTCTTACAAAACCACCCTTTACCCGTCCTTTGAAACTCATTTTCAGCATTTTCCTTTTTGACAATACTTTCCTATTCAAATGTAGATTGTGAATACTCTTTTGAACACAAAAGTCATGCAAAACAGGCAACTAACTCCCGAAGAAACTTGTTTGGGTTCAGATAGTAAACACAGTGTTATCGCACTTTTAAAATGTCGTTTGTAACTATATTGTATCCACTTCAATAGATAAGCAAACAAAAAAAGCCGGGGATTCTACTACTGTTTATGCTTTTCAATAAGCAGTTTCAAAAGCGTTTTTAGTTTTCAAATCTATTAGTTTTTAAGTCTTAATAAAAGTATGAAAAACTAAAAACGCTTTTGTAACTGCAGCTAGATGAAGAACAATATCCATAGTAGTTTTTTTTATTTCTCATTAACCCTGCGTCTTACGTGGGTGACTTGACGCGATTGCGAAGCGAAGCGATTCGATGTGGCGCGGCGCGGAGAGTTTGTCCTACGTGCGTGCGAATCGTCCTACATAGTTTACGTCAAATCATACATGGTGTCAAAATTCGCAAAAATTCTGATCGCGTTCGATTCAATACGCGCCGCGCCGCTGCGCACCAGTCACGTAGGACACTTCAATAGTAAATCGACTGTTTGTTGTTTCTGCGCTACACATCGCCGCTTTGCATTCGCGTCAAGTCGCGACGTAAGACGCAGGGTAACAAAAGCTTGTTTATGTAGCCGAAACAAAAGATATGCCCACGAGGTCGCGAAAAACAGTCACAATATAGCAACTACAGCAAAACCACACTACATGTTCCCAACGTAGTTATAAAAGAAGTAACAAGATTTCATCTCGAGTTTCAGCAAAACTCTGAATCTAACATAACATTAGTTAAACCCTTATCTTTCAGTTTTCAGCTTGGGACTGAAACTGGGAAATAGAGATGCATTTTTGACCCAAAGAGCTTTAGCAAAGCGAGTACATGTGGAAATGTTTGTGAATATGGATTGTTTTGTCAGTTGCAGTTTTCGTCGAATCCAAGGAAGCTAAGTTTACTAGACCGATTTTTTTAAATACCGAATATATATATTCAGTACCGTCCAAGCTATTAAAATTGTTTACATCTTTATTAGATGATTTATACAGCGTCAAGAGGCAATCCATGCCTACACTATGGGAGAACTCAGGTTGTTTCATAGCTAGGTATTCAAGATCTTTTGAAGTCACTTCCACATACACAAAGTCAAAGTTGAATACTTTGACTTTGTGTAGTAGATTAAGGCATCCAAAAATTTCCCAAGACTGCAAGCCAATACTGATGTTATAAAGAGCCTCAATATTCTATATACAACAATAGCTTTTGTTATACGTCCCACAAAAGATCCGAACCACAAAAACTTTTCCATATGGTATAGAAATGCAACGAGTGAGATACAAATTCAACAGAAATAAAACAATGTGTCTCTAGTTCACTGTATTGTATAAACAAAGAAATGTTTTGTTAACTCAACATTATACGCAAGAGTTTGTTTTAACATGTTTGCGCTTAGATGCGGTTTGAGGTAGCATTTTAGAATAACTGCACTTATTATAATTAAAATTATACACTGTTTTGCTGAAAGATTATGCTAGAAATTCGTACGAACAATTTTAAATAAATATCATGCTGCTATATTTCGGTTAGTATCTACATTCTACACTTAATCCAAGTTTTTTTTTTAATGCTGGACTTTTCACACAGCATCATCTAGCCCCAAAGTAAGCAGAGCTTGTGTTATGGGTACTTAGTTGACTGGTGTTTTGATTATGAACCTATGATGAATATTATGAATTTATTGTAGGTATAGGTAATCATTTTTAACTTGTTGGTAAGTTGACAGTACAAAAATCTTAGATCATAAAGACGGGATGAGCCTTTACCTTGTATTTCCCCTCTGCCAAAATGTACACGATTCTTAATCATGTACGTCTTGTAGTATTACGAACGTCATATACGAAATTTGCAAGAGTTTGCGTAAAAATGACAGTGTATTGGCATTTTTTGTGCGTAAGTGTGTGTAAAATGCGTTCGTGTGCTAACTCGTCCCCCGCAAAAACCAGCAGAAAATGTTGAAAGGGGGATTCTGTCAATAACTTGCCCATTTTTGTTCGAGACCAAAATAGTCAATAAGTAACGTTGAATTAATTTAAAACTGTCAATGGCATACCTCTTGTAACAATTTCAATCATGTTGAACCCCTTCAATAGAAAAATCAATACCGCCAAGGGACCCAATCGTGGCTGATTCGAAAATCGAACAAAACCCTCTTCGGCCGTTATTCATTTAAAGAGGCAGACCGGATAAAAGATAGCTCACCCCCCCTAGCCTTCAGGCACAGTATAGATCGGGCAGTAAAGATACTCAAAGAATTTTGGCAAAGGTATCGGAAGCTAGAGATCAATTTAAATGATACGAAGATTGTATGATAGACTGGGTATATTAATAGGTTGAAAGTTAGACATTGGGTTTTGGAGTCTGAATACTTTAGCTGGGCCGGACGCGTACGTCTCGGTGGTTGGATGCAAAGGAGCGGAAGTCACGCCACCCGGCGGTTGCTTTCGGAAACAAACGCGGCGCTCGCGGAAACTGATGCAAACAAATATTATACGAACATGTTTTTATAACCTAATTATACAACTTTTTAGTGGACTTTATTGTACTGAGAATAATCAAATTAATTAAACTTATCATTCAGTTTAATAACATATTATTATATAAGGGTTGCAAGTATTTATTTTTAGCAAAGTAATAGCTGGGGCAACGGGTAATAGATTTTTGAGGCCTAATACCAAGTAGTGGGTATTGATAGGTTAAATTGAGAAGGTAACATTAGGAGCCTCTTTGGAGCACTCAAAATCAACACATGGAACTAGTGCTACGAAAACAATATCAAAATAATATCATCATCATCCTCCACCCAATTTCAACCACTGCTGATTAACCGTCATTATTTAGTCTTGTGCTAAAAGAAGATTTTGGGATTTTTTTTTTGTGTCAAAATCTCTAAGCTCCAAAGGGAAAGACACGAAAATTCCCAAAATCCCCTTTGAAGGGGATTTAGACACTTACCCGCATCCACTATCGGCCTACGACCTAATAGTTAAATGAAATGAAATGATTTATTTGCAACACAAACAAGCACACAGTAAAAACAGGATTTAAGGTACATAAGGAAGCACAAAGTTTATGTTACAATTGAGTCTGACTCAGCACTATGTTGTGTTTATAAAAACACAACGCTGGTCTTTTGTCAGACCCACACTGTTCAATATAACAATACCTATGTCCAAGAGAGAAAACAACAGTAATAAAGTATTAAAAAAATAAATCTCAGACCTACATTAGTAAACAAAAAAATAACGTAACAATTAAACATAGCATGTAAAATAATGCAAACAAAGGTGAAACACAAAGAGTACTTAAGCTGGGCTAAGCTACGTACAAATAGATGGCCACTAAAAAGCACAGGCAATATAAACAAAAAATAGTAATAATCAATCACATAAAAACTGTTATAAATGGCTCGTACAATATATATATAAATAGGCATCCCTACTGCTTATTATGCATACTGTGCGTAGAACGTGACCTAGAAACTGGTTGCATTTTTTTTGCATTCCCCAAGCCTACCGAGCCGTTATTGCGCTCATTAAGCCCCGTTTATATTCTCCGTTTGTGCCACTTTTGAACCAGAACCTTACCATCAGCGTGACGGTACCGACATTGAAGTTATGCGAAATTACATTAATTGTTCGGTTATGCGATATAATGGGCCGCATTGCCTGGTGAACGAAGAAACCTCAAATAGAACTGGGCTGAAATGTTTGTAGAATGGGAAACGACAGGTGGACAAAGATAAGAGAGAGGTAAAGAGAAACTAGAGATATAATTCACAAATCTGAATATTTCTGCAATCCGTAATATAAACGTAAAAACAGGGTCACGACTGTATCCCCAAGGCGCGGTAGATATTCTCTCAGATCTTTATATTCCAGATCCTTTGAAGATGTCTAAGGGATCCGCAATATCATGACCAAAATTTAGACAAATATTTGAAGTCTCAGTCCATACTTATTTCCTAGCCACACTTAGAAATCGAAATGAAAAGGCGTTTGAAAAACTCGAACTTTCGTTGTTCACTATACACGTCTAAAAAAAGTACCAAGCAAAAGTCTACAGATGAGGTACCGATTTTTTTCGCAGTTTTCATAGGATTTTTTGCAAGCTCTCCAGCCACACTTTGCTTTAATGAAATTTTTGGTCATAGCAACATGTAGTGTTGGGGCTCACGTATGTTTAAATTTAATTGAAAAGTGAGTTAAATCTATGGTAGTAATAAAACATCAAAATATGGGATCTAACTTGAAATAATTACGGTTTTTAAAAACGAAAAAGAAAACTTCAATGTTTGAATCAAGACGCAGCGTGACTCAGGGCGTCAAGTGAGGCCATAAGCCCACTATACAAATCGAAATAGAATAAAATCGAATCGAATTGAAAATATACATACAGCCGAACATAGAAACACCTCCTTTTTTTGAAGTCGGTTAAAAATTTAAATCGAGTTTAAAGACGAAAATAAACACTGTAAATTGGATAGATTTAGACCCGTCGCAGACTGCAGACTTTCTATCGGCGGATAGTTGAGACGGAACATACTTCAGCTTACTTCTCCATACTCATTACGAGCCGAAGTATGTTCCGTCTGAATTATCGGCCGATAGAAAGTCTGCAGTCTGCGAGGGGTCTAAGTATTATGACGGCGACGTTTTCTTAGTAATATCCAGACTCCAATTTCAATAAATCTGTTTGTTATTCCCCGATAGTTCCACTTTGGATCTAAACTATCCCAATTAATAGTCTGGGTGTACCCTAATTTCTTATTGGATTGATGGCTGTTAAATTGTGTGTATTTATGATTTTGTGAAATTAGCTATAGGTCTAGCTTTCTAGACAGTTTTCATAATTAGACAAAGAGAGAGTTCACGTACGCTAAACCGAACTTTAGATTAAGAAAATTAAATGAATAGTCTTATAAAAATTTTGGATTCCGACGGGATTCGAACCCGCAACGATCAGACAATCTGTTTATAATATTACTATAGAAAATAGTCAATTTATAGATTTATATCATTTTGAACAGATGATTTTTGGATTACACTTATTATAATATAGACGGGACTTAAACTTTTATCATTGTATTCAGGTTTGGGAGATTGATCACCGTAAATAAAGCTAGGATCCAAACTGTAAAGGCAGGTGCTCAACCGTAAAATCTCCAAAAGCATTACCATATTGAATTACTACCTACTTATATACAGGGTTTTTCATTTTAAACTACACAAACTGACAGGGACTTTGGGTTGTAAATAGACGTTTGATCGTTTCAATATAATTCCTAAGCCGATATAAGTTTTCACTTCATTTAACTTTTATTGATTTTTTAGGACATTTTGCATAGTGATTTTCAAGGAGAACAGACATTCCACCAATCGCATACCGGCTACATCCGAGCGCAAACACACACACACGCCACAATGAATTGAAAGGATAGTCATTATCGATTTTCTTGGGATTTTCATAACAAAACAAATAAAAAACAATACATAAATATTTTTTAAATAATTTGTTTAAGCTTAAAATGAAAGACCCCATAATTTTCATTCGTTTTTTCTGTACGAAGTAACATATTGATCATGTCTCTCTTAAAAAAAATCATGTCTCTTTCAACCTCTTGGATATCTCTCTAAAAAGGAATCAAGCTTTTAAAACTCATGGTATTACTTATTCTTCTTGTGTGTCCTACGAACAAGACAAGTGTGTTGAAAGGAATTTACCCACCTCAAAGAAGATTCTTACACGATATGACTATCATTAGAAGTTCACATACTGATATTAATAGCCGTATCACAGCCAAGCGATATCTGCATACCTCGGTCACATATTGTACATAAATTCCCACACACGTAAGCATAGCCTGCACGACCAGCATACTAATACAATCCACCATTTAAGACTACGTTCACACTCAATATGAAATATGTAACAGGGAAACGAAAAAAGGGGTTTTCACGACCATAATTTCCTATTTTTAATGGCGATGCTGAGAGGGGCGGACACCCGGAATGTCCCTGTAATTTTTATTTATTTGAATATTCTTTGTGGCCGTTCCTTGGGTAATTTTTCCGGTTTATTTTTACAGCAAATCTACAGTGACTTCCTTTTGCGAGTGGTAGATGCTTAATCTTCATTGTGTTTTATATTTCGGTTAGATCTGGAGATATTTCAGTGCACAATATAGCGTATATTGTGTGTAATATCCGATGAAACGAGATTGGTATAGGAAGGTAGAGAAGCTTAAATGGGGTTAAGCATGAATATGTAGATTGGTTAAGTTATAGTAAAACGATTATTACAATTATGGATTTATAAAGAACAAAGTTTGAACTAAAAATTCTTTAAACCCTTGACGTATTCATAGGCCATACACACTCAGATTTTTTAATAGAATAGAATATAGTTTATTTGGTTCTTACAATCATTATAAATGCAAAATTAAAAACGATTCATCCTTTTGAACTATCGACCTCTGTGGCGAAGTGGGTGATAGCCCGCTTCAGACGCAGAAGGTTGCGGGTTCGACCCTCGCCGCGGGATAAATGTTTATATGATCTGCAAATATTTATCTCGGGTCTGGGTGTTTCTATATTTTTTTTTAATTTTAATTTATTTATTCAGTATACACTACATAATTTACTTGATTGTGCCTGAAAACCATAATAGGTTTGAGTAGGCACTCACATTTGTCTAAATTATGTTTACAATCATAAAGATCACAAAGAAATAAGTATAAAAATCAAAGTTAAGTTAATCAAATATATTATGTATGTACAAACAAAAAGTATATAAGTAGCATGTATCTGTTTCCCATAGTAAAAGTACTTCGTTTGGGGCTAGATGGTGCTGTGTGAAATTGTCCATCATTATTTATTATTTATACGTCTCTTTTCGCGTCCTTTTAAAAGCTTTCAAGCGTGATAAAATGTTGTTTTCATTGGTCAACACATGTCACTTACGACCTCAAAGTTCGCCCTATTTTTTCGTCCTCAATGCGTCAGGAAACAAACATACGTGGCCCGAAGGCTTATAAATAATTTATAAGGAAATGTATCCCGAAAATCGAAAACATTTCGAATCTGCACTGCCATGATGGATTATGACTTGGGTCCCAGGAGTGAGGATAGTGAATGAAATATGTTTTGACGTGGAAGATGATGCGTGAAGATACCTTGTGTTTTTGGTCCAGTATCTGCTGAAAGCTGAGTTTGTCTTGATAGATAGATAGATAGATAGATAGAAGCTTTATTTGCCAACACACAGACACAGGTACATTACACATACAGAGAACAGGTACAAAAAAGAAAAATACAAAAGTAGGTATGAGGTAAGTAGGTGACAGAGCTATGAAGTTAGGAACCTCTGTGCCTATCCCTACTCACCTACATGCAATCTACAAGCAATACACAAAACAAGAAAAGACCTAAACAGCAAAACGAAATAATATTAAGTACAAAAAAAAATAAAAAATAAAAAGAGTTATCAGTAGGTAAGAAGTACGGTCTGCGCTGGTGTTAGTCAAAAAGGAGTAGTCTCAGCTTTGTTGCTCTGCACCGGGGTACAGGGCAACGCTGGTTTTCAGACTACTCCTGGTTTGGTGACATCACATCCCGAAGATAGTAATACTAGAGGAACAAAAAAAGAAAATAGATAAACTGAGATTTTATAAGATAATAACAGTACTATAAGTAGGTACATAGCATAAATAAATTAGTAAATGTGTGAAGTATATGGTGTGTGAAGGGTGTGTGTCTGAGTTATTCATTAATCTTAGGTATGCGGTCGGTAGTTACTCTGAGGTGTGTGGCAAGGAGTACGTACGGTAAGGGTGCTGTCAGTGTCGATCCAGCGGTGACAGTGATTGGAAACAAAGTCTTGGGATATGCTCTGAACTTTCAATCTGAAGGATCCAGGATCCAGCTTTCTAAAGTACAAATGCTAGATTAATTTGGTTTGGTTTTTGGAGTTGAAAAACTAAACTTATTAAACTTTACCTACATCTGTGGCGCTTTCACCCACTGAAAGCCCGCTTGGGACGCAGAAGGTTGTGGGTTCGATCCCCGCCGCGGGATAAATGTTTTTATGATATGCAAATATTTGTCTCGGGTCTGGGTGTTTCTTTGTATAATATGTAGGTATTTACAAACAAAAAGTATATAAGTAGTATATATAAGTAGTACAAGACCGTGTTTGTTGTCCTGATTCTTCACGGTATTGGTCGCGAAGGAACAGGAGTAAAATTAGTTTTAAGACTATTCTAAGTGATCCCAGCGGTCCTACTGAATAAATGATTTTTGACTTTGACTTTGACAAGCTTTGCTTAGTTTGGGGCTAGATGATGCCGTTTGAAATGTCCAGTATTATTTCGTGATTTGAAGACATAATTTGTTTTTATCACGGGTTTTGACACTCGTGGTCACGGGTGAACTCACAGTGACCACGAGCAACGCGTTCGAAACGTCGGGCCAAATAAAACAAGTACGTGATAAAAACCCATATTCAATAATTTTAGAAAAACTATCTTCTGACCGTACTTCGTCAGCTATCATTGTAACACCACCTCCTCTCGCGTTCTTCTCTATCCAATCCATCCAAAGGTTGCCTGGAAGAGATCGCTTTGAGCGATAAGGCCGCCCATTGTGTCACCGCAATTAGTTTTAAGATTTTTAAGTTTTATTTTTAAATTGTATTTATGGTGTAACAATAAAGAGTTATCTATCTATCTATCTATCATTAAGCTTCCAAAAAGTTTGAACATCTAAATTGAGAGCGCCTATTTAGTGTGGCGAGGGCCCTCTAATTAGTGGTTTCACATATCATAGGCATACACGTAAATGCAGTATAACCACAAATATTAGGTGCCTCGGCAAACTTGCATGGAAACCCAATTTGTTCTTTTTTCGAGATTAAACAAGGGTTGATTACCAATTGTTTGAATTATCGCGTTAATTCGTACTTTAGATGAATGCCGATGTACTTATTGTTGTGGTACAGTCGCCTTCAATAAAATCTATACATTCCACAGTTTTAAACGCCTGTAACAACATTTTTTTTTCGATACTCACGATGATTCCGCAACTAGTTGAATATAAAATATTGTTTTTGTTTTGACGTGACAACGTCTTATAATTTGATAGAGCCGGCTGCACGTGTTAGATTAGGATGGCTCTATTCATTAGAAGAAGTTATAAGATCCCTGGAAAACCCTAATTTAACTACCTGGGGATCTATTTCCTTTATAAAGATAATATTAAATCCTAATAGGGTAGCTAATAGTGGATAATAAAGAATAGAATCACAGATTAAAAGAATTATACTTTTATACAATACACCATTATTTTATAGTTTACCACACAACCAGATTTCGAACACAATTTATGTACAAATAAAATATAAAATACATTTATAATACTTTAAGGGTAGGTAATATCACACAACTACTATGAATAATTAAACAGGAGCAAATACTTAGCTTTGGCTAGCGGCTGGACGGTAAGAGAGAGATTCTCAAACGCTCGATCGTATTTATAGGCCACGAAGCATTCCCCTACTAGGATAGCATTACCTTAAATGGTCACAGAGACAGTCTGATGCTCAGACCACATTTCATTGCCTTATAAGGCAATGAACGTTCACAAATTGAATACTTACCTATACAATTACATTTTAAGAACAATTCTATGATATCAATAATTACTAATCCTAATATTAATATTCCACACATTTACATAATGTGATAAAAATTAGTTTCTATTTTATATTACAGAATTATCAAAGCTTAAACTAATATTATACTTAGTATCTATTGCTTTATTAATCCAAAAATAACAATCAAATGGGTATTCTAAATTCAGAAAGCTATTATAGACATGCTTTTCACTTATAGCATTTACATTTTGTAATATTTCCCATATAAATCTGTTACACGCACGAAAAAATGCGGCGTTACCTCGCTCTGAGGCGTTCCATGTAAGGCTTGAAAGTGCAAGCGAGAGCGCGGAACGAGCGACAAAGAAGCACAAACGTTGTCACGTTCAACTATCGTCAGTAAACCGACTTTACAGACAACCAATTTTTATTTTAAAGAGGTCATTGGTTTTAAGCGAACACTATTAAGCCCACCATTTTAATTAGCAATTTACATCAACACTTAAAAAAAACACCTGACTGACTGATTCATCATCGCCGAGCCGAACCCACTGAAGCTTGAAATCTCAGGTAGATTCTTTTATTACAAAACCACCCATTAAAACGGGATTTACTGAAATTCAATCCCTGGGGAAAAATGGGGTGTCAGAGATTGTAAACAGTTGCAATTGGTTTTAATCTCGGTTTCAATACTTCAAATAGAAATGAGTGTGAGCTCGTTTTACAGGGTTTTCAAATCTATATGTATTGGCAAAGTGGAAGATACCCAGTTAAGTTACTACATATTTTACCGAAACTAGAAAATCGTTTCCAAAATACCGTGTGATGTAAAAATATGAATCTGTACATACAAATGTTCGCTTATTAGTTCTTCTTCTTGTCAATATAGTTAGTTAAAAGGATTTTAAGTGCACATCTATCTAAAAGGCTCTTTTCCTACACCAGCCCCCTTAGCACAGCGTTTCTTTAGGTACCGGATAATAGATAAAAGTGACAGTAATGACATTAGAATGTAGATAGAAGAAACTATTATCTACACCCTAAAGTCCCACAAGGATGTCTGTTCCGGTGCTGCTATCGCATTTGGCATAGAGAAAGTAAATGTCTGTCTATGGCATTTGGTGTTGCCAAAAAAAATATTCACAGTAAAGTGGGTAAGCAAGGGACCAAAGCACCAAATGAAAAAAAAATCACATCGAGCAAACAAGCAATGGCGGATATGGCAACTGGAAACGAATGGCAGACAGATTGACATTTCAAAATGGCGTCGTTAGTTCCTCTTTTGGCCACCGGTCCAGATATCTTTGTAGCACTTTACCCACACTACAACACTACAACTACACACTAAAAATTACATGTCATTACTGTAATTTTTATCTATTCTCCGGTACCTAGACAAACGCTGTACTAAGGGGGCTGGTAGGTGGAAAGTCTAATGTAAATGAAATGAAATGAAATGAAATGATTTATTTGCAACACAAACAAGCAGACAGTAAAAACAGGATTGAAGGTACATAAGGAAGCACAAAGTTTATGTTACAATTGAGTCTGACTCAGCACTATGTTGTGTTTATAAAAACACAACGCTGGTCTTCCGTCAGACCCACACTGTAAATTGATCCGTGAGTAAAGTCGCAGCATTTCACGAGTCAACTAATAATACAGTACAATCAGTCAATGGCAACGTTAGGCGTGATGATGGATGGGAGTGAATGAAGTGAAAATGAGAAGAAATAATGTTGAGCTTCGGTTGGGAACGACAATATTGCTTTTGGCTGAAAGATCGCGATGTAGATTAAATCTCTAGAATATACCAAATACTGTTAAACTTGTTTTCTTCAAAACCTAGATAATGTACGGTATGTATGTATTTTATTTTTAAGTCGCAAGACTGAAAACATTAGCAATTTAACTATTTTTCTTATCGCTTGGCGTGTTTCTTTAAAAACAAACAATTCTTATTTAGAAACAAAGTAATGAGCGTTTTCCGCTAGGAAGTCACTTTATCGTGCATTTATCGTGCTAAAAGAAAACACACACTTTGTACGTGAGAATCGTTTTAAAAAGCGTCATAAAGTTCTACAATGGAATAAAAGTTCGTGATAAAACTGTGCCAAATAAGCACGGACTATACGTGCCGGGAACTGAATATGTGCTAGCCACTGTCCTCTTTATTTTTATAAAGTTTCTCTATGAAGAATCAAAAAACACGGACTTTTCGCTGAATTTAAAATTAGGTTAACTTTGTTATTCAATCTCTTCAAAAAAGTCGCCCTTATTATTCAATGTGCTCATGAACAAAAATATTTTATTGGATGTGTTCTTTCACGGTAGATGTTTTCTCAGATACCTATGTTCATATTCTCCTTTCCAAAATGTGATCGCTGAGAGGTATATCTTTTAGTTTCGTAGTTCAATTGCCTTTGTCATTCTCATCGCTACAATCGGTATTCATTCGTTACATATCTTTTGAACTAGATAGATAGTTTAGTTCAGTAGTCCAATCTAGTCCAATGAATCGCCTGTCTGCCTCTATCGCTCTCGCTTGCAACGTTCGTCTCGCTCATTCGCCGCGCTGTACTACGGAACTAGAGATATGTTTGTATTGAAATTGAACTAGTGAAGGAAGAACTAAACGCAAAAGAAGAAGTCCAATTGAACTATTAGTTCCGGAACTACACAAGACTAGTTCATGATTATCAGTCACGATAAAGGTGTCTAGGAAGGTACTTAGTCCAACCAATGCATCTTTAGAAACATATTTGTCAATTACCTATATTTTTTTAGAAGTTAGCATAGAATAAACACTTATAGAATAATTCAATTTTGTGAATACGGGTTTTATTATGATCAAAACTCATGCACTTTTCAAGTGGATCAATGTTATACGCCTCAATCACGCTATTGGATCGAATGACAGTTCAGGCTATGCATTTGCGTGCAAATAACTTTGAAATACAAATTGTATTTATGTTTTATAGACATTTAGCTAGTTATGAAGGTATTGTTTCCATAAAATATAAATCGATCACAATGGAAGATATCATTTCAAAAGTACACACTCAGTGCCATGTATGGAATGCTTGATAATGTGCATAGTAATGTATTTGGATGACATTTTGTAAGGACCTCGAATACCTTAAAATCTGAAGATGTCTACCATTATCCTAGGGAATATACCCTTTTAATAGAAAATGCCATACATTACTAGTTTTGTTGAAGAGTTTAGCATATAGCGAGAGTCATAGGATCTCACATACACATTACCCGTCTTCGCTTAAGACCCCTCACAGACTACAGACTTTCTATCGGCCGATAGTTGAGACGGAATATACTTCGGCTCGTAATGAGTATGGAGAAGTACAGCCCGTCTCATCTAACGGCCGATAGAAAGTCTGTAGTCTGCGAGGGGTCTTAAAGCTCTTAATACATACATACATAAAGTCACGCCTCTTTCCCAAAGGGGTAGGCAGAGACCACGGATCTCCAGTCGCTACGATCCTGACACACAACTTTTGCCTCATTCACTCTCATTACATTCTTCATACATGCTCGTCGGTTTAGGTTACTTTTGACCTGGCCCTTCTCCAAAATGTCGCCAATTTGATCCAAAGCTCTTAATGAAAACTAAAATTCTAATATGGTATTTCAGAACGATTTATTTAACAAAAGTGTGGTTGTGTGAAGGCTCTTGAAAATAAAGCTGTCGCGACACGTTCGTAATTGGCTTTATTTGCCCGTTCCTGCATCCCATATTCATACTCGTGCTTTGAATAAAATACTTTGAAATGCATAACACTATTCTCTGTGTTCTTTTCATCTTCACTACAATAAATGTAGCGCTCGTGTAGCTTTCTTAACCTGATCGCACACTTGTCCGCGCCGTACACGCCGCAGTCATTTTCATATACAATAATGATGACGTCAGAAAATGCAGCTCGCTTCTGACGTCAGCAGCATTTTCTCTATTGAATTGACAGTTCGGCGCGTTCGGCTCGGCTGGACTGTGCGATCACCTTTAGGTGGTCTTGATAGATCGATAAAGTTATGCAACGTTCTATGCTGTCACCAAATGGATAGGTGATTGTTAGTGCCATTATCAACAGACAGTTTCTGCGCTTCAGTGGGCTCGTCAAGTTAGCCTGGTGTCTATTGTACCATTTATTTGTACCATCAATTGTACTAGTGATACTACTATGTATCACTATACCATTGGGCCGTCATTAAACTTGGTGTAAAGTTACGCCAGGTCTAAACTCCAAAAATTTTATGGTTACTCCAAAGCAAGATGTGGGCATGTATCAAATATGTGTACATGCCTCTGACTACCCCCTTAGACATCTTCCAAGGATCTGAAATATAAAACTATCTGAGAGAATGTCTACCGCGCCTCGGGGATACAGTCGAGACCCTGTTTTACGTTTTTTACTCCTAAGTTACACCCGGTGTAACTTTACACCACGTTTATTAATGACGGCCTTGATGTTTCCGGTTCGGCTATACGCGTTAAGATGTTTAGCCATGACGGAAGCCTTTAAGCGTGTGACCAGAAGAGTACTTGGTATGAATGTGGATGGATATACGAGTAGAGGTAGGCCGAAGAAGAGATGGATAGATTGTGTGAAAGATGATATGAATAAGAAAGGAGTGAGTGCTGAGATGACGGCTGATAGAGGGAAATGGTAGAGGAATACATGTTGTGCCGACCCCACATAGAGTGGGACAAGGGCAAGAAGATGAGGAGGCCTTTATGCGGTTTAAAAATTTCAGATTTGGCAATTTACAAGAATATTTTTTACATTTATAAATTCAAAAGTTTGTATATATATTTTCAATTTTATTACGGGACTTAATCGCGTAGGTATAACATTTGTTTATTTACCTCGACGTTTCAGTAGCGTTACAGCTACCGTGGTCACGAGAAGACTCCTACGCGATTAAGTCCCGTAATTTTGACGACCTCTGTGGCGCAGTGGGTGAAAGCCCGCTTGGGACGCAGAAGGTTGCGGGTTCGATCCCCGCCGCGGGATAAATGTTTGTATGATCTGCAAATATTTATCTCGGGTCTGGGTGTTTCTATGTATATATGTATGTATTTACAAAACAAAAAGTATATAAGTAGTATATCAGTTATCTGGTTCCCATAGTACAAGCTTAGCTCTTAGTTTGGGGCTAGATGATGCTGTGTGAAATTGTCCAGCATTATTGATTTATTTATACATTCAAAAGTTTGGATAGATGTTTGTAATGTTCCTTTGTTTGGCTGAACAGATTCGGATGTTTCTATTAGCTGATATCAGGATATCAGCCATGATCCAGGGATCATGGCTACTTTTTATGCCGAAAAAGTAAAGTATTCCCGAAAGGAAATCGTATATGGTTGACAGTCTGTGAACTCTAACCCATTGTTATCGGAACATCTGTGTTGCGGATTTTATGCTTGACGAAGTGGATCAAATAAATCTCATAGCCGAGTTGTGGCGACGTTATACTACGAAACATTCGATGCTGTATAAATTTAGGCCTGTACGTTACTAAACTTATACCTTCACACTTGATACCTCGGCTAATTAGCCAATTACCATGCGACTTGATCGACTCACTAACAAACAATAACATCAGGCAGAGTGAGGTCAAATGTAAAAAAAAAATATTTAATTAAAAAAAAAATTGAAGTCATACTTTTTAATACATAACCAATCTACCTTCCTAGTTTCTAATACTTATTATTTTTTGTATTCTACCTACATAATATCTAGGTTAATTCGTTTTCGGTGCAGACAAATTTTTGTCTAGCACAATCCTTGGTGGTTTTTAATTGTTAGGATAGACTGTCTTTTTTATATAAAATGTAATTCGTAATAAATAAAAAAAAAAAACATCTTTACTTGATTTATATGTATAGCTTCAGAAGGCAACCCATTGAAATATCATAATATCCAAATATTGAAATCAAGTATAAAATCACTTCTGTAAACATTCAGAGTCGTAGAAAAATAAATGGATTATCCGATGCAATTATGCATGTCATACACAAATAGACTATTTGTATGGAATTCTGACCACTTAGTAGACTTCATTACTTCTCTGTTCAATTTGGTTTTCAATAAAATTAATCCGAGCTTGTCTACCAGGATAAAAATATGTCAAGGATCACAGAGTATTGCATCGCATCCATCACTCACACGTCAGGTGGAAAGTTCCATGTTCAGAGGAACAGCTGGCAAATAAACTTGAAATTAAACTAGCCAAGTTCACTAGACAGAGTACCACTTTCATATATATAAGTATGTAGATAGGTACGTAATATTTACTTATCCATAACACACGCTTTGCTCACTTTGGTTGGGGCTTGATGATGCTGTGTGAATGTCATTATTTATTTATTTTATCTTTTATACTTATTTTAGTTATTTTCTTGTGTGTGTATGTGTGCCAAATTAACATTAATTCCTTCATTGCTTGTTTTAGACAACTTAAAATTTTTATCTTATCAGTAGATTTTTTAAAGTTAAAAAAATAAGCTTTTTCGTCTCCAATCTTAAAAAAAAATAAGTACTTACTTTTTATAATTTATTTTATTATTATTTAGATTCAGTAACATCAGCTGTTCCAACATAGGATCCAAACGACAATGCAAAGTTGTGAAATATAATATTTTTACCTAAAAATAAAAATTGTATTGAAAAATCTCAATACAATTCCATTCGATTTCTCAAGTGTATCTTTGAGGCCAATACAGGCAATACAATTCCTTTCAATGGCTATGTACTATATTTATGTTGCATAGTACAGGGAATTCCACTTAGACATTTTTCAGAAACTCTTGGGCTTTTCTTGCTATTGGTAAAAATAACGGCATCTTTACTTGAAAACTTTTCTACCATTTACTATATTTGCCATGTTAAAGGTATCATAATATCTCGCTTCTTTTTCAAATACCTACCATAGATACCTATCTCTTTATGAAGGCTTTCAAGTCAAAAATAATTTTATTTAGGACCGTTAGGATTCCTCACACCTGAGCACGGTTTCAGGATGAATCTACTGAGGAAAACAACTCCACCTTCTTTGCCTCATGTTTTTATAACGCAATAACACAAGCTCTCGACGAAGAAAAACATCTTGAGGAAACACACAAGTTAAGAGTGTCGAAGTACGTAAAGTCGCCAGCTCAAATGTGCCATACTGACTTCTATTGTGATGTACAAAAACTTTATAATAAACATCGAGTTAATATACTGAACATTTCAACTTCGCCCAGACGTGCAAAGTTTCTTGCAAAGTTGAATATTTTCTTCTGAAGTTCTAGAAACTTCCATATTTATGCATTAAGCCTTAAAAGTGAAGACCATTATTTTAATGCTTGTTAAACTAAACGAAAAAACGAAACAGGGGCCGTATTCGCGTTCCTTTTTTCGATCGTTTGAAGAATATTCGGATGCTCGAACCACGATTTCTGGCTTCTGTTGAAATGAAAAATCTTTGAATGCACGGTAATCAAACAAGATACCTATACAACAAGTTCGTATGAGTCAGCGGCCAACTCTAGTGACGGAGTTTTTAAGCCGCCTTAAAGCCTCCGTCATGGCTTAACGACTTAAATAGCCGGGAACGACTATTTAACGTGCCCTCCGAAGCACGGCAGCGCATAGATAAAAATGCCACTAGCGGTCACTCATCCACATACAGATCGTTTCGAGCGTTTCTTAACTTCGACGATCTATGAACGACTAGGTACCTATATTATCCTGCAGTAATCCTGCTACGCCAACAAGCCTCGGCTTATAACATAATAAATAATTTCTACATATTTGGGTGACTGTGTTCATAAATAAATCACACACGTTACGTAAGCGCACACTTTGCTTAACTTGTTAGTTTATTATTAATTAGTTTATGAACTTGTAGAAATTGTGCGAGACGTGTTACCCTTATTCACAATAATTTCAGTTGTTATAAGAATGTTAAAGAAACGTGATAGAATTTGCCAAATACTTACCCTGCGTCTTACGTGGGTCTTGACGCGAACGCGATTGCGGAGCGAAGCGATGTGATTCGATACGGCGCGGCGATTCTGTCGTACGTGCGTGCGAATCGTCCCACATAATTTACGTCAAATCATACATAGTGTCAAAATTCGCAAAAATTTTGATCGTATTCCATTCAATACATACCGCTGCGCACCGGTCACGCAAGACACTTCAACAGTAAATCGACTGTTTGTTGTTTCCGCGCCGCTTCGCGTTCGCGTCTAGATCGCCCACGTAAGACGCAGGGTAACGTTGATCGAAATTCAAGAGGAGTACGACTTAAACAGGTCTTTTGGAGTTGTCGATGGGGTTAGCCAGAGGCACGTACAAATACTTATTTGGTATACAATTTACCTACAAATTTACATATATTTGGACATGCCTCTGACTACCAGCTTAGATCTACAATAAAAGATTTGAGAGAATGTCTACCGTGCCTCGGGGAAATTGTGACCCTGTTTGAATGTAGTTATTTTGTAAAAGATAGTATATTTTTTACGAATTTGAAGGTAAAAAATGACGAAGCTCTACTTATTACCCTTCGTCCTTTTTCGGAGGGCGCGGAAGGTAGTCTATATGTAAATTCAGAACATCAGTTACGGCGTATAGAAATCAGACGAATTTGTGAAAAGCCTAGCGACGTATCTCGCCATTTTCTTGTGAAAAATACAGGATTATATTCAATAAGGCCATGAAATATTGTACATTGTGAGTTGGTGTTCAAGTTGTTCTGTGATAATTTTAAACTGTGAATTGGTATAAGAAAGTAAGTTCGTATAAGTCAGTGGCTCTCTGGTGACGGATCTTAAGGCCGCGATAAGGCCTCCTTAAGATTTCTCTTATGAGCATGGCTCAATACAAAACACGAAGTAGACGGAGGCGCAATATGTTTATGATAATACTGTAATTAATACATGGCGTCTTTAAAAATCTTTCAGGGCATCTAGTCCAAGCGTCGCGTGATTCGAGAGCTGGCGATTTTTTGGCACAGAGAGTCACCATTGCAATTCAGCGTGGCAATGCCGCTAGTATTTTGGGCACGCTTCCGACTGGCAGTGAACTGAATCAGTTGAGCTATCTATAGATTGTTTTTACGACGATCCTTAGATAGCTTGACTGATTCTTTTGTATTTTGTAATTTTATACAGTACATATTGTACAGTAGCTCAGTTTCTGTAAATAAATATATTATTGGATAATAAGAGATAATGGGGGAGAGTAAATAGAGATAATTAATTAATAAGAGATAATGCTGGAGAGACGACCTCGACTCCTTCGATAGTGGGTGGTGGGAGCTATCGAAGGAGAGAAATGGTTGGAGGGACTTGGAGGAGACCTTTGCCCAGCAGTGGGACAGTATAGGTTGGATAAAAAAAAAGAGATAGTGGGGGAGACCTTTGCCTAGCAGTGGGACAAAATAGGCTAAAAAACCCATCGTGTTCAAAGCCAACTTGCACAGACAAATATTAGACATAGATATTGGAATAGGAGTTCAGTTATCAAAATAAATATTTGGCTAACTACGTTATTGTTATAACACCCTGGAGTACACAGTGAAACTAAAATAAAACATTTTATTTGTTGCACGAGTGAGTACTATAATTGGAATATCGATATGTTTGTACGACTGTAATCCCTAGTGATTCTATTTGTCTTCTACTTTGACGAGTCTCATTTTGGTGCATCCCAATAAAATTATTTAAATACTTACACAATGCTTTATGAATGCCAAGAAATTAACAAAAACAAAACATTAAAAACAATTACAAGTTCTTAGTACGGCCCTGTCGCTGAAAGCGATTTCTTACAGGTTGCTTTGATTCTTGAAAGAATAGAAGGAGAATCAGCTTCATAGGACTCAGTTCATAAAACTATGCGATTAAATTTTAATTTAATCGTATAGTTTTTTTTTAAGTTCTTCAGGGTCTTTAAAAATGACTTAGGGTAATGAACCCTAAGCGTCTTACCATAGAACGTGACATAAAGTTATTCCACCGAATAAATCTAACCATACATTTTGACAGTTTACACTCCGGAATAACTTTATGTCACGTTCTATGGTAAGACGCTATGTCATTTTTAAAGGCCCTGAAGGTCCAAGAGAATGTGAAATATTGGAATCAGCCACTCAGATTGATTCCAATATTTCCCTTGGCTAGGCCACTATAACTCTTATTTCAAACGCTCATGGCTCAAGTTCAGAAAGTTTTAAATTAATGAAAGTAAAAAATATGAATTTTAAATGGAGACACCTACCTATCTCCGCGAGTAGCATAAAATCGTAAGTCGCTATTATGTTTATCAATTCATGTGTTTTTTTATTAATCCAGTTCTCACTATTTACATTTCAATGCCAATACCTTCTTCGTTACGGTCACGTCGCCTGTCTAGCTGACCGGTTTGCAGAGCTGTGAGCTGACCTTAGCTATTGTATAAATAGTCCAGCTCTACATGTGTCCATTCAGCTGTAGAACTTCTTTGAAAACTTGACTGGGCTTAGTTTTGTTCAAACATGCGAAAGAGATAGTCTTAAAAATATTTCACGTTATGTGAAATTATAATTTTTATGCAAATCATTGATCTACAATAATATTTCTAGCTGTCCGTCGCGGTGTTACCCGCGGGCCCTCGGTAAAACATCACTTTCCCGGGATAAAATATAGCCTATGTTCATCAGGGATAATGTAGGATTCTAATGGTGAAAGAATTTTTTAAATCGGTCCAGTAGTTTCGGAGCCTATTCAATTCAAACAAACAAATTCCTCTTTATAATATTAGTATAGAAGTATAGATAAAGAGGAAAGATTTGTTTGTTTGTTTGTATATTTGTTTGTTTGAATTGAATAGGCTCCGAAACTACTGGACCGCTTTAAAAATTATTTCACCATTAGAATTCTGCATTATCCCTGATGAACATAGGCTATATCCCGGGGAAGTGAAGTTTTCCCGAGGGAACGTGGGTAACACCGCGACGGACAGCTAGTGTGAAATAAGTATGTGAACATTCTTAAAATTGTTCTTTTTAATACAAACTCAGAAACATTGCCTTTGAAAGTCCCAACAATGACGACATGATTAAACTTTTCTGCGAATTCATCCTAAACCAAACAATTTGTTATATTTTCTAACGGAGATAAGATTAGAGCGCATTCGAGCGAGAGCTTTGACATTGACAAATGACAGTTGTGACGTGACGTATATGCGATGAAACAACACCATTAGATTATGATGATGTTAGATATGGGTTAAATTGAAAGCAACAACTTGTAGGTAATTTTGGAATATTTGTTTCGTTCCTTATATTGGGTTTTTAAAGGTTTTATTTCATTTTCATATGAATAAGATCCTTAAGATCGACTTTTTTGTACATGGTAGACATATTTGAGATGGTCTACAGTAGTGTTGATATACCATCTCAGAAATGTCAAGTCCAACGTCCTTAAGTATTAATTTAATCGAATTCATTCTTTGAAACGGGAATCATAACAGCCACTTATTCCCCCAAATTTGCCGAACTATTCGCCGAACTGTTTGGGAAGATGATAACAGGCGAATACAGGCGATGAGGCCCAACACGTTCGCGAACGTCGGCATTCATATTGACGAATATGTAGAGAGCCCATAAGAAGTTCCTACTAGAACAGGTCGCATAAGTAGCTGGTAATAAAATTAAAACTAAAAATAACATCAAAAGAGCACCAAAACATCGATTCATTATCATCGTCATCAATAGATAGAAAATACTTTATTGTACACCACATAGACATTACAAAATACAAACAAAGATACAAGAAAACATTTAAAGCGAAGTACAATGGGCGGTCTTATCGCTGTGAGTGATTTCTTCCAGACCAATAATTAAGTGAAAGCCTAAGTTTAGTGTAAGGGTCGATTCACATCTGACCGAAGATCCGTCGCGGATTATCGGTCGCGGAACGCCAGAACTGACAAATGTATAGAAAAACACTCGACCGTTCACACTCGACGGACTAACGTATCATCCGTCGAGTGTTTTTCTATACATTTGTCAGTTCTGGCGTTCCGCGACCGATAATCCGCGACGGATCTTCGGTCAGATGTGAATCGACCCTTAGGTCTTTCTTGAGTCCGCAGTCATCTCTGCAATAGCAAGCGATGACAGAACACACAGCAATGGGATTATTCATTAAATTAGAAATGTTCTCTCGGCTCGCAGGGAACTGCATAGGTTATAATAGTATAAAAGAAACAGTAGCTCATCAATATAAATGTATAAATCTTACGATTTTTTGTGAAGTAGTCTTCTTCAAATCTAGTCTAATGAAGGTATTAGAGCTGTGTGTATTTTAAACTTCTTTTGAGACGATGTGATCTAAACGTACCAGTACCCAGTCTTTTAGTATAAGTTGGCATAATATTTTTAGTAAGTAAAAAAAAGTCAAATGACATTGTCAATGTGGCTGGGAAGGTTTGGGAAAGGACTGCGCAGGACCGAACAGAGTGGCGTAATAAAGAGGAGGCCTATACCCAGCAGTGGGTGCAACCGGGCTGATTAGATTAGATTAGATTAGAAAAAAAAGTGATAGAAAGAGAAATGAAAAATCTAATCAAAATTTTCGATTCCGACGGGATTCGAACCCGCGACGATCGTCTGATCGTCTGATCTTCCTAAAGCCAAGTGTGGATTAACACTATAAAAACAAAACAAAAATGATAGAATGAGAGTTTTTTTAAGCTCTTTTCTACTCTGATCCACTAAACAAAATAAATCATGAGTGAATAGGTTCCTTCTAAGGTAAGCATGCTCCATCTTAGACCTCACTACTGCTTAACATCAGGCAGAGTGAGGTCAAATGCTATTAAATTAAAATTTAATTAAAAAAAAGCCCAAAAAGATTTGTTTTTCTACTTTTTCTTCCACTCTAATCCATCAATGATTTTCATCCGACTTTGAGTTCCACTCTAATCCATTGAGATAGTTTAACTCAGTTTTCAACAGTAATTCATGAAATGAGCTGCAATTCCAACCAGATTCTCCAAATAAAACTCTAAGAAACTATTCTAACTTTAAACTTTTTAAACTTTCGTGATTTGGTGACATAATTATTATTTTAAAACCGGGTATTTATCACGTACCTATTTAAAAAAAACAGGTACTATGTAATAAAAATAGGTACGTGATAAATACCCGGTTTTAAAATAATAATTATTCTAACTTTTGCAAATAATCCTACTGCTTCCTACCTACTCTATGCCTCACACGGTCTTGCGAACTACCGTGCTCAGAATAATTTGAACAGTGAATTTAATTAAAATTTTATTTAAATTAATGCTTTTGTTCGCGAAGGATTAAGATTTGTGTGAACGCTGAGCTAAATTAAATTGTACCTCTTTTATGAACCTAAAATAAGCAAAACCTTACCGATTACTGTAGAAGCGCTCGTGGTCGTACTTAAATAAATAAATAAATAAATAATGCTGGACATTTCACACAGCATCATCTAGCCCCAAACTAAGCAAAGCTTGTACTATGGGAACCAGATAACTGATATACTACTTATATACTTTTTGTTTGTAAATACATACATATTATACATAGAAACACCCAGACCCGAGATAAATATTTGCAGATCATACAAACATTTATACCGCCGCGGGGATCGAACCCGCAACCTTCTGCGTCCCAAGCGGGCTTTCACCCACTGCGCCACAGAGGTCGTCTTTGTTGCTTAGTCTTTGTTGATAGATCGTCAAGTTAAGCAACGCAGGGTATTCAGAAGCATGACCACATATCTATGTGATGAATGCCCACCATTGAGAATATTTAATAATTTAATTTTATTTTCAACTGACCGCTTCCACGCTTCGGAAGAAAAGTTAAATTGTGGATTCCGGATATAGGTTTCCATGAAACGGACGCCTTCACCAGAGTAAAAACTCCGCTACCAAAGTGAGCCAACTCACACGTACTTACTTTAGCGCTGAATATATGAGGATTATTTAAAAATAGATGAGCTTTAGAAACGAGACAACATAACGAAAAGTGGATCATAACATTTTCTCTGAAAGAATACAGATTTATAAAAGCTAACTTCCCTCAGCTTATCGTATTTGAAAAGCGAAGCAAGAATTTTGTATTCTGTTTTTCGATGTGTTTCCATTAAGGATTCAAAAGATTTTACCGTTGTTCGTCTGACTGAAAATTTTAAGATATTACCATAAGCTGTTCCGTACATACTTGCCAAAAATGTGTCTGATAAATTACTTTTTATGACTTTGGCAATGCTAATCGAAAATATTCTAAGAACTATAATATTTTTCTTCTGCTTGTCTTGTCGTTTAGCACACTTCTTTCGAAACTGTATGGCGATAGGATTTTAAATATTTACTTAGCTCTACGAATCCGCAATTATTTTTCTGTTTCCTTTGTTTTGTACCTACTTCCTTCTTTGTGTCTGTGTAATATTGTGTCAAATAAAACTTTATTTATCTAATCTAGATTATAGGTTAGCGGATTTTCAATATCTTACTTATTTACGCAAAAACTATTTATTGGTTATTCAAACAAATGTAACGTAGCTACCTAGTTCCTTTATATTTTAAAATTTCTTATGTTTTAGTACTGGTTTTCATGTAAAGCACTCAACATAATTGCAAATGCTTCATAACTTATGCAAATCTTAGCAGCAAAACATTTACCGGAAATCTAACCATTACAAAAATATGTTGCACTCATTTTAGAATAGCCAGGCATGGGCAGCTCGTTCATCATTCTTAAATGTAAAAAATATAGCAATTACTTTTATCGAAATTTTAACATACATAAAATCACGATTTCAGAGAACACACATTTTCATTTCCTACGTACTTACACACACACTCCTACTAACACAAATCTTTCGCTATTCACTTGTTACATTCAAATGCCTTTTTTTAACTAACCTAAAAATATCACAGGCTCTCTACTGTCATCTTTTGCCATACACCATAGAGAAAAATACTATTTAATCCATCCACTTTGATAACATTCAAATAACATCATTGTTTAAGAAAACTTAAAAAATATACACTTTCTATATATAATTGTCTCAATAAAAAACAGTGATGTAAAAAAATCGAATAGAAAATTTTAGTCCCTGACCTGTGTAAGTCACGATATTTCATGACCTATTTCAAAAGACACGATGTTGGAACACAATGACAAATTGACAGGAAATTAGGACACAATGCTAACATTGCGATCGTAAACCAAATCTGTTGGAAGCTATTAAATGATAGATAAGTAGTTTTCTAACAGTAAGATTTTTGCAAAAGTTCTAAACAATAATAGGTAGATCGTTGTAGAAAACATAATTTTTTTTCATGAATGCAAACTATTTTCTAAGTTAATTCAATGATTATTGTATGCAGTCTCTTACTATTCAAAAGTATTTTGGATTTATAAAACTATTTTTCTACAAAATATTTTTCTATAAAACTTAACGTGTACACAAAAATTTAAGCCGTGTTTAGCGAAGCACTGACTAGAAAACTATATCAAGAAAAATGATTCCTAAATACTCGTACATAGGATGCTTTTTTTAGACATGTGTCAAAATGGTGTGCAACGGATGCTTTACTTTTTGTATTATGACCATTATTACAAAATAATGGGTTAAAATAGGGGTTCCGGGGCCCATCGCGTCTTCAAAAATCTTTCAGGGCGTCTGGTCGAAGCGTCGCGTGATTCGAGAGCTGGCGACTTTTTGGCACAAAGAATCAGCATTGCCATTCAGCGTGGCAACGCCGCCAGTGTTTTGGGCACGCTTCCGACTGGCAGTGACCTGGATCAGTTGAGCTATCTATAGATCGTTTTTACGACGATCCTTAGATAGTTTGACTGATTCTATTGTATTTTGTAATTTTATGTACATATTGTAGTAGCTTAGTTTCTGTAAACAAAATAATTGACTGACACAAAAATGGTTCAAATTACATAACCGATCAGTACGTGACCAGACTGTTTTGAAGCTGCTTTCACATAAACAAAGACATTTCCAATTTTTACTATTCAAGTTTACTCATAGCTAGTTTTATGATTCAACTATTAACCTTTGAAAACCCAAGAAATATTGTGGCCGTACTGTTATTGCAAAAGCGATACAATAAAATTATTCCATTTTATTGGTATTTACAAACAAAAAAGTATATAAGTAGTATATCAGTTATCTGGTTCCCATTGTACAAGCTTTGCTTAGTTTGGGGCTAGATGATGCTGTGTGAAATGTCCAGCATTATTTATTTATTTAGTAAAACATAAACGTAAACAGGGTCACGACTGTATCCCCAAGGCGCGGTAGACATTCTCTCGCATCTTTTATATTCCAGATATTATGTTTGTATGATCTGCAAATGTTTATCTCGGGTCTGGGTGTTTCTATGTATATTATGTATGTATTTATAAACAAAAAGTATATAAGTAGTATATCAGTTATCTGGTTCCCATAGTATAAGCTATGCTTAGTTTGGGGCTAGATGATGCTGTGTGAAAATGTCCAGCATTATTTTATATTGCAGATCCTTTGAAGACGTCTAATGCCCGGTTTCAAATATTCACTTATAATACCACAAGAGCTTCAAAATTATCGGGTATTTCCCGATAGGTTCGTTGCAAACAAATGAAGGAGTCAAGTTTTTCAGGTTAAAAAATGTTAAAAAGTGATTTTTCCTGAAAAACTTGACGATTTTATTTGTTTGCAGGGAACCTTGAGGGAAATGTCAGATAATTTTGAAGCTCGTGTGGTATTCGGGGGATTATTTTTCCGTCCCAAATGTCGGCCAATAGAATTGCACCATGAGACGAAATGTACAGTTAATTTCATTTTCATGCAAAATCTCCAATTTTCACAATTGAATTCAACCTGTCAGTTTGACGTGTGGTTAATTTGACTGGATCATGGTTTGTTTTTTATATATAGCAACGACCAGAGAAAATTTTCAAAAAATTATCAGTATAATACCATGTAGGTTGTACCACGTGACGTCGAATGGTGCAATTCTATTGGTCGATATTTGGGTCGGAAAAATAATCAACGGAAATTCGTAGGTATAATTCTAAAAATACACTTATTTTTCTAAATACATTCTGGACATAGACACAACAGATTGTATAGTTATAAAGCCAGCACGCGTTGCAGTCATGAAAGTGTTTACGATAAAAATTATTGCTTCAATCTCGTGATTGCAAAGTTTTTACGGGATGAATCTTTATCACAATGGTATAGAGCGCATTTAAGCTTGTTGTTTTAACGGTTACTTATAAAGAATACAATTTTCTGAGTTGATGTTAAAGAAACTACTACTCTAGAAGTACCTAATATACGAAAACGATAAACAGATCGCGACATAATTTAAAATGCATCGCAACGACCATAGTGGCTCAGATGGAAAGAGCGCCACGGATCGGCGAAGGTCGCGGGTTCAAGTCTGGTGTAATTTGGGATGCATTTATAAATGTTTTGTGATCCTAAAGTGTGAGATTAGCTATAAAATGAAATCTTGATAGATCATCGTCATCATCATTAGCCTAAGTACTTTTGTAGTTATAAGGTGTGCTATGTGCAATAAAGTATTTTAGACATAGACATAGACATAGACATTCATTTATTTACTGCATAAGCACACATACACAATGCACAAATTTTCATTCATTCATTCATTTATCAGCTTATAGCAGTCCACTGCTAGTCATAGGCCTCCCCTAATGAGCACCATTGCGCCCTGTCCTCAGCTCGACGCATCCAGCTTCTGCCAGCAGCCTTTCGCAGATCGTCACTCCATCTGGCCGGAGGGCGTCCTACACTACGTTTGCCGAGTCGCGGTCTCCACTCAAGAACTCGTTTACCCCAGCGGTTATCGGTTCTTCGGCAGATATGGCCAGCTCACTGCCACTTCAGCTTGCTAATTCTCTGAGCTATGTCGACAACTTTGGTTCTGTCGGATAGTCTCATTGCGGATTCTATCCTTCAGAGAAACTCCGAGCATTGCTCGTTCTATAGCTCGCTGAGATTATAGATCAATCTTGATAAATAAGATAAAAAATGATCAAATGCTTTAGACGTCTAAAAGGCACATCATACGAATGTACGACACGTCGAAACACATCGCTGTTCTAATAAGTATTGCAAACTCACATAATATTTCCGAACCATTCGAACAAATTATTAGTCTAGTTTGCAAACAAGACTTGAATTTTTCAAGCTAGTTTTTGAAATTGACGGTTGCAGCGTGCCTTTGACATTCAAAGCTACGAGATAACTTTACACAGAAGAGAACCATTTAGGTAAAAAAAAAAAAAAATTATTGGAACCAATATTTTTTGAAGAAATCGCTCACAGCGGTGAAACCGTCCAATCCGCCCATTGTACTTCGCTTGCAATACTTAGATAGAAAATACTTTATTGCACACCACATACAAAAAAATAGAAAACTTAACTATGACATACAATCGGTGGTCTTATCGCTAAAAAGCGATCTCTACCAGACCAAATACTTGTTATTTTGCATCTATGTTTTGTTTTGTAATTTCCATATGGTGTTACAAAGTGTTTTGTATCTCATCTACTATCAATTTCTGAAATTTAATATCTTTTACATAGCTTTAAAAACCTGAAGATGGTTGAAAACGATCTAAAGATAGCTCAACTGATCTAGATCACTGCAATTTTATCTTGAAGATGATGCAGAATTTATTTGAAGAAATTAAGAATCAATACAACTGTCTAAAGATATCCCAAGCGATCCAGATTGTATTCCGAAAAAAATTGTCTTCAGTCTGTAAGAACCGAGGTCAAGGTCATGGGTAGATATTTAAATCTAACAAATATAAATAATTGGTTAGTAGTTAATTAAATCATCTTAATTATATTCAATATTAATAGGATTTTATAAAATTATATTCTTTTTATTGCGGCTCGTGCCAATTTTTAAGATGAAATGCCGTCGGGTAAATTTTTTAAACAAAGAACAAATATTTAAAAGCTTCCAAATTCAAAATTAAATAAATACCTGGCAGTTGCTCGTTCAAAACCGTCCCGCGTTCTTTAAAATCATTTTATCATCGAACCGATGACATTCTCAATATCCTTCACCCCACCTCTGCCACACACATAACGCTACAACACTGGCCACTACAAAAAAAGTTTAGTTCAAATTCGATTCTAAATTCAAACTGGTGTCATTTCGAACGTACAGGCGTGCGTCGTGCGCGAAGGGATAAAGTCTACTAGGGTGGGTACGACCGATTCAGACCGAGGCGTGCGCAAAACTGTTGAGCTTGAGCCAGACCACTGTCAACTTTGAGACGAATTTTTGCGAAGGTGGACTCTGGACAGCCCTTTTTGTGACAGGTGTTTGTGTACATGATTCTACTTACTTTGTATGTAAAGCGTTTTGTTATTTTTGTTTTCATGTGCTTTATTTGTGCTCTGTGTATTTTTAATAAATTAGATTTCTTTTGATGAATTTTTATTAGTATTCATGTATTCCTGAGAAAAGTAGACAAGTGTAAGATCTTCAAGCATTTCTAGTACAGGGTATAAAAAGACTGCTACCGAAAACTGAGGGGTTGCAATCAGACCATGATTCAAAACATATTTAGCGAAAAAAACAAGCAAAAGTTTTTTTTTACTTAGCTTCGTCACGCTATGTTATTTTCGGTTATTTACTACTAGTACAACATAATAAGACCATACCTTCCTAATAATTTCATTTCAAAAAACAATTAAATCTCAAAATCCAGCAATCTACGTAACACAATGCACCCAAAACATACGCAAACAGCACTCTTCAAACGCTGTTTTCTCCGGATATAATGATTTTTTCGGAAAATCCTTTTGGATTTGGTTCTGTTGGGTGGGATGCTGTACCTACCTACCCTTTTCGACTTCGGTAGACGTCTTTTTACACCTGTATATTTTTATTAATGAACGAACACCATACCATTACACACTAAGTTATATTCTGTTTATTGTTTTAAAATTCAATAATGTGTCTCTTTGTATGCACCCGACCGATCTTCTTTTCACTGATGTTCCTCTCCATCCAAAGGTTGCCTGGAAGAGATCGCTTCTTAGCGATAAGGCCGCCCATTGTACATTTCTATCTGATTTATCTTATGTTTATTGTATTTTTATTAATGGTGTGCAATAAAGAATTTTCATTTCATTCATTCACTAGGTTTCCTTGCGTCGTATTGAAACTTCAAGCTCTATAGACACATACAACATCCAGACCCGTTTTTCATTTATTAAAATTGTGATAAACGTATTTTCATCATCATCATCATCGGCTTTTATCAGTCCACTGCTGGTCATAGCCCTCCCCTAATGAGCGCCATTGCGCCCTGTCCTCAGCTCGACGCATCCAGCTTCTGCCAGCAGCCTTTCGCAAACGCAAATTTACTAAGCGTTTTTAGCTGACACAGAAATCTACGTCTACCAGATAAACTCACTTACTTTAAAAAATGTTGTTTTAGGCAATATTCTTCAGTTCATTGGTCCGGTATCTACAATTGAAACAGTCAGATAGCGAAGTCTGAACTGAATCACATCGACTTCACAGAGCGTGATGTATCTTAATTTAACTACTTACTGCTCTTAGATATTTGATATCGCCAGCGCCTTTCTAACTTTGTCTATGGATAAAATTATTTTGCAACAATTTAGTTTACCTTGAGAAAAAAGGTTAGTATTTACATCGTTGATCTTTAAAACAAATTAAAAAAGCCAAAATCGTGATGCGTATTTTTTAATCATTCAATATTGATCGCAAGTCTAGGAGATGGGGGGGGGGGACCTATTGCCCAGCAGCAGGGCAACATACGTTACAAAAAACTAATCAATGATTTTTCGACTATCAAGTAACTTGTTTGTTTAAGGTATACATATTCGCCGATGATAGACGAATGCCGACGGTCACGATTGTGTAGAGGGTTTCATCGCCTGTATTCGCCTGTCATCATCTATCCAAATAATAGTTCGGCGAATGTTTAGAGTGGCCGTTACTTACTAGGTAAAGTTGCCTATATTTTTTACTTTTTTTAGGATAGGTAACCACACCACAACTAAAAAAGTAAAAAGAAACCGTGAAATTCCATTGCAGGGTGTAAGTTTCCCTTCCTTCGTCCTATCCTTATACATTTGTCATAAGACAGAGGCCTTAAGGCGGCCTAAATACTCCGTTGTTGGGCACTAACTTGCTTGCTTGACATTAGTCATACAAAATTTAATACTTCACATATTCAACTTGAAGCAAGTTTCCAAGTCACTTTGACATCATTCAAGAGTAAAAATATGCAATTTAGACGCAATATCACGTGATGTATCTTCGCTACATATTATAAAAATGTTAGGACTTTCAAGACATGCATGGAATTGCTCAGAGATTTACAAGCTTGGCGTTCTTTCAATTTCATTGTATTATGTGCTTAGTTTACGTGTGCTGTTTTAATATTGTAAAAAGAAACTAAAATAATAGTTTTTTTTGTAAAACTATGGTATGGTGGTGAAAGAAAACATCGTGAGAAAACTAGTTAGTATTCTTAAAGGCGGCGATGGGCTTGCAACCTGTCATGTATGGAATACTAACTTCTGCAAGATGAGCATGTATCAAATATGTATTTGAACATTCCACTGACTCCCCCCCTTAGACTAGACATCTTTAAAGGATCTAGAATAAATAAAAAAAGATCTGAGAGAATTGTCTACCGCGCCTTGGGGATACAGCCGTGACCCTGTTTTACTATGGTATCAAAAACTATACCCTCTACGCTTAAGGTCGAGCTGAGTTCGATTTCAAAAAACTTTTGTGATGAATATAGGCATCATAATAAAATGATTGAAAGCAAAAACATATAACGTGTGTGTTTATCAAACATTGGCGGCGATGGGCCAACCTGTCACGAATAAAATCACCTCTACAAAACGCGGCTGCCAAATTGACGTATAAATAATGTCAAAAGATAAGCAGATGCTTATCTTTTAAAGGATCACGCATGAGAGATTTGATCTGAAATCATCATTCATCATCATTTCCCTGCCCTTATCCCACTTTTATGTGGGGTCGGCACAACAGGTTTTCCTCTTCCACTCATCATCAGCCGTCATCTCAACACTCACTCCTTTCTTACCCATAAATAATATATATTATCTAAAATAACATACATACATACATAAAATCACGCCTCTTTCCCAAGGTAGGCAGAGCCCACGGATCTCTACTCGCTACGCTCCTGACACACAACTTTCGCCTCATTCACTCTCATTACATTCTTCATACATGCTCGTCGGTTTAGAGTACTTTTTACCTGAAATAATGTCTATAATAAAGATATTTTTCGATTGTAGAGATCGTCTAGTGTATAGAGAAAAAATGGTTCTTCATAGTTGATTGCAAGGGAAGAAGGTAGAAGAATTCAAGTGATCCTAGCAGCTACTGAATAAATGCTTCTTGACTAGCCATGCGCAAAATATGTCACCTAATTGAAAAGATAGATACATATCTTTTGATCGCTGCGAAGTATATCTATCTTTTAGTTCCGTAGTTCAATTTAGTTCAGTTGCATATGTCATTCTGATTGCTTCAATCGGTATTCATTCGTAAAGTAACACATCTTTTGAACTAGATAGATAGTTTAGTTCAGTAGTCCAATCTAGTCTAATGTATCGCCTGTCTGCCTCTATCGTTCTCGGTCGCAACGTTCGTCTCGTTCATTCGCCGCGCTGAACTGTGGCTGAACTACGGAACTACATAGATAGTTTAGTTCAGTAGTCCAATTTAGTCCAATACATCGCCTGTTTGCCTCTATCGTTCTCTAACGTTCCTTTCGCTCATTAGGGAACTAGAGATATGATTGGATTGCCATTGAACTAGTGAAGGAAGAACTAAACGCAAAAGAAGTAGTCCAATTGAACAAGACTACTGCTTGACTTTGACTATACTGTTTCAATTGTGACCCTGTTTTTGTTTTCCTGTAATAAACCTTTCAAATAGAAACCTTGTCGAGCGCAAAATCAATAGGCGAGTAACAATACATTGTCCTGAATATAGATTTCAATAGAGAATTGCAATTTTACAGATCGCTCGCGACTATACTGCCCGCTTCCGTAGACACCGCGGAAAGGCTTGCCACAAGTCATACTCTATTCAGATTTGGCACTAATAAATGATAAAATGTTTGTATGATCTGTTAATATTTATCTCGGGTCTGGGTGTTTCTAATCTGTATAATATGTATGTATTTAGAAACCAAAAGTATATATCAATTATTTTTTACTTTGCTTAGTTTGGGGCTAGATGATGCTGTGTGAATGTCCAGCATTATTTATTATTATTAATAATAATTATGTCCCAATTTTTACAAGGGCATAACTTAATGTGCATTTACACGAAACCTATGATTTTTCGTACGATTTGCTTAGCATTGCCCATTGAACAAGCCGACGAGCGTTGCACTAACTATGACAAATCGAATACGATGAGCGTTTAGAAGCTTGAAATAATGGGTGGAAAATGTAGTTATCTTGTGGAGAGGAGTTAGGTTTTAGGAGGAGACCCCGGGAGGGCGGTTGCGCTCTGTGGCGAGCGCCGCCGTAAGCACCGTGAGGGTGCCGGGCGTGGCTGTGGGTGCCACTCCCGCGACAGTGCTTAGGCAAAATGCGAGAGGGGCACCGGCGAGTTCCGTAGGAGGTCCCGGAGCCCCTTGACGTGCATGGAGGCAGGCCACGCGTCAGTTTTTAGTCGGTGAGAGTCCGACATAACCCTTCCGCTGTCCACACGGCGGTCGGGTATCCATAATGGATTTTCTGACGTTTTATAAAAAAAAGGAGTTAGGAGGAGAATAAATGAATGAACGAATGAAGAAATACATCTATAAAAAGTTTCATCCAAATCGGTTCAGATTTAATCAAGTAGGAAAACTGTTCCGTAATGATTTTCACCGCTTGTCCCACACAGAAATGTTCGCTGTGCCCGCAACCCGTAATGTTCGCAATAACTATTATAATTACAGCTGGCTTTGACCGCGGCGTGTGAAATCGGTCAATAGACGCGCCTCGTCTCTGTTGTTTGCAACTTCATCAACTGCATCAACTGCTGCATAGTAGCTAAGTTAACAGGAATATGATGTATGTAGAAACCAAAAGAGTTAGAAAATATTTTAAAGGCGCCCCAAGTCTTCGTCAATTTAAAGATAAACAGTAAAAATACAAACCTCGTAAAAACAATGTGAAACTCACCTAATTCCGTCTGCCTGTCTATAAATCTGTAAAAACATTTTTACAAGGGTACCAATAAGTTGTGCCGTTGTGAAACTTCCAGAGATTTATAGGCATAACTTCGTCAAAATTCAAATTTTATTTTGTTGCCCATCTCTCACACTCGGTTCGGTACAGTTCAATACAAAATATCATAACCCTAACGCAGAGTCATAAAATAATGATAGTGGTCCAAATGGGTGTGATTTTTTATTTTAAATATTTAGTACATAAATAAATATCTGCAAATATTTATTTCGAGTCTAAGTGTTTCATGTTAATATGTATGTTTACAAACAAAAAGTATTGTATACCTAAGTAGTATATCAGTTTTTCATATTACTTTGCTTAGTTTGGGGCTAGATGACGCTGTGTGAAATTTACAGCATTATTTATTTAATATTAATTCATTTATTTACAGTATCAAAAAAATAATTAATTGTAAATACATTCATTAATACATAAAAACACCCAAACCCGAGATAAATATTTGCAGATCATACAAACATTTATCCCATGGCGGGGATCGAACCCGCAACCTTCTGCGTCCCAAGCTTTCACCCACTGCGCCACAGAGGTCGTCAAAAAATAAAAAATTCAGAAGTGCACGATATTTGTAGTACTGAAACTTAAAAATATATTCGCTTGATCGACTGAATTTTATTGATTCAATTTGAGCTTGCACTTTTGCAACCGACAGTACTAAAAGAGTGTACAGCGCAAATTAACCGTGCCCCAAATTAATTAAACCAAAGTTAAAGCCCTTAAGTTAAATTAAGACTCGCTATTGTTGAGCCCCCAGATTTAGGCGAAGGTAGAATTGCATTTGATACTAGAGGGGCTATTGTATAACTCAACTGGCAATGGGCATCGGCTTCATTTCGACATTTGAAATCTAGCCTGGAGTTCAATTGTGATTTTATAGAATAGAATAAATGTTTATTTGGTTATTACACACACAAGACAAGAAAATTTAAAACAATGTACAAAAATAGGTAGGTAGGTTCCAAATAATAAAAAATAAAATAAAGTAAGTAGGTTCGCACTAAACAATAAACTAAAACAACAAAAACTAAAACAACTGTATACGCTAATAGAGTACCTACCTACTGCTACAACTGTGGGTCGATACAAGTACAGTACAAGTCTCCCTTGTGCATGTATACACCAAATAAGACTAGTCTCAGCGTTGGTGCTGCTCCCCAAAGGGAAGTAGCGCGGATTTTCATGTAAGCGCTTCCGTGCTTCAGAAGTTAATTTGTCAGTCCTTGCTTTTTAAGTCGGTAAGCCATGACGGAGGCCTAAAGACGGCCTAAAAACTCCGTCATAAGAGTTGGCCACTGACTCATACGAACTTGCTTACTTTTTATTACTAGGATGATTTATACAGCATCACGAGGTACGCTATGGCTACACCCAAAAGGACGCTGTAGTGCCTGGATGGAACATTGTTAGGGATGGAATAGACTTCATTAAGAAATGAAAAGTCTTATCAAAATTTTGGATTCCGACGGGATTCGAACCCGCATCGATCAGACGATCCTCCTAAAGCCGGAGTGCCTTACCGCTCGGCCACAGAATCCTACTTGCTGGCGTCCAAATTTTCGATAAGCTAATATTTTTCGGTTGAGCAACAAAACAATTACAAAATATTATGGAATAGACTTGACCTGATCGCACACCTATCCGCGCCGTACGCGCCGCAGTCATTTTTCTTTACAAAAAATGCTGATGACGTCAGAAAATGCGGCTCGCTTCTGACGTCAGCAGCATTTTCTCTATTGAATTGACAGTTCGGCGCGTTCGGCTCGGCTGGACTGTGCGATCACCCTTATCCTGCACCTAAATCTTCTCAGCTCAATCGGTCGTATCTATAGGAAAATAAACATTACAAAATAATCATGTATTTTGACAGGCATCAGTACTAATTGTTTTTTTTTTGATAACACCATTCTATCTTCATAAAGACTTACCAAATAGGAACACCCTGTATCGAATTCAGGGTCATTTTCAACCTCAAAGAGCAGTTTCAAACGCAAGTAATTCTCGACCAAAATATTGTTTGCTTATCTTTGAGGTTCAGTTTATTGTATTACAGTTAGATGTAATAAAAGTCTGGTAACTCGTTCTTTAACTTTAATCACTGTGCCAAGCATTCAATTCTCCTTCTACCTTCGTTGGCTTCACAATCTCGAATGCCGCCATGCACGAACAACTGCCAGTACTTTCGTTTCTACCGGAACAAATAACATCAAGTTAGTGCTTTCTTAGGGAATTGATGTTGAAGTTGTTCGTGCATGTTTACATAATAAGTTTAAATGTCTATAAATTATTTAATAAAAGTAATATAATGAATATTCATAATTAAAATTAACAATAACAGTTCATCCGGAAGTTGTTCCGTTAATTTGTAAATTATTTAAATGGTTCAAATAATGTTTTACAATTGACTTAGGTATATTTTAAATAATTGACTATGATTTCTAACAGTCGGCCTTTCCTGATGCACTTCCCGTCTCGGGAAAATTATGTGTATAATTAATTACTTACGTTTCTTTAACTAAAATTGTTATATCATAAATTTTACTATACAAAGTATTAGGAGCCTGAATCATACAGTAAAGCTTCAACTTAGGGTAGGTAGCTAAAGCCCAAGTCCAACCATTAGGATTTCTTAGCATAAATCATACAGCTAAACATTTATAATTCTCATAATCACACAACCAAGCCATCTTATACTTACTCAAAAATATTGGGGCTGTATCCCCAACATTTGTCTCAGCATAAATCATACAGCCAAGCCATCTTAAACTAAATTAAAATATTGGGGCTGTATCCCCAACATTTGTCTCAGCATAAATCATACAGCCAAGCCATCTTAAACTAAATTAAAATATTGGGGCTGTATCCCCAACATTTGTCTCAGCATAAATCATACAGCCAAGCAATCTTAAACTAAATTAAAATATTGGGGCTGTATCCCCAACATTTGTCTCAGCATAAATCATACAGCCAAGCCATCTTAAACTAAATTAAAATATTGGGGCTGTATCCCCAACATTTGTCTCAGCATAAATCATACAGCCAAGCAATCTTAAACTAAATTAAAATATTGGGGCTGTATCCCCAACATTTGTCTCAGCATAAATCATACAGCCAAGCCATCTTAAACTAAATTAAAATATTGGGGCTGTATCCCCAACATTTGTCTCATCTCATTTTAACATCATTACCACCTCATCATCATCATCTCATCATCATCATCATCTTATCATCATCACCACCTGATCATCATCATCTCATCATCGTCATCACCATCATCATCATCTAGGTACTCAACTCATCATCATCTTCTCATCTTATCATCATCACCGACTCCTTATCATTATCATCTCATCATCATCTTCAACATTATCATCATCTCCTCATTATTATCATCGCCATCTCATCATCATCACCATCTCATCATCATCTCCTCATCATTATCATCTCCTTATCATCACTGTTATCTCCATCATCATCATCATCTCCTCATCATTATCATCTCATCCTCATCATCATCGTCATCATCTCCATCATCATTATCTCCATCATCATCATCCTCATGCCACCTTCATCATCATCTCTATCTTCATTTTCATCTCTGTCATCATCTCCATCATCATCATCGCTATCTCCATCTTGATCTCCATCATCATCATCACCTGCATCATCATCATATTCATCTTCATCTCCATCTCCATCATCATTTCCATCTCCATCATCATCATCGCTACCTACATCATCTTTATCTCCCTAATCATCTCCATCAACATCTCCATCATCACCTCCATCTAGATCTCCATCATCATCATCATCTCCATCTTCATCTTTATCATCATCTCCATCATCATCATCATCTCCATCATCATTATCATCATCTCTATCTTCATTTTCATCATCTTACATCAATGAACTCTAAATTATTTATGCCATTAGTGCTTAGCCGGGCTTGAGGTCCATCGGGCTGTTTGCGAGTTCGTAGACTCTGTCTAGCGCCTAACGGTGGCGCCCGCGCTCCAGTCAACTGCCTGTGCAGACTAAATACCATTTTCAGATTCCGATCCATTCGTTGCACGATTCCATCGTGCTGACACACACCCTCATCATGTTCATGAAGCAACTGAAACAATAAACCCACAGCACAGTTTCCGGTTTGCAATACAGTAAAAGCTAAAGCTTTAGGTCTAACACCAATCTTATAGGCTGTCCTCTATCTTTACACTATCTACGAACGTAAATTATCTCCTGAAAACCACAACTGACAACTTTATTGGTCACGCGCATCCCTTCTGGATCATCTCATCATTACAGTTTGATTATGTATACATTTGACAGTCACGGTCTTTACATGACTTGAGCCCCGCCAGAGCTCATAACTAGATAAATAACATTCACAAAAATAGTCTGCTGAATTCAAGGTTACAACAAAGGTACAAAAAGTCTAATGTAAGTATACCTACAACCGTTAAATTCCAAAATCTTTCTTTGTAATTTCTATTGGTATTAGGTCTTTTGGATTTGGACACACACTGGAACATTAAAGCACTGTTTTTAATTTAATTTAAAAATACTAAGGCCTATGCCCAGGTGTGGGTGCAACCGGGCTGATTATAATAGAATAGAATAATTACGGGATCCAACTACTCTGCGGATCCGAATGTAAGCCGACAAATGGCGAAGTGAACTGCGTTGAGGGAAGTAACTGACCTCTGAGAAACAGTTTTAACTAATTCAGGGGCTGGTTGATACCTAAAGTGCGGAACTCCGTTGTCTGTTGTTTTATATTTTACCTAGTTCTAGTATTACTTAGCATAGTTAAACGGTTGTCTGGAGGACATCGCCTCGGGCGATAAGATCGCCGATTGTAGGACATTACTTAATGTACGGTTTCACCATACATTGGCAATTTAGCGCATGCGGCACCTTAATTTTAGCTAATATTTTATATTATTTTACAGTTAACCGACAGTACGACGTGAGCTACTCGCACACAACAAACTAGTCAAGGGAGAGATTAGCCAACTTAATCCTTCACTTGTAACTCTAAATAAACTTTCATTAGTGAATCTTGTTTTTTTTTTTTTTTTTTACCGTTACGTGCTCAGTAACAGTGTGAACAGAACAACATCTACTACTCCTACCTCTAAGGCCCTACAACACCTATGCTCTTACACTTTATCTAAACCTAGCACCTAAGATTGTGTCCTCAATAAAGTTCTTATTTGTTTTTATTTTTCACTATGCTTACATACAAGACTACCTGTATTGAAACTTGAAATTTCTACTCTTCTAAACAACAAATCAATGAGTACTCTTAATGTTTCAGTCTGTCCTTAGATCTAGTTCTACTTCCAATGGAAACTCGTGATCTGGAATTCTCCGGAGCTTATCATTAGTACCTAGGTACCTACTTGTACGTTCTAGAATTACTCACGCTAGGGATCATCAATTACCGAAATAAGAGAACTAAAAATAACCGATCATAAAAATAGATGATTAATTAACACTCACTAGTCAAATCATATTAGCACTGTACTCGTTTAATTAACGCACTATTTTTCATTCCTGTAAATCTAGTCGAACAACCAAGGTTTAAATCGACAAACTCTAAAAAAACTGTACTTTCTATGAGAATCTGTCACTATCTAATAAGAGATAATCACGTTTATGAATGTAAAACAACTTATTCTAAACACTGAACAACATTTTCTCTAAATGTGGGTAGAACCCTTTTTTCTTATTCAGAAAGCACGATGAAACAATCAACCGGTTTTTATGATCGACAAGCTTGCACGCGGAGTCAAGCTTACCTACAGTCACACTTAACGTTTAAATTATTAGAACCAATTATTACGACATAGGTCATTAACGTCATCCAGTGAAATGAGAAGAGATTTTTATCTACCTCACTATTTAGTCATTTGATACAGTAACCATGAACATAGACCTAAAATTACTCATCGATGAGAATGGAAATAATTTCTTACCCCTTTGACGTAAATGGGACACCGGTGACCCAAATTGTTATCGATACTTTTTACACTAAAAAAAAAAGTTAAACCTTAATATTGTAATTAGTAATTCTACCGCATATTCTTGAACGTTATTAGCTATGATACAAATAACGAAATCTGCTAGAAAAATAGAAAAAGTTTCAAATTAAAGTTTGATGTTTTGACACGCCTCTTTGCCATCTGTTTTTTTTTATGACGTGAAGCGGAAGAGTATTAGGGCAGCGACTGCGAAGATTTGGAGGATAAAGATAATGCCTTGATTGAGCAGGACATGGAAGCAGGGGCATAATTCCAGAACCTGCCCTTTCGCCAGCTACATCGATACCTGCTTCTAGGACAGCGTCACTTCACATCATCATTCACGTCTTTAGTCAAGTGCGTGGATATTATCCAGGCATTGCATCTAACAAACTTTTTATTTTCAAGACCGACACAGATAGTGAAGTGTCGCAAGCTAGATCATTACAAAGACTTGATGTCACATGCCCAGATAGGCAAATAAAATAATAGGAACTCTGCTTTCAACTTCAGAATATCGATTAGTTTTGAAGAGGGCTCTGATGGAAGTTTCTGTACTAATAAGGAAAAATGCCGTGCTCACCATCAATGATAAAAAAAAATATATAGTAATCGAAGGAAATAAAAGATCTCACGTCATGGAGCCTCAGGAGCTCAAAAGAAAAACTAAATTGTGCAAAAGCAGGAGTGTGAGGCACAGATAACATTTGCGGAAAATACAAAGCATAATGCTTTACTAATGCTAGGAAATGATTTTCATTAGTAGGAAATTCGTTATTATTAGATATACATACTATTGTACATTCTAAAAACACCCAAGTATTGTTAAACATAACGTCTATTATAAAGCTAAGAGTTCCTAAGAAACTCAACCGTCGATGTATACATAGGTAGACATAGGTGTCCCAAGGATTTCCAAAAAATTCTACCTTTTTATAATTTTTATGATAAATACCAATAAATAACATCAAAATAAACTTATTAATTCACTAACATTATGTACTAGAAATACTGCATGAAGGTATCGATTTTGTGCGTGAAAGGAATAAGAATTCAATTTATTTCCTGTCTAATGCTTTAGATACATATGTTAGCTTCCAGCTGAATGCAACATATTCTATCACGAGATAACCAATTTTTTAAATTCAACAATTTATTCAAAAATAAAAGTAACTTGCTCACCGGATAATCATCCATTAGGGTTCATCAGCGACCTTGCATCAAAACAAAATCGATAGCTGTTGCTTGCTGCCGTGGTAGTGTAGCTTCGTCTCTTACATTCGCTGCTACCTCCCGAGGCAGCTCCCCGGCTCAGGTTGCTCAAATCGTGGCGTCAAAGAAGTGTTGTCATCTGCACGTGGCCTGGCCACGTGATACGTTGGCTTAAAGCTGAAACTTAGACCAACAACTATGTAACACGTTCATGGGCTATTATCTCAAAAACTGTGCGTCCTAGGCTAAAAATAATATAATTTTCATCCCCCGTAGACCCCCACGAGCTAGATTCCAAACATATTACAGGTATAAAATCAAGACAATATTGATTTGGTAAAATTAAATACTACCCTCAAATTAAAAATTGTTTGCTTTGTTTTTCTTTTTAATCGTCTCACCTTCGCGTCCTAATCCTCGTACGAGGATTGGGAAAGATGCATAGCCATGTATAAATCATGCAATTGAATTTACAAAAATAAAAATAATAATTAAAGTAATTGTGAGTTCTATCTGAACTTGTGAAGTAGGTGTCCAAAATAAGATTTACATCATTTCATCGATTCCTTATTAGAATTCTCTTTAAAATTTTTAAAACAGCTCCATTAGCTAGGTATATTAATTCATTACTAGCTATCTGTCGCGGTGTTACCTGCGTTCCCTCAGGAAAACTTCACTTTCCCAGGATAAAATATAGCCTATGACCCGGGATAAAATATAGCCAGGGATAATGCAGGACTCTAATGGTGAAAGAATTCTTCAAATCGCTCCAGTAATTTCGGAGCCTATTCGATTCAAATAAACAAACAATGAATCTTTCCTCTTTATAATATTCTTCGTGTAGATAATATAGGGTAACTTTCTCATGTAGGTATTATCTCAAAAGTGGATAGAAATCATGTTTTGTAAAAGGAGAAATAAAAGAGAAAAAAAAACTAAATAATTGCTTACCTTTTCAAGGGCGTAAGTTCGTTCACTGAGCGGGATATTTATTTATCACCAACACAATGTTATCCCACCTTTCTGATCTATTACAGTTAGATGTAATAAAAGTCTGGTAACTCGTTCTTTAACTTTAATCACTGTGCCAAGCATTCAATTCTCCTTCTACCTTCGTTGGCTTCACAATCTCGAATGCCGCCATGCACGAACAACTGCCAGTACTTTCGTTTCTACCGGAACAAATAACATCAAGTTAGTGCTTTCTTAGGGAATTGATGTTGAAGTTGTTCGTGCATGTTTACATAATAAGTTTAAATGTCTATAAATTATTTAATAAAAGTAATATAATGAATATTCATAATTAAAATTAACAATAACAGTTCATCCGGAAGTTGTTCCGTTAATTTGTAAATTATTTAAATGGTTCAAATAATGTTTTACAATTGACTTAGGTATATTTTAAATAATTGACTATGATTTCTAACAATTGTTTACTCATTTTATTGTGTAAGTTCGTAATGTGTTTCAATTAATTAAACGCTTTGTTGGTATTCGATCGACATCTTTAGCTAATTTAAAAAGCTTATTGCTGTGCTTTTTGACGACCTCTGTGGCGCAGTGGGTGAAAGCCCGCTTGGGGCGCAGATGGTTGCGGGTTCGATCCCCGCCTCGGGATGAATGTTTGTATTATCTGCAAATATTTATCTCGGGTCTGGGTGTTTCTATGTATAATATGTATGTATTTACAAACAAAAAGTATATAAGTAGTATATCAGTTATCTGGTTCCCATAGTACAAGCTCTGCTTAATTTGGGGCTAGATGATGCTGTGTGAAATTGTCCAGCATTATTTTTTTTTTTAGAAAATAGTAATAAATACATTTTGCCACATGCATGTTTTGCTAAGACAATCCATACGTGAAATATTGCAAGCCAGGTCTTAGCCCACTTAGAAGGATCTACTCCAACACCACCCTAAACTAAGCCAACAGCTAGTAGGCACCCAACAGTCCACACGCCGTCAGCTAGTAGGCACCCAGCAATCCACACGCCGTCAGCTAGTAGGCCCCCAGCAATCCACACGCCGTCAGCTAGTAGGCCCCCAGCAACCCACACGCCGTCAGCTATTAGGCACCCGGCAATCCACGCACCGTCAGCTAGCAGGCACCCAGCTGTCCACGTACAAGCAATTTGTATTTTGACTATCTCGATTCACAACGTGCGAACTAGCCACCGCTCCCTGAGTCTTACGTGGGCGACTTGACGCGAACGCGATTACGAAGCGAAGCGTTGCGATTAGATACGGCGCGGCGAGTCTGTCCTACATAGTTTACGTCAAATCATAAGCTCGCTGACAACAAGCTGTCGTCGAATTTATGTTGCCAATGTAAAGTATACCTAAAGCGCAATACACACTGAGTCCGCCGGGCCGCCGACACAGCCCGGCGACACAACCCGGCGGCCTGTATGAAAAGAATCATGTCGGCAACATGCGACGGCGCGTGTTACCCGCCGACATGTTGGCGGCTTGTGTTGCCTGCGCTCAGTTGCCCGGCGGCATAAATTATATGACACAACACACAACTCATCTCAAGCCGCCGACATGCCGCTGACAAAATTTTCCGACTTGAAATAAGTGAAGCGGCCAACATATGTCACTGACAAAATGTTGCCGACATATGTCGGCGGCCCGGCGGGCTACTGAAAGCCCATATTTACATTCCATTCTTTTTACCGGATAGTAGCGGAGTTGTATATGTGAGCCCTTTACTCGCCGCTTATTATATCGCTTTCTCCCAGTTTCTACTAACAATGTGACTACTAACGTTCACCGTTTAGAAATCGTGCTAATGCGAAAGTTTGGGAGATGTATGGATGTATTGATGTATAAATGTTTTGTTACTCTTTCACGAAAAAAGCTACTCAATGGCTAAGGAAATAAGGTTAATTTTTATTCCAGAAAGTAAAGACTTTCCGAGGCATAGCATACAAATAAAGAACCTTCCAAAGCCTACAAATATTAAATACTGTAAGCGATATCAAGTAAAGCAACACATTGTTAGGAAATAATTGCTTGTCCCTTGTTCCCTCTCTTCGGTATATGTCTGATATCTTTTGTCTCATGAGGAACATAAGATACACAGTCAACACGTCTCAAAAACATTTTTTGTAATGATAATGAGGGAATGTCTACCGTCCCAAAACTTTCGTTTTGTTTTCTTTCAAAAAACCCACGTGTAATGTTTCATGTTTTTCAAACTCCAAAATGTCCATACTTACAAAAACGTATTTTTTGGCGTTTTATGTGATGGACGCGAATAGTAATGGATCTCTGGGAAAAAGCCAATATGTACCTATTCTGTCAACTTAACGCAATATGTCGTAACTCGTAATACAAGCTTTATTTTGTGTGATAAAATATTCTGAATGGTATTTCATTTGTCAAAACTACGTATTAATCAGTATCAATCCGTAATACGTCTCTCTGTAGGCTACAACGATAATTATACAGCGATTGATGTACTCTAATTGTGGTTTTATTGAGCCTCTTAATATATTTTTAAACAGTAAAAATATATTCGTCGCGTGATTCGAGAGCTGGCGACTTTTTGGCACACAGAATCAGCATTGCCATTCAGCGTGGCAGTGCCGCCAGTGTTTTGGGCACGCTTACGACTGGCAGTGACCTGGATCAGTTGAGCTATCTATAGATCGTTTTTACGACGATCCTTAGATAGCTTGACTGATTCTATTGTATTTTTTAATTTTATGTACATATTGTAGTAGCTTAGTTTCTGTAAATAAATAATCTTTTAGACGTCTATAAACATCTTTGACGGATCTTAAATGTCTACCGTACCTTGTGGATTCAAACATAGCACATTCTTAAACTTTTTCTTCTTGTCATGTCACTTCAAAACAGTGTGGTGCAAGAGTTATTAATGCACCTCAAAATGGTAACGTTCATGCACTTTGAACGACTATTGGATTCTATTTTTCTACGCCGTAGCATCTCGTAGAATTTCGTAGATCGTCTACGATCCTTATCTTTGTGTACAATGTATGTGTGCGTTGATAATATTTATGTATATTGCGAGAATTAGGTCCTGCCATATGGCGCTACCAATATTTTACGTAGCTTGTAAGTAAAGTAAATATCTCTAAGGGTTTAGGGTCTGAATTTATACGATAGATGACAAACATATATTTAATTTCGTAGATAGATGACATTTTTCTATTTAGAAAGTATTCGTAAATCAAACTAGCTCATGTACTTAGTTTTGCACACATAGTACAGTAAAAACGAAGCCTATAATATATGATCTTTCAGGAATTGGGTTCAACAAATAAATTAAACTAATATTTATGTAATGATTTTTTTTCTTTTGTTATGAAAATCCCGAGAAAATCAATAAAGACTATCCTTTCAATTGATTGTTGCTTCTTGTATAACTTAGGCTATTCGAGCGTTTCACGTGATGTAGCTGCGCTGCGATTGGTGGAAAGTCTGTTTTCCTTGAAAATATTATGCAACATGTCCTAAGAAATCATTAACAGGCCTCTAGTGTGGGACGCTACTTGCGTCGATACGCTAGCGGCCTCTCACCTATCGGCAACCTCTAGAACAGCTGGTGCGGCGGCGGCTTCAGCAGAAAATTACAAAAGGCGGAAATACATATCTATCGGTGATGGGTATATATTTCTGCCTTTTGGAGTGGAAACTTTAGGTCCATGGGGTCCAGAGGCGTGGCTCCTTTTCAGAGAATTATCCAAGAGATTGTTTGACGAGACCAATGACCAAAGGGCTGGTGCTTACCTCGGACAGAGGATAAGTATAGCCATCCAACGAGGTAATGCCGCCAGCCTTTTGGGCACGTTACCTGCGGTTGGTGACTTGAACACTGTTTTTTATCTTTAGTTTAATTAAATTACGTACGTATTTTTATGTTTGTTGTTTCGTGTAAATATTTTTATGTTTTATGAATAAAATTAACAGATAAATTTTGATGTGAAAACTTAAATCGGCTTAGGAATTAAATTGATACGGTCAAACGTCTATTTACAACCCAAAACTGAGACCTTGTCAGTTTGTGTAGTTTAAAATGAAAGACCCTGTATACACAAGTAGGATAAGACAAAATCAGGTTGAAAATGTAGTTATATTCCTCTCCCTTACGCTTCATCACAAAATAAAAATTCCATTTTAAGCATAAATAAATAAATAATGCTGGACATTTCACACAGCATCATCTAGCCCCAAACTAAGCAAAGCTTGTACTATGGGAACCAGATAACTGATATACTACTTATATACTTTTTTTTGTTTGTAAATACATACCTATTATACATAGAAACACCCAGACCCGAGATAAATATTTGCAGATCATACAAACATTTATCCCGCCGCGGGGATCGAACCCGCAACCTTCTGCGTCCCAAGCGGGCTTTCACCCACTGCGCCACAGAGGTCGTCATAAAGAATAACAATGACATTACAAACAAGGTTTTCGCAATCCCACAGCGGAACCCTAATAAAAATCAATTTGTCTCCTAATAACTGAACAACAAACGTCCACCTAATCTGAATTTGTAATTTGGATCGTCCTTTTTTCAATTAACTCATCTGTCATTCTTAATTAATTTATTCTTTATTGGAAGTAAGGTTGATTTTGTACTGTTCGAGAATTTGTTTATAATGGAAACATTTGACGACCTCTGTGGCGCAGGTGGTACACATAGAAACACCCAGACCCGAGATTAATATTTGCAGATCATACAAACATTTATCCCGCGACGGGGATCGCACCCGCAACCTTCTGCGTCACAAGCGGGCTTTCAGCCACTGCGCCACAGAGGTCGTCAACATAGGCTATATTTTATCCCGGGAAAGTGAAGTTCTCCCGAGGGACTGCGGGTAACACCGCGATGGAACGCTAGTCTATACTAATATTATAAAGAGGAAAGATTTGTTTGTTTGTTTGTTAGAATTGAATAGGCTCCGAAACTACTGGACTGATTTGAAAAATTCTATCACTATTAGAGTTCTACATTATCCCTGATGAACATAGGCTATATTTTATCCCGGTAAAGTGAAGTTTTCCCGAGGGATTGCGGGTAACACCGTGACGGACAGCTAGTAATTTATAAAAAAAAAATACTTAGAGCTTTACATCTATTATTATATGATTTATACAGCGTCAGGAGGCAACCTATGCCTACACATAACGGGACGCTGTAGTGCCTGGGACATAGTTTAAGATGGAATGGGCTTGAACTATAAAGCTCACACAAATAACCGCTAATACATTTTTTTAAATGATTGTCTATCACAGAACATCGCCTTACTTCTATCTCTCTTCTTCTTAGTCGTTGCACTCTTGACAGAGTGGTCGTGGTCGTCAGGTCGGGAGTTGTGTGGCTCGCTTCACAATTCTGCGCCATTCATCTCGGATGGTGGTCTTTCTGGTGCACTCATTTAAGGGTCTGTCCAGCGCTGCCTTCACTTGGTCCGTCCATCTCATTGGAGATCTACCTCGCGCCCATGTACCCACAATCTTTCCCTGAACCACAAGACGTTCTATGGATACTTTTATCTAGAATGGAAGTAATAAAATCTGTTTCTGTGAACGAAGCCTTATGACCGTTAACTGTTTTTAATAATACCTTATTTCGTTTTTACGGAATGCTGCAGTTCGGGTTGTTGACTCGTTATTACATTGTATTGTATTATACTTTTGTTTTAACCCGACTTTATTCAGCAATAGCCAATATCTGTTTCTCTCAATATAGTCGTGTTCAAAAGATGCGGTAGAAATTATCTTAGGCGCAGGCCACATATGGCGTCTGGTGTCGGGCGTCTTCCTATTCCATTCAAATATACTAAATTCATGGAAATAAAGCACAAATTATGCACACGTTTGTTGCATCGTTGAAATGACGTCCGATCAACGACAGTATAGCGCTACAAAGATATCTGGACCGGTGGCCAAAAGAGGAACTAAGGACGCCATTTTGAAATGTCAATCTGTTTGCCATTCGTTTCCAGTTGCGATATCCACCATTGCTTGTTTACCCGGTGTGTTTTTTTTCGTTTGGTGCTTTGTGAGTGCTTTGGTCCCTTGCTTACCCACTTTACTGTGAAATGTTTTTTTTTGGCAACACCAAAGGCCATAGACATTTACTTTCACTATGCCAAATGCGATAGCAGTGCCTCCATCACCGGAACAGATATCCTTGTGGGACAGTAGTAGTATGAGATTTGAATGAAATAGGAAGACGCCAAACGCCAGGTGAGGCTTGCGCCTTAGATATTTTTGGTCTGGAATGTCATATTTCTGTTTGATGTGATGCTAGAAACTGTATTTCATCTATCACACTTTTTTTACATCTTGAGGACAAATCGAACGCTGTGATGTTCCAATGGTGACAGTTGGTGCCCCATAGCAAAAAAGGGGGGTCAGACTATTATTAATTTAAAAAGTTATACGGGCCCTTCGATCTAAGAGTTTAGATTAAAACTTTAGTTAATGTTTTTAAGTAAGATTTATTTTGTAGTTTTTCATAGTTAGCATTTGAGAACACAACTTTCTACATTTTTTTTTATTTAAAACGATTCCACATTCCCTAACGACATTTATAGGTTTAAAAAGTTTTTTATACAAAGAGGTATATAAAAAAAGCATTAAGCTATAACAAATTTTCCTCCTCCAAAAACTCACCCTGTATATCTAATATAATGAAAATCTATGCATCTACAGGCATAATAAGGCCCTCGGCAGGCAATCAACAAATTGTAATTCATTACCGACGGAACCGCAGTCCCCGGGGTTCTCTCACCTGCGTATGTAATTAATGAGGGTATACACCGTATTCTATCCTTAACTCACTTTCACACTACGTTCACACTAGCAAACAAGTTGTTTAATGTTTAATACGCTTTATCTTATATAGAATGAATGAATGAACACTTAATTGTCACCAAGAAATCAATAAAAACAAAACATTTAAAACAATAACAAGTTCTTAGTACAATGGGCGGCATTATCGCTGAAAGCGATTTCTTCCAGGCAAAGATATCAGTTTTGTACAAGTAAAAAAAATTCACTAATTTTCTGTAGATATTCTTCTTGTTATGTAACTAATTTTTTGTGTTAAACAGTATTTCATGGTTTAATGACCACAAATGCAGCGTTTTGTGATGAATCAGACACTCTCGCCAATGGATCTAGGCATTAAATAAATAAATAATGCTGGACTTTTCACACAGCATCGTCTAGCCCCAAAGCAAGCAGAGCTTATGTTATGGGTACTAAGATGACTGATATACTACTTATATAGGTACTTTTTGTTTGTAAATACATACATAATACATAGAAACACCCAGACCTGAGACAAATATTTATAGATCATACAAAAATTGGTCCCGCCGCGGGGATCGAACCCACATCATTTTGCGTCGCAGGCGGGCTGTCGCCCACTGCGCTACAGCTACATTCACGCCCAAATCACTGAACAGATTAGGCTAAAACTTGGCATGGATAAAGATTATAATAATATTTCAGGGTAGGACATATCAAATCATATCAAATCAAATTGTTTTATATAGGTTATATTAGTATAAGCTTTAAGTTTGTGCCAAGATAAATAAATAACTAGGCTTCTTTTTATCCTGAAAAATTTCAATAATCCCGAGGATCGCGGGTCACACCGCGAGCTAGTATATAAAATCAACTAAGTAAATCTAACTGACTTAAAACTAGGTCAAACTAAATATTAACCTATCTAAATAAAGGCTTAACAAACCGCCTTTTTCAAATTCTAAGCTCCTAAAATTAAAGCAAAACTTTACAAATAGATTTAAATAATTCAAACATTTGCGGAATTTTAAACTGATTTCGAAACTTTTGTCTTTTGTTTCGTTCAAAATGTCGTTTGAAAACGATAAAGTAAACTGCCAGTGGAATTAACATTCGGAATTATACTTTATTCAATGAAAATAATAAAGTACCACTTGGCACGATAACTGGGATTATTATTGTATTTAAAGTTATGTAAATACGTAGTAGATAAGCTGTTGTTCAAACCGGAGACATTTTGGAAAGGCTAAGTCAAAAGTATTTAGTCAGCGTGTATGAAAAATGTTATGAGGTTGTATGGGGAAACAGGATGTGTCGTTTATCGCAGCAAGTGAAAATGGTATCTATCCCTCTAGGAAAAAGTGCTATTTTAAAGTGATCGCAGACTTATCCACGCTGTATGCGCCAAACTGTCAATTCAATAGAATTGTACTAATTTGTGTCAATTCAATAGATTCATTTGCCAAACAATTGTTGATAGATAGATAACTCTTTATTGTTACACCATTAGGTACAATTTAAAAAAAACTTAAAAGCTTAAGACTACGGTGACACAATGGGCGGCCTGATCTCTCAAAGCGATCTCTTCCAGGCAACCTTTGGATTGTACTACATTAACTAGCTGTGCTCTTGACTTCTTTAGCGTAGATCTAATATAACCTCTTTATATCTATAACCTACATTAATTTGTTGTTTGTTGTTAGTGTCTAGATGTCTGAAGCGTTCGTGGTCGTGCTTGCTTAGTCTTTCTTGATAGATCGAAGTTAAGCAACGTTCGAAACGGTCTGCAAGTGGATGGGTGACCGCCAGTGGCATTTTCATCTGAGCGCTTCCGTGCTTCGGAGGGCACGTTAAATTGTCGGTCCCGGCTATTTAAGTCGTTAAGCCATGACGGAGGCCTCAAGGCGGTCTAAAAACTCCGTCACCAGAGTTGGCCACTGACTCATACGAACTTACTTTAGTGTCTAAAAAATTTTTTGTGTAAAATGTAAATTGGGTCATGTTGTCTGAATAAATAAAATAATTGAAATTGAAATAGAGGAAATGCTGCTGACGTCAGAAGCGAGCCGCATTTTCTGACGTCATCATTATTGTATAAGAAAATTACTGCGGCGCGTACGGCGTGGACCAATATGCGATCAGCTCTATGAATCTACCTATGTATGTATGTATTAGCTTCTGTTAATTTGCATCTGTTTCAGTTCTTTGCATATAACAAAAGTTTCCTTAAATACTTATTATATGTATCGTGGTTTTATATCTCTTATTTCACCTGTAACAAAAGGTGTGGGTATTTTCAGTTGGACCCAAATAAAACCTAAAGATTTCCTTGTTCCGAACATACAAACAAATTACCGTAAAGTTATTTTGCTGACAGCTTTACCTTTTCTTGTATTGTTATTGAACTGATGGGACGTTATTTGCTCACAGGAGACATATCTTTCTCTTCTTTATATATGAATACTACATTTGAATCCCACCAAAAACATTTCCAAGGCTTGTTCTTTAGCTCTACTTTTTTGACGACCTCTGTCACCGAAGTGGGCAAAGGTCGAAAAGGAAAGAAAGAAAAGAAAGAAAGAAAGAAAGAAAGAAAGAAAGAAAGAAAATATTTTTATTTACTTAAACACTACTTACTCAACAACAAACATAATAAACCTAAAAATAGACCTAAATTACGATTAACATCAACTTAGTTGTGCGCAGCAGAGTCCAAGCAAATAAGGCTTTAACTCAGCATTGTTGCGAAGACGCAGAAGGTTGCGGGTTCGATCCCCGCCGCGGGACAAATGTTTGTATGATCTACAGATATTTGTCTCGGGTCTGGGTGTTTTCTATGTATAATATGTATGTATTTACGAACAAAAGTATATAAGTGTTATATCAGTCATGGTTTCCTCACGATGTTTTCCTTCACCGTTCAGAGCACTACCCCCTTAGATATATCCAAAGTATCTGGAATATAAAAGATCTGAGAAAATGTCTACCACGCCTGGGGATCGTAAGTCTCTCCAATCGTGACCCTGTGTGTTTTTTTTACATGATGCCATTTTTAACCACTAGCCACTACGCAGTCACCGGACCGGTCAAATGTTGCATAACTTCGACGATCTAAGAAGCAAGCTACACAGGGAGCACTTCAACTTAACTATTTAACTTGTGCTATGGGTCCTGGCAGTTTCGGACCGTACTTCCTCGACGTTTGAAGAGAATATTCTAGAAGTGCGGCATAAAACGCTGACGAATAAGGTTCTCCTTAAAAGTTAAGTGAAGTGCCTTAGGGCCCTTTCACTTTGAAAGAATAACCGTAACATGGGAGTTCAAACACCATTTATTAAACTGTCTCATAAAAAGTTAGAAAATAAAACAGAAAAAAACATGAACTCTTATGTAATAGGAAAATTAGCAATCATGTTTGTGTGCTTGTGTTATGACTATAGGAGTTGAATGAAACCTAGCAATCATCATCGTCCTTTTCCCACATTACGTGGGGTCGGCACAACATGTGTTCTTCCATTCTCCTCTATCAGCCGTCATCTCAACACTCACTCCTTTCTTACTCATGTCATCCTTCACACAATCCATCCATCTTTCTTTGGCCTACCTCTACTAGTAAATCCATCAACATTCATACCAAGCACTCTCCTAGTTACATGACCTTCTTCCCTTCTCATTACATGCCCATACCATGCTAGACTATTGCTCCTCATCTTTTCATTTACTGGTGCCACTTTCACACTTCCTCTTATGAATGAAAACTAGCAATGTATTAATGTATTTATTCATGAAGAAAACTGTGGCGCAGTGGGTGAAAGCCCGTTTGGGACGCAGAAGGTTGCCGGTTCGATCTCCGCCGCGGTATAAATGTTTGTATGATCTGCAAATATTTATCTCGGTTCTGGGTGTTATGTATAATATGTATGTATGTACAAACAAAAAGTATATAAGTAGTATATCAGTTACCTGGTTCACACGCACTGTACGCTTTGCTTAGTTTGGGGCTAGATGTTGCTGTGTGAAATGTACAGCATTATTTATTATTTATTTATTAGATGCTGAAGATGTAAAATAAATAGGACTCTTGTGTTTAATTTTCAACAATTTGCGAGTACTATTACTCAAGGAGATTAGTGATGAGAGCATCTGCTATTCTGGAATACCGTTGCCTCATGCTTTCTTAAAGTCAACGGAGCAAGAGCTGAATTCTGTGACAAGTGGCAATAATGGTATCGTGTAAACATATGTACATACATACATAAAATCACGCCTTTTTCCCAAAGGGGTAGGCAGAGACCACGGATCTCCACTCGCTACAATCCTGACACACAACTTTGTTTCGCCTCATTCACTCTCATTACATTCTTCATACATGCTCATCAGTTTTGGGTACTTTTGACCTGGCTCTTCTCAAAAATGTCGCCAATTTTATCCAAGAAGGTCGCCTAGGCCTTCTCCTTCCAGCTGTGCCATACACACTCGCCTCATACACTTGCTTTGTCATACGACTGTCATCCATCCTCTCTACATGCCCAAACCATCTTACAAACCTTTCTCGATCCTCAACACTACATCTTCTTTCACTCCACACTGTTCCCTTGTCACACTATTTCTTACTCTATCCTTCAACGTTATCCCACACATACGCAACGCTCTCATTTCAATAGCATTCACTCTACTCTGATGTTTTTTCTGCCACACCCAACTTTCACTTCCATACATCAATGTCGGTACCAACACTCCTCTATGAACTGCCAGTAGTGCCTTGTTGGACACTTTCCGGCTGCTCATCGTGTAAACGTCGAACAAAAACATAGCAACGGGCATCAGCTAGTAAGCTAACTTCCTCTGTTCTAAGGTATTGGGTGTATCGCAATCGTAAACTTGACTCGCATAAAAACAGTAATCCCTCAAAAATTCAGCAAACATCTTACCAAAGCCTTTTAACCCGAAAGGTGACCTCATAAAACGGCCCAAATTGACTTAAACAAGAATTTATTTATGTCCTGCCAGTAGCACTTACAGTTCTAACCCAACAAAATTACACAATAACTATCAACTCTATAACTTGGTAATAAAGTTTAGTTTTGTTTGTTGATGTTAAACAGGTGGCCAAGAAAAAGCGGTTTATACCGGTTTTGTCAGCGAATAGTGTCCGCGAGATATTTTCTTTATGCACGTGCAAATAGCTAGGAACTAAAGATACAGTTATCAGCGTTTTATCGTTCAACCACACTAAACGCGTGATTGAACGATTGATTAAATTGCATGAATGAATGAATGCATTCATTCTCAAGTGATTGTTTTTGGTTGAAATCACTGTTTATGTAGGATTTTTATAAGCTTTTCCCAAGCACTAGAGCGTCTTGTTAGGCATAAATGTAAGTTGTAGTTTAAATATAATGACCTAAGTTTTAAAATCAAGCCATGACGAAGATCTTTAGACAACTTCGTCACCTAAGCTAGTCCAGAGGGCCTAGACAATGTAACAATCGAATGTCGACTTCGATAGTAGCTAAGTCCAAAAATGTATGGGATTGACATAAGTCTTAGCTAAGTCACGTGATCTGTTGTTAGCGAATCGATAATTGGTAGACAATGTACACACATTTCGATTCCATCAAACGAATCGACAACATCGAACGATTACTTCCATACAAATGCCTAGCCAAGTGGATCATTTGACAAGCGTTTTCGCTTAGTTGTCGATTCTCTTGATGGAAAGGCTAGCGAACGCTAAAATGCTGTAGATATCGAAACAAAATGGCGATTTCATAAACAGCTGTTGTAAAAAGTAATTGTATTTCGTTGTTTGTTTTATAATTGTTAGAATAATTTTGGCCCTTAGACGTCCCTGCGCACTAAACTGAGCCATAGCAAGGTCACCGTGGCTGTAATATAACATAAAATAAACTAAAGTGCTCTCGTTCTAAGTAGGCATCTTTGTGAAACGCGTCATTGTTTACATTATTGCCTTCCGGCTTGCAACTTACTATGTGATATAAGATTATGCTACTGTATAGGTACATTAGCCTAGTAATAACAAAGAAAGGTCAGAAGGTAGGTTAGGTACCTACTAAATTAATATTTTATGAACTCCATAGTCCATAAACTTAAAATAGGCTCAAAGATTAAACTTCCCGTAATTGTATCTACGTAAAATAATTGCAACACATTATTCACAAAGTGTATTAAAAATTATTACATAAAGCAATTTGTTTCTATAAACATTAACTCACTTTTTAATATTGTAAGCCAATCTCAATTTTAAATTTTCGCGCGCTTTCCGGGCGAACATTCAGAGTTCAATGACACATTTCACGTTTGAAGACGAAAACCATAGACTAAGCGCGGTTTTTAGCGATCAGTCGATTAGACAAGGCGATCGCTATACGAAGGTTACTTTGGCTAGCAATCGAACTTCGCTATCGTCTAAGCGTTGACGATTGTAGAAGTCGATTCGATTCATAGCGACTGCCGGTTGTCTAAGCCCTCAGGTCACTTACAAAAAGAACCTACATATAAAAAGATACAACCAAGTCAGTGAGTCGTTTGAAATAGCTTCGTCAGTTTTATTACCCAGTTTGCCTATCAATCAGAATAGGAACTGCACTGCGTCAAATTTGATGCCCATCGTTCGTTCTGCTCAAAACCAGGATATAGCTTGTTCATATCTACCCAATAACAGATACACAGGCGCGCTTTCACGCGATGAATTACTTCAGGCTACTTCCTTTTATGTCTTTTACCCGTCTTGTCTGATTTATAGCTTTGAATCTTACACTTTTCAATTCAATTTATTTACGTGATTCGTATGGATAGCGAGAGGTGAGCAGCGATTGTCACGCCATGGTTACCTGCAGATGGGCGACGAAGCCGGGGCAGGCCAAGAAAACGTTGGCGTGACGACCAATAATGCCTTCCAAGAAGGCTGGTGGGACGTGGCTGGGGATAGAGACAGATGGAAACAACGGGGAGACCTTTGCCCAGCAGTGGGAAAGTATAGGTTAGTTATTTTTTTTTATCAATGTACTGAAGTGAATAAACCAAGTGTGCCTTATGCTCCTACGGCGAATAAATGAGTATGAGTATGATGCGGTGACAATGGAACGAAATGATTTCGTTTTTTAATCACGAATAGAAAAATAACTTTTATGTTTAAAATAGTAAATAGGTCCTATTTTGACGTCTTTTATTTTGCCTTCATTATAAAAACTCGAAGCAAAGTAACAAGTAAAAGTTTTAATTCCATATTTTTTTATGAGACTACTACAAGATTGTAATTACGATATTAAGTACTAGCTGAACTCCCGCGGTGTAATTCGCGGTCCCTCGGGATTTTTTCGGGATAAAAAGTAGCCTATGTCTGTCCTGGGATACAACCTTTATCCATGCCAATTTTCAGCCTAATCTGTTCAGTGGTTTGGGCGTGAAAAGGTAACAAACAGACGGACAGACAGAGTTACTTTCATATTTATAATATTAGTATGGATAGTATGGATGGATGAGATATGAGAGTGTAAAATGATAGCATATCTGTAACCCCCTTACGTTACAGATTATTCTTCCCAATAATCCAATAGCATTATGTTGATTACAGTCTCGCGCGTCATATCAGCGGGAAAGCATGTCCGTGTAAAGGCGTAGATTGTACGCGATTCCTGTCAAATGTCTATACTGACGGACCAATTTGCGGTGACAAAACTGCTATGTACAGTCAGCTACAAAACACTTTATTGTTCGAAAAAATGCGTAAAAAACAAACAGTGATATTTTTTTGGGGATAGCAAAGACTGATTGATACATACAAAATACAGTTAATTTGCATAATAATGTTAAATTATTATTCAGCACATTTGAAGTGGTAGTTCAAGTATTAAAGGAATCACGCGAAAGTTCATGTCAATCAGTGGGACTAAAATGATGCTCACAGCTAAGTATCAGATTATTAAGTAAAAAACAATTAAGTAAGCTAAAAATTATGTCTGGAGGGAGTGGGGGAAGGCCTTTGCCCGTGGGATAGTAACGGCTGAAAATAATAATAATAAAAATGCGCCAGCTTTGTAGTCACTTCTACGTCGGGCGTAGACGCCCTGATTTTTTTTAAATAATGAATTATGCGGTAGACCGAGACGGAGATGGCGGGATGAACTAGATAGATTTACGAACGATTGGGAGAGCCTTGCAGATCGAGACGTCTGGAATGAATGGGGCCTTTGCCCAGCAGTGGGACAACAATGGCTAATAATAATAAAGCGACTGTACAGTGACTGTTGTGTTGGCCTCGGCCTCATGCATGCCTGTCAAAGCTCCGGGACTCCATAGTCCCGAGATGTTGAACATTGACAAATAAAATAATTAAAAAAAAAGTTGTCATAGTCATGAAATAAATTATTTATTTTAGAAAATGTTTTGGTATATTTATAAAATAATAATAACTTGGAATTATGATATGTGTTGTTTATTTTTTTGTTTTATTTGCCGTATTGTTCATTTTCCTTTCCACACAGTTTCCTCCTTCCTTTGCAGACATTCATACGCAATTACAAAGCGACAATTTTAGCTGCCATGAACTGCAAATACTACGCTAGTCAATTACCGGAACTATACGGACTATGAATACGAATATCTGCTCGTATCTATAGTTAAAAGAACTCTTACTAATGTAGGAGGATTAGATGCTATGTTGCTTCAGGAACGGTATAAAACTGAGTTTATGGAAGTACCAACGCTGTGACTGTTTGAACTTAAAACTTTTAAACTAACAAAATGCTATCAACACTTTGACTCTACTACAGGGGCGAATTAACATGACCTCTGAATAAATAAATAAATGACACCTGCCTCGGAACTCGAAATTACCACCGCTACAGGGGCGCCGCGCGGTGTAGCGAGGGAAATTTCGAGTTCCGAGCCAGGTGTCATGTTAATTCGCCCGGGTTGTACTACATTCACTATATATTACGGTCTATACATTACCTACTACATTAACGGACATTTACTATAATTAATTGTGTTTTTTTTTTAATTTACACAAATTTTATTGTTGAATTAAAAAGAAGAGTTAAGCGGTCGTTACACAAAGAGAGTTTCTCGCGTGCGAGCGGCGATTTCTTCTGCAATAATATGGTGGCCTAGTGTAAACAAATGCTTCGAACCTCGCCCGTCGCCTGTCATACTCGCCTTCTCGAGTTTCTGTCATAATGTAAAAAACCGCAGGCGAGACTCGAATGGCGAGTCTCGAATTTCGAGTTTCTCGCCGCCCGCTTGCGAGAAACTCTACTTGTGTAACAGCCGCTTTATGAAGGGAAGGGAGGCCTTTGCCCTGCAGTGGGACGAGAATGCCTAAATAAAAATAATTGTTGAATATTATTTTCTAACTACGTCCAATAATCGGCAGAGAATCTCAAAACAGATTAACTACATTCAAAATGTTTTTTGTCTGTAAAATTTATAGCTATGAAAAATGTTGATGTCAATTTCCAATATAGGCATGTAAGTTGTAAAGCTGTATAAATCATTGTACAATATCCTAAATAACGCTTAGCTCCAAATTTAAATATTGTTATTTGATTATACCATAAACCAATCAGAGCGCTTGAATCTTTTGACAGCAGCATAAATCCCACCAATTATAGCTCACGTCCGTCTATTTGCTCTGGTTAATTAATTTATGGTATTGTTTTGTCCCGTTCTTGACACGTTGCGAATAATTTCATTGTGTTTTTGATGATGTGTTGTAACTTGTAATATTGATAAAGATAATACTAAGAATAACACTCTATATTGGCAAAAAGAAAATTATTATCATCTCTTTCTTAAGGTGCATTTACACGATGCGGTTTTTCGTACGATTTGCTAGCGGCTCCGCCCATTGAACATGCCGAATAGCACTGCTACGATAATAAAATCTACGTACCTAATAATAAAGGCTCTTTTTGCTTCTGCGATACTATTGATGTGCTATTGAGTATTTGTGCCAATATTACACATGTCATCAAAAATACGCGGTGTTACGCGATCAATCGGGAAAACTTCACTTTCCCGGGGTAAAATATAGCTTATGTTCATCAGGGATAATGCAGGATTCTAGAAGTAAACAAATTTTTCAAATCGGTCCATTACGTGGTCTAGTAGTTTTGGAGTCATTCAATTCAAACAAACATACAAACAAACAAATCTTTCCTCTTTATAATATTAGTGTAGAGAATATTATTAATATGAAAGTTACTCTGTCTGTTTGTTACCCTTTTACGTCCAAACTACTGAACAAATTAGGCTGAAAATTGGCATGGATAAAGGTTGTATCCCAGGGAAGGACATAGGCTACTTTTTATCCCGAAAATTCCCTAGGGACCGCGGGTTACACCGCGGCAGCTAGTATTTTTAATAAATATTTAAATAAAGTTTCAGTTTGTATTTCTTACAAAAGCTGAAATCACAAACTTATCGGCTAAACTTTTTATTATTTCTCCCGCATTTTGTGGAAAAAGTCTACAGAAGTAATGTTATTACGTCGGCCTTTCGCCGGCAATCTTCTCAACTATCTTTATTGAGTTTCCCTGAATATTTTGATTCGTAATAGAAAAGGGAGAATACCAATTTTTGTATGTATATTGATTGCTGATTTGTAGCAAAAACACTTTATATTTTCATCATCATCCACTTTTTAACACACTTTTTTAACCGGCTTCAAAAAAGGAGATTCTATGTTTGGCTGTATATATTTTTTTATGTATGTTTACCGATATTTCCGTCAATTGTATACCGATTTGCAATTTTTTTTTGTTTGAAAGAGTATACTCTCAAGTTCCTATATTAATTTTCCTCCTGAGGGATTGTTTTCCCGTAAAACTCTAAAAACCTTCCCTCCTAGCCATGTTACAAATAGAAATCGAACCGACAGTTAATGTCTAAGACTTCATCTGTATGGGCTTATGATCTCACTTGACGCCCTTGGGGTCGATTCACATCTGACGGAAGATCCGTCGCGGATTATCGGTCGCGGAACGCCAGAACTGACAAATGTATAGAAAAACACTCGACCGTTCACACTCGACGGACTAACGTATCATCCGTCGAGTGTGAACGGTCGAGTGTTTTTCTATACATTTGTCAGTTCTGGCGTTCCGCGACCGATAATCCGCGACGGATCTTCCGTCAGATGTGAATCGACCCTTAGTCACGCCCGCGTCCTGAGTCAAACATTGAAGTCGGTTTTCACACACACTTCTATACTATAATAATAATATTATAAAGAGGAAAAATTTGTTTGTATGTTTGAATTAAATAGGCTCCAAAACTACTGGAACTATTTGAAAAATTCTTTCACCATTAGATTCCTGCATTATCCCTGATGAACATATGCTATATTTTATCCCGGGAAAATGAAGGAAAGCGGGTAACACCGCGATACCATATTTTGATTAAGTTGTAATAACAAAAATACGCTGCCAAGATCAGAGTGTACAAACGAGAGGAAATCCCACATTATTTTTCGTTCAGAGGAAAATAATCACTAATGTTAGTCAGATACAGCCTCAGATATATTCCGATAATATCTTCCATGCGGGACGCTGAATTATTAAATTACTCGGGCCATCTGTTTTGTGCTCTGTTTAGATATGGCGAGTAACTTGCACGCAAACAAAGGGTGCTCGCACATTGTAGCCGAGCCGTACGCGGCGAACTGTCAATTCAATAGAGAAAATGCTGCTGACGTCAGAGTCGAGCCGTATTTTCTGACGTCATCAACATTTTTTGTGTAGAAAAATGACTGCGGCGCGTCAGTGTGCGATCAGGTTAAGTATACTAAAACAACGGTCTCTTCAAGGCGCCGTTAGATATTCTATATGTTATTCCGGATGCTTTGAATATCCTGTCTAAGAGTTAAAGGCACGTCCAAATACATGGCACATTTGGGGGGGTCACTACACTAATATTAGACTTTATTGCGCAATACACAAGATTTTACTATTAGGCGTGACATGACATGACCCCCCCCCCTTGGACCGCGCCTGCGCACATAGCCACATTTTATTTATTTATTTACACACACATAAATATAACATTACAGTTATCACCAATTATGATGTAGGTTAGGTACCTACGGTAGATGATAGGATAGTGCATTCTCTACGTTACAGGTTGCAAACCATTCTCTGTAAAGTTAAACAAAAGTATAGGTAAGTCAAAATCATAGGTTGCATTAATTTTACGTCTTTCATTTTGTAAAAAATAGGGTCCAAATTCGTGCGTTTAAGCACGCTGTAAGCACTAAATAATTTACAGACTTACAACCTATTAAATCATCACCAATTTAGTTCAAGATACTATCTCTTATCAAACGATCCTCGATGCCCTTGCGTGCAAACCCGATCGTATATCATATGACACGGCGCAGAATAATGAAAGCCTATTTGGCAAATTTACAAGGCGCTCTTTTCACTTGTAATAATGTTTTATATTTGTAATAATATACAATTTACGATTATTGTAGTTTATACCTGAAAAAAAGATTATACTCAGGCTTTTACATTCATATTTGCCAAACATTTAGAAATACAGCGATGAGATTCAACATGTTATTGTTACTGGGCATGTTATTAGTTCTTATGACTTTTAATTGAGACTTGTACAATTTACGAGTGTAAAGGCGGCCAAAAGAGTGTTTGCGTTTGCAAATGTATATTATAATTTGATAAATTATAATTTGACGACCTCTGTGGCGCAGTGGGTGAAAGCCCGCTTGGGACGCAGTAGGTTGCGGATTCGATCCCCGCCGCGGGATAAATGTTTGTATGATCTGCAAATATTTATCTCGGGTCTTTGTGTTTCTATGTAATAATATGTATGTATTTACAAAACAAAAAGTATATAAGTAGTATAACAGTTATCTGGTTCCCATAGTACAAGCCTTGCTTAGTTTGGGGCTAGATGATGCTGTGTAAAATGTCCAGCATTATTTATTTATTTATTATTTATCTCAAGTTAGGCTACTAAAGCGAGTAAAACTAATTTTCTGTGACTCCTTAAAATAAATTATTGAGCCATTTTGGGTCAAGTTCTCCCTTTTAATTCTTTTTTTCTGTTGGTATAGTAGTACCATTATTTAGTTTAATTTTAAGTTGTTTTTTTTTTAACACATGCGATTTGTATAGTGTAAGCTGTTGTATACTGTAAATTGTTATATATATCAGAAATGTTTATTAACAATAATTATATTTAGAAATGTTTTAATATATTGTATATGATATGGTCTGCCGCATGTCGGATGACCTTTGGGCCAAACTAACAACCGTATGGGCCCCCAATGGCGGAAGACGACGTCGCGCAGACCTAAAGAGCATAAAATTAAAAATAAAGCATATTTTAGTAAGTTCATCATATATTTCTCAGATACAAAGAAGTCCAGTAGTGAGCTTTAATATTCTAATAGTCGGCCCCGCTAGGGTTCGGTTAGCCAGGAATTTGTCATGCAATTCTGCGGCTGGGAAATAGATTAAGTAATAGTATGCACATTGCACATAGCATAAACAGCTGGTCCACTCCAAAAACGGTACCCTAAAACATCAATGTGGCTACCGATTGTAACCCTGTGGCTTACGTGGGCGATCTGGATGCAAACGCGAAGCGGTGCAGTGCGGCGCAGAAACAACAAACAGTTAATTTACTATTGAAGTGTCCTACGTGAGTGGCGCGGCGCATTTTGACACTGCAATACTAAATCGACTGTTTTTGGTTTCCACGCCGCACCGCGCCGCTACGCGATCGCCCACGTAAGACGCAGCGTAAGGGTGCTCGCACAGTGCAGCCGAACCGAACGCGGTGAACTATCAATTCAACTGCGGCGCGTACGGCGCGGGCAGTGTGCAATCAGGTTTATTGTGCGTCGAAAAGCAAACATATTAAAATCAAAACCAACTCATTTTACACATACATGCCTATTAAAGATGTTTCAATGGGGTATCGAAATTGGTACGGGAACTTTTTATTGCGAATTTATAAGAAGAAACGGAGAAAACCGTTTTGACTGAAGCATATTTGAAATATTCACCTATTTTGTTAGGTTTTTGTCAGCTGATCACAAATGGACTGTGGTCTGGTGCAACCATCCAAAGAATTTACATACAAATGAATACAATTACACTGTCTTTGCAATAATATTGTTCTGCATTTTGTAAATTTGTATTTTAAGTACTCCTGAATAAGGTGCTTTTTCTTATTGAAAAGGTAGATGAGGTACTGAATTTATAATTAAACAATGTATTTTAATACTAATCTTATTTTTCCGAAGATTATTCTTGAAGATGCTTAAAGGTCTAGAGGTTTTTTTTTGTAATTTTTATAGTGTTAATCCACACTTGGTATGAAAGAAATGAAAAAGTCTTATCAAAAATTTCGATTCCGACGGGATTCGAACCCGGGACGATCAGACGATCCTCCTAAAGCCAGAGTGCCTTCAACCGCTCGCATGCGAGAAACTCTCCTTGTCAAAGCCGCTTAAATAATTCACACGAACTTACTAACTCGTAGGTACGAAAATTTATTTTTAGTTCGGACAGTCTTGTTTCTTAACATGTTTTCACTACATAGTGTAAACAAAGTCGCTTTCTCTGTCCCTATATCCATATCATATGCTTAAATCATTAAAACTACGCAACGGATTTTGATGCGGTTTTTTAAATAGATAGAGTGATTCAAAAGGAAGGTTTATATGTAGAATACATGCATAATATAGTAGAGGAACACTGATAATTTAAGAGGTATCTAATGTGATGTCGTGAATTACTAATACATTTTTTGCGCTTACATTGCAAACGCTGGCTAAACCCTAATATTTAGCATCAGCATTACACCGAAGCCGGGGCGGGTCGCTAGTTAACAATATGTTTTATTCAACTTCAAGTATTTCTTATACCCAAAAAGATAGTCTACATTTTAAAGCTTCACAGTACTCCCGTATTTGCGTTATCAGTGACAAAACGAAGGCTCACAAAGGGATTCAGTAATTTATTCAAGTATCTCGTCCCTTTACATTAGTAGATACGCACATGCTCCATTGTGATTAGATCTCGCAAATTGATTTCTGGGTTAGTTTACTTTGTCAGCCTAGTGGTACTTTCGATCTGCATTAAGTTGACCAAAAATAATTAAGTAGTTACCTATCACTACTTATTAAGTTATTACTTTAAATAAACCACTAAGGTTTATAAAGCCACGATTCCACCTGCAAGAAAACTTCCGCGTATGTAAGTAGAAATAGAAGTGCGTATGGCGCTACAAAGATACCTGGACCCAAGGACCAATGCTTGGTCCGAGCCTGGACCAGTGGCCAAAAGAGGAACTAACGACGCCATTTCGAAATGTCAATCTGTCTGTCATTCGTTTCCAGTTGCCATATCCGCCGCCATTGCTTGTTTGCTCGGTGTGTTTTTGACGTGACAACGTCTTATAATTCGATAGAGCCGGCTGCACGCACGAAAAAATGCGGCGTTACCTCGCTCTGAGGCGTTCCATGTAAGGCTTGAAGTGCAAGCGAGAGCGCAGAACAAGCGACAAAGAAGCACAAACGTTGTCACGTTCAACTTTCGTCAGTAAACCGAATTTACAGACAACCAGTTTTTTTTTCGTTTGGTGTTTAAAACTTATTAAAATACCATAGTTTACGTTTTTAATTAACCACTTATAAAAGGAGGCTATGATTTTGACACATGTACCTGTGTATTGAACTACTATTGCAACTGCATTCACAGAATCTTGTCTAATCCCTTGCTCACCCACTTTGCTGTGATTTTTTTTGGCAACACCAAATGCTATAGGCATTAGACATTTACTTTCTCTATGCCAAAAGATGCCAAATGCGATAGCAGCGCCTCCCTCACCGAAACAGATATCCTTGTGGGACTATAATTAAGAAAATGAACTACAAGCTGTCTGACAGATGCAGATTGTCACGACACTGACGTGAAAGCTTCATGCTACGGAGTTCACATAAACTGATATTGGTTGTTTTTCGCCATTTTAGGAAAAAGCACTGCTCTGCTATTTTATTTTCTTTTTCTTGTGTTTTACTAAGTTTTATTATGTAATTTCGGTGGCATTTTACTAATGAAGCCTTGGATTTGAAACAGGAGATCTGGAAAATGGAATGGGGGAGTATTGAAGCAGATTTCTCATTTGACGAAAAATTTCCGTTACGAGTTTTGAAGAAACAAGCCGCCATGTTTTTTTCAAACCATCGACATGACTTGACTGACTGACATGACTTTATTATCAATATTTAAAACTTGACATTGGCAGAATTACACCTAGTTGTGTAGATTGCCATTAAATAAATAAAAGAAGTATACTGATATTTCTCACGGAACTTTTTTGTAGGTGAAAACACGGCATTGGTCGTGTTGATCAGGCAATTAAAAAAAATACACGTATTTATCAATTAAATCTCACTTTTTGACTTGTTTCGTAACCTAACATAGAAGAAAACCACCTTTTACTGTAAGCAATATTTTAACTATTGAATTTACCGACCTACTGCCCTCAATTCTGTCTGTGACATAACTAGCTAAAGCTAATTAAAAATCGCTAAAATGAGCTTTAGTCAGTTACCTTATTCCAGCGAAACAAACCTAAAGCTAAAATTAGGATGACAGCTCTAAAATCTTAGCTAGTTACTCAACTTAGTCAAACATGCCTAAACCCTATTCTCATTGTACATTTTTAGTCTGTTTTACGCGTAAAATTCCTAATCTTAGCGAGCATGTAAATAGGTGTTGACTAAAAATACCAAGTAGGATTGTGATGTGAAATGTGATTTGAAGGACCTTAAAACAAACAAAATAATATTTTTGTGATAATTGAAGTACTATGTAATGAACAAGGTGATGCAAATACGTGTTTTCGAGTGTTTTACTAGAAGAAAATCCTCCGCCAGGAGTAAGTTTTCTGTGAAAAAATTGTTTCAAAACATCACCGAAAACATGCAAGTTTGTGGTACTTGTCGTGTTGGATTCTTCGTAAAGGTTTGTGTTTATACATAGGATCTTGATGTGGTCAGTGCTTCTGCTGTAGGATTGAACCTACGTTTAAAATTCTTGGTGTTAGTTTTGTTATAAAACCTAACCTGAAACAAAATGTTTCTCAAGCTCAGTTCGTATTTTTTTCTAAGATCAAGCTGGTATCCCTTCAAGAAAACCATCTTACATCATCCACTAAAGAAAGAAAAAAGTATCTTGTTTTTACCTTGTTTTGTTATCTTGAACTAGTAAAGAACCTGTCTCTAGCATAACTTTGCTTTTACCTGTGCTCATTAATCTTTATCTTCGTTTTCAGCCACTACCTACTATCCCCTGTGCTGGCCCTAAGCCCTGTGCATGTACCTACATAAATCAATGGTAGCGGATCAAGAATTATCAAATCAAATCACTACCCAAAAGCAAAGAGACTGCAAAGAATGAGTAAGTTGTTGAAAAGCTTAATCACAATTATTTGGTGTCAAACTTACCTACTTATCTACCAACATCCTTTTGTAATCAATAATTTTGTTCTAGATTTCAACAAAGCATAATATGCCCAATAGCTGCCCCAAGCGCTACGGATGGTGTATTCTAGCTAGAGAAACCAAAATAATTGAATCCCCAACTACTCCAGGTAATCCATTTTATTTTTATAAATGAAAACAAGGAAGAGACAGATTGAAAAGATTTCACAATATTGTATGTAACTGTGAAATCTAATTATTATAAATACTTTGCAGTTTCTTTACAAAATGTAACGTCTCCTACTCTACACAAGCAATACAGCCTTTGATTTTACAATAAAATACATGCCATACCTGTTATCACTTTAATGATCCTAAAGTAAATTTCTACTACCTGAGGCAGTCCGAATGATAATACTGAATAATGTTACTTTTGCAGATTCCGGAGACCCAGAAATCAATAACATTCAACCAGACGAAGAGATGATATTGGCCAGAAGTTAATTAAGGTTTTCCTACCGAAGCATGATCTATTTTCCAGATAATTAGTATAACATTCAGTTTATTTTTCAATAAAACTAGTTATAACAGAAAGTTATATGTTTTATTATTATTACATTTATTACATTGTCCAAATGTTATAAAATTAAATTATTAATCAAAAACTTTTGAGTTACATTCATATAAATAGAATGAATAATGAAAGAACTAGAAACTAGTAGGTTTCAAACACCGGTGTACTTATTTTCCATTATACATGTTTTCATTAAACTTTGATTGACCGGAGATCAAGCCTTGGGCCTGCTTATCAACTATTTCGTTCAGTGCTCAGCATAGATGGTGTTGAAGATCCTGTAAAAACAAGCTTTTTAAAGTAAAAGTTCAAGTTGAAGCTACCGTTAAACCTTACAAATAAAATAATTTATAAAATTGTTATAATTACCTCATTTGATACAGATACAGATCCACGTCTTGAGGGCGGTTTTGCTCTAACACAAATAGAAACTCTTCCACTTTAGCACAAACTTGCTTTAGCTTGATTCTCTGAAAAAAAAACACATTTAGTTTGCCAACTTCATTATAGTACACATTTTTGTAGTGAATAAAATCAGTAATTTGTAATGATATAAATCATCATTATCAGCAGACTTCTGCCACTAGACTCTGCTAGTTATAGTAGAATCCATAAATTCATTGATGGAAAAATTTACTAACCTCCATTTTCTTCAAACTCATACAATTACATTTTTGGACTTATCGAATATCCCTTCGCTAATCGATTGTTACCTACTTTGCCTAGGCCCTCAGGTACATTTACCTTTTTTCTTTTTAGGTAGTTATTTTACTAAACAGCATTACGATTTGTTTGTTTACAATTTAAATTCTTCTTCTTTTTCACGTCCGAGAACACACAATCAAAATATCATTAAAAGTCAACTTCAAAACTATCAAATGACGTCAAAGTCAACTTCATAACGTCAAATAATTCGTTTCAAAGCTTCGAAACACGGACACTTTTAGCTAAACTGCTCGTGTGAACAACCTTTACCTATCAATCAAATCCATAGATGTTGTTCTTGTACTGCTACTCGCCACTAGATGGCAGCACCGTGTATTCAATTTAGGACCTGTTTTAGGATGAACTAAAGCTTTCTAAATTTAGTCGAGTGACTAAACGAGAATAGATATTTTAGGATTTCTAGCTAAGATAGGATTTTTAACTAGTTTAGCTAGCTTTAGTCAGTGCTTGTCAGAATCGACAGCACTTTCAAACTACATATTATTTCCTCATTTTTTTGACCCCTCATCTTAAAGCGTGAACAATGAGCTTACGATGGTCTATTGTGAAGGTTCTTTACTGAGGCCGAAATAAGCATTGTTGAATGGAAAACGTTTTTTCTATTTCTGGACAAAGATGTGTGAGAAAGAAGATCAATGAAAATTATTTTAGGTGTTTCTAAGTATATTTTTGTGTAATGGTATAAATACCTACGTGATGTTTTTTTCGTTCCAAACTAGAAAACAAAATAAAAGAGTTTATCGTATTTTTAGTTATTAATGACTGTTGGTCGTCAATCGACACTAAGGATTGACGACATAGTGAAATCGGCACATTGGTGCTATCCTCATCATCTTCTTGCCCTTGTCCCACTCTATGTGGGGTCGGCACAACATGTATTCCTCTTCCATATCCCTCTTCTTTCTTTCTTTTTAGCCACTTTCGACCCTTTGGGTGTCCTCCTTCATAATTTGCCATTTCTTGCGGTTTTGTGCAATCTCTATCCATTTGCCTCCAGCTGTTCTTTTGTGGTCATCGTACCAACGCATTTGCGGTCTTCCCTGTGGTCGTTTTTCACCTCATGGTATCCATTCGGCAAGTCTTTTGCACCACGAGCCTTCCATTTTTCTCTATCAGCCGTCATCTCAGCACTCACTCCTTTCTTACTCATATCATCTTTCACACAATCCATCCATCTCTTCTTCGGCCTACCTCTACTCGTATATCCATCGACATTGGTGCTATCTTATCATTTAAATTATGATAATGCCAGATGTGAAAGGCCTATAACCAGCAGTGAGATGAGAAAGACCGCTAATGATTTTTTTAACCGACTTCAAAAAGGAGGGATTGATGTATTTTTTTTACCGTGAAACACAAAAACCTCATCATTGCTTTTTTCGATCAAAGTCCAACATAGAAGTCGTTTTTTTGTTTTAGAAATGTGTTTAACGATCAAAATATATAGCTAAGATGTATTCTGTGAATCGGTAGAATTGAATTGCTCTTGGGAAACAAGAACCCGGGACTACTTAAGACGAAATAATTAAATGATCCTCTTAGTAGAAAGGAGCGGGGCACTTAATGCTTAATCTATAGATGACTATTTGTCTCTGTCTATAATACTGTTTCTTTCTGGTAAATGAATCAAAATTACTTTTTATTTTCTATTATATTCACTTTTATAATAGTTTTCTATTCATCATCATTGGCCTGCCCTTATCTCGCTCAAGCGGGGTCGGCACAACATGTTCTCCTCTTCCACTCTCCCCTATCACTCGTCATCTCTGTATCAACTCCTTTCTTTTCCATATCTTCTTCCACACAATCCATCCATCTTTTCTTAGGTCTACCTCTACTCACATATCCATTCACATTCATTTCCATCACCCTTTTAGTAACATGACTTGCATCCCTCCGCATTACATGCCCATACCACGCTAACCGATTGCTCCTCAACTTATCAGTCACTGGCGCTACTTTCAGACTTCCCCGAATATATTCATTCCTCACCTTATCCACTCGCGTCACTCCACACATTCATCTCAGTATTCTCTCTTCATCTCTGTAGCTTTCTATTATAAAAGTGAAATAATTCCGAATATTCCTTTCTAACTCCCCCACCATCATAAAGGGAATGCACCCTGATGACCCTGATGTACCCTGTAGAGTGCCACAAACTTATCTGAACCGGTGATGGGGCTGTTATCGCATTTGGTGTTGGCAGAAATAATTGAGAGTTAAATTTGTTAGTTCCTCTTTTAGCCACCGGTTCAGATAAGTTTTTGGCACTCTAGCTTGGTATGTAAGTCCAAACCAAAGCCTACCTTTTAAAAACTAAAAAAAACGACTTCAAAGACGCGGTGTGGCTCAGGGTGTCAAGTAAAGTAAAGTAAAGTAAAAAATTCGTTTATTGACATAATAATCGTGTACAAGAAATTTTGAAGTAAAGATGAGGTTTTGTGAGTTTTAAGTGGAAACTATTAACCCCTAAAGAATTAACCATATGGGACCACCTCGGGTTTTTCAAACAAAAAAGAATTATAAAATTCGGTCTACAGATGACGGAACAATCGCGTAACAAGCATCACAACACAAAAAAAAACGCACGTACAAATGAATTGAGAACCTCATTTTTTGAATTTGGTTCATAATAGAAGATAGTAGAATACCATTCTCAGTATAATTGTAAAGGAAATTTCTAAAAGCACAATAAATACGCTGAAAAGAAATGACAATCCAATCTAAATTAACATCTAAAAAAAAACATTCATAAGAGATTTCTCGCGATAAAACCGCATTATGAAGCGCAGATTAGCATCGGCTCAAAGACAAAAACGAATCTGAGGTCGAATTGGGACCATACGATTCGGCTAACATCGTCATTCAGTGGCGTAGCTACCGGAGGGTTAGGCGGTGCAGTGCTCCGGGGCCCCCAAGCTTAAGGGGCCCTCGGACTCTGAGTCAGAGCCTGAGAGTCCGGAAGATTTTGTTCTTAGGAAACTACAGATATGATTATACACCCCTATTTTTTAATTACCAAAAAAATTTTTAACATGGTCTTGGTGTCTGTTATTGATCACATTTCTGTAGTTAAAACTCAAAAAAATAGAAAATAAAATTATAACCTCAAAAGGAGACGAGACGAGTCAGACATGGATTTATGATAGCTACTGCGGTTTTACTGACTGGGGATGATACGAGAGCTTAGTTCGAATGAGAGTCTGTACGCGATTGTTCTCTATAGTACTTATTTGTACAGTTTTCATAAAATTTTGTTCGGGTTTGGTTGACTACAATCCTCGATAACTTTGTTATAGTAAAATAAAAAAAAGTTCTGACCATGCCATTATAATTTTCTGCATCTGCTGCAACTGTCCTTAAATTTTTTTTGGTAGTCATAAAATAGCGGTGTTTATGTATGTGTACATATACTAATATTATAAAGAGGAAATATTTGTTTGTTTGATTGTTTGTATGTTTGTTTGTTTGAAATGAATAGGCTCCGAAACTAATGGACCGATTTGACAAATTCTTTCACCAATAGAATTCCACATTATCCCCGATGAACATAATTTATCCCAAGGAAATGAATTTTTCCCGAGGGATCGCGGGTAACACCGCGGCGGACAGCTAGTTTTGAAAATAAAAAAACAACTGTATTTTTAGGTTTTTGAAAAAATTAAAGTAACTACAGTCAGCCCAGAAAATGACGAATCAAATCGTAAGTTTAAAAAAAAAAACAAAATACGTTTACATTTTGCCAAACCCTGCATATTTTGACTTGATAAAACTACCCTCAACTAACCTAGCCCGTTCAGATAGGGCCTCAGTTTATTTTGCACCAGGGCATTTCGCTACCTATCTACGCCACTGGTCACCATCCGCAGCCAAGAATATCCAACTGGTGGGTATAGGCCGCTTTCTGTTTACGCCATTCATTCCGGTCCTGTGCCGGACGCATCCAAAATTTATGGTGCCTCTTGATGTCGTCTACCCATCGCGCAATTGGACGACCTCGACTTCTATTTCATTTCGGTTAACATATTAAAAAAACAGGATTCGTTTTATTTGTGACCCTGAGTCCAAATAGAAAAGTATGAATGAGTTCAAAAAAATATACAAATTATTTAGACATTTTTTATAGAATTCTAAGAAGGTTTTTATATATTTATTTATTTATTTATTTCGGGAAAACAAACAACTACATTATAAATATATGCTTACATTAACTTAGCTTACATTTACAGAAAAATGCAACGAATAATAATAATGCAGTCAACGACATTTTCCACATTTTGTTGTAAGACAGATTTAAGTAGTTAATGCTGCTAGAGAGTAGAATATAATAAAGAAGGCTAAAGCCAAGATCCTATTGTTTATGTTATACTTGATAAACTTATTTGTTATGAAAACTTGGTACAACGTAAACAGGGTAGGTAGGTACTTAAAACTAGAATAGTAACTAGGGTAGACTTTGCAGTTCAGACCAATTCAGTTTGTATGCAGTTTATCGAAATTAAATATCAAAAAAACTGTGTTTTTTATGAAAACAGTATTTCAATAAAAAATATTTGCTAGACGAATCTACAATCTGCAATCATTTGAGCTTTTTGATATATTTTATCATCACCTCTATGAAATACTGATTAATCGCAAGATTTGAAAAAGTCTTGTTTAAAAAAAAGTGCCAGCCGTGGGGAATGAAAGAAATAATGCCACCCACTGCGCCACAGATGACCTCTGTGGCGCAGTGGGTGAAAGCCCGCTTGGGACGCAGAAGGTTCGATCCCCGCCGCGGGATAATGTATGATCTGCAAATATTTATCTCAGGTCTGGGTGTTTCTATGTATAATAATATGGTATGTATTTACGGACAAAAAGTATATAAGTTGATATCAGTTATCTGGTTCCCATAGTCCCATAGTACACGCTTTGCTTAGTTTGAAGCTAAATGACGCTGTGTGAAATGTCCAGCACTATTTATTATTATTATAATAAATAAAGTTTTACCTGTTTCCAGTAGACCACACGCGCTGTTATCCATTCTTCCATACTAAAATTATAAATGTGAAAGTAACTCTGAATGTCTGTATATCTGTCTGTCTGTCTGTTTGTTAGCTTTTCACGCCCAAACCGCTGAACAGATTAGGCTGAAAATTGGCATGGATAAAGATTGTATCCCAGGGAAGGACATAGGCTACTTTTTATCCCGAGAGAACGCGGGTCACACGGGAGCGCAGCTAGATTAGAGTAGGTATAGCCGAATCGTGCGATTCAGAATCAAGAAGGTTTATAAGTCTAATATCCGGGATTGTGAAAAGAAAGGAAAAGTCAAAGTAATCGAACAACTTGGCGTCAGGCGTTATTTATAATTAGAGATTTATACTCAAGAGCTTAGGTTAATTGGTCAGAGGCTTATAACAGACCTGTATTAATAAGGCTGATCAAGGCTTACGCGGACCTTTATACATTAATGTATTATTTGTACTGCGACGCAATAGGTTGCGGGTTCGATCCCCGCGGCGGGACCAATGTTTGTATGATCTACAAATATTTGTCTCGGGTCTGGGTGTTTCTATTTATAATATGTATGTATTTACAAACAAAAAGTATATAAGTAGTATATCAGTCATCATAGTACCCATAACACAAGCTCTGCTTACTTTGGGGCTAGATGATGCTGTGTGAAAAGTCCAGCATTATTTATTTATTTATTTATACTCGTCCTGAAAATGAGGGAAAGCATTCGGATTAGTGGAGTAGGCTTCAAAGAAAGCTATGTCCTAAGCGTGTTTCTTACCTTAGTACAACCATCATCATCCACAGCCCGATATAGCCCACTGCTGGGCATAGGCCTCCCTTTGCTTGTGCCACCCAACTCGATCTCGCGCCAATCCCATCAATCTACGGCATACGGGCTTGGTTATGTCATCTGCCCATATCGCCGCTGGACGTCCAACGTCGACGTCCGGACGTCCAACCAAGGCTATCGAAATGAAATGATTTTTTTTTATTTGCAAGAAATATGGTTAACAAGTTGATAAGGTTTACAATTTAGGATCACATATTTCACCAAGAACTGGTATGCAAATTTTAATGTCAGGGCAATGTAGTTGAATGTCATTCTGTCACATATATTAAATTATTAATTTTCATTAGATAGTATTTAATTAAATATAGAAATGTTTGTAAAAAAATATAAACTTTCTCAGTTAACTATTAAAAAAATCGTCAACACTGTAGAATGTTTTGTCAAGAAGCCATACCTACTCGAAAAGCCTTCTCTTGGCCACCACTCGGTTAAGGCCCTACTCTAACGGTCATCACCTCGCCTAGCAATGTGTCCTGCCTAGTTCCATTTGAGCTCCATAATGCGGATCCCAACGTCCTGGACTTTAGTACGCTTTCAGATCTTAACATTAGGAACCCGGTTTACAAGTGGGATACCGTCATGGTATAACCACAACATTATTATTATTGTTCTACGCATACAATTTGTTTCTGGTACCAGTATTGGGGTAAGTATCATAATCGTAGACCTGGAATCCTAAGAATCCTAGTCTGGGATCAAAACTATTTTTTCACACCCGGTCCTCGAAAACCATACATTTTTTCGTCTCAAATTCTTAAGAGAAAGTAAAACTTTTCTCCCTCCTAAAAAACAAAATGGCCGGCGGGAGGTAAAGTTGTATGGGATTTCATTTCTCCCTCATTCTCCCATATTCACTATTTTTCTCGCAGTACCTATGTGTGAAAAGCAGAGTATTCACCTCGGGGTTAAAGCTGTCTTAATTCAATTCAATTCAATTCAAAAGTATTTATTTTCAAGAAACTTATTCATTAACTTATATATATACAGTAGGTTATAAAATTTGTTCTTATATAGTATTAAAAGTTGTAATTGGTAGGTTATAACGTAGGTATAGTACATATTTATTTAGTGAAGTTTAAACCTGTATCTGTATTATATAATTAAAAACGTTGAACCTTGCTCTTACTAAGTTAAAAACTTGTATTAAGACGCAAGGGTCTCTGCTTCAGCTCATATTATACATTGTAGGTAAAGTAAATAGCACTGTCGGTACCAACTACTTTTGTCCAATAATACAACGGACAGTTAGTTTTTTAAAAAGAGTGTGAGTCACTGTGTTTGTGTGTGTGTGTGTGTGTGTGTGCGTGTGTGCGTGTGTGTGTGTGTATGTATGTGTGTGTGTGTATGTGTGTGTGTGTGTGGGTGTGTGTGTTTAATCACGTACGTGCATTCAGTGTGTCATCAAGTTACGATGTGTAACAACGCTTCAGTTTGTGTGTAGTCCAAGCCAGAAAAGTAATTTTTTAATATCCTTTTACATTCAATTTGTGTTGTTTGATGTACTGAAAGAGTTTTATTAATTTTATTATAGAGATATGCTCCTAAGAAGTGAAAATGTTTTTGTGCAAAAGTTGTTTTGCATTTTACTAATTTGTATATTTTGTCTGTTCTTCTTTTACTTTTTAATTTTGTTTCTGGGACGATCTTATGCTGTTGAAGTATTAATTTCAGTATGAAGAGCTGTGTCTTAGTCTTGGGCGCTCTTGAATCCCTCGCTGTCTCAGGATTCTAGTCATTAACTCATTAAGTCATTAACTATAAACACCCTCGCTGTCGCTCGGGAGTTAACTAAAGAATCCTTCGATGCGCTTGGGATTCAATATGGCGCCCGTGACATAATACACTGCTTTATCCCCTTGGTGAATAATCTACTAATGTATGTAGCTGTTGGTTCATACTTCTGTACGTATACAATGTATTATATACCTATGTACAAGCTGACGTCAAAAGCCGCGAATATATATTGCCAACCTTTTAAATTGAAACCGTGAAGATGGACCGATTTTAATAAACCACGCACGAACCCCGAATTCAAAAACAAGGAGGGAATCCAATCAGCATGGCTAGCACAGGTTTAGCCTCACTTTGATCTATTACAAGAGCAAGTATACGTTACTAAAAGACTAGCTGTCCGTCGCGGTGTTATCCGCGGTCCCTTGGGAAAACTTCACTTTCCCGGGTTGAAACTTATGCAGGATCCTAAGGTTGAAATAATTTTTCAAATCGGTCCAGTTGTTTCGGAGCCTATTCAATTCAAACAAACAAACAAATCTTTCCTCTTTTAATATTGAATGAATGAATGAATGAGAATTCTTTATTGTATACCTTAGACAATGAAATAAAATAATGGCTTAAATATAACACCTAGATAACAATGTACAATGTTCGGCCTTATCGCTAAACAGCGATCTCTTCCAGGCAACCTAAAAATATTACAAATATTATATAATATATTCCTACAAATATTAGATTATACAAAGTCGCTTACAAATCAATAGCGTTCTAACCGGTGCTAATAGTTCCCTTAGCACTTTATTTTTCTCCGTGCTTTTGAAAGCCGAAATCGACAAAACTCTTTTAGAAGACGGCTCGCACTAAATCGGGTTTCCGAAAACAGAAACACTGAAAGGTTTTTCAACGAAAATAATACGTATTGTATATTGATAAAGAAGGGATATTATTTCAAGGTAGGTATGATTGATACAGTTACTATGCTGCCAAGTTTGTTTTACTAGTACTATTTTCTATGTAGAATTAATATAAATTTTTACTTTTTTTTTGAGGTTAAGAGAATTTTTTTTTTTTTTTGTCATTTCATTTATGTACCACAGATAATCATGGAACAGCATAATATATTGAAAATATATAAATATGCAAAAACAACTCAAAACTTTTCGATGGAAAACATTGAGTTGGGATACTAAAGACTCACAATCTCTAACTGGCAACACTTAAAAAATGTCCGAGCACCGTTCTTTAATGACACTTGCTCGAATGTAGACGTTAATTCGCTTGTATAAGTGTTCAATGTCGCTTGTACCCAAAAACAAAAACTCGGCGCACTGCGTAGGTGCGCCGAGTTTTGGCGCGGACATTTTATTTGTCAGATTGTAACTCTATTGTATCCTAGATCAATGATAGATAATCGTAAAATGTTTCTCTGCTATTGAATGCCAATGCATTTTGTTTCTAGTGTAGATCCGCTTAAATCCAGCTCAATCCGATTTGAATGATCGCGATATAGAAATTCTTTCTTTCGGAAACCCAACTTTTTGGCTAGCACTAGTCAACATTCACTGGAATTTCAATAGAGTAACTTAGAATTATTTCACTCTAGTTGGAGTTTTTAAGCCATCCAGAACATGTTCACATGCATATATTGACGACCTCCGTGGCGCAGTGGGCGAAGTCCCGCCTGCGACGCAGAAGGTTGCGGATTCGATCCCCGCCGCGGGATAAGTATTTGTATGATCTGCAAATATTTATCTCGGGGTCTGGGTGTTTCTATGTATAATATGTATGTATTTACAAACAAATTGTATATTAGTAGTACATCAGATAACTGGTTCCCATAGTACAAGCTTTGCTTAGTTTGGGGCTAGATGATGCTGTGTGAAATGTCCAGCATTATTTATTTATTTATTTATATATGAATGTGCCCCTCAAAGTACGGAAGAAGTGCACAGTTGTTATTATCGCTAGCAGCCAGCTTTATTAACTTTTTTTGACATCGATGACCAGTCAAGACCAGCGCTTAGAGATTTACAGAACAAAACGCTTGAGTTACTTATAAAGCTAACGCCATATATCTACTTTGTGTACTGTGGTGCGGCTTCAATGCTTTAGGGGATTGTAGAAACTAGTGCTTAATAAAAGGAAGGAAAAAGGAAAAGGAAATGCTGGACATCTCACACAGCATCATCTAGCCCCAAACTAAGCAAAGCTTGTACTATGGGAACCAGATAACTGATATACTACATATATACTTTTTGTTTGTAAATACATACGTAATTATACATAGAAACACCCAGACCCGAGATAATTTGCAGATCATACAAACATTTATCCCGCGGCAGGGATCGAACCCGCAACCTTCTGCGTCCCAAGCGGGCTTTCACCCACTGCGCCACAGAGGTCGTCAAACGTTAATAGTTCGCTAGTTTGATAATAAACATGGTCCTAGGTTAGGACCATGTTTTAACGTTTCCAAAATTGGCAATTGAAGTCAGAAATCGTGGTGGGAAGCATCCGAATATCCATCAAACGAACAAAAAAAGGAACGCCAATACGGCCCCTGTTCGTGGATATCTCTTTTGCTCCTTTATTAATAGTCTCTAGATTATTACTAGGCGTATATTTTGTTCAACGGAACAGCATTGCCATTCTAATTTTCATCATCATCATCATCCACAACCTGACTTTGCCCATAGCTGGGTATAGGCCTCTCTTTCTACATGCCACTTTTTACGGTCTCTCGCTAACCTCATCCAGGTGCGGCCCGCGACGGATACCAAATCGTCTGCCCATCTCGCTGCCGGACGACCAACGTTTCTATAGCCGGTTCTTGGACGCCATTCAGTTATCGCTTGACTCCACCTGTCGTCACCTCGCCTGACCAGGTGTCCTGCCCAACTCCATTTTAGTTCCGCGATACAATTCCCTACGTCTTTGACCTTTGTCCGACTTCGGATCTCGACGTTGGGAACACGGTCTATATGCCTGATACCGATATTCTAATTTTACTATTAATAAATGTACCCATGAGAGTAAAACAATCCAAAATTTTCCTAATGGAGTCAACGTAATCAATTTATTTTAATCTTGATGAGTCCCATGGGGATGTTAAGAGGTTTTGTAGGGAGCCCTTTTAAAGTTAAAGAGTTGACGCCTGATGGGTCATCTATTATGATGACTAAACTTCTAAATTGTGTCTTATAACTGTCATGATAAAAGGAAAGATTAAATAAACGGTATAAATTACTACATCTCAACCAACGTTTTATTCGTTTCAATGGATGAATGAATGAAAATACTTTATTGCACACCATTAATAAAAAAATACAGAAAACAAAAGAAAAAAATCAGATAAATATGTACTCTTCCAGGCAACCTTTGGATGGAGAGGAACATCAGAGAAAAGAAAAACATAAAAAGAGAGATTATTGAAGTTTAAAGCAGCTACCGTTATTCCATGACGGAGGTCTTTAGACCCCCATGAGTATGGAGAAGTATATTCCGTCTCAACTATCGGCCGATAGAAAGTCTGCAGTCTGCGAGGAGGCTTAAGCGATGAGTACTGCTAATGAGTCTGGGCAATATGAGCATGTCTATGTGGATGTATTTCCTTAGCACTTAGGCGGTCACCGAGAGAGAGAGAGAACGAGTAGAGTGTGTGACAGGATCGAGGCAAGTGGCTTGCTGTCTCTGTCTTAATGGATCAAGTAGGTCAAAACCTCACACTCTTTATATTCACGCTTCACTCTCTCATTGCATAGTCCATCAGATAACTTTAATCCAAAATACGTTTGCATTTGGAGAAGGGCCGGGTCAAAAGTACCCTAAACCGACGAGCATGTTTGAAGAACGTAATGAGAGTGAATGAGGCGAAAGTTGTGTGTCAGGATCGTATCGAGTGGAGATCCGTGGTCTCTGCCTACCCCTTTAGGAAAGAGGCGTGACTTTATGAAATGAAATGAAATAAATTTATTTGTCAGAAGAATGGTTACATAAAGATTTTAAAGTTATTAATAAGTGTCACATTCTCCACCGTATGAACACGGTATACAAATCTCTAGTCGTAATTACATAAATAGAATCAGAAAAAACTTATACTTAGATGTCAAACCATGTCTCAATAGGTAGGTAAAATTTATAACAAACATGCAGAATAGTAAATTAAAAAATTAAATTAAGAAATTGATGTCAAGCATTGTCATATGTATGTATGTATGTACGTTTGCTTCATACAATGTATTGAGTATCCCTATCTATAGTAACAGCATCATGTAGAGACGAAATTCGGCCAAATGGCCACCCTAATGGTTCGGTAGCTTGAGGAAGTTCCCGAATTAATAATGATGCTCTCAATTTCGAAGTATCTGAGTGCTTATCTGAACAGTTTTGTTTCGGTAAAATCTTTCATCCTGTACCAAGATCATCGGAACTAAAACAATGTTTAAAGAACTTGAGAGTAGATTGTCATGGTTAATTAATTTCAGTTCATTATAATATTAAAATTTCGCTAAAATAGAAAGTTGTGATTTTTTAAGATCTGAAATTAGTATTTGTTATTCTTCTTTATCTTTATTAATATTATAAAGAGGAAAGATTTGTTTGTTTGTTTGAATTGAATAGGCTCCGAAACTACTAGACCGATTTGAAAAATTCTTTCGCCATTAGAATCCTACATTATCCCTGGTGAGCATAGGCTAAGTGAAGTTTTCCCGAGGGGCCGCGGTTAACACCGCGATGGACAGCTAGTGATTCATAAAATGAATCGTACTGCTCAGAGCCTCTAGACAATGTAAAAATCGATTAGCGAAAGCGATAGTACAAAAGTAATATATCAATCAAAATGCTTATTACCGCACCCCTTTTCATGATTTCGATAATGATACTCATGTAAGTCTAGGTATATGGCATGGTTTAAGCCCTTATATTCTTTCTGGTTATCCATCTCATTTACTCCAAGATCCAGTGGACTGTAAACAAAAGTAAAGGTAAAAAATATTTAATCACAATGTTAGTAACACATAAATAAATAATTTTCGGACCATTTAAAATAATTTCATCATCATCATTAGCCTATAGCAGTCCACTGCTGGACATAGGCCTCCCCTAATGAGCGCTATTGCACCCTGTTCTCAGCTCGACGCATCCAGCTTCTGACAGCAACTTTTCGCAGATCGTCCCTCCACCTGGCCGGAGGGCAACATAATCTTAGAAATATTTTTCATCTTAAAATATCGGTATGAAATCCATATGTTATTAGATTGATGAATCTATAGAAATCGATTTCCAAAAGTTCTAATAACCTCTAACGAACTCTTGAACTCTATTCGAGAGCTAATGGGAGCTCGTAACACTTTTACCAATAGTTACAGTGCACTTCGAGGGTACTTCGACAAAGTCGTTGAAACACAATGTTTGGTTTACATATTGCCAGGTGATAGAAGAGTCGTACAGTTAAAAGGTACAGTTGCTTGCAATGACAGTAGCTAAAATATTTTAAAGTTTTTGTTTTATTTAAGAGACCAATGATCTCGCCAAGAAAATAAGTATAACAACGTTATTGCCAACTTTTTGGGCAATTTTTGGATCAATTTTTGAGCTGTGTCGTCTCCTCGCTGTGCCAGGATTCTATTCATACATCCCTCGTTTCAATTCTAAAAATACCCTCGCTTTCGCTCGGAATTCAACTATTAAATCTTTTGATACGCTCCGGTTCCCATATGGTACCCCGACATAACACGAGTACACTGCTTTATACATTTTTATCATGCATTTTTTCTAAGTCTTTACTAAAATAGTATATCATATTGTCCTGCTCAAACCGGACACAAACTATTGGGGTCGATTCACATCTGACGGAAGATCCGTCGCGGATTATCGGTCGCGGAACGCCAGAACTGACAAATGTATAGAAAAACACTCCGACGGATGATACGTTAGTCCGTCGAGTGTGAACGGTCGAGTGTTTTTCTATACATTTGTCAGTTCTGGCGTTCCGCGACCGATAATCCGCGACGGATCTTCCGTCAGATGTGAATCGACCCTTATCAGATGCATTTTGACTGCTTGCAACTGACAATTATCCGTCGGAGGCGTGATCTGCACGTCCTCTCACTTCTCTTTAACATTCTAAACAACCCTTTATCTCCTTCTTACCTCCGTGAGCGTTTTGATTTCCTTTACCCTCGTGACCAACCTTGTAGAACAACGAGTTCCCTTCTCCTCAAATTCCCAGTTCACTCCTCAAGCTGTTATGGTGACTCATTTACTGTCGATTCGGTTAGGCTATGGAATTCTCTCCCGCACGATATTCGTGCTAGTCCCTCACTATTCACTTTCAAGCGTAAAGTCAGAGAGCATTACCTGTCTTTATAGTTATGTTATTTAGGTATATGTATGTTTGTGTATGTTTATGTATGGTATTTAATATTCATTGTTTGTAAGTATATGTATGTAGTACTTTTTATTTTAGTGTAAGTATTATTATTTACTTAATATTTAGCTATTATTTCATTAAATTAAGTAGGTTAAGGACGGAAACCTTTTTAATTATGCCAAAATGCACATGCACCCACTGTTACAACCCCATCTCTCTCTCTCCCATAAGGTTTGCTGTAAGAGAACTCTTTTTAGGGTTAAGCTCGCCTTTGCCATTACTTCTCTAGATTAAGTGTTTTTGTATATCATTTCTTTGTGCAATAAAGAATAAATAAAAATTATTTATATCAGTTTCGGCTGTATGTACCTATGGTTTTTATGCATGTTTACCGATATTTCCGTCATTTGTAAACCATTTTCGATAATAATTGTCATCAATTTATAAACTTTTGTTTATGACAACATCGAAATTCACTCTAAAGGATGAAGTTAAACCACGAAAAAAACGACATGTCTCTAGTTAGAGGCATGTCCACATAACTTTTATGCTATGCTATTATGCTTTCATGCTATTATGACTGGGTAACTACCCATAGCAGTCATAATCATCCATTGTTTTTACACTTTATGCACATACCTAGTTCGCATTTCACGTAACAACCAGTCACCAAGTTAGCCACAACTCATACGAACTTACTGCAGTAATAATACATTTTAATTATTAATTCTTAATCATACAGAATCGGTAGGTCCTTAATTCTATTTAAGGAATTAACGGGCTTATTTGCAGGGCCCTAAGCTATTACTTCTCGAAACTTCGATTCATTGTTATTCAAAAAGGTCAAAACATAACAGAGTTCTGCATAAATTATGAGCTAGAGGTCGGACCGAAAATTCGACGCGCAACTTTTCCTTTGCACGGAATTTAAAACATTTTCCGTGTTCACTTTACTTCGATGGAATATTGTTTTTGTATGATGAATATTGCAACAAACATTCCCTAGTTTTGAGAACTTATTTAAGATATTAAAAATGGTAAGGAAATATATAGTAACAATCCGCTAATCTATTCTCAAACAAAGGTTTCTTAAAACTAGTACTCACCCTAAAGCCACCCAACCACCCACTAACCTCTGCCAAGCCTCCTACAACTTAGGCTTGCGCCCCGGTGCTGCTCACGGTTCCAGATTGCCGAGCCTAAGTTGTAGGAGGCTTGGCAGAGGTTAGTGGGTGGTTGGGTGGCTTTAGGGTGAGTACTAGTTTTAAGAAACCTTTGTTTGAGAATAGATTAGCGGATTGTTACTATATATTTCCTTACCATTTTTAATATCTTACAATGGACTTCCGCAAAGTCACGCCTGAATCAATTCAAGAACTTATTTATCTTGTTACTGTACTTTGACTGGTTGGCTCTGCCTTCTACGCTATGTGGTTCCGATTCCCATCATCATTGGCCTGCACTTATCCTGCTCATGCGGGGTCGGCACAACATGTTCTCCTCTTCCACTCTCCCCTATCACTCGTCATCTTTGTATCAACTCCTTTCTTTTCCATATCTTCTTTCAGACAATCCATCCATCTTTTCTTAGGTCTACCTCTACTCACATACGTGCTTCCGATTCCCATGGAGCGTCAATTCTATACGTGGTAAGTTCGTATGAGTAAGGGTGGTGGCACAGTCTAAGCCGAACGCGCGAACTGTCAATTCAATAGAGAAAATGCTGCTGACATCAGAAGCGAGCCGCATTTTCTGACGTCATCAGCATTTTTTGTATAGAAAGATGACTGCAGCGCGTACGGCGCCGACAAGTGTGCAATCAGGCCTTTCTGACTCATAAGGTCTCTGAAATTGCTTTGCTACTTAATTGCCAGAAACGACAGTTAAGCGTGCTCTCCAAAACACGGAAGCGCTCAGTTGATAATGCCACAATTGGACACCCATCCACTTAGACTCTCGGCGCTCTAGCAAGAACTACAAAGCAGCTACAAAGCGCTTAGAGCAATCCGATGTAGTATTACTAGATATTTTTGATGCAAGACTTTCAGATAGAGAGTAGATTATTATGAGAAATTCAAAGTCAAAAAGCATTTATTCAGTAGGATCGCTGGGATCACTTAGAATAGTCTTAAAACTAATTTTACTCCTGTTCTTGCGCGACTAATACCGTGAAGAATCAGGGCAACAAACGCGGTTTGGGGCCTAGCATTCTTAGAAATGATCCATCTTAAAACTAAAAGTCAAGCTCCAGTGGGGAGCCAGTCAAAGAAAATAGTAAAAAGAGATATAGTTTGACCATCTCAAGGATGCCGGTTGGTTGTATGATAAGATCTGTTTAGATAGACGTAATGAATAGCACGTTCTTTCTGTGTGTGTGAGAATTGGAACGCTCCAGGGACAAATGAGCGCTCAATCTCTTACGCACACAGCACCAAATCTACACACACAATGAAGATCCAACTTCTTGATAGAACAACGTACACGTTTTAATAATTCTGCCCGTAAATTCCACTGCACCGACAAAATGCACCAACGCTTCTTGACTCAAGTTTTTAATCACCAGATCTAGAGCCCCTATCTCCACTGTATTTTACCCGTAAGTGCCGAAATACCGTCAGGTGTATATTTGCATAGAAATAGACGAACTTTATGCACAGAACCAATAAGAGTGTCTGATGTAAGGAATTTTCACTTTTCACGGACTCAGCGACTGGACCAGCCGCCACTGATCCAACGACTGGTCGCTTTTATATTTCAAAAGTTGTGGGTTCAAATCCCGGTCTTGCATCAATGTGCTTTTCAAAAATCAGTTAGATGCCGCGATGAGCTTGCAACCTGTCACGTTTGGAATGCTAACTTCTATTAAAATGGATATTGAAATGCATTTGATCATGCCTCTTTTGGCGAGGTATAATTTCAATATTCAAGATTGATGATATCTCTAAGGTAAAATATCTGCAATCAGGTTTTTTTTTATTTTTATGGCTGTGTCTCGTCTAGTATGTGACGTCTGCGCCATGGTTCCAACGGAAGATCAGCGTTGTAATAGTCTATGGCTATTATGACAATTATGCTGAGTTGGACGCCAATTCTCGTAGTTTAAGGTTCTTTTGTGTGTAGATTATGTAGTGTTAATTTTTAAACTAAGTATCTAATTTTTTGTGCTAACCTACCATATTTACTGTACCTATTATTTATTTAAACTACGAATAAAGACATTCTTATTCTAAGTGTAAGTCCCAAAAACCACGCGAACATTACGTATGCGATATTAAAGCTTATAGTTGGAGTATGACGGTACATTTTCTCTTAGCAGAACGTGCAAAACATAGAACCAACCTAAAATTCCCAAGTTCAATCTCTACATTAAACCTTAAGTCAAAGCAACAGAGCTTATTTTACCATAAAAAAATTGGTGAGTGACGTAAACTTACTTCGAATCTAGGAGGAATTTAATCTAACCCATACAATGTCTGTAAGGAGATATCTATTGGAGAAAATTGAGCAAGTCTATTCAATTTCTGTCTCAGTCTAGGTTGGATATTAAGCGGGAAAATACGTGCTGTTCTGTTACTTACAATATTGGTACTACCACTAGCTGATGCTACATGACAATTTTTCAACCACTATTATCATCATCGTCAGCCTATAGCAGTCCACTGCTGGACATAGGCGTTGAGCTGAGAACAGGGCACAATGGCGCTCATTAGGGGAGCCTAATGAGCGCCATTGCGCCCTGTCCTCAGCTCGACGCATCCAGCTGCCAGCAGCCTTTCTCAGATCGTCACTCCACCTGGCCAGAGGGCGTCCTACACTACGTTTGCATTATCCATGCCAATTTTTATCGAAATCGCCTCAGCAGTTCATGTGTGAAAAGGAACAGACAGAAAGAGAAATTTTCATATTTTGTAATATTATTATATAATAATAGTAAGTGGGGCAAGAAAAAACAAGTTTAGGTATATTAAAATTTGTGAAGGACTGTCTAATCAAAATATTTTTAAAGAAGGTTTTTTTAATATTATAATAAATATAGCTAATATCCGTCTTAGCATAAACAAGGCATCCTAACTTTTGCTCCTTGATAAAAAAGCAATTTACCTAAAGTTAGTAATCCTATTTCACCGAAATTATGAGCCTCAATAGGCTCTCAAAATAAATATACTGTTTTCCTCCATTCTCAAAATTAAAATCCTGATAGAAAAAAACTTCCGCCAAATTCGTAATCAACGTTTACACAAAATATTGGAAAATTCTCGCTTCGGTATTATTATACAATTTTCCGCGTCCTGGCTTTTGGGATTATTAAAAAAAAGTTGGAAGCGGTTTATCTTTCAAATCTGAAATTGCTAGTTGATTCAAGATTTTTAGAAACAAATGAAATATGAAATTCGTGGTTTCGCTTCCATTCACCTGTCGCACAAAAAACTTGTCCAAAATATAGGCATCAAACAAAAACCAACGTTACGGCCACACCCTACGGCTCTCGACAAACACGAATAAAACAATGAGTTCAAGAGTCAAAGTCAAAGTCAAAAATCATTTATTCAGTAGGACCGCAGGGATCACTTAGAATAGTCTTAAAACTAATTTTACTCCTGTTCTTTCGCGACCAATACCGTGAAGAATCAGGGCAACAAACACGGTCTGGGGCCTATCATTCTTTTAGGTGATCCATGGATCCATTGAGTTGGATCAACTGACAATGGACAGAATAAAATACGTTGGACGTACCTCAGACTGCCACTGCTGTTGCAATGATTCTCCACTCGCTGAGGATCCTCAAGTCTTCGATTGTGATACTTATTTGAACGTGCCTCTACAACCTTAGACATCTTAAAATAACCTTGAACTTCCTATAGGCCTGAAAAAGGGTAACTGGGTTGTTAAAAAAACGTGATCCTGTAATCATCATTATTTAATCACGGTAGCATGAAAAAAGGTTTACGTACTGGGCGTTGGTAAATCAAACGTGATCATCATTATTTACACCCGGTAGCACCCATTGCTGGGTGGATTAAGCCTAGTGGTACTGTGATGAAAATAAACAAAAAAAAAACATTAAAAAAATTTACTTCCAGATAATAATAATTACTAACGAATAGGTACTAAGTAACTTATATGCGCTTTAACACGAGCTCTGAACGGTGCAGGAAACATCGTGAGGAAACCAGTTAGTATTCTTATAGGCGGCGATGGGCTTGCAACCTGTCACGTATGGAATACTAACTTCTGCAAGATGTGGGCATGTATCAAGTATGTATTAGTACATCCTCTGACTATCCCCTTAGACGTCTTCAAAGGATCTGTAATATAAAGATCTGAGAGAATGTCTACCGTGCCTTGGGGATACAGTCGTGACCCTGTTTTTTAGGTACTAAGTACCCTATCTTCATATTCCTGCCCTTATCCTAGTAAAGTCAGCACAATATGTTTCCCTTCTCCATTTACCTCTGTCACTCGTCATCTCATCACTCACACCTTTCACACATATACAGGTACCCACTGTGAATAGACCTGTAAACTGTAAACTATTTAAGAGAAATTCTGGCAACGTGCCGGTCTCACCCGCACTTCACAGGTCAAACCTTTCCATGAAAACTATAGCCGCTAATTAGCGTAACTAAGAGCATTTTCACATTATCCGATCCGTTATATGTATCGGACGATACGATAGCGGGGGCAAGTAAAATGTATGAAATATGTACCTGTCTGTCATATTGATATTGGAGCTATTTAGTTCATACATTTTCCTGGCCCCGATTTCGTATCGGCGTCCGATATCGGATTCGATAATGTGAAACTGCTCTAAGGGTGGCTTGCATAACGTTGTTTAGTATTCAATGCAGCAAAGTTGTTGACAGTTGACTAAACAATATATTCATTATTCATTAACAATTAAACTTAACATAAGTAGTGAGGGATGAAAATAATGTTCCTAGATATTACGAATTAGAATAATTAATTGTGTAATGTACTATCTATGTGTGTGTGTAAATAAATAAATGTGGATTATGACAATTAGGGGTGTTATTTAGGCGAAATTATGATTTCAAGCATCATAGACCTTAAAACAGGATCAAGACCGTATCTTTAGGGTGAAATTTTTAAGTTGAGTTAGGTTTACATTAATATATTTTTCAAGAATATATTTTTTATACTACGAACGCTAAATAGCGGCGTCTGTTTGTTAGATAACCTTCAGTAATTTGAGGGTTAGGTTTGGTATTTCACCGTTTCTGTGATAGTTTTTTAATTAAATCACGTTTCGAATATTCAGGTTAAAGTGAACTAGATTAATTACAAGTACGTAGTCAAACATTAATAACATGGTTTGGGATAAAATGTATCCGTAAAAACTACACCTGATAATAATTATGTTCACAATTACGTACGTTACAGAAGTGTTTTTCTAATTACAGCAGAACGGCTTAGGTATAATGTTGGTGAACTTGGCAGATCATTATCCAGCGGATCAAAAAAAAAGTGAGTTCTTATCGCATGCAGATGAGTTCTACAGTTCCTGATACTTTTTAGAAATAGTTCTGGCGTTTTTACCTAAAAAAACACCATGGACAAAATGATCTGCCAACTTCCCGTAGCAGATCATTTGAAGAAGATTGGAAAAAAAATTGGTTCTTTTCGCATACGAATGAGTTCTACAGTTCCTGATACTTTTCAGGAATAGTTCTGTACTCACGTTCGAATACCAGGGGATCAAGGAAGCAAAATTTAAATGACGAATTGTAAAAATTTAATTGTTTCAAACATTTCTAACCAGCTAGAACTTTCGGTTCTCTTTCGTTTTTCACATATCCGAATCAGAACTACAATCTAGAACTCTTTTCAAGTCCAGACCTCACGTAAAAGTGCCAGCAGAGCATACCTAAAGTTCAAGTATATCGAAAAAAGTCAATTACATCGAATGATACCGATTTCATCATCTCAAATGATGGTGAGAGGCCAGAACTCTTTTGATTTTCACAGATCAGAATCAGTACTACAATATAAAACTCTTTTCAAGTCCAGAACTCACGTAAAAGTGCCAGCAGAGCATACCTAAAGTTCAAGTAAGTCGAAAAAAGTCATAAACATCGAATGATACCAATTTCATCATCTCCAATGATGGTGAGAGGCCAGAACTCTTTTGATTTTCACGGATCAGAATCAGTAGGTACTACAATCTAGAACTCTTTTTAAGTCCAGAACTCACGTTCCAGTGCCAGCAGAGCATACCTAAAGTTCAAATCTGCAAATTCGGATTCGACAGCGGCGGAGGTGGCGGTTACTGAGCCTCTTCTAAAGATAGGCACCATGATTGCGGTCTATAGAGGTGCGTATGGAAGGAGGTGTCTTTTCAACCTTTTAGCGAAATCGATACTGTAGCATGCATTGATAGTATCACCTTGCGACGACTGATCAGCGATTTCAACTGCAGCGTCGTACAATCTATCACACCATGATTTCCGGCCTGCTTTGTGCATTCCTTTTTTGACCAGATTCTGTTCCGGATTTGAATCAGATTCCTCGTCAATATTATCAGCAGCTTCTTGGTCGCTTTGATCTGCTTCATCATCGTCATCGTTCATCATTTCTATCCCTTTGATCTTATTGTTCAAGAAACGGAGACGATCAACTGACAGTAAGATCTTGTCATCTGGTCCGGATCCAATGCATTTGCTGAGCGCAACGATGAGAACCGATTCTAGAAAGTACGATAAGTCTTCTAGATTCGTGATTTGGCAAGCTTTTCCAACGCATCGCTTATAAAATCGCCGTACCAAAGACTTATCCTTTCCTTTCAGACTTGGCCATCGCGTAATCATTGATGACAGATGACATACATCTAAACGCATAATCGTTGATGGCAGCGATGTGGCCTCGTTCTCAATAGCATCATAACACTTTTGCAAATAATCGTGTAAACTTGCGCATTGGCCAAATATTCGTGCTACCGCAATCAACAAAGCCCACCCGCAATCAGTTACGACAATCGGCGGGATAGGAGCGTTTGCAGCAAGAATGCGGCTCAAAAACCAGCGACGATGATGGATCTTTGATCGGCTGAAACCATCTGAAAAGTTGGCACGCTACCGTCTTTTGTCACGAGCACACACTGATATAAAAAAATGTGCGGCTCCTGTGACTTATCCCGCTTAGCAATGCCCCCCGTAGCATCGATCGCTAATGTTGCGTTAGGGTCATTTCGACAACGGGAGCTGTATATTTGAAGTTGTTCGGGTAGCCAAGATACAGTTGAAGCGATACACCCCGATGGATTGAATGGAACCTACCAACCTACCGTGCTCAGCGCTGTTCAATAAATTTAATGCAGGGTTTCCGAATTTTAACCCATATTTATTCAACAATCGTTGTTCCTTGGCTTTCCGGACGACTTCATTACTCGGTAAGATTGGCGGATTTTTACCTCCAAATTTCTTTATACGTCCAGCTTCTTCTCGTCGCCATGTCACCGCATCTTTACGGCTATTGATTAGATAGTCTGCAACTATAAGACGACGAGTGCCTCTCAATTGTCTTCTTTTCTTTCCTGAATGGGATTCGTGCTTAATGCCATCAATGTTACATTGGAGTATCACATCAACTCCTTTCGTTGGCTCTTTTAGCAATGTACAACAGATCTTTGCGTTGCATTCCCGGCAGAGCCCTTCTATAGTCAAGAAAAATTTGGAAATTGAACTCAGGTATATATTGTGATTTTTGAACGAAAATACACAGTCCAAATGATGCTGCACCCACAAAGCTTCAGCTACCACGTCTGCCCACCCTTCTCGTAACTTCCAATATACGCGCATACCGTATAATTTTTCATGGGGTTTAATGTTTTGCCATTTCTCCTGAGAAATTACCAGGTTTACCTTCATTGAAGTTAAACTGGTAACTGTGGATTGGTCTGTATACTTTTCAACACAGTTATTATTTTTATTCACGGAGATGCTCGAGAGCGAGATTTCTCGCTCTCGGATACCGAAAACTTCAATTATGCTATCTCTAAATCCAGCACGATTATTGTTAATAATGGTGTGAACATGCTTGGGTGTGATAACTGACCCTTTATCAGCCATCAGGTTTGACATTTTTTGGTATACCTCATGAGAAGGTTGAAGAAGACGCCCATCATCATCAATCGTACGGCATTCAGCATTAGATAAAATTTGTAGTAGGGCAATTTTATCGTACGCCGATTTGGTCGGCATTTTATTTTGACTTAGCCTCCACTTTCCCTCTACTAAATTATGGATGATGGATGTTTTAGAAAAATGGGCTATTCCATTTAGTGGTTGATTAAGGCCTTTGCCTTAATCAACGGAATAAAAAAAAATCGGAAAAACGGCTACTATATTATGTTAAGAATGTCAGCATCTAATGCATAATTGTTGATCAAAAATAAAAAGACAAATCGATAATTTGAAAACCCGAGCCATTTACGATCTCACCATCGTAAATACAAACGCAAGTGGATATGCGGACGCTTTCGGTAAAATACTATTTCGGATCGAAATAAGTCAACGACATAAGTCAATAAACCGTTTTTCGACCGATCACCGTGTTTTTGGTATCAATGCACGAGGATGAAATAGAGCTATTATAATCAATCGAATAAAAGCTAATTTGACCACCGTTAATTACGAAATTTTACCAGAAAACTACGAAAAAAATCAAAGTAATGAAAGTACTGACAAAAGCTAGAAAAAAATACAGAAAATTAATTTCAAAATGGGGGATGAACACCAGGAAGAGCTAAAAAACCTCGAATTTAGATTTATTAATGTTTTGAAAAAACAAAAACAAATTTGAAACAAAAGTAAAAATTTTGATTCACGAAATGTATGGGCGCTACGCTCGGGTATGAAGGCTTTTTGAGCGTTAACTAACCTAACCTAACCTTTTTTTTTTTTTCTTTTTAATATATAACCAGGAAGAGCTAAAAAACCTCGAATTTAGATTAATTCATGTTTTGAGAAACAAAAACACAAATTTGAAACAAAAGTAAAAATTTTGATTCACGAAATGTATGGGCGCTACGCTCGGGTATGAAGACTTTTTAAGCGTTAACTAACCTAACCTAACCTTTTTTTTTTTATTTATTTATATACCCAGAAAGAGCTAAAAAACCTCGAATTTAGATTAATAAATGTTTAAGAAACAAAAACACAAATTTGAAACAAAAGTAAAAATTTTGATTCACGAAATGTAAGGGCGCTACACAAGAGAAAAACGGCAGGAATTGGCTAGTACTAACATAACCTAACCTTTTTTTTTAAATTTATATACCCAGAAAGAGCTTAAAAACCTCGAATTTAGATTAATTAATAATGTGAGAAACAATAAAACAAATTTGAAACAAAAGTAAACATTTTGATTCACGAAATGTAAGGGCGCTACACAAGAGAAAAACGGCAGGAATTGACTATTACTAACCTATCCTTTTTTTTTTTTTTTTAATTATATACCCAGAAAGAGCTAAAAAACCTCGAATTTAGATTAATTAATGTTTTGAGAAGCAAAAACATAAATTTGAAACAAAAGTAAAAATTTTGGTTCACGAAATGTAAGGGCGCTACACAAGAGAAAAACGACAGGAATTGACTAGTACTGACCTAACCTAACCTTTTTTTTTTTTTTAATTTATATACCCAGAAAGAGCTAAAAAACCTCGGAATTTAGATTAATTAATAATGTGAGAAACAAAAAAAACAAATTTGAAACAAAAGTAAAAGTTTTGATTCACGAAATGTAAGGGCGCTACGCTCGTGTATGAAGACTTTTTGAGCGTTAACTAACCTAACCTAACCTTTTTTTTTTTTAATTTATATACCCAGAAAGAGCTAAAAAACCTCGAATTTAGATTAATTAATAATGTGAGAAACAAAAACACAAATTTGAAACAAAAGTAAAAATTTTGATTCACGAAATGTAAGGGCGCTACACAAGAGAAAAACGGCAGGAATTGGCTAGTACTAACCTAACCTAACCTTTTTTTTTTTTTTTTTTAATTTATATACCCAGAAGAGCTAAAAAACCTCGAATTTAGATTAATTAATAATGTGAGAAACAAAAACACAAATTTGAAACAAAAGTAAAAATTTTGATTCACGAAATGTAAGGGCGCTACACAACAGAAAAACGGCAGGAATTGACTAGTACTAACCTAACCTAACCTTTTTTTTTTTTTAATTTATATACCCAGAAGAGCTAAAAAACCTCGAATTTAGATTAATTAATAATGTGAGAAACAAAAACTTAAATTTGAAACAAAAGTAAAAATTTTATTCACGAAATGTAAGGGCAATACACAAGAGAAAAACGGCAGGAATTGACTAGTACTAACCTAACCTAACCTTTTTTTTTTTTTTTTTTTAATTTATATACCCAGAAGAGCTAAAAAACCTCGAATTTAGATTAATTAATAATGTGAGAAACAAAAAAACAAATTTGAAACAAAAGTAAAAATTTTGATTCACGAAATGTAAGGGCGCTACACAAGAGAAAAACGGCAGGAATTGACTAGTACTAACCTAACCTAACCTTTTTTTTTTTTAATTATATACCCAGAAAGAGCTAAAAAACCTCGTATTTAGATTAATTAATAATGTGAGAAACAAAAACACAAATTTGAAACAAAAGTAAAAATTTTGATTCACGAAATGTAAGGGCGCTACACAAGAGTAAAACGGCAGGAATTGACTAGTACTAACATAACCTAACCTTTTTTTTTTTTAATTTATATACCCAGAAGAGCTAAAAAACCTCGAATTTAGATTAATTAATAATGTGAGAAACAAAAACTTAAATTTGAAACAAAAGTAAAAATTTTATTCACGAAATGTAAGGGCAATACACAAGAGAAAAACGGCAGGAATTGACTAGTACTAACCTAACCTAACCTTTTTTTTTAATTTATATACCCAGAAGAGCTAAAAAACCTCGAATTTAGATTAATTAATAATGTGAGAAACAAAAAAACAAATTTGAAACAAAAGTAAAAATTTTGATTCACGAAATGTAAGGGCGCTACACAAGAGAAAAACGGCAGGAATTGGCTAGTACTAACCTAACCTAACCTTTTTTTTTTTTTTTTAATTTATATACCCAGAAGAGCTAAAAAACCTCGAATTTAGATTAATTAATAATGTGAGAAACAAAAACACAAATTTGAAACAAAAGTAAAAATTTTGATTTACGAAATGTAAGGGCGCTACACAAGAGAAAAACGGCAGGAATTGACTAGTACTAACCTAACCTAACCTTTTTTTTTTTTAATTTATATACCCAGAAGAGCTAAAAAACCTCGAATTTAGATTAATTAATAATGTGAGAAACAAAAACTTAAATTTGAAACAAAAGTAAAAATTTTATTCACGAAATGTAAGGGCAATACACAAGAGAAAAACGGCAGGAATTGACTAGTACTAACCTAACCTAACCTTTTTTTTTTTTTTTTTTAATTTATATACCCAGAAGAGCTAAAAAACCTCGAATTTAGATTAATTAATAATGTGAGAAACAAAAACACAAATTTGAAACATAAGTAAACATTTTGATTCACGAAATGTAAGGGCGCTACACAAGAAAAAAACGGCAGGAATTGACTAGTACTAACCTAACCTAACCTTTTTTTTTTTAATTATATACCCAGAAAGAGCTAAAAAACCTCGAATTTAGATTAATTAATAATGTGAGAAACAAAAAAACAAATTTGAAACAAAAGTAAAAATTTTGATTCACGAAATGTAAGGGCGCTACACAAGAGAAAAACGGCAGGAATTGACTATTACTAACCTAACCTCTTTTTTTTTTTTTAATTATATACCCAGAAAGAGCTAAAAACCTCGAATTTAGATTAATTAATAATGTGAGAAACAAAAACACAAATTTGAAACAACAGTAAAAATTTTGATTCACGAAATGTAAGGGCGCTACACAAGAGAAAAACGGCAGGACTGGCTAGTACTAACCTAACCTAACCTTTTTTTTTTTTATTTATATACCCAGAAAGAGCTAAAAAACCTCGAATTTAGAGTAATTAATAATGTGAGAAACAAAAAAACAAATTTAAAACAAAAGTAAAAATTTTGATTCACGAAATGTAAGGGCGCTACACAAGAGAAAAACGGCAGGAATTGACTAATACTAACCTAACCTAACCTTTTTTTTTTTTTTTTTTTAATTATATACCCGGAAAGAGCTAAAAAACCTCGAATTTAGATTAATTAATGTTTTGAGAAACAAAAACATAAATTTGAAACATAAGTAAAATTTTGATTTACGAAATGTAAGGGCGCTACACAAGAGAAAAACGGCAGGAATTGACTAGTACTAACCTAACCTAACGTTTTTTTTTTTTTTTAAATTTATATACCCAGAAAGAGCTAAAAACCTCGAATTTAGATTAATTTATAATGTGAGAAACAAAAACACAAATTTGAAACAAAAGTAAAAATTTTGGTTCACGAAATGTAAGGGCGCTACACAAGAGAAAAACGGCAGGAATTGACTAGTACTAACCTAACCTAACCTTTTTTTTTTAATTATATACCTAGAAAGAGCTAAAAACCTCGAATTTACATTAATTAATAATGTGAGAAACAATAACACAAATTTGAAACAAAAGTAAATATTTTGATTCACGAAATGTAAGGGCGCTACACAAGAAGAAACACCCAGACCCGAGATAAATATTTGCAGATCATACAAACATTTATCCCGCGGCGGGGATCGAATCCGCGACCTTTGCGTCTCAAGCGGGCAATAATTTACTTACTTATATTAATTTAGTAGGTACATAAAAATTTAATGAATAGGTAACAATAATTGATGAATTCTAAACTATTTGCTGACATTATTTATATCCATTTCTCATAATCTAAAACTGTAAGTACCTATTAATTATGTGATTATTATGTGCATGTGCTAATTATTTTTAATTACTTACCTATAATAATATTTCAAATACGATGTGATACATTGTTATTGAATAAATGAATTGAATTGAATATAAAATTTACGTTTTCCCGAGTTGGTTGGATAGGTAATACATTTTATTCCTGAAGAATTGATAGGTACCTTTTGCCGTAATACGTAAAACTTTTTTTTGCCGTAAAAAACAAGAAACTTTATCATTCATTTTCGACCTGAGTCCAACATCGAAGTCAGTTTTCGTTTCAGCTTTTAAACGTAGGTAATTATTTCGTGTTGACCCCAGTTTGTTCATACGCTGAAATAGCATCTCAACTTGAGGAGAATTAATTGCTACCTTAGGTACTCATTATAATATACTGCAACACGCGGCACTTTGCGGTAATCATGGTTTTCAAATGGTTATGTGTAGTGTTAATGAGTTGTCGGCAAAATAATGGGGTTTGCGGTTTTCTAACGTAATAAATGAATGTTTTACTAATGATATAACAATATCATCAAAATATTGTTAAGTGTATATGAAATTGTAGTGTAACCTGACCAGACTGACGCTACCTAAATCATCTCTAGTAGATGGAAAAAGGCCAATGATGATGATGATGATGATGATATTTGGGTTTGTTGGACTTATATAAAGCATGTCTATAGACAATATACAATAATATGCCTATTTTATGGTAAGAATGTATTGGAACTCACCTTATTATCTGACACCATCATTGTACAGTCAGCATCACCAACTGGTGATGGTGATGGCCCCCATTCGGAACCAAGTTCGAATCTCCTGCGCCCGCACTTTTTGTATCATGACAAATTTATAATAATGCCCTTGCTTAGTTACAGATATCTAATTTCACACCTTTCTAACAGAAGCCGTTGGAACAACGGTTTCTATAGTGGAATTAAATTTGGCTTGAGAGGTGCCGAGTTCAAATCCTACTGGAATATTAGGTTTGCTATATTTTTTTTGTTTTTGTTTTTACAACAAAACAAAGTTTCGGAGTTGTAATATATTAATAAAGTTTAAGGGGTCATAAAAAATACAAATATTTTTAGGAAATTTATTTAATAATAAACACAATTTGATCCCATTTTGATAAAAACAAAATTAAGCAGAAATAACGATTATTTTGTCCAGACTAATAATTATGAAAGTAAGTAAGTATTTTAATATTACAATAATGATTTGTCCTTACGAATTTCTTAAGCACCATTTCTAATAAAAAATTCACTCGGAACAAAACAACTAACAAGACTCAAACATCATTATTTTCACAACTACCTTCAATAGTTAATTCCTGCATAGAACCAAACGTAGCCTACGTTTGGTCTATCTGTATTTTGTGACGTATGTAAGCTTACATTGAATACTTAATAATGTAACTCAAAAATTCGTCGCAACTGCTAACTGCTATGATGGCTCAGTTGGTTAGAGTGTCAGATGCGTCAACGTCCGCATGATCGTGGCTTTTGGGTGGCTGGTTCGAATCCCAGCTAAGATATAAATTTTTGTATAGAATTTTCATTTATTTGAGTCGTTCCGGTATAATAATGTAAAATTTTACTGAGGGGTTACATAATGCTGACGCTGTATGTACATACTTTCTAGCAAATAAATGATTTGAATTTGAATTTGGCCAAAGGACATCATCCATTTTGGTCCAAAATCCAAAGTGCCGGCCAAAAAGAAAGTATTCTGATAGAACACGTTGGGCGTTGGCCTTGTCCATATGGCACCAAAACTACTGGTTTCTTCAAGATAAATATTGATCTGACATTTCATATATTTTTCGATCAAATAAATTAACCGAAACAATGAAGTACCATAATATTTTCGAAAATGTAAGTATAAAAAGGCGGACTTTTAGAACTCAAATACTACGAAGCATAGTGGTGCTACAGCTTTGGTGCGACAGCTTTGGTTTGTGTTTCAACAAATGCTAAGGCCGACATGTTCTATCAGATTACAGCACTGTTTTATTTTGGCCGGCAGTTTTGGATGAACTGGAAAAACTGAAAACAATATCAATACTTTCAAGTGCATTTTTTGAGGAAAAGTCATGGAACAATGGCAGAGCCCTCTTTAAGGTAAAGACCTTTAAGTATCTCAAACACCTGGATTTTCCAGAGTGAGCAGCTGTACAGGAGTGAAATAACGCCTTACCTTAACAAGGATGCCAAGCTTTTTATAGGCTAATTTTTCAATAAATAAAAAATCAAGATCTAATTTTCTATAAATAAATTGGAAAATGATGGGGGAGACCTTTGCCCAGCAGTGGGACTTTTTTTCTAACCTATGCTAGGTTAAAAAAAAAGTATTTTTGTCATGGAATAAATTCTTGATTCCAGTAAAAAATTATCTTTTAATCCTCATTTGGTTACAAAACAACCAGAATTTTACAGCGTCTATAAATCCAACTTTACACATTTTAGTGGCAACTCAAGAAGGCTCCACGAAGTACCTTATCATCATGCCTGAGTTACGGCGAATGGCGACCGATAAGCAGGTAATGGGGAAAGTTGGTAACACTGGACGATCGGACCGTGCCTACGGGTATCATTTTATTAGTGAAGATTATGAGATACTGTAACGTATGGCCCGTTGGTCTGGAGTGATGGGATCTCTTGCGAATAGAAATACTTGGTTTCTTGAATAGATTTGCGTATAATTAAATAAAGGTTCAAATTGAGAACAATGATGATGCGTAATTTTAGTTGTAGAATAGACAAGAGTGAGTTGTACAATTTTGACACTCATTAGACATTGACATTAGGTTTGACACTTCACTGAGACTTTCGCTGGCGTGGATACGTAACATGCTCCCGGCCTTGGAATCTCCAGGTTCCAATGATAGAGTTTATCATGCGTCTTCTTCATTGAATAGGGGACATATCTTTGCGAAAGCTCTCCTGACGATGCCCGATGACGTCTGGATGTCAGCTACTCGGGAGATGTTATCCTTGCCTGGAACAGTCTTGATTACTCGTCCAAGGTGCCATTTTAATGGAGGAAGTTTGTCGTCCTTAATGACAACCATTGTGTTAGCCTTTAAAGTATCGCTCGTGTGTTCCTTCCATTTGCATCGAGTTTGGAGTTCGGAGATGTATTCCTTCGCCCATCTCGCCCAGAAATGGTGTCGCAGCTGCTCGACTCGTCGGTAGCGGTTGAGAGTGCAGCTTCCGGTGTCGTCGTTCCGCATGTCTTGGTAGACTGGCGCTGTTAGCGGTCGGCCGACCAGGAAGTGTGCAGGACTGAGTGGGAGCAGGTCATCTGGATTGGACGAGAGAGGAGATAGGGGACGGGAGTTAAGTATGGCTTCTACTTGTGCCAATACCGTGGTAAATTCCTCAAACGTGAGGTGTGCGTTACCGACAGTACGAAGTAAGTGGTACTTGCTCGACTTTACTCCAGCCTCCCACAAACCACCAAAGTGAGGACTGTAAGCAGGTATAAAGTTAAACTTGATTGACTGACTAGTTGCAAATTCAGTTATGTCTGCAGAACAATTCTTTAAATATTTAGAAAATTCGCTCTTAGCGCCTACGAAATTTCTACCATTGTCGGAGAAGATTTCGTTGGGTTTTCCCCTGCGCGAAATAAAACGCTTAAGAGCTAGTATGTATGCTTCAGCTGAGAGGTCCGTCACAAGTTCAAGGTGTATAGCGCGTGTTAAAAAGCAAATAAATAAAGCTACGTAAACCTTCATAGTCTTAGCTCCCCTTCCTTTGCGATTCAACATGAGCATTGGTCCAGCATAGTCTACCCCGCAGTATAAAAATGGATACGTAGGATCTAATCTCTGCGGAGGTAAGTTACCCATTAAAGGAGCGATGGTTTTACCCTTTAATCGTTTGCATGTCATGCAAGCATGCACAGTTTTGCGCGCAAGGTTTCTACCTCCTATTGGCCACCATTGTTGGCGGATATCATAGAGAAGTGCCTGAGGGGCTGCGTGGAACAGACGCTGATGTTCATGTCTGAATAACAGAGTTGTGAACGGATGATGTGAGCTGAGAAGGACTGGATGCTTCTTATCATAATTGAAATGGGGAGAATTTTCGATTCTACCACCAACGCGAATAATATTATAGATATCGTCAATAAATAAATTTAATTTCGATAAACTAGCATTATTTTTTAAAGTATTACCTTTTGAAATAGAATCAAATTCAGTAGCGAATGATTCTATCTGGGCTAGCTTAGCTAATCCTAACTCGGATTCCCTCAACTCTTCTACCGTGAGCTCGCCAGATCGACGATTGATTTTATTTCGCGTGTTATGTATAAAGCGTGCGAAAATCTTGAGAACGGAAATGAGCTATCCTTTTTTTGTGCGTGCAATGCCAGAACGGCGCCGGCGCTGGATTTAATTTCGGGTAACTCGTGCGATAATTTTAAGTTCATGTCCGAAATTAATTCAGTAGAATTACCCGTGAACTCGCGAAGGAAAGGCGGGCCATTCCACCATAAGTCGGAGGAAGCGAGGTCATGTAAAGGTACTCCGCGTGATACCAAGTCGGCTGGATTGTCCTTTCCCTTGACATGACGCCATGGCATTTCCTTCGTTAGCTCGTGGATCTCAGCCGTCCTGTTTTGCACAAAAGTTTTGAGAAGATTGGGTGCCATGCGTAACCAACCTAAAACTATGGTCGAGTCTGTCCAGAACGTTACGCTGTCGAAGCTACAATGAAGCGATTCACGTATACGTGTATACAATCGAGCAGCTACTACCGCTCCGCACAACTCGAGCCTAGGTATACTTGTAGGTTTTAGGGGCGCAGTTTTACCTTTAGACGCAAATAACCTTACTGTCACAACGTTATCACTCGCAACCGTTCGAACATAGGCGCACGCGCCGTACGCTGTCTGCGAGGCATCACAAAACAAGTGCAGTTCGATCAGTGCAGGCTCAGTGCCTATGACGTGCCGCGGCACACGAATGCTCTCGAGCGCAGATAAGTTCATAACAAACCGGTTCCACGCTGCGGTGACGTCGCTAGGTAGCTCACTATCCCAATCGATTTTTATAAGCCATAGCTTCTGTAACATAACCTTTGCGATAGTTATACACGGACTTAATAAACCGAAAGGATCGAATATTTGAGATACGTGTGACAATATCGTTCGTTTTGTGATTTTTAAATCGGATTTAAATTGCGATTTGTAGGTAAATTCATCGGTAGCGTAATTCCAATAAATACCTAACGTTTTGCATTGGCTATTTTCGTCCAGGTTAAGCATCGTGTCCCCAGACAACATTTTCATTGACGATTGATCACATTCAAAGTTGAAAATCCATTTTCTTAGCGGAAGGCAACCTGATTTTAAAACTTCGAAAGTGTTTTCACATGATTTTAATAATTGCGTTTTGTCATCTGAGCCTGTGATCATGTCGTCAACAAAAAAGTCTTCCGCGATGATTCGTTTGACATCTGGATTCGAACACTGGACTCCCAGCTCCTTTAAGCACCGCACAGCTAGAAATGGCGCGGCCGCCGTACCGTATACGACGGTATTTAGTCTGAAAATACTTAAAGGTTCAGTAGGGTCGTCGCGCCAGAGAATCAGTTGTAGGTTTCTTTGAGAATCCGATACTAAAACCTGCCTGTACATTTTTTCGATATCGGCACATGCAATGTATTTATGTTGTCTCATGCGAAATAAGATCCCTAGTAGGTCACCCTGGATAGGAGCGCCGACTAGTTGGAGATCGTTCAGCGATTTACCAGAACTGGATGCTGCACTGGCGTTAAACACTACACGCAGTTTAGTGGTCGTGCTGTGCTCGCGGAAAACACCGTGATGCGGCATGAAATAATTTGGGGTTCCGCACGTATCAATGCGCGTCATATGACCCAAATTTTCGTATTCGTGTATAAATTCACTATACAATTTTTTGTAGTCCGGCATGCGATTTAGCCGTTTTTCTAAAGCGAGAAATCGGTTCTGGGCTTGAGGAAACGTTTCGCCCAACTCATTTGGCGAGGATTTGAAAGGAATGTTGACAATGAATCTTCCTTCACTACTGCGTGTTGTTGTAGTGAGGAAGTGATTCTCGCATGCCTTCTCCTCCTCTGTGTGCGTATCAAATGACTTGGGTAATTCCTCAAGCTCCCAAAACTTGCGCAATTGATTGTCAATTGCTTGAGTGAAATTACATTGGATTTGGCCAGTACTGCGCGCATTAATATGTACGGGACCCGAAATAATCCAACCTAATTGAGTATTTTGCACGAACGGCCCATTAGGTAATCGCATTTTACCATCACTTAACAAATCCCAAAACTTATCAGCGCCTATCAGAATGTCGATAGCTTGAGATTCATTAAAGTACGGGTCCGCTAGTTGTATGTGTGCAGGCATCCTAAACTGTGCGTATTGTTCAGGTATGACCGGCATTGTAGATGTTATGTGTGGCAACACAAAACATTGCATTCGCATGGAAAATGAATTATTCGTGCGAGATTTAATTTCAATATCACAGATTTGCGATGACTGTGTTATAGAATTACCTATTCCTCTAATTTCCTGAGTGGACTGTATTTTTTGACATTTTAATTTATCGCATAGTGATTGCGTCATAATGCATCTTTCACTTCCTGAGTCTAACAGTGCGCGAGCTAAATGATAAACATTGTTATTATCTTTTACTTCTACTAACGCTGTCGATAACAGAACCGGTTGCATACATGGGTATTGCGCGTTCAATGCATTGGTGTGCGTATACGCAGGATCATCGCGGGGTGCGAGGGACGCTTGCATAGCCAAAGCCGGTTTGTTATTTTCGCCCGACGTCAGTCCGACCTGCGCGCTGCTATGAGAATCTACTTGTATGCTATCCGAATGAATAAGTGAATTGTGTTTCTTATCACATTTTCGGCACGGACCAAACTTACATTGCGTAACAGTGTGACCAGCGCGTAAACAATTCTCACATAGCTTATTGTTTTTTACGTATTTAATTCGTGATTCTAAGTTGTAATCTAAGAATGTTTGACACGCGTAAAGTGAGTGGGTACCGTTGCATAGCAAACACGATCTTTTAGTCAGCTGTGGCTTACTGGTAGAAACATTGCAGTGAGAGACCTTTTTTCCAATGTGTGTACCTGTGGTTTGTTTACTGTTTGATTGAGGTCCCTGCAATGCTTCCGCCATGTCAGCCCTATCCTTCAGGAATGAAAGCATTGTTTCAATCTTCAAACGTGACTCAGAACCATCAGACTGTTTCGGATTATTACATTTAAATTGTTCCCAGGCGCGTTCTGTTGTTTTATCAAGTTTTGAAACAATTATAAATATAATTAGCGTGTCCCAACTATCGACAGGTTCACCTAAGAGCTTTAGAGCACGTAAGTTTCTCAAAACCGTATCAATTAAATTGCGTAGCAAGTCTGGTGATTCTTTTGTCAGCGCTTGAATGCTGAATAGTGCACGGACATGATTATGGATTAAAAGTCGGCTATTGTTATATCGATTAAGGAGAAGTTCCCATGCTACTGAGTAGTTATCTGCACTAAATTCTACTGAGTCAATCACAAGTGCTGCGCTGTCCTTTAGTGACGACTTTAGATAGTGATATTTTTGAATACTAGTGATATGATCTGAGTTGTGAACTAACGACAGAAAAGTATCCCTGAATTCCAACCAACGCTCACTTGAACCGTCAAAGGTAGGTACGGATATAGTAGGAAGCTTAACTGAATTGCTAGTACACCTTTTTGAACATGTCGTAGGAACCTCATCAATACTTAACATACATTCTACTCGAGCCAGTGTACTGTAGTAACAATCCTCAAACAAATCTCTTTGCTCTAATTGATGTTCTAGATCAACTTCTAGCACACACTCTTCTAATTTTGTTTGAAGATCGTTGAACTCAGTAAAAAGTCTGGCTGCTCCTTGCAGTCTCAGTTTAAGATCTGCTCGCGTTTGAGCTGAGAGAGTATCTTTATCAAGGGAATCAATATAATTAGTTAACCTAGTTAGCCGACCTTTGACAATCGCTCGTTTTTTGACGAGATCTCTGATTGTCTGGTTTGTGTTCTCATCATCAGTAACAGTTATTTTGTAAGGAGATTTAGACCTAGCCCTAGCTTCAGTGCCCATCATTGGTAGTCAGTGAAAGGTGGAGTACTCACGATTGGTAGTGGAGCTTGTGCTTGCTCTGGCACGATGCTCGTAGTCGCTAGCAATCTGGAGAAGTACTCGCCGCGTCTCAATCGCTGAAATTGGTTTACCACGGAATTAGCACAAGCACTTGAAAAGGATGGGTAGGGTGGAATGGCAGGCCGTACCACAATTTGCGCGTTCGTCCTGTGTAGAAGGACTTCTATTGTGGAATGTTGCTGCCAGCTGATGCCTCCAAATGAATCCCTGGACGCTCCAAGACTTCCGATGAAGCTCCAACGGTTTCTCGTAACGGTCGTTGAAGTTCGAAGCTGGATCCGGCTCGTAGGATCAAAATGTAACGTATGGCCCGTTGGTCTGGAGTGATGGGATCTCTTGCGAATAGAAATACTTGGTTTCTTGAATAGATTTGCGTATAATTAAATAAAGGTTCAAATTGAGAACAATGATGATGCGTAATTTTAGTTGTAGAATAGACAAGAGTGAGTTGTACAATTTTGACACTCATTAGACATTGACATTAGGTTTGACACTTCACTGAGACTTTCGCTGGCGTGGATACGTAACAGATACTGAAAATTATGAGTAAATTTGCCCTGTGGTTCTTATCTAGGCACTGTTGATAAAAATATGAATATTATAGATAATTTCAAAACAGCTTCAAGTCCAAGAAATAAACGCGTATTTTATAATAATTTATTAATTAAGTAAGGCGATAAAGTAACCAATTATAAACGGTTCTTGGTTTCAACCCGGGAATTGAGTGTCCTTTCATAGCTGAATGATATTCTAGCTAGTTCATTTCAATTCATTTTTTTACTACTTACTTACTTACTATCCTGGTGCATCGACCCCAAAGTGGGTCTTGGCCTCCAACACAATAGAACGCCATCGGTCTCTGTCTCGCGCCGCTTCCACCCAGTCCGGTGCAAGGATTTGAAGTGAACGAAGGTCTTTCTCCACTTCATCCTTCCACCTATATCTGGGACGGCCGACTGGTCGACGGCCACACAACAACGAAGGCACAGAATACGCTGGCTCAGTGTTGCGTATGAGAGAGGATCGTGCAGCTGGGCGGGCTTTGCATGGGGTGCCATTTTTTTACTAAAAATATACTTACTTAAATTGAAAAATATATGTAAAAAATATACTTATTACAAAAAAATATGATTAGCACTGTTATGTCTGAGGATGTATTATTGAACTAGGAACTATCTACATTTCTATGGTATGAACAGAAAAAAATCGTTTGAAGTTACTGAAACGAAATATTTTGTTAACATTCTTTTGATATTTATTATACCTGATATTTATATTTAGTCATTATCTTCTTGCCCTTGTCCCACTCTATGTGGGGTCGGCACAACATGTATTCCTCTTACATTTACATCAGCCATCATCTCAGCGCTCACTCCTTTCTTACTCATATCATCTTTCACACAATCCATCCATCTCTTCTTCGGCCTACCTCTACTCGTATGTCCATCCACATTCATACCAAGTACTCTTCTGGTCACATGACATCTATTAGATATTTTGACAAATTAGAAAATGTTTAGACTTTCATAAGTGAGCTTGCTGTTTGTGGATGCGGGACAACAGTAATAAATTATAATTTGGAAATAAATTTTAGTGTAAATTATTGTTTGTTACTTTTGATATTCTAAATGTAGGTTTGTGTTTTATTTATTAAGATTTAGTATTTCTGTGACAAAAAAAACACAAATAACTTGAACACACCTCACATTAAAATACACATTCATGTCATACCACCTTAAATTACCGTTTTTGCCTTTTTTGTTTAAATTTTTAGACTCTAGTTATCGCTCCCCTTCTGTCCTTTTCCCTTTCCCTCCAGTTCCCTTCTCCTTCCTACTCCTTATGGGTAAGGCTGAAAAACAGCGTCTGGTTACAAAACCAGACAAATGCTGAGTCCTCACCTATTCAGCAAGCGGACGAACAAAGTACCTAGTATATATTGTTCAAAATGTATTATTTTAGTTTTAGTACCTAGGCACCTTACCTTACCTAAATGTATCAAGTACTCTGTTTTATCTTTGTGTCGTTTCGTTCGTGCGGAATAAATGTATTTTCTTTCTTTCTTTCTTTCTTGAACCTATTTTTATACGTTTTTATAAGTAGCTTTCAATAGTTATGTAACCTTGCAAGCTGTTTTTGGCCCATTTTCCGGTGTCCAATTGTGCTTAATTTTGGCATATCTATTGCGTCTTCTGTGACAATCCATTCATGAGAAGTGATAGCGAGTTGATCTGATCATAGTTTTTTTTTTGTTCAATCAAATCAGGTTTATTCAGGAATAGTAACATTGGCTTATGTACCTATGTATACAATGGAAGCGATGATACCTGCAGAAGTCTTTTAGTAAAACTGTGTTACAAGAACCAACAGCCTCATCCGAGAAATGCCATTACAAGTGATAGTAACTGGTGCTTAACCAATAATCAGTCAGGGGTTCCGTGGCCGAGCGGTTGAAGGCACTCCGGCTTTAGGAGGATCGTCTGATCGTCGCGGGTTCGAATCGGAACCGAAAATTTTGATAAGACTTTTTATAGTGAGCTCATGAGATGATCTGATTAAAGTGTGACTGCTCAATAAATAACAATAAAATACCCGTGTTTGGGCTCGTTTCAATCAGCTCAAGGAACCCTAATTCAATACTCACAAGCAACCAACTAAAACGTACAGTATTGCATTTTGAATCGAGTTTAGTTTTCTCACTTCAGACCTGAAAACGCTTTCCAAACATAATTAAAACTTATACCAAAACTTACAAGTTGAGCAGACGGTTGACCGCAGATTAAATAATAGTTTGTTCGTAACCGCGGCGAAGTAAATATTAGATTTGCATGTGTTGGGCAAGTTTATACTTTACTACGTAGATGGCGACTAGGAACAAATTAGGTCGCGTATCGTTTTGCTCCTTGTACTACTTAGTAGGATTGAATAATTACTTACAATTACGCTTAAAAAATAAACATAGGTAGGTAGGTATACCGGTATTTCATTGAGAAATGAAAAGTCTTATCAACCGGTCATATTGTCTTACGCACATACACCCACTGTTACAACCCCATCTCTCTCTCTCTCTCCCATAAGGTTTGCTGTAAGAGAACTCTTTTTAGGGTTAAGCTCGCCTTTGCCATTACTTCTCTATATTAAGACTTTATGTATGTTTTTTCTTTGTGCAATAAAGAATAAATAAATAAATAAAATTGTCGTATTAACCGGTGCATAACCGATAAATATAAGCTTATCAAAAATTTCGATCCTGACGTCAATGGGTTCCGTGGCCGAGCGGTTGAAGGCACTCCGGCTTAAGGATGATCGTCTGATCGTCACGGGTTTGAATCCCGTTCGGAATCAAAAAAATTGATAAGACTTTTCATTTATATACGCTGGGATTCGAACCCACGACCTACAGACCCCCCTTTCTAGTGTGTATTCGTGCATAAAGGCAATGCTTGTTAAAAGTTTAAGAAGGCTGGGGTACTTACATTTCAGAGTTATTTCAACACAAATATTTCTTCAAAGTATGTTCAACTTTCTCACCTAATGTCCTGAGTTGCTTACAAACGGCGCGTTTTAAAGACTTCAATACGCTCTGACGAATATAAAGTGTATAAAATTGAATATAAACGAATGACATTTATTTATTCAATTATATTTAATAGCACAGATTCAATAGGTACCTGATTAAATAAATAAATAATGGACATTTCACAATGAAAATGCGGCTCGCTGCTGACGTCAGAAGCGAGCCGCATTTTCTGACGTCATCAGCATTTTTTGTACAGAAAAATGATTGCGGCGCGTACGGCGCGGTCGTGTGCGATGTTTGGGTTGGATTTAGTACTCAACCGACGGTAAACTTGTCGTATGCAGAACGTTGAATTAGCCATATTTCCAAAATGGCGGATTTAGCGGAATTATCCATAACTGCTAAATAGACTGAAATGGATAATTCGACGATCTGCCAGCGACATACTGAACGCGATGGTCATGTTGGTCACTACCAACATGACCATCGCGTTCCGGTTAGTTCATATTCGTACTTGATTGAGATTGAGATTCGTACTTGGGTACCTACGTACCTGGGTACCTAATTATACAGGGTGTAAAAAGACGTCTACCGAAGCCGAAAGGGGTAGGTACAGCATCCCAACACACAACCAAATCCAAAAGGATTTTCCGAAAAAATCATTATATCCGGAGAAAACAGCGTTTGAAGAGTGCTATTTGCGTATGTTTTGGGCGCGTTGTTTTACGTAGATTGCTGGATTTTGAGTTATAACAGTTTTTTTCTAATTATTAAATTATTAGGTAGGTATGATCTTATTATGCTGTAATAGTGGTAAATAAGTACAATTTAGGGGTCTTCAAATCAAGAGTAAATAGGTTCCTTCTAGGTAAGCATGCTCCATCTTAGACCTCACTACTGCTTAACATCAGGCAGAGTGAGGTCAAATGCTGACCTATTTAATTAAAAAAAATAAAAAAAAATAAGCGAAAATAATATAAAATGACGCAGCTAAGTCAATTTTTTTTTGAGTTTTTTTTTTGATAAATATGTTTAAAATCATGGTCTGATTGCAACCCCTCAGTTTTCGGTAGTTGTCTTTTTACACCCTGTATGTACTTAATTAAATTATTATTAGTTATGACAATGCTTGACATCAATTTCTTAATTTTATTTTTTAATTTACTATTCTGCATGTTTGTTATAAATTGTACCTACCTATTGAGATATGGTCTGACATCTAAGTATAAGTTTTTCTGATTCTATTTATGTAATTACGACTAGAGATTTGACTAGACACTTATTAATAACTTTAAAATCTTTATGTTATTTATTTATTTTATTTTTATTTCTTAGGAAAACAAACAGTACTTAATAACTACATAAAAAAATCAAGTTGAATATCTAGTTGACCATTAAACCGTTTTCACAGTTGGACCATTCTTCTGACAAATAAATTCATAACGTTTCATTTCATTTCATTTCATTACGTATCGTAATTGAAATAATCGCCACGTCTAAAATCAAAATAAGGGAAATAAAACGGAGTAATGCCTGTTATCTCTTTGGCACCTGACAAATTTGACTTCGGGCGCAAAAGAAGTTTGGAAGAGAGCAAAGTTTTAATAATATCGCACCTCAGAGAATTATGCCACTTTACATAAACAAGTTGCGCTGTAGCTTAGAAAACAAATTATTTATTACAATAAAAAAAATATTTTGTAGCAAGTAAACATTTAGTTCTTTTTAGCAAAATAAGTTGTTTAGATTTTTTTTGTTTTTTAAATTACACAAGCTCTGTGCTTATTTTGGGGCTAGATGACGCTGTGTGAAAAGTCCAGGATTATTTATTTATTTAATGTGATAGTGTGAATTTATAAAACGCATTTCAGAAGTCTCAACTCTTAGACTATCTCCTATCAACTTACAAGTCACATACCTATACTAAAATATTATATTTTGTATTATAAAGCTAGTGCCATTTTCCGAATCCCAAACGCCATATTGATTATGATGTAACATCCTGTATAATGGCCCAGAAGTCGTTCCATGGCCCGCCTACCGACATAACAAATAATGTCAAAGATAAACTATTGGGTTTATGCTATTTATTTTTATCTGTGAGTCTATGGGGAACTTTTTTCGTTCCACTAAAGTAAAGGTCAATGTACTTTATTATTATTGAGGACTTTCTTACTTTTAAAATGCAATCAAACTTTTTGTATCAGGTGGTTTCCCTTCTGGTGAACTAGGAGTTTATTACCTTTCACTACCTTTTATGTTTTTGAAAACAAAAACACTTGTTTATCTTATTAAACTAGCGACCCGCCCCGGCTTCGCACGGGTGCACGGGTGCATGCTGATGCTAAATATTAGGGTTTAGCCAGCGTTTGCAATGTAAGCGCAAAAAATGTATTAGTAATTCACGACATCACATTAGATACCTCTAAAATTATCAGTGTTCCCCTACTATGTTATGTATTATATATATGTATTATACATATAAACCTTCCTTTTGAATTATTCTATCTATGGAAAAAACTGCATAAAAATCCGTTGCGTAGTTTTAAAGATTTAGGGCTGGTTTCACCAAACTTTGTCTAACAGAGCGTTAGTTTATTGACATTCAAATTTAGTAAGAAAAATAACAACGGATTAAGATTTTAACAGACCGTTACGATGTTTTGTGTTCCTTCCAAAGGAAATCTTCACTGACAAGCCGCTAAATCTAATCGCTGGTCGGCGGCCGGTTAGCTCACTGACAGTTGCCATTGTAGAAAATTAAAAATATGTAGCAACAACGTTCAAAAACATCGAAAAGTTCGCGCCGTAACCATAGCAACAGAAATAACAACAAAGTTTTGAAGGAAAATTCCCTAACCGCGATTAACTAACCAGCTGTTAGATAGACTTTTGGTGAAACCAGCCCTTAAGCATACATAGGGATATAGGGACAGAGAAAGCGACTTTGTTTTTTTATTTTTTTTTTCTTATGCTGTCCCACTGGGTAAAGGTCTCCCCCAACTCTCTCCAACCCTCCCTCTCCATTGATAGTTTCCACCACCTACTATCAAAGGAGTCGAGGTCGTCTCTCCAGCGTCCTTGGCCGTCCGCGTCGTCGCCTCTCCTCAGGCTAGGTGGTAACAATGTTGGCCCACTTTTCGTTGTGCATCCGGTTCAAATCTGATAGTTACAAAATCAAGACTCTATGTCGACTCTAACATTAGACCTCAACAGCTCAGCTGTTGAAGTTGTATCGAAATTCAAATCCCTTTAAGATTATTTCACTGTTCCAAATCCAGAGCTGCTTGAATCTTTCATCGAGTGATCCAATTCTCAAAGGTGCTACTAAGGACTCTCCATCAAAATCATTACAATAATTCAAGCGATGAAAGAGTCATAAAATCATTAGGCACATCCGTCTGAAGGGTTCGCCTGAATACTAAATCATTTTACTCTGGAAATGGGATCCAAAAGAGAGTTTAAATCAGTGAAACGTGAAATGAGCTTAATGGGGCTGTGTTTAAATTTTAATATGGCTTAAATGGACATAAAAATGCAGATTATAATTTATATCATAGTATCTGTAAAAAAATCTAAAAATTCCAACTACACAAATAGTTAAATCCGGAACATACAATATTAATCCAGAGTCATTATAATTTACCCTCAGAACTACAAAACATAGAAGGAAATACATAGAAAATACATTATTTATTTATGCCGCCAGTGTTTCTGGCACGCTTCCGACTGGCAGTGACCTGGATCAGTTGAGCTATCTATAGATCGTTTTTACGACGATCCTTTATGTACATATTGTAGTAGCTTAGTTTCTGTAAATAAAAATTTACAACTTTTGTACTTATTTAACAAAAAAATTAGTTCATAGTATTACAATATTCAAGATTAAAGAAAACAATAAAATATTTAGAAAGTAAACTCAGCTTCCTAAAAATAAATTTACTTGTACCTAAGCCTTTAAACCAAAAATGTTTTAGTTTAAGTTTATGGAAGGGCTGTGTGTGTGTTTATGGAATTGAAATCCTGTTTTTGCCGTGCCTAGGGAATAAGGTATTAAAATTCTGTTTTTACCGTGCCTAGGGAATAAGGTATTGAGATCCTGTTTTACCGTGCCTAGGGAATAAGGTATTGAGATCCTGTTTTACCGTGCCTAGGGGATAAGGTATTGAGATCCTGTTTTACCGTGCCTAGGGGATAAGGTATTGAGATCCTGTTTTTACCGCGCCTAGGGGATAACGTATTGAGATCCTGTTTTACCGCGCCTAGGGGATAAGGTATTGAGATCCTGTTTTTACCGCGCCTAGGGGATAAGGTATTAAGATCCTGTTTCGTTGTTTTTTAGTGAAGATTATCTCCATAGTATAAGGTTGGAGCGTGACATCAGCCACAAGAGGGCGGGCCGGCTGCCAATTGGCACGATGAATGCCCTATAAAGTAGTCTTCACTCAAAACTGGGTTAGGCCTGTTTATAGGTATAAATTATCTAATAATGTAAAAACTTATTTATTATATACCTATGTATCGTAGACAAAATGGCTGGCCACTTTATTTTTGGAGTGTACCTCTGAACTTCGACAGTTCTTTATTTCGAGCGTTTGTTTCGACGGAACATTACTTCGACAATACTATCTTCGAAAGACCAATACTTCGACAGATCATGCTACATGCACTTGTTCGGCAGATAGTTATTTCGACATCAACATACCTTCGACACAAGTCATACCTACTATTTTATAATAAATAATGCTGGACACATCACACAAATATAGGAGTTCCACAATTTGTCAGTACATAGTAAATGTTGATGTATAAAATGAGACTGGTGACCCGTCACTTTACGTCACTTTTTAAACAAAAGGCTCCTTAACCCCTTTTCACTCTCTCGGTCGCCCCGGCTTTACCCAGTTAACCCAATGAAATATTCTGTTTATTAGATTCAGATGACAAGATGTCAACAGAAACGGAACGGTTGTAGCTAATATTTGTATTGAACCCGCTTCTACATTCTTGGCGAGACACGCTAAGAGATTTCATATAATACGAGTACATTTATTTTAAAAGCCGTGTTGGCCGAATGGGGTTGTACCTCGACTTCCAATCCGAAGGTCGTGGGATCGAATCCGGCCGTGCATCAATGGATTTTGCGTTTCGTTAAATTTATATTCGCTTTGACACGTGCTCTGAACGGTGAAGGAAAACATCGTGAGGAAACCAGTTAGTATTCTTATAGGCGGCGATGCGCTTGCAACCTGTCACGTATGGAATACTAACTTTTGCAAGATGAGGGCATGTATCAAATATGTATCTGTACATGCCCTTAGACATCTTCAAAGGATCTGGAATATAAAAGATCTGAGAGAATGTCTACCGCGCCTTGGGGATACAGTCGTGACCCTGTTTACGTTTATTTATTTATTTATTAGTTCACCAACACAAGGTACACCTTAACATAAAATATAGAAACATCATAACAGTAATAATTCTTTCTGAGTGTCTCTACACTTAACAGTTACATTTATTACCGTTTACATTTTACATTTATTTTAGGTTTAAGGTTACATTTATTTGTGAGAAAGTAACGCAGACTTTCCAAACACACTAGAATCAGTTGAGCCATTATGAGGATATAAGCGATGTGTATGGATCCACTGATCTCAGACTCTCGGTCACTATAAATCTATACTCTGTCTTTGCCTGTTTCTTACCTTTTCACGCTCAAACCGTAGAACAGATTAAGCCGTTTGGCATGTATAAAAGTTGAATCCTGGGGAAGGCATAGGCTACTTTATATCCTGAAAAAAAAAAAGAAATAATCCCGACCGACCGCAGCTAAATGAATAAAACCTAAGACTCTAAACAAAACTCTCTGGTTATGGGTCGCTTCAACCAAAAGCTTAAGCATCTGGTATAGTAGTTTCCAGGCCTAGGCATAGCATCCTACGTGATCCTATTTGAACGGTATAACAAATTAAAATGAAATTTTATATAACAAATTAAAATGAAATTTTATATTCAGACGATTATGAGTTTTATCAGGGTTGTAAGAAATATGATATTGCCTTAACTCAATCATTCATTCATTTTACTCTGTTCTATCTAAGATTGTCGTCGGCAGCGGGCAGGTATACAGTTAGTATAGGTTTTGAATCTCCGAGAATGCAGATCTGACCTAAAAGTGTACGTCAGGGATATAGTTTAGCGCCAGAATTGCTTGTATTACAATGGTTTGCATAGAACCAAGTTTCTAGGACCCATTGTGTACCTAGTACCTGCTTAGGGTTTACGTTGTGTTCACAGGATTGTAGCAGAAGATTAACTGAAATGCAAAGTAAGGTTTTTGTATGTACAAGCTATGTAGTTACTTGGCATTTCGTTTGGCAAATAGGGCAAATCTCTACTTTATTCAAAAATTCCCTAAAAAGAAGCCATACTCGTAGTTTGATCAAGTATTACAAGCGCAGTAATACTTGATCAAACTACGCGTGACGTCATTACTCAATATAAGACCAAAACTGCGCCTTTTGTATCCTTTGAGCTTTAGTCATTAGTGTCTATGCACGTAGGTTTTTCTGTTGCAGTGGTGAGCTGTGACGTCATAACAGCCGCCATGACACCGACAAGCGTTTTGGTGTGAATTTAAATTTTTTAATAATTTTTTTAATTAGATTTTTATGTTCGAAAACTTTTATTTTCTACTGAAATATGATATTTTTTTCACATAACATATCATTCAGAAGAACATAGAACAGATTTTGAAAAATTGTCATCATGCCTAATGCCTATTCACGAGTCACGTCTCTGAAAAAGATGAGGAGGTTGCTTTAGATATAAAAAAATGCTTGGTTCAAGGAACGTTTCCGGCAATACTGAAAATAGATCTTATAAGTATGTACCTAGTATTATATTTATCTGGGGTATGTACGTATATCAATGCTTTTGTCACATTTCGTTTACTTACGAATTCTTTTTGGTTTTAATTGGATTTTCTGTAACGTGCCCTTTTCAGAAAGTCTCTTTGTATGATAATAATGTTACACGTGGCAGATAATAGGCGGGTACCTTCTCATTGATATCGAGTTGTCATGGTGATGAAGGGTTAAATCTACTCTCAATGAACTACCGAGCGTCGTAAACCTGGAACATGGGTTCAGATGTGAGGGGCTATAATTAAAAGCGCTGCAGGACGTTGGGTACAATAAGCAACAGAAAGGTTATGCACTATTGGTGTTTTAAATACTATTCGACGATTTTTTTTTTATTATGAAGGTAGCATGGTTTATTGCATAGCCTTTTATTTCGAAAAGTAAAGTTAAGAGCGGGGTGCATATAGTATTTTATCTAAAAAAACTCGTAGGCTTACAACCAAAATATATTTATCACTGTGGTTACATATACTGCAGATTAAAACTCATATCTCATCTAATATACTGTCTCACGTGTTTTTATTCCTTCCTACAAGAGCCGCCCTTAACACCTCCTCAGACACAATTAAACTGAGAGGAACTTTTTGGTCCGAGCAAATTACGAGCTGTCAAAAGCCAAAAAGCATTTAGGACCGCTGAACTCACTTAGAATAGTCATATATTAACAACGCGATTCCACTCCTATTACTTCGCGACCAATACCGGGTCTAACTGTTGATTGAGTTCTTTTTCACTGAAATGAGAGAAAAATCCAACGAATTTGAGGCATCAGTTCTTATCTGAAAAAACCAATGAGTTATTTTGTAGGTGAGTGTACGTGAGGGGTCATAATTAAAGAGAATTTGAGGATTTTGAAGGTAGGACTCTATGGAGCTTCGCTAAGCGTATGTAGAAGCACGTGCCCGATTTAGTGCCAAACAGTAAAGCTGGATTAGGCTTGCAAAATTCTGGGTGTTTCGGTTATTTACAATTGACAAATATTCTGAGGTATAAAAGAAGGGAGGCATATATATACCCAGCAGTTTTTATTGGGCAGAAATGATGAGAAATTATGCTGGTTCTCCTGATTCTTCAGCGAAGGAACAGAAATAACCCACCTAGTTTTTGAGACGATTTTAACATTGTCATATTTAGTATTACATACTTATTTTACGTAGTGTAGCACGCCCTCCGGCCAGGTGGAGTGACGATCTGCAAAAGGCTGCTGGCAGAAGCTGGATGCGTCGAGCTGAGGACAGGGCGCAATGGCGCTTATTAGGGGAGGCCTATGTCCAGCAGTGGACTGCTATAGGCTGATGATGATGATGATGATGACTTATTTTATTATTTTCAGCTATAAGAGTGCTGGGCAAAGGCCTCCCCCCACTCCCTCCGGACATCTCGGTCCCCAGCAACATCCCTTCAGTCCTTTAGAAACTGTTCGAGCTCGTCCCGCCATCGTCGTTTTGGTCTGCCGCGTCGCCTTCTCGCTGGGTCAGGGCGCCACTCGGTGGCTACCTTCGCCCACAGCTCACCTGGCATGCGGCAGACGTGCCCCAGCCCTAAATTTTGAAATAAATGATATTTGACTTTGATAGAAAAGTTACTTTTTAAGAAATCTAAAAGTAAATTAGTCATCACGCAATGATTTGTTTTATTTTTTTTTTAATATGCCTACGTAATTTACTCATCTACTCTCATTGGTGTAGAACTAAAGGTGCAAGTGTGGTTTCTGAGAAATCGAGATGTCGATATCCTTAACAATACGACTAATGACGCACACGGTACGGATAGTAAAAAACGACTCTCGAAATACAAACTAAACTTAAGCACAAAAAATATATGGAAATAATTGAAGTACTTAAAACGAACTAAAAAGGAGAGTTCGTATGAGTTTGGGCCAACTCTGCACTCTGGTGATAGAGTTTCTAAATTCAAATCACTTTTTTACATAGTGTGAGCAAAACTACTAGCGCCCTCTTTGAGTTAGTAAGGTGAAAAATAAATTACGCAACTTAAAAATTGCCTTTATAAAAACCGTCGTATTTTGAAAGTAGGTATAATTTTGTGTACATATAAAAACGTTACGAATTTATGAAACAATCACACTTTATCAAACCAATTCATAAAACTCTGACAAAACAAAGAGGCGGTGTGAAATTATACGTAGAAAAGATACAAATCGTTTTTTTAACCAAGCATCTGTAATAATGTCACTTTGACAAGAGTCTGTGTGAAAACGCCGCGGGGAATAACCGGTTTATTTTCCCCGTTTATTTTATTAAGGGAATTGGGTGAAGAGATGAAAAGGACAAGGAAAAACCAATGACCTTGAGGAATGCCGATTTTGGTAAATAAGCTACTACATTATTTACATATAAAATTACAGTGGAATCAGTCAGGCTATTTCGGGAGATATTAATCTTACCTGAGAGGAGTTAGTGAGTCAGAGATAAGCATCGATCTGCGTTTCCATAATAATAATGAGAAGTGACCACTAGTTCTAATTACTTACAACTGGGCACTTTACTGCTTTGGAGGGCACCTGGTTGCTCCAAAATATTATAAATGTCAAAAATCAGTAGTCTCCAGTCCCCTACCAGGCTTGCCTGTGCTGCGGGAGACCAAAACAGTGGTAGATAGAGAGAAAACAAAGGCCTATAACCAGCAGTGGGCTCAATCGATATGATAAATATTCCACACAACAATATTTAATAATAATAATAAATAAATAATGCTGGACATTTTCACACAGCATCATCTAGCCCCAAACTAAGCATAGCTTGTACTATGGGAACCAGATAACTGATATACTACTTATATACTTTTTGTTTGTAAATACATACATATTATACATAGAAACATCCAGACCCGAGATAAATATTTGCAGATTATACAAACATTTATCCCGCGGCGGGGATTGAACACGCAACCTTCTGCGTCTCCAGCGGGCTTTCACCCAATGCGCCACAGAGGTCGTCCGAATTAAATAACTAATTTAATTTTGGTTATTTAATCCGGACGAAAATTCTTCGAATAATTATTGTGTGCTCACGTGACAAAACACTTTCCAGGAAAAAGACCCCGATTCCATTTATTTTTGTATCACAAATAAATGGGAACGTTGTAATTTCACACTGCGTCGCTTGCATTTTAAATTAAACAATATCAGAAAATTGTTTACGTGTGAAAATGATACTCTTGCTGATAAAAATTAAAACAAAGTGCATGGTTAAAATGATGAAAATACTAGCATGCACATTTTAGCTACATGGATTTTAAGCTATGTAAAATTGTATTCTATTCCAGTGTATGATCCACAATATATTTTCCAAGTTTCATTCAAATCAGTCCATTTTGGCATGAGCGTGATTCTATAGTTAATTAGCTCGCATTTCCAACTGCAAAAAACATACGCAAAACATGTCAGACAGTCTGTCCAACAAAATCTTGCAAATAAATGTTGTCGAGATACCACATATTTAGTAACATAAGCTTATACTTTCAGATGCTGTCTGACAGACTGTCAGACATTTCTCGTGGAAGTTTTCTTACAGGCTGTAACAGGGCATATAGGCAAGACATGTCAGACAGTCTGTCCAACAGCATCTTGCAAATGTTGTTGAGATACCAAAAAATAAAATTGTATGCTATTCCAGTGTAAGTACGATCCACAATACATTTTCCAAGTTTCATTCAAATCAGTCCATTTTGGCATGAGCGTGATTCTATAATTGATTAGTCCGCGTTTCCAACTGCAAGAAAACTTACGCAAAACATGTCAGACAGTCTGTCCAACAAAATCTTGCAAATGTTGTCGAGATACCACATATTTTGTTACTTATACTTTCAAGATGCTGTCTGACAGACTGTCAGACATTTCTCGTGGAAGTTTTCTTACAGGCTGTAACAGGGCATATAGGCAAGATATGTCAGACAGTCTGTCCAACAGCATCTTGCAAATTTTGTCGCGATACCACATAGTTACAAGAGTTTACACTTGCAAGGTGCTGTCTGACAGACTGTCAGACATTTTTCGTGTAAGTTTTCTTGCAGGCTGTAACGAGGCGAAGCCTATATCATTAGACTCTAAATGTTTAGTCTTTACATTAAACATTTTTGGCCAAATCATATTATATCGGTTCAATTGTCCGAAGTTAATAAAAGGAAGCCTTCGTAGCCTTAATAGGGTATGGGACATTAGAATGCTCAATGATCATTCTACTTAATAGAATTGAAACTCATTATAGGCACCATTACCAATGCGTTTTATTACGAGATAAAAATGCATTTGCTTCAATCATTTGAACCTGATGACACCTTGTTTGTTGCCCTGATTCTTCACGGTATTGGTCGCGAAGGAACAGGAGTAAAATCTCTAGTTCTAATATCTAGTTTTAAGACGTTTCAAAGTGATCCCAGCGGTCCTACTGAATAAATGCTTTTTAAATTGACTTTGACTTGTTTATTTGTTAGACTAAGGTGATCCATAATTCATACTGCTAAATAAACCTGATCGCACACTCATCCACGCTGTACGCGCCTTAGTAATTTTTCCATACAAAAAATGCTGATGACGTCAGAAAATGCGGCTCGCTTCTGACGTCAGCAGCATTTTCTCTATTGAATTGACAGTTCGCCGCGTTCGGCTCGGGTGGACTGTGCAATCCCACTGGATTGCACAATCACCCTAATTGTGCTTGATATTGTGTCAACAGTTATATACATAGTCTTTACACATCATTACGATTTCTTTTATTGTGGTAATCAGAAATTACGATTATCTACAGTTACATTCAGACCCGGAACAAATATCTGCAGATCATGCAAAAAGCTTTTCTACCGAGCACTTGAACGCCACCGAGGTAGTCCATAGACAACTCATAGATTGTTCGTCTAAATAAAATTCACTTCTATGCGTATTTAATCATGCATGGGTCACATTTGATATAAGTAATTAAATTTTCATACACAGCGGTCGGGACTAACGATACACAATCACGCCTTTAATTTAGTCTACAAAGGCTTCATTTCAGTTATAAGGTCGAAGGATTTGAAAGGACAGAAACGTAATTTTGGGTATTATCCGGACAAAAAGTACCCCAAAAATTAAAAAAAAAATATAACGAATTGTTATTGTTTATTGTTATAAAAATCATAAATAATTACGTTTTAAAATTAAAAAGAACACTGACTTCAATATTCGACTTAGGTCGAAAATTACAAGCAAGGATAAGGTTTTTTGAGTTTTCCGGGAAAAATATCTATCCCAGGGCTAGCCCTGTAATAGATATTTTTTGTCGGTTCAATATAAACTTACTTACTCCTGATACTATTATCAGGAGTTAGTCTATATTGGACCGAGACGATTTGGGAAAGGTGTTTCAACAAAAAAGATTTTTCTAGATCAGTCCAGGCGTCTTCGAGTAATCAGGGAACGAACAAAATATACTAAAAAGTATTATAGTCTATTTAGTGTTATCTAGTTTAGTATTCTTACAAACTATCTTCCTTTGCTATCGGTACCTCATCAGAGGCGCGAGACAGCGTCGGCCACTCTCTGCTCTTAGTGCGATTGCTCGCAAGGTGTAGAACTACGCAGTAGCTGGCGGAATCTAGCTATCTGTAGCACTAAGTATATCTTAAGAAAACCTTGAACTTTTACAAGATGAAGGTAGGCACAGTCCAGCCGAGCCGAATGCGCTGAACTGTCAATTCAATAGAAAAAATGCTGCTGACGTCAGAAGCGAGCCGCATTTTCTGACGTCATCAGTTTTTGTATAGAAAAATGACTGCGGCGCGTACGGCGCGGACAAGTGTGATAAGGTTTATTGAGCGTAAATTTTTGAGTTGTCGCGTAAAATTAAAAAACAGAAAACTCATTTTGCGTAGCTGTGGCACAAACAGAACTTTATTTTGAAACCGAATGCAGTTAAAATTACGCGACTCACAACTCAATTACGCTGGTGTGGCCTCACATTGATGTAAAGGTGCGCTTACACGATGCGATTTCTCGTACGATTTGCTAAGCCGCGTTAGGCCGCGCCCATTCGGTGTGCCAACTTAAGTAATATCTGTATGCTACCATTTTTTGAGCTGCATTTTTTTCTAGTGGGGTGAAAGGAGTTAGCGTTCAAAGACAGCTTGTTTAGCCATGCTCGACTCCTTTTGTACACTACAATAACGAGTAAGCAAGCTCTTGTTAACATTATTAATGAAACATTATTCTCCAATTACTTTATGCTAACGAATTTTTTCCACCATTTATTTCCTACTTTATCCGACATCTAGTAAACAAAGAAAGCTCTCAAGTATTAGGGCTTCTATTAAGTGAGTTAATAAAGCGCGGAGCAAACAGCGCCCCCTGTTGGAGTGTTTTGGAAGTTTGCGTGAAAGAAATACAGTTTTGAGGGTTCTGTACAAATTAAATAGGCTCTCGACGAGATCTATAGATTGTACTACGGTGAGTGTGTCCAGGAGTTACACGACCTTATTCCACCTTCACGGTTCTTTTACAGGGACTTCAGACGCACAGCTGACTATCCACACCTGGTTGATATTCCACTTATCAGAACTAAGCGCTTTCAAAGTTGTTTTAGTATGCGCACTGCAAAAATTTGGAATCAGCTTCCAGCGTCTGTATTTCCGCTGAGCTACGACCCTGTTGTTTTTAAGAAGAGAGTTAATAGGCACCTTCTGGGTAGGCTCGCTCCATCGTAGACCTTATTCTTGCCTGTGTAAGATTTGAGGTCAAGAGCCGACCCATTCATCATAAAAAAGACTGTAATTTTAACTTTAGTAACGCTTGTGGTTCAGTCGTTCATAGAACGTCGAGGTAAAGCAACGTTTCGCGCGCTTAAAAAAGTCGATGGGTGAACGCTAGCTGCATTAATTACCAACTGAGCGCTTCCGTGCTTCGGAAAGCATGTTGAAATGTCGGATTGTGACTATCTCCTTCAGAGAGCATGGAATTGATGGCAGTGTTAATCGTTGTTTATTTGCGGCATAAAGATTTTTCGCGGATACACGGAACCCAAATCATAAATTTACGCTTCTCTTTGGTTCCGTACCGCTGTGATTCTTTGCTGTTATGCCTTGTTAGGTATTTTGTGTATAAAACAGCAGAATTTTTAGTTGTTTTGGGTTTCGGCTATGTAGCCAACTTCTTTTGTTACAAGGTCATTGACACAGTCTTTGCTAACGTAATGTCCGTTAGACTGATTTTTATATTTTTTTCAAAAATTTTGGGTCAAACGAGCAAGTGTCACACCCCCCTAGCTGTTACAAATCGCAATAGAATAGAAATCTACAGATAACGCTGAGACTCCACCTGCGTCTTACGGCCTTAATTGCCAAAAGTGAATACATTTTATAAAAAAATATGGCGGCACGTGAGTTCCTGGCTCTATGTAAATCGTCAGTTTGATATAATGCCAAGAACTCACGTGCCGCGACTCTTGACATAAAATGTCGGCAGTTTTTGCAATTAATGCCACTAGGCGCAGGTATAGTTTTAGCGTTATCTGTCGTATTCGATTTCTATTTGTAACATGGCTAGGAGCTGATGGTAAGTGATTGCTACCGCCCACAGACGACTGCAGCATCAAGAGGCACTGCAGATGCGTTGTACTGATAAAGCTAAGAGCTCTATATGCGTTTATACATTTTGGAAAAGCAAAAACATTGATGCACCGCTGATATTATTGAACTCGCAACTGATTGAAAGTCCAGGGTGTACCCTCGACTTTCAATCAATTGTAACCCGGGGCTCTAGCCAAACACCATAATGGAAGTAGAAATAGACAGTGGAATAGACAGATAATGACTATTACTCACGTGCGGCGAATAACATTATTTAGCACGATTTGTATAGCACTGCCTATGCACTGCATACATTTTATGTCAAATATCGCGGCAGGTGAGTTCCTGGCATTATCAAACGTCGAATTGACACCGCGAGGATAGATAGTTGCCACAGAATACCATATAGTAACAAAGCAACAATGAGGTCCACGATCTTTGCGATGTCAAAATAAAGTCAAAATTTTCTGTGGTGTTGTGTGAATTTGCAAATATTAATTATTAGCACTTATTTATATATCTTGACCTTATAGCCAACGCCAAGCATCCGTACCTAGCTAGAACAATCGGATCTAACAGTACCCGAATCAAAAATGAACTCGCAGCATTGTAAAATGAAATGTGCTTTCGATACTATTTCCGTGGTAAAATATAAAGATGAGACGCACAGGACCTCAACAATATAATTTAACGACCACTGCGCCTTCTCCTGCTTTCCACGCAAGTGTCTGCCACCCTCAGTCATCGATTGACACCAGAACCGGAGTAACTTGAAGAGCTCAATCACAGCATATAAATGGAACCTGCGCTTTCTGTACGGTGGAGCTAACCATAAGGATAATACATAACCCGTGGAGTGGATATTTACCTATTTTCTCCTGTGTGTTGCAAATAAAACTGTTTCATTGTACTTATTCAGTAATAAATATTTTGTATATAAAGGGCAGGCATGGTCTAGCGTATGAACAGTATGAAGGAATATCAGTGGATTATATTTTTGTTTCAATAGATAGAGTGATTGCTGTAGAAATAAGAGCATTGCATAATATCAACGAGTGTTTTTTAGAGTAACTTTGAATGGTAGAGTAAGATACAGTGCGTTCAGGGAAGTGTGGAGTGAAAGAAGGTATTAGGTGCTTAATAGCAGTGATGAGGATTGAAAAAAGCAAATTAAGATGGTTTGATCATGCAGATCATGCAGAGGTGACGAATGAAAGTAGTTTGACCAAACAGAGTATAGGTATGAGGTGAATATGTGTGGAAAGGATGCTAAGGGAAGGATAGGTGAATGTAGTTACTCTAAAGTCTTAGGCGAGCTTGTATGAAAAATGTAATGAGGAACAAGGCGAGACATGTGCGTAAGAATTGAAGCAAGTATAAATAAGTGTTGTCTGTCTACCCCTATAGGAAACTCATGTGTGTGCCTATTACTATTAGGTAATATTTGTTTCAAGTTCTAAGCGAAAGCTTTAAGTTACTTCATTGAAATAAGTTGATTATTTCAAAAATATGAAAATCCAATTATGAGCACAGCAATGCTCTTTATGTAGAAATTACGGATAAAAAATACAACTCTTGGTGGCAAGACGTCAATTTGAAGTAAGCTGAAGAAGCCATTTTGTTTCTACTGGCGACTGGCGATTACAACTGGGTTTCTGCGACCGCCTTGTCATCGACCAAAAATGTAAACAAAGTATCTATCGCGCATGTCAATGCTACCAATTTTTCCATTTCGTTCATTATGACGCGTTATTTTCATACATACTCTTTGTAATCTATGGCATAATCAAGTGCAAACTGAGTGCAAAGTCGCCAAATCAGCAGTAGAATGGAATCGAATCAATGTCATCTTGGCTAGCACCCCCGGGTTGTAACCCATTACTGCCTGCGACGCAGAAGGTAGCGGATACGATCCCCATCGCGGGATAAATGTTTGTATGATCTACAGATATTTGTCTCGAATTTGGGTGTTTTCTATGTATGTATTTACAAACAAAAAGTATATAAGGAGTATATCAGTCATGTAGTACCCAAACAAGCTCTGCTTACATTGGGGCTAGATGATGCTGTGTGGAAAGTCCAGCATGATTATAATTTTATCAGGCCAGCAGGGCTAGTTGATATTTTTACCGTGTCGTTCGTAAGGAGTTTAGTTAAGTGTCCAGGCTGAGACAGTCAGATGCAGTTCACAGTGGAAACACAGCTTAAGATTATCAAGTCTCTCTGAAACTTTCCGTCAGCCTAAAAACTTGGAATCTTAGTCAAAAACTTGAAGAACAAACGTAGAAATGATAAGCAAAAGTGTCACAAAGTTGAATTCAAAGTTTAAACTTTTAAGCTCCGAGTTTATCTGAGTAGAATTGTAAATTAATTCGTAGATTTTATTTTATATTTTGCGGTCTTAAGCTTTTGCATTTTAAATATTAAAGGCTTTGCAATTTAAGTAGTTGAAGGGTCAGTGCTTTTAAATACTTTCGCAATCAAAAAGTTTAAATTCAAGACTCTTGTTTTTAGTTTTATGAATTTTTGAATGATCATTTATATGTACCATCATTCATTTTCATCATATCATTTTTTTTTTTTTTTTTTTTTGTATCTACACTATTTTTATTGTTTCTATTGTATCTACTTTTATTGAAGTTTTAGCATGTAAGTACCTACTATATTTGCATTTCTTTATATATATTTTGTTCCTTTTCTATGATATTGTCTTTTTAATGGTCCATTTTCGTATGTAAGTACCTATTTAGTTTTGTATTATTCAAGACTTTTAGTTCTTCTATTGTTATTCTTTTTTCTATGTTTAAGCTTTTTGTACACCGCCGTTTTTCTGTTATATCTTTTCCAGTCCATCCAAAGGTTGTATGGAAGAGATCGCTTTTAGCGATAAGGCCGCCCATTGTACCTACTTGTTATTTTGTGTTCCTGTTATGTTTCTTCTGTGTACAATAAAGTGTTTATCTATCTATCTATCTATCTATCATTTTCATTTTCAACGAACATTAAATTTGAATATTCTAGCGACTACCTAATCTTGAATTTACGAGTAGAACTAAATATTATCCCAGACAAGTGTAGGCACAAACTGTCTCTAGTAAATAGGATATTTAATGTAAATATTTGTTATTTACAAACAATAATACGGTATGCCCGTTTATTAGATGAACAACCTATAGACGCTTGAGGCCTAGCAATAACAATTATTAAATATTTGTCTAATCTTGTAATATAACCTTCAAAACTCATTACATACACTAATAATATAATAATAATATTATAAGAGGAAAGATTTGTTTGTTTGAATTGAAAAGTCTCAGAAACTACTGGACCGATTAGAACATTTTTTTCACCTTTAGAATCCTGTATTATCCCTAATGAACATATTATGCCATATTTTATCCCGGAAAAGTGAAGTTTTCCCGAGGGACTGCGGGTAACACCGCGACGGATAGTTAGTAGGCAATATTTTCGAAAAAATGATTTACTCAAGAAAGTTACTTTACCGCATTATTTGGTAACCTAAATTAGAAGTACAATAAATATTGGTATAGGTATTTGTTAATACCTACAAAGAATAAAAACTTTAAGAAAGAATAATAGCGTAAATAGTAGATTAAAGATGCACGTTTAAAACACAGTTTTACTTGTAAGTAATTGAACAGGTAGTAATTCTTCTATTACTACTTATACTTATACCTACGAGTAGGTATTCCTAGTTCTATTTTAGCGCATACTACTTTTCCTATTTCGTACATCATTTCGTATATATTCTTCCGTATTTACCTACATCTTTAAACTCAATTCTAGTTTACTTTACACACGACATTATCTGGTTCGAGCTCAGTTCCTCCTCCTCCTTGAATCGTATTCCTCAGTGCTGAGGGTCGTGACCTCCTTTAGGTATCACTTTCTCCCTTATTATGTCTCTCCATCTTCCTCTGTCCCCGGCAGTATGAAGAGCATTGTGAATCGTGGTGTCGAGTGGTGCGAATTTGGTCAGACCAGCGCATCGGACTTCGCCCACGAGGTCTTTTTCCTTCTATTTTCTCGAGCTCGGTTAGCAGCAAGTAAAGGTTCTCAAACTCACATCATCGACTCAAGTGCCCAGCTTTCAAGTGCTCTAGTTATATAACTTACTAGAGAAAATGTACTTGCTTAGTAAACGACGGTTGACATTCTATTTTATCAATATGTGACGTATTTTTGAATAATAGAAATTAACAGTGATAAATAAGTGTGGTCGCACAGTCCAGCCGAACTGTCAATTCAATAGAGAAAATGCTGCTGACGTCAGAAGCGAGCCGCATTTGACGTCATCAGCATTTTTGTATATAAAAATGACTGCGGTGCGGACAAGCTGTGCTATCAGCATAAGGGAACGGTGGGGAGTGGAAAATGTAGTGATGAAAATTGAGAAAAGCATGTTGTTTGGTTTAGTCCACTCTACATAGATAGGGCTAATAGACAGTTGTTTATTTTTATGGTGTTTTGTGTGAAATAAACATTCATATAATACGAGTATTATGCTTATTTTCTAACAAGTTCATAAGCCGAGGAATTGAAGCAAATAATAAAATCGAGTAACCTCTTCGATCGAATCAGTCGTTTTAGGATAAAGCAGCAATATTAAAGATAAAACGGTTGTGGGATGGTTTCCTTCAGAGTTTGATGTTGATGAGAGGTATAGGCTTATTGCGGGAAGCTCATATCTTAATGTCGTGTTCAGACATTTCATTTCGAGAAACAGGTTCCAAATGAAAGGCGAAAATCATCGAAAATTTAACCGTATTCCAACGTTAAAAATTACTAAAGAACACATATAAAATATCAAAATCCGGCGCAACCCATATTTTAAACCACAATATAGAAATGTGCGAAAAACATTCACCAGTACAAATTGATGAGATTTAGACTGTCTCGGTATTAGGGCGCTTTCAAATTAGACGATTGGTGCCGGACTGCTGCAGTCCGGATTGCTCACGGACGAAGACAGACCTAAAAAAGTTACTCGATGTACAATCGTGCGAGAGTACCCAGTGCGACGCATGTCCGTCTAACGGACAGCAGCAATCCGGTAACGGGCTGCTCACGGACGGTTATGTTTTTGGTGTACAACCAACTTCCAAAATTTGTGACCGACGCTACCTCACAACTCACATTCAAAGCTAAGCTCAAAGGGTGGTTGATTGAGAAAGCTTTTTATAGGATAGATAAACTTTTATGAATCACATTGTTTCATTTATTTTTAACTATATTTTTTTAAGCATGAGGTACTAAGTATACTTATTTTGCTTTTTTATTTTAATACTGTTGGTGACCGTAACTTATAATAGCCATCAATAAATTACTATGACTATGAATTTTTCGTACAAAAATACTCGACGCGTAATCGTCGATATATTCCCAACGACCCAAAAGCTCCCTACCTGTGGCGAGTTATGAATAAAATCTTAACGACCCCCCTACTCAAATCAGTGGGGTAGTTGGCGTTGGTCGCTGTCGCTTTGCAGTTGCTGTCGCTACTGCAAAGTTATAATAGAGGAATGCAGGTCCGGTGCCAATCGTCTAATTTGGAAGCGCCCTTAGACGATAATATGCTTTATCGGCAGGGTACTCCTTTGTCTTACGTTTCGCGGTTTGCCAATTTCGCTACTTTCTTTTTTACGATGCTTTACGCAGATGTTTGGAAAATAAAATGAAAAGAAATGAATTTAGAGATTTCCGCAAAGTCGACGCTTGCAAAGAGAATGGATAGCTAGATCAAACTTTAATTCGTCAGAATGAAGGAACACGTTCGTTGCATTACGAGATCTATCAGATCTCTTGCAGGACTTTTGTATTGTGCGTTGACTATAATGGTGTTGTTTCACTCCTTGCGGCAGGCTCTAACGTGTAAAGTTCTACGTGTATGAGTAAGACAAATATACATATTTGCTTAATATTTAAAGGTGAATTCAAGGACATAAAAAAAAATTATAGAGATGGATTAGGTCCCTAACGCACAGTAGTATAATTACCTAGACCTGTCGATACTCGTGAAATCGGACGCCTCGTAGACGCAAGAGAGGGAGGGTGGGCGGCGCGGGCGCCGCGTGACTCGATTTAGTGTTGTCCTAGCATCGACGTGCGCACGTTCGAAAATATCACTACGTAATTGTATTTTAAAGTGTGTTGCTTATTGTTAATAAACAATGAGTAATTCTAAAGGACAAAAGTGTAAAAAGTCTATTTCGTTTGGTGAGATTTCTAAAAACGAAAACTCAACGCCGGATTATACTGCTGCATCGTCCAGTTACGAAAAATTACGACGTACATTCAACAGCACTGATGCTTCTAAAAAAGCCAAAAGAATTATTACCATTATCGCGCAATGCAAACTATCAATGTGCTTACCATGTTTTAATGAAAAACACTTTTAATAAAACTTTTTCAATCGACGAGATATTATTTTATTCCCATCACTACTTTACTACACATATTGAACTATCTTCGGTTGCGGTAAGAGATACAATCGATACCTAATTTTTTTTGGTATTTGTAGTTTATTCTAATGTCATAACTGCGTGCGAACCTAGCAAAATGTAGAGCAATAGCCTCTCTTGACCCACAAAAACTTAAAAATATTATGTCATTGGTTTTTTGGAAGATATAAATTATTTTCAAAACTGTATTTTTAGGAGACTGATTAGGTCCCAAACGCACCAAACGGTAGGTTAGTTTAGAGATCTTTTAGGTCTCCAAAGCACCAGCTGAAAGTTTTTTGAAAATGATGGCGCAGTGAACGTGTTAATTTATGAAGTCAGCGATATCAGTCCAAAAACTTTCATTTTCCATCCAGGGACGCAGTAAAATTCTTTACCCTCTTATACATACATACATAAAGTCACGCCTCTTTCCCAAAGGGGTAGGCAGAGACCACGGATCTCCACTCGCTACGATCCTGACACACAACTTTCGCCTCATTCACTCTCATTACATTCTTCATACACGTTCGTCGGTTGAGGGGTACTTTTACTTACTTTTTTTTACTTTTCTTATACTTTGCTATGTATAGGATATTTAAAGAAGTAGTGCAAAGCAAGATATCTAATAGTACCTACATATACTTACGAAAATTAAGATTCAAAACTTCCAATTACATACACACTCTCACATTTATGCTCCTACATTACAAACTCACACTAATACAGCGTTTTTATAATTTCTAAGTTTAATTTAAGCTTTTTGGTATATTATTGTAGTAAATATCTATGTATCTTCATTTTTTGTTAGCTTAAGTTGGTCATGTACTATATTGAGGAACAAGCTGTATTGTATAGTCTAAGGAGGTGGGCGTTGGTGTCTGAGGCACAGTTTTTTTTTTTTTTTTTTTTTTTTTTTTTAACCTGCACTGTCCCACTGCTGGGCAAAGGTCTCCCCCATATTTTAACACACAGTTAAAAATAATTAAAATCTTACCTCATAGAAAAAAGTTATTACAGTATTCAAGATTATCTAGATGACAATAAAAGATTTAATAAAAGTAAACTTAGCTTCTAAATATTTATTTTAATTGTACTTGAACCAAAACTGTTTAAACTATATATCTACTAGCAAACCCAGCGAACTCCGTTTCGCCACCAGATGCCACCAGATTTTTCCTGAATTTTCTTTGCTATAAACCTCACGGAGCCCGAGACCTTTCCAACGAATGCAAAACCGTGGAAATCGGTTCGTGCGTTCTGGAGTTATAGCGTCAGGAAGGAAAACCCGACTTATTTTTATATAGTAGATAAGGGGTGAGCCAATCTATATCTACTTAAGTTATTTTATAAGTTAAAAATGTTGCAGTGCCCCAGCGGGGTTCATGTTATGAAACGCCTACCTATATTAAGACCTTGTAACTAACATGAAGCAATAAACGAATTTGAATTGAATTCAATTTATAACTACTGCAGATATCATCGTTATTTCCCAGTTATAGTACATATTGTCCTTTGTTCCGTATAAATAAATAAACTTAAAAAAAAAAAAATGTTCAAGAATTTTCTTCCCTACAACGCAAACAAAACCACATGCGGAAAATAGCTTAGCATAACGTCCTACTTACATTTTACCGACTCGCCCATAGCCTTTTCAAGTGCAGGGCCTTCTAAGTATAAATTATTATCAAGTAAGCTTCTCTTCGTTTTTACGAGATACGAAAAGTGACACTTAGACCTTATGTCGCGCTCATAAGGTTCAAATTGGTAGCCGTTTACTTTTATTTAGAATTTTATAGGAGGGTTAATTTAAGATGCTAACGAGAATAATGTGTTTAGAAAGATCAGTCGGGTACTTGAAGCGGGAAATGGAAAGTGTATGATAAGGATATGCATATTTTACGTATTTTATGTTTAGATGTAAGAACGAAACGTGTTGTTCTAGTATTCTTGTTTTTTTTTAATATTTTTAGGATGAGTTAAAATTTTACAAATCTACACTAATATAAGAGGAAAGATTTGTTTGTTTGTTTGAATTGAATAAATAGGCTCCGAAAGTAATGGACCGATTTGAAAAATTCTTTCAGCATTAGAATCCTACATTATCTCTAATGAACATAGGCTATATTTTTATCCCGGGAATGTGAAGTTTTCCCGAGGGACCGAGGGTAACACCGCGACGGACACCTAGTAGGTACAGGTTCAAAAAACCCGCGACCCCAGTTGCACTGTGGCTTTGCTATAAACCAGTTGAGCTACCGGGCATCGGTTGATACCTATATTATGGGAGTAGGTAGGTACTACACTTAAAAATGAATGACTTATAATAATAATGCTGGACTTTTCTCTTCAGCATCACCTAGATGATGCTGTGAGAAAATGATGCTTTGGGGCTAGACCCAAAGTAAGCAGAGCTTGTGTTACGGGTGCTACATGACTGACATACTACTTATATACTTTTTGTTTGTAAATTCATATTATACATAGAAAACACCCAGACCCGAGACAATATCTGTAGTTCAGACAAACATTTATCCCGCGGCGGGGATCAAACCCGCTACCTTCAGTGTCGCAGGCGGGCCGGGCCTTCTTCCACTGCGCTACAGAGGTCGTCATACACAACTTAAAACATCGGGAGAAATATCCCATATTTGGGCTTGTATTGATAAGATCAGATATTTTCCCTGTATTTACTCACTGGTTTGTACTCGTCACAATAATCTTCCTCATTTAATATTTTGATATATAGATAGATATCAACTTTATTTGGCACAAATACACAGACACACTAAAAAAAAACATAGATAGGTACTTATTTAAACTAACAGAAGTTAAAACTTCTTAAACTAACCTAAAGTTAAAAAAAAGGTGCAAGGTCTGCGATATGGTGTGCCAAATAGGACCGGTCTCAGCTTTTTTGTTACTCTGTACCTATCGCTAGGTGCATTTTCTTCTAACCTTCTACTATTTCCTTTTGTACTTAGCAACTAATTTAAAATCATTTATTATTACTCAAGCATAGCTGGATTCAAATACGCGTCCTTGCTATTTCTATTCAGGTATACCACTTAAAATTTCACAGAGCGTAGCAATTAGCTACACTGTTGTGTGTTCGTAGCTAAACTGTAGCTATAGTGCTACGATCGTAGCGAAACCACTTTATTAAACCACGCTTTGTTGAAAACAATACCGTTATTTTATCTTCATTATAATAACAGCTAAAAATCACGTCTCAGTTAGATTAGATACTACACGCAACATAATGCTGAGTCGGAAATCAATTTGCAGCAGCACACTTGGACGATTGCGAGACACTCTTTATCTTTTATTTTATGTTTTTGTTTCTAAGATTATTCTTTAGTTTTGGAGTGTTTTTCTGTTTTTTTTTGGTTGTTGTTGCAAATAAATATTTTTTCTTTCTTTCTTCTTTCTTTCAGATATTAGAGACTCCACTCTCTACTTGATATGATATTGATACTAATTTTTAACTTTACCGATAATAATTTCGATTCGGCCACTGACTCGTACGTACTCAACTTACTTAAAACTATCGGTTTTTATGGCATTTAGAACTGTATTCAATGTAAAATTAAGTATGCTAGGAACCAAAGATATTGTTCTCTATGAATTATGTGGTAAGGCGAGCTTCTGGAATACACTGGGTATTCCAGACGTTAGGATATAAATAAAATGTATTTGTTGAACCTGAACAACACATATTAACAAAAACATTATTAAGAATAAATAAATAATGCTGGACATTTCACACAGCATCATTTAGCCCCAAACTAAGCCAAGCTTGTACTATGGGAACCAGATAACTGATATACTACGTATATACTTTTTGTTCGTAAATACATACATATTATACATAGAAAACACCCAGACCCGAGACAAATATCTGTAGATCATACAAACATTTGTCCCGCGTTGGGGATCGAACCCACAACCTTCGCCCACTGCGCTACAGATGTGGTCGAGGAGAAATAACAAAACAGAAATAGAAAGAAGGGAAAATTGTTTTAAAATAATCAAACTCCAGGGGAGCCAATCGAATAAAAGTGAGGCTCGTCAAAGTAAGACAATCTTAAAAACCCCACCTTAAGCTTGTAAGTAATCATTTAGCCCTATACATAAACTTTATATTAATCCGAGACACGTTAACCGCCACATTCCTCGTTTAGGGCGCGTGAGTAACGACCCTATAATTTAGGACTCGCAATTTGAGTTGTAGTGAGGGGAAATCAACTGGAGATAAATGATTACTGTTCTCATACGTATTTGTATTAAAAACGCTTTCGGAATAATACATAATAGAAGGATAGTATCCAATTTTATTCAAAAGATTAACGAAAGCGACAGTTTTTATGTTTTTCGCTGAACATTTGAACTTTCTCCTTTATTGAAGTCTGTCAAAAACAAGGAAAGGTTTTCTAGCAGCTAAACAGTTGGAGCTGGCATAATTTTGGAAACCGTTATAAGTATGAGAGGACATGTTGAACCGTTGGGTAAAGCCTTGAATGTTGTGGGTTTGAACCCAGTGCATATTTATCTCTGAAGGATAGAATCCGCAATGTGACTATCCAACATAGAACCAAAGTCGTTGACGTAGCTCAGAGAATTAGCAAGCTGAAGTGGCAGTGGGCTGGTCATATCTACCGAAGAACCGATAACCACTGGGGTAAACGAGTTCTTGAGTGGAGACCGCAACTCGGCAAACGTAGTGTAGGACGCCCTCCGGCCAGGTGGAGTGACGATCTGCGAAAGGCTGCTGGCAGAAGCTGGATGCGTCGAGCTGAGGACAGGGCGCAATAGCGCTCATTAGGGGACGCCTATGCCCAGCAGTGGACTGCTATAGGCTGATGATGATGATGATGATATTTTTAATAAGTCATTTAAATAAAATCAAACTAATATAATAAAGGTGGAAGTTTGTGAGTATATTTTATGTTTGTGTTTCAATCACGCATAAACCAGATTGAACCGATTTGGATGAAATTTGGAATAGGCGTAGATAGTGACTGGAATAACTGGCTATTCCAAATTTTGGTACCACACGAGCGAAGCTTAAAAAACCTGAATTTTGATGAATGTATTTCATAGATAAGTTCATTTACAAAAGAATTGATTTCGGTAAGTAAATAATAGATAATGTAGAAAATTATCTCATAAAATTTTATTGTACTAGGACTAAGCTTCGGCCAAGCGTGAAACGACTGTTGTCCGGTGGCTGCCAACTGTATTAATCTTAAGATTGATGACTTTACTTACGCCATGCTTTGTTGTTTTTTGCCAAAGATATAAGTACTTCAATAGTTGATCGGGTTTATATATTTGAACCATTTGGGGTCGAGACCCTGGGTCCGTGGGGTTCCGGGGCCCATCGCGTCTTCAAAAATCTTTCAGGGCGTCTGCTCGAAGCGTCGCGTGATTCGAGAGCTGGCGACTTTTTGGCACAAAGAATCAGCATTGCCATTCAGCGTGGCAATGCCGCCAGTGTTTTTAGCACGCTTCCGACTGGCAGTGACCTGGATCAGTTGAGCTATCGTTATTACGACGATCCTTAGATAGCTTGACTGATTCTATTGTATTTTGTAATTTTATGTACTTATTGGTGTCGATTCTGTTGTTCACTGACTAAACTTAATTAGACTAAAACTAGCACGTTCTTATTTTGTTAGCACTAAAGACGAAAACGGCATGTTGTTGTAAGTGACATAACTAAAAGTATAATCAAAATGGCGCCTCTGAGCTTCTTTAGCAGCTGTTTTACACGGCAAGCAAAATGGTCTGGACTAAATCTACCCACAAATACTTAATTTTTACTAAAATTAGGAAATTTTAAGAATGCCACTGTAATAGTCATTCCATTTTGGACTTTATGATTAACGAAATAATAACGAAGCATTTTAGTTTATTTAACTTTAGTCAGTGAACAACAGAATCGACGCCATTGTAGTAGCTTAGTTTCTGTAAATAAACAGCTTTTCTTCAATGGTCATCACGATTTTGGTTGCGAATGAGTTCTTTTCCTGTTGGAATCTGCTAGCATAAGACTACGAGTATTCCAATTAGTGATCAATAAAAAAACTCAAAAAAATATTATTGACACTCTGTGGCGCAGTGGGTGAAAGCCCGCTTGAGACACAAGGTTGCGGGTTTAATCCCCGCCGCGGAATAAATGTTTGTATGATCTGCAAATATTTATCTCGGGTATTTCTAAGTATAATTATGTATGTATTTAAAAACAAAAAGTATTTAAGTAGTATATCAGTTATCTAGTTCCCATAGTACAAGCTATGCTTAGTTTGGGGCTAGATGATGCTGTGTAAAATGTCCAGCATTATTTATTTTTTAATAAAATGTTACTTTGACGGAAAACCTTCTCAAATGAAACCCGATTAAAATAAACGAGTTTTCATTCAATCATTGTCAATCGTTATCACTTAAAGATTGATGAGAGTGAAGGAATGGTTTTTCGATGGGAATTTTGTAGGATTCAATCCTAAACACTGGGATCACTTAGTTTCATACATAGATATAAAATCATTCTAATCCTTTTCTTTCGTAATAATACCATGATGTTCCCGGGCCACAAATACGCCATTTTATAAGAGATCCTTAATTCTAAATTAATCGAACTCACACTTCGTGCGTCTTGGGTGGTCGCACAATCCAGCCGAGCCAAACGCGGCGAACTGTCAATTCAATAGAGAAAATGCTGATGACGTCAGAGACGAGCCGCATTTTCTGACGTCATCAGCATTTTTTGTATAGTAAAATGACTGCGGCGCGTACCAGTGTGCGATCAAGTTTATTTATATTGGTTGCATGAAAGTTAGGTGTGCCATACTTTGGGAGGACGCTCAACAGTGACACCCGCTCCGGGATGGGTCGATGTAGCCCCACTTAGCTAGATTTTGGCGGCAGCGACCAACGTGGGCTCGAAGTCGATTTAACGACTTCCAAGTTGACCACTGCAGATCTTGGCCGGGGGGCAGGTGCACTCGGGAGGACTTATACAAGGCCACAGATAGGGGTGTAAGAGTCGCAAATTACTGGGCTAAAAAGATTTAAGGTTTAAGCCATTGACACGAGAGAGGAAGAAGAAGTACAGTGAGTAATGAAAGTCGATTAACATTTGATGTTTCACTTTGAATATTTCTGTAATCCGTAACATCATGACCAAAATTTTGACATACGAGTACAAGATAAAGGCTTGGTTCTAGAAAACTTTATATATCTTAGTTATCTATAAAAAGCCACTTTAAAAATTCAAACTGTTAATCGACTTTCTTTGCTGACTGTACATTATTTTTTTACCCTTTTTATACTTCTGGCGTTGTTTAGGTACTAATAGAAAAATAAAACACCAATCTATTGAAAACAGTTTTATTAAATACAAAAATGTGAATTTACAGCAGATGGTAAATGAACAAAACTTTGTTATTTACAAAATATTTCACGATAATAAATATAAAACATTGCACTTCGTTAAATACTTTTGGTATAAAAGCTTTGGTTAATTTCATTGTATTTGGTTCAGTGAAGAGTTGACAATCTGAAATAAAAAAAAATCTTAATAAAAGAAAAATCATAAGAATTTGGTTCCTGTAATTATTCTAGACTCCGTCCCGGGATAAAATATAGCATATGTTCAGCAGGGCTAATGCAGGATTCTAATGGTCAATGAATTTTTCAAATCGGTCCAGTAGTTTCGGAGCCTATTCATTTCAAACAAACAAACATACAAACAAATCTTTCTCTTTATAATATTAGTGTAGATGACAATGTAGTCATTCCATCTTTTTTTTATTGAGGAGGGGGCAAACGAGCAAGTGGCATTACCACCGCCCACAGACAACTGCAGCATCAAGAGGCACTGCAGATGCGTTGCCGGCGTTTGAGGTAGGAATAGGCTCTTTTCTGAAGGCGCCTAAGTCGTATCGGTCTGGAAATACCTCTGGCGACATTCCATAAGTCTGATATGAATTCTAATTTTATTTAGATTTGAATGCAATTATGACCCTAGACGAAGGATGAATAAGTAAACTAAAAAATCGATGGAAAATGAAATTAGCTCATATATAATTTTTATTCCATATTGGTTCTGTTATTATTGGTTGGGTTAAACATTTATCGTTTTGTTTTCTTAGCTCACAAACAAAGACAAAAGGAATCATTAACTACAACTGCATTTATAGTCCCTTTGTGAACTCATTACTAGATTAAACTACAGTTTAATATCTGCAATAAACGGGTTTATTGTTAAAATAAGGTTATCCGTACTTAATATTATTAATGTGAAAATAAAAATTTGTCTGTCTGTCTGCTACTCTTGCACGCCCAAACCACTGAACAGATTTGGCTGAAAATTGGCATGGATAAAGGTTGTATCCCAGGAAAGGACATAGGCTACTTTTTATCCCGAAAAAATCCCGAGGGACCTCGGGTTACACCGCGGGAGTGCAGCTAGTTTTCTAATAAGTACAATCACAAACGAAGATTATTTTCATGATGCAATTATTTGATTATTTCAAACTGCGCTCCGTCATGTACACAATTGGAGATTGTGATTGTCCATTCTGGCAAAGTGCATACCATTCTTGCCTTTTCATCATCATCCTCCACAACATGACTTTGCCCACTGCCGGGTATAGGCCTCTCTTTATGCCACTTTTTACGGTCTCGTGCTAACCTCATCCAGGTGCGGCCCGCGACGGATACCAAATCGTCTGCCCATCTCGCTGCCGGACGACCAATGTCTGTAAGCGGCTCTTGGACGCTATTCAGTTATCGCTTGACTCTACCTGTAGTCACCTCGCTTGGCCAGGTGTCCTGCCCAACTCCATTTTAGTTCCACGATACGATTCCCTACGTCTTTGACCTTTGGTTAGCTTCGGATCTCGACGTTTGGACGTTGGGATCTTGCCTCTTGCCACAGAGTATTAGCTCTTCTTCCGTTGAGTTTGAGAAAGCAAAAGCAATAATGGTATGGTATTGTGTAAATAGCATTTTAGATGTTTCTCCGAATCCTCACCTCAAAACACCTGGACCCTATGGTTCTCCCGGTCGCAAACAATGATGTTACCACCAGACATCACAGCGATGCCCTCCAAACCCTTGAACTCTCCGTCTCCTGATCCCCAGGAGCCGAAAGCGCGGAGGAAGGTGCCATCAGGATGGAAGATCTGGATTCTATTGTTGCCGGAGTCAGCTACCACGATGTAGCCTTGGTCGTCTACTGCTACACCTCTGGAAGTTACAAAAAATATTATCTTTATGTTTGTTTGTCAGATAAAAACATAGGACTTCACTTTTATGCTAAGTAACGAGAGTTTAGGTTGCGGGTTCGAACCCCGCCGCGAGATAAATGATTGTATGATCTGCAAATATTTATCTCGGGTCTGGGTGTTTCTATGTATAATATGTATGTATTTTTACAAACAAGAATATAAGTAGTTTAACAGTTATCTAATTCCCATAGTACGAGCTCTGCTTAGTTTGGGGCTAGATGATGCTGTGTGAAATGTCCAGCATTATTTATTTATTTATTTATTCATCATCGTCATTCCCTTGCCCTTATCCCACGCTAAGTGGGGTCGGCACAGCATGTATTCTTCCATCATTCACTCCTATCACTCGTCAACTTCATTTTCATCATTATTTGTGAGCCAATTTTTTTTTCACTAATAGTAATGGTGCAAGGCAAAGCATCCAATTTAAGGTGAAGTTTTATCTAAAACATACGAACTTCGAAGATATTTAGAAGATTCAAAAACATCAATCTGACTGTACGAGATCTCTTTCACAAAATACATACTATCTTAAATTACAGATTCAATATTGGGTAACCTCATTTTCATTATGTAGGTTACGTCTTGGCCAGACAGTAACGTATGATATATTTACATCAAAGAAATCGGTCAAGGTGTTTGTACGTTTGACTGTAAAAATTTGATGGTTTATATTCTTGTGTGACAGAGTTCTTGAAAAGTCAACGCATCTGAGATTGTTAAAGTTTCCGAAGATTTGTGATTTTATCATACATTTCTTAAAATAATTGTAATTTAAAGTTTTTTTATCTGACATGTAAATAATTATACTACTATTTACTTTTTTAGTTTTTAAGACAATCATTGTCATTTTTTTTAACTTTGTAACAATAAAAAATTATCAAATTGTATTAATCTTTAGACTAATCACCATCATCCCAGCCATCTAGCGTCCACTGCTGAACATAGGCCTCCCCCATCGATTTCCACAGCGATCGATCTTGTGCAGCCTGCACCAGCAACCTTTACAACATCGTCTTTCCATCTAGCGGGGGGCCGTCCTCTACGATTTCCGGTGCGTGTCCTCCACTCGAGAACTTTTCTGCCCCAACGGCCTTCAGCTCTACGAGCTATGTGCCCCGCCCACTGCCACTTCAACTTGCTAATCTTGTGGGCTATGTCAGTGACTTTAGTGCGTCTACGGATCTCTTCATTTCTGATTCGATCTCGTAGAGAGTCACCAAGCATAGCCCTTTCCATAGCTCGTTGAGCGACCTTGAGCCTTCTTATGAGGCCCATAGTGAGGGACCACGTCTCAGTTCCATATGTCATCACAGTAACACACTGGTAGACTTATACAACAATCCAAATAACTACTACTTTAACTTTTTGGAATTTTATAGTGTTAATCCACACTTGGTAATTCATTAAGAAATAAAAAGTCTTATCAAAATTTTCGATTCCACCACTTTATTCTACGTTTTTCCATTTCTAGCCAAAACCATAACGGCAACAAAACTAAAGATAATCCAAAATAGGTTATTAACATCGACATGAAACCCGACCGTAAGTCAACGTTGCGGTTCAATAATAGCTTTACGTAAATATTTGGCTGAACTTCGCACTTTAAGGGGTGGTTAGGGGAAATTATAAGATCTTCCCAGTTTATGGGGCTATTTGCGGCAGACTTGAAGTTTTGAAGCAGTGGGTGGAAGGTTCGGGAAGGTTTAAAGTACAATGACATGCTGACTAGCAGTTTTTGTTTTATATGTATGCAATAATGTGATAATCTTGCTAAGCATATGACGACCTCTGTGGCGCAGTGGGTGAAAGCCCACTTGGGACGCAGAAGGTTGTGGGTTCGATCCCCGCCGCGGGATAAATGTTTGTATGATCTGCAAACATTTATCTGGTCTGGGTGTTTCTATGTATAATATGTATGTAATTACAAACAAAAAGTAGTGGTTTGCTTGTGATGCTGTGTGAAATTGTTCAGCATTATTTATTATTAATTATAGTGGGCGACAAGAGTGCCAGATTGAAGTGGGATTGGGCGGGCCATGTAAGCCGCATGCACCCAGAGAGATGGGCCACGATCGTCACCCAATGGGTACCTGCAGATGGCCGAAGAGGCCGGGGCAGGCCACGCAAGCGTTGGGGTGACGACATAGAAGCCTTCAATACGGACTGGTGGGAAGCAGCATGTGAGCGAAAGTCGTGGAAAAATATGGGGGAGACCTTTGCCCAGAAGTGGGACAGTGCAGGATAAATAAAAAAAAAAAAATATTTTCTGGATTTATAAGTAAAGCTCATTCAGGGGACATTAATATAAAATATATAGTTATTGTTTTTAAATAAGAGTCAGTCGTAGCGAGTGGAGATCCGTGGTCTCTGCCCTTTGGGAAAGAGGCGTGATTTTATGTATGTATGTAAAGATAGAAAGAAAATACATTTATATTTATATGTAGGAGCCAGTCAGGTATTTAAAAAAAAACTTCATTTCCTTACCTCGGGAACTTAAACTGTCCATCTTCAGAACCTTCTTCTCCGAACGAAGAGAGAACTTTTCCATTCACATCGAACACCTGAATCCGATGGTTGTTGGAGTCGGAGACCAGCACACGGTTGGTGGACGACACTGCGATGTAATGGGGGTGTTCCAGCTGACCAAGCTTCGAGCCGAACGAGCAGAACTTGCCCACGAAGGTGCCGTCGGATTGGAACACCTGCGAATGTCAGGAGATACATAAAACCATTCACAAGATGGGCTTGCAAAGATAGAAGAGTAACTTCTGCAAAACATGAGAATGTGCCAAATGCCATTTTATCAGTAGTTTATCTTGACCAACCAAGCCTCCTGAAACATTTTAAACTCAGACAAAAAAGCAAGGACTCGCTATTGACGGAATTCCTCTTACAAAATTTTCTGCCGATTTTACACATACTCATGCATAAAAACTAACAATACACCCTCATTTTTACACACACTCTTGCTAATTTCGTATAAGACGTGCGTAATATTACAAGACGCACATGATTCGGAATCATGTACATTTTGGCAGATGGGAAATTACAAGGTAAGGCTCATCCCGTCTAAATGATTTAAGATTTTAAAGGATTTTGCATGATTTGACCTGAGCAAATGTACCGTACTTTGCTGATGACGTTTCGTTTCGTGTAACATTTGAGGTGAATGTTATTTAAATGCAATCGCGTGGAAAAGCCTGCGAGTGTATTCTCTTTCAAATGAAATGTTGCATAATGCATTATGTTTGTAACAGACTAAAAGTTTTTATTTTTCATTGTCGTTGAACAATTTTATAAATTGACTAGCAAACCCAGCGAACTCCGTTTCGCCACCAGATGCCACCAAATTTTTCCTGAATTTTCTTTGCTATAAACCTCACGGAGCCCGAGACCTTTCCAACGAATGCAAAACCGTGGAAATCGGTTCGTGCGTTCTGGAGTTATAGCGTCAGGAAGGAAAACCCGACTTATTTTTATATAGTAGATAGGGGAAAAATTATGTCTAAAATTACAATAATATAACTTTATTGCTAAACATGGAATAAACAATAAACCTTTTTTTCATTTTCAAGAATAAGAAAGTATAGGCACAAAAATTAATTAAAATGTGCGACCTTATCGCTAAAAGCGATCTCATCTAGGCAACCTTTGGATGAAAATTAGCTATTGTAATGTCTAAAGTTATGGCTTGGACTATAAAATACATTTTGTATTTTCAAAAATCATGCCAATACTCAGAAACATCAGTCACAAACTTACGCTACCATACACTGTCTTTGTCTACTGTACCTGAACTCTATGGTTTTCCTTGTCACACACGTAGATAAATCCGAGAGCATCAGTGGTTATACCCCAAGGGTAGTTGAACTTGCCGTCTCCTGTACCCTGGCTTCCAAACGCTCGGAGGAAGCGACCTTGAGGGTCAAAGACCTGAGAAAGAGATAAAACACAATTATCTAAATGTACTGCTCTGATTTTATAAGTAAACTCAGCGAGCTGTTGCCAGTCCCTAGGGAGTAATTTACGCTAGCGACTTTTTTTATCCATGGAAATACTACTAATAACACATTAGACTTAGCAGTTATACTACAAAATATCTAACACGTTAAGAAATAAAGAGTCTCATTAAAATTTTGGATTCCAACGAGATTCGAACCCGCAACGATCAGACGATCCTAGTGAAAGCCAGAGTGCCTTACCGCTCAGCCACAGAATCCTAGTCGTCGCAATCCAAATTTTTGATAAGCTTATATTATATATGTCGCTTATACTATATATGTCGTGAAGCCTAGCTTGACTCAGTATATTTATAATCAAGCAAACATATTATAAAAAATAACTTTTTTGTAAGATATTATTTTTTTTATGATGAATGGGTCGGCTCTTGCCCTCGAAACTAACAGAGGCAAGAATGAGGTCTACGATGGAGCGAGCTTACCCAGAAGGTGCCTATTAACTCTCTTAAGCTTAGCGGAAATACAAACGTGGAAATCAGTTTCCAAATTTTTGAAATTGTATTAATTTCTATATTTCGAGACTGTAAACACAGAATTCCAATAACTTAAACAGCAGGCTAATTTTGCAGCAATATCCAAACAATTTGAGCTGTCAGCCGCCCCGATAGTTCCAGGGTTTTATCCAATCGCGTTATTTCCCCGTGGACCAAGAATTTGTATTCTCCGCTTGTCTTTGACGTATTTCATTACTGTCAGACTGCTTGTCCGGAACTGGGAGCCACTAGAGGTGTAAAACGGACCAATAGGAAGAAGCTAGTATTACGTCATGTGATCAGCTGACTGTTATGCAATACTTTGTTCTTTATTTTGTTTTAACCTGATCGCACACTGCCCGGACCGTACGCGCAGCAGTCATTTTTCTACACAAAAAATGTTGATGACGTCAGAAAATGCGACTCGCTTCTGACGTCAGCAGCATTTTCTCTATTGAATTGACAGTTCACCGCGTTCGGCTCGGCTGTACTGTGCGATCACCCTTAGAGCGTGTGGTGATTTGGTGATGTGCAGTAATTCATAGTGATAGACTTTATCTAAAGATAAAGCGCACTGCCAGGCCTGTCGTCATCGATATATTTTTATATTTACATTGTGTCTAATTATTGAAAAAAAATTACTTGACACTGGCTCAAAGCACAGGCCGAATCGTAAAACCCGTCTGTAAAATAATGTTTTCAGCAAAGTTTATCATTGTAAAGACATTTACTTGAGAAATGAACATTCTTATCAAAATTTTCGATTCCGACGGGATTCGAACCCGCAACGATCAGACGATCCTCCTAAAGCCAGAGTGCCTTACCGCTCGGCCACGGAACCCTTAGTCGTTTTTGATAAGCTCATATTTATCGGTAAAGCACCGGTAAGCGCCATCTACACGGTTTACTCAGTGAACTCATGTTCATTGTCCGAAGTTACATTCAGAATCAATAACGAAAAGACTCTTCATTTCTCAATGAAATACCTAAGTATTAACACTTTGAAAATTACAAAATGTAAGACATTTACTGCCGGCTTATAAAGTGTAGGTTATTTTTAACATGACCTCGACGTAATTCATTAGTGTCAGTCGGCCGTCTTGCCCATGGGATGCAAAAGACCGTATCATTGGCTCGTAGTTACGTGGTTTTTAATTTGTAAAATAATTGGTTTCCAAGCTTGAGAAAAAAAAAACCTTATACAAAAGACTGAACTTGCTTTTGTGCAGCTTTTGTTTGAAGACCTCTGTAGCGCAGTGAAGCCCGCTTGGGTCGCAGAAGGTTGCGGGTTCGATCCCCGCCGCGGGATAAATGTTTGTATGATCTGCAAATATTTATCTCGGGTCTGGGTGTTTTTGTAAGTAGTTTATCAGTTACTTAGTTCCCATAGTTCAAGATTTGCTTAGTTTGGGGCTAAATGACGCTGTGTGAAATGTCCAGCATTATTCATATTTATTTGAATACTTCTTTTACCATTTGATTGGGACTTTATTCCGCTAAAGCTTTTGCGCTTTGTCTGGTGCACAGTACAAGATAAACCAATTTATTTCCTATGGATTTTGCTAGAACTTGGGTTATTGCGGCAGAAGTTGACCACAACCAACCATTCATAACAACAGTTGTAAGAATAATTTCTACATCAAAACTCAATCGTCTCAAAGCAGCGTATCTAAACATACATTTTCATGACATCTTTCAGTAAAGGAATTGGCAAAAGTTTAATATTAATAGGTTGCTTCACGAGTATTGAACTGAGTTTCTAGTAGGTATCACAATAGACAAGGCTAACAGTATAACTGCATTTTCTTTTGGGAACCAAACTGTTCAGCAAACCAACACTAGTATTTTCGATTCAACCAAAAATTTACAATCAAACACAAACACTAAATAAAGCTTTTCTATTATAGGTATTATTACACTGTCTAAAGCGGCTGTTACACAAGACGAGTTCTCGCACGCGAGCAGCGAAAAATCGTATGCGATTATCCCTCGGCAAAACTCGCCATTCGATTCTCGCCTGCGGTTGTTTACATTTTAAAAGAAACTCGTAAAATGACTACTTTTAGTAAGAAGCTTGGATAACGAGAATCGTATTCGAGAGGTGAGGCTCGAAGCATTTTTTTACACTAAGCGACCAAATTATTGCCTAGAAGAAATCGCCGCTTGCATGCGAGAAACTCTCCTTGAGTAACATCCGCTTGACGTGTTTTGAAATATATATTTTTTACGGTGTAATTGTAAACCAGTATTGCATCCAAATCGTCATCCAAACAAATAAATGAACATCTGGCTCCTTAACAAAAGCTCAGCCTGGTTTAGGCAATATCAATACCTCACAAGGGGTGTTTTTAAAGTATAGTGATATTACTGTTTATATTTTATTGTGACTCCGTTGACTCTTTGAATTTATAATAGTGTTCGTATAAACGACGTACTTTTGAGCTCCTTTACATTCATGTAAATTTGTTTTGATAGCAAAGGATTTGCAAGAAAAATCTATTTAATGCGTTGCTTACGATGTTCAGTTGGAGACAAGTTTAAAAACTTTATTGTATGAAAATTCTTATCATCATTCGCCCCCTAATAATGTGATAATGAAAACACTCTTATAGTATCAGTTTTTCATCTCTTATATAACGTATGTAGGTTTTACAGGATTTCGCACTCCTTTCAATGGCCGCATAACGCCAAAGGATTTTCCTTCAGAAGCCAAAAGAACCGGATTTAGTTGAAAGGGACGCAATGGGATAACTGATTTCATTTATCACCCATACATAGGAAATGTAAATAGCTGATTCAGGCTGCAAATACCTGCTTAAAAAAATATTCAAAGTTTCAAACTATCGCTTCTAAGTAGGTACTTATTCAAATGGTTTAATTTTTTTATGAAAAAATACTTACCTGAATTATTTTGTTTGATAGTTTTATATTGAGTTTTTTTTGTATAAAATGCAAACATATTTGGTATCTTGACGTTTTTATGTCTTTGACGACGGTTCGTTCGTTGCTTCAGACTATCTATACTAATATTATAAAGAGGAAAGATTTGTTTGTTTGAATTGAATAGGCTTCGAAACTACTGGACCAATTTGAAAAAATATTTTACCATTAGAATCCTACATTATCCCTGATGAACATAGGCTATATTTTATCCCGAGAAAGTGAAGTTTTCCCGAGGGACCGCGGGTAACACCGCGACGGACAGCTGGTTTCTTTTATAGGTACGAGTATAAGTTCGCCATTACGGCAGCGGAGTTTTTGCAAGCGAAAAGCAGCTTAAAGTTCTGATCAAAATCCAAGAAAACTTAATATAAAAATATTTTACCATTAGAATCCTACATTATCCCTGATGAACATAGGCTATATTTTATCCCGAGAAAGTGAAGTTTTCCCGAGGGACCGCGGGTAACACCGCGACGGACAGCTGGTTTCTTTTATAGGTACGAGTATAAGTTCGCCATAACGGCAGTGGAGTTTTTGCAAGCGAAAAGTAGCTTAAAGTTCTGACCAAAATCCAAGAAAACTTAATATAAAAATATTTTACCAATAAAATCCTACATTATCCCTGATGAACATAGGCTATATTTTATCCCGAGAAAGTGAAGTTTTCCCGAGGGATCGCGGGTAACACCGCGACGGACAGCTGGTTTCTTATAAAGGTACGAGTATAAGTTCGCCATTACGGTGGCGGAGTTTTATGCAAGCGAAAAGTAGTTTAAAGTTCTTACCCAAATCCAAGAAAAACGTACTCTCCAGTGAATTTACAGCGGCATTAAACTGCCCAGTAAATCTTGTTGCGTTTTGTTCTTTTTAATTTTGGCAACAGTACTACGAAATGGTGCTACTTCATCTAAAAAATCCCACCATTTGTCCGGCACTGACGTGTTAATGTTCTCATTGAAAGATGATTTGCGGCGCACTCGCCAGCGGCTTAGAGTTCCTATGAAACTGTGGTCAAATAATCATTACCGCTTTGCTGATTTAGACCCCTCGCAGACTACAGACTTTCTATCGGCAGATAGTTGAGACGGAGTATACGGCTCGTAATGTGTATGGAGGTATAGCCCGTCTCAACTATTGGCCGATAGAAAGTCTGTACGAGGGGTCTAAGTATTCTTCTTGTCGGTGTTCATACTTTTTTTATAAACCCACTTGTACTAATAGTGTTTGCTATACATAAGTATAGACATAACGTATATATGATCTAAGTGCAGTTGTTCTAAATATTATTGGCTATAATTGTTGTATTAGTTCGAACACTTATTTACTATAGGTCTATATTCCTATAAAGTTTTTTTGTTATAACTGTATCATATAATATACTTTAATATTGCTATATTGTGCAGTTTATATAATTATTATAAATATAACTAAAATATGACATAAAATTGCTCTAAATAGGAACTTTCTATAAATTTAGTGTTGCCATAACAGGATAACAGACCTGTAGAATAGGTTGCGAGGAGCGTAGCGACGAGCATGGTTTCAATAGTGACCAAACCATGAACCACGAGCGAAGCGTGCCGCGGTAGCGGCCGGCGAGTGCCAGAACCGACTTGTTCCAATTATAACCTTATCGTTATAGGTAGAAAAAATAAAACAAACGTAGGTATGCATGCAAAATTAATAGAATTATTTCATTTAGATCTATAGGTAGTCCTTAATACTATTTTAAATAAAGGTTAGAAGCAATCGCTCTTAAAAATTCACCTGGTTGGTATTGGTCTAAGGCGCTTTTCATGGTGTAGATAGGTACAGTTTACTTATTGAATATTATTATAGCAAAATACTATTAGTAATATTGAAATTAGATGTGATAAACTTTATAATACATTAAATGTGTCGCTAATGGTCGTTATAATAAAAACAATTATGTATTTTACGATTAGAGAATATAGTACAGTTATATAAATCACAAATTAGTAAAAGTGGTTTTATAACAAAACTAGTGTATAAGAATTGAACCGTTATATCTATATTCGGTTATAGCTGCTGAAGTTATAGCAAACGCAATTAGTAAAAGTGGGTTTATAGAAAAACATAGCGCACCCTTCTTGTCATCGAAAATACTGTTATATCATCATCGTCGTCTGTTTATTCTTTGTGGAATTTTTCTCGTTCTTGACGTGTCAAAAATACATTCTACTCATCTTCTTTTTACTTTTTGGCACAAGTTTTTCACATGTGGCAAAAAAATTAGAGTGCGCTTTAGAGCACCGCTTGTGTACAACTACAACAGGTACACATTTTAAACTTTCGCGACTCGAAGACATTTTAAATTTTATAACGGGACTTAATCGCGTAGGTATAACATTTGTTTATTTACCTCGACGTTTCAGTAGCGTTACAGCTACCGTGGTCACGAGAAGACTGCCCGCCGGTACTCGTTCACCTCTTCGACCGATGAGAAACTACCCTCATTCGGTCAACACAAAATAACATTAGGGTCGCGACACACTACACTGACAACATCCAAGTTAGTACTAGACGTTCTTACACGACCCGAACACTTTTTTATCACTGGATCCCACGTTGATGACAGTTTGTAGCCGCATTCCCGGTTGAAATTTTTGTGTTTCTTTATTTCAACTGCTTCACGCACAATTCTAGTATAATAATGGCGATCATTGGAAAGGACTAAAGGTTGATGTAACTCGATCCAGTGGTTTGATCCTGATTCTAGCAAGTGCTCCGCTATCGCTGATTTATACACCTGGCGATTTTTGACAGCTGCGATATGTTCTTTGACACGCTCAGCAATAGTCCGCTTGGTCTGTCCAATATAAGAACTGCCGCAACTGCAATCGACCTTGTATACACCAGGTGTTTGATAGGGTATAGTATCCTTGACTGTTCCTACTTGTGAAGCTATCTTGAGTAGTGGAGTGAAGACGGTCTTTATTGCGTACTTCTTCAGCAAAGAACCAACCTTGTCTGTCACCCCTCTAATATACGGCAAGTATGCTCGTTGTCTCGGAACGTCATCTTTCAGTACCCTATTCAAACCACTGGATCGAGTTACATCAACCTTTAGTCCTTTCCAATGATCGCCATTATTATACTAGAATTGTGCGTGAAGCAGTTGAAATAAAGAAACACAAAAATTTCAACCGGGAATGCGGCTACAAACTGTCATCAACGTGGGATCCAGTGATAAAAAAGTGTTCGGGTCGTGTAAGAACGTCTAGTACTAACTTGGATGTTGTCAGTGTAGTGTGTCGCGACCCTAATGTTATTTTGTGTTGACCGAATGAGGGTAGTTTCTCATCGGTCGAAGAGGCGAACGAGTACCGGCGGGCAGTCTTCTCGTGACCACGGTAGCTGTAACGCTACTGAAACGTCGAGGTAAATAAACAAATGTTATACCTACGCGATTAAGTCCCGTTATAAAATTTAAAACTACAACAGGTTTCTAATTTACACAGAATAGAGCATTGATGTAGGATCTCTTCTAAACTTCGATAACAATCTATGACGTAACTCTTCTGGATATAACTGAAAACCAGTGATGGGTAGGTATACGTGTGTACTTATCCAGCACAATGCTGAGTTAGAGCCTTATTTGCTTGTACTCTGCTGCGCACAACTAAGGAGATGTTAATCGTTATTTAGGCATATTTTTAGGTTTATTATGTGTGTTATGTAAGTAGTGTTTAAGTAAAATAAAAAAAAAACGTTGTTCGAACCGAAGATTATTATTCCAGCCCCCCTAAATGCTAAGTGAAATGTTCTGTATTATTATTTGAATTTTATGGCTTAAAAATAATTTTCAAAATCGGTCCATAATTGTTGGAATTATTGCGTAATAATACAAAAAAACATACTGTCGAATTGAGAACCTCCTCCTTTTATTAAAAAGAGAGATCCCAAGTTCCCATTAGCCTACATTGCATCGATTAAAAATGGACGTCTTATCACGGTAGTTACTTAGTAGCAAATCCGAGCTATCGTTATCGAGAGGAAATGGCCTAGCTTCTAGATAAACCCAGGAAATGGACCTCAGCATCTTTACTAGCCAAATATGCGTGAATAATGGCTTAATATTCTTCAGAAGTGCAATATACAACTTAATATAAGATATGTATTGTTTAATACATTTTTATGTTAGCACTAGCGATATTAAAACTTCCTACAGATACTTTTGTGTTACAAAAGGAATGAGACAGATATACAGGGTGTAAAAAGACGTCTACCGAAGCCGAAAGGGGTAGGTACAGCATCCCAACACACAACCAAATCCAAAAGGATTTTCCGAAATATTCATTATATCCAGAGAAAACAGCGTTTGAAGAGCACTGTTTGCGTATGTTCTGGGCGCGTTTTTTTGCGTAGATTGCTGGATTTTGAGTTTTAATTGTATTTTTCTTTTTTAAATGCAATTATTAGGTAGGTATGGTCTTATTATGTCGTACTAGTAGTAAATAAACGAAAATAACTTAACATGACGAACCTAAATGAAAATTTTTTTTTTGCGTTTTTTTTTCGTTATATATGTTTAGAGTCATGGTCTGATTGCAACCCCTCAGTTTTCGGTAGCAGTCTTTTTACACCCTGTATATATTTTTTTACGATGAATGGGTCTTGATCTCGAAACTTACATGGGCAAGATGAGGTCTACGATGGAGCGAGCCCACCCAGAAGGTGCCTATTAACTCTCTTCTTAAAAACAACAGGGTCGAAACTCAGCGAAAATATAGACGAGATATATATCAGTTATTTCACGTCTAGTCTAAACTTACTTGTATACGATGGTTGTATCTATCGGCAATGATGTACTGGCCGATACGGTTGACGGCGACGCCGGCGAGACAGTCAAACTCTCCCTCGCCGCTGCCATACTGACCGAACTCCTTCACGAATATTCCGTTGGAGTCAAACACCTGGAAACAAGGTAATCAGTAAGAAAAACAAAGATATGAGATATCTAGAAATACATCGTCATCAATGGCTTCAAGAGATGATTTATTTAGCGATCGTTTGGTAGAACTTACGTAGAATTTAATAACATAGGAAAAAAGCAACAAAACTTCATTGGCACTGTTGTGAGAAGTTTATTCTAAGAGAAAGTGGCAAAAGTATCGTTCAATTCGACAGTTTTCGTCTTGTGAAATATGAACTGACGCGATGGTTTAACCAATCAGCAAAACTACAGTCGACCCATTCAGCATAAAAAAAAAAAAACCTTAGAATCTAGAAAAATCAGAATGATTGTATATTCGGAACATGAAGTTTGTCGAGGCGCATAATATTTGTGGTGCTATTGAATGGAATTGATCCTGGAAAAGTAGGCTACTTCTCCGTCTTCATTTATTTGTGCAAAAAGTTTTTTTAAACCCAACGAAAAATGTGAACTACATTATTAACGTTAATTCATATAATTGAAGAAAAGTCGTGGAAGTTGGTAACATTAGTACCCATAGTTAAAAGTGACTCATTCACCTTTCTCCCTCGCCACCGTAAATAGAAGTGATAAAATCAGACGTTTTGGCGCAAGGTCAGACAAAAACAAGAAGTATTCGCGTTTCAGTAGGAATGTAAACATACTGCCGACATTGATGTCATTAAACAGAGTTTAATTTTAGCTATGTAGTCAACGGAAAAGGATTTCCGATGCGGTATTAATAGATACTTGCCTGGACTCGGTGGTTAGAAGAATCAGCCACGACCATTGAGTTGTCGGGACCTACAGCGATACCACGAGGCCAAGTAAAGCATCCGGGTTCGCTCCCCCGGCTCCCCACGCTGAATTGTAATCGGCGTTTCTGCAGATACTGGCTCCTAGGGGAGGAACCTGCTGCTGCGAAACCTGACACAAAAAAATAATATTAGAATCGTGGAGGGAATGATATGACACACGCCAAACCGAAGCACCAAACCTATGTACAGGCCACTCGTTATTCTAACCTGCTACCGCTGCTGTAGCCGCCGTAGGGGAGATGGGGGAGCCTGCCGCGTTTTTTGAATCGTCATCAGAACTGGCAAGCTCGTTTGCTGCGCGCAAGGGCAGCCCGAGAGACAGGCGGCGTGCATTGCTCGACGAGCTGCTGCCTGTGTCGCGCTCTTTGCCCCGCGAACCGTACTTATTCTTCAAATATCTAGCCCAGGAGCTCAGAGCTGCTCCGTCTTTTTCACCGGGCGTCGGTCTTTCAGGTGAGCTCTCTCTAGATTTTAGTGCGTGCGATGATCGGCTGCGAGACAACTCAGAACCGGTAGTGCCGGAGCCGTATCGAGCCGCGAGGTACGCGGATGGTGATGCCGTGGTTGGAGATACAGGCTCGTCCTGATCATCGTCGTCTCCTACACCGAAGCCGGTGTGGCTGCTCTTGCTTCTAGCGAGACGGTTGCGTCGTTCTTTCAGGGCGAGGTATCTCGACCGAGCGGTGGGATACTTAGATTCGTCATCAATGGACGACGTCGTAGTCTCCTCTTCCCTCGGCTTGGTGCCGTAGCGGTTGCTGTATGAAGAACCGCTGCTGGCTCCGTATCTTGGGGCCGGCTCCTCCTCGGTCTGAGAGGTGTTCCTCGTTCTGTAACGGGATGGAGCAGGTGTTGGCGCCGGCGCTGGCGTTTTGTTATCGTGAGCATCGTTTCGAGCATTATTGCTGCGCGCGAGCAGTGGTCCGATGTCGCTGCGAGCCATTGTCTGGCTCTCGGGCTTCCTTTGCGGCGTAGGCTCCTCTTCACTCTCCTCTGATGAGTCGGTCTCCTCCTCCGAGCTGGAGTCGGAGGCCTCGCGAGCCGGCTCGGCGGGGGCGGGTGCGGGGGTGGGACGCTGTGCGCCAACAAAGCGGCTTTGAACTCGCTGAGCGCCTCCGGACGAGCCGTTGGTCGTCACGGGTGGTGCTCTGTCATTGCCTGCGGACAATAAACGAGTTGCAGGTGTTGTTGAACCGTATTTAGCTTTTAATTCCGCGATGGTTAGTATCGCACCTGTATGTTTAACCGCCGAGCCGGAACTTTCAGTTGATGCACTCGATTCAGTACTAGGCGCGCGAGCGGCTGGTCGGTGCGGGGTGGGTGGTTCAGTTGCGGAAGGTCTTCTGGTCTGTCCTGCGGGTTTTTGAGGTGCTGGTGCATTCTTGCGCTGTGTTCTTTGCAGGGATGTGACAGATTCATCATCAGATTCACCATCACTGGACGCCTGAGAAATACATTGAAATTCGATTTGGACACCAAGTGCAAGATAGTATTTAATGTGTTGTGTGTATGTATGTGATTATAATTTTAGTAGAGTGTGTTTGTTGTATGTCGTTAAGCTATCGCGTTTCTTTGTTGGTTAGTATCGATGATAGTCCTAAGTTCTACGTTGTACTGCTTTCTCGAGTATTCACTCTCTGTCTTCTTCCCAACTCACCTCCCGAGCTGGTGTGGGTGGTTTACGGTTCAGAGCTGCTCGCTCTTCCTCTGCTGCACGCTGTGCCGTGCGATCAGGTTCTTGCGATGTCGCTGCTCCTTTGTTTAGCCTCTTCAGCCGAGTGATTTCGTCTTCACTTTCTTGTCTTTGCGTGGGTGGACGACGTTGAGGCTGGGGTGTAGGTTGAACTGGTTTAGGTGGTGGTGGTGGAGGTTCTTTCTTCTCCTTTTTTTTCCCACTGTCAGCATCAAGAATTCTTTGCATGACACGTGTGCAGTCACTCAGTCTAAATATACCACTGAGTGGACCGCGAGTGGCATCTTCAGTGTCAGCCACTTTCTCCTTTTCTTTTTCTTTTTGCTCAGCTTTTACAGTGCGGCTGGCCTGTTCGGTATCAGAGTCGTTGTCTTGTTGGTGACTTCTGACAAAACGAGATCGGAACCTACGTGAGGGCCTGTGTTCAGATTCGTATCCACTGTAGTCTTCAGTGGCACCATAATCTCTTGTGTGCCTCTCAGGTGGTGGCGGACGAGGTTCACCGAATTTGCGTCCGCCTAATAAAGGTTCATCATTTTCTGTGTATCCCTTAGCTTCTTCTTGCTGACGGAACTGCGTTGCTAGGCGATGGTCACTTTTTGATCTCGTCAGACCTTGGCTTGGCTGCAAACTGCTACCTCCAGAGTATGCGTTAGGCTGAGTGATATTGAGTTCGCCGTAGCTAGCAACATGCATGACAAGCTGGTTGGGATCGTGCGTCATGATAAATCTAACTCTACGATTATAGTCTCCGGCTTCGTAATCAAAGTTTCTTAGAAACTCGACTGTCTTGAGGAAGATCTCTTTGGTATCTACCAATTCAGTATCATCCCATTCGACGTCGTCGTTCATGTACTTATCGGCGAGATCACAATTACTTTGTATATTACTTAACTCTAGCTCAAGATTGTCCTTGAGGTTTGTAAGGTTTCTAAGTTCAGTGGCTAAGTAACGATCGACTTCGTTTCTCAAGAAGTCGGTTCTATCTTTGAGCGCTTTAGCTAATCTTTTGTGGATTTCGTCAACTTCTCCTCCTACCGCTGCGCAGTTTGTTTGGAGGTTTGAAGTGTTGCGTTCGACGACACTGAGAATGTCCTGTAGCCGATTCATTCCTCTGCGTATTTGGTTATTGATTCTTTGTATTTCTCTGCGCAGGACCTCCATGTGAGCGGACTTGCAGTCTTCACAGACTTTCTTGTCGCAGTGAGCGCATGGGGCGCAGTAAGCCTTCTCCGAGCAAACGTTGCATCTCTCCATGATCTGCCCAGCAGTGGGGTCCGGGAGTTCTCCTGCTATATTCGCGTGGAGCTCCAAAAACCGCTGCAGGGTGACGTTGGTTGGGAACCCTTGCACTCCCTGGTAAGGGATTCTGTGTTCCGCTCGACATTCTGGACATTTGACCTGTAAAAAGAATTTGGATATTATATTAATCTGATAACGCAAAGTTCTACTACAAAAATAGCACTATGATATAATGCATTTAATACATGAGTTTACAACAAAAAAATTCTACATTATGATAAAGTGCAGATGGAAGTGCTTAAAAATGGTTCTAATTTAAAATCGCAATTTCTATTCGAATTCTATTCAACAATTCTACAATGATATGCTTCTACAACAACAAGGTACCTTCTAGAATCCTCAAAGTGCTGTGAAAAAACATGTTATTGAGACTCCAAGTCTACTTAGTTGTTAGACTCACCTGTCTTCGAACGTAATCGACAAGGCCGTCCATACACGGTTCCATACAGAAGCTGTGCTGGCATGGCAACAGCTTCGGGTTCCGGTACCGGTCAAGGCAGACGCAGCACGTCAGCAGTGATTCGAACTGCTCCATTTTTAGCTTGGTTTATGTATCTGTGGAAGAAAGACGTGTGTTAGGAAGTTGTCTGAGAAGTTTTCAGATCCTTATTTACAAATTATTTCAAGTTCATTTAAGTGTCACCGTGACTCAGTCTCATCTTTAAAATGCATAAATTGTACACATGCGGAATAAAATCATATGTTTTAGTTTTGTAGCATGCTAACCTAAGTTAATCTTGAATCTAAACATGAACAATGTTCTTCGTGATCATGTAATGAACTTACATCGAGAATCTTATATGATATCTATGATATCTTTTTTTTTTTTATTTATTTCATACACAAATAATAAGGTATTGGCCATAAAACGCCACGCTGGCCAGTTCGTCTTGGCGAGTTCAAAGTAGAAGTAATAGTACTAAAACTTTATTCGTACCTATATAAAAAGTCAAAGTGTGTAGATACCAAGATAATACACGTGTTTATATCACCGCACAGTAAGCCACGACCTTTGCTTAAAATAGTGTTCCACTTTCTTCGGCGCAAGGATTTGTTATAATTATCCTAACATTTTGAGCACGAAAGCTCACTACTTAAACGGATGGTTTAGATTTTAAGGAAATATAAACTTTTTATGTTTGGTTTTATATTTTTTACGATAATAAATAAATAATGCTGGACTTTTCACACATCATCTAGCCTCAAAGTAAGGAGAGCTTGTGTTATGGGTACTTAATGACTGATATACTACTTATATACTTAAAAAAGTAAGTAAAAAGTAAAAGCATATAAGTAGTATAACAGTTATCTGGTTCCCATAGAACAAGCTTTGCTTAGTTTGGGGCTAGATAATGCTGTGTGAAATGTCCAGAATTATTTATTTTATACTTTTTATTTGTAAATACATACATATTGTACATTGAAAACCAGACCCGAGACAAAACCTTCAAAGTAGCTAACATTTTGGCCTAAAATTTAGTAACATTTTGTGCCACTATAGCTTTTACAGACTTATACAAGTGTATAAGAGCCATTTTCATGCCGGTTTAAATTTGAGCACGCGGCCGACCAAGATGAAGTAAAAATAGCATGGTATGGCATTTCAGTAGCGTTGCAGTTTATTATAAGCTCTTTGTAGTAGAAAATAGAGATTGTTTTTCTGTATACGACTATAGAGACAGTATGTTTATTTCAAGTGTGACTGTAATTAAGTAACACGTAATTAGGTTTTGTACGTGAGTCAGTTCGTAAGAGAAAAAATTGGCAAAAGGAGGGATTTTTTTGCTAATGAATCATAGTTTTAGGAAATAGTGATAATGGAGTGAAAAGTGATCTAATACTGTATTTTTGTAAGAGTAAAATGTTTTTTGTCGCCTTCTTATATTTTACATAATGAATATGGATCCATAACAAAAAAAATATTGTCCATCATATTTCCAAGAAATAATCGCAATATGATTGTTTTTTTTCATATAAATATTTATTTTTATTTGTACTAGGTATCCTACTGCATAATTTTAAAAGATGAACATTTTTTTTATTTGATTGAGTTTTATCAAAAAAGCTTGGTGTACAAAAAAAATTGGACATCAGCAGCATTGGATTATTAATTATTGGGACTCTAAGCATTCGTCATCGTAGATTCTAGATCTAAAATACATGAAAAAATAACTTATTTACTAAATCAACAAAGTGAATATGTATATTTTTGCTTTACATTTTTGCGATGATCAACGTTTGATACCACAAAACGCATATTTCACATCACATCCATGTGAAATATTTTGATGCAGCTTTTCAAAAAGATTTATCTATCTAAAATTTATGGCACACAGTTTGTATGTCTAACCGTTCAATAGTCGGTGTACGAGTATGTTTATTACAACTGTTTGTTTCGATTTCCCATTGTCTATGAATAATAACTTCTATCTCTATGGCTTATGTCTGAAAAATATCTGTGATTTTTATGTTTTAGGTGGATTAACGTTGGAGCATTGATCCGATCGCAAATATTCCTCAAATAGATAACTTTTAAATCTTTAATTTTATGTTTGTTTACTTTGTGTCTAGCTTGAAATGTCTAGAAACAAAAAAGCATTTTGTTTCAGCTAGCAGCACTCCCGCGGCTTCAGCTTAAATGATTCGATTTGATTTTACCCATGTTCAATACCTTAGAGGAAGAATGTCCAAAATTACTTTCTTAGTGCTCACCTAAATCTTGATCACCTTCTAAGTTTCATGTTTCTGGGACTTAATGGTTTAGGCTGTAGGTCAGTCAGTCATCATCATCATCATCAGCCTATAGCAGTCCACTGCTGGACATAGACCTCCCCTAATGAGCGCCATTGCGGCCTGTCCTCAGACGCATCCAGCTTCTGCCAGCGACCTCGTCACTTCACCTGGCCGGAGGGCATCCTACACTACGTTTGCCGAGTCGCGGTCTCCATTCAAGAACTCGTTTACCCCAAAGGTTATCAGTTCTTCAGCAGATATCGCCAGCCCACTGCCACTGTCGCGCCAAGGTCAGTCAGTCACCAAAGCCTTAAGGACTGTGTGTCTATTTTTGTTTAACTTTCTGATAAATGAAAATTTAAAATGAATTTGCGTCTTTGGTTAAATAATTTGACTCGACAGCTTAATAAAAGCAGTCAAAAGTAAATTACCACTTTTACGCAATGTGACCAAAACATTCGAATAAAACATACATAAAATAATGAATGAAAGCCAGATCCAAGCCAATTTGCTGAAATAATTCAACTGAAATTTAAAAACCGCACAGAATAATTCTCATTATATTTCTTTATGCGCAGCTTCGGTTTTTTGATTAAATATTAACAATATACTGCCGATACAGCAAACAAATTCAATATTTAATTCAGGTTATTCAATAAACGAAGGTTGTTTGAGTGGCTATCGACTCCTGTGATGGATTTTTTACTACCTAAGGGCCTAATCACTTAACGATTTTATAGCCGGGAACGATAATGCGACGTGCCCTTAATCTTCAGCATTTTTAGGCTCAATGCACATTGAATTGGCAAGTGACGCGACAATTAGTTTTATAGCAAGCCATTATAAACCTTATGTACAATGGTACAAGATATAGAAACGCTTGTATAAGCTAATGCGGATGAGTAATACCTTTTAGTTAAGTAACTAAAAGGGTGAAAATGAATGTGAATGGATATGTGAGTAGAGGTAGTCCTAAGAAAAGATGGATGGATTGTGTGAAAGAAGATATGGGTAAGAAAGGAGTGGATACGGAGATGACGAGTGATAGAGGAGAATGGCGGAAGAGATATTGTGCCGACCCAGCATGAGCGGGAGAAGGGCAATGATGATGAATTTACATTATTTAAAATTCGCAAGTTCATCTCAAAGTTCCATTGGGTTCCGGAAATATTCAAAACAAGTTGCCAAATCTACGCAACAGTCTGTTGCATGATTGACTTTCTCTGTTTGAACATCGAATGAAAAACATTTAGCACCAGTTCATAGCTGACTTTATATAAGCCGGAGGTTCTACTGACAGAAGAGACATGGTATGGGATTGGGACTTTTGAGAAAGGGAAAACATTGATTATTTCTCAACACATTAGGTTATTTAACGCAACCAGGAACAATAATGCAAAACTATGCTACTTAATTAACAAAGAAGACTGGTTCTTAAGATGGGTTTAAGAAAACCCGAATTACAGACGTTTTGTGAGTGGGACTTTATTCACCCAAACCAACTGTATGTATGCTTTTTGTCATGTTACATGTTTGTTATGATTCCAACGGCTCACCTCAACATTGATAGTGTTCAAATAGGATTAGATATGGAAAGATTTTTTGGTTCAATGATTCAGGAGATTACTTACATACATCAAATAACGCCACTTTCCTGTTGAGGGTAGGGAAATACCAATTTGCTGCGATATTCACGCATTATTCACCTCATTTTGTTGATTCTATAGATTACACTAGTATTTTTTGATTGATAACGCTAGAAACTAGTGTTATTGTTTATAAAACCAAGATAAATAGGGAAATTTGGCCAGAAACTTGGCTAATTCTGAATTAGTTATCAACTCCAAACTTAGAAATCACAAACTGGTAATATTAAACAGTTATCTATAACTGATAGACTTTTTATTAGAATAAATATTGAGCAGGTTGTGTTAAACCTACGCAACCATAATAATAGAACCATAATAAAGGTAAGGCATTAAGATTTTACAAAACTTAATGTCCATTCTAGCTAAATATATTAAATTAGCTGTCCGTCGCGGTGTTACCCGCGGTCCCTCGGGAAAACTTCACTTTCCCGGGATAAAATATAGCCTATGTTCATCAGGGATAATGTAGGATTGTAATGGTGAAAGAATTTTTCAAATCTGTCCTGTAGTTTCGAAGCCTATTCAATTAAAACACACATACATACAAACAAATCTTTCCTCTTTATAATATTAGTGTAGATGACAGCCTATGCGGTAGTACTTAGGTTATTGTCGAGTTGGAGTCTGTAGGTATTTTGTGACCTTGCTAATTTTTTGTTTAGAAAAGCTCCAAGCTCACCATGGTGTATCAGATTTTTTTAAAAGGTTCATAGGGGTGTACCAGTGAAAATCAGACGAGTAGTTAGTTATAAAACAAAATAAACCAGACATTTCCGGGAAATAAAACAACAAAACACTCGTCATCACGTAAATCGCTAATCATGGTGGAATCAGAGTTTAAAAATACCGCATACCCGCGTGACGCGAGCACGCACGTGTTAACGCGTCACGCATGGCACGCAAAATAATAAATATTGAATACATAATTGGATTAGTACATACTGGAAGAAAGGGGAGGCATTGATGACCGCTGTAGCGTAGTGGGTGAAAGCAAAAGATTGCGGGTTTGATCCCCGCGGCGGGACCAATGTTTGTATGATCTACAAATATTTGTCTCGGGTCTGGGTGTTTTTATGTATAATAAGTATGTATTTACAAACAAAAAGTATATAAGTAGTATATCAGTCATCTTAGCACATAACACAAGCTCTGCTTACTTTGGGGCTAGATGATACTGTGTGAAAAGTCCATCCATATTATTATTTGCCTAGCAGTGAGACAACATGCTCTGAAACTTTTGTTTATTTTGAAAATAAAAGCTTTACGTTACCCAACTTATTGAGGTTGAGCAAATGTTTTTGTAATAAAACTGTCAAAGATTTTTAAAATTTAAATTTGTTGCATTTTGAAAATGCAGAGACAAAACATTTCTGTTGTTTGCCTGTTGCTTTATGATAATAAATAACAGTTACAACTCTAAAATAAAAGCTCATTTCAATATCGGCAAAAAGTAAGCTCGCATGAGTTAAAAGCTAATTCTGACGGAGTTCCTCTGTCATGACTTCACGATATTCCAACTGGGACCGACTTTTACGTGCCCAAAGCACGCAAGCGCTCAGCTGTTATTACCATAACAGTCACCCATATTTTGAGCAGATCTTTGCATTAGAAAACATGCTTAAAATGCGAAAACAATTCCATTATTTATTTAGCAAACTCCAGCAGACAAAAACTTGACAGATTGCCAGATCCTTTGTTAAAGAACGAAGCTGAATACTTACTATTATAGCCACATAAAAAAATTAAACACACTTGGGGTCTTCACACAAAGGGTTACAGAGATGTTTTACTTGTCATTTTGACGCCAGCACTATATTATATCGACTAGATTTATCACAGGTTTTGTCACGAGCACGCACGGTGGAAGACTGAGCTGGGAACTCGATACGTGCGCAGGAGTTTATTTCTGGATGCGGGGTGATTTATTTTCTGCCCGTCACAGTTTTGTATGAAAGGTCGTTGGACAGGTTGGCCGATTGTTTGTCAGGCTTCCTGTTCGCATTTTGTGAAATGTCACGTTGTCTGTTTTCTTTATGTCAACATAGTCTAGCGGACTAGCAGTGCGGTGTTATAAGCGAAGCCTATGCGTTGATACGGGGTAAAAAGCTGACACAACAAATTTCATTTAATTCCTCGTGTACTGAAACAATAATTTCTTCAAAAATCAAGTTTGTTGACTTATGACTATGGCGTGAGTATGCCCATAATTTTATCAAATTTTTTCTTCAAATTTTTAATGAATGGTATGGTTTTTCATTAGCAAAAATAATCAGAATTCATCTTGATGCACACAACTTACTATTTCAGTTTCAATGTAATAAATAATGCTAGACATTTCACACAGCATCATCTAGCCCCAAACTAAGCAAAGCTTGTACTATAGGAACCAGATAACTGAATAAACTACTTATATACTTTTTGTTTGTAAATACATACATATTATAAATAGAAACACCCAGACCCGAGACAAATATCTACATCATACAGACATTTGTCCCGTTGCGGGGATCGAACCTGCAACTTTCTGCGTCCCAAGCGGGCTTTCATCCACTGCGCCACAGAGGTCGCATTAAGCTACAATCATTTATTAATACTACTATTAATAAATGATTGTAGCTTGTTGCGCTAAAATCATAATCATTATAAATATCTAAAATCAATAATAAAATCTAAGCTAAAATCATATTTATAAATGATTTTAGCTGTTTTTAGCAGTAATGAATGCTGGATCAAAAATTTCATCGAAATCGATCAGATATTTGATCCAGCATTCATCAATGATACAGAAGTACAAATAAATGTTTTGGCAGTATTCTTCAGCTACACGCTCTTGACCGAATTATGTGTTGACTGACCTTATTTACTCAAAATGTGATGATTTGATTATAAAACACATACCATATAATGTCGACCGGTGACCGTGAACTAAGTGAACCATAATAATTAAGTCTTATTTCAAGATTTCATTTCATTTCATTGCCAAAAAGTGAGACTAAATCCTTCTGTTGTGTTCTATAATGAAGAGTATTGACGTAGTGGATTAGGCTTTCAACTTTCAATTCGAAGGTAGCAATTTCACCTTTATAAAATTTTTGAGTGCAATAATTAAAGCTCTAAGAGGTGAAGTAAAACATAGAATGAATGAATGAATGAATGAACACTTTATTGTACACCAAAACAACAACGAAAACAATACATTAGAGACATTTACAAGTTCATTAGTACAATGGGCGGCCTTATCGCTGAAAGCGATTTCTTCCAGGCAACCTTTGGATGGAAAATAAACTAAAGAAGCAGAAATAGGACGGTAGTGCACAAAAGTTTGAGAACGAAGTACTTAACTATATTTAAAAATCCGAATACATGTATAAGTAATACAAAACAATAGACTGCTATATATATTAATATAAAATAAGAATACTTAAAATACTACATACGAAACGCTAGAAAGAGCAAACGGAGAATTTAAACAGTTACTTATTTCCTACGCATCAAGCGAGAACATAGAGTGAAAACTCACAGCTTAGGAAGCTCCACCCGTATTGGCAATGTCTTTCCATGGACCAGTAGACAACGACATCCGATTTTTCGTGTATTCCAGACCCCATATCTTAAGGGGTAGTCAGAGCAGTTTTTGTGTTTTATTAGATCAAAATACCAGGAGAGCATAAATATGTTGATGATGTTAGGTTTGGTCATCGCCGTAACTCAATGGGAACGCCTCCGCATCAGCCCACGCACTAGGAAAGTCTACAACACATGCTTCGAGACGCTTCTTTGAAAAAACAGATAAAAGTTGTTTGCCAAAACTGTAGATTACTGTAATGTTTAAATAGATCAGCTCAGGTGGAAATGATTCGGTAAGTCGTGCGTCTTAAAAACATTGTAATATTTAATCTTGTAAGATTTCATAGGTATAAAAAGCATCACGAATACAAACTTTTTTCTTCCTGCCAGCCTACGTCACAGTAAAAAGTATATTACCTGAGCACACACAGCCCATTTTTCGCGTACTTTGTACAGTTTTTCAGACTTAAGACCAGACACTTATGGTCCCATGTAGACGTATACCTTATGATATTGTTGTAACTTTAAGTTTGGAATAATGCTTTGTTTAGTTAGAAATTGTTTATTTATTTATTTATTTATCCTTTATTGCACAAAGAAATTATATACATAAACACTTAATCTAGAGAAGTAATCGCAAAGGCGAGCGTAACCCTAAAAAGAGTTCTCTTACAGCAAAGCTTATGGGAGAGAGAGAGATGGGGTTGTAACCGTGGGTGCATGTGCATTTTGGCATAGTTAAAAATATTGTTGTATTTAAACTTTTACAAATATAACTATAAGACCCCTCGCAGACTGCAAACTTTCTATCGGCAGATAGTTGAGACGGAACATACTTCGGCTTACTTCTCCCTACTCATTACGAGCCGAAGTATGTTCCGTCTCAACTATCGGCCGATAGAAAGTCTGCAGTCTGCGAGGTGGCTTATAGATAGGATGTTAAATACAGAACATTATTATTATTAACACCAACTGTGTCCAACTGCTGGGCAAATGCCTCTCCTTGATCTCATTCTTGAGCACATACTTTATCAAAATAATGAAAATACATTTGTTGCAAGTGTGGAGTGAAAGAAGTTGTAGTGTCGAGGATCAAGAAAGGATGGTTTGGGCATGTAGAGAGGATGGATGACATTCGTTTGACAAAGCAAGTGTATGAGGCAAGTGTGTATGGGACAGCTGGAAGGGGAAGGCCTAGGCCTACATTTTGGAGAAGGGTCCGGTCAAAAGTACCCTAAACGAATGTAATGAATGAATGAGGCGAAAGTTGTGTGTCAGGATCGTAGCGAGTGGAGATCCGTGGTCTCTGCCTACCCGTTTGGGAAAGATGCGTGATTTTATGTATGTACATTTGTTGCAAATAGAAAGACGAACAAAAAAAAATTAACCACTTCCGATGCCCAATATTAAAAATTTTATGCTATGGCGGCCACATTAGATTGAAAATTAAATTATTTACAGAAGTCAGCAGTTTTATTAACATAGGATTATTATGATTTTGCTATTTACTTACAGAATTCGGGGTGTAGGAGGCAGTTTAATAAAACGCGTCGTTGATTTAGGCAGCGGTTCCCGCTCCGTCCGAAGTCAGGGTCGCGATAAATATTAGACTGCGGCTTCGTTTACAGAAATTGTTTATTTTTTATTTGCACCCCTTGTTTGTTCTATCAACTGTGGCTTAGATTTTGTTTGATCTTTTTTAAACTATTTTCTCGTACCTACACGAATAAATAAATCTGATTTGAATTTTTGAATAGTTCTTTAGTTCGTTTGAGTTATGACGCTTGTCCGGCATTGATCGTCTTCTATACTTCTAAATATACTATAACATTATAAAGAGGAAAGATTTGTTTGTTTGTTTGAATTGAATAGGCTCCGACACTACTGGACCGATTTGAAAAATTCTTTCACCATTAGAATCCTACATTATCCCTGATGAACAAAGGCTATATATTTAACCCGAAAAAGTTGCCCTAGGGAACGCGGGTAACACCGCGACGGATCGTTCTTCATCTTCTTCTTTCGTTTCAATGCTTCAAACCATTTTTTTGCCAGTATGAGGCCACCCCAACTGCTCTCTCTCCGGCGTTAAGCAGGTCCTCTTGGGTGCAGGTTGTAGGGCACAGAGGACATGAGAGCAGGTGTTCCATATCCTGAATGGGAGCCCCACAATCGCACTGGATAAGTGGAGGGTCCCGGAATCCCCACCTGGCTAGATTTTCTCTGCAGCGTCCAACTTCCAACTAGAGATAATGAAACCTATGCAATGAAATGAACCATGTTTACTCCAAGTATAGTTTTAATACGCCAGGATTACATTTCAAATGATAAAATCTCCAAAATTGTAGAACAAATAATAAAACTTTATGGACTGGAACAAAGACTCCGCGACTGACTTGTTTGAGGATATCTCATTAGTGAAATGCGCGATGAGGGGGTACTTATCTCACTTTGTGTTAAACTCAGCTTTCCTGAACAGTGATGAGCGTTTTAATACGTCTGTTATGATTATGAGCGAATGGAGAACGTCCTTCTCTTGAAGTAGGTTATACAAAAAAAGGCCATAAAAAATTGGGTGAAATTTTGAAGCCTTAGTCCCTTTACGCACTAGTGGTTGAACTGCGCCCCGCGGTTCAAATTTCAGTAGTCTTGTGTAGTTCCGGAACGAATAGTTCAATTGGACTACTTCTTTTTTCTTTCTTCTTCGTGTAGTTCTTTCTTCACTTGTTCAATTTCAATACAATCATATCTCTAGTTCCGTAGTTCAGCGCGGCGAATGAGCGAGACGAACGTTGCGAGCGAGAACAATAGAGGCAGACAGACGATACATTGAACTAGATTGGACTACTGAACTAAACTATCTATCTACGAGTAGTTCATAAGATAATGTTGCGAATAAATACTGATTGGAGTGATGAGAATGACAAAGGCAATTGAACTACGGAACTAAAAGATAGATATACTTCGCAGCGAGCAAAATATTTGTATATATCTTTTCAATTAGAAACAAATATTTTAATATTTATTTAATACAAATATTTACTTACTTACTTACTTAATTAGATGACACAGTTTGCCCATGGCTAAATTTTAGTACTATTTTGTGGCGGTAAGTGGCGGTTGGGTGCGTAAAATGACAAGCGGTTGCATACTAAAACTGGAAAAGTGGCCCGCCGCGCGGCGAGCCGCCCCGCCGTTCAACCGCTAGTGAGTTAGATTGCATTTCCTAATATTTGTAAAATGACATTGGTGCAATGCGAACAAAGCCATGAGGAAGTTTGTTACAAATATGACGGAAACAAAATCTTGGCAACGTTTTAACACTTTGTGTAAAGATATTACTCCTTTTTCCTTCAGCTGGGAAAATTTAATCAAGTGTTGGTACAATTATTACAAAAGTTTCTTTGCATCGTTTCGAAATTGTTTTAACAATATCTGTGCCCATTGGTAGAATTTATGAATTAAGATGGTTGCAAGTTCAGATTCCAAACGTGCATCAATATCATTTCAGATAGGTTAGGGTTTTGGAAGCTCATGTTTTTAAAGAATCAAGAGCTTTTAATCTAAATGGTGAAGGAACACATCAGAGTACGAATAGCATGTCAAAAAGTCAAAAAGCATTTATTCAATAGGACCACTGGGATCACTTAGAATAGTCTTAGAACTATTTTTACTCCTGTTATTTCACGACCAATACCGTGAAGAATCAGGGCAACAAACGCGGTTTGGGACCTATCATTCTTTTAGATGATCCATCTTAAAACTAAAAGTCAATCTTCAGCTTCGGAGCCAGTCAAAGCAAATTGAGTGCAAGCTAGCATAGTTTTGCCTTATCTCATCATCATCATCATTTCCCTGCCCTTATCCCACTTTCATGTGGGGTCGGCACAACAGGTTTTCCTCTTTCACTCCGCTCTATCAGCCGTCATCTCAACACTCACTCCTTTCTTTTTTGCCTTATCTCATATTCTTCACAAAATGCTCGTTAGTGTAGCATTATCATTCTTGAAAGATCGTCAAAATAAAACGATATTATATACATTGGTAAAAACTGAGATCTTCCATACCTCGTAGAACATGTTTGATAGTCGGTCCTCATAAAGAAGCCTAAAAGTAAAAGTAAGTTCGTATGAGTCAGTGGCCAACTCTGACGACCGAGTTTTTGGACTGCCTTAAGGCCTCCGTCATGGCTTAACGACTTAAATAGCCGGAACCGACAATTTAACGTGCCCTCCGAAGCACGGAAGCGCTCAGATGAAATTGCCACTGGCGGTCACCCATCCACTTACAGACCGTTTCAAACGTTGCTTAACTTCAACGATCTATCAAGAACGACTAAGCAAGCACGACCACGAGCGCGACCAGAAGCCTAACTTATACGAACTTTTTCACCGCCCGGTTGGTACCATTGATATTATTTTGGTTCTTGTACACTCAGCGAAAAATGTGGTTTACCACCCGTTAACGTCAACGTTATGAAACAACAAGGTTTATTTTACTTTTATGACAGTTAGAAAAGTAAACCTTAGCGGTAGTTAGATTTCACAGAAACTATTCTTCACGGTATTGGTCGCGAAGGAACAGGAGTAAAATCACCTAGTTTTAAGACGTTTCAAAGTGATCCCAGCGGTCCTACTGAATAAATGCTTTTTGACTTATTGACTTTGACTTATTGTCAAAATTGGTAGACCACTTTCTTTGCTGACCGTACATACACCTATGCAATTTTCTCCCAGCTTCCCATACACATTCATACACTTGTTTCTCTAATAGACTCTCACAGCGCCACATACACTAACTCGTGTTCATACTGCGTTCATTGGTTTATTTATACGTTATACTCAGTGTTATTTTGGCAGCCATCAATGCTATTTATATCGAGTCAGTGGCTTTAGAAGGACGGTGCATTGATCGATTGCTGAAAACGAAAGTGATGTCTGTTGAATTTTAATTAAATAAAAGTTTATTTTGAATCCCTGACCATAATTTTAATAACAACACTGCTTGTAGATGGATATTTCGATGTTTTGTATGTATGTGGTTCTATTGAGTATAGGCATAATGTTGCTTCTTGACGTAGTGAAAATTATATGAAAATGCGTATGAGTTTGTGAAAATCTAAAAATATTGCTTTTAAAAATATCTGAAAATGTTTTTTTTTTAGTTTGAACCACTATAGAATTATAATTCATCAATACGAATCAATCAGTAGAATTCTTTCTATCGTTAATTTCACACATGATTAACCTATAATTTCTCAAGCCTTTTAAAGTTGAAGAAATCATGATTATATCATTATCATCATCCACAGCCAATAATATCCTACAGCTGTGTGAAGGTAGGCCTCCCTCTGTTCCGGTCCTGTGTATGTACTTTTACATATCTAAGTATGTAGAAGAGACTAATGTAAGCTTAACGAACTAAAAACTTTTTAATTAATAATTTCGTATTATCGTTTCAGTAATGTTGGAGTTTAATTATTTATTACTGCTTCAAGTTTAGCTTCAGGTAATCAGTACACCGTCTGCGTCAGAGTTTGCGAAGACAACTCATAAATAAATCTAGCGTAACCTTTAGCACCAGTGAACTGATCCACCATGATCAGATTTTATTTGCCTGATCATGAGGTCTCCTGGGATCACAAGCAAATGGTATTTAGGTACTAGCTTCTGCGCGCGGCTTCGCCCGCGTGGTACCAAAATGTTGAATAGCCTATATGCTATTTCAGGTCACTATCTACGCCTATACCAAGTTTCATCCAAATCGGTTCACTGGTTTAGGCGTGATTGTTACACAAATATACAAAGATCTACTACTCACAAACTTTCAGCTTAATTATATGAGTGGGATTTAATTTACTACCAAATTAAAAAAAAAAAAATACTTTTAGTTCATTGAGCTAGGATATAGCTCAATGCTATAGTTTGAAACTTGCTACAATCACTCAAGATCCATTGAATATTATGTCAAAAGGAGTAGTCTTATTCGAATTAGTGACAGGTTATAAGCCCATCACCGTCTTCTAGAATATTGGGAACTTACTAGATTACCCACGAAGGAGGAAGGATAAAATGGGTGAAGGATTCCTTCACCCATTTTGTCATATCGTCACGAAGTATCCAAAAATGAAACTAAGTAAGTTCGTATGAGTCAGTGGCCAACTCTGGTGACGGAGTTTTTAGGCCGCCTTAAAGCCTCCGTCATGGCTTAACGACTTAAATAGCCGGGACCGACAATTTAACGTGCCCTCCGAAGCACGGAAGCGCTCAGATGAAAATGTCACTGGCGGTTACCCATCCACTTACGGACCGTTTCGAACGTTGCTTAACTTCAACGATCTATCAAGAACGACTAAGCAAGCACGACCACGAGCGCTTCAAATGAAACTTAATATAATTGATACAAAAGTGACTCTGTTTTATTGTATTTAATAGCATCAACAGATACAAACCAATGCTAAGAAAATGTTTATAAGTACGTGGAATTATTTATTCGTTGCGATGAAACTCGCAACTCGTAGCAGCTCACTTTTGTTCGCGCAGAAGGCTGCGAATGTATGCTAATTACTGTACACTACAGTTTATATGACACCAGAAGATGAAGTTCTACTGTTTAATCCATACTAAAAACTCATTTATTTACAGAAACTAAGCTACTACAAAAAGTACATAAAATTACAAAATATAATAGAATCAGTCAAGCTATCTAAGGATCGTCGTAAAAACGATCTATAGATATATATTATAGTTGAGGATATAAACTGTTGCTCCATTGTAGTGAAAACACGATTACTAAATATTTTCTCGATAGAAAATAATCACAAACTTCCCTCTGAATATTACTTAAAAACAAAAGTACTCAATAAATACTTTAGCTAGACTAGTAAAACTTTGTATCTAAACACTACGTGGTCCCGTTGTTCCGAATTTTGATCTTTTTTGTTTTTGTACTTTTAATTAGCTAAAAAGTGTTTTAGCTCCGTAAATAACGCTGCGCATCCATAGCTCTGTACTCCTCACACGCCGAACAAATCACACTCGCTGTCCCGCTTACAAAATGTTGGCGTACTATAGGCCCTTAAGAATAGAACCGCTTACCATGCCCATTATCATCTTTTCTTGAAAATTCGTGCTACCGCCAGTCATGTTAAGTTTGCATTAAATTCGATAAATTACTTAATTATAAGTCTTTCCTGGTTCATTCTCATCTACTAATGAGTATTACTTTAAATATCTGTGAAGCTGTTTGTGTTTTACGATAAAACTACTGCATGATTTTCACACAGCATCATCTAACCCAAGGCAACGAAAACACAATAGACCACTAAAGTAGAACAAAATGTGACTCAAAAAAAATCCAGGCTATTTGTAAATGGCGCTGGCAAATAGTTGTGTGCATTTTAATGGCACAAAATTCCACATCAATTTCACAAAATTTTTAGAACATTCATAAAATCCTGAAAATATTTTCAGCTGTTTCAGCAAAGTGACTCAGTTCGCATGCGTATAGCTATGTTCCAGTTTATGGACTGGATATACCCAAAGGCCCACAGGATTAGCAAGCTGAAGTGGCAGTGGGCGGGGCACATAGCTCGTAGAGCTGACGGCCGTTGGGGCAGAAAAGTTCTCGAGTGGAGGCCACGCACCGCAGCACAGGGCGGCCCCCCACGAGATGGAAAGACGATCTTGTAAAGGTTGCTGGGAGCCGTTGGGTGCAGGCTGCACAAGATCGATCGCTGTGGAAATCTATGGGGGAGGCCTATGTTCAGCAGTGGACACTAGATGGCTGAGATGATGATGATGATGATGATACCCAAAGGAAGATATTTCTGATCGTTTAGCCTCAACTATAAAGGTTCCAAGTTTACTACGGATCCCTAAAACCAGTAAATAAAGATATGTTACATTGTCTTCTGTCTGTTTACAAGCTGTAACAGTACCGTAACGACGTTCGTACAAACATAAACTTTGTTATTGAAAACGTCGATGTTACTCTAACACCCTTATTCTCACAGTGATATGGTTCAAATTGCTAAACAAATTAGCATGTATAAGCGATCGCATTTAATACAAATAAACATTTTATCTAGATGTGAAACTGCTTCACTGTGTGATTTCATTTTGTTTTGTGTCAAAGAGTTTTATGTTCGTTTTGTCTTTGTTTGTAAAAAGTTGAGTCAGGGTATGTTATTATTGATAGTTTGGAGTTATTATTGGTTCATTTCTGTTAAATCTTGTCGTATGTCAACAAAATATTATTCGATTCGATACGAATATAATAATATAAAATAGAATAACAAAGAAAAGCGTGTAGCGTTGCTACAAATGTACTTAAGTCTATCAATTTAAGTGGGTGAAAATAAGGCTACCGCTCAGCATTGGCTCCAACAGCTCAAGAGTCTGTTGGAGCGCTGGTTTTCAGTGGCACCGTACAATAAGTTATCATCCTCATCGGCAGCCAATAATATCTAGGCCTCCCTCTGTTCACGCTATTTATTCCGGTTCTATGCCTCACGTATCCTTTATGGACTTTTTATCATGTTTTTTTATATTTCACTTCACGGCTTCACAAAATGAGTTTCATTTCTACTTATCCTTTCTATTTTATTGTAAAACAAGGTAATTGCTTTTTAATTATTCTCTCGCGTCTCCTACTTGCTTTGTAGTCGTGTAATTGTTTGTAATCTCGTACGTTTGATGAACGCTTTGGTAGCAAGGAAATTGATTTTACTCTTTTACTATTACAAAATCTTATGTAAAATTTCAAAATTAACGAGAACATATTACATACACATATAAATGAGTTTTATCTATACTATAATATTATAAAGAGGAAAGATTCGTTTGTTTGTTTGAAATGAATAGGCTCCGAAACTACTGGACCGATTTGAAAAATTATTTTACCATTAAAATCCTGTATTAACCCTGATGAACATAGGCTATATTTTATCCCGGGGATGTGATGTTTTCCCGAGGGAAACACCGCGACGGAAAGCTAGTTTAAAAATATATTGCAAAGTTTCAAGGTGAACCTTGCACAGAGCAGAAACAAAGACTGAAAAGTAAGTTCGTATAGTCAGTGGCCAACTCTGGTAACGGAGTTTTTAGGCCGCCTGGCTTATGCCGTCATGGCTTAACGACTTAAATAGCCGGAACCGAAAATTTAACGTGCCTTCGCACGGAAGCGCTCAGATGAAAATGCCACTGGCGGTCACCATCAATCCGACGATCTATCAAGAACGACGCAAGCACGACCACGAGCGCTTCTAGCTAATCCGTCTAGGTGAGCTTTTGAATCAAATACCCATATAATAAAATTCAGCCTTGTCAATCAGTTGAAATGGTGTTGGGCGGGACACAGCCGTATGAACGAAGACAGATGGGCAGGGGTCGTCACACAATAAGTGCCTGCAGATGGGCGACGCAGGCCGAAGAAACGTTGGCGTGACGATCTCGATGCCTTTGAGAATGGTCCGGGACAGAGATGGTTGGAAGGATATGGGGGAGACCTTTGCCCAGCAGTGGGAAAATACAGGGTGTAAAAAGACAACTACCGAAAACTGAGGGGTTGCAATCAGACCATGGTTCTAAACATATTTAGCAAAAGAAACGCAAAAAAAAAATTTACTTATACGTTATACGTCATTTTATGTTATTTTCGGTTATTAACTATTATTACCACATAATAAGATCATACATCCCTAATAATTTGATTTATGAAAGAAAAAAACAGTTAAAACTCAAAATCCAGCAATAAACGCGGTTTTCTCCCGATATATTGATTATTTCGGAAAATCCTTTTGGATTTGGTTGTGTGTTGGGATGTTGTACCAACCCCTTTCGGCTTCGGTAGACGCCCTGTATAGGTTGAGAAAAAAAAAATTACAATCCATGATCTTTAGCTTCATTTTCAATTTTAGTTCTCTTGTTTCTTCACAAACATTATCTACCCAATCAAAAAGAACAAAACTAGGTACGATGGCAAAAACAAATTAAGATACCCAGTAATGAGCAAACCTTCCTAAACCCAACTGTCTAGATTATCTTTCCACTCATTCTTCTTGCTTGGACAAAATATTTCCTTTAAAACTGTCTACATTTAAAGGAAGGTAATGCATTCGTGCATTGATACCGGGCGAGCTGCCAGCATTGTCCTCGTCTTCAGATCTGCCATTGTTTACCGAATGTGACTCATAATGCGATTGTCTGTTTAGTTTACCTTTTCAAGAAGACAAAACAAATTATTATCCTTTTTTTTTTAAATTAAATAGGTCAGCATTTATCTCGACTGCATCCACGAGGTACAGACATTTAGAACTGTAGGATCAAGATACTTTGAGGATGTCTAAAGGAGTATTCAGCAGAAATTACCTAATTGTATAAATATTTTCTGTAATTGTTTTATAGTGCTGATCCACACTTGGTATTTCATTATGAAATGAAAAGTCTTATCAAAATTTTGGATTCCGATGGGATTCGAACCCGCATCGATCAGACGATCCTCCTAAAGCCGGAGTGCCTTACCACGAAATCCTACTTGCCGGTGTCCAAATTTTCGATAATTTTCCGTCGAAATCCAAAATTTTGATAAGACTTTTCATTTCATAATGTATAAATATTGTTAAAATTACGATACTTCCTTAGGTTGAACGCATTATACATCCACGCCGAACGCGCCGTTCAATAGAAGAAATGCTGAGACGTCAGAAACGAGCCACTTTTCCTGACGTCATCATGTCATGACGTATGTTCTATAGAAAAATTAATGCGGCGCGTACGGCGCGGACATAATAAGTGCTCAGCTTAAGTCCCCTCGCAGACTACAGACTTTCTATTGGCCGATAGTTGAGACGGGCTATACTTCTCCATACTCATTACGAGGCGAAGTATATTCCGTCTCAACTATCGGCCGATAGAAAGTCTATAGTCTGCGAGGGGTCCTAAGGATGACAAGAAAAAAGATTAATACTAGCTTATCACCGTCTCGTTTACTCTCATTTGAACCCGACTTGTATTTACCGGATTCTGCTATTTAAAAGTTGTAATAAATATAAAATGTGCTACATGTTCATAGAGTTCATATTTGCATACATTTTTTATAGAATTGTTTAAGACTCAGGAGAGTTTCTCTAAAACACCAGCAAGAGGAAATAACTCCGCTATAAACTTCTATAGCGCGTAGCAAATGGTTACGTTGCTACGCCACGCTCTACGCTGCTACGTGATAGCTACGAATATAACAGCCTTTTCCACGATCATTTGGATTTGTTATTACTTCGATAATACGAACTTGTTTACCTAAGTAGAGTTAGGACACCAGAATATGGTGGTTTTTCAAAAATACTAAAAATAGATCAAAGTATACGTCGAGAAATAATTTCCTTGATTTTTTTAATTATACATAATTATTATATGTCCCAAACACGAGTTTAAAATTAAAGTCAATTCTTCACTGCGCCTATAAGTTAAACTTATATATAGGTGCTTAAAATATGTTAAACATAACTGACGACCTGTCTGGCGCTGTGGGTAAAAGCCCGCTTGGGACGCAGAAGGTTGCGGGTTCGATCCCCGCCGTGGGATAAATGTTTGTATATTTTGCAAATATTTATCTCAGATCTGGATGTTTCTATGTATAAATGTATGTATTTACAAACGAAAAGTATATAAGAGTATCAGTTATCTGGTTCCCATAGTAAAAGCTTTGGGGCTAGATGATGCTGTGTGAAATGTCCAGAATTACTTATTTTTTTTAACTTTTTTACTGCTATATGTTATTTTTTAAACTTTTTTTTGTGTTTTTTATAGTAACCTAACTTTTTCATACAATCTATTTCCTCTATTGTAGGTATAATTTAATAAAAACAAAGTGAAACAAGAAACAGGCGAACACGATTTGAAATAGATTCGCGAAGCCTCATTACGTTAAAATGCCTTCATTTCATCCCCGGGCGTACAATATTCATACAAAGCACTATGTAAATCTACGTTTTAATATTCTTATTGTTTTTACGTCGTTTATTTGTGTAACATTAGTAATATTACACGTGTAACTGGTTTGTTTGACAGGTGGCTTAATATTACACATACATACATAAAGTCACGCTTTCCCAAAGGGGTAGGCAGAGACCACGGATCTCCAGTCGCTACGATCCTGACACACAACTTTTGCCTCATTCACTCTCATTACATTCTTCATACATGCTCGTAGGTTTAGGGTACTTTTGACCTGGCCCTTCTCCAAAATGTCGCCAATTTGATCCAAGAAGGTTCGCCTTCCCCTTCCAGCTGTCCCATACACACTCGGCTCATACACTTGCTTTGTCAAACGACTGTCATCCATCCTTTCTACATGCCCAAACCATCTTAACACACATACATACATATAATCACGCCTCTTTCCTAAAGGGGTAGGCAGAGACCACGGATCTTAGATTCAGATTCAGTCAAGCCATAACAGGGATCGAAAACAAGTTTAATCATCTTCACACTGTCCATTATAAATATCTGAATGCGTACGGCTCATACGTAGCAATTTTAGTGTAGTCAATACTAATATTATAAAGAGGAAAGATTTGTTTGTTTGTTTGAATGGCTCTGAAACTAATGGACCGATTTGAAAAATTCTTTCACTATTAGAATCTTGCATTATCCCTGATGAACATAGGCTATATTTTATTCCGGGAAAGTGAAGTTTTCCTGGGTAAAACCGGTTAGTCTTTACATTATGACGGAGGCTTAAAAACTCACCAGAGTTGACTAGCTCATAGCAACTTACACAGTTCGTAATTTTTTTGGTCATCTCCTTTATAAAAATAATAATAAAAGCATCGATACGCAGCCATTGCTTAGATACTGCCGTAACTTGAACGAGTTTTAATATCCCTTGCACAATAGCCCCTTCTGCATAATACTCTCCTATAGGTACTATTCCCTTGTAATAAGAGCCTTAAACCCTCCTTCAGTACCAATATACATTGCTTTGCTTTTGTGGCATAAAACTGCAATGGTGTACGTACATAATGCTTGCAGAGTACAATTTTTCAGTTGTGGCATTTATTTATAAATGGACAATTTTTTTAAAAAAGTTTTAAATTATTCTGAAAAGATTATTTCTTTATTTTATCATTGGAAATGTTACATATAGAATGTTGAAAAATAATACTAAATTATTACATATTTTCTTTTCAAAAGCAGAAATCTCTATAAATCCATACTAATATTATAAATGTGAAAGTAACTCTGTCTGTCTGTCTATCTGTCTGTCTGTCTGTCTGTCTGTCTGTTTGTTACCTTTTCACGCCCAAACCGCTGAACCGATTAAGCTGAAATTTGGCATGGATAAAGAGTATACCCCAGGGATGGACATAGGCTACTTTTTTTTGTCAATTACCATAAGGGGGCGGGAAAATAAGGGTTGGAAGTTTGTATGGGGAAAAAAGTTAAGCAACCCTGGGCGCGGTCATAATAAGGATGGGTGACCGCCCGAAGCCGACTTTTTGCACTCTAAATTTTTTCGTTTTTTTTTGTATTTTGCATAATTAATTATTTTAAAATTAATGATAAACATGTAACATGTGTGTTCCCACCCATCAATATATCCGAACTCCGAAGTTATGATTTTTTGATATTAAAATATTTTTCCTTGGCTATAACGCCATCTATCGGTCTAGAGGTCAAAACTACTTTACACTTTTTTCCTAGGTGGCGTTTTTACTATGGCGGAGGTCGAGTATAGTATAATTTTCTTTGATTTTGAGTTTTGAAAAGTTAATGGAGATTTTTGCTAAGAGTTTTCGATATTTTTATATTGCTGACGAAGTCGCGGGTAGGTATTGCCGCTCGCTTCGGCAAATCTGACACCAGTTGCCGCTATCGTGTTGTTCTTAACATTGCAAGATCTGGGTAAGATTTTCCCTACCTCTATCTATTAATAAGGGATTCTTGAGAGAAACATAACGCAATATTAGTTAATAATTTTATTTCGAAATTTTAAATCTTCGTTCTTGCTATAAAAAAAATACGTTTCGAGTCAATTTCTTCAAAAACTCTCTCTCTCTCTTCAAAAACTCGCTGCGCTCGCTTCAGCGATTCTGTACCAATTACCGTATTCGTTTTGTTCTTAGCATTGCAAGATCTGGGTAAGATTTTTCCTACCTTTATCTATTATATGATTCTTGAGAGAAACATATATAAAAAAAATATTATATCATGCGACGGAGTTTTATATTTTGTACTCTCGATTCACTCAAAACTCCTCCACTTTGTTCCTAATAATGCGCAGACGAAGTTGCGCGGGTCAGCTAGTAAATAAATAATAAATAATGCTGGACATTTCACACAGCATCATCTAGCCCCAAACTAAGCAAAGCTTATACTTTGGGAACCAGATAAGTGATATACTACTCACTTTTTGTTTGTAAATACATGCATATTATACATAGAAACACCCAGACCCGAGACAAATATTTGTAGATCATACAAACATTGGTCCCGCCGCGGGGCTATGGGAACCAGATGACTGATATACTACTTATATACTTTTTGTTTGTAAATACATACATATAAAAATAACGACTTTGGTTGCATTCGTGGCAAAAATAACTGAGACTAAAAATATTTACAAAACTGAATCTTTACTGTGTCCTCATTTTATGAGGCTTAAAAGCGTAGCTGGACCATTAAAAGAGTCTGACGAGCATAGCCCAATAAAGTTGTATAGTGTTTTACAGAGGAAGAAAATTGTTCACTCCATCTTCTATTCACTGACTGTTATAACAAAATACAGCCTTAACCATACGTCCTAGAAACATGAAAAATAATGCTGGGCATTTCACACAGCATCACCTAGCTCAAAACTAAGCAAAGCTTGTACTATGGGAACCAGATATCTGATATACTACTTACATAGCTACTTCTTTCTTATGACCCTGTTGTTTTCAAGAAGAGAGTTATTAGGCACCTTCTGGGTAGGCTCGCTCCATCGTAGACCTCATTCTTGCCTATGTTAGTTTCGAGGTCAAGAACCGAATGAATGAATGAATGAATGAACACTTTAGTTTACACCAAAACAACAACGAAAACAATACATTAGAAACATTTACAAGTTCATTAGTACAATGGGCGCCCTTATCGCTGAAAGCGATTTCTTACAGCCAACCTTCATCATAAAAAAAATACTTTTTACTTTTTTACATACATAATTATACATAGAAATAGGGTACCTTCCTTTAATGATATAGAGGAGCACTCTTTTATAATAAATTTTTAGAAAACGCTACTAAGCTGCCTATTCGCAGATTAAAAACTTACATAAAAATAATCATAATAAAGAAGTTTTGTAAATTTTGTCCCTAAGGTATTGAAAAGGGAATACTTTGGTACACGAATGCGAAGCCGCGGGCGCCGTCATATCTCTAGTCAGTCAATACCAAATTATTAAATACTTTTTTTATCGTCGAATCATTGAATTGAGTTCATTGCTTTTACTAAAGCGGCTGCTACACAAGAAGAGTAACTCGAACGATCGGCGAAAAATCGTATGCGATTATCCCTCGGCAAAACTCGCCATTCGAGTCTCGCGGTTGTTTACATTTTGACCGAAACTCGTATTATTCAAGCAATTCTCGAATGCGAGTATGACAGGCGAGATACTCGAAGCATTTGATTACACTATGTTACGTGTACCTAAAACTGTTCTGCTGACTAGGCAGGCATCAAGCCTACTTATTTTAAGTTGTTGTTTTACGCATGTTGTGATACCCTGTAATTATGGGAACACTAGGGTTAAGACACTTTGTTTTTGTTTTGGAATGTGAAGTGTATACCCGTGTTGGGTGTCCTTTTTAAATAAATACACTAGGCGAGCATATTATTGCCTAGAAGATATCACCGCTCGCATGCGAGAAACTCTCCTTGTGTAACAGCCGCTTAAGTCAACAAATCTCAGCTAAATTAAGTTTCGGTAAATAAAACTAGGTATCCACACGAGAAAAGATTTATTAAGGCTAAATTGACTCTGAAGGTCGGCCGACCTTCCGGATAAAATACGTTTGTACAGATTTACAAGGTGTATAATGATTGTTAGTTTTGTCGAAAAGAAAACGATAGCTTGAATTTTTTCTTTCGGATTGATGAGCCTCAATATATATTAGAGGCACGCCCGCGGCCTTGCTCACGTTTCGACCCCTTTTCAGAGTTTTCTAGATTTTCCTTTTTTAGTGCTCCCTGACATCACAAAAGGAATGCACCCTACAATTTTCATGTTTCTTGGTTGATATTGTGTCATCAACAAAGTTATATTAGAATAGACATCTTTATTTGCGCTTTTTATAGTTTACTAGCGACCCGCCCCGGCTTCGCACGGGTGCAATGCTAATACTAAATTTCTCTACTATATTATGCATGTATTATACATAAAAACCTTTCTCTTGAATCACTCTATCTATTAAAAAAATCGCATCAAAATCCGTTGCGTAGTTTTAAAGATTTAAACATACATAGGGACAGAGAAAGCGACTTTGTTTTATACTATGTAGTGATTCTATTGTATGAGTTTGTAGCCGTTACGAGACCAAGTTGATAACTTGTCCAAAGTTCTGGCACACCTTGTATATAAAATCCGTGTGACAGGGGTTACTCTGCCAGTCAATTAGTTACAATGTTCTACCGTACCAATGTTTAGGTAAGGAAGCAAGTTAGTTTTAAGAAATCAATGTTTTTGCTTATCTTAAGAAAGCGTGTTACTCCTTGTTGAGAGCTGGCGATTTTTTTGGCACAAAGAATCAGCATTGCAATTCAGCTTGGCAATGCCGCCTGTATTTTGGGCACGCTTGCGACTGGCAACCTGGATCAGTTGAGCTATCTATAGATCGTTTTACGATCCTTAGATAGCTTGTCTGGTTCTATTGTATTTTGTAATTTTATGTACATATTGTAGTAGCTTAGTTTCTGTAAATAAAGTACTCTTTGTTAGAAATAAGGATATATGTAATGTGTAAACCAGTTGTAGTTTATGTAGGTAGGTACCTTATTTGCACTGTTATACGTACCTACTTAGTCCGTACGGAACCTTCGGTGGGCGAGTCCGACTAGCACTTATCCGGTTTTTTTTTATTGAACAAAATAAAAAAATACCCTCGCAGTTTTCTAGCTTCAGCGGTTTCAGCTCAGTATAGATAGTTTACACAATACACCTTGGCGCCTACTAATAAACCTGTTATAAAGTTATTCCTAAATAAATAAATAATGCTGGACATTTTAACACAGCATCATCTAGCCCCAAACTAAGCAAAGCTTGTAATAGTACAAGAACCAGATACCCAGAACTGATACAGGAACACCCAGAAATGTTTGTTTGTAACTACATACATATTATACATAGAAACACCCAGACCCGAGATAAATATTTGCAGATCATACAAACATTTATCCCACGGCGGTGATCGAACCTGCAACCTTCTGCGTCCCAAGCAGGCTTTCACCCACTCCGCCCCAGAGGTCGTCAATTTCTATAATTCCTGAGTGTAAACTGTTAAAATGTATGGTTATTCTGGTTTATTCGGAGAAATAACTTCATGTCATGTTTGATGGTAAGGCTACTAATCTATAGTGACAAAACATAGCTTTACCAATGGCTCTTCAGTTAATCTACGATCAAACTTGAGCCATTTAACGGGTGCCTAACTTAGTGATTGTTTCCCTAATCTGGCGGTAATTAGTTGCTTTGAAGGGACTTTGGACAGGATGTTTCGTAATTTGACTTTAATGTAAAATAATTTTACTTATTTAGAGTTTCAAGGTTAGTAAAATGCTTTATAAAAAATGTAGGCAAAATATATGGATCTGAAATACATAAAAGTTCAGAGAGCTTTGGAGATGGCCGTGATCATGTCTGTTTTGTTTTAGTTTGAATGAAAAATGCCTGTGTTGAGAAATATAAATAAATAATGCTGGACATTTCACACAGCATCATCTAGCCCCAAAGTAAGCAGAGCTTGTGTTATGAGTACTACATGACTGATACTACTTAAATACTTTTATACATAAACATATTATACATAGAAACACTCAAAATCAAGACAAATATCTGTAGATCATACACATTTGTCCCGCGGCGGTAATCGAATCAGCAACCTTCTGCGTCCCAAGCGGGCTTTCACCCACTGCGCCACAAATGTTAGAAATGTGTTTTTTCATAAGTATTTATTCGGGTTCTGTTTCATTATGGGTAAAACAATAACACAATTCAAAGGTTTCACACACTTGGCATGTTATTGCAAGAGGTAGGTTTATTTGACGACCTCTGTAGCGCAGTGGGCGAAGGCCCGCCTGCGACGCAAAAGGTTGCGGGTTCGATCCCCGCGGCGGGACCAATGTTTGTATGATCTACAAATATTTGTCTCGGGTCTGGGTGTTTCTATATATAATATGTATGTATTTACAAACAAAAAGTATATAAGTAGTATATCAGTCATCTTAGTACCCATAACACAAGCTCTTCTTACTTTGGGGCTAGATGATGCTGTGTGAAAAGTCCAGCATTATTATTTATTTATTATTTATTTATTTTGAGGGGCCCTGTGTGTTGGATCTTGACTCTCTGAGGCGCTTTTATCATTCTGTCAAGTAATTCAAGCTTCTTTGAAGATATCTAAGACCCCTCGCAGACTACAGACTTTCTATCGGCTGATAGTTGAGACGGATTATACTTCAGCTCGTAATGAGTATGGAGAAGTATAGCCCCTTAGGCTCAGGCCACGTTGAATTGGCAAGCCAAGCGACTTTTAGTTTTTAAAGCAAGCCATTAACAACCTTATAAACAATGGTACAAGATATAGAAACGCTTGTAGAATTAACGAGTTCTTGAAAAGCCTACTAGCGGGACGCGCCGGCGCGAACGCTTCATTCTACGAGCGTTTCTATATCTTGCACCATTGTTCATAAGGTTTATAATGGCTTGCTATAAAACTAATTGACGCGCGCTTGCCAATTCAATGTGGCTTGAGCCTTGGGATATAAATGCACGCCCATACACATTTGCAACGCGGACACATTTTGCTGAAATTAGGATTTTGTGCGTGCGAGCAAGCCCATCGCATAGAATTTTGTTTATCAACCGCATGTACTGTCGATTTTCCTGTGGATATGGCCGATTAGTTAGGATCAGTTCGGTTCTAGACAAGCCTATTCCTTAATAATCCGAGGCCATAAGGTGGCTTAGAACTAACAAATTAACCTGATCGCTCACTAGTCCGAACCGTACGCGCCGCAGTCATTTTTCTATACAAAAATTCTGATGACGTCAGAAAATGCGACTCGCTTACGTCAGCAGCATTTTCTTTATTGAAGTGACAGTTCAGCGTTCGGCTCGGCTTGACTAGATTGGTTGAAAAGGAACAGGAGCAAAATCACCTAGTTTTAAGACATTTTAAAGCGGTCCTACTGAATAAATGCTTTTTGACTTTGACTGTGAGATCCATCCATTGAAGCGCTCGTAGTCGTGCTTGCTTAGTCGTTCTTGATAGATCGTCGAAGTTAAGCAACGTTCGAAACGGTCTGTAAGTGGATGGGTGACCGCCAGTGGCATTTTCATCTGAGCGCTTCCGTGCTTCGGAGGGCACGTTAAATTGTCGGTCCCGGCTATTTAAGTCGTTAAGCCATGACGGAGGCCTTTAGGCGGCCTAAAAACTCCGTCACCAGAGTTGGCCACTGACTCGTACGAAGTTACTTTTGTGAGATCCATGAAACTACAGCATCTAGTTGAGCGTAAGCACAGGCTCCTGCTAACATACAAAAGTGGTAAAGTTAATGCTATGTACAAACCTAAGTTTTTCCCAAAAAAAAAAAAGTTATGGATTGCATAAATAATATACAAATAAATAAATAATGCTGGACTTTTCACACAGCATCATCTAGCCCCAATCAAAGCAAAGCTTGTACTATGGGAACCAGATAACTGATATTCTACTTATACATACACTTTTTGTTTGTAAATACATACATATTATACATAGAAACACCCAGACCCGAGATAAATATTTGCAGATCATACAAACATTTATCCCGCCGCGGGGATCGAACCCGCAACCTTCTGCGTCCCAAGCGGGCTTTTACCCACTGCGCCACAGATAATGCTTTTTGACTTTGACTTTGACTGTGAGATCCATGAAACTACAGCATCTAAAGAACAAGATGCAATCAGCTGGTAAAGTTAATGCAATGTACAAACCTAAGTTTCTCCCAAAAAAAAAAAAAATTTTTGGATTGTATAATCATCTAACAAGACGTAAAAGCCCAAGTTTTGTATAAACCTTGTCAAATTTATGGTACAGGGCTCACACCATCAATATTACAAAGTTGCGCGGTACGTTTGAACGCCATGAGTCGTGTAACGAGCCTCTCAAAGTAAGTTACAGCCCGCGGCTTGGCCCGTGAAGTACTTTTATAGCTTCCACTATGGAGTGTGACAAGTTTATCGGCCAGTTTATGTGCTTTTCTAAAAGGATTTACTGAACGGAGTTAAACTAGTTTCATGTTTCTTATGTACTTATTGATCCGTAGATCCGTGGTGAGTGGGATAATGCCTTATTTGAGGATCCAAGGTTTGAATCCCACCAGTGCAGTACATAAGTATGTGACTGTAAAGTGGGAAGAAGCGATTTCTCTCGTCCAAATATATACAGGGTGTAAAAAGACGTCTACCGAAGCCGAAAGGGGTAGGTACAGCATCCCAACACACAACCAAATCCAAAAGGATTTTCCGAAATATTCATTATATCCGGAGAAAAGAACGTTTGAAGAGTACTGTTTTCGTATGTTTTGGGCGCGTTTTTTTACGTAGATTGCTGAATTTTGAGTTTTCATTTTTTTTTTCTTTTATAAATGAAATTATTAGGTAGGTATGGTCTTATTATGTTGTAATAGTAGTAAATAACCGAAAATAACATAAAATGACTAAGCTAAGTCAAAATATTTTTTTGCGTTTTTTTTTTCGCTTAATATGTTTAGGATCATGGTCATATTGCAACCCCTCAGTTTTCGGTAGTTGTCTTTTTACACCCTGTATTTTGCACATGCCCACATTTGCACCACCTATTACAGTACTAACTGTTTTCATAATGATGTTTTTCTACACTGCTTAGACGTTGAGATAAAATAAAAGCCGATACGAAAAATACACTTCAAGGAACTCCAACCCAAGACCTTCGTATCGAATGTCGAAAAACTCTCACTCGGCCAACGGAGCATCAATTAATTTCTTGATATTTTTAATTTATTAAAAAAAATGAAAGGAAGAAGAGGAAGAGGTAGACTAAGGATAAGAAACATGAGCCAAGTGAAGAAGGGGTAGCTGTCATCTTTTTTATTTTTTACTATATAAAAATAAGTCGGGTTTTCCTTCCTGGCGCTATAACTCCAGAACGCACGAACCGATTTCCACGGTTTTGCATTCGTTGGAAAGGTCTCGGGCTCCGTGAGGTTTATAGCAAAGAAAATTCAGGAAAAATCTGGTGGCATCTGGTGGCGAAACGGAGTTCGCTGGGTTTGCTAGTATCATATAAAGAGGTTAAAGATGTAGCCCTGGAAAGAGCTATGTAGCTCCTTCCAGGGCTGCTTCCTTGACCTCTGCATGTGGAGAAGGATTCATCCAGTTTTGCGGACAAGGAGTAAATCCTTTAATTAGAAGAAAAAAAAATACCAGAAAACTGCAGTGCAGCTAAACCATAAACCTACCAAAATCAAAGCTCAACTTCGCTGAACAAACTTTGAGTGCAAGCGAACATAAAAATAAACTATCACCCTGGGATAACGTAGGGGTTATAAAATTGTAATGAGAGAACATTATGAAAATTAAGCATATACGCTGTATCATACAAATTAACGCATCGTCTCTAACAACGTCATCATCACATTAAGTTCGTGCAGACGGGCGTTGAAAAGGGTTTAAAGTGGGCGTAATGAACAAGACACAAAACACATTTAAAAATTATATTACAAATTAGGCGGTATGAAGCACGCGGTTTGGTGACGCGCATAAAAAAAACAGTGGCACTTTGGGAGCGTTGAAAGAAGCAAAAAAATTAACTGATAGGTTAGTTTTTCTCATCTCAAAAAGATGTATCGGTAGCGGTAACAGTGTCGCGAGTTCAATGGTTTTTTCCTATCTCAAACAGAGGTGTAGGCAAGTTTTCAATTCAAAAATCTGATCTGATACCTACATTTCAAACACATTGAAACGCACGCTTCTTTAAAACTATAATCATCGCATGTCCTCCATTCGTAACCTTCGATTTGGTTCGATTGCCATTCAGATCAGTATGTTTTCGCACAGAAGTTAATTCTATGTTCGCCTGATTTATTAACGGGAGGGTGTACAAAAATAAATAACAATGAATTTTTATAGGATTTAGTTACTTTATTTCCATGTTTGCTTTGCTTAGCTTCAGACTAGATAGCGTCGTGTGACGGCCTCCGTCAAGGCTTAACGACTTTGTAGCCAAAACCGACAATTTGATTTATTTATTTAGGCACATTATCGCGTTCAAAACGCTCGTCTACAAAACACAAACAGGCTACTGAAGCTTATAATTAATAGCGTGTCGTCATCATTCTCGCGGCTCGACATTATTACATCTCCAATGCCACTAGATGGCAGCACTGTGCATTATAAAACAACCAGTGATAAAGTGTGTAGTTAAACAAGTCTAGTGTTTTGTTCGTGAACTAACCTTTAAGTTCTAGATGATTTAGCGCGCAGGCAAAACTTTACACTATATAGTAAGGTGCTATAATGTACTTCCTTACAAGAATTATGTAGTGAAGAGAATTGAAAAAGGCTTTGTAAGACAATTTTAAGTAAGAAAAATGTTAAATCTTAAGGTGCATTTACACGATGCGATTTCAACCCAAAATCGTATATCGTACCCGATATCGTATCGCACGGCAATTTTTCACGTGTAAACGCTCATTGTATGCGATTTGTCATAGATAGTAGCGCAATGCTCATCGGCATGTTCAATGGGCTGGGCTTAGCAAATTGTACGAAAAATCACATTGTGTAAATGCACCTTTAAGGTGGCCTGAAAACTCCGTCAGTAGAGTTGGCCACTGACTCATACGAACTTACTTAAGATAAGGGTAATTATAAGTTATCTCAATTATTGTAGAACAGTAAATTGATGTTGGTAGTTCCAAAAACATAACACTAGATGGCGCGACTAAAATTGTTCGTTTTCTAGATCGCGCTGATGAGATCGCGCGGCCGCCTTTAAAGCCGAACGAAAAATTTTGTATTTGTGTGCTAGCTGGTATGCTATAGTCTACATTTGTAACCTACGTTGTGATAAATCTCTAAATGTGATTACTCTGGTGGTTTTTTTTGAAACAAGCTGTTCGAATTCGCGACTGCAGTGTGCAAGTAGTTGTACAATAATTTTACTAAACAATAGATCTTACCACAGATCCATTCAAGTAAATAAATAACCCGTCCTTTGATAGTCGGGTAATAATGCGTAGAATACCATTAAGTTTGTCAAAATAGAATTTACATTGTAATTGCAACTATCAATACGCTTTGATCTTCCACAAAATAACAACTGAGCGGGAGGTGGGAAGGATACTCACACGTGTTTAAGTTCTCAGCAATATTGTCTTTCGTATAATCTTTAGTGGATTATGTTTTTTTTGTATTAAATAAAACAAGCAGCTTTATTGTCTAACTTGTAATTCATTCCCAGTTAACATTGAGCTCAACCAATCACACAATACGAAAATGACGTGTTTTGTTATTTTCGTGTTGTGATTGGTTGAGCTCAATTGGGATGTTAACTGGGAATGAATTTCAAGTTAGACAATAAGGACGCAGTTTGGACACTTAAAATCGTCTTAAAAGATTCCAAATTCTACTCTAAAGGTGCGTGTATACGATGCAATTTCAACCCATACGATACCATATCGCACGGCAATTTTTCACAAGTAAACGCTCATCGTATGTGATTTGTCATAGCGCGACTCTCGTCGGCGCGTTCAATGCGGGGCTTAGAAAATCGTACGAAAAATCGAATCGTGTAAATGCACCTTTATTTCTATTGCAGCCTTTTGACGACCTTTGTGGCGCAGTGGGTGGGCCCGCTTAGGACGCAGAAGGTTGCGGGTTCGATAAATGTTTGTATGATCTGCAAATAATTACCACGGGAGTTTCTATGTATTATGTATGTATTTACAAACAAAAAGTATAAAAGTAGTATATCAGTTATCTGGTTCCCATAGTACAAGATTTATTTAGTTTGGGGCTAGATGATGATGTGTGAAATGTCCAGCATTAAAAATAACCCCTGAGTTATTTGTGTTTACGTATGTTGCTTGGCTATGTAGCAGGGTACCAGGTAGCTAGCTTGAAGTGTGGGCTATAGACTGAACGGTAGACATGGTCTGTGGGAAAAGCTGTTAGTGGACTCCCTTAGGATAACCCTTGTCAGTTCAGCAAGCCCAGTGTTTTAGATTGTAATTGAATCACAAACGTTTGTTTGCCTAGGTATATTTTGGGGCCTATGGTGTGAGAAACGTCCTTTAAATAGAAAATAAATTGATAATGGCGTCGATTCTGTTTTTCACTGACTAAACTTAATTAAAACTAAAACTGGCACGTTCTTATTTTGTTCTCACTAAAGACGAAAACAGCATGTCGTTGAAAGTGACGTAACTAAAAGTATAATCAAAATGGCGCCTCTGAGCTTCTTTTGCAGCTGTTTTACATGACAAGCAAAATGGTCTTGACTAAATCTACCCACAAATACTTAATTTTTACTAAAATTAAGAAATTTTAAGAATGCCACTGTAAAAGTCATTCCATTTTGGACTTTATCGTTAACGAAATAATAAAGAAGCATTTTAGTTTAGTTAACTTTAGTCAGTGAACAATAGAATTGGGGCCATTACCTACTACTAAACCTTTACAGTATTCACCTAATTCCCTCGGGGATAGGTACATTAGGTACTTAGGTACTTCATTTTTGCGGAAAATGTAACCCAATGTATCTAGGGTCGTATCGGCCATCAAAAGAACAAGAGAAAAATTTGTTTTAAGACTATTATAGTGATCCCAGCGCAGCGGTGCTACTGAATAAATCAAGAGTAAAATTCGTTAGTTCTTCTTTTGGTCACCAGTCCAGATAAGTTTGTGGCACTCTAGTTGCCATTTAATAAAGAAAAAGATGAAGATAATGAAAATGAAATCCATCCAAGCTTTTGCATTTGTGATAGCAGTAATAATTCTAATAACATAAAATGAATGTTATGATTTTTAACGTTTGAAAGGCTGAGATCTCTAGTGACAATATTATACCAAGAACCATCATAAATCACACTAGAACAATAATTTAAAAGCTTTTTGACAACCTCCGTGGCGCAGTGGGCGAAGGCCCGCTTGCGACGCAAAAGGTTGCGGGTTCGATCCCCGCCGCGGGACAAATGTTTGTATGATCTACAAATATTTGTCTCGGGTCTGGGTGTTTCTATGTATAATATGTATGTATTTACAAACAAAAAGTATATAAGTAGTATATCAGTCATGTTAGTACCCATAACACAAGCTCTGCTTACTTTGGGGCTAGATGATGCTGTGTGGAAAGTCCAGCATTATTTATAAAAAAAAAACATAAAATGAAAATGTTTTGTTTTTTGTTTGAAAGGCGTTAAAATGAAAACGTTTGAATGGCATCCAAAAAAATCCCATTCATCATAAAAAAAAAAAAAAAAAAAAAAAGAATGGCTGAGATTTGAACCCACGACCTCTAAACGCCGAGATATCTAGTGACAATATTATACCAAGGACCATCATAAATCACACTAGAACAATAATTTAAAAGCTTTTCAAATACATTTTCAGCTGCACCTGTAGGATTTAGCTGAGCGCCTGACCTGTGAGGGGATTAATTTAATTCGTTGGATTAAAATCCATGACTGAAAAACTATTTTTTAGTTTGACGTAAAAATGGGAGCGACAAGCTTTATAACTCCATTGTTTGCCATCATCTACATTACATAAATACATAAAAAAAACGGGGTAAGGATAGACCATGTCTGTAAAAAAGTCTATTATAAGATATCTGATTATTTGGAAGACAAAAAGCTTGGGACTAAGTAAGTAAGTTCGTATGATTGACGACCTCTGTGGCGCAGTGGGTGAAGGCCGCTTGAGACGCAGCAGGTTGCGGGTTCGATCCCCGCCGCGGGATAAATGTTTGTATTATCTGCAAATATTTATCTCGGATCTGGGTGTTTCTATGTATAATATGTATGTATTTACAAACAAAAAAGTATATAAGTAGTGTATCAGTTATCTGGTTCCCATAGTACAAGCTATGCTTAGTTTGGAGCTAGATGATGCTGTGTGAAATTGTCCAGCATTATTTATTTATCATTATTTATGAGTCAGTGGCCAACTCTGGTGACGGAGTTTTTAGGCCGCCTAAAGGCCTCCGTCATGGCTTAACGACTTAACCACTTGCGATCACCCATCCACTGACAGACCGTTTCGAACGTTGCTTAACTTCGACGATCTATCAAGAACGACTAAGCAAGCACGACCACCAGCGCTTCAAAGCTTGGGACTGAATATACTCCAACTGCGTCCATGGATCACCTAAAATAATGTTAAGCCCCAAACCGTGTTTGTTGCCCTGATTCTTCACGGTATTGATTACGAAAGAACAGGAGTTAAATTATTTTTTAGACTATTCTTAGTGATCCCTGCGGTCGTACCTTTTTGTCATACGATTTTGACTACGTATTTCCAATTGCTACGATCCTTACATCATCATCAACTCAGCCACAGATGAGTACTGTTGAACAAAGACCTCCTCCATTGATTTCCAGGGCGATCGGTTTTATGTGGTCTGCACCCAATCATCATCATCTTCCTGCCCTTTTCCCACATTACGTGGGGTCGGCACAACATGTTATCTTCTTCCATTCTCCTCTATCAGCCGTCATCTCAACACTCACTTCTTTCTTACTCATGTCATCCTTCACACAATCAATCCATCTTTCTTTGGCCTACCTCTACTAGTGAATCCATCAACATTCATACCAAGCACTCTCCTAGTTACATGACCTTCTTCCCTTGTCATGCACATACCTAACCATACCATACCATGGTCTGCACCCAATGGTCAGTGAAAATCTGCAAGTTCTAAAATAGTTGATAATATTTACTGCCTGCCATATTCGTTGTGAAGTAGTGAAATAAAATCTTTTCGTCTCTATCTACATTTCTACAAGTGAAAACAATTAACTAATGTTTTCTGTACCGCACATGCACAGACATTTGTACAGTTATTACAAAAGTCTATTATTAAGCAGTTTCTACAAACAACTACGGTACAGGTAACCATAAAATATACAAAAAAACATAATTAAAGCCTGTTTGCACCCTTTTTGGGTAAAAAACCTTTTTCCGGTCCTATGCGAATTTTCCAGTTATTAACGCCTACATAAACAACATTGTATGACTAATGAGCAGTTTGAGGCACTGAGTGACCAAGATGATTTTTTTATTCTACTATATAAAAAAAAAGTCGGGTTTTTCTTCCTGACGCTATAACTCCAGAACGCACGAACCGATTTCCACGGTTTTGCATTCGTTGGAAAGGTCTCGGGCTCCGTGAGGTTTATAGCACAGAAAATTCAGGAAAAATCTGGTGGCATCTGGTGGCGAAACGGAGTTCGCTGGGTTTGCTAGTATTATATATATTTTTATTTTAGCCACTTATTTTAATGAAACATAAATACTTTTTTAAGGCTGTAGGTGTCGCAGATTATTTCATATAAATAAATGTTGACCTACAAAGTTCGTATTTAGGGTGGTCGCATAGTCCAGCCGAGCCGACCGCGACGAACTGTCAATTCAATAGAGAAAATTCTGCTGAAGAAGCGAGCCTCATTTTCTGACGTCATCAGCATTTTTTGTATAGAAACATGACTGCGGCGCGTACCGCGCGGATGAGTGTGCAATCAGGATAGAACACTAAAAACTGTTCTTACAAAAAACAAATCAGCGCAGGGCAAAAGTTTAACAGTTTTTCTACATAACAGTACACAGTATTCAAGACTGGTACAATCAAAACTAATTGTTATAGCTGTACTTGGATGTTAGAAACGAAAACGAAAGTAATGACGACTGTACGTGGCTAACGGCTGGTTTCTTAGCATTTTGAATTTAGATCTTACCCATAAAGGCAATGTACACCATTTAAGCGTAGGCTTTAACGGCTGGTTTAACTATTTTTATGTTTCACAGGCCACGTACACTAAGGAAAACAGAAACACCCTTTTTTAGATTTATGGTATTTAATCAGAATGATTCTCGAGCATGATTATATTCTTCGTAATGCCTATGCCCCTTCATCATCAACCTATAACAGTCCACTGCTGGACATAGGCCTCCCCTAATGAGCACCATTGCGCCCTGTCCTCAGCTCGACGCATCCAGCTTCTGCCAGCAGCCTTTCGCAGATCGTCACTCCACCTGGCCGGAGGGCGTCCTTAGTCCTATACTACGTTTGACAAGTCGCGGTCTCAATAACTCGTTTACCCCAGCGGTTATCGGTTCTTCGACAGATATGGCCAGCCCACTGCCACTTCAGCTTGCTAATTCTCTGAGCTATGTCGAAAACTTTGGTTCTATGTCGGATAGTCTCATTGCGGATTCTATCCTTCAGAGAAACTCCGAGCATAGCTCGTTCCATAGCTCGCTGAGCGACTTTAAACTGGTGGACTAGCCGTACTATGCGCCTATGACTCACTTGCTTTTAATGCAGTTAAATAATAAAAAAAGTATTGTGCATTTAATATAAAATTTCGCTGAAACTGAACTAGGGACTAAATTGCATTGATACAAAGGAGTCCCTAGTTTGGACATGCCTCTGCCTACCCCCTTAGACATCTTCAAAGGATCTGGAATATAAAAGATCTGAGAGAATGTCTACCGCGCCTCGGGGTTACAGTCGTGACCCTGTTTACGTTTTTGAACAACATTTTTTTAGTTTTAGATTTCCCTAAACAAAAAAACTCCCACGAAACAAAATACATGTTTTTCCCAAATCTAAAAGAAACAATTTACCTTTGACAAAATACGTGTCCCAGACTTTCTTAGCACGATAGTCCCAGGGGCATCTCTAGAAAATTAAAAGCTTTTTCTCCAAACATAGGCACTAAGGGAGGGAAAACGGATCGTTTAAATTCTTTTAAAACAACCAATTACCAATATCGATCTTGGTTGCTGGGAGCCGTTGGGTGCAGGCTGCACAAGATCGATCGCTCTGGAAATCGAAGGGGGAGGCTATGTTCAGCAGTGAACGCTAGGTGGCTGAGATGATGATGATGCTGAATTACCAATATTAACTACGAATATATGACACTTAGGTAAGTATAACTTTATTAACCTCATGCTGTTGTAACCATTACTGGGATGTAGGATTGTAACCATTGCTGGGCTGAGATATAACTGGGAGATCACTAAATATTTTAAAACTAGCTTCTGCGCGCGGCTTCGCCGTCACTATCTACGCCTATTCCAAGTTTCATCCAAATCGGTTTACTGGTTTAGGCGTGATTGATACACAAACATACAAACATTCAAATATCCAAACATACTCACAAACTTTCAGATTTATTATATTATTAGGATTAATAAGATAGGAAGGATATTTGAGAGAATAACTAGATTTTCAATAAGTTGCGCCCTAATCTCTTGTGACAGAATTGACGTCAGTATTTTTTGTAGAATTATCTTTGCCAGTAAACCGCATCTCATCACTCCGATATAATTTAATCGACGCGTCTCCCTAGAGTGTTTTGCGACCTTCAGAGCAGGCTCGTCTCCGTTTGTATACCTAACAATAAGAATTTCCCTTGGAGCCAACTTCTAAACAAAAACAAATTGAAAGAGAAATGAAGTGTATTTTGTCTAAGGTAACGTTAATATTGGTGAAAATTTCATAAAAGGCGAAATCGAAACTTAAAAATATTTGGTCCAAGGTATTATTACTTAATTTCGTATTTATAAGCAAACATTGTTACAAACTTTCTGTAAGATTAGTAGAAGAAAATACTTCAGAAAAAAATAATCTATACAGGGTGTAAAAAGACGTCTATCGAAGCCGAAAGGGTTAGGTTAGGTTAGGTTAGTTCATCCAAACACACAACCAAATCCAAAAGGATTTTCCGAAAAAATCATTATACCCGGAGAAAACAGCGTTTGAAGATGTTTGCGTATGTTCTGGGCGCGTTATTTTACGTAGATCGCTGGAATTTGAGTTTTAACTGTTTTTTTCTATTATAAATGTAATTATAAGGTAGGTATGGTCTTATTATGTTGTACTACTAGTAAATAACCGAAAATATCAAAGCACGGCGAAGCTAAATCAAAAAAAAAATTGCGTATTTTTTCGCTAAATATGTTTAGAGTCACGGTCTGATTGCAACCCCTCAGTTTTCGGTAGCAGTCTTTTTACACCCTGTATAGGTACTATAATAGATACTTGCTTTAGGAGTTTAGTAGCTGAACAGGGGTTACCCCCTGTTCAGCTAGACTTAGCCTACCTGTTCAGCTAGTTAAGCTTAGACGCCGTTTACACAAAGCCATACAGGCATACTATTCTTGCCTCTTGCCGCAGAATATTAGCTCCTTTGAGTTTGAGAAAGCAAGAGGCAAGAAAGGTATGCCAGAATGGCATTGTGTAAACGGCGTAATGTGTCAGACTCGACAAGCTCTCGACATTAAAAGTACGACGGCCACTTTTTTAATTTGGTCCTGAAAATTTGCATAAATGCTAAGATCATGTGAAGGGATAATTTGAGCCCTAAGAGGCAGTCGTTAGACGTAATGGAACAGCGTTATAGGACCATTTCTTACAGTGTCCTTTATTTTTTTTGGTAAATACGAATACGACCTTTTAAAAACTTAGAAATAAAATTAGAATAAAATTCTCATTTGATTTTTGTAAATAGGTGAATGAAGGATAAGAATGGGTTCTTGTTTAAAACGATTTAAAAATATTTGAGAGAAGATTGAGAGTTTTACATTAAAATGTTTATTTTGAAGATAAAATGTGTAACTATAATTTCTATGTGAGATTAGTTCTTTACCACACCGCGATAGGAAGAGGGGCCTTAAAGAATCATTAAGATATGATTTTAAATTTTTTTTGTTAGTCGATGTGTTTTTGTACTACAGTAAAAAGTCTTTCTTTTTTTATGATGCTTAGACAGGCAAGAATGAGGTCTACAATGGAGCGAGCCTACCCAGAAGGTGCCTATTAACTCTCTTCTTAAAAACAACAGGGTCGTAGCTCAGCGGAAATACAGACGCAAGAAGCTGATTCCAATTTTTTGCAGTGCGCATAATGAACTTTGAAAGCGCTTTGTTCTGATAGATGGTATCAACCAAATGAGGATGATACCAGCTGATAGTCTGTTGGGTTTCTTTGAGACGGAATAAACTTCGGTTCGTAATGAGTATGGAGAAGTAAGCCGAAGTATCTTCCGTCTCAACTATCGGCCGATAGAAAGTCTGCAGTCTGCGAGTGGTCTTAGGATATTCATGTTTAAAATTAAGCAACTATTTTCCAAGCATATCTCTAAAATGGGAGAATTTTAAGCGAGTTTAAAGTCCAGCTTTGTTGCCTGAAGCATAATCTCTCCACTGTTAAACCTTCGTTTTATATCCCGACCACGTTTAATCCCAAAAGTGGTATAAATTTTAACAAACAGAGCATTAAAACCAAGAAACTGGACGGCGATGCATGTCACAGACAATAGATAAATTGCTAGAACAGTTTGAAAAAATATTACAGTTTTATTAAATTATATTTTTTTAGCTTCCTCCTTATCGCTAGGCCACAGAATACAGATGCTAGGTGGAAGGAACTATATAAAATTCTATGGTGGAGGCATATCTCCTGTCATGGCTTGACGACTTTAAAGTCAGAGACTATAAACGTGTCATCCGAAGCATGATGTTATCAATAAATCAATTATTATTTACTTAGCTGTGCTCCCGCGGTGTAACCCACGGTCCCTCGAGATTTTTCCGGGATAAAAAGTAGCCTTCCCTGGGATTAAACCTTTATCCATGCCAATTTTCAGCCAATCTGTTCAGTGGTTTGGGCGTGAAAAGGTAACAAACAGACAGATAGACAGACAGACAGAGTTACTTTCACATTTATAGTATTAGTATGGAAGTATGGATACTATCAGTCTCCCATTTTGTGACCACGCAAACCGTCGCTCAAGTTTTTTAAATCGTCACACAAGAACGACAAAAAAGCTGTACCGAGTCCAGCAGTGGACTAAGCTGCTAAATGCTGATGATTATATTGAAATGTTCAAGCTTTTTTGATCCCACTGTGGCTTTATAGCGGATTATCATATTTTGGTCGTTAAACATGTTTTGTTACTATATTGATTTAATATTTGAGACTAGAGAATTGCGATTAAAAATCATCGTAAATCAAATATTGTTGATTGCTGAATTATGGCTGTTTGATTTTGTCATAACATCAAATAAATCGATACATTCCAATATATCACCCTGCTTTGTCCCCTAGGGTTATAAAACACAATTGGGGCATAAAACACTTCTAGCACTAACAACAGGATATTTACCATGATGTTTAAAGTGTTTATACCATGATATTTTAAAAAGTTTTATTGTGTAAACAATGGGGACGTATCGAACTTTGTGAGGAACTTTTGTGTAGGGGACAAATTCGACCAAAATTCCCGATCTATTACCCCAAAAATGCCCCAATTTTCCGGTCTGATTAGATTGGCGTTTGAGTGAGGAGCCTTACTTATGTCCAGCAGTGGGCTATTATTTGAGCTGCCAATGCTGATGAGTGATTCCCCAAAGTGTATGTCTTTAAGGACCAGATCAGGGTAACAGGATAATATTTTTTTTAATCAACATACCTTAGTCTATTTGCAACAGTGGCGGGCCCAACCAATCGGTGGGCCCGCACGGGCACCCGTAGGGAACTGCCTCTCTTGCGATTGGTTGTTGTCACTCCTGAAATTGAGAAATTTCATAGTTAAAAAAAAATTTCTTTGTAATTCTACTTAATCCGATCCTATCATCTTTATCTCTTAGGTAAAAGCAGATATGCCTATACCTCGCCACTTATTAAGGTATTTAAGGTTTCCTCACGATATTTTCTTTCACCGTTACCGTTTTAATGCGCATAAAGTTTAAAACAAAAATCAATTGATACTCCAACGGGATTTGAACTCACGACCTTCGTCTCGTTAGACGACTATCACACTTGAAACAAGGCTTTTCTCATTGTTTCATCACGGGACGAGATCGCGTTTATGTAAAGCGTTCATTAAATCTGTTAAATCCTTCTAACATTATAAAAGTTTGTATATTAACCAGTGAATAGACTGATGTAGCTTAAGCCGTTCACTGGTCCAGTCGCTAATTCTGGTTCCACATGAAGCCCCAAAAGCTAGTAGGTATAAAATATAATTTTAGTGAACTCAAGTAAAGCCGCGAGTGGAAGCGGGTCTAATTAAACTACAAGCGAGACTTTGAACTGGCGCATCGCCAAGCAGCTGGTTCACGAGATACAGAACAAAAGAAATATAACTTTTCTACTGGAAACAACTTCTGGTAAGTAAAGTTTGTATGAGCTAGAGCTGGGGCCAAATTCTGACTTCAAGGGCCTTCAAGGGATTTTTTAAACGTTAAAACACTGTCCTAGGACCAAATATTGGAAACCGAAAAGCTGGCCCTTGAAGTCAGAAATTATGGTGAGAAGGATCCGAATATTCATCAATCGAAAGAAAAAAGGAACGCAAATACGGCCTCAGGTGGGCTTCCGATCCCTAAGCTCGTGAGTTCAAATCCTGTTATGAGTTTTGCAGTCCAAAGTCCAAATGTATTGAATTATAATATCGGTGAATGATAAAATTGTACACCAAGAACCTTGGGACTTCTAAACACCACTAGCATGATAAAATATACCTGTTTTACACTGTTTGAACGAGTTTAATTCAATTCAATTTCAATTCAATTCATCTATATATTGCGTAGGTACAACAAAGAGTCATGTCAAATTAAAAAAAAATACAGATCAGTCATTATCAACTTTTCAGCATGCAATATTTGGTAGTTACATTATCATAGAATAAGCATTTTTATTATTAAGCTTTGTAATTCATGTCATAAATTAGATAAATACTCTTTAAATGTCCAAATAGTTAATAAAAACACTACACTTACAAATAACAATTTCAAGTTTAAGTCAAAGTTTCTTTGTCACATAAATAATGTTCAACACTATAATATTTCTGTAAGATTATTTTAAAATTCATTCACACAAAATTAGCTTTATTATAACTACGTCATGTGAATGAAAAACGGCTGAAGTATAAAAATACATGTAGAATACAAGTTTTGTAGCTTGGAATAAACGACGGGTTACACAACTTTGCATTTGAGTAGGAACTAAAATACTTTTTGTTTACTGTTAACATCACTGGCCACAATTTACGCAGCCCATGAGCAAAGGGTACAAAAGGTTTCAGGGCAATGAGTTTCTGTGTTTATACTATACGATATTAAAGGAAAATATCGTGGGCATGTCGTTGAACCTAAAACGCTCCAAAAAATCGTTTGAATAGTACAAGTTTCTGTCATAGTGTAAACAACCGCAGGTGAGACTCGAATGGTGAGTTTTGCCGAGGGATAATCGCATACGACTCGCGTGCGAGAAACTCTTCTTGTGAACTCTTCTTGTCAGTCTGGGAGTGCCGACAGAAGTGAAAACTTGAACGAGGTTTCGGTAACGGAATACTTAAAAAATAGGACAAAAATATAAAAAAAAATGTGCAAAAAGTTATTATCCTACTGGGACTTGATTCGCAGTTGTCTCACTCAGAAGTAGAGCTCTATACAATCACGGCCATCCTGACGATACAATGGAACAAGTTTGCGATCTTTGCCGAAGAGAACTGTCAGAGATGATGTCGGTAACGAGTTCGATGGTTTTTTTCCATCTCAAAAATGTAAACACTTATAAAAGTTTTCACTTCAATAATAAAAATATGAGGACACCGGCATATCGATGAACCTTAAAAGCTCGAAAACACGTGCCGAGTGCACTACATGAGCATCTTTGAGACTCACTTAAAATCGAGACGAAGAAGACTCATCATCATTTGCCTGCCCTTATCCCGCTTATGCGGGGTCGGCACAACATGTTCTCTTCCTCCACTCCCCCTATCACTCGTGATCTTCGAGAAGAAGAAGACTATCCGATACCTAATCATGATTCCTTAACCTGGAAAGTGACCACTAAAGTAGTAAGTAAGTAAGCTCGTATGAGTCAGTGCCCAACTCTGGTGACGGAGTTTTTAGGCCGCCTTAGGCCTCCGTCATGGCTTAACGACTTAAATAGCCGGGACCGACAATTTAACGTGCCCTCCGAAGCACGGAAGCGCTCAGATGAAAATGCCACTGGCGGTCACCCATCCACTTACAGACCGTTTCGAACGTTGCTTAACTTCGACGATCTATCAAGAACGACTAAGCAAGCACGACCGCGAGCGCTTCTCTAAAGTAGCTAAACTAGTAATGTAAGAGTAAGGAAATTTCAAACCTACTACATAGGTTATAAGTTTGATTGTCCTGTAGAGGCAGCGCTGGTGACAATGCGATTTTCCTACCAGTCGTGACTGTCGAGTCGTGTCGTTGCGTATTTCAAAGCTTCCCTAATGTTAACGTAACCGTTGAGTGCACTCGTGTTTGTAACCCCTATTTGGTTTAGTATGAATAAAATGCTCAACAGAGTTTTGCCGACAATACTTTGCTAAAATGTTAAATGTTATCGAATTGTGTATTTGAACTGGGTGAAATGTCCTTGCATGTTTTCATGAGAACTTACAAAATGCTTAAAATTAGCAACAGGAAACGACTCAGAGAATCCTAGTTGTTAAGCCATTATGGAGGCCTAAAGGCGGCCAAAAACTCCGTCACTAGAGTTGGCCACTAACTCTGTACATCATTGAACTCATACAAACTTACGGACTTTAAGAACCCAAGTGTGGGATCAACGCTTGCTGCTGTTCCAGCGCCAAATAATGTTAGCCACGGTCCCTTAAGAATACTTATTTTTTTCAGGCAAAGAAAAGTTCTCTGAATGATATCGATTTTAAGCGATAAGACTGTACTTTATAAGTATATTTAGTTAAATAGTCCATAATTTATTATAAAATAATAAACTAACTCAGCAATATGTACATAAAAATACAATAGAATCAGTTCAACTATGTAAGGATCGTCGTAAAAACGATCTATAGATAGCTCAACTGATCCAGTCGGAGCGCATGCCCAAAATACTGGCGGCATTGCCACGCTGAATGGCAATACTTTAATATTATAAAGAGGAAAGATTTGTTTGTTTGTTTGTTTGAATTGAATAGGCTCCGAAACTACTGGACCGATTTGAAAAATTCTTTCACATTCTGAAAAGCCTGGAAAATGAGGAGGGAGCCTTTGCCCTGCAGTGGGACAATTTGGGCTGAAAATGAAATAAATAAATAAAATAATTAGAATCCTACATCATCTCTGATGAACATAGGCTTTATTTTATCCCGGAAAAGTGATGTTTTCCCGAGGGACCGCGGGTAACACCGCGACGGACAGCTAGTTTATAATAAAATAATTGTATTATTACAAGAGATTTCTGTACATTCATTTGAAAAGTAGGTTTAAGCTTTCGCGGTTTCGCTTAAGGAAGTAGGATAGGATGGTTGACAATTTGTAGAGATTTGCTCTTTTCCCCATGTTCTCGCACGATTGATTCTGGATTACAAACACTTGGATATAAGAAAATACGCCCTTAAGTCCACAGAATCACAATTTGCGAACCAAAAACAAAAAAGTAAAACACAAAAAGAAACTCTCAATTTCAGTTCTCTTCCGTTGTAGAGAAAATTAATTTGCGAATCGCGTAACAAATAACATTTTGAATTTGTTGAAATAAATTAATTAATCACGCCCAATTTGATATTTAATTCATGCGAAGTAAAAGTTAAATTAAGTTGCCTTTATATAAATAATTTTGCGATTTGGTTTAATTTTAAACTACTAATGAATCCAATTATAACAATTACAATACTTAGTATGATTTTCACGTTTATTTCATTCAGACTAAACTGAAATATAGGTTGAGCTAGACTTGCAATAAAACTGTTAAACACGTACAGCAACCCTTGAGTTCTCCCTAAATTGATAATCAAGTTCTGAATAGGTGTGATACGGTTATAGCATTAAGACTTCGTTCTAGACACATTCCATCTAATAAGTTTCTATACCTGATGAAAATAACTGCTTCAACAAATTGTAACTGGTGCAATGCCGTAGATGATGTCTATCACATTTTAATGGAGTGTGTGCGCAACGACAGGTTTAGATATAGATAAGGTTGTAAGCCTTTAATAGGATATTGTAATAGTGTTCTAGCTGAGCCCCTCTCGGACACAGACACTTTCTAAGTTGGCTATAAGTTGATTTTAAGCGAGCTGATTGTGGCGGCATAATCGCTTAGCGACAAAACCCTTTTTTTAATTAAAAAAAAAACCTTTATTATTATTACAAAATTAAGTCTAAATACAACCAGATACAGCCAAGAAAAAACAAGAGATAAATCCAAAATGAAAAATCTAAAACAGCCCACCAAGTTGAGTGATTTAGTGAGAAACATTTTTTGTAATTTAATTTTATTTGGTGCAATCTCTAATTTTATCTTGACAAAAACCAGGACTTAAGGGTGGTCGCACAGTCCAGCCGAGCCGAACGCGCCGATCTGTCAATTCGATAGAGAAAATGCTGCTGACGTCAGAGGCGAGCCGCATTTTCTGACGTCATCAGCATTTTTTGTATAGAAAAATGACTGCGGCGCGTACGGCGCGGATGAGTGTGCGATTTAAGTCTTTGTTTTACTAAAAGGCAGCAAGATTTTTGTCTACTTCCTCTTCTTAGTCGTTGCACTCTTGACAGAGTGGTCGTGGTCGTCAGGTCGGGAGTTGTGTGGCTCGCTTCACAATTCTGCGCCATTCGTCTCGGATGGTGGTCTTTCTGGAGCACTCATTTAAGGGTCTGTCCAGCGTTGCCTTCCCTTGGTCCGTCTATCTCATTGGAGATCTACCTCGTGGCCTTGTACCCTCAATCTTTCCCTGAACCACAAGACGTTCTATGGATAGTTCTCCACGCCGCGACACGTGCCCAAAGAACGTGAGGATGCGAGACTGTACGAGAGACGATAGACGCTGCTTGATGCAGAGCTGCTTGCTACTATTAGTACGTATATACTGACAGTAGTGGTTTATCAATAGTGTAGCCCTTGTTGATCTCATCTCATTTTCCAGAGAGTATGTCAATGTCTTTCAACTAGGCTCTAATTATAATAAATGCCAGCGGCTCAAGACGGGGAAAAAAGAAAATTCGTGTAGGAATTTTCAATTAAGCTACTCCAAAATTAGATGTGTTAAATGTGCCAACATTTATTAAAGTTAAGTTCGAGATTAGTTTTTTTTTTGTGCGCTAACGTATTTCAGGTCTACTATAATGTAAAAAAACTTTCGAAGAGGCTGTACAAGCCAACACATATACTTAATCTAGATTACAGTTTTGAAGCTTAAATTAGCTTACGATGCACTGCGATGCACTTTACAATAACGTGAAACAATAAAATTAGTCTGAAACAAGTACTCATCGTGTTCGGTTATTTTTACTGTCCTCGGACTCACCCCTTGCTAGCTACCCTTAGCTCTAACATCAGCTCAGCTCTACTTACTGTTGGTTAACTCCAACAGAGGCCATTGGCGGCATTCCTAAGAGTGATGACATTATCAAAATACAAAATGCAACACACAAATCTTGGAAATCCAAGACGTTTGACAGAATTTGAATTCTATTTTGTATCGCTTACATTCTACATATACAAGTAGTATACTCGTAGTATCGCTGTAGTAAAATATTCATTGTAAGATTAACCTAAAACTTTAGTTGATATGATAAAAGATGATAATAATTGATAGAGAGAGATAAAATGATAATTGATTTATTAAGAAACCTTAATAAATCAATCCCCGCCTTGGGGATACAGTCGTGACCCTGTTTTTCTTTTTTTTGGGGCTTTTCTGACACAAGTTATCTTAACTTAAATGAAAAGTTCCCAACCCTAGTATAAGCATATCACTTGTAAAAAACAATAAATACATTTTTACTTTACTTTACTATTGATACTGATTATTGATTACACGAGACGGCGGTCGAACGCGTACTGATTGCTTTTGCTTAGGTTAGTATAAAAATGCATCGCATAATTTGCAAAATGTGCAATTCACTTTAATTGTATATTCATTTCATTCTTTGTAACTTGTACCGGGAACCAGTTTGAGTAGAACTTTATGATCATACTAGCTTCTGCGCGCGGCTTCGCCCGCGTGGTACCAACATTTTGAATAGCCTTTAAGCTATTCCTGGTCACTATCTACACTTATTCCAAGTTTCATCCAAATCGGTTCACTGGTTTAGGCGTGATTGTTACACAAACATACAAACATCCAAATATCCAAACATACTCACAAACTTTCAGATTTATTATATTATTAGGATATTAGGATAGGATATTAGGATTAGGATAGGATATATTAGGATTAAGAAACACGTACTCTTCTTTGTTTCAACGTAAGTAAAAAATTCATAAAGAGAGTAATGCATAAATTCATCTTAAAGCTAAATTGGAAAGGCGCGCGTTTCTCATTATTTCTACAAGTGTACTTAATACTAATAAAATTGTGTTTGCGTAGCATCGGCACTAGTTTCAAATTAAATAATTTGTAAACAAGCATTTTTATACTTATTCTAAACAAGCAGTCCTAAAGAAGCAGAAAAAGACGGACAAAGAGATGGAAAGATGATAAGATACAATACATACATACATACATAAAGTCACGCCTCTTTCCCTAAGCGCTCATGGTCGTGCTTGCTTAGTCGTTCTTGATAGATCGTCGAAGTTAAGCAACGTTCGAAACGGTCTGTAAGTGGATGGGTGACCGCCAGTGGCATTTTCATCTGAGCGCTTCCGTGCTTCGGAGGGCACGTTAAATTGTCGGTCCCGGCTATTTAAGTCGTTAAGCCATGACGGAGGCCATAAGGCGGCCTAAAAACTCCGTCACCAGAGTTGGCCACTGACTCATACGAACTTGCTTTTTCCCAAAGGGGTAGGCAGAGACCACGGATCTTCTCGTCGCTACAATCCTGACACACAACTTTAGCCTCATTCACTCTCATTACATTCTTCATACATGCTCGTCGGTTTAGGGTACTTTTGAGCTGGCCCTTCTCCAAAATGTCGCCAATTTGATGCAAGAAGGTTCGCCTAGGCCTTCCCCTTCCAGCTGTCCCATACACACTCGCCTCATACACTTGATTTGTCAAACAACTGTCATCCATCCTCTCTACATGCCCAAACCATCTTAATACCATCTTAACCATACCTTTTTCGATCCTCAACACTACATCTTCTAAGATAAGAAAAGATAAGACACAAGAATACAGAATATTTTGTCGAAAGACTTTGTTGCACAATAATCAAGTATTGACTGTAAGGGAAATTAACTTTAGCATGTTTCATACTCGTTGCAACGAGTGATGAACAGGATGACTTTATGCCTACCTTTCTATATTGTGATCATGGAAAGAACTCGTGCTATGAGTGCAAATATCATGAAATATTGTTATTTTGTTTAAGAAAATTCGTAAATCTATTATAAAAATCTAAGCCATATAACTTTTGATTTTCAACCTTTTAAGATTATTTTTATAACATAAGGTTTGCAAAAGCTTTTTTTGCTAATGCATCTGAATTAAAAATATTTTATGACCAAAATATATCAAAATCTTAACATTTTTACTAAAACGGTCACTGTTTACCTTGAAGATCAGCATGAATGGGCAAACTCTATCTAAGTTTAACAAAAAACTCAAATTGGGGCCTGATTTAAAATCTGTCTGTACCTTCGGATTTATTTTGTGATTTGACAGCTTTTAAAAGGCAACGAAAGTTTTTTTGCTCTTTAAAGCTAATCGCACTTTTGTCCACGCAGTACGCGCTGCAGTCATTTTTTTATATAAATAAAATTTTTTTTAAAAAAAATTGAACCTACTTCACATAACACATACAGACACTAAGAACCTTCTATGTACCTACACTAAAAAGAGAAAAATAAGAATATACACATGCAAGTATTATTTACAGTATTCAATTAATAAATTATTATGTTATATTATGTATTTGAAGTCGGAGATATCGGTGAACATACATAAAAAAAAAAAAAAAAAAAACATACATACACCCGAACATAGAACCTCCTCCTTTTTTTGAAGTCGGTTAAAAATACTGATGACTTCAGAAAACGCAGCTCGCGGACGTCTCAGCATTTCTTCAATAGATTTTTTATTTTTCAATTCAAAAGAAGAAATGCTGAGACGTCAGAAGCGAGCTGCATTTTCTGATGTCATCAGTATTTATTGTATAGAAGCGCTCGTGGTCGTGCTTCCTTAGTCGTTCTTGATAGATCGTCGAAGTTAAGCAACGTTCGAAACGGTCTGTAAGTGGATGGGTGACCGCCAGTGGCATTTTCATCTGAGCGCTTCCGTGCTTCGGAGGGCACGTTAAATTGTCGGTCCCGGCTATTTTAAGTCGTTAAGCCATGACGGAGGCCTTAAGGCGGCCTAAAAACTCCGTCACCAGAGTTGGCCACTGACTCATACGAACTTACTTACTTATTGTATAGAAAAATAACTGCGGCGCGTACGGCGCGGACAAATAAGCGATTAGCTTAAATCGTATCTTTTTTCTAAAAACATTTCTTATTTTTTATAAAGCACTTGGGAAATGTTCTTGTATTTTAAACAGTATTTTATTTTATTGTTGGGCTTAAAGGAGAGTTTCATGCGCCACATGTTAGATGCTTATCAACACGGAAAATGGTACGCGGAGTTCTTTGAGTGCACGATAACCCACGAATATTGGTGTATTGTGGAATATACACTGGAGAGAGACGGTATCTGGTTGTAAATGTTTTATGTTATTTTTATGTTGGAACAAAAAAAATCATACAGAATATTAATAAAAAAATAAAAAATAACATGTTCCCACCGGAGCGCTCGTGTAGCTTGTTCTGTTCAACCGGTCTTGATGGATCGTCGAAGATAAACAACGTTCTATGTTGTGTCAATGTGGATGGTTGACCGCTAGTGGCTTCATCGGCCTAGTTCTTCCGTGCTTTTGATTGCACCTAGAATTATCAGTCACGGCTATATTTTTTTTATGATGATTGGGTCGGCTCTTGGCCTCGAAACTTACATAGGCAAGAATGAGGTCTACAATGGAGCGAGCCTACAACAGGCATTTCGTTAGCTAATAATGCAGGCCTTTTAGAAAAAAACACTCCGTCACCAGAGTTGGCCTCATACAAACTTACTTATTAACTCTAGTGTGTATGACATCGCCAAATGCTCTCCATCTATTGGTACGAGAAAATTTTCAACGAAGACCTACATCACCGTTGCAACGAAACCCCGATCAACAAACAAATTAAGCGCCGTAAGTGGAATTGGATCGGCCACACGCTCCGAAGGTGTCCTGACCATATACCAAAACAGGCTGTGGATTGGAACCCCCAAGGAAAGCGAAAACGTGGTCGGCCCAAACAAACCTGGCGGCGGACGGTGCTCGACGAGGCGAGGAAGCCCAAGACCGATCTAGATGGAGAGTCGCTATGGACGCCCTTTGCCCCATCGAGGGGCATAGGATCCTAACGAAGTATGACATAAGGACTCGTCTTGGAGGTATTTCTATGAGGCACTGAACTCAAAGGATCGGATAGTACTCTCAACTTTTTGCAGTGTCAAATTAGTATCCAATGCAGTAACAAAGTTTCACCTCCCCTTGGCAAATTATCGCCTATGTTACACTTTCGACTCAAAACTCAACGGTGTAAAGTTTAAATTGGTTTAGCTGCTGCAGTGGGTACGTGACCAGAATGAAAACCCCGCTAGTTAGATAGTTTGGATTCACTTCGACATCAATGATGTTGGGACTTTTGAAAGTTAAATCGACCGCTGAATGTTTCTGTTTTTGTGTAATTCAGAATTACATTTTGTGGTTTGACTGTTTAAAGATATTTAAGGTTTGCCCTCTTAAGGCGGGTCCAGATATGTCATTTGCCCGATCCGATCTCCGTATCGCCGACGCGTATCATGATTGGTACAATGGTACTGCACTATTTTATGAGGTTTAACCTGTAAAGATAATTGTAAGATTTAATAAATAAATGAATATGTGGACGGGTGATCATACGCGATCTAGATACGCCGTTATGATACAGCCCGATCCATGATGTGTCGGTTTTTGTCCGATCATCAACGGGGATACGAGGCTTGTTACGCTGATCGGATCGAGTAAACGATAGTATCTGGACCCGCCTTTAGTAAAATATACATGAAAAGAAAAGAACAGATTCAAAACTGTGATAACTTGAATTTGCTATTTATTTTAAAATTTAAAACAGAATAACGACTGTTTTCCCAGACAACTGTAGACATTCTCGCCTATTTACGCGCACTTTGCATCCCACTGATTCGAGAGAACTGTTCATAGGGTGGTCGCACAGTCCAGCCGAGCCGACCGCGCCGAACTATCAATTCAATAGAGAAAATGCTGCTGACGTCAGAAGCGAGCCGCATTTTCTGACGTCATCAGCATTTTTTGGGTAAAAAAATGACTGCGGCGCGTATGACGCAAATGGTGTGCGATTAGGTATATAGAAAAATATTATATTCGGAGAAAGAAGCAACTTACTTCTGTTTCTTTTGTTTATGCATTCACGTATCTTGATTACGTATTCCGCAATACGCTCTCGTCCAAGCTTGACGTGGTGATCTCCCTCAGGAAATCAGGAAAGCGGTAAGTGTTGTCTGACGGACAATAGCATTTAAAAGCAACTGTGGAGTTTAAGGGATAACAGAAAAGGATCATGAATATATTTCTTGGGCGTTGTTATAATAACCGTGAGAGTCTAAAATCCATCCATAATACTACAAGCATTGCTTAGTTTGGGGCTAGATGATGCTGTGTGAAATGTCCAGCATTATTTATTTATTTATTGATCGTATCACGCGAATAGGACACATATTCGACATCAATTTATAAATAATAATAATAAATAATGCTGGACTTTTCACACAGCATCATCTAGCCCCAAAGTAAGCAGAGTTGTGTTATGGGTACTATGATGACTGATATACTACTTATATACTTTTTGTTTGTAAATACATACACATTATACATAGAAACACCCAGACTCGAGACAAATATTTGTAGATCATACAAACATTGGTCCCGCCGCGGGGATCGAACCCACAACCTCTTGCGTCGCAGGCGGGCCTTCGCCCACTGCGCTACAGAGGTCGTCAATTTGTTTATCAAGTGCGTGTAAAACATTTCAAAATTGAATAATGCTTTGTTATAGTGCTGGAATTTGTACAAACGATCTTCTTTTCCAAAGACCATACAAAAACTCACCATATTATTACTACAAGTCTAAAATACTTTGATCTAATAGTCTTCTAACCACCGTAAACATTTTTATTTATAAAGATAGCTTAGTGCCCTAGAGGGTAGCAAAAAGCGGCATTCAGCACATGTTCCATCATATATCACCCAAGCACTTGGAAATCTGACCGTGTCAACTATTCATCTTATTCGTATGTCCCGGACGAGGGAAATAAATATTTAGAGGACTTTTTCAATATGACATAATGTCACGCGATGGAAGGGAAATGGGGGAAAATTGGGCTACAATTTTCTAGATAAATCTTCCTTTTATGTAAATAAAAATATTATCCGAAGTTTTGGTTGTGAGAAACATAAGTAGGTACCAGGTTTAAGCGCTATATTTAGATTTTCTATTGTAAAAAACTGCCCTTAGAGAAATAACAGACACTCGGGTGGGTATATCTCCCCTAATCTCTTTTAGGGCAAAAGAGATTAGGGGAGATATTTTTCCTTGTTTTGAAATTGACTATGTTAAATATTATTAGGTTATTTTTATAGTAAAAAAGTTTATACTGGTTTGAGCCCGTTAAAATGATTCAATTTGCATGAAACTGTATAGAATTTAAAACCCACTTTTTCGTCTATAACCGTGTAAAAAAACAAAACTGGCTCGCAACTGTATCCCCAAAGTATGGTAGACATTCTCTTACATCAAGATAATCAAGACGTCCAAATAAATTTAGCTCATGCCCTCATTTTGTAAGCCATGAAAAACTATAAATCCATTTTCAGCGAATACTTAATTAAATACACATTATAAACTTTCGCGACTCGAAGACATTTTAAATTTTATAACGGGACTTAATCGCGTAGGTATAACATTTATTTATTTACCTCGACGTTTCAGTAGCGTTACAGCTACCGTGGTCACGTGGTCAGTCTTCTCGTGACCACGGTAGCTGTAAAATACTTAATTAAATCCTCCTATATGAGGATCGTCTGATCGATGCGGGTTCGAATCCCGTCGGAATCCAAAATTTAGATAAAACTTTTCATTTCTTAATGAAATACCAAGTGTGGATAAGCTATAAAAAAAATTACAAAAAAGAATACTTAATTGTATTGAAAATAATTCATACTCGTAATACCTACAGAATCATTCCCCTTAGTCTAAAAATAATAATAAAAGGTACATCTTATTCCTCAGCACAAAAACAAAGCCAGAAAATAAATCACTGAATGCGAAAATGGATAATAGCGAAATTACTCCGTAGCTCATTTACGCCATTTTGCGAAAATTAATAATACGTACGCGAGAACCACAATGGAAATATTACACAATTTGAAAGACGTTGCAGCGAATAATATTTAATAGCCAGTAATAAGTAGATACATTATAGTAAAGAAAATAACTTAAATACATACTCGTAGTAGGTATATATTTATTTATTTATTTGTTTTATTTACACCGCCTTTTTGCCTTCCTTCCTAATCCAGTTCATCCTAAGGTTGTCTGGAAGAAATCGCTCACAGCGATAAGACTGCCCGTTGTACTACGCTTCAAATATTTTCTTGTATCTTTGTTTGTATTTTGTAATGTCCATGTGGTGTACAATAAAGTATTTTCTATCTATCTCTATCTATCTAAAATAAAATTGTACACAACCAGTCACATACATAGTGCTACTCCTATACTAGAGTTATCTGTGTCACAAGTTATCATGCAAACATCTTTTTAGAAGCGTTGTTACTTACTTAGGTACAAATCAACCTACATAGGAAAATGGGATGAGGGTACAGACATACTTTTTTTGATGTAGGGGATCACTAAAAAAGGAAATTTGGAAATTTTACTCCTAACGGCGTGTACAGGGGAAAAACATTGGCACTACTGTGTTGGCGTGCCGCTAATTTGATCAAAGCCAAAAAGCATTTATTCAGTAGGACCACTGGGATCACTTTGACTCATTAAATATAATATGATCCAAACAGTGCACAACTGTACAAAAAATTCTCTAAATCAGAGCAGATACAACTTTTTAATTACATATCCGATCTCGCGAAAACTAGTTCGCAAAATTCATTTTAATACTTTCGACCGCTTTACAGGGTGGGTATATTTTAACCTTGTTATAATGTTGCCATATTTGATTTATTATTATATACTTTTACGAATCCAAAGGAGACGTGGCTTCTGTGCTTCGGAGGGAACGTTAAATTATCGATCCTGTCCTAAAAGTCAGTCAATATTTGTGTGAATATCATACAAACATGTAACTATCCATGTACATTTCTTAATGTTGTAATTATGTTGGTAAATAAACTATTTGTATTTGTATGTGTCCAACAGCGGGATTTGATCTAGTAATCTTCCGCATCGCAGACAGGCCTTTGCCCTCTACGCCAGAGGTAGTTTTTTTTTATTTTACACCCTGTATATTTCTTGGTAAGAAGATTCAGTAGAATTTGTAGCTGTATCTACTTAAAATGTAAATCTTAGTTTCAAAAACCAAGAGTATGATAACTATGTAATATTATTCTTTGGTAACTTACTTCAGCAATAACGGTTGGCTCAAGTAACCGCGCGTTCTCAGTATAACAGATATCAATATTTGGTTTATTTTCTTTATCTATCAGGGATTTGCAGTGTGTTTCATCAAGTCAAGTACAGATTTTTACTGTAATGAAGACGCTTACTCGAACTTTTGATGAAACACACCATAGTTTTTACCTACCCATATTTATTTGTTTATTCGTAAAGTAAAAAATAAAACTTTATAAAACCAAATAAAACTTTGTTCTAAAATAAACTTCCAGACTGATTTATATTTTTTTATTTTTTTTTAGTCTTATCTAAGCAAAACTTTTAAAATAAATTATAGCTTTTATCGTAGCAATTGTTCTGATTTTTTTCCACAAGAACATATTTATGTCTATAACGACCTCTGTGGCGCAGTGGGTGAAAGCCCGCTTGGGACGCAGAAGGTTGCGGGTTTGATCCCTGCCGCGCGATAAATGTTTTTATAATCTGCAAATATTTATCTCGGGCCTGGGTGTTTCTATGTAGGTTCTATGTATGTATTTACAAAAAAAGGATTTCAGTAGTATATCAGGTTATCTGGTTCCCATAGACAACGTTTGCTTAGTTTGGGGCTAGATGATGCTGTGTGATATGTCCAGCATTTATTTATGTCTACACTGTATATCTGGGGTTAAGGAGCTGCTAAAATTCCATGGACAGTAGCTTTCACGGTTATGAGCCTGTGAGGTCAGGTGGATAATTGAATAGGTATGTAGCTAGCCTGCTTGCAGTGGTATTGATACCGCTGGTGAATTCAAAAAAAGTGTACAGCTACGTTCATAGTCCTCTCTCATACGCAACACATGACCGAGCCAGCGTATTCTGTGTGATTTAATTTCGCCAATGATATTAGGCTCGGCCACAAGCTCAGCAATCTCTCGGTTCTTCCTCACTCGCCAGGTACCATCTTCGCGTTGGACTAGACCCAAGATCTTTCTGAGCACCTTTCTCTCCGTTACCAGAAGCTTGTGCTCTTCTTTGTGAGTAAGGGTCCACGCTTCACATCGCTTAGTTCTCCGGGAAAGAATCTTGGACACCAAGCAGCAGCGTGCAGCTAGGCGGGCTTTTCATGGGGTGCCAGTCGGCCGTCGACCAGTCGGCCGTCCCAGATATAGGTGGAAGGATGAAGTGGAGAAAGACCTTCGTTCACTTCAAATCCTTGCACCGGACTGGGTGGAAGCGGCGCGAGACAGAGACCGATAGCGTTCTATTGTGTTGGAGGCCAGGACCTACTTTGGGGTCGATGCGCCAGGATAGTAAGTAAGTAAATACATTCATAGTATAAAGAAAAATACACATGGTTTGGTTGTTTAAGAAGTAAAATAAATAATTCAAATATTGGACTTAAAACATTTATCTTTAGATATACTTTACATTGGCAACATAAATTAGCTGAGAGCAGATTGCTGCCGTCAGACTGCTCAGTAGTGTCATCTTAGTTAGGAGCGGTGTTGGGTGGGATCAATATTGGAGCAAAGTCGTCATAGGCTACCTTATGTCATCAAGATTGGACTGATCTAGCTGTATAAGATTGAACTCTGGCTATCAGAACCGGTGTTGCCACGTTTTGGTTTGAGCATACGATCGCTTTGCACCGATATTGCTGTGGGTTCACGATCGAGATAGTTTTCATTTAAGTAATGGCGGGTGAGCTGTGTCGTGCTGGAAGCTCAAGCTGGCAAATCCTTACAACAAATACCATTATCAGATCCTATAAGATAAGATTCTGGCTTGGGAATCTAAACATCGAGATTAAGTGTTAGTGTTTTTTTAAGTTTAGAATGTTTTTATTTTCGTTTCATATTAATTTTAGTTCTCTCGGCCTGCCCCGGCTTCGTCGCCCATCTGCAGGTACCTATGGCGTGACAATCCCTGCCCACCTCTCGCTATCCATACGACTCTCGTATGACCTTGATGCCTTCCAAGAAGGCTGGTGGGATGTGGCTGGGGATCGAGACAGATGGAAACAACTGGGGCAGACCTTTGCCCAGCAGTGGGAAAGTATAGGTTAGTTAAAAAAAAAAAAAAAATTAGTTATAATACGCCTGTCATACGATTAAATAAATAAATAAGATAAGAAAAATTCAATGTAATGCCTTTTTTTGAACTGTTGGACCACTACACTGTTATTTCTATAATTTGATATTTTAAATGAACTAAAAAGCTTTCTTTAAAATTAAAAAAACCAAGGCACGACTTTATCATGAGGGCACGGAAAACTTTAATAAAACAACATTCAAACGCATAATTCTGAACCAAAACAAAGATTTCCTGTGTCGCAGGTATCTGGAACTAAAAGATCCTAACACCCATACTCAAACAGATATAAAAATGTCGACTGACAAAAGTCGGACTTTTATATTGAAAAGAACTTACGCAATGACAAAAATTGGCGATTTTACTCTCTTGAAAATATCAAAGCATGTCTGGTAAGGTTAGATAAGATTCGATGGCGTTGTCGTGCAGCTTTTCGTACGTTGGGCCACACTGTGACGCAACTATCATCATTTATGCTCTTTTTAAAGAAAGTTCAAATAAGTAAGTGGCTCTCTGGTGACAGAGTTTTTAGGCCACCTTACCTTAAGCCCCCTCGCAGACTGCAGACTTTCTATCGGCCGATAGTTGAGACGTAATATACTTCGTAATGAGTATGGGGAAGTATATTCCGTCTCAACTATCGGCCGATAGAAAGTCTGCAGTCTGCGAGGGGTCTAAGGCTTCCGTCAAGAACGTGTTAGTTTTTTTTTTTATGATGGTCGGCTCTTGACCTCGAAACTAACATAAGCAAGAATGAGGTCTACGATGGAGCGAGCCTACCCAGAAGGTGCCTATTAACTTCTCTCTCTTGAAAACAACAGGGTCGTAGCTCAGCGGAAATACAGACGCGGGAAGCTGATTCCAAATTTTTGCAGTGCGCATAATAAAAGAACTAGTGTCCGGGACAGACACTTTAACGTGTCCTCTGAAGCACGGAAGCGCTAGATTGATAATCTCACTTGCGGTCACCGATCTGCTTTTATTATTAGGTTCTCAAAATTGGCCGTTACTTTAGGAAGTTTTCGTTACAATTTTAGAAGTAACTTAGGCTAGTGAACGACTCGTTGAGAACACAGCCTGCATTTAACTCACGAAAAGATAAACTTATTTAAATAAATAAAATACAAAGCAAAAATACAATAAAATACACTGAACCTAAACAAAAGTACCTAGTCAAGGTCTGACTACACTTTGAACTACATATTAACTTCTTCCAAACACTCTAGATCGAAGAAACTGTGGAATAGAAAATATCTATTTCATGACATTTATCAATAAAGGATGAACATATACGGTTAATTGATAAGTGCTGAGCGTAGTTTATATGACAGAAAGGAAGATAAAACGATTTTCTATTATGAAGACGGCTGGAGGGACGCAGTATGACTATTTCAAACTTCTCAAGTAAACTAGGGCTTTCTGATAGTTCAGCACTTTGCAGCAACTTTAAGCAGTTTAATTTTCTTTATGATGAATCGGTCGGCTCTTGACCTCGAAACTTACATAGGCAAGAATGTGGTCTACGATGGAGCGAGCCTACCCAGAAGGTGCCTATTTACTCTTTTCTTGAAAACAACAGGGTCGTAGCTCAGCGGAAATACAGACGTTGGAAGCTCATGCAATAAAATATTGCTGTTTATATAAAAATTCTATGCGTACAAATATAGTTGGAGCGACAGCCAATACACCCTCAATGTATTGGGTTGCCCGATATTGGAATAACTTCCTTACTTGGATGTGTGCGGAAGTTTCGGCACTTCAAGTATGCACGCTTGTTTACAAAGGAACTTTGAAGTTGGTTTAGTATATATATATAGCCTTAATATAGCTACAAAAAAAAGGTAAGTGTGCTTTTTTATTGTGACTCCAATACTAGTGAATCTCTTACACATATTCATATTCATTTATTGATTTTGCGATACATGGGTAAAACTAAGGTCTAATACAGAAATAATGTACAGCCATGCTCGGCATATAGCATGCAAAATGTCACACAGTTAAATGTCAAATAAATTATTAATAAATGTCAATAAAAAATCATAAAGTATAATATCATAAAAATTTTTGAAAAAAAAAATTGAACCGACTTCACATAACACAAATAGACACTAAGAACCTTCTATGTACCTACACTAAAAAGAGAAAAATAAGAATATACACATGCAATTATTACTTACAGTATTCAAATAATAAATTATTATGTTATATTATATTTGAAGTCGGTGCCAACTACCTATGCATTTACATCTAAGAAGAAATTACGAGTACAATAGAACTTGGGTGCAAATTTGTATGGAGTAGTTAGAGTAGAATAGTTGGCACCGACTTCAAATATAATATAACATAATAATTTATTATTTGAATACTGTAAGTAATAATTGCATGTGTATATTCTTATTTTTCTCTTTTTAGTGTAGGTACATAGAAGGTTCTTAGTGTCTATTTGTGTTATGTGAAGTCGGTTCAATTTTTTTTTTCAAAAATTTTTATTTTTCAATTTTTAGTGTAAATAATATAGTAGGTTAGGTTAAATTGGAATAGTCAAGATTAAAGAAGTTAGAGTGAGAATCCCTCAGGAATAAAATTATATGGGATCACCTCGAGCGTATTTAAACATGTCAAACTATTCAATGTTTGACTCAGATTTTGTAGTGAGAATGAGGTTTTTTGAGATTTACAGGAAAACTATCAATCCCTCAGGAAAAAAAAGTATGAGGATCACCTAGATATGGATACCCTTTCAAGCAATAAAAAAAATTTTGGAAATCGGTCCACATTTTTCGGAAAGATCGGTGATTTTTTGAGTATTACGGGAAAAGTATCAATCCCTCAGGAGTAAAATTTTTATGGGACCACTATGGTAGCATACCCTTTCAAACAAAAAAAAATTTTGAAAATCGGTTTACAACTGACGGAGATATCGATGAACATACATCCAAAAAAAAAAAAAAAAAAAACATACATACACCCGAACATAGAACCTCCTCCTTTTTTTGAAGTCGGTTAATTAAGTAAAGTATGTAGTTATGTCGTTAATCTCATAAAAAATTAGGTACCTATTATTCAAATTTGTCCAGAAATTTTCATTAATATTGTAGTATGCTTTTTTTAATAGCAATTTTTTAAGACAAAGTTTAAAATGATTAATATTTTCTAATTGTAATAGTGAAGTCACAAAGACTTCATCATCTGGAATTACTTTGATGAAACTGAGTTTCATTGGCTCCCCACATCGCATAGAACCATATAAGCCCTCAAAAGCTTAGTATAAATCGTAAAACAAGTAATAAGCAATTCCTAAGTCGTATAGCCGGTCCATTTCATACCGCCCACTAAATCGTAACTTTATTACCACTACGACTCAAACATTAAACGGAATCTTTTGTACCGGTTCACAACTTAATCTGTACTATGTATTGTGAAAGGAAACATGGTTGAAAAACCTTAATTTTGAGTTTAAAGACGAGCGTATTTGAAATTTTTAGAGCTTAATTCTGCTTTTAATAACGCAGTTTTTTTTGGGTTCTACTTGTAATCGAATACGTGAAAACAATAACCATTAAACTTTTTAAACTTTCGTGATTTGGTGACATTCATAAAAACGTGAAAACGGATGCATTTTGTAACACTATATTTTGTGCATTCACTGTTTTGTAGATAAATTACTTACCTAAATAATATTGCTATCTTAAAAATCAGCTAAAGACTAAGCTGAGAGGATGGATTAGGTGCTGGGCAAGCCTATTCCATCTCCAACAATGTCCCAGGCACTACAGCGTCCCGTTCAGTGTAAGTAAAGGTCTCCTGACACTATAAATCATCTAATAAAGATGTAAAAGCCTAACCACTTAATGCAAAATTGAATTTATTGAATGCATCAGTGGAACTATCTATAGATAGTCTTTAAGGATCTGAAGCTTGGAGTATTGTGTTTTATGTAAAATAATAATAGCTTAGAAAATAAACACAGGGTCACGACTGTATCCCCAAGGCGCGGTAGACATTCTCTCAGATCTTTATATTCCAGATCCTTTGAAGATGTCTAAGGGGGTAGTCAGAGGCATGTACAAATACATATTTGATACATGCCCAAAAATAAATGTATTGAATGCATCAAACATATTTTGAAGTTTAAGCTAAAAATAAATCATCTTTACCAAACAAAAAAATCTTTCTGAATTGGCAAACTCAGCAAATTTTCTTATACCTTGAGAACATCCAAGCGTATTTCACCACTCATTCGTTTTTACGCCCCAAACCCAATGAAGCGACGCTTTTTCTCACAATCGTCCTTAGAAAATTTCATATCTACGGATAATGTTATAATCCCTGTGATGCCTACGCTCTCCATAGGATGACCATGAGTTTTGACGGTTTTCGATCAGTTTTATTGCTATGTGTAAATTGCGGTCAGCAAGATCTTTTGTGTCACCAAAACGGATCATGAATTTACAGAATTTACAAATAATTTAACGATAGTAAACGATTCATCATCATCATCTTCAGCCTATAGCAGTCCAGTGTTGGACATAGGCCTCCCCTAATGAGCGCCATTGCGCCCTGTCCTCAGCGCAGAATTTACAAATAATTTAATGTACCTATCTTCCTATCTTTAAACGATTAATTAATTATTAATGTAATTAATTATTAATCAACTGCGTGGAATTTCCTAATTATACACACCATCCATATAGCGTATTTATACACATATACACCATTCATATAGGGTTTACAATTAACAAATATAACGCATGAAATTCTAACTTGTACAAAGGAAGTATCGTGAGGCCTAAGCCTATCGAGCCTCTGTTCAGAAATTAAAATGATTTTGTGCACAATAAAACGGGGAGTGAATGCAATGATTCCCGTTTTTTGACCTTTGTTCGTAAATTAGTGGCCAATGTCCTGCGTTAAATTAAGCCATTGTTACCGTATTCCGGGCTTTATCTCGTTTATAAAGCGGTATAAAACCCGAAATAATATCGGCCCTCTTATTTGCAAGCCGTGTTTTCTCATACTCAGCGTATTGTGACGACTTGACGTCTATGGTTTTATTTTGCAACGGAATAGCATTTTATTGGGTGTGAATATCGACATTTTTTTTTATGATGGGTCGGCTCTTGACCTCGAAACTGACATAGGCAAGAATGAGGTCTACGATAGAGCGAGCCTACCCAGAAGGTGCCTATTAACTCTCTTCTTGAAAACAACAGGGTCATAGCTCAGCGGAAATACAGACGCGGGAAGCTGATTCCAAATTTTTGCAGTGCGCATGATAAAAGAACTTTGAAAGCGCTTAGTTCTAATAAGTGGAATATCAACCAGGTGCGGAACGAAATGACGAAAAAATTTTGTTAAAGACAAAAAAAAATTGTAGGTACCAGATGATTTATACAGCGCAACGTAACTTTAAACAACGTTTATTAGTGAAGGCTATAGAGTTTAAACTTTTGTCTTCTAAATATTATATGTTATCCAAGCTAATTTTAATCATCTACAGAACCATTCATTCATTAAGATATGAAAAGTCTAATCAAAATTCGATTCGATGGGATTCGAACCCGCGACGATCAGACGATCCTCCTAAAGCCAGAGTGCCTTCAACCGCTCGGCCACGGAACCCCCGACGTCAGACTCGAAAATCTTGATAAGCACCATTCATTCATTTCAACTGTAGATCAAATTATTCAAGTGACTTTTGAATTCAAACAAAACGATTTAAGTAAAATAATTCCTTTGCAAATGATGTAATTGAATTTGATCCGCATAAACATCAGAGGCAGGGTAAATACGATATCGTACTGACTTTGGATTACCAGCTAGCTTCTATTAGGGTTGTCGATCACTTTCGAGGCTGTCAGTATGAATTACGCTTAGTTACCAATAATTGACCTGGATTAGTTGAGCTATTAGATCTTTGTAAAGTGCCTTAGATGTTTCAATTTATTCTATTGTATTTTGTCAATTTGTATAAATAAATCACTTGCCACAACTTGTGGTGTGATTATCAGTAAAAATGTTAGTTTTTTTATTTTTAGTGGTATTTTTCTACGAGTATGATCGTCCTTTAGTACTTAACACAAATATCAAAATATTAGTGATTAACGCATTTTCTGTTCCATTCCATTTTCTTTAACATTTCGAGTACAAACGTGTTCAAGCTTAGAGCTACACCCCTATTCAAAATTATTTACAATTTTCCTTATGAAATACTTTGAAATGTAGCGAGAAATTTATTGCAGGACTTTAAGAAGCAATTGGAAGTTATATCGTCTCATTTCGAATTCAACTGTAGTTCTGAGGGATGCTGAACGTATTTTGATAAGATTTAATGTTTGCTTAATTGATTTACTTGTTTGCTTTTGAAAGGATTTCATACTTTAGTAATTTTGCTAATTATCAATTTACCAGAGTGGCGTTATAGAGAAGAGGCATATTACCCAGCAGTAGGTGCAACCGGGCTGATTCGATAGATAGATAAAATATCTTGTAAGAATTATGTCAAATTGTTTGGTGATATGTACACGCAGATCAAATGATAATCACCTGAAAAATTTCTTCAAAAACTAGAATGGACAGCTTAAGATATTTCAAAGTTTATTGAATCTGTAGATCTCTCCACAGTTTCGACCAATCAACAGGAAACAATTCGCATTAACGTACAGTCGCCAGCAATAATAAGTAAATCGTCGTTTGCAGGTTCAACTGGGGTAACCGACAAAACACGTTAAATTAGTTGAATATACTCCACACATTTTAAATAATTTAAAATTATAATAAATAGTTCAAAGCAAAAACTTAAATATACAATCAACTAGTCGCGAAATTAATAGAAATATCGAATTGTAGATAAACATATTTACCTATACTTACACAATTTAAAAAACTGTAGAATGTATATAGATAGATAGATAGATAGATAAACGCTTTATTGTACACAAAAACATAATACAGAGAATACATAAAAATAGACATTGTACAATGGGCGGCCATAAAGCGATTTATTCCTGGCAACCATTTGTATGGACAGGATAGTCGAATACAGAAATACAGCGGTGTACAAAAGTTAGTCTCACAAGAAAACAGTAACAAACTAAGTACCTACCTATACCTACACACCTATACATATAGATCATAAAGCGCGACTGTACTATCCACCCGATCAAACAATCTCGATATGAAATTCAAAATAGCCTCTCGTCAGAAACAAAGAGCTGCCTATCTGTCAATCCGCTTCATACAGCAGTCCTCGATACAACGCTGACCTAGAACGATTCAGATACTGGACTGGAAAATTACCATATTTTGCTATAAATACAAAGTAAAGCCGCAGCTCAGTTAGCACCTTCACGTATTGTCTTACCTGTGAATAAGGCGAAGCAAGCTTAGAGTATAATGAGCAAATCAGGTCTTCTTTCTTTTTTTGTAGTAGATTTTTTTGTTTGTAGTAGATTTAATATATTAAATTTTTATTTTTTTTTGTATTGTGTGTAGTATAGAATAGAATAAGTTTTTATTGTAGTACCTACCTAGATCTAATACAGTTTGTTTTTTTGCTGTGTCAGTTGTACCTAATTATGTTCGTCTGTGTGTGTGTTTTCCCAAATAAATTGTTTATCTATCTATCTATCTTGTGAACAAAAATAATCCACGGTGATGCTTTAGTAACACACACTATTGCAATTTTAAGTTACATAATTAAATTTTATGATCTCTTTAAGTGAGAGCCCCGGCCCAGAGAAGGCGACGCGGCAGACCGAAACAGAAATTATGGGATGAAGATTGACCAATTCGGGCTGGAGTGGATGAATACAGCCAAGATTGTAATGTGTGAAGGGAGGACTTTGACCTGCAGTGGGATATCACGAACACAACCCATTTATGCCCAGGTTTCTCAAAACGACCACCAACGCAAAATAAGTAGGGTTTCAGACTAGGCATAGATATTTAATAATAAAAAAATATAAATATTTAAGTATAATATGAGTTAATAATAAAAATGTTCTTTTTCGAATCCTATATAAAATGACGTCCAAACCTTTAAGTCTTAGGAAGCAGTCCTCAATTCCCGTTATACGGCTGTAAGAACACATTGTACTTTAGTCAACAATAGCTTTGGAATCAGCCGTGATTTTGAAAGGGGTGTGACAGTCATTGATATTGATTATAGGGGCTTTGTTCTATTACAATGCATATCTTCATTAGCAAACGTAACAAGGTCACGACTGTATCACTTGAGATACCTGGCTGGACGCGTTAGATTTTTTTTTATTATTTACTAGCTGCGCTCCCGCGGTGTAACCCGCGGTCATCCGGGATTTTTTCGGGATAAAAAGTAGCCTATGTCCGTCCCTGGGATACAACCTTTATCCATGCCAATTTTCAGCCTAATCTGTTCAGTGGTTTGGGCGTGAAAAGGTAACAAACAGACAGATAGACAGACAGACAGACAGAGTTACTTTCACATTTATAATATTAGTATGGATGAAAGAGAGTATTTAAAATTTCGAAGAGTATAGAGGCTTCGCAAACATTTACATTTTGTTGAAGTTATTATTTCATAAGATGCAAGTCTTACTGCTCGTTAGAAGCTCGTGTTCATGCGCATGAAAAATTTTAAAACAAAAAATCCATTGATGCATGGCCAACTTTCAAACTGGCTTCACTTGTAACAAAATCATGAGCATATTTTTTTAAGTTATTCAGTACTAGCTGCGCTCCCGCGGTGTGACCCGCGGTCCCTCGGGATTTTTTCGGGATAAAAAGTAGCCTATGTCCTTCCCTGGGATACAACCTTTATTCATTCCAATTTTCAGCCCAATCTGTTCAGTGGTTATGGCGTGAAAAGGTAACAAACAGACAGACAGACAGAGTTACTTTCACATTTATAATATTATATAGTATTGATAATGACTACATAATTTACTTAATATTGTGCCTGAAAACCATATAAGGTTTGAGTAGCCACTCACATTCGTGTACATTATGTTAACAATCTTAAAGCCCTAAAGTTAAATACCTGTTAACTTGTTTTCTATTTGTGGCAATAGGCATTATCTAAATCACTAATAACAAAAATTATAAGTATAAATCAAAGTTAATCCACGCTCACACTATTTCAAAATAAAGAATTTAAAACACAAATCTCTCTTGGCTTGTTATAAATAGACCTAACACCAGTTCCACTAAACGGTTCTAACTTCATCATGAAATGCTTACAGCCAAAGTTATGGTATTACCAAACAGAACATCCAATTGAGCTGACATTTTGGAGACAATACTAGGAACTGGTTTACTCTAAAGTTATATACTTGATATTTCAGCTGAATGTTTTAGCCTACTACGAGTACAGGCATTGTCATCATCATCATCATCATTGGCCTGCCCTTATCCCGCTCATGCGGGGTCGGCACAACATGTTCTCCTCTTCCACTCTCCCCTATCACTCGTCATCTCTCGAGTACAGGCATTGTATTCGGTCAATAAAAACCAACAATGAACTTGGTCTGAAATTAATGATACTCTTTCCTCAAGTTTCAAAAAAGTTGCCAGCCCTTACGGCAATTATAAAGCGTAGCTCGTTAGCATGTCCCATAAAACTCCGTGAAATGAGCAATACAAAGGCGTGTGTGAAGATGCCAAAGCGGCGGACGTCCGCTCTTGGCGACGGCTGACACGTGAGTGCGCTAATTGCACCCTCTTTTACGCTTACGTACGTGTATTTAAACCGACGCCATCTTTGTTTTTATTGGAATGAAAAGATATTTTACTTCAAAAGTATAAAAGCTTTCAAGATACAACCATTGATGCATTTTCTCAGATAAGATTCTCCATTTTCATCCCGCCATTATAAAACTAAGATGGCCGCTGGTCCCACCGGAAGTAGAGGTCGCTAACGATCTAGGTGTACGTCACTTCCTTTCCGTAAAAGTTTATGACTCTCGGCGTTCGCAATTCAAAACGTTTTCTACACAAAGCGCTTGTTAGGCTGTGGTTACATGGAGAAGAAATTAAAAAAAAATCACATTTAAGCTTGTGATGAGTGAGTTTATGATTTAGCTATTACTGGTTCAGCCAGTTATGAGACGTTCTGCGTGCTTACAAATCAGGTGGGCTGCTCAAAGCTAGTGCAACTTATCTCTTCCGTGTTTCAGAGGGCATTAACAACCTTAAGACCCCTCGCAGACTACAGACTTTCTATCGGCCGATAGTTGAGACGGGCTATACTTCTCCATACAAATTACGAGCCGAAGTATATTCCGTCTCAACTATCGGCCGATAGAAAATTTGCAGTCTGCGAGGAGGCTAAATGTTGATACGAACTGATCTAAAGTCGTTAAACCAAGATGGCTTTAAGTAATCTAAAAACTTTGTCACTGAAGTAGGCCACCACCAACACATCATCATCATCATCAGCCTATAGCCAGTCCACTGCTGGACATAGGCCTCGTAATGAGCGCCATTGCGCCCTGTCCTCAGCTCGACGCATCCAGCTTCTGCCAGCAGCCTTTCGCAGATCGTCACTCCACATTTGAACAAAATTACTCATTTGCATTGACAATAGGTAAAATATTAAATTGGTTTAAAATTTATTTATGTTAAAGAACCTACCATGTGACTGCGGCTTTGTTATTTCCCGCGACGTTGTTAAGTTTAATGTTAATAGACCTAGAAATGTTATTTTGGAAGCTTTTGCGGAAGTAGATAAAAAGTTAAGGACCTTCTTTTGACTTTTATTTACAAAAAAATCTGTCTGCCCGTGTGTGTGTGTATTGTAACGTTGTTATTCCAACTATTACAGAAACATCATAATTGACCAGTGCTCAGAGTGGAAGCGATCTGTCTTGCTTGACGTTCAAGTGACAGTAGCATTTTTGACAGCCAGGCATCTGAAGTTTGATTTGTTTGACAGTTTTTCTTAACCTCAATTTCTGCAAAAGAAGGGAAGTCACTTTCTTCTCGGCGTTCTAATCGAATGCTTTTCTTGTATTTTAAATCTCAATTTATTTGATCGATTTGGTGTTCATCTAAACAATGGTTTGCTGATTTTGGGTCTATAATCGCCTAAAGGCGATAGACTATTTAGATTTTGGAGCGATGATTTATTGAAGCTTGAGTCGGATGCAATACTGATTGGAGCTTTTTTAAAAGTCTGGCCCGGACAAACGGGTGTTTATTTTACTTTGGAATTAATTTTGGGTTAAAATTTATGGAATTTAAAATTATGGAGACACTTCCGACGCAGCAGAATTTGTTCGACCATTGGTGAATTATAAAATTTGAATAAAAATAAATTTAATTAGGCCGTCTTAAACGGATAACCTTTCCTTTAAAATTTTACAAGATTGCAATAGCTTCAGCTTCAGCTTCGGTTTTTCTTTCAAATGTAACTTCAGTTTTTCTTTTAAATTGGTTCAGTTTTACTTTTAGATATAATTTCAGTTCTGTTTTTCTTTTAGATGTAATTTCCGTTTAATTAAATTGATATAATTATTGCCATCCCCCTGAACATATCATAAAATCTATGGAACTATCTATGCATTAAAAGACTCGTACAATAACAACATCAGATTGTATCATTTCCCCCGCCCTAAGATTAGAAGTTCATCTGGCGCAGAGCTTTATCCAGGTATTCTTATTTTTATTTCTATCTATTTATATATTATCGGTCTGGTGTCTGGCGCCCGAGAGTTTTTGTTCCTTTAGCTTTTTTAGAATTTGTGACACCAACCGACCTATTTAAATTGGTTCAGTTAAACACTTTTTAGTATATTTACATTTTTATTTATCCGTATTATAGTAACATTCACATATTATTATTATTATAATTTTTTTATTTTTTTATATTACAATTTGTCGCCAGCGTTCAGGGACTTGAAATGGATTCTATGTGTTATTCAGGGGAACTGTAAGTTATTGCAACCTTATATTTGTTAGACCTAAGTACAGTTTTGTTTACAACTTTTGTAACTTTGGTCCGGAACTTTTTTGAATCCTTGTGACTTTCATCACAGGAGGTTAATTTTCTTGACAAACGAATAACAATACAGTGTCTTAGTGTATTGTGCACTCATTTATGGATATTTGTGGAAAACTTATTTTGAAAAACAATTTAATATGTTGTAGTGATAATTTAGTTTAGATAAAACTTTTGTGAAGCAGTTTATTCCATGCCAACATGTGTAAAACTTGTGTAACCTTGAAAACATCTTATACATTAATCGTTTAACCTTTGATTTTTGTGAACTTGAAAATAACTTATTGTACATGGGTTCATTGTTGAACGGGTAACCTAAAAGTTTTCAAGTAACTTTTTTATTAGAACACTTTGTATTTGGAATTTACTTGTAATATTTTGTCGTTTAAAAATTAACATAAACATAATTAGTTCTTTTAACTTTGTAAACTAAAACTAACTTTTATGAATTTAAAATTAACTTGTGTAAATTTAAAAGTAGTTCAACTTATAAATTATTTAACTTTCAATGATAGTGAACTTAATGAATGGTTCACACACTTCTTTTTGAAGGTTCAAACTTTGACCAGGTAAGAATATTTTTGTGAGTGGTTATTGCAATCTCGGTTAGAAACCTTAACGAACACCTGACTTTGATAACATTTTGAATCAAAACTTTTGAACTTAAACCTTTTTCAGAATTGTTTTGGGAATTTTTGGGAATTATTTTGGGGAATTGTTTCGGAATTTTTGAAAACTTTTGAGGGTTTTGCTTCGAAGTCGTGAACTTTTGTTTGCGGTTGTTTTTGGTTGGTTCTCATTATGGATGAAAGAGTTCAATTTCGCCTGCTCTGTTTTCTTCTGCCTTTTCTGTTGAAAAGGAAGGTGAATCTGAGAGGACTTGTTGTGCTGTTCTTAAATTGGCCGTTCACACTTCTTCAGCTTGTGTGCCTACTTTGTTGCATTCTTTCGACACAATGATCGAGCAGATTAGAAGGAATTTGCCTTCAGCTAATTCTAAGCTTTCTTGGCTTGTGTTCCTATTATCGTAGATTCATTTATAAATTCGCTGATATTGCTTCGCCACTTACTAAGTTAACTGCTGGTAGTAAAAACTCGAAGAAATCTCTTGTTTGGAACGATGATGCAGAAATTGCTTTTCAAAATCTTAAAGAAGTTTTAATTTCTTCGCCTGTTTTGAGTTGCCCTGATTTTAGTAAGCCTTTCTTTCTACATTGTGATGCTAGTTCTGTTGGAATTGGTAGTGTTTTGAGTCAAGAGGATGATAATAGTGAACAACATCCTATCGCATTTTATTCTAGATCTCTTAATAAATGTGAACAAAACTATAGTACCACAGAACGAGAATTGTTAGCAATTTTAGATTCAATAGAACATTTTAGACCTTATGTGGAGGGAATGGAATTTACTGTTATTACAGATCATGCGTGTTTGAAATGGCTTTTGAAATTAAATAATCCTAGTGGACGCCTTGCTAGATGGGCTGCTAGAATTTCTCAGTTTACTTTTCATATAATTCATAAAAAGGGTTCTTTACATTTAGTTCCTGATGCTTTGTCAAGGATTTCGGTTGCCACAATCTTAGTTTCTTCTATTAAAATCGTTTCACCGGATGATGATATTGGTGATCCTTGGTATAAGAAGATATTTGTTAATTGTCAAAAGTTTCCTTGTAGATATAAAAATTACAGAGTTGATGATAAAACTTTATACAAATTCTGTAAGAATAAATTCAATCCTGATAGTAGATTAAATTGGAAAATTGTTATTCCTAAAGAACATATTTTGGATACAATTAGGTCAAACCATGATGATATTAATTCAGGTCATCTTGGAATTCACAAAACTTTGAAAAAATTAAAACAACATTATGTTTGGAACGGAATGTTTAATGATGTTCAAAATTATATTAAGTCTTGTGACATTTGTAAAGCTTACAAACACTCGACATCTCCACCTTTTGGTTTAATGATTAATCCTAAAAAAGTAGATCGGCCCATGGTTATGTTATCGGTGGATATAATTGGAATTTTGCCTAAAAGTTATTCTGGTCATAAATACATTCTTTCGGTTGTGGACGTTTTCACTAAGTATTGTTGGATATTTCCTATGATAAAAGCAACAACTTTAACTATTTGTAGATTATTCGAAAAAGAGATATTTCTTAAATTTGGTTGTCCTAAAATTATAGTTTGTGATAATGGTACTCAATTTACTGCCAAATATTTTGTAGATTTCATGAAAAGTTATAATATAACCAAAATATTTTATAATACATTGTATACTCCACAAAATAATCCTGTTGAGAGGTACAATAAAACTGTAGAAACTTGTATTTCATGTTTTGTCATGAACGATCAACGAACTTGGTCTAAATTTTTGCCCCATGTTCAATTAGCTTTAAATAATAGTGAAAATCTTGCTACAGATTTCACACCTAATTTTCTCATGTTTGGGAGAGAATTAATTTTTGATGCTTCTTTACACCGTTTTAGTAATTCGTTGGATAATTTAAGTCAACTTGGTTTTGGTGAAAGAAATTCGTTTGCATTTTCTCTTAAATCACTTAGTGATATTTTTGTTAAAGTTCAAGCTAACTTATTAAAAGCTTATAAGCGTAACGCTCGGTATTATAATATAGGGAGGAAAGTCATTTCTTTTGGTGTAGGTGATATAGTTTGGAGGAGAAGTTTTGTTCAGTCTAATGCTCCTTTATATTTTTCGGCAAAATTTGCGCCTAAGTTTGTTAAATGCGAAATTATTGAAAAAATTTCTAATAATGTTTACCTTTTGAAAGACCTCAATAAAAACACCTCTGGTCGTTATCACATTAAAGATATTATTAAATATTAAAATTTAAACTTTTTGGCCTTTAAACTTTTTAACTTGGTTTTGATGTATTTGTTTGATTCAGCATTTGTAGATGACGATTGTAGATTGATGTATGTTTGGATATTGCTGTTTGTGTGAGGAAGAATGAAAGGAATTTTTATGAATATATCAAACTTTGCAATTAAGTTTCAAAAAATAACTTAGGTAATTTTTGGTTTAAATAACTTTTAGCTTCATTCATTATTGTCAACATCGAAAGATCTTATTGTATATTTTGTATATTCTGTATATTTTGTATATTTTTAGAGAACTTTGTTTGGTTGTTCTCAAACTAATTTTAGATGAGTCTGTTTGACTTATATTTGTTAGGATAGTTTTTGTCGTTTGTTTGTGATAGTCTGAATTTTAGATTAGTTTTCTCGGACTTGACATTTTGATATAACCCTGATTAGACATTTTTTGGAATAATATTCCATAACATTTTTGGACACAGTTCTCAGATTTTTCCCTCTGGTTCTGTCTATTTTGCGTGTTATTGTGCCCGGAAAATTGGTAGGGTTGAGCCGATCACAATATTCACAATCAATTTTTCCCAAGTGCTGCTGTGCCCGGAATGTTGGTAGAGTTGAGCCGATCACAGTACTCTTGTTGTTTTTTTGGCGTGTTCATTCTTTTCCGTTTGAATATCGCAACCTTTTGTTGTATTGTGACCGGAAAATTGGTAGAGTTGAGCCGATCACAATACACAAATTTTTTCGAGTTTGCACACTTTCGTGTGTCGGACAAAAAATTTTGAAATCACATTTTTCCCATGTGAGAATTTACTGACTTTGGTTTGGTAATTTGGTAACTTTCTGTACCGAGTCGGTGACGTAGGTGTCCAACCGCACTTCATATTATGGTCAGAATGTAATTTTATTTATTTTGCATGTTTTGGTTTAAATTTAAATTAAATGAATTGTATCACTTTAAGTCGGTGACTAGGAAGTCTAACCGCACTTTAAGATTCTTTTGGGATCATTTGTTGCAATTTAATTTTTGTGACCTTTACATTAAAATTGTCCGAGTCGACGACAAAGTTGTCTAGTCGCACTTTTGAAACGTTTTGTTGTGATTGTCAGTTTAGGTTTGAAATTCTTTGATAGAGTTTTCTATTGGTTGCATGTGTTTAAGAGTTTTGTCTTTCTAGCTAGTTTAGATTTGATAAGATTTGGTGTTTTTGGAATCTTCTGTGTTCTTGTCTCTCTAGCACTTCCTTGTTCAGAGCGTGCAAGTCCACATTAGTAGAGTTTTTAGTATAGTTTTGTAGAGTCATTTGTAGAGTTTTTGATAGAGTTTTGTAGAGTTTTTGATAGAGTTTTGTAGAGTTTTTGACAAAGTTTTGTAGAGTCATTTGTAGAGTTTTTGATAAAGTTTTGTAGAGTCATTTAGAGAGTTTTTTTATAGTCTTTTTTGTAGAGTTTTGTAGAATCTTTTATGAGTCTTTTTGGCATAAAAGAAAGTAGTCCTTTCTTTTATTTTTTTTGGGATGGTATGTAATGTAACGTTGTTATTCCAACTATTACAGAAACATCATAATTGACCAGTGCTCAGAGTGGAAGCGATCTGTCTTGCTTGACGTTCAAGTGACAGTAGCATTTTTGACAGCCAGGCATCTGAAGTTTGATTTGTTTGACAGTTTTTCTTAACCTCAATTTCTGCAAAAGAAGGGAAGTCACTTTCTTCTCGGCGTTCTAATCGAATGCTTTTCTTGTATTTTAAATCTCAATTTATTTGATCGATTTGGTGTTCATCTAAACAATGGTTTGCTGATTTTGGGTCTATAATCGCCTAAAGGCGATAGACTATTTAGATTTTGGAGCGATGATTTATTGAAGCTTGAGTCGGATGCAATACTGATTGGAGCTGTTTTAAAAGTCTGGCCCGGACAAACGGGTGTTTATTTTACTTTGGAATTAATTTTGGGTTAAAATTTATGGAATTTAAAATTATGGAGACACTTCCGACGCAGCAGAATTTGTTCGACCATTGGTGAATTATAAAATTTGAATAAAAATAAATTTAATTAGGCCGTCTTAAACGGATAACCTTTCCTTTAAAATTTTACAAGATTGCAATAGCTTCAGCTTCAGCTTCAGCTTCAGCTTCGGTTTTTCTTTCAAATGTAACTTCAGTTTTTCTTTTAAATTGGTTCAGTTTTACTTTTAGATATAATTTCAGTTCTGTTTTTCTTTTAGATGTAATTTCCGTTTAATTAAATTGATATAATTATTGCCATCCCCCTGAACATATCATAAAATCTATGGAACTATCTATGCATTAAAAGACTCGTACAATAACAACATCAGATTGTATCATTTCCCCCGCCCTAAGATTAGAAGTTCATCTGGCGCAGAGCTTTATCCAGGTATTCTTATTTTTATTTCTATCTATTTATATATTATCGGTCTGGTGTCTGGCGCCCGAGAGTTTTTGTTCCTTTAGCTTTTTTAGAATTTGTGACACCAACCGACCTATTTAAATTGGTTCAGTTAAACACTTTTTAGTATATTTACATTTTTATTTATCCGTATTATAGTAACATTCACATATTATTATTATTATAATTTTTTTATTTTTTTATATTACAGTATACATACTTTATTCATCATTATCATCATCATCATCAGCCTTTCTCATACCACTGCTGGGCAGGTTTATTCCTAACGACCCCACTAGCCGTAGGGAATAAAAATTCCCAACGGCTGACATGACTACCTAGCCTCCCCATCAGTATGGTCGTTCGGAATTCTTTTCTTTTGCCATTCGCCTCTATCCTGAACCAGTCTTGCCCATGTACGACCTGTGGATTTCACTATAAAATCCTTTTTTCATCCGCAGCCAAGAATATCCCACTGCTGGGTATAGGCCTCTCTCTGTTTACGCCATTGATTCCGGGCTTGTGCCTCACGCATCCAAAATTTATGCTGCCTCTTGATGTCGTCCACCTATCGCGCTTCTTTTTGAGCTTCCCGCGTCTGTATTTCCGCTGAGCTACGACCTTGTTGTTTTCAAGAAGAGAGTTAATAGGCACCTTCTGGGCAGGCTCGCTCGATCGTAGACCTCATTCTTGCCTATGTAAGTTTCGAGGTCAAGAGTCGACCATGTAAACGAGTATATATAAACGAGTAACGAGTCATCATAAAAAAACGTATATATTAACAAAAACTATAAACGGTAAAGGAAAACATTACACGGCTTATACCTACAGTATCATAATAATTTAAAAGTAGTAAATTAATATAATAGAATATTGATTATTGTATTGTATAAACTTACTCCTCTCCATTCGATAATTTAATAAACATTCAGAAACTGCAGGCATTTTTTTAAAAAATCATAGAAATAAAATGAATCTGTGTCCTCTGTGTCTTTGATCACTTAAGTTTTAATCAAAATTGAATCAATTGCAAAACTTATAAATATTAATAGCTGAAGCTTCAAATTAAATTATTGGAGAGTGAATGCCACATTAAAAGCATTAATTTGACCAAACTGAAATCAAATTTTCATTACTTGATGTAAACTCTATTCATAGCTTTGCAATAACGAAACGTAGTAAAATTTTCAAAAGGAATGAAACGAGTTACTGCCCAAGTTTGATAAGAGCAATATCAAAACGCTGACAGATTTATACCAAGACTTAAATTAGATCTAATCAGACGAAAAATAAACTGGGCTCTTGAACTTAAAATCATCCTTAACAAACCGTGTGACGCAGAAGGGTGTTCGATTCCCGCCGCGGGATAAATGTTTGATCAGCATTTTATCTCGGGTTTGGGTGTTTCCTTATATAATATGTTTTTACAAACAAAAAGTACAACTAAGTACGAGTATTTTATTGAAAGGGTGTTTCTACTCTCTTGGTGACTTTTTATGAAGGGTGACATTGAAAATGATTAGATTTAATTATGTTGGTATTTTTTTAAGAAGAAGGAATTTTATAATAAATAAATAAATAAATAAATAATAATAATGAATTTTATAAAATTAGACTTTGAGTTAGTTAGGTTAGGCGCATTTGTATTTTTATTGCAAATTATTATAACGATGTATAACTTTCAAACACAATTGTAAAATTTTTGTCAGTTACCTGGTTCTCATAGTACAACTACTTGGTACCAAGTATATAGCAAGATATGACCATCTTTGGGGTACAAATAATAATGTTGTGGAGTTATTTTCTTAGTCGATGGCCTAAACTACAATCGTTCTACAAAGGAATGAATGGGCCTCATTAAAACTCACCTTAATAGTAATAATATCTAGAAACTCATAAACATGCCCTTAAAATATTTGCAACGGTTTAAGTTAAAAAAGTAAGAGTTACAACTAAAACGGATTTTTTTAAATCAATCTAATCGAGCTCGACCTGTCACGTATGGAATACTAATTTCTGCAAGATATGGGCATGTATCAAATATGTATTTGGACATGCCTCTAACTACCCCCTTAGACATCTTCAAAGGATCTGGAATATATAAAAGATCTGAGAGAATGTCTATCGCGCCTTGGGGATACAGTCGTGACCCTGTTTTTTTTCTAATCGAGTGAAAACGGGACTGGGAGAGAATGAACCGGACCATGGCGTATGCAACTGTTAGAAAATATTTTTTAAATTAAATTATAAATAAAGTAAAGTAAAGTAAAGTAAAGTAAAAGTTTATTTTGCTAAATTTGTGGTAGGTACAAGTTACAAGGTACAAGTTACATTCATGTTATTAGCAAAAAAGGTTACCACTCAGCATTGTGCAAGTGCAGAGAAGGATACCTCCCCTGCACTTGATAAACGATTCAGAGGATTAAGAAGAAGAAGAAGAGACCATTTTTTTCTAAAAATCCCCTTAGCATCTCATCCGAGCAGAGGCAGGGGATTTGTAGACAAAAAGTCTAAAAATCCCTAAAAATCCGCATTTTTAGGGCATTTTACGGTTTAAAAAAATTTAAATAAAAATTCTACTGGTTTATTATGACCTCAGGATTGATTTAAAACAGTTCTCAAAAAAGTTTAAAATCGCCTATTGGTGTTTAACAGAGTAAATGCGGTAGACAATAAGGAAACAAAATAACATTTAATCACATCAAATTGATATCAACAAAAGGATCTGTAGATTAAGAAAGTAATTGATGCGGATCTGCCCTTAATTTTCTCTGAAAACTTACAAAGGCGTACCGAAAATTGTGTTCGCTCTTCATGAATAACCCACATTTTGAAGACGGCTCTACACTTGCGCGGGATTTTGTTTTTTCTTAGAGAAAAATTAAATGAATACATAAAGTACTGTCAGTCGATGCCACGCAATTTTAGCTCTTACTTCATTGAGTTTTTTTTATTAAATAGGTCAGCATTTGACTTCACTCTGCCTGATGTTAAGCAGCAGTGAGATCTAAGATGAAGCATGCTTTCCTAGAAGGAACCTATACTCTTGATTTGAAGACCCCTTTAATGTACTTTTCGGGGTAATACAGAGCCCGGCAATAAGTTCCACAGTTTGACGGTGCGTATGAAAAATGTAGACTCAAAACGCTTTGTACGAACTTTGGGAATGTCGACCATGTACAAGTGGCGTCTTTCCTGGAACCTGTTGGCCCGATAGAAGAACGGGGATGGCGGAACTAAATTATGGAGTTCTTGTGCACACTCTCCGAAATATATTATATGTTGTGTCGGCACAACAGGTTTTCCTCTTCCACTCCGCTCTATCAGCTGTCATCTCAACACTCACTCATTTCTTACCCATATCATCCTTCACACCATCTTTTCTTTGGTCTACCTCTTCTGCTACATCCCTCCACATTCAAACCTAACATTCTTCTCGTTACATGACACTCTTCTCTCCTCATAACATGCCTGTACCACGACAACCTATTACTCCTAAACTTATCCGTCACTGGCGCAACTTTCAAACTTCCTCTTATATACTCTTTCCTTATTTTGTCCAAATAAAGAGAAATAGTGTGATAAGGCAACAGTGTGGAGTGAAAGAAGATGTAGTGTTGAGGATCGAAAAAGGTATGTTAAGATGGTTTGGGCATGTAGAGAGGATGGATGACAGTCGCTTGACAAAACAAGTGTATAAGGCGAGTGTGTATGGGACAGCTTGAAGGAGAAGGCCAAGGCAAACCTTCTTGGATCAAATTGGCGACATTTTGGAGAAGGGCCAGGTCAAAAGTACCCTAAACCGACGAGCATATATGAAGAATGTAATGAGAGTGAATGAGGCGAAAGTTGTGTGTCAGGATCGTAGCGAGTGGAGATCCGTGGTTTCTGCCTACCCCCTTTGGGAAAGAGGCGTGATTTTATGTATGTATGTAAGTATGATTTTGTCCATTCTTGTAACTCCACACATCCACACACTAAAGACTTAGTCTATTTTGTAATCTAATAACACTCAAATACATAGAAAAGGAAGCATGACTCAAAGCTTCCATTGTAGTTTGAAAGTCGACTCCAAGTGTTCTCGAACTTTCTGAACGTATCGTATATCCTTTGTCACAGTTACCGACACCGGACGTGGAACGAAGCGATCTAAAATTGCTGCAAAACTATACAAACTACTTGCTTATTTTGTTAACTAGCGATTGCTCATGGCTTGGTTTAGTGTCCTCATCCGCAATAAGTTCTTGGCATCTAACATACAATTGATGATAATGATAAATGATTAATGATAATTTTTACTTTACTTATGATAAATGATAATAATATTTTTTTAATAATTAAGATGGGGGAGGCCTATGTTTAGCAGTGGACGCTAGATGGATGAGATGATGATGATGAATTAAATTATAGTCAATATTTAAACCTGGATAAGTATGACTTTTATTCACCATTCGGTATTGACGCCGTAAACGTGGATTTTTACTGGTTTTCATTAGTAATGAGCGAGTACCAAAAGATGGCGCTGCTATTTTCCCATACAAATCTGCGTTTACGGCGTCGATACCGAACGCGTAAAAAACTAATACTAGGCAGTCTAAGCACCCAGATAGTTACTGGATTTACATTTTTAAAAGTCGTTAAAATTGTATGTCTCCGTGCATCACTTTGTTCTGCGTTTTTTTCTCCATCTACCATCTTCGGCTTGATAGCAGACGCAGTCCGAGGAGGGAGGGGGGTCAAAGGGGACATGACATCCAAAATCGTACACGTCATATTGAAAAATCTTGTGTATTGTGCGATAAAGTCTAATATTAGTGTATAGTGACCCCCCCTCCCCCTTGTAGTGACCCCAAAATTTCAGGCTGCTACCGCACCTGCTTGTAGAAAGCGGAACTGCCAGAAATTGTAGATATTTAATAGTCTGAAAATATTATTTCTAAAAGTTCCTTAAACCATACGGAGGCCTTATGGCAGCCTAAAGCCTCCGTCACCAGAGTTAGCCACTGACTCATACGAACTTACCCATAAGTTCCTTTGCAACCAATTCTTTTTGTGCATGTTTATTTCAACGCGCAAGTGTAGAACCCCCTGTAATGCTCGGATCTAACTAGCTAATGCGATTTGCGAAAAGACGATAAAGTTGAAAGTTTGGAGAAGCCTGATTCGCTTGATTTCATGTTGATTGTGAAACGAAACAACCGGATTTGTTAATAAGAAGTTTGCGAAGTGAAGATTTGACAAAAAAACTAAACAAAACAAACAGGGTCACGACTGTATCCCCAAGGCGCGGTAGAAATTCTCTCAGATCTTTATACTCCAGATCCTTTTGAAGATGTCTTAGGGGGTAGTCGAGAGGCATGTACAAATACATATTTGATACATGCCCACATCTTGCAGAAGTTAGTATTCCATACGTGACAGGTTGCAAGCCCATCGCCGCCTATAAGAATACTAACTGGTTTCCTCACGATGTTTTCCTTCACCGTTCAGAGCTCGTGTTCAAGCGCATATAAATTTTACGAAACGCAAAATCCATTGATGCACGGCCGGGATTCGATCCCACGACCTTCGGATTGAAAGTCGAGGTACAACCCCATTCGGGCAACACGGCTCTCAAGATTTGAAAGATAATATTTTTGAATACTAATAAATCATTATTGGTAGTGGACTTTGCTTATCCGAACTCAATGTAGCAAGAGCTTATTTTCCGTGTCCAGAGGCAAGAATGGTTTGCCAGAATGGCATCGTGTAAACGGCGTCTTACTTTCTCATTCTGTCAACTAACTTTTGGTAAAAATTATTATAATGTTTTTTCTTAATATAAGATCTTTGGGGCTGGTTTCACCAAACTTTGGCTAACAGAGCGTTAGTGAATTGGGCATCATAGTAAGACAAATAAAAACGGATTAAGATTTTACAGACCGTAAGGATTGTTTTGTGTTCTTTCCAAAATAAATCTTCATAACAAGCCGCTAAATCTAATCGCTGGTTAGTGGCTGGTTAGCTCACTGACAGTTGACATCATAGAAAATTAAAAATATCATCAACGTCCAAAAGCATTTGTTAGAAATCATAGTCAATTATTTAAAATATACCTAAGTCAACTGTAAAACATTATTTGAACCATTTAAATAATTTACAAATTAACGGAACAACTTCCGGATGAACTGTTATTATTAATTTTAATTATGAATATTTATTATATTACTTTTATTAAATAATTTATAGACATTTAAACTTATTATGTAAACATGCACGAACAACTTCAACATCAATTCCCTAAGAAAGCACCAACTTGATGTTATTTGTTCCGGTAGAAACGAAAGTACCTACTGGCAGTTGTTCGTGCATGGCGGCATTCGAGATTGTGAAGCCAACGAAGGTAGAAGGATAAGAATTGAATGCTTGGCACAGTGATTAAAGTTAAAGAACGAGTTACCAGACTTTTATTACATCTAACTGTAATAGATCAGAAAGGTGGGATAACATTGTGTTGGTGATAAATAAATATCCCGCTCAGTGAACGAACTTACGCCCTTGAAAAGGTAAGCAATTATTTAGTTTTTTTTTCTCTTTTCTTTCTCCTTTTACAAAACATGATTTCTATCCACTTTTGAGATAATACCTACATGAGAAAGTTACCCTATATTATCTACATGAAGAATATTATAAAGAGGAAAGATTCATTGTTTGTTTATTTGAATCGAATAGGCTCCGAAATTACTGGAGCGATTTGAAGAATTCTTTCACCATTAGAATCCTGCATTATCCCTGGCTATATTTTATCCTGGGAAAGTGAAGTTTTCCCGAGGGAACGCAGGTAACACCACGACAGATAGCTAGTAATGAATTAATATACCTAGCTAATGGAGCTGTTTTAAATTTTTTAAAGAGAATTCTAATAAGGAATCGATGAAATGATGTTAATCTTATTTTGGACACCTACTTCACAAGTTCGGATAGAACTCACAATTACTTTAATTATTATTATTATTTTTGTAAATTCAATTGCATGGCTATGCATCTTTCCCAATCCTTGTACGAGGATTAGGACGCGAAGGTGAGACGATTAAAAAGAAAAACAAAGCAAACACTTTTTAATTTGAGGGTAGTATTTAATTTTACCAAATCAATATTGTCTTGATTTTATACCTGTAATATGTTTGGAATCTAGCTCGTGGGGGTCTACGGGGGATGAAAATTATATTATTTTTAGCCTAGGACGCACAGTTTTTGAGATAATAGCCCATGAACGTGTTACATAGTTGTTAGTCTAAGTTTCAGCTTTAAGCCAACGTATCACGTGGCCAAGCCACGTGGAGATGACAACACTTCTTTGACGCCACGATTTGAGCAACCTGAGCCGGGGAGCTGCCTCGGGAGGTAGCAGCGAATGTAAGAGACGAAGCTACACTACCATGGCAGCAAGCAACAGCTATCGATTTTGTTTTGATGCAAGGTCGCTGATGAACCCTAATGGATGATTATCCGTGTGACTGTAGGTAAGCTTGACTGCGCGTGCAAGCTTGTCGATCATAAAAACCGGTTGATTGTTTCATCGTGCTTTCTGAATAAGAATAAAGGGTTCTACCCACATTTAGAGAAAATGTTGTTCAGTGTTTAAAATAAGTTGTTTTACATTCATAAACGTGATTATCTCTTATTAGATAGTGACAGATTCTCATAGAAAGTACAGTTTTTTTAGAGTTTGTCGATTTAAACCTTGGTTGTTCGACTAGATTCACAGGAATGAAAAATAGTGCGTTAATTAAACGAGTACAGTGCTAATATGATTTGACTAGTGAGTGTTAATTAATCATCTATTTTTAAGATCGGTTATTTTTAGTTCTCTTATTTCGGTAATTGGTGATCCCTAGCTTGAGTAATTCTAGAACGTACAAGTAGGTACCTAGGTACTAATGATAAGCTCCGGAGAATTCCAGATCATGAGTTTCCATTGGAAGTAGAACTAGATCTAAGGACAGACTGAAACATTAAGAGTACTCATTGATTTGTTGTTTAGAAGAGTAGAAATTTCAAGTTTCAATACAGGTAGTCTTGTATGTAAGCATAGTGAAAAATAAAAACAAATAAGAACTTTATTGAGGACACAATCTTAGGTGCTAGGTTTAGATAAAGTGTAAGAACATATGTGTTGTAGGGCCTTAGAGGTAGAAGTAGTAGATGTTGTTCTGTTCACACTGTTACTGAGCACGTAACGGTAAAAAAAAAAAAAAAAAAAAAACAAGATTCACTAATGAAAGTTTATTTAGAGAGTGAGTTACAAGTGAAGGATTAAGTTGGCTAATCTCTCCCTTGACTAGTTTGTTGTGTGCGAGTAGGTCACGTCGTACTGTCGGTTAAAGGTAAAATAATATAAAATACCTATTAGCTAAAATTAAGGTGCAGCGCACGCGACTTAAATAAGTGCCGCATGCGCTAAATTGCCAATGTATGGTGAAACCGTACATTAAGTAATGTCCTACAATCGGCGATCTTAACGCTCGAGGCGATGTCCTCCAGACAACCGTTTAACTATGCTAAGTAATACTAGAACTAGGTAAAATATAAAACAACAGACAACGGAGTTCCGCACTTTAGGTATCAACTTCAGTTACTTCCCTCAACGCAGTTCACTTCGCCATTTGTCGGCTTACATTCGGATCCGCAGAGTATTTGGATCCCGTAATTATTCTATTCTATTATAATCAGCCCGGTTGCACCCACACCTGGGCATAGGCCTTAGTATTCTTAAATTAAATTAAAAACAGTGCTTTAATGTTCCAGTGTGTGTCCAAATCCAAAAGACCTAATACCAATTGAAATTACAAAGAAAGATTTTGGAATTTAACGGTTGTAGGTATACTTACATTAGACTTTTTGTACCTTTGTTGTAACCTTGAATTCAGCAGACTATTTTTGTGAATGTTATTTATCTAGTTATGAGCTCTGGCGGGGCTCAAGTCATGTAAAGACCGTGACTGTCAAATGTATACATAATCAAACTGTAATGATGAGATGATCCAGAAGGGATGCGCGTGACCAATAAAGTTGTCAGTTGTGGTTTTCAGGAGATAATTTACGTTCGTAGATAGTGTAAAGATAGAGAACAGCCTGTAAGATTGGTGTTAGACCTAAAGCTTTAGCTTTTACTGTATTGCAAACCGGAAACTGTGCTGTGGGTTTATTGTTTCAGTTGCTTCATGAACACACGAGGGTGTGTGTCAGCACGATGGAATCGTGCAACGAATGGATCGGAATCTGAAAATGGCATTTAGTCTGCACAGGCAGTTGACTGGAGCGCCACCGTTAGGCGCTAGACAGAGTCTACGAACTCGCAAACAGCCTGATGGACCTCAAGCCCGGCTAAGCACTAATGGCATAAATAATTTAGAGTTCATTGATGTAAGATGATGAAAATGAAGATAGAGATGATGATGATGATGGAGATGATGATAAAGATGAAGATGGAGATGATGATGATGATGGAGATCTAGATGGAGGTGATGATGGAGATGTTGATGGAGATGATTAGGGAGATAAAGATGATGTAGGTAGCGATGATGATGATGATGGAGATGGAAATGATGATGGAGATGGAGATGAAGATGAATATGATGCAGATGATGATGATGATGATGATGGAGATCAAGATGGAGATAGCGATGATGATGATGATCGAGATGATGATGGAGATGATGACAGAGATGAAAATGAAGATAGAGATGATGATGAAGGTGGCATGAGGATGATGATGATGGAGATAATGATGATGGAGATGATGACGATGATGATGATGATGAGATGATAATGATGAGGAGATGATGATGATGGAGATAACAGTGATGATAAGGAGATGATAATGATGAGGAGATGATGATGAGATGGTGATGATGATGAGATGGCGATGATAATAATGAGGAGATGATGATAATGTTGTAGATGACAATGATGATGAGATGATAATGATACGGAGTCGGTGATGATGATAAGATGAGAAGATGATGATGAGTTGAGTACCTAGATGATGATGATGGTGATGACGATGATGAGATGATGATGATCAGGTGGTGATGATGATAAGATGAGAAGATGATGATGATGATGAGATGATGATGATGAGGTGGTAATGATGTTAAGATGAGATGAGACAAATGTTGGGGATACAGCCCCAATATTTTAATTTAGTTTAAGATTGCTTGGCTGTATGATTTATGTTGAGACAAATGTTGGGGATACAGCCCCAATATTTTAATTTAGTATAAGATGGCTTGGCTGTATGATTTATGCTGAGACAAATGTTGGGGATACAGCCCCAATATTTTAATTTAGTTTAAGATTGCTTGGCTGTATGATTTATGCTGAGACAAATGTTGGGGATACAGCCCCAATATTTTAATTTAGTTTAAGATGGCTTGGCTGTATGATTTATGCTGAGACAAATGTTGGGGATACAGCCCCAATATTTTAATTTAAAAGTATTTATGCGCTGGCAATATTGAAAACCTGTTTGTATTCCGAAAGGCAGCGATGGGCTTGCAACCAGACTTCTTCAAAATATTGGCATTGTGCCAAATGTTTTTTAAAATCCTGAATTATGGGATGCCTTTATCGTTTCATTTTTTATCACGTCACTTGAACCAGTGGTGGTGAAAAAGATAATGTCCATCGCTTAGCTCACCATCGTTAGAAATAGCTTAGTTGCAACGCGAATTTTTTTTTTTATGAATGGGTCGGTTCTTCACCTCGAAACTTACACAGGCAAGACAGGTCTACGATGGAGCGAGCCTACCCAGAAGGTGCCTAAACAACAGGGTTGTGGCTCAGCGGAAATACAGACGCTGGAAACTCAGCGGTTATACAGATTCCAATAAATGTAACATTACTAATCTAGATTGCAAACAATGTATTTCCAACCAAACTCAGTTTAACCCCATTAATAACACTAAGTTAACTCAAAGTGGAATTGGATCTAATATCACAATGAAACCGACTTAGGCATTGTAGAGAGCAAACGCCCAGTTCTAGACAAAGTGCAAAACTTGTCCGTGAGTTACTGACGTCGGGTCTATGTCGGGTGAAGTCGGGTAAAGTTGGTTTGCGTGCACGAGTTTGATTGGTTCATAAGAAAAGCGAATAGGAAGAAGACAGGAAACAGGATCACGATTGTAGGTAGACGGTTTTTGAAGCTTAAGTCACTTTTGATCTACTCTGTATGCAAAAGGACACGTCAATGTTTTGGCACATAATTATGTGACAGGTTGCAAGCACACCGCTGCCCGTTAGAAAAACTGGTTTCGTTACAATGTTCTCTTTCATTGTTTAGAGCTCGATTTAAAAAGAGCATAATATGTTATGCGTAACAAAAAATCAATTGATTCGCGGGCGAGATTCGAACCCATCTCTTTTAAATTCATTCATTCATAGTGTCAATGTGCTCATATTAAATTTGCTTACTCCAAAATGAAGCCACCGCTATGGCCCTATCTGAAGCCGCAACAAGGTCTTCCTGGGTGCCAGCTGGTTGGGCACAAAGGGCAGGAAAGGAAATAGCTCATGGCTCTTTTAAATTGATAGTGGAGACGTTAGCTTATTTGGCCAAAACAAAACACAACACTCAAAAACCGGAATTTGCCGGAAAACCCGGTTTTAACCAGTACACATTCAATATCTTCCCATAGATTGCACTCCGATAATTACATTTCATAAGGAATGCACGGGTTGTTAGAATATCAATGATGCGAATGTCTGAAATGATCTACAGCTACTATGTAATATTACCGGAAGATATAGTAGATTATTCACCAAGGGGATAAAGCAGTGTATTATGTCACGGGCGCCATATTGAATCCCAAGCGCATCGAAGGATTCTTTAGTTAACTCCCGAGCGACAGCGAGGGTGTTTGACTGACTGGTGAATGACTAGAATCCTGAGACAGCGAGGGATTCAAGAGCGCCCAAGACTAAGACAGCTTTAACCCCGAGGTGAATACTCTGCTTTCCACACATAGGTACTGCGAGAAAAATAGTGAACCCAGAAAATAGCAAGCAAGTTTAATGAACAGGTTTTATAGGTAGAATAATAATAATCTATTCGTTTTTTTTATTCAACCTACACTGTCCCACTCCTGGGCAAAGGTCTCCCCCAATTCTTTCCAACCATCTCTCTTCTTTGATAGCTCCCACCACCCGCCATCGAAGGAGTCGAGGTCGTCCGTTTAATTTCAAAAAATATTTTATTGAGGTCGTCCTTTCGTTCTCAAAAAATATTTTAGCATTAATATGCAACAACATTAGATCGCTCTATTGTTTGGAGGCATTAGCCACACTTTTTCCTTAAATTTGAATAAATTCTACTTGGAGCAGGTCTCTATGGTAAACATTTTCATAGAAACATCAAAAATAAATTCGGAATAAAAAGATTAGTTGCCACATTTTTTCTTTTTTTTCGTATAAGTTCTATTGGGTGTGGACTCAATAGTAAAAATTTTAATAGAAATGTTGAAGTTCGAAATTCAAATCTCATTACTTATCTGTTCACATGAGGTTCAGAGGGAGAAATGAAATCCCATACAACTTTACCTCCCGCCGGCCATTTTTTTTTTTAGGAGGGAGTAATGGTTTACTTTCTGTTAAGAAGGTGAGACGAAAAAATTTATGGTATTCTTGTACCGGGTGTGAAAAAATAATTTTACCACGATGTTACTAATGGAGAGAGGATGGAGTCATTTGACAAAGCAAGTGTATGAGGCAAGTGTGTATGGGACAGCTGAAAGGGGAAGGCCTAGGCGAACCTTCTGGGATCAAATTGGCTACATTTTGGAGAAAGGCCAGGTATAAAGTACTTTAAACCGACGAGCATGTATGAAGAATGTAATGAGAGTGAATGAGGCAAAAGTTGTGTGTCAGGATCGTAGCGAGTCCGCGGTCTCTGCCTACACCATTGGGAAAGAGGCGTGATTTTATGTAGGTATGTATGTTAGTAATGGAGGTTAGTCGAATATTAGGGATGTGACTAAGCGCAAACCTACGCGTTTATCCGGAGTCTAAGTTTAATAGAAACTGTTACTCATCCGTGGTCCAATTAGCATTTCATAGTTCAGCTACTTTTGCAAGCAAATTGCAAATTCACGATTTATTACCCGCAAGAGGAAGTGAGCATACCGAGAGTTTAGCACTAGTATGAGTAGCGAAGTCACTAAATACGTAAATCGTGTAGTTTTGTGTAACTTGTAAAGTCCGAATTGTAATGTCATGAAATACGACACGTGTCACGAAATGTTTATATATTTATTAGTTATTTTTGGATCTTTATATAGCTTAGCTCCTATTGGTTAATAAGTTTCTGTTTTTTAAATGTACTTAATATAATAGGGAGGTACTCATAAATTTACTCAAATATAAGATACATGATGTAAATTGATGAAATAAGTAAATAAAAAAAGTGTCTTTATGTAAGCTTTTAACTCTCGCTTGTACATTAAAACGTTTACTCGTGCTAGTGCTTGGTGTTAATTCCCTATTTTCCAACCAGCCGTGAATTGCAGTGTGTAGCTGTCTTAAATCCGCGTTTCTAAAACCTTAGATTCTTAAAATTTTGATACCGTCAAATGAAGTCAATTATTTTAACCATAGATTATTATCATTTGCAAAAAAGGTAAAAAAAAATATTGTAAAATTCATAAGTTCATCTCGCAACTTGATCTATAAGCTACTTGCTCATCATGGATATTGTAAATGTATTTAATTTGGTCTATAATAATATTAATGCTGGACATTTCACACAACTATCTTGCCCCAAATTCAGCAAAGCTTGCACTATATATATTACTAGCTGACCCGCGCAACTTCGTCTGCGCATTATTAGGAACAAAGTAGAGGAGTTTTGAGTGAATCGAGAGTAGGTATATACAAAATATAAAACTCCGTCGCTTGATATAATAATAATATTTTTTTTATATTTATGTTTCTCTCAAGAATCCCAAGATAGAGGTAGGGAAAATCTTACCCAGATGTTGCAAGGCTGAGAACAAAACGAATACGGTAATTGGTATAGAATCCCTGAAGCGAGCGGCAATTTTTTTGAAGAAATTGACTCGAAACATTTTTTTTTTTAATACTTAGCAAGTAGGTACTGTATGGTGTTGAATTTCGAAATAAAACGAATAACTAATATTACCTAACCGCGACTTCGTCAGCAATATAAAAATATCAAAAACTCTAAGCAAAAATCTCCATTAACTTTTCAAAACTCAAAATCAAAGAAAATTATACTCCTTCGTATTTCGATCTCCGCTAGAAACGCCACCTAGGAGAAAAAGTGTAAAGTAGTTTTGACCTCTAGACCGATAGATGGCGTTCTAACTATGGCCAAGGAAAAAATATTTTAATATCAAAAAATCATAACTTCGGAGTTCGGATATATTGATGTAACATGTGTATTCCCATACACATGTTACATGTTTATCATTAATTTTAAAATAATTTATTATGCAAAATACAAAAAAAAGTAAAAAAATCTAGAGTGCAAAAAGTGGCTGGCGTCGGTCACCCATCCTTTTTATGACCGCGCCCAGGGTTGCTTAACTTTTTTCCCCATACAAACTTCCAACCCTTATTTTCCCGCCCCCTTATGGTAATTGACAAAAAAAAGTAGCCTATGTCCATCCCTGGGGTATACTCTTTATCCATGCCAAATTTCAGCTTAATCGGTTCAGCGGTTTGGGCGTGAAAAGGTAACAAACAGACAGACAGACAGACAGACAGACAGACAGACAGACAGAGTTACTTTCACATTTATAATATTAGTATGGATACATAAAAATACCCAGATCCGAGATAAATATTTGCAGATCATACAAACATTCAAACCGCGGCGGGGAGCAACCTTCTGCGCCACAGAGGTCGTCTTCGGAATAAATATTTCAGGCAGACATAAGAAAAATATTTATTGGCAGAAAGCCATTTCAAAACTTCTTCACCATGATCCTAGTAATCGTGGTTTTATCACACACACTATGATCCTAGAGGTTCTAATGAACAAACACATTCGTCTCGTTTTTAAGGCATAATTGGTAAAATTATATCAGTGCGCCTAACGGCCGTCAATAACGGTCACCGTATCATTGGAATCAGAGCTTAGTATGGGTTTAATTAAGCGCTTGTTTGAGATTGCATTTTGGGTCTTGATGTCTGGGAAAGAGCGTCGGTGTAATAAGTTGATAAATTACTTTGTCTGCGCTATCACAAGCAACTTTTCAACAAGATATTACGTCACTAATATTGTCTGAAAATCTTTGATGCTATTTTATTATTTATTGACCAATTAGGATAATTTATCAACAGGGATAATCAAATAATAATAACATTGTTATTGCGTTTAAAATACAGGAAAGGATTAAACTTTTTAAACTTTCGTGATTTGGTGACATAATTATTATTTTAAAACCGGGTATCCGTGACCACGGGCGCTGCAATGCGTCCGAAACGTCGGAACAAAGAAATAATAAAAATAGGTACGTGATAAATACCCGATCTTAAAATAATAATTAGGAAAGGATTACCAAAGCTATATACCATTTGACATTGTGAGTTTTTCACACTCCTTAACTGAAAGAGGTCAGCGGCTCATCCAAAATCACTATCATGGTCTTTCAATATAAAACAAAACTGTAAAGATAATCTGACTACCCTCTTAGATATCTTCAAAGGATCTGGAATACATAGACCTGAGATAATGTTTACCACGCCTTGGGGAGTCGTGACCCTGTTTACGTTTTTAGGGTTCCGTACCTCAAAAGGATAAAACGGAATCCTTATAGGATCACTTTGTTGTCCGTCTGTCTGTCTGTCAAGACCCTATATCTCGGGAATTCGTGGAGGTATTGAGTTGAAATTAAAACCGTACTCAGGTCTACGGTGCCTTTAAGCTGGGAAAAAATCAAACTACAAGTTAACGCAAAAAAACAATAAACATTTTCTTCAAAAATCCGTCTAATAACAGTACTGAGTAAAAAGATACGGCCTTTTATGCCGCAAGAATAGTATATTTCGACACTCAATAAATCAAAATTCATAGGGTACTTCCCGTTGACCTAGAACTATGAAATTTGGCAAGCAGTATCGTCTTTAGACTGCAAATACAGGAAAAAATCGGAAAACCGTATATTTTTTGTTAAATCACAAAAAAAACAGGGCCTAATTCTGCAAGGAATGGGGGTCAACATTCTGAAGGGAGCCAACTGTGTCATGTGCGGTATCGTATGAAAGGGCTTCATTAGCGCAAGCTTAAACAGATTTTTAATTATTTTTATGCGTATAGTTTTCGATTTATGACGAAAAATTAAAAAAAAATATTCCCCTCATGTACGAGTATTACCTACCTAATAACTTTGGTGTACATGCACGTTATACGTACCTACTTAGTCCTTGGTATGGAACCCTCAGTGGGCGAGTCCGACTCGCACTTATCCGGTTTTTTTTAAGATAATACCTGTATTATGACAAATGAAAACTTTTTCAATTGTCTTAATACAATGTAGGTTAGTAAAGATATCACTAACTTCGACAGTTTCTGTCTCAACTTGGAACTGGTCTGAAACGCAATTACCATCGCTTTGAGCACAAGTTTCTCTATCTATCTATCTATTCAGCCCGGTTGCACCCACTGCTGAGTATAGGCCTCCTCTCTATATCGCCACTCTTCTCGGTCCTGTGCAGTCCTTTCCCACGCTTTCCCAGCGAAATTAACGATGTCATCCGACCATCGGGCGGGTGGTCTGCCTCGTGGTCTTTGTGCATCTCTAGGCCACCATTTCGTAATTGCTGTAGTCCATCTTCCGTCTTTCCGTCTAGCCAGGTGTCCTGCCCATCTCCACTTGAGACTTGCGATGCGCATACCTACGTCTACGACCTTGGTTCGACGTCGTATTTCTACGTTGGGTATGTGATCGAGGAGGGAGATGCCGAGCATGGCGCGCTCCATGGCCCGCTGTGCTACTCTTATCTTGTGCACAGATTCCTTTGTAAGCGGCCATGTCTCGGATCCATATGTTAATATGGGCAGAACACACTGGTTATACGCCTTGGTCTTCAGGCTTTGCGGTATACTAGACTTGAAGATGTCCTCCAGCTTTCCGAATGCAGCCCACTCTAGCTAGACTCGTCTTGATCTTAATGTAATTTCATTTCGTTTTATTATTATTATTTTATTATTATTAGCCATTGCTGTCCCACTGCTGGGCAAAGGCCTCCCCACTCCTTCCAGACGTCTCGATCTTGTGCAAGGCTCTCCCAATCGTTCGCAATTTCGTTTTTATTTCATATATTTTTATTCTATAAAATACAATTGTACACTTGGAAAAGTCACACACTACATTTATCACTTTTATGTACTAGCTGTCCATAGGAAACATAGGAAAACATCACTTTCCCGGGATAAAATATAGCCTTTGTACATCAGAGATAATGTAGGATTCTATTGGTGAAAGAATTTTTCAAATCGGTCCAGTAGTTTCAAAAGAAAAACCGACTTCAATGTTCGACTCTACCAAAACCAAAACTGCATACATTTTATGTCAAGTGCCGCGGCACGTGAGTTCCTGGCATTAGTAAATCGTCAGTTTGACAAAAAATGTGCCAGGAACTCACGTGCCGCGAAACTTGACATAAAATGTATGCAGTTTTGGTAATTAATGCCCTTAGACGCCGGTGGAGCCTAAGCATTATCTGTCGATTTGATTTCTTTTTCTTATTTCGATTTTTATGGATGGCTTATTGATTCCCTGAGTCACGCCGTGTGTAGAGTCGAACACTAAAGTCGGTTTTTCTTTTAGTTTTAAAACGTAATTATTTACCTCAAAACTCGTGCCAAGGACACTGAACAAAGGAACTAAACAAATTACAAGTGTTATATCGAGCGGCGGGATAAGTGAAACACGTATCAAGTTTCCATCTGGCAGCTAAGTTATAGATTTCTACAATACTATCAGCGTTATATTACGGTCGTATTATTACTCTGTATTAGGTGAGGCTAGTAGAAGCAGTAAAATCTCAGAAAATGTGGATCCTTCCTTTGGAAGGTAATGTCATAAAGTCAAAAAGCCAAAGTCAAAAAGCATTTATTTAGTAGGACCGCTGGGATCACTTTGAAACGTCTTAAAACTAGGTGGTTTTACTTCTGTTCCTTCGCGACCAATACCATGAAGAATCAGGGAAACAAACACGATAATCTAAGCCAAATTGGAACAGTCTTCATTATCTTCCTTTTCCCACATTACGTGGGGTCGGCACAACATATCTTCTTCCATTCTCCTCTATCAGCCGTCATCTCAACACTCACTCCTTTCTTACTCATGTCATCCTTCACACAAATCCATCCATCTTTTGTTTGGCCTGCCTGTACTCGTAAATTTATTAATACTATGATTTTATGATTGTTTCTATACCAGTCAAGGTATCTAGAATGGCCAAAGCGCCGCCTACCTAATAAAGTTTTCACGCTCGCGGTATTTTGCAAACCGATGCCTAAAATTTGAAAGTATTCAAAAAGGCTTTGCGCATAACTACGACAAACTTTGATAAACGACGCTTCTAAATTTAAATAATAGATGCTGAAATAGCAAAATTTCAAGATCAATCAATGTATGCCATCTTTATCAATACAAAATACGGTCACTTATTTTTGAAAATGGGAATTTTAGCGCTCAACTTGCAGGCAACTTCACTCGGGTAATTGTTTTATTGTCTGTGCGTAGGGTGACCATAGTGCAATATTTTCTAACACATATTTACTTTTTTCTAATAAGTACCTACCAAAAATATAAATCTTTTGAATGATGTATGCTTTACATTATTCAAAAGACTGCTGTAGGTATCCCATACCGTTATCGAGGGATTAAACCTAAAACACTGATAAAAGTCTAACCGTTTAATTCGTAAAACGTAGGTAATCACAGTATAAAATCAAGACTTCATACTTAATGCTTGTAGCTTGCCAAATAATAAAGATAAGCTCGGGCCACCCACTATTTGATTTTGTCTTATTTTTTTTGTTTTCATTTGTCTTTTGAAATGCTTTTTGTCCATTAATGTGGTGCAATCATGGAGCCCCCAGCACTCAAGTAAGCGGGTAGGAGTTTACTGGGTAGCTAGTATTTCAACATCATGCTTGCTTCACTTCTCACATAGCCTGGTTTTCTTAAGAGTTTGAGACCGCCATTAAGTTTACTTAAAAAATAGCAAACGTCATCCACATAATGTTTTTCTGGGTCTCAGTGTGATTATTAAAAGTATAATTATTCTACTCTATCTATGAAGTGTGAATAGTTCCCATAAACTCATTATTTTGCCATATACACCCCTATTTTTTAATTACCAAAAAAATTTTAAACATGGTCTCGGTGTCTGTTACTGATCACATTTATGTAGTTAAAACTCAAAAAAAGAGAAAAAAAAATTATAACCTCAAAAGGAGATGAGACGAGTCAGACATGGATTTATGATAGCTACTGCGGTTTTACTGACTGGGGATGATACGAGAACATAGTTCGAATGAGATTCTGTACGCAATTGTTAGTTATAGTACTTATTTGTACAGTTTTCATAAAATTTTGTTCGGTTTTGGTTGACTAGAATCCTCGATAACTTTGTGATAGTTAAATAAAAAAAAGTTCTGACCATGCCATTATCATTTTCTGCATCTGCTGCAACTGTCCTTAAAATTTTTTTGGTAGTCATAAAATAGCGGTGTATAAACATAAGTTTTTTCGAGGCAGGCCGAAGAAACGTTGGCGTGACTATCACGATGCCTTTGAGAAAAGCTGGTGGGCAGAGATGGTTGAAAGGATATGGGGGAGACCTTTACCTAGCAGCGAGAAAATATAGGTTGAGAAAAAAAAGTTTTTATCTATTTACTATGATAGTCGTTGCGAGATTTTCAGGAAACCTAAAGGGCTTCACACACAGCAGCTATAATGTAAAGATGTACATTATAGCACGATACATCTCATTACATCTTTCCATAGAAATCGTCACGAGACCACACACGACAGCTATAATGTATATTTTTATTTCTTCGTGTAGTGTCGAATGTAAATGTACATTAATATACTTTATAGCTGCTGTGTGTGAAGCCCTTAAGTAGGTACACTGATTTTAGAGCGCCTACGAATGTACTGACTTTTATGGTCGTAAAATGACGTCTGTTGTATTTCTCATACCCAAGTTTTGCGCCTATTAATATTTGTAGATGTGAGCGTATGTTGTTTGTTATTACGTTTACAACTCTGAGGTAGCACTGGTTTTTAAATATGTCAATGACGTGAGGGAGGACCGCAGGGTTCCGTGGCTGAGCGGTTGAAGGCACTCCGGCTTTAAGAGGATCGTCTGATCGTCGCGGGTTCGAATCCCGTCGGAATCGAAAATTTTGATAGGACTTTTCATTCTCATTGACAAGTGTGGATTAACACTATAAAAAATTACAAAAAAAATTATGGGTCGAACATTAGCCAACTATACCCTGGCTTCAACCAAGCTGATAAGGATATACATTTTATCAGCATTCCCTTGCCCTTATCCCACGCTAAGTGGGGTCGCCACAGCATGTATTCTTCCTCCATTCTCTCCTTTATCTCGTCAACTGTTCATCCACTCCCTTAACTTTCATATCCTCTCTCATACAATCCATACCTTCTTCGGCCTTCCTCTATTTGCATACCTCCCACACTCTTATTCATAACTCTTTTGGTAACATGGTTGTCATCCCTCCTCATAACGTGTCCATACCATCTCAATCTAGCACTCCTCACCTTTTCGGCAATAGGCGCTTTCAAACTTCCCCTATACTCATTTCGTATCTTATCTAACCGTGTCCCACACATCCTTAGCATTCGCATCTCGGTCACATGCACTTTCCTTTCATCCGTCTTCTTCATTGCCCAACACTCCGATCTATACATCGCGACCACAGACTAGAAGAAATAAGTAGGGGTTACTCGTTAAAAATCTTATGAAACACGATGTCTCCAGATTTTCAACATTCGTGCAACACTCACACTGAACGCATCGCTATTACTGGCTACTTGACCGATACACACTAACAACACCCCATAAGCGCCGCAGTCATTTTTTATACAAAAATGCTGATGACGTCAGAAAGTGGCTTACTTCTGACGTCAGCAGCATTTTCTGTATTGAATTGACAGTTGGCCGCGTTCGGCTCGACTGGACTGTGCTATCACCTCTATGGCAGGACGGTGAATGAAAACATCGTGATCGTATGTATGAGTGTGTATATGAGCTATATTAGAAAGTGTTTTTTCAAGACTAGTGACATTGTAAAATGGTTCGATAATATTTTTTGTGCTAAATACCGGCGACTTTCAACGAAAATGTTGGCGTCGTTTCAAGTGTAATTTTAGTATACATTTTATTAGAATTGCTATTTTATCTGAAGGTATAATCTTGGGTCTCATAGAGGTTTATGTCACATTGATAGTTCATCAAACTTATATTATTTTAAAAGCTTTTAATTAACTTTCAATGTTTGTATGTCTATCGGTCCAATCTTGCAAGCTTAATTTGACCTATTTCCGGTGTTCGATTGAGCTGAATTTTGGTACACTTATGAGTCTTCGGTGACAATGCACTATTATGGTGACAGTTAGCTGATGTGATGTCAGGAGCTGTTCAACGGAACTCCTCAGAAAATAGGCCGATTGAGTTGAAACTCGGTTTGTAGATCAAGTATCATCTAAAATTTAAAATATGTGACAGTGAGCTGATCTGATGATGGAGAACGGAACTCCTCAGATAATAGGTTGATTGAGTTGAAACTCACTACATCGGCCAAGTTTCATCTACTATTTTGAAATATAATAATAAATCGTTTATTGCAGACACATGAGATCCATATACACAAATTATACACACAAATTATATTTATCTAAGAGAAACAGAAACAAAATAAAATAATATACATAAGTAAAACATTTTAGGTGGCAATTGCCACCCAACGTCTATACGTTGCCGTCTGCATCAATCTGTCGGCCAGGCTTCTAATAATTGCATTCTTACACCTGTCCACTCTGGACATGAAGGAAGCTATTCTCTTTCTTTGGATGGCGTTAAAAGAGTCAACGCGGGCCTCAGCGTACATTTCAGAAGCGCTACAATGGCGCTTGTAGCCCATCAGATGTCTAAATATATTGTTATAAGCCACCCTTATACCATTGTGCGCCTTTTTGGTATAATCAGTCCAGAGTTGACAGGTGTAAAAGGACTGGCAGAATGACCTAAAGAGTGTAATCTTCACGTCAGGGGAAGACTTGTAGAACTTCCTCGCTATCATGTTACCTACTATGCAAAGTGCTCTCCGCTGTCGCTCGATGTCTGCATCATCCTTTAAGCTGGAGGTAAGGATATGACCAAGGTACTTGAACTGGTCTACAACTTTAACAGGCTGTCCATTAATGTGAAATATGATGACTGCGAGCTGATCTGATGATGGAGAACGGAACTCCTCAGAAAATAGGTTGATTGAAATGAATTTTTGTACTTACATCGGTGAGTTCAATCATCCTCATCATCATCATCAACCTATAGCAGTCCACTGCTGGACATAGGCCTCCCCTAATGAGTGCCATTGCGCCCTGTTCTCAGCTCGATGCATCCAGCTTCTGCTAGCAGCCTTTCGCAGAGTTCAATCAGCTCACGGTAATCCATTAAAAGCTTGTACTTGTTGAATTTTTTTTTTTTTTCAAAAAACTTATTTATAATATGGTGTGCAATAAAATAAAGTATTTTTTATCATTTTACATGACCAACAAAATACGTTTTAAATTGAAATGATCTTGGTAGACCGATACGAAATTCCAAATATATTACGCACACACATATCTATTAATATCAGGCAAAGGTGAGCTCTAAATTTGATCTCTCAACGTGTTACACCTTAAAATAGACCTGCATCGAAATTCACAGGTGAAGATGTCAGTTCGATGCAATGTACCTTGTACAGAGGTGATAGAGTGCTTTATTGCTTGGCAGGGAACGTAGGAAGCATAGTGTGCCAATAATGAATCATTAGAGACGCTCGCTCAATTGCAGCGTAAAATTAGTTTTTATTCTGTTGAAAATGGTTGGAAATTATATTTTCTAGTTTGAAGTATTTCTGTTTTCCAGTAACTACGGTTAACGAATGATTAGTAAGTTCGTATGGGTCAGTGGCCAACTCTGGTGACTGAGTTTTTAGTCCGCCTTAAGGCCTCCGTCATGGCTTAACGTAACGACTTAAATAGCCGGGACCGGATTATTTTGATGTTTTTTTTATCTTTTAAACATATTAAATCACCTAGCTTTAGTCGATTCAAAGTGATCCCAGCGGTCCTATTAAATAAAATGCTTGTTGACTTGACTTAAAATACACTCGAGAGCAATGAATCCGGGTCATTTAAAGAAACCTATAAATCTCGGAAACTATGAATGCTAGCTTAATTACTTTGAAAATGCAGTTTTTGGTGTTCATTTCGACTCAAGGACGTAATTCATAATATACAGAAGACATTCAGACTTTAAAAATTACATGATGGTCAGTGATTCAAGCAAAATAGACATAGACATTTATTTATTTGCCACTCAAGCAAATTTTAATTTTAAGATATTAATTTTCCTAAAAAACCTACAAAATAAGGTTCTATGACATGCATAGAACCTTATTTTTGAAATCGGTTAATCATTCATCAAACTAATTTAATTTTTACCGGTAAAAGGCACTTCCAAAAATCAACAGGTTTCCTCTTCCACTCCGCTCTATCAGCCGGTAGCTCAACACTCACTCCTTTCTTACCCATATCATCCTTCACACAGTCCATCCATCTTTTCTTTCACTTCCAAAAATATCAATGGCAATACCAGAATGTTTTTGGCACCTCACAAGACGACAAAAACGTTGGTCTGTATTTTACCCGAGCGTCAGTCATGCGGTGTTTCCAACACATAAACCCGGACCCAGACAGTAATGAAACCGCAAAAACAAAGAAAACACAGTAAATCTCACAGGTCTAAAAATAAGGTTACAGAAAATGCGTTTATTGTTCCAGATTGATCTATTACTTTTGTGACCAATAGCGTAGTAAATAATAATGCTGGACTTTTCATAGCCTCATCTAGCCCCAAAGTAAGCTGAGCTTGTAGATGATTGATATACTACTTATACAGGGTCTTTCATTTTAAACTACACAAACTGACAGGGCTTCATTTTTGGGTTGTAAATAGACGTTTGACCGTATCAATTTAATTCCTAAGCCAATTTTAGTTTTCATTTCAAAAAGTATCTTTTATTGATTTTTTATGACATGTTGCATAACATTTTCAAGGAGGATCAACATCACGTCGCACGCTCGAATGGACTAAGTTATACAAGAAGCAACAATCAATTGAAAGGATAGTCTTTATCGATTTTCTCGAGATCTTCATAACAAAACAAAAAAAAAATCATTAAGTACATAAATATTTTTTAATTTGTTTGTTGAACCCAATTCCTGAATATAGTTAGTTTAAAATGAAAGACCCTATATACTTTTTGTTTGTAAATACATACATATTAAATACCCAGACCCGAGACAAATATATAGATCATACAAACATAGGTCCCGCCGCGGGGATCGAACTCGCAACCTTCTGCGTCGCAGGCGGGCCTTCGCCCACTGCGCTACAGAGGTCGTCAAATGAAATAAATGTAGAGCTAACTCGTACGCAGAGAGCAAAGAGTAGGTATAAAATAGAGGAAAAAAAACTAGCACTCCAGGAGTGCCGATAGAAGTGGAAACATGAACAATTACGTTTGTATTTTTTAAATCATCGAATTATTTGTGAATTGTCACCGGGCACGCGGCGGGAATCGCCGCGATATTTTTTTTTTTACCGTGGGTAGTACCGGAAATCGCAGTAGAGGACGGCCTCCCCCACACGGAAAGATGATCTTGTAAAGGTTGCTGGGAGCCGTTGGGTGCAGGCTGCACAAGATCGATCGCTGTGGAAATCTATGGGGGAGGCCTATGTTCAGCAGTGGACGCTAGATGGTTGAGGTGATGATGATGATGATGACCGTGTTTAGTTACGGAGTTCAAAACTAGATGGCGCTGATGGTGGTGTCGGTAACACTGTCAGTCTGAGTTCAATAGATTTGTCCCATCTCAAAAATTTCCAACGCGCCATATGAAGTTTTCACATCAAAAAAAAGTAAACGCTTTTTTTTGAAGTGAAAACTTCTTTGTTACTCATGATAATCGTAATATTTCATTTTATTACGATTATTATTATCATGAGTAACAAAGACGTTGATTCAAGAGACCATTTTTGGGCACTTTGCAGTTAATTTGAACTCTGTTTTTAGGGTTTCTCAAAAGAAAAAAACACGGACCGCTTATAGGATTACTGTTTATATCTTTAATTCAATAAAGTATTTTAATGTGATATATTTTGCATAAAAATCAACCTAATAAATAATTAAACTTTGATCATAAAATCGTGAAATTCGCCATAAAAAATAGTAATATCTATACATGTTAGTTCCAGTTTTGTACCAAAAACGAATCTATTCATCGATGTTTAGAAAGGGGGCAAATAATGAAAGTGGGCGATGAAGTAATAAAAAATACAAGAATTCAAAATGTGGGCAAAGATCCACCATTTCTATGGATGGGTAGAAATAGTAGACGAAATCAGAAAGGGGGCAAGCGGCGAACAGACCATCTAGAAGAATTAACTGTACCCAAAACAAAAGAACTACAATTAATCTTACCTCTCAATGGAAATGGGGAAGTGGCTCCAGGATTCTCACGTCCACGGCTATTTTCCTCAGAGGCGGCGCACCTGTCAACAAAAAGGTCATCAGTAAGGCGCAGGCCACATCCAAATGGTGTCATGCGCGGGCATTTTCTTATTCCATTCAAATCATTCATTGTCATCATCTGATGATGATTATGGACGCTAGATGGCTGAGATGATTCTCAGCCATCTAGCGTCCATAATTATCCTGAATGTAGGCCTCCCCCATCGATTTTCACAGCGATCGATCTTGTGCAGCCTGCACCCAACTTTTTTTTTTTTTTTTTTTTTTTTTTTATGATGAATGGGTCGACTCTTGACCTCGAAACTTACATAGGCAAGAATGAGGCTGCACCCTTTACAAGAATCCAAGATCTTTCCATCTAGTGGGGGGGCTACTAAAGTCACTGACATAGCCCACAGGATTAGCAAGTTGAAGTGGCAGTGGGCGGGGCACATAGCTCGTAGAACTGACGGCCGTTGGGGCAGAAAAGTTCTCGAGTGGAGGCAACGCACCGGAAATCGCAGTACAGGACGGCCCCCCAATAGGTGCATGGAAATAACAGACAATATAGGCACGTAGCATGCAGAAAAATATAGGCATGTCCGATCAACGACATACCGTGTGTCCTAATTTGTGCTTAATTTCTATGTATTTAGTAAAGACATTTGATTGGAATAGGAAGAAGCCCTATAAGAAGTCATGTATGCGCCATACGCCAGTTAGGTGGTGCGTCTAATGTGAGAGATTAGTTAGCTATCCCTTTCCAGTGACATACGAGTGACGGGGATAACAACATTATATCTAGAGCTATTCTGTGAGTTATTCGCACAGAGACAAAGAATTACAGAAAGTATTTGGAGTAATCGTTTCAATGTGTGGAATCAGATTATATTCAGACGACCTCTATAGCGCAGTGGGCGAAGGCCAGAGTTACATGAAAATCACATAATCTGAAGGCTTTTTAATAATATTAATGAAAATTGTGTGTAATTTTAGCTTTTGAAGATTTTAAGTTATGCAGGTATGGATTACATAAATATGTATTGTTTACTCGCTGCACGCATCTAACTTTAGGTACTATTGACTAAGGCCAAGGATTTTTTATAAATCCAGTTTTTTTATATAATCATAAATTATATTTTATAATATGGGGCCTAGTTTTAAGTATTTTACATCTTGTACTTAACAAATGTTGCCTGAAATAAATTATAAATATAACAAAATATATAACAAAATAACAATAAATAATGCTGGACATTTCACACAGCATCATCTAGCCCCAAACTAAGCAAAGCTTGTACTGGGAACCAGATAACTGTTACATATCTTCTACTTATACATATATACTTTTTGTTTGTAAATACATACCTACATATACATAGAAACACTCAGATCAGAGATAAATATTTGCAGATCATACAAGTTCCGACCCCGCGGCGGGGTCGGAACCCGCAACCTTCTGCGTCCCAAGCGTGCTTTCACCTACTGCGCCACAGAGGTCATCAAATTATTTTATTATTATTATTATTATACTCGTAGGTATAATCGTCAAATTGAAATTTCGACAAAATTAACCTTTATTACGGCGTTTCCCGCCGCGTGGCCGGTGACGATTTAACAAATACCTACATACGTAATTATTGTTCAAGTTTTTACTTTTGTTGGCACTCCGGGAGTGCACTGTTTATTTAGTGGCTTTTTGAATACATTTCAGTACCTGGTTATCACAATATTTTTTATTTAACATGTTTTCAAAAGAATATTTTGTGTAAATGACATGAGTAAGAATGGAGTGAGTGTTGAGATGACGGCTGATAGAGGAGTATGGAAGAAGAACACATGTTGTGCCTGATAATGTGGGAAAAGGGCAGGGAGATGATGAAGATGATGTTTTACTGTCATTTGATTTGAGCACGGAACAACAAGATGTTGCCCACGATTTTGTATCGATGTTGTATGTACCTACTACGTTAGTTACTTTCATAGGAATAGATAACCTACATTGTAATTTGAACAGCTGCTGTCAATGTCAAATGGCATGCTTGGCATACTAACAACGCGCAAAAGTTTCTTTTTGATCTAGATTTTTGAATCAAACTTATAATAACATATTCATTTACAGTGCAAGGAAAATGTCGTTTTTTAAGATAAGTATTTTCTACTTATATTTTTTGCCAAAGTTACATTAATGAGAAACTTAGATAGTTAAAAGGTATTTTTGTGTCCCATTTGATGCCCTATTTGACAATAACTATGACTTATAAAACTAGACGTTAGGGGACTCTGAATGCCACCGATAAAAAAAAAAACATTTGTCGTAACATAAAAAATACAAACTAAATCCTAAAATAGACACTACGCCTGGGCACTCTCCGATTTCACTCAAACGTCTACTTAGCGACACACACTCAGCACTCAACTATTTTAAAATCACTGAATCCATGCCACTATAACTAAAATAATAATTCACTAAAACTGGTTCACGAGCCCTTGAAATCGAACGCGTTCGAATTTTAAAATTTGAATGACAATGACATCTGTCAGATTTTTTCTAACGCCTTCAAAGGGCATGACATCGCGAGAGCCAATTTCAGTAAACTTTTTAATTAATAACTTACAGTGGTGCGCGCGCCTAACAAAACGATACTGAGTCTATTTAGTCTATCGTCATTATTCGTTCGCTGAATTCTAAAAAAAGCTGCGACACTCATTCGCTTTGAGTAGGTGAATAGGTGCAGTCAGCTCTCAATGTTTATAAATAATTTATTTTATTAAACTAAGTATGCCATTATAGTCTGAGCCATCGTCGTGAGGTAGCGAGTTTGTCGGTCTTCTACAGATTGTACTACGGTGAGTGTGCCCAGGAGCTACACGACCTTATTCCGCCTTCACCGTTCTTTTACAGGGACTTCAGACGCACAGCTCATTATCATCCACACCTGGTTGATATTCCACTTATTAGACCTAAGCGCTTTCAAAGTTCTTTTATTATGCGCACTGCAAAAATTTGGAATCAGCTTCCCGTGTCTGTATTTCCGCTGAGCTATGACCCTGTTGTTTTCAAGAAGAGAGTTAATAGGCACCTTCTGGGTAGGCTCGCTCCATCGTAGATGTCATTCTTGCCTATGTTAGTTTCGAGGTCAAGAGCCGAACCAATCATAAAAAAATTGCACGTTATGGAAACATTTTTTATTTCTAAACTTCATTTAATTTTTTTTATATCACAATATAAACCAGGAGTTTGGGCTGGTTTTAGTTTAGGAAACTGCTTTTCTGAGGTTGACTGTACATCGACGTCACCCACTTTTAAAAGTAGCCGGTGTCATTGAGTGTTGCTTTCATTTTAGAATTTGACACTTTGCTTTTGCGTGCAAATAGGTTAGTGGCGGCGCGTGGGAAAATTGTGCAATTTTCGTGCTTTTAATAAATTTCGCGCTGGCAGTGAACTTCACCTAAAAGCTATTATAGTAATTAAGCTTTTAGAAGTGATATCAATTATTAAAGTCAACGCATGACCAGTCAAACGTACAATTTAGTAGGCACCAGCTAATGAAATTTCTTTCTAAAACATTGTTCACGAAGAATTGTTAAGGACGTAGGTCCTACCTACTTAATGTATTATTTTGTAAAGCAAAGATAACTATCATTACATCAAAGTTTTTTAGGCATTGGTGTGCCGAATACCTTTTATCGACCTTTTTACAAAACGGGTTTAAATAGAGAACTGCATTTTCCGCAAAAAGTTTCAACAAAAAAGCTCTACACAAAATTGTACACAAAACCTTTTCTGGGAACTTTCAAATAAACGCGCCATTTACTAAATTCAGTCTGAACGTTCAACTCTCTTGTTCCACTTTCAAATAAATGAAATTCGAAATTCAATTCCAATTTTGTTCAGACACTGGCCACAAGACGCAACAAAATAGGTATGTAAACAAAAACGTTCCGCCGCGTAAAGTTTCAAAACGAAACGCAGACGTCTTCACAGTAACAGTTGCATTAAATCTATTCGAAGGTAGAGTGCCACAAACTTATCTGAACCGGTGGCTAAAAGAGGAACTAACGAATTTTACTCCAAAATTTTTCTGCCAACACCAAATGCGATAACAGCGCCCCCCCTCATCGGTTCAGATAAGTTTGTGGCACTTTAATAGGAGTGTATCCAATCTGGCAAAGCAGCAATGCTGGCTCAATGAATGAAATAACTCTAGTATAAAAAAAAATATTACCTGAATTATATTCATCGTTTCTCATTTTCTTGGTAAAATGAATTTAATAACGCTAAAATTCAAAAGCAGCTTGACCAATAAATAAGTACTTATTCTTCGTAGAGCTGCGACTGTCAAAAGAGTTTTGCTTTCGAGGAAAACCTTTTTTTCTGCAAACAGTTGGATCCGATAGATAGTGTTAGTACATATTGTTATGTATGCTTTAATTTTTTTTTTTGACCCGTTATGCCTTGCCTTACGCCACAGTAAAACATAAAATGTACCTTTTTTAGTTTAATTGTAAATATATGAAGTGAGTGAATTGTTTCAGTGCACTATGAACTCTACTTCGCAATGTGACGGTATTTCCAAAGTGGTATCGCTGCAATTTTAGAGGAAAAATTGGTAACAACAGTAAAGATTCCCGTCCAGTACTTCACGAAAAATGTCGACATAGCTCAGAGAATTAGCAAGCTGAAGTGGCAGTGGGCTGGCCATATCTGTCGAAGAACCGATAACCGTTGGGTTAAATGAGTTCTTGAGTGGAGACCGCGACTCGGCAAACGTAGTGTAGGACGCCCTCCGGCCAGGTGGAGTGACGATCTGCGAAAGGCTGCTGGCAGAAGCTGGATGCGTCGAGCTGAGGACAGGGTGCAATGGCGCTCATTAGGGGAGGCCTATTTCCAGCAGTGGACTGATATAGGCCGATGATGATGATGACTTCTCGCATTTCGAGTACCTATTTATTAATCTATCATCTATCCTAAATGCAATGGATGTAAGTTTGTTGACCCTTCAGGCAGAAATGGCTCAAGGATTTGGGTGATATTTTTTTGGTAGTACCTTATACCCTGGGTTTATGCATTAAGTTTGTTTCTTTTTGAAATAGAAAAAAAATACAAACAAACAGACGGTAGTGCAAATAGAGATAAGCACCTACGAGATTTTTGAACAGAATACTGAATTTCAAGCGCGTTGGGCATTTTTTCAGATGAGAATAAATTCTTGTTCGCCTCGAAAAGGTAACGTGCGAGTCACATGACCGCTCACCGACACATACCAGTAGCGCCATCTAGTTCTGTCCTAGGAAAACTTTTGCAATATTTTTACATTTCTAAAAGCTCATTTTCTAACTAAACAGGGGAAGTCTTTCGATATTTTTTTATTTCCTGACGATTAAAAAAATACACTAGGCACGTGTTCAAGTTTTCACTTCTCTCGGCACTCCCGGGAGTGTCACGGGTTTTTTCGAAATACGGAACCCTGAAAAAATAGATGAGATAATTTAAAATAAGTACGTACCTACATTAAAATATATCATACAGAACATTCATCAACTGCCGACATTCATTTCCTTCTATCGAAGTATTTTTCAACAAAAATACTCAAAGCGTTTTCAAATTATAATGGGTTATTCACAGATAACGTACATTAGACATGCTACATTAAACTACGTTTGACTCTAGTACCCCTAGCACTACTTAGAACTCATGATGGAGGAAAACGGAGCAGGATGGTACCACCTCATCATCAATTTCATCACCTCACCCTCACCCTCACCACAGGAAGTTGGTAAAACTTCGACAGCAAATGAAAAAATTAGGAAAGTTCCACCACCCCCTCCTATTATTGTCGACGGGGTGAACAACTACCAAAACTTTTATGACTTTTTGTCAAAAGCTCAGCCATGTGCCACCTTTACAGTAAAAATGATGGGTGGTGAGAGCGTCAAAATAAACTCGTGCAACGAGGAAGCCTACAGATGCCTGACAAAAACACTGTCAGACAATAACTGTCTCTGGCATTCCTATGAGAACAAACAAGAAAGACCAATACGAGTCATGGTCAAAAAATTGCCCTCTACCTGCACACCTGCGAGAATCATCGAGGACCTCGCTAACCAAGGGTACAAAATAGAGGATGCTGTAAATAAATTGAGCTGGAAAACTAAGGAGCCACTCAATATGTTTATGCTAACTTTCAGCAATCAAGAGGATATTAGCAAAGTATTCGCTATTAAATATATTCTGGGTTGTGTTGTCGAAATTCAGCCACTCCGGTCAACAAAACTGATCCCTCAATGTAAACGATGCCAGGCGTACGGACACACGCATAAGTACTGCGCTAAAGAGCCCAGGTGTGTAAAGTGCACAGGCAAACACCTAACCAGCGACTGCAAAAAACCAGCAGGAGATAAACCAAAATGCGTCCACTGAGGAGCAGCACATCCAGCTAACTACAGAGGTTGCACTGTAGCCAAGGAAATTCAAAAAATCAGAAACAAGGCCACTAAGAAACCTGTGGAAAGCCGACAACAGGTGGTAACTGGAATACCGGTAAGTGGCAAATTACCTCAACCAAACCAGCTTAACACAAACCTAAAGCCTGCAAGCATTGCTAACAAAACTGTTTCCTACGCCCAAGCAGCGTTGAGAAACACACCCACACAAAATAAAGATCAGTCAAACCTAACAAATGGCAATAAATTAGATGAAAGGAGAACGGGCAGGCATGTATGAAGCGCCGCCCAAGTCAAAAAACGATCGCCCGCAGAGTGGACGTATAGTGGAATGGGTAGACCTTCTAAAACACTACATTTGATTGTATGACAGCAAAAAAATCCATCCTACAGAAATCGAGATATTTGCAGTTAAAGATGGTGACTTTTACAATCATATTTATTGACTTACAGGCTTTCCGCAGACAAGCCACTATGGGCATTCGATAGAACTTTAGAAGCACTACATTTCATTGTATGACAGCTAAAAAATCCATCCTGCAGAAGTCGAGATATTTGCAGTTAAAGGTGGTGACTTTTACCATCATCTTTTTTAACTTTCAGGCTTCCCGCAGATAAGCCATTATGGGCATTCGATAGAACTTTAAAAGCACTACATTCGATTGTATGACAGCTAAAAAATCCATCCTGCAGTAGTCGAGATATTTGCAGTTAAAGGTGGTGACATTTACCATCATCTTTTTTTACTTACAGGCTTTCGGCAGATAAGCCACTATGGGCATTCGATAGAACTTTAAAAGCACTACATTTGATTGTATGACAGCTAAAAAATCCATCCTGCAGAAATCGAGATATTTGCAGTTAAAGGTGGTGACTTTTACAATCATATTTATTGACTTACAGGCTTCCCGCAGACAAGCCACTATGGGCATTCGATAGAACTTTAGAAGCAATACATTTCATTGTATGACAGCTAAAAAATCCATCCTGCAGAAGTCGAGATATTTGCAGTTAAAGGTGGTGACTTTTACCATCATGTTTTTTAACTTACAGGCTTCCCGCAGATAAGCCACTATGGGCATTCGATAGAACTTTAGAAGCACTACATTTCATTGTATGACATCTAACAAATCCATCCTGCAGAAATCGAGATATTTGCAGTTAAAGGTGGTGACTTTAACCATCATACGAGTATTTTTTGACTTACTTACTTAGAAGCACTACATTTGATTGTAAGATATCTCGATTTCTGCAGGATGGATTTTTTAGATGTCATACAATGAAATGTAGTGCTTTTAAAGTTCTATCGAATGCCTATAGTGGCTTATCTGCGGGAAGCCTGTAAGTCAAAAAACATGATGGTTTTCCTTTAACTGCAAATAACTCGATTTCTGCAGGATGGATTTTTTAGCTGTGATACAATGAAATGTAGTGCTTCTAAAGTTCTATCGAATGCCCATAGTGGCTTATCTGCGGGAAGCCTGTAAGTCAAAAAACATGATGGTCACCACCTTTAACTGCAAATAACTCGATTTCTGCAGGATGGATTTTTTAGCTGTGATACAATGAAATGTAGTGCTTCTAAAGTTCTATCGAATGCCCATAGTGGCTTATCTGCGGGAAGCCTGTAAGTCAAAAAACATGATGGTCACCACCTTTAACTGCAAATAACTCGATTTCTGCAGGATGGATTTTTTAGCTGTCATACAATGAAATGTAGTGCTTCTAAAGTTCTATCGAATGCCCATTGTGGCTTATCTGCGGGAAGCCTGTAAGTCAAAAAACATGATGGTCACCACCTTTAACTGCAAATAACTCGATTTCTGCAGGATGGATTTTTTAGCTGTGATACAATGAAATGTAGTGCTTCTAAAGTTCTATCGAATGCCCATAGTGGCTTATCTGCGGGAAGCCTGTAAGTCAAAAAACTTGATGGTAAGAGTCACCACATTTAACTGCAAATATCTCGATTTCTGTAGGATGGATTTTTTAGCTGTCATACAATGAAATGGAGTGTTTTTGAAGGTCTACCCATTCCACCATACGCCCACTCTGCGGGCGATAGTTTTTTGATTTGGGCGGGGATGCCCATTCTCCTTTTAAAGCTCATGACAACATTCGATGAGCGGCTAAAGAAAATCGAAAATAGCGCCAGAACTGCTATACCTAAGGCTAAAAAATGATTTGCTCAACTATGTAAAATGCAGGAAATGGAAAGCCAGCTATAACAGAAATTCAGGATTTATTATATCGGTACAGGTCAGGAGATGGTAAAAAGAGACCGAATGACAGATCAGACAACCTTATATAGCAGCAGGACAGCGCCACTGTGGCGACTGTCCGAACTAATTTGTAAAGTATTTTCGATGAAAGTTATTGTAATAAAAAGATCGAACTCACGTTACTATGCCAGCTACATATTAAATACAGCCGTTGACACACAGATGGCGCTGTGTTCAACATACTGCGGCGGGAAAAATCGTTGTCTGGCCTGTTTTTCTTACAATTTTCACTTAAATTGAGGTAAGTACATAGGTGTCTTATTCTAACTTCTAGTACAAATTGGTTCTCCTACAATCTACTTGGTTTTTAGTTATCTAGGCATCTACTTAATCTATATAGCAATAATCTACCTCCTAGGTTTTTAGTATCTACTTATATCTTGAAACAATTATTCTACCTACTGGGTTTTTAGTATCTACATTGAATCTTGGTATCTAATTATATCTTGAAACAATTATTCTACCTACTGGGTTTTAGTTATTTAGGTATTACCTAGGTAATTCTTGAGTGAAACAACAGAATTTACATAGTTTATTCTACACTTATTTTCTAATCGTACATAACAGTTTGGTTATTATAAAGAACTTATGTTTAACTAGGTATAACTTAGCTAATCTTAATTACTAATCTATCGGTAATGGACATATATTATTGAATCCGCGCCTTATAATTTTGTTCGCCGTTTGGATAGACGCTATTCTTCTCTCGTTGTCCTCTCCGTCGTGGGTTTTGATTATTCTTCCTATTTTCCAATGACAGGATGGGAGGCGCTCGTCCTTCACGAGCACCAGGGTTCCGGCGGCGAGCATGTGTCCCTTGGAGCTCCTCCATTTGGTCCGCTGTTGGAGATTTCCGACGTAGTCCCTGGCCCATCTCCTCCAAAAATCCTGTTGGATTTGTTGCAATTGTTGGAAGTGGGTTAGTCTGTGGATAGGAACATCCTTGTAATCATAGTCGGGCAATGACGTTATAGACCTACCTATCAAAAAATGAGCTGGCGTGAGAGCAGTGAAATCGGTATCATTACTGGACATTGGACATAAGGGCCGTGAATTTAAAATCCCTTCTATTTGAATTAATACAGTTGAAAATTCTTCATAAGTTAACAGTGCTTGTCCTAAAATTCTCTTTAGGTGAAATTTACAACTTTTGACCGCCGCTTCGTGCAATCCACCCATATGGGGTGTATAAGCTGGTAAAAACTTAAATAAAATGCCCTCATCTGAACATGATGATGTAAGTTCATTAGAGTGCTCGCGTAGAAATACGCTAAGTTCGACTAGGTCGTTATTAGCGCCATGAAAGGTAGTAGCATTGTCACTCACCATCTCTCGCGGTTTACCTCGTCTGGATATGAATCTGCGTAGCGCGGCTAGGAAAATTTGCGATTCTAAACCTGAAACCAACTCAATGTGAATTGCCTTCGTAGCGAAACAAACAAAAATTGCGATATAGCATTTAGAAGTCTTGTAGCCACGTCCCCTCCAGTTTCTTATTAAAAATGGGCCCGCATAATCGATACCCGTATTGAGAAATGGGGCAGATGGTGTTACTCTTGTTTTAGGCAAATTACCCATTATTGGATTGTAAATGCTTGGTTTTGCTCTAAAACAAGTGACACACTTGTGTACTATTTTAGAAGCGAGAGACTTACCGTGTGTCGGCCAGAATCGTTCCCTTACTGTTGATAACAGTAATTGTGGGCCAGCGTGTAACAATTTGATGTGTTCGGTTTGCATAATGAGTTTTGTGAGTGTGTGTTTGTGATGTAAAATTATAGGATGTTTCTTGTCGTGGCAGTAGGGTGAAAGTGCCAAACGACCTCCTACCCTTATGACATCGTTCTGCATGAATGGGTTCAAACATAGAATGTTAGATGACTGAGGCAATGGTTTTTTGGTTTTAAGTAAGCTATATTCTAATGGAAAGGATTCAATTTGAGCATTTTTTACAAGAACATGTAATGAATTGTTTAGTTCTGTTATACTCAGGGGTGACCTATTTCTTGAACCCTTGAGGTTATTTATAAATCTCAGAATAAATGCAAGAATTCGTACAAGTTTGTTTGAATTTGACCACCTTTCAAATAGGTTTGTATAGAAATTGTTTACTGGTACGATATTTGAAACATTACATAAAGTTTCTAACTCGGAAATTGAAGTGTTAGGTATTTGTCGTGATGGCCATTTTGATTGTGATTTCGAAAGCCAGGACGGACCCTGCCACCACATTTTGGTATTTGCAATTTTATTTGCCTGAATACCCCTGGTTATAAGGTCTGCCGGATTTTCACTAGAAGCAACCCAATGCCAGTGTTCCACATTTGTTAATGATTTTATTTCGTTAACTCGGTTAATGACAAATTGTTTTAATTTGTTACTCGTTGAATTCTTTATCCATGCCAATACAATGCTTGAATCAGACCAAAGATAAATTCTATCAAAATTGCAAGATAAGGTAGTTTTTGTATCGTTGTAAAGGTTTGCTAATAATGACGCCGCTCTCAATTCTAACCTTGGAATAGTTTCCTTCTTTGCTACTCTCGATTTTGCGCATAACAAGTGAACGAGAATGTTACCTACCCTGTCTACAGAGCGTATGTATATAACAGCGCCGTAGGCATTCATTGAGCTATCTGCGAACCCGTGCATTTCGATATTTATGTAATCGTGAATGAGAGCGTGTCTAGGTATACTTAGCGAATTGAGATAGTAAAGATTACTATAGAAATCTTTCCATTGTGTACAGAGGAAAGTAGGTATCGTTTCATCCCAGTCTGAATTTATTTTCCATAGTGACTGGATGAAAATCTTTGCTATAATTAACACTGGAGCAATTAAACCAAGTGGATCAAATATTTCTGAGGCACTGGATAAGATATTTCGTTTAGTTAGAACACTAGGCAGTGGTTTGATTTTTAGTGAATAGGTAATATAGTCAGAATGACTATTCCATGAGATACCTAGCAATTTTGTGATCTCTTGTGTAGGTATACATGTGTTATTTGGTTGTGTAGTGTTTGTGTAAGGATTACTCACGTTATGTAGAATCTTACTGGAATTGGACTTCCATTTTCGTAAATGAAAGTTTGCGCTGCGCAGGATGCGTTCGACCTGTCCAGCTGTATCGATTACCTTTTGTTCGTCGTCTCCCGAATGGAGCCAGTCGTCGATATAGAATTCGGTTAATATTGCAGCTGCCGCCTCTGGGTACTGCTCCATGTACTCCTCCGCCAACTGTTGTAGACATCTCGTGGCTATATAGGGTGCACACTTCAAACCAAAGCTTAAAGTTGTGAGAGTGTATGTTAATAATGGATCGGTAGGGTTTTCACGCCATAATATGCATTGTAGGTTATGTTGGGAAGGATGTAGGTATATAAAACGATATAATTTTTCTACATCAGCATTAATTACGTATTTATTTATACGAAATTTTAGAAGTATATTTGTAAGTTTATCTTGATTCATTGTACCTTTATACTGAATGTCATTTAATGAGACTCCTGTACTCGTTTTGAACGAAGCATCAATTACCACTCGGAGGGGAGTGGTTGTTTTTTCAGGATTAACTACAGCATGATGCGGTAAATAATTGCAAGGCTCATAGGTATCTCGTTTAATCATATGCCCCGCTTGTTCGAATTCTCGCATGAAGTTAACGTATTGTTTTTTGTAAGTAGGATCCCTAGCAAATTTAGATTCTAATGTTTTAAATCTCTTGTATACTATGTGTCTAGACTGTCCTAGTTCCGATGGAGGCGCCTTAAGGGGAAGTTTGACCACGAAGTTACCGTCAGAGTTTCGAGTATGTGTTTGAAATATTCTTTCACACTCTCTGAGTTCATCATGTGGAGGCTTCGTATCTTCCCCCCAAAACCCTCGCAGCTCGCTTGACTGAACGAAATTACAATGTGTTTTATGCGTAGATGTTTGTGTAGGGATTGATCCGGAAACTACCCATCCGAATTGAGTGTTTTGTAGGATAGGTAGTCCCTTACCTAGTCTATATTGTCCTGAGCAAAGAACGTCATAAAACAATTCTACTCCTAAGAGAAGATCAATCTCACTTGGTTTGTAAAATGAGGTGTCTGCTAATCGGTATTTTTTCGGAAAGTTTATCCTTTCGAGATTGATCGTTTCGTGTGGTGTTTGGTTGCAAATAGTAGGTACAATGAGGCAAGATATCTTTCTGGAAAATGTACTGGTTTGAGAATGAATTGTGATATTACTGGAAGAATCGATGCAAGTTACGCTTTCATTGAAGCCAGTTACTTGCATATTAATCGGTATTTTCGGTAAGTTAAGTTTTTTGAACGCATTTTCGGTAATGAAATTAGATTGGGAACCTGAATCTAACAGGGCCCTTAAGGTGTGTGATTGATTATCGGTGTCAATCACCTTCACCAGGGCAGTTGATAGGATGACAGTCTTATTTTGAATCGGTGTTAATTGGATATTCGGTGTTTGTTCGGTGGTATGTAAGTTAAGGGACTGTCTCGGTTCTGTCACAGCTGATTGAAGATTTAGTGTGGTTGGTGTATGATCGGTATTAGAAGGATTGGTAGGTGCTGTGTTTGTTGGTGTGTGCGTGATGTGCAGAAGTGTGTTATGCTTACCTTTGCACGTTCTGCAGCTACTCGCGCGACAATTAGATACTAAGTGTCCTGACCTTAGACAATTGGTGCAAAGACGCAGGTTTCTCGCCGTCTGGATACGAGACCTAACACTCAATGCTAAAAATTTTTGACATTGGTTTATGTAGTGTGGATTTTCACAATACGGGCATCGATTAGAATAGGTATTTGAATTCGGTACCTTGTAGCTTGAGTTAGAGTTGGATGTGGACGTGGTTACCATGGCCTTCCTGCTCGCATTGTTTTTCGCTTGTCCCTGGTCACTGGGCAGGTCGGAAGAACTCATAGACTCCAACAGATCCGCCCGTGAACGCAGGAATGACTTGAAGTCCTGTAATGAAGGCAATTCATTTGAGTTTGATTTCTCCTCCCACTTTCGTAATGTTTGCGAGTCTAATTTTGGGGCTAACATAAATATTAGGAGGTTGTCCCAATTTTCGGTTGAAATATTGAGTTTACTAAGGACTCTCAAATGTTTAGAGATGTTATCTAAAAAACCTCGCAATGCACTTGAGGTATTCGAAATCTGATCCACGTGGAGAAGTGCTTTGAGATGGTTAGCTACAAGCTTTTTTGGGTTATTGAAGCGTTCACATAGAAGTTTCCATGCTATTGCATGGCTTTCCTCGCAGTACTCCAATGAACCTATTACAATAAGTGCACTATCTTGTAAACAACTTCTCAGGTATTTGAATTTTTGAATCGGTTTTAGGTTACTTTGATTTATGAGGGCATCAAAGGTATCTCTGAATTCCAGCCACTGTGTGATATCACCATTAAATGATGGTAATTTAATATCTGGGAATTTAATTGAGGTACTATTTTCTTGTTCGGTGGTGGTCACATTAGCAGAAAAACTGGAATTCTGAGATAACAAATCATTCATAGCACGTTTCGCAATGGCCACGTTTTCGTAGTAGGTATTTTGTGTTGATTCTCTTTCTAATAATTGCGCATCAATATCGGTACATATGGTTTCTATTCTGTCTTGGACATTCTCAAATTCATCGAAAACTGATTTTATTCTCTCTATTCTTAATTCTAAGTCTATACAAGTCTCGGCAGATATGGGTAACTCGATACTAGTTACATATTTTTTGAATAAGGTTAACTTGCCCTTTAGGACGCCTCGGTTCCTCTTTAATTCTTTAAGTTCACTGCTATCTGCTTTAGCCATTTTGAAAAAAGAGAAGAGACACACAAACACACGTGTTCGACGACACGTGGAGCGCACAAAAAATCCAAGGATAAAACTACTATGAATAGGAAAAAGAGAAGAGAGAATACAACACACGTGTTTGATGACACGTGGAGCAAAAAAATTTTTTAAGGATAGACGGGATTGCAAATTCACTGCTATGAATAGGTAAATTAAAATATGCGTTGAAAAATATGCCAGCTCACTTACTTGATAGGTTGATACTTATTCAATGCCGCTAGATTTTCGGTTTTCTGGTATGTTCGTGATCTTGCTCTTTTCCGTATTTCCTGCTCTGCTAGCTGAATTCCACGGCTGCCAATCGGTTGCTGCAGGTACGAGGCTGGATTGGTACCGCGTGGTCACGTCCTCGTGTCGACCCAGGAACGCTTGTCCACGCTTCCGCTCCCCTCGAAACTGGAATCTTCTGTTCCTTGAGAATTTTCTAGACTTCTCCAAGGATCACGTCGGGGTCACCATGTAAAATGCAGGAAATGGAAAGCCAGCTATAACAGAAATTCAGGATTTATTATATCGGTACAGGTCAGGAGATGGTAAAAAGAGACCGAATGACAGATCAGACAACCTTATATAGCAGCAGGACAGCGCCACTGTGGCGACTGTCCGAACTAATTTGTAAAGTATTTTCGATGAAAGTTATTGTAATAAAAAGATCGAACTCACGTTACTATGCCAGCTACATATTAAATACAGCCGTTGACACACAGATGGCGCTGTGTTCAACAAACTAAAATAATGACATGGAACTGTAATGGACTACTTCAACACCAGAACGAATTGCAAGTAGTCCTAGATATGGAAAACATTGATGTGTGCCTTATATCGGAATCACACTTTACAAAGCAATCTCATATTAAATTCAAAGGCTACAAAATTTATCACGCACTTCATCCAGCCAATACAGGAAGAGGGGGCAGTGCCGTTATTGTAAAGGAATGTATCAAACATTACGCAGAAAGCAAATACGAAGAGCCGGATATTCAATCTGTTTCAATTCGTATTGAAACTAAGCAGTATCCGCTAACAGTAGCAGCTATATATTGCCCACCACGGTATACAATACGAAAAGAAACCTACTCCGTTTTCCTACGGCAACTAGGTGAGAGGTTCATTCTTGGAGGTGATTTCAACGCTAAGAACACATTATGGGGCTCCAGGCTAACCAACATAAAGGGAAAAGAACTTTTGAGAGCTCTAAAAGAAACAGACTCTGAAGTTATATCGACAAGATCTCCAACATACTGGCCAACCGACCCGCTTAAAATACCTGACCTCATTGATTTTTTCATTTATAAAAACATTTCACATAACTATCTTAAAATAGACCAAAGCTATGACCTGAACTCGGACCATTCTGCTCTATATTTAGAAATTAATGATAAAATATTACTCAAAGATAGCACTCCAGCCTTAGTGAATAAATACACGGACTGGGAGAGTTTTAAAAGAGAGCTAGATAAAAGTATTAACCTAAAAGTTTCATTAAAAACATCAGAGGAACTGAACAAAGAAGTAGAACAATTTGTAACTCTTGTTCAAGAGATCGCTTGGAAAAACACACCTGAAATTAATAAAAGGACCGCTAAAAATAACTATCCTAAAGAAATTAAGAGATTAGTATATGAAAAAAGAAGACAAAGAAGGCGATGGCATCAATCTAGGAGCAAACAAGACAAAACAAAGCTGAACAATCTCACAAAGCAATTGAAGAGAGAAATACAATCTTTCAACGATAGAAAAACCACCTCTCATCTACAAAAACTTACCAATGATCGCAAAACCGACTACTCGCTCTGGAAAGCTACCAAAAACATGAAACGGCCAATGTCCCAAATCCCTCCACTAAAAGAGGATAATGGGAAATGGGCCGTTAGTAACGAACATAAAGCCCAAAAATTTGCCGAGCATTTAGAAAAAATATTTACACCAAATGAAGGACCAACACATAACCCAGATGACACGGCGTATGATATATTAGACGAAGACCTACACATTCCACCGGTCTCTCCAAGAGAGGTCCGAAGCGAAATTCATAGGAATATCAACCCAAAGAAATCACCTGGCTTCGATCTTATCTCAGGTGAAATTTTACACAACTTACCAAAAAAGGCAATAGTCAAGCTAACTAATATCATTAATGCTTCTATAAGGATAAAATATGTGCCTGATCTATGGAAAGTAGCTGAAGTAATAATGATACCAAAACCGGGAAAGTCGCCCCATGACGTAAAATCATACAGACCGATATCTCTACTCCCTATTATATCAAAGCTGTTTGAAAAGCTACTCCTCAAAAGATTGAAACCCATAATAGATGCCAAAAACCTCGTTCCAGACCACCAGTTTGGATTCAGGGAGAAGCATTCAACAATCGACCAAGTCCATCGAATCACAAATATAATTGAGAAAACATTAGAAAGTAAAAACGTCTGCTCTACCGTATTCTTAGATGTAGCGCAGGCGTTTGATAAAGTGTGGCATGAAGGCCTTATAATAAAACTAAAAAGAACTCTTCCTAAGCCCTATGTCGATATTCTAAAATCGTACATATCAGATAGAGTTTTTAGAATACGGCAAGAAGATGCCTACTCCGCTACTAAACAAATAAAAGCTGGGGTGCCACAAGGAAGCGTATTAGGCCCGGTCCTTTACCTTCTATATACCAGTGACATCCCAGAACTAAAAAACAATACTATCGCTACCTTCGCTGACGACACTGCTATTATGGCCGTTGGCAGAACCCATGCAGAAGCGGCTGAAAAAGTACAAAAGGCTGTTAACATAGTGTACGACTGGACAAAGAAATGGAGGATAAACCTCAATGAATCGAAGTCAATCCACATAAACTTTACGAATAAAAAGGAAGAATACCATCCTGTGTTCATAAACCAAAATCGAATACCATATGAAAATACAGCCAAGTACTTGGGTATGACGCTTGACGCAAAGCTACGCTGGAAAGCCCACGTCAAGAAAAAAAGAAAAGAGTTGGAGCTACGATACAGGCAGTTGTACTGGCTCCTTGGAAGGCAATCTGCACTTTCAGTACATAACAAGATGATACTGTACAAACAAGTCCTGATGCCAGTATGGACCTATGGTATACAGCTGTGGGGCTGTACCAAAAAAAGTAATATCCTAATAATCCAACGATTTCAAAATAGAGTACTTAGGGACATCGTGTGTGCTCCTTGGTACGTAAGAAACGAAGATCTGCACCGGGACCTTAAAATAGACTTCGTTGATAAAATTATTAAGAAATATGCAGAAGCTCACGAAAAAAGACTTCATCACCATGTGAACGTCGAGGCTATCCAGCTCCTCGATAACACGGACATAGTGAGAAGACTCAAACGAACAAAACCGCTTGAGTTAGTGTAGTGTAAAACATTTAAAGTGATAAGTGTATTTTAAAGAACACAAGAAAAAAGTGTCTTCCCCTTAATTAGAGACAGTAAGAAAAGTGCCATTGGACACATTCTTAGTTATATTATTCTTTATAAAACTATGTCAGAGACAAATTGCTCATTGGCCTACTTGGCTAGATTGTAATATTATTAGGGTTTAATATAATCATTATTATACAAAAAAATCATCAAATTTCAGAGCTCAGCTCTTGTCGGTGCAATGATGCAACTTCCTCCACCTCTCCCTTTCCAATGCGGATTCCTTTACTTCTATATACGACATGACAGCGATCTTCTCTTTTATTATTATTTTATTTATGATTCTAGGCCTGCCTCTTCCTCGTCTTCCTTCCACTTTCCCTTCTATAATGTCCTAATAAAGCTGTCATGTCGTTTATGTCCAATCATTTTTCCTCTTCGATATTGAACGGTGTTAATCAAAACCCTTTTCTCCTCAACTCTTCTCAGCACTTCCTCGTTGGTAACCTTCTCTGTCCAGCTAATCCTCTCCATCCTTCTCCAGCACCACATTTCAAAAGCCTCCAACTTCTCTATCCCACTGTGTCAGAGTCCAAGTTTTACATCCATAGAAAGCTATGCTCCACACATATGTTTTAATGAACTTTTTGTTATCTCGTTTTTCTATTTTCGAAGTAAATATATGTACCTACCTACCTATCTACCTACTATAATTTTGAAAGCTGCAATTTTAGAAGGTAAGTCAAACAAAGTCAAGCTTGGTAAATAATATATGGAGTGGTTCCATTCCAGTAAAATTATTATTTATTTAAATAGGCAGCATTTGACCTCACTGTGCTTGATGCTAAGCAGTAGTGAGATCCAACTAGAGGGACCTCACTTTTGTTATCTGAAGAAAAATAAAAACAAAATTGAAAAAAAATTTGAGTGATTTTCTTTTAATCGCAAAAAAAGATGAAACATTCCATTCATCCACTCATATTTTCATTTTTATAATATTTGTAGGTACCTAGGAGTATTATAAAGCTAGGGCGATTGTTAAAATGACATTGGATGTTCACCAGAGAGTCGATAGTGATAGAAACTGGTGCTAATGACCGCGACATACAAGTTGGATGATGGATGGCGCCAGAGATGCTGCGGATAACATTGACCTAAGGAACTTTATTATAGCCATTCAATGCTTGATGTACATATTTGCCTAGTAGAGTCGTTCACAATAAGCCCCCTCGCAGACTGCAGACTTTCTATCGGCCGATAGTTGAGACCAAAAAAAAATACTTCGACTCGTAATGAGTATGGAAAAGTATAACCCGTCTCAACTACTAGGTACATTTCCAAAATACGTAGATATTGTTTCACAAATAGTGGACATGAACGTCCCCACAAAATATGACGCATAGATGACGACCTCTGTGGCGCAGTGGGTGAAAGCCCGCTTGGGACGCAGAAGGTTGCGGGTTCGATCCCGCGGGATAAATGTTTGTATGATTTGCAAATATTTATCTCGGGTCTGGGTGTTTCTATGTATAAATGTATGTTTTTACAAACAAAAAGTATTAAGTAGTAGGTTTATCAGTTATCTGGTTCCCATAGTACAAGCTTTGCATAGTTTGGGGCTAGATGATGCTGTGTGAAAATGTCTAGCATTATTTATTTATAGATATGGAAGACCCAAGTTGATGATGTTGAGAAACTGGGTTTTTGCAGCCTTAATCACGAACAGCTGAAAAAGGTAAGTGGACTAGTCGCGTTTACACGATGTGGTAGCTGTATCAGCAGATACGATTTAGCATCGCACATAGAATTCAAAAACTAGAGCTCACTGAGCATCGCACGGTAATTTTTCTCGTGTGAACGTTGACTGTATGTGAGCGCGACGCTCGCCGGGTCTGCCCTGCCTGCAATAAAATTGCTGGCTGGTGCTAATCATCTCCTAGCCCTTATCCTACTTTTATCTGGGGTCGGCACAACAGGTTTTCCTCTTCCACTCCGCTCTATCAGCCGTCATCTCAACACTCACTCTTTTCCTACCCATATCATCCTTCACACAGTCCATCCATCTTTTCTTTGGTCTGCCTCTTCTGCTACATCCCTCCACATTCAAACCATTCTCGTTACATGACTCTCTTCCCTCCTCATAACATGCCCATACCACAAACTATTACCCTATTACCTCGAACTAGTAGCTACTTACTTATATTTCTAGAAAACCAGCACATCGGAACACACTTGATCTCTGCCATTACTATCATCAATACTCTATCCTTGAAAAGCTTCGACCTTTTTGACAACCAATTTGTAGACATGCCATCTCCTCCACACTGCGAAATAGACTTTATTCTCTCATTTCTACGGTGTAGATTCAGTGTTTCCATTACGTATGCGCTGAAGTGGCACGCAAACACATTAGGTACTTCTACTTCACTCGACGATGTTGGCATTTGTGACTCCTTATTTATGGAAATTCTAGTGTAGATTGCCACAAACTTAGCTGAACCAGTGGCTAAAAGAGGAACTAACGAATTTTACTCTAAAATTTCTTTTTCTTCCAACACCAAATGCGATAACAGCGCCCCACTCACCGGTTCAGATAAGTTTGTGGCACTCCAGTTAGGTAGGATACCTAGTTTATTGGTTGCGCAGGAACAGGAGAGAAATTAGTTTTAAGACTATTCTAAGTCATCCCAGTGGTCCTACTGAATAAATGCTTAAAAAATTGAGACAAATGATAAGGACTGAGATGATGCTGTGTGAAAATTCCACCAATATTATTAATTTTATTCTGAGTAAAGTAATTTATTTTGTTAATCTTAAAAGAAATATATACCTAGTTCGTACCGTCCTACCTTACCTAAAATACAGGGTGTAAAAAGACAACTACCGAGGGGTTGCTCAATCACCATGATTCTAAACACATGTAGCGAAAAAAAAAGCGAATTTATTTTTTACCTAGCTTAGTCATTTTATTTTATTTCGGTTATTTACTACTATTACAACATAATAAGATCATACCTACCGAATAATTTCATTTATAAAAGAAAAAAACAGTTAAAACTCAAAATCCAGCAATCTACGAAAAAAAAACGCACCCAGTAAATCGCAAATAGTAATCTTCAAATGCTGTTTTCTCCGGATATAATGATTTTTTCGGAAAATCCTTTTGAATTTGGTTGTGTGTTGGGATGCTGTACCCCTTTCGTCTTCGGTAGACGTCTTTTTACACCCTGTATACATAGAACAAAAATTCGCGATTATCACTCAAGTACCTATATTTATCCTGAACGGAAATTGAACCTACAACATATAATAACGTTGAACACTAACCTACTAAAGTGTGTGGCGCTATACGAAATAAATCAACTCTTCCCCAACCAAAGACATCCAACTTGCCCATAATGTTATCGCGTGATAAATTACAGGTACAATTATCTATTGTCTTGTCTGTATAATTGACAGTGTTCTTTCTCCAATTAGCGGCTGTCTATCTGGCTGGGTAATTACGATTATCCTGCTTGTGCCTTCGGAATAAATTGGGTATTTTACGAAGAAAATCTTGGTATGCTCTCTTTTACACATAAAATGTGATTTCTGGGAAATCTAGATTCTAAGCTAGTACTATCTAAGGTGCCTTCCAATAAGATAAGATAAATTTATTTCATATAAAACATTGTGAATGTATTTGTACATGCCTCTGACTACCTGAGAATGTCTACCGCGCCTTGGGGATACAGTCCCCTGTTTACGTTTTTTTTAATAAAAGGACAAAAACAATATAGAACAAATGAATTACTATGGACCCTGCACTAGGACAAGTCTGTATCGCGGGAGTCTAGTGATTTTGTCACAATATTGAAAAAGAACGTTGAAGGAAAACATCGTGAGGAAACCAGTTAGTATTCTTATAGGCGGGGATGGGCTTGCAACCTGTCACGTATGGAATACTAACTTCTGCAAGATGTGGGCATGTATCAAATATGTATTTGTACATGCCTCTGACTGCCCTCTTAGACATCTTCAAAGGATCTGAAATACAAAGATCTGAGAAAATGTCTACCGCGCCTTGGGGATACAGTCGTGACAGTGTTTGCGTTTTTTTTACGTCAAAAAAGGGGTAACTTTGGGGCTTTTTTTAGCAAGTTAAGTTCATTAAATCTTGTAACTGACTGCGACTTTGAAGTTTGACTAGATTATATCCGTAAGTATATATATATATATTCTTTATAGACTTCTAAACTCTATTTTCTAAGTCTCAGATGATTTTAAAAATCACAAACGCGTGTCCTCTGCTCGAATACATGGCCTTAACTCGATACTCCACACAAACGAAGCGTTGGAAACATAAAGGCATTTTAAGCGATAAATTCCCGAAAACCCACCTTTGACAAAAAACCGAGCCGTTCCAGTGCTCAGCTAATAATTTCCACTCACGGATCAATGTTTTCTCAAGAAAATCAACATTTTCCGGAATATATAAAGCATTTACACGATACATTCTGGCACACCATTCGCATCTTGCTTTCTCAAACTCAACAGGGCAAGAGCTAATATTCTATGGCAGAGGCAACAGTGGTATGCCAGAGTGGTATTGTGTAAATGACGTTGAAGACGCTACGCCGTGGAACAAGCAGGTGTTCGCATGCGTGAATATTGAATTCTATTTGCACTTACATTAACAATCCGAAAACGTTTTTGGTATTGCTTTTGTAAATAGAGATGTGCTTCCGAGAATAATTATATTCATGAACTTGTCAGTTTTATGCTTGTTTTGATGAAGTAGTGGTATTATTAGCTCGGACAGAAAACATACAGTAACAAACTTGCATTTCTATGAAGTCACTTTTTGGTGCAATAATTAGTATCTATTGCAATGAAAGTAATGAGAAAATATTATCATTTGTTACCCAAAGTTAAACATGATGGTTTGTTGGTCATGCATAAAGCGCTCGTGGTCGTGCTTGCTTAGCCGTTCTTGATAGATCGTCGAAGTTAAGCAACGTTCGAAACGGTCTGTAAGTGGATGGGGTGGATGGCCAGTGGCATTTTCATCTGAGCGCTTCCGTGCTTCGGAGGGCACGATAAATTGTCGGTCCCGGCTATTTAAGTCGTTAAGCCATGACGAAGGCCTTAAGGCGGCCTAAAAACTCCGTCACCAGAGTTGGCCACTGACTAATACGAACTTACTTTTTATGGAGCCACAGAGGCACATTCTAACCAAATTCCAAAAAAAGGCAGAGGTTCTCAATTCGTCTCTGTTTTTTTTCTTTGTATCTTGTTCACGATTATTCCGACAATTGTGGACCGATTCTTAAAGTTCTTTTTTTTTTGAAACGGTATGATCCCATATAAATTTTATTCTTGAGGGATTGATAGCTTTCTCGTAAAACTCTAAAAACCTTATCTCCTAAGTAGCAATTACAAATCGAATCGACAGATAAGGCTCAGACTCCATCTGCGTCTAATGGCGTTATTTGCCAAAAGGGTTTGCATTTGACCTCATTCTGCCTGATGTTAAGCAAATAGTAAGGTCTTTTTTTAGTGATGTCATCGCTAAGCGACAAAACCCCTATATAAATGAGACAAGATATTTTTTTATACTTTTCTTTCTTTACTTGCTCGTTTGCCCCCTCTTCCATTTATGGAAGATGCACACCTGATTACCACCGCCCACAGACAACTGAACATCAAGAAGAACTGCAGATGGAGCAAGTTTTCCTAGAAGATACCTAGGTACTCTTGATTTAGCAAAATTTAATTTGAACTGTTCAGATAAAACGTATGGTGTGTAGGCAAAACTGTGACAAAACTCTCTACTTATCTACCTTTGCAGTTTGCCACTTCTGTGTAGTCTTTTCTTCGTGCTTGTTCTTAGGTTCTTATTTTATATATCACACTAGTGTGTTTCCAAATAAATGTTTTTCTTTCTTTCTATCAAAGAAATGATCAGATCAAACAATTAAGTATCATTTCCCCTTCCCAAATCTTATGATGTAAAAGTTATGTGCACAATCCAAAAGCCAGAACTAGTAACTAAGTGCTAAATCTAGCACAGATAACATCGATAGGCAGGTGGTAACTCAGTTGAATCGGCCGTTACGCCAAATGCTCACCTCCCAGATACGAGCCAAGTTTATGATTTGTGGTCGATGTCCAGAGGCCGTCCTTTAGTAATAAAGATAATAGTAATTTAGATTTACTCTATGAGATTGACTTCTGATAAATGTAGCATGTTGTAATAAAAAAAAGTTCTATCAATCTATATTTTATGCGGGCTTCCAGTTTATGTGTCGTGCGAAAAAGAGGACATAGTTTGATCAAGTATTACAACGATAAGAAAAGTGGGCGATAAACTAATAAAAAGTACAAGAATTCAAAGATCCACAATTGCTATGGATGGCTAGAAATTGTAGACAAAATCAGAAAGGGGGCAAGTGGCGAACAGACCGAATATTTTTATTTAACACATACACAGTTGTCCTTCTGCTGGAGACGTCTCAACCAATTTCTTCTGACCTTCTCCTTTAAAATGACGACTCTATACCGGTTTTTCTAGTATTTTTTATCTCCTATCTATCATGTTTTGGGCAGGACACCTGGCCAGGCGAGGTGACGACAGGTGGAGTCAAGCGATAACTGAATGGCGTCCAAGAACCGGTTATAGAAACGTTGGTCGTCCGGCAGCGAGATGGGCAGACGATTTGGTATCCGTTGCGGGCCGCACCTGGATGAGGTTAGCACGAGACCGTACAAAGTGGCATATAGAAAGAGAGGCCTATACCCAGCAGTGGGCAAAGTCAGGTTGTGGATGATGATGATGATGATCTATCATGTTTTGACTTCATTGAAAAAGCATCATCTAGGTACATAATCTATTTAGAATAAAAAAGGTTTTTATTGCAGGTAAACTAATGAATAATTACTAAAGATGTTTTTCTGTTGCGTCTATTGCAGTTGTTTGAGGTGTCGTCAAAAAATATATGTTTTTTTAGTATAAAGCAATTTAGTGCAATTTGAGATCACGGCTCAATAACAAAAATTCAAGAGTCACTTAAAATTATTATTTTCAGCAAGGATGAAACCGTTCATTAACATTTTTGGCATGAAAATTTATTCATATAAGTATCATTGCGTGCCAAGCTGTCGTGTTCCGGAAAGACGTTGAGATAATGTTTGCAATATTTACTTTCAACTTTCAAGATCTTTATAAATTGTCTTCTAGACGAGGTTCAACCTATCTATAGATAGTGACATAAACAACGGATGAAGTCTTAAAGAAACTATCCATCAGTAACAAACGTTGACTTATTTTTAAAGATGTGTAATTGTAACTTTTTTACTCAAAAACTACTAAATGGATTTGACAGTCATTTGGCACAGAAATAGTACCTGGGCAAAAAGGCCCTTAGACTTTAGATTCAAGTCTCAAAATAGCACATAAATGTAGGTGCAGCGTGATTTACTGGTAAACCCCCTAATAAAGTAGATAGATTTTTTTTGTTGCGGATAGAAATTCTGCTCACAGACATCCAATTACGTCGAGGGAACGTAATTGGGGCTTGGGGTGTGTGGGGTTGTTGAGCACTCGACGACCCACTAAGAACTACCCGATGGCCAGCCTCTATGCATAACGAGGGGCTCTGGGATCTCCTACGGAACACGCCGGTGCCCCTCTCGCATTTTGCCTTAAGCACAATCCCGGTAATGGCACCCACAACCACGCCCGGCACCCGTGGCTGTTAAGTCACGTGCGCGGAGCTCACGACGACACCTGCCTAACAGTGTCCCCGCCCTCCCGGAATCTGCATAATGAGCAGCCAGAGCCCTCACTCCAACCGCACGCAGATCCGAAAAGTCCCCTGTTGGGCAGGGGGTACCACTCGCCCCCTCACGAGACAGGCGGTGCAGGGCTGATGCTGCCAACAACCCGTTCCCGCCTTCCATCCCAAGCAAAGTGGATTAAACCTGCGCGCTTCTTGTAGGGTGATGATTCTGATGATACCGGTTGGTGACGCTGAGTGTAAATACATGTTATTTGAAGTATTCTTGAGGGACCATCAAATGATAAACACATTATTATGATTTTTGATTGGCGTGTATGTAACACGAGTTTTAAACCTCACCACAGCCACAACACAGCCTAGTCAGCACTACACCACAAAATATGATTCGCAAATTATGTAAATAGACGAGTTGTTATGCGTATCGTATGATCCCTATCTGTTGCCAGCTTTAAATCAATTTACCGACGACAATAATGATAAATGGTAACCCCGATGCTGGCCCTAGTTTCTGATAAATATTATTATAAAGTTTATTTGATAAAATATTTTAATTTCTACTAACTGAGCTGTAAAAATGCTTTGTTTAGTTTTCTGAAAATGTATGTTTCAATTTACTTACAAACTTGATTTCAATTTACTTACAAACATATTCAAATATTGTGGAAAAATACTTATGTACCTAAGACTTATTTGTATAATGTACCTATTGTGGTCCAGGGACAACATGACCAGCCCTCAAAAACCATCATATACTCGTAATTTTTAAAATATACTTCTAACAGACATCATTATCATCATGTTCTTATCCAAAATTATTTTCCTCTTCCATTTCCCTTTATCAACAGATATTTCAACATTCCTTACTCTTTAACATCCAATAAATCAGCCATTAACTGTAATTTTTGCATGAATACACTAAATATAGATTAAGGGTGGTCGCTTAGTCTAGCAGAGCCGAACGCACTTAACTGTCAATTCAATAGACCAAATGCTGCTGACGTCAGTAGCAAGCTGAATTTTCTGACGTCATCAGCATTTTTTGTATAGAAAAATGACTGCGGCGCGTACGGCGCAGACAACTGTGCGATCAGGTTTAACCAAAGTCGTTTCAATATCAATTATAGTGTCAATCAGCTATCTTGAGCAACATAATGCATAGCCCTTGGTAATTAGCCACAATCTACTAGAATGTGCTAATTAGCAGACCGCAGATGATCAGCAAGCTACTGCAGTGCCGAATTATATAAAGCACCTTACGACAAATATCTTTGTGATAGAAGGTATGTATTTTCAGTTCCGACCCATTCATCATAAAAATAAAAAAAGGCATTTTTTTGTGGTACTTTACTTTTTAAATGACACCTTTATGCATTTTTTATAAATATCATAATTCTAAATTTCATGTCTCTAAGTGCCAGGAATACGCAGGTTGCGGGCCAGCTCCAACACCATCCTGGCAATAAAAGCTGCCAGGGTGGACTGTCTCTACATGAGACATTGCTGTGAGCGACACCTAACTATGAACCCTGTTAGTTTTTAAGCTTTGTGTGTATTTGTCTTCTGTCTGTGTGTTAAAAAACTCTTGTCTATTTAGTTTGTGTACCTATGAGTGTTTGCTCGAAATAAATGTATTTTATTTATTACGATTTTCCATATAAACCTTTTTAGCCCTTTTCACCCCCTTGGTGGAATTTTAAGAAATCCTTTCTTAGTACACCCCTGCGCACCAAAACGGACATACCCTCAAAATTACAAGTCTCTGCGACCTGTGGCTATACGTTGTCTGTCAGTTAGGACAAAGAATTGTATTAATATAGAAGATAGATTTCCTTTTAAAACTTATTATTATCATTGTAAATCTGTCAAAATGTACTGCCTATCAATCTGTACCATATGCAAACTAAGCACTGATTAGCATTGTGTAAATGTAACCTACGAGTTTGTGGCTAAATTAGTGTTTGGGAACCGCGACTCGAATGAATACTGATCACAAAATCATGCCAAACAATCTGTTTGCACGCCGTTTTGTTCAGAATACGGCGAAAATCTATCTAACGTTGCCTTGAAGATCAATAGGATCGTTGCCGTAAATAGGCCTGGTTCAGTAAGTAGCCGTGTTGGCCGAATGGGGTTGTACCACGACTTTCAATCCGAAGGTCGTGATCGAATCCCGGCCGTGCATCAATGGATTTTGCATTTCGTAAAATTTATTAGGCGCTTTAACACGAGCTCTGAACGATGAAGGAAAACATCGTGAGGAAACCAGTTAGTATTCTTATAGGCGGCGATGGGCTTGCAACCTGTCACGAATGGAATACTAACTTCTGCAAGATGTGGGCATGTATCAAATATGTATTTGTACATGCCTCTGACTACCACCATAGACATGTTCAAAGGATCTGGAATATAAAAGATCTGAGAGAATGTCTACCGCGCCTCGGGGATACAGTCGTGACCCTGTTTACGTGTTTTACTTTCTGTTCAAACAGCAGCACTCTGTAATCTATACTAATATTATAAATAGGAATGATTTGTTTGTTTGTATGTTTGAATTGAATAGGCTCCGAATCTACTGAACAGATTTGAAAAACTCTTTCACCATTAGAATCCTACATTATCCCTGATGATAGGCTACATTTTATCCCGGGAAAGTGAAGTTTTCCCGAGGGAACGTGGGTAGCACTGCGACGGACAGCTAGTTAGAGGCCTCTAGCAGATATTTTAAATGGGTGATCCAGAAAAAAAAGGGTGAATTACGGACCCTAAAACTTTCACTACATGGAAAAATGTTGTTGTAGCTTTAATTGTAAACAAATTAAAAAAAAACATTTGTTACAAAGGCAGAACATAGTCTCATACATATTCCAGGCGAAAGAACAAACCTCGAGCATCGCACGAACTTTATTAATGTCAAAGTCTTATCCCTATAAGCTTAGGGCGAGTCAACAAGGGCTTGTGTAATCAGCCAGAAATCGAGACCCTTTTCATGAAGACACAGTCACAAAAATATAGCTAGATTATTCTAAAGTAAATTATAATTTTGCTCGCAGCAATAAAAAAATAGGACTGGCTGTAACATTTATTTAATTATTTATTTATTTATTTATCCTTTATTGCACAAAGAAATGATATACATAAACACTGAATCTAGAGAAGTAATCGCTAAGGCGAGCTTAACATTGTGATGCAAAAGAAAAATACATCAGTACTGTGACTGGGCAGGATGTAGCTCGTATGCCAGACATCTTTGGGCTAAAATGACTACAGATTGGGCCCCACTACATAGGTACATAAAGTACTAATAACTATAAAGTTCTTTTATTATTCGCACTGCAAAAATTTGGAATCAGCGTCTGTATTTCCGCTGAGCTATGACCCTGTTGTTTTCAAGAAGAGAGTTAATAGGCTCGCTCCATCGTAGACCTCATTCTTGCCTATGACTGTAACTGTCAATGTTTCGACGTGCTCGTCGGTTTAGGGTACTTTTGAGCTGGCCCTTCTCCGAAATGTCGCCAATTTGATCCAAGAAGGTTCGCCTAGGCCTTCCCCTTCCAGCTGTCCCATACACACTCGCCTCATACACTTGAGCCGACCCATTCGTCATAAAAAAAATTGACTAAGTCGAATTATAAAATATGATGAAATTAGAAAACCCTTTGTGTAATAAAAAATAAATAAAAAAAAATAAAATAAAAATAAAAATTCTTTATTTCAGACATTTTGTCCATATTGTTAAGTATTACAATACAAGTTTCACACACACCACAGCTTAGACCAATGAAAATGAAAAGACCAAACCTATGCTACTACAATAGGAAGTGAAAACTTCTTAAGGGCGCGTTGAGCACTTTGAGATGAGAAATAATTCTTTGATTCGCCTCTTAAAGATCACGTGCGAGTCACATGACTCGCACGTGATCTTTTAGAGGCTGCTCACCAACACCTACCAGTAGCGCCATCTAGTTGTGTACTCGGTAAACTTTTACGGCAATATTTATCCATTTCTAAAAGCTCATTTTATAACTAAACGGGTGAATAAAAATGAATATTTTTTTTGTTTAAGTTGAGTGCCACTGTTTTTTTAATGTTATTTGTGTTATTGTTTTTTTTTTTACTTGCCATTTTCCTGAACCAATCAGGAGGCAAGTAACAAATTTTTATACAATTAGCAAGTTTAGTAATCGGACAGTGGCGAGTAAACTTTTTTTTCTGTACTCACCACTTGTCACCGTACTACTTGTTGTTTGCTACTATTGACCTTATCCGTTCATGTGAGTCTATCACGTGGCGGTTAATTGACTTATGCCGGCCACGATCAAGTTTACCGTCCTACCGTCCAGTCTGCAGCGGACTGGATGCGGCGTCCAGTAAACTTGACGGTGTATTGGGTGTGCATGACAAGCGAAAAAGAACTTCGTTCTGCCGACTTGATCAAGTTTGCAGCGCTGCAAACTGGACGGTAGACTGGATCGTGGGTGGCCGGAATTAAACTCCCCAAGCTCGTTTCTTTGAGCTAGGTTTCAAGCTCCGCTTTTCAAGATTTAGTTGCGCCGAATTAGGCACGATTTTAGGCTTAGCTGGTTTAGATAATGATCTTATTTCGTAATGTGTGAAGAAGCCGTGTTGGCCGAATGGGCTTGTACCTCGACTTTCAATCCGAAGGTCGTGGGATCGAATCCCGGCCGTGCATCAATGGATTTGCGTTTCATAAATTTATATGCGCTTTAACACGAGCTCTGAACGGTGAAGGAAAACATCGTGAGGAAACCAGTAAGTTATTCTTATAGGCGGCGATGGGCTTGCAACCTGTCACGTATGGAATACTAACTTCTGCAAGATGAGGGCATGTATCAAATATGTATTTGTACATGCCTCTGACTACCCCCTTAGACATCTTCAAAGGATAATATGGAATATAAAAAAGATCTGAGAGAATGTCTACCGCGCCTTGGGGATAAAGTCGTGACCCTGTTTGTTTTTTTTTGTGAAGAATGTTATGTAAGTTTTTCTTTTTAGTGTATTCCTATACATTTATACCTTTGCTAACTGCTTTCAAAATGTTATTATTTAGAAAAATGATTAAAATGGGTTCAGAATGTTTTTACCTCTTAAACAATTAATATTTTAGACATGAGAAAACGTATCTCTTTTTTCTTTTTACTTCCTTATTTATCTACACATTCATTTTTATTAACATGAAACAAGTTTTCCAATGACCTATGTTAAAATATAGGTACTGAAGTAGAATAAAAACGAGTCTTTAGTTATTCTTTGCATCTACACATTTCTTTTTTTTTAGAAAATAAATTGAATTCGGGTTCCCAAGGTCTTCATGAATACATACATTTTAAAGAAACTTATAAAATGTTTCTACTCTGGCGACTTCGAATAAATTGAATCGAATAGTTTAGAGATAAGAAAAGTTTTTTGCTGAAAAGGTCTTTACAGAAGCTACTGCATAAAATATTTTTTAAAATCTAAAATCAGCTGAGCCACTAAAATTAATTAATCTGTGGACGAAAATCAAAAAGTTCAAAATCACGACTGTATTACCGATTAACTTGGAATACTTTGTAGAATGTGTGTATGTAGGTAATTACCAAATTTAAATTTTGATCAATCAATCTCAATCAATTAAATAAATAATGCTGGATATTTCACACAGCATCATCTAGCCCCGTATCGCCTAGCAGATAAGGGAACCAGATAACTGTTATACTACCTGCATACTTTTTGTTTGTAAATACATACATATTATACACAGAAACACCCAGACCTGAGATAAATTTTGCAGATCATACAAACATTTCCGCAGCGGGGATCGAACACGCAACTTTCTGAGTCACAAGCGTGCATTCACCCACTGCGCCACAGAAGTCGTCAAATTTTAAATAATCAATTTGTCTACTGAAGTGGGATTGGGCGGGCCACGTGAGCCGAATGCATCCCGATAGATAGGCTAAGATCGTGACGCAGTGGGTGCCCGACGATAGGCGGCGACGCCGAGGCAGGCCTCGAAGACGCTGGCGTGACGATCTCGATGCATTCCGAGCTGACTGGTAGGACGAAGCTGGCGACCGAAAGTCTTGGAAAATGATGGGGGAGACCTTTGCCCAGCAGTGGGACAGCATAGGTTAGTATAAAAAAAAATTGTCTGCAGTCTTTGAGAATACTGTTGCGTGTATTTTTTTATACATCAATATCGTTTCAATTATGTTTAAAGTGTAAAATACCAATTCATTGGTAGAGTGTAAAATAGAGATCCGGCGGCGCGGAGTAAAAATCTATGGTAATTTATTTCATTTAGTAAAGTGAGAGAATGCTTGAATAATGCATGGTTCCTTGGCTCGGCCTTTGTGACCATTTGTTTTATTGGAGGGAAATGTCATAGTTCATGTGTATGCAGAGGGTTACTGATGGACAGGACTCAGGGACTTTTCATGCTTCGGCCAATGTCTTGTATCGAATCTTTATGAAGATGAATGTGTTGGCTAATATTGTGTGATTTGTTAGCTATTATTTATCAGTATTGAAGCTGTTTCTACAATACAAAATTTTTAACTTTTTATCAATTCTAAATTTTAGTCGTTTGTAGACAAGTATTATTTATTACCTAACATGAATCACACAAATCGATTATAGAACATCGTATCAAAATCAGTCAAGCCATTTTACCAAATATTGCCAAACTTACAAACAACACTACACGTCCGTTCCGTCATCGTTAAAAATAATTTTCGTTGTTTAAAAAAAATCCAAATTAAATCTGTCTGTTCTGATTCACAACAAATCTGAACCAAATAAAACTGCATTTGTACGCCGGTCCCTAAACAAGTGTATACCCATTACAAACAATGTTACCAGCAAATATTTTAATTAAAATACTCAATTTCACCAAATGAAATTTAATTTTGGAAAATAAACGGTCGTAGCGTTTGTTTCCTAAATTTTAATACGGTTATATCCGGTTTAAACCGGTTCGAGGCGGTAATTAGAGACCGGACCAAGCGCGTCTGACTCTAATGGTGTTTGGAGTTGTGTTACTGGGTTAATTCACTATTCTGTGACGATTTGTTACAGAGTGCCTGTTAGATTCGCTTTATTGTAAGGATTGTTTTGATATCTGTGATGACAATTTCTAATAATATTTTTTTAATTGACCTATATTTACTTTACCGTTTATTTGTCCGTATTTTCTGTACCTTACTAGGTAATTTAAGTTGTTTTGTAAAGTTTGTTTGTAAAAAAATGATAAGTACATTTATTTAATAAAAATAAATCGTTGGTTCTGCAAACTCAAAATCAAAGTTAAAAAGCATTTTTCAGTAGGGTTCACTTAGAAAAGTCTTAGAACTAATTTTACTCCTGTACTTTCGCGACCAATCCATGAAGAATCAGTGCAACAAACACGGTTTTGGGCCTATCATTATTTTAGGTGACTTTTAGGTGATCAAAGACGGATAAAAGCATACTAAGTTAGGTAAGCATCTACCTAACAAGCGTAGCTCTCTGAACTATTTCCACACAATTGTCTTGAATCATGTATATTCACCAAAGCCCAAAACCAAGACTCATCGTAATAAATTGTCTGAGAAGTCCTTAAATTCCAGCATGTCTGTAATTTTAGTTGAACTGCCAGGAGAATATTTGGGCCTTATCCCTAGCCTCAACGGTTTATTCTATGTACAGTACTGTTACGTGAAGGATTGTACACGGAATAATTTATAATAATAAAAGCCTTTATTCAGACAAGTTTTTTTACAGTGATTACTTATTATAATTAGGCGGCGATGGGCTTGCAACCTGTCACGTATGGAATACTAACTTCTGCAAGATGTGGGCATGTATCAAATATGTATTTGTACATGCCTCTGACTACCCCCTTAGACATCTTCAAAGGATCTGGAATATAAAGATCTGAGAGAATGTCTACCGCGCCTTGGGGATACAGTCGTGACCCTATTTTTTTTTTTTTTTTTTTTTTTTTACTTAATTATAGCATGCATGATTCGTCGACATCGGCAACTTGGTCTGTTTGCCTTTTGGCAAAGGCTTCCTCTATTCCCTTCCATCCTTCTTTCCTGCCCGGCTAGCATGCACTGTCGTGCACGAGAAACGAGAAATTTTGTCGATTTTGGCTTATATAACATGCATACCACAACATAGTACCTAGTTTGTCCTTGTAGACTTACGCTATGGTAGGTTGTTAGAACATAATTCAAGCAAAATAGATACCGCAGCTATTTTTGTGATCAAACTCCACTCTGTGTCTTCACATGTTTGTCGTCAATTATCTCGTCCTCGCAAGGTAACGACGAGAAATTACTCGTGCCGTGACAAACGAAGTGTAATGTCAGCGCTTTTGGAGTAGTAGAGGTATGTCCACATCTTGCAGAAGTTAGTATTCCATACGTGACAGGTTGCAAGCCCATCGCCGCCTATAAGAATACTAACTGGTTTCCTCACGATGTTTTCTTTCACCGTTTAGAGCACGTGTTAAAGTGCATATACATTTTACGAAAAGCAAAATCCATTTTTGCACGGCCGGGATTCTTAATTTCTTTACAATTTACTAATTTCTCGTTTCTCGTGCACTAGATATCTCACGTCGCGTATGCTAGCCGGGCTGGTCCAGGTTTCCCTGCTGTTCCTATGATTTCATCTTCCAACCTTCGAATTTGTCTTCCGCGTTTTCTTTTCCCGTTTCTGGGGTACCAGAATACAATTTTTATTCCATATCTCGATGCTTCTTATTATGGGCCCTGTCCACTTCCACGTTAGCTTCCTTATTCTCAATGTAGCATCTTCCACTTTTGTGTGCTCTCTTATGACTTTGTTTCTTGTTCGGTCCCGCTTAGCACAAGCTTAAACAGATTTTTAATATTTTAATTTTACAGTTTACAATGTATGATGGAAAGTAAAAAAACTCCCTTCATATGCTTACCTACCTAATAACTTTGGTGTAACCTACCTAATAACTGTGTTGGTAGGTACTACCTACCAACACAGTTTGCACGTGTTATACGTACCTACTTAGTCCCTGGTACGTAACCCTCTATTCTATTACTGCTGTCCCGTTGAGTGTAGTGTAGGCATAGACAGGTACGCTGTGTAAATTATATAGTAAAAGTGAATTGTAAAATATTACCATTGGTCTTTTAGTTACTTATTTAATAAATTACTTCTTATTATTCAGCAGAAAATTACAAAAGGCGGAAATACATATCTATCGGTGATATATTTCTGCCTTTTGGAGTGGAAACTTTAGGTCCATGGGGTCCAGAGGCGTGGCTCCTTTTCAGAGAATTATCCAAGAGGTTGATTGACGAGACCAATGACCAAAGGGCTGGTGCTTACCTCGGACAGAGGATAAGTATAGCCATCCAACGAGGTAATGCCGCCAGCCTTTTGGGCACGTTACCTGCGGTCGGTGACTTGAACACTGTTTTTTATCTTTAGTTTAATTAAATTACGTACGTATTTTTATGTTTATTGTTTCGTGTAAATATTTTTATGTTTTATGAATAAAATTCCATATTTTATAAATATTTAGATCCTATGTTCTTATTTATTGTATAAATAGACACACACAGGATAATAACATAAAGAAAAGACATGTACATAGGCAAGCTTAAGTTATTTCGTATGTAATTGACATAAATAATTCCTATTCTCATTGTATTCGGTCTAGATATCTGTTTGGTTTCGAGACCGTATTTCAACTCCAAGATAAACTTCGATTAGACCAACGCCAGCGAATAGTTTGTTTTTGGTTCACGATACGATTTATCTCGAATTTTGGGGATAATACTACCTCTTGCTATTAAACCTGGACTTACGTATTTTAACGTGACGCTGACTACCCCATGAGACATCTTTGAATGATTTGGAAGACACAAAAGATCTGAGACAATCTACTGCACCGCTTACTAGAATCAAATGAACTAAATAGAATCACGACTGTATCTGTTAAAACATACAAACAAAGACTATACGACTATATTGACGACCTCTGTGGCGCAGTGGGTGAAAGCCCGCTTGAGACGCAGCAGGTTGCGGGTTCGATCCCCGCCGCGGGATAAATGTTTGTATGATCTGCAAATATTTATCTCGGGTCTGGGTGTTTCTTTGTATATTATGTATTTATTTACAAAAATAAAAGGATATAAGTAGTATATCAGTTATTTGGTTCCCATAGTACAAGCTATGCTTAGTTAGAGGCTAGATGATGCTGTGTGAAATTGTCCAGCATTAATTATTTATTAAAGACAATCAAAAAAAGTACAGCATTCTCTATTAAAGGTTGCTCCATTAAGGCTTGATTAATATTTGTTTTAATTTAGGTACTACAACTTCCCTTTGAGTATAGGTATATAGGTATAGGTATAATTTGCCTCCTGAAGCTGTATAAGGGTGGTCGCACAGTCCAGCCGAGCAGAACGCGCCGAACTGTCAATTTAATAGAGAAAATGCTGCTGACGTCATCAGCATTTTTCGTATAGAAAAATGACTGCGGCGCGTACGACGCGGACCAGTGTGCGATCAGGTTTTATCATCTTTAGAGATATAAAAGCCTATCACGAAAAAATGGATTTAAATCCCGCCAACAGATACGGTCGTGATATTTATTTCATTTATTCTAGTGAGCACTGCAGTAACTGTAATACACGTAAAAATATATGAAGGCACGCGTTGATAGTAAAAATAAACGATTCCTCATTAACGATGATTATGACCGTAATGCATTCTCATTACATCGTGTGAGTAAAAGGGTGCTTATGATAACGAAAATGCTTCTTATCGTGATAATAGACAATCTGATGATCTCATTAAGGTGAATAGGTGTATTTTACTATTAAATGTCAATGATAATTCACTATTTAATGTTGTATTTTATTCTAGTTGACCCCATGAACTTAGTGCTGCATCTGAATTTATTTATGGAAGTGTTTTTTACTAATTGGACTGAAAAATTAATAAGCCCTCCAAAGCTCTCAGTTGATATTTTTTCTTGTTGCCGTGTGGCTAGTTTCTCTGAACTAGTGTGGTGAATGGATTAAGAGTAGTCTTGTGTAGTTCCAGAACTAATAGTTTAATAGGACTAGGTACTTCTTTGGCGTTTAGTTCTTCCTTCAATAGTTCAATTTCAATCTAATCATATCTCTAGTTCCGTAGTTCAGCGCGGCGAATGAGCGAGACGAACATTGCGAGCGAGAACGATAGAGGCAGACAGGCGATACATTGAACTTGATTGGACTACTGAACTAAACTATCTATCAGTTTAAAAGATAAGTTACGAATGAATACCGATTGGAGCGATGAGAATGACAAAGGCAATTGAACTACGGAACTAAAAGATATATACACTTCTCAGCAATCAAAAGATATGTATCTATCTTATCAATTAGGTAACACATTTTGTACATGGCTAATAAAGAGCGCCTCAAGGAAGCTTTCGTGCACTTTTTGTTTTTCATTGTTAACTAGCAGTCAACCAAACAGTTTTGTGACCACGCAAAACGTAAATCGTATTCTCTAAAAACCGGTTTAATCATTCGTTCGGCTGAGACAGTTGATTAGAGGACCCTGCTGGTCTGTGCAGGCCTTAATGAGAGCTGCCCACTGGACGCGGTATTGATTATGCGACAAATACCTACTAGGTATGTATAGTATAAAGTTGAGCTGGTAAATAGGCGTAGCGTACGATGCCAGACAAAATATTTTGTTCTTTGTACATTATGAGCATCTAAACTTATTTAACGAGCCTCAATTTTGTTTGACTGGCTCCCCACTAGAGCTTGACTTTTTAGTTTTAAGATGGATCACCTAAAAGAATGCTAGGCCTCAAACCGTGTTTGTTGCTCTGATTCTTTACGGTATTGGTCGCGCAAGAGCCGGAGTAAAATTAGTTTTAAGACTATTCCCAGCGGTCGTACTGAATAAATACTTTTTGATTTTGACTTTTGTTTATCAAATATTAAAAGTTAAAAGAAGCGTAAATTAGCGACTTCAAAAAATTCGCTCTTTGACCAAAACGTTATGTTTAAATATATATTTCGTAAATTATTTACTTGCTCAAGTCATAGGTACTAGTAATTTCAATAAATAAAAACTTTATTGAGGACACCAATTTACATACCTTAGCGATAAACTTAGATGCTAGGTTTAGATAGGGATAGGTCCTGCAATCGGCGGTCTTATCGCTCGAGGCAAACTAACGGGTTATGCAAGTCTTTAAGATATTGTATAAAATATATTAAAAGGTAAATGACACAGATCCAACGAGCCATCAAAACGTTGTTAAAGGCAAAAATACCCCGCGTAATAACAGACTGAAATTGCCTGCAGCACAGGTGCTATTATTGTTATACGAACAAAAGCGCACACTCTCGTCTCAATTTCACCCCACGTTGAAATTAGGCATTTTTTTCTCCGCTAAATGTCTCGCAAAGTGAACGCTCGAGTGTCTGTTCTCGACTTACGACACAGATAAACAGCAGTGTCTTTATGTGGTATCACTTTGACTCCTCAAGCTTGCATTGAGAATAAAAATTGCAAGACTCTTCGCAGACTACAGACTTTCTATCGGCCGATAGTTGAGACGGCCTATACTTCTCCATACTCATTACGAGCCCAAGTATATTCCGTCTCAACTATCGGCCGATAGAAAGTCTGCAGTAGTCTGCTAGGGGTCTAAGTTCTTGTTTTAGTTTAGAGATTTCATCTACCTGAAAAAGTAAAGTAATAAATCTTGAAACAAGTATTTTTAAAAGTTTAGAATACACAACGTCACTCACAACGTCATTGAATGTCAACGGTGAACACCGCCATGCCTGTTTTGCAGTTTTTGCGGTGTCATTACACTTTTTTTTAGGATCAGATAAATTATTTCATAAAAAAATACTCAGGATTCCGTCATTAGAACACGTCCTTGTACTTGGCAGCCACTCGGAGCACATATGACTTGAAGTTGGTCTCCCTCTTCTGCTCCAATAGCTTCAAGCCATGCATGTACTGAGGGTGGCCGCTTGATTCGACATCGGCCCCTCTCGTCCACATACCGGAAAAGACGTTCCCTGATAGTAGCTGGGTCCAAACGGGAAACGTAAACAGCTGTAGTAAACTCCACTAGTAAGCCCTGAAGAAAATGGAGCGGTACCACGCTGATTACTGTTCCTAGAAGGTTTTAGTCAACGTTCCTTTTCCACGAGAATGAAACCTTCTTCGTCGACCTTCGCAAGTAGCTTCGGTCTCATCCTCCGCATGTCGGAGTCACACTAGTGTCGACAATTGTGTCGAGTGTCAGTGACGTCGTGTATGCTTAGATTTGCCCCACTTAGTGGCAGAGGGTTAGAAAGAAGAAATATGATTTTATGGACAGAGCCCTACGCTGTGCGTAAAATTATCTAGGTCAGTTATCTATTCACTTATTTGTGTGCTCATCTAAACAATTTTGTTTGGTCTAACTTCCAGTGAAAAAGACTGCAAAGGCGTAAAAGGCATTTTCCCCGAAACACGGTCCATCTTCGTCTCGTTGTCACTGGGAAATATTTGAACAAATTGCTAGCATTTTCAAGCAGAACGCACGATGGTAAGTGAAATGATTAAGATTCTGCAAGCAAGCGTTTTGAAGAGATACGTTTAATTTTGCTTAAGATCATTCATTTTTATGACTTAAAGGGCAGAAAACGCGCGGTGCAAGATATACTTTTACAGGCTTACCATAGAATGTGACATAAAGATAACCATACATTTTGACAGTTTACACTCCGGAATAACTTTATGTCACGTTCTATGGTAAGCCTGTTAATGTATGATTTTGAAACTGTCCTCTTATATTGACTCCTGAACTTTAAGCGGCTTTTACACAAGAAGAGTTTCTCGCACGCGAGTCGTATGCGATTATCCCTCGGCAAAACTCGCCATTCGAGTCTCGCCTGTGGTTGTTTACACTATGACAGAAACTCGTATTATTCAAGTGATTCTCGAATGCGAGTATGGCAGGCGAGAGGCGAGGCTCGAAGCATTTGTTTACACTAGGCGAGCATATTATTGCCTAGAAGAAATCGCCGTTCGCATGTGAGAAACTCTCCTTGTGTAACAGCCGCCTTAATTTCAGATAATTATTTAGGTTTATGGGTGCTCGCCAGAGAAATGGGATACTACTTACAGTAGTAACTTATAGTATATAACATTATTGGTGCTCGCACATTGCAGCCGAGCCGTACGCGGTGAACTGTCAATTCAATAGAGAAGATGCTGCTGACGTCAGAGGCGAGCCGCATTTTCTGACGTCATCAGCATTTTTTGTATAGAAAAATGACTGCGGCGCGTCAGTGTGCGATCAGGTTTTGTTGACACTTTCTATTGAGGCTTTAAAATAATTGCAATTTTTAGGGTGTTTTGGGTTTGATCAATTTGTTGCTAAGTCCTGAAGTTTCTTCTATTGAAATTTGATATATTATTCAAAATAATTAACCAAAATCATTGCAAACAGTAAAGCATTTCCCAACCTACCACTTCCTAAAACTTTAACAGGCTTACCATAGAACGTGACATAAAGTTATTCCACCGAATAAATCAAGAATAACCATACATTTTGACAGTTTACACTCCGGAATAACTTTATGTCACGTTCTATGGTAAGACTGTAAGATTTTAAGATAAAAGTTTAGTCCGTTGTAAAGATTTATGCGTCAGGAGGTAATCTTTGCCCGCCCTGGAAGTGTTGTGGTTTAAAGTTTAAAAATTTTAGTTGTTAATAAATCTAGCTTTGTTCAAAGTAACTCTGTCCTAACGCTATCGATTGCTATGGAGGAAGTTTATAAACTTGACAAATATAGGTGCTTCAATATGCCTCTGCCTCCCCTTAGACATCCAAGTGTCCTAATTTCCGTAAAGCTAACTGAGAGAATATAACTTGGGGTCCCGACCCTGTTTAATTTGTTTTAACTAATACTGTAAAAAGGATTTTGTGTTCGAGTTAATCTCCGAAACTATTGAATATCATGCAATATGAAAAAGTTTTGCTGGTGAAAAATATCCCAACGATTAGGTAGCCATCATCATATTCATCATTTCAGCCTGGTATCACCCACTGCTGGGTATAGGCCTCCCTTCTTTTATGCCAGTCTCCTCTATCTTGCGCCTCTCACGTCCAAACATTTCCTAAGACCTTACTATGTCGTCGAACCAACGTGCTCTCGGACGACCTCGATTCCGTAGTAGGTAGTGCCAGTAAGAAAGTGACAACCAAAACTCACATAACATTATACGTTGCATTCTACGCTGGATACAATATGAGCAGAAGCTTTAAAATGCAAAGTATCGCATCACTCATCCAGATTTAAAGCAAGATTTGAATAACCACAACAGAGTTTCAAATTTTTCACTTTTAAGCAAATGTTTTGAAATGTTGAAACATTTGTCAGAAAAGAGTTACCGTGTCTGCTTACAGACTTTTAAGGTGAAATTCTTTGATGTTGAGAAAAGTGTGTTGAACGTTGCATCTATACCAAAATGCATAAAAAAATGCAGCAAAATGCAGAGAAAGTTGCATTTCAACCCATAAACTTGCCGATCCGTGAGACGACGGAGATAACTACCTGATTTCAGACTGACGATCTGATTATGAATCGAGGCACTAATCCACTCCGAAAAAACAGTTCTATTGCAATATGATACCACATAAGTATATTAAAAGGTTGTAAATTTTATTATATGCAGAAAAATTATAGTAAATAAACCATCAGAAAATATTTTAATGCTATTGAAACTTATGAAAAAACTCATTAATGCGGCAGCAGACGGAATAAAACTGATGCTTATAGACGCTTTTTACAAAAAACTTTTTTATTGAAATGACTTGCTGTGAAATGTAAAAGTATTCTCAATAATATTTTTTCACAAAATTTTATAATTTATTTACAAATGGTGGAATTGACAAAGCATGGAAGTATGTAGAATAATTATTTAGGAGGACAAAAATGTACAACTGAGCAAACATATCTGGACCGGTGGCCAAAAGAGGGACTAACGACGCCATTTTGAAATGTCAATCTGTCGACTACTGTCTGTCATTCGTTTCCAGTTGCCTTATCCGCCATTGTTCAGTGTGTATACTGAAATAAAAATTCTGCTAGTTTATTACGACCTCAGGATTGATTTAAAACAGTTTTCAAAAAATGCCAAAATACCCTATTCTACATTATTAATGAACCACCTTCAATAAAGGAGGCTATGAACCTACCTGTGTGTTATATTGGAACTGCAATCACAAAATCTTGTTTATGTTTAATTCCTTATTTAATTTTACTGTAAAATAAATTTTTTTGCAACACCAAATGCCATAGTTTACTTTCTCTATCTATGCCAAATGCGATAGCAGTGCCTCCCTCACCGGAACAGATAAGTTTGTGGGACTATAGTTCAGGATCATGTTAGTTTATAGGTTAACAGAGGTATGTCAAAATACATAACGAACACAATATTTTGCAGAAAAGAAGAAAGCCTACAAAAGCGCTTTGAAAGAGAGTCCACCAATATTTATTTGGGCGCCTGATACGACCCGTGATCACTAGCCATCTTGGTATCGTAAGATAAGTAAGATTTTGAAAGTGCTTAAACTTGGATCCTCAAGATATTAAGCAAACCAATCCCATCAAATTGACGTTTAAACAACGTACCCTATTCTCGCGAGTTTCTGTTTAACTTTGTTCTATTAAGTTTAGACTACTTGTAAGCCCCCTCGCATACTACGGACTTTCTATCGGCCGATAGTTGAGACAGGCTATATCCATACTCATTACGAGCCGAAGTATATTCCGTCTCAACTATCGGCCGATAGAAAGTCTGTAGTCTGCGAGGGGTCTAAGTGCTACGTAGAGTGAAGTTCTCTATCGTTATTTTCAGTTGCCGTTGAAGCGCCTGTCAGTATGTAAGTGGAGGGGTGACCGCCAGTGGCATTTTCATCTGACCGCTTCTATGCTTCGGAGGGCACGTTAAATTGTCGGTCCCGGCTACTTAAGTCTATAAGGCGGAGGCCTTAAGACGGCCTAAAAACTCTGTCACCGGAGTTGGCCACTACCCATACTTACTTTTTTTAGTTGCCCAGCAACATTAATATCATCATCAGAACCTACCTATGAGTATCTCACGAAGTGGGATTGGTCTATTTGTATGTGTAGGTGTGTGTAGATTTGTTTCTGTGTGTGTAAGCTATACTGAGCGCTCATTCGTCCATAGAGCGTTCCGATACTTATGCACACAGAAACAACGCTCATATGCATTCACACACACAATTAAGATTAACACCAACCTTCCTTCGTGAGATGGAAAAACTATAACTACTTACTGTAGATTTTCAAATTCAAAATATTTATTTAGAACAAAAACACATGAGGGTAAAAATACAATAAGGAATGTTGACTACCGCAAAGTTGAAAAAACTGAGTAATAGAGTCAGCGGTCTCCTCCAGACATGAGAGGAAATTTTTTATAATTAATAAATCGATTTTTTAGACTTGTGCGCGGAATGTCCTTTTAGCGAAATGTCCTTCTAAAATCATCAGCATTTCGTAAAATGCTTTCCAGCTCATTTTTACAATATTTTCTACTTTTATTAATTTTTATTCTAAAGCGTGATTTTAGTTTTTAAGCTAGTTTATTTTTTTGTTATCCTGCCAAGTTCACGACTATCTTCACATTTTATTATTAAAAAAAAAACACTTTACAAAAGTAAAACAGGGCAGAGCTAACAGAGCATCAAATGAATAAACTTGCGAGCATTTAGTACTTGTTTCATGTTTAATGTAAGACGAAATTGCCTTTTAAAAGGTACTGGTCAAAGTTTTGTTTAAAAACATTTTATTTACTCAAATTCGTACGTGGACCTTCACAAAACATTTTAGTTAAGGCATTGTGTGAGCTGTAAATAAGTTAGGTTTCATTTTGAAATGTAAGAATAAAATATTTTATTTATTCAAAAACATTTAAGTATTGTTTGACGACCTCGGTGGCGCAATGGGTGAAAGCCCGCTTGAGACGCAGAAGGTTGCGGGTTCGATCCCCGCCGCGGGATATATGTTTGTATGATCTGCAAATATTTATCTCGGGTCTGGGTGTTTCTATATTTTAATATGTATGTATTTACAAACAAAAAGTATGTAAGTAGTAGGTATATCCGTTATCTGGTTCCCATAGTACAACCTATGCTTATTTTGGGGCTAGATGATGCTGTGTGAAATGTCCAGCATTATTTATTATTTATTTATTATTGTTTCTAGTGTTTATACTAATGTTAATTATTTCAATTTATTTATAAAAAAATTATTAGTTTTTTTTCTCAACCTATATTTTCAGGTGAGCTGTGGGCAAAGGTAACCAAGCCACCGAGTGGCGCCCCGACCCAGCGAGAAGGCTACGCGGCAGAGAGACGGAGATGGCGAGATGAGCTAGATAAATTCTTGCCGGAGTGGATAATGCAGCTCAGGAACGAGATTTGTGGAAGGAATGGGGGCAGATCTTTGCCCAGCAGTGGGACACAAACGACTAATAAAAATAAAATAAAAAATAAAATATTTTCCTACAGCTGGGCAAAGGTTTCCCCCATATCCTTCTAACCATCTCTGTCCCGGCCCATTTCTCACCAGCTTTTCTCAAAGACATCGAGATCGTCACGCTAACGTTTCTTCGGCCTGCCCCGGCTGCTTCGCCATCTGCAGGCACCCACTTTGTGACTACCCCTGCCCATCTGTCTTTGCAAATCACATTATATAAAAATCTAACCTTAACTTATTTTTTTTTTCAATAGGAAGTCATCTACATCTCATATCGATGCAAGGTCAATGACATGGAAGCTCATTCACGTAAAGATTCCCAAAAGCATCATACCAAGCATAGCATCTCCAAGTAGATGTTGCTTAAAGAGTACACGTAGTAGCTAATATACAAGTCATTTAACAGTCCTTAAACTCAAAACAACTCATAATGAGTTCATAAAAAGGTAATGTACGTGTGATCGTGTCACAGTACAGACGTTGTACACATTACAGTAACTTACTTTTGTATTTTCCATATTGTGTGATAGCTTATTCTACTTATCACGTAAACGTAACGTACCCAATACAAAACTCTATTGGGTCACAACGTTAAGCCAAAATAATGTTTTTTTACTAATTTATTTGTGGCCTGAATTTTTGGGAGACAGCGATAATGAAAATAAATCAAAATAGTCCGCAACATGAATGGACCACAAAGTTCGGGCACAACGTGTACAACCCACAATTTACTGTGGCCTCTGAAGGATGGAAGCGCGAAGAATTTTACATACTTACCTATATATATTTGCTAACTTGCATTTTCTCTTGTAATGATGATGATGTCACCAAGTGTGTACACACGCAGTAATAAATCGTGCGTACAAAGGGCCGGGAATAGACTCCCGACCTTAAAGTTAAATCGTCTGGGATCACCTCGGCTATATTGTTTTAGTTTTTGGCGTAGCGTAATGTTTGAAGTTGAATGGAAAACGGGTCGTTAGCAGGTTTTGGGTGTATCTGATTTTCTGGAGCTCATTACTTACCTTCTAGCTTTTGTTTGTGAATAGATGTATTTAGAAGCAACAATAAGTTTTTAATTTTTTGGCACTTTTAAGCAGTTAAACGCCGTTTACAAAATGCCATTCTGGCATACCATTCTTAAGATGCATTTACACGATGCGATTTCAACCCATACGATATCGTATCGCACGGCAATTTTTCATGTGTCATCGTATGCGATTTGTCATAGCACGACGCTCGACAGCACGTTCAATGGTCGGAACTTAGGAAATTGTACGAAAAATCTCATCGTGTAAATGCACCTTTACCTCTTATTTTCTCAAACTCAACGCATCAAGAGCTAATATTCTGACGCAAGAATGGTGTCGGCGTCTTAATAATGCTGGACGTTTTAAACAGTACCTACGGGTGTATAGTCCAGTGTAGTTTGTGTTATTACCTAAACAGTATAAAACCAGACTTTCAATCCGAAGGTCCTGGGTTCGAATCTCTGCCGATACACTTTAACACGAGCTCTTAACGGTGAAGGGAAACATCGTGAAGCCCGCAGCTTAGTCAGCTCCACACGTATTGACGTTGTCTTTCCTGAGGACAAGGTCGATTAAGCTGAGAGGATGGATTAGGTGCTGGGCAAGCCTATTCCATCTCAAACAATGACCCAGGCGCTATAGCGTCCCGTTGAGTGTAGGCAAAGGTTGCCTCCTGACGCTGTATAAATCATCTAATAACCTAAATTTTTTGTTTATAAAACCAGAGCGTAGCAAAATTACAAGAAATAGCTTCTAAAAACCGCGCCATTTTCCCATCATCGTATAAATCAGAACGACACTTCAGGTGAACTCTACGTTCCGAATTTGAAATTTAAAAATATCATTCGGAATCTCTCCATCGCTTGAATGGCTCGGGGCCTCAGCCGAAACAAAGGAGGTCGGTTATTTTTTTCATCAAACCCAATGGCTGCCAAATGGGTAGTCATCAGTCGAATGGCCGAAGGGACTACTGCGAAGTTCGGAGAAAAACGCCTATTTGCTTAGTTTGGAAATGTGATAGAAATCAGTGATCGGAAATACAGTTTTGGAAGTTCAAGATGTAAAAATGAAATGAATGAAATGAAATGAAAAAGTGCATTTTCCCCGAAAGTTGGCGCGCGGTGAACACCAAGGCATATAGGGAAAGATTTATTTGTTTGTATGTTTGTTTGAATTGAATAGGCTCCGAAACTACTGGACCGATTTGAAAAATTCTTTCACCCATATAATCTAACATTATCCCCGATGAACATAGGTTATATTATATCCCGGGAAAGTGAAGTTTTCCCGAGGGAACGCGGGTTACACCGCGACGGACAGCTCGTCATTTATCAATGAATTGCAAGGCTGTATGATTTATTGACTGATTCACAGCTCAGCGCAAGTAGTTCTCTGTTTTCTCTTTTTCTCTCTTCTTTCTCGCTTTATAGGATCTTGAAATACATAAATAAGAGGGAATGTCTACCTTGTTTTAGGGATGCATTTGTGATCCTGTATTTCTCATTATTAAAAATCAAACCCACGAACTGTGAGAGAGGTAGAGACACAATACTCACCTAGAGATCGCTTTGTGCGATAAGGCCGCCCATTGTGTCACCGCAATTAGTCTTAAGCTTTTTAAGTTTTTTTTTTAATTGTATCTAATGGTGTAACAATAAAGAGTTATCTATCTATCTATCTCTATATTTGTGTGTTTATGAAAGTCTCAAAAACATAAGTTTTAAAACACAGTCTCGAAAATGAAAACTCTAAACTGTTCAAACAATTCATGGAAAATTATCGTTCTTAGAAACTCCTTAAACCAAATAAATTGACTTGAAGTAGGCGGTATTTGTACCGCTTCCTCTTAGTACCTTTCCTTTATTTTTATGAGAATGCCCACATTTTCTTGTCAATTGAGTTCAAACAATACAATCGTGATGAAAGAGACTTCTTACAAAAGAATTAGCTGGCAAATTGTTCCATAAAAGAACGCTTACGAATTGTACTTGTATAGACTTGAACAGGAAAAACCTAATAGAAAAAGGCCCTTAGAAAAACTTGTTGCGTTAATCCATACTTCCATACTAATATTATTAACTAGCCGTCCGTCGCGGTGTTACCCGCGATCCCTCGGGAAAACGTCACTTTCCCGGGATAAAATATAGCCTATGTTCATCAGGGATAATGTAGGATTCTAATGGTGAAAGATTTTCTCAAATCGGTCCAGTAGTTTCGGAGCCTATTCATATCATACAAACAAATAAACAAACAAATCTTTGCTCTTTAAAATATTACTATAGATTAATGTGAAAGAAATTACGTGAAAAGGTAACAAACCGACAGACTAACTCTGTCTGTCGGTTTGTTACCTTTTCACGCCCAAACCGCTGAAAATTGGCATGGATAAAGGTTGTATCCCAAGGAAGGACATACTACTTTTTATTCCGAAAATATCAAAGTCAGTATGGACTTTGATATAATAAGTATTTAATTTTACTTCTGCCTGTGTGTAGTGGGCGAAGGGCGAAGCGAATTTAAACTTTAAGGTCTCACACCTGCCTGATTTAGAGGAACGTATTAAATTATATTAGGTCTGTTTAATGCGTTTTTATTATTTGTGAGCTAAGTTATAGCACTATTAACTTAATTTAGACTTATTTTTACGTGGATTTTGTAGAATTATCTTATTACAAATCTTATTCACTTTTAGAAATTTCTAAAATTTTGTTGCGTTCCTCTAAATCAGTCCCGTGTTTACGTTTCGGGTCTGCGAGTTTTGTACGTGCTACTTACAAAAATAGTATAAGATACTCAGCTTACTTTTAGGGCCAGATGATGCTGTTAAAAATGTACAGATTTATTCACTCTTTAATTTAATTTATTTCTTTATTTTCGCAATATTAACTCTCAAATCCTACATCTCCTATAAACTTCTCAGTTCAATCTGCCTTATCTCAAGACGGAGAAATAAGTTATTTTCTCTTCAAATAAAAGATTCACACAGCATTCACATTGCATCTGCAGCGAGCTCATCTGATTATGATAGGAACACGGTACGTACTCTTTTACAACTATTGAACTATCAGTGTGAAGCTGGGTAAGCGAAAAAGTTTGGTCTAAGGTATAAGTTTTGATTTAGAACAAGAAAATAGCAAAAGTTTTAAGATAGATGTGAATTGAAATCAAACTAATAACAACATGCATATAACTGAATGAACGAATTTACCAATACAACAAATACACTTGTCACCTTTTATTAATGTTATTAAAAACCCTTATTGTCCCACTGCTGGGAAATTTACAAAGTTATAACTAAGAATAATCATGCAACGCTTTAGTATACATACCTAGAAAATTGACACTTGTCATAATCCCCATTGGTGAGGACAACTCAGTGGGGATTATGACAATAAATCGCATAACTTTATACCTACCACGTTTCTTTGAAAAGTCGTAAGAAACTTTCAAGGAATTAGTTTCCTAATCATTTTACCATAAAAAAGTAAGTGGGTAAAAAAGTAAAGTAAGTGGTAAAAAACTAAGTTAGGGACCAACTCAGGTGACGGAGTTTTAGGCTGCTTTAAGCCCTCCGTCATGGCTTAACGACTTAAATAGCCGAGACAGTTTAACGTGCCCTCCGAAGCACGGAAGCGCCACTGGCGACCGCCAGTGGCATCTCATCTGAGCCTTTCTCTGATCTGACCTTTTTCTGATCTGACTTCTTTTTCATCTGATGTCTAACTTTGACAATCTATCAAGAACGACTAACCCCCGGTTTCTATATTCAACGGACAGTCGTAGGTTAGAGCTACGACTCGTTTCCACATACAAAAGTTTGACAGCTAGAAACCAGGGGTAAGTTAGCTGTCAAACTTTTGTATGTAGAAACGAGTCGTAGCTCTAACCTACGAATGTCCGTTGAATATAGAAACCGGGCATAAGCAAGCACGACCACAAGCGCTTCGATTTTACGATGAGCTTATGATTTTTTCTGTACGTCGCTTTGTCCTTTACCTTAAGAACCATGTCCACCTCCGTCCGCGTCTTGTAATAACCACGCTGTACAGATGTGGCAACCCAGTTCTAAACTTATTTAGTTCGTTGCGATGTAAAGTTAAAGTTTCGTGTTGAAAATGTGTTTTGTTATTACGTTCTTGCATTCATATACTTACTTTAGCTATTGCACATTACTGTATATAAATGAAATAAAGTACAAGGGCATTTAGTAGTGCTCCAAGAAAAGCCCTACTACCCTTTCTTCGAGACGCTTCGTATTTTGAAAAACTTAGAATTTTACCACATCCAATTCGAAGAATATAGTCGAGCATCAATTTAGCTTACTCGTATGTGCTGTGCTCAGCGAGTGCAGCGAGCCACGTTGTTTAATATCCGCCGTCCACTGCTTCACTAGAAAGTTAACGTTTCATTAACTTGCATTCATTGAATGGACTTTGTTTTTCTGCTGAATGGAGGCAAAATCGTTCGGAAAAATCTTTTGACTATTTTTCAATTACTTAACTGTTGTTTCATGCAGTGAAAACAGAAGTAGATTATGTTATTTGTTTTCGTTAATTCTACGCTTTTTATGGTTAAATCAAATGTGCTAGCAAATAGCTTTTTGAATACAATACATACATAATATATACACAGCCGAACAAAGCCCGCTCCTTTTTTGAACTCGAAAAAAAATGTAGATATTACTTTCTTTAAAAAAGTAAAACATAAACAGGGTTACAACTGTATCCCCAAGGCGCGATAGACATTCTCTCAGATCTTTTATATTTTATATATTTCCCTTAGAAGATGTCTAAGGGTCCTTATAATCTGATGATCCTTAAAATGTCTACCCCCCTTAGACATCAGAGGCATGTCCAAATACATATTTGATACATGCCCACATCTTGCAGAAGTAAGTATTCCATACGTGACAGGTTGCAAGCCCATCGCCGCCTATAAGAACACTAACTGGATTCCTCACGATGTTTTCCTTCACCGTTCAGAGCTCGTGTTAAAGCGCATATAAATTTTACGAAATGCAAAATCCATTGATGCACGGCCGGGATTCGATCCCACGACCATCGGATTGAAAGTCAAGGTACAACCCCATTCGGCCAACACGGCTCTCTTGCACCTTAAGACCCCTCGCAGACTACAGACTTTCTATCGGCCGATAGTTGAGACGGAATATACTTCGGCTCGTAATGAGTATGGAGAAATATAGCCCGTCTCAACTATCGGCCGATAGAAAGTCTGTAGTCTGCGAGGGGTCTAAAAAAGTAGAGTTTGTTAAAATGATTCATCACATTCAATTAGGTAGTGCACGGAAAACCAACAGTGTACGTACATTTAGGCCGTTTACAAACTTTCAAGTAAACGATCGTAACGAATAAAGATAAGGATCTTGGACAAAAGAAATCTCCGTCGCGGGAATGATGTCAGTTTATTTATTTATACAGTTTTGCCAATGGCTCCCGGGACGAGAATAATTCGGATTAGAAAACTGGAGAATGAAGAGATTTAGCTTGACGGGCACTGGATAAATCTAATGCATAGAATTGAAAATCAAATCAAATCAATATATTATATCAGACCACTTTTAAGTCCATTTAGGGTTAGTATTTAATATGCTTAGGTATGTCTTATGTTAGTATTGCATAAACAAATGCATTTAGAATAGGTAACTAGTCAATTGTCAATGGCACTACCATAGAATATGTGAAAGACTACACATACCTCGGTCAGATCATATCTACAAAAGACCTAACAAATAAAGAAATAAACAACAGAATAAGTTTGGCATGGAAAAGATACTGGTCTCTTAAGGAGATAATGAAAAACCCTAAACTACCGCTCAAAGTGAAGAAGAAAACTTTTGACACATGTATCTTGACCTGTTTCACCTGTCTTGACTTATGGATGCCAAACATGGAGCTTGACAAACAATCATATACGCAAACTAGAAACCTGCCAACACAACATGGAACGCAGCATACTCAACATCAAAATAAAAGATAAAATAAAACTCACTACTATAAGAAACCAGACTAAAATTACCGATATAACTCACTGTATTAAGAAACTGAAATGGAGATGGACAGGTCATATGATTCGAAATATTAACGATAAATGGTCTAGGGACGTAACAGAATGGTGTCCCAGAAGCTACAAAAGAAAGAAAGGAAGACCGTGTCGGAGGTGGGAGGACGACATAAGAAATATAGCGGGCATTGCTTGGGGAAGACAAGCGCTGAACCGCGCACAGTGGCAAACTCTGGGGGAGGCCTATGCTGGAAAGCAAGACGATCTACACGCACCGGTGTCAATTTAAATAATATTTTATAGTTTTAAGTAAACTAATTGTAAGATTGTTAAAATAAAGGCTATCATTAATCATTAAACTAGTTAAGAGCCTTGAGTGGGTCTTTCATTCACGCTCCAGTCCATCAGTGTCAAGTGATACTGCTAGACTAGAACCCGAACAAGAAAAGAACATTTTTATGTACACCAATCATCATCATAATGTACAACTTGTCACCCACAGCTGGGCATACCCCGTTCAAACGCCACTTCACTTGGTCCTTTGCCTCTTTCATCCAGTTTATCCCTTGCATGGTCACAATGTCATCCATTCGCTGTGAGTCTGCCTAAACTTCTTGTATGTCCTCTTGGCCACCATTCCGTCAAGACCTTACTCCACCTACCATCACCAAACCTTGCTAAGTGGACACTTAGCAAGGTTTGGTGACTGCCAAACTTCTTTTAAGTTTAGTAATCTAATAAATAAATAAATAATGCTGGACATTTCACACAGCATCATCTAGCCCCAAACTAAGCAAAGCTTGCACTATGGGAACCAGATAACTGATATACTACTTATATACTTTTTTTTTGTTTGTAAATACATACATATCATACATAGAAACACCCAGACCCGAGATAAATATTTGCAGATCATACAAACATTTATCCCGCGGCGGGGATCGAACCCGCAACCCTCTGCGTCCCAAGCGGGCTTTCACCCACTGCGCCACAGAGGTCGTCAATCTATCTATCTATACAGCCACTGCTGATCCACTGTTCTCCCACCGCCCCCACATTGTCGTCTGATCCATCGGCATCGGGCAGGTGGTCTGCCTCGAGGCCGCCGCATATCTCTTGGCCACCATTCAGTAACCGCCTTGGTCCATCGGTTGTCGTCCCGTCTGGCCAAGTACCCCGCCCATCTCCACTTGAGCCTCGCTATCCGTATACAAGTAAATAAGTAATACGGTCACCAATATCAACCATCTTCGTTCTACGCCGGATTTCCGTATTACGTACTCGGTTTTTTAATGAGTTCTCAAGCATAGACCGCTTCATGGTTCTTTGTGTGTAATTTACACCAAGGATGTAACAAAAATTCAAATATGGCAAGTAAGGCACTGAGCGCTTTCCTCAGACAAACTAGAACGGACAAGTTATTGACAGAATTTCTCTTTCAACATTTTCTACCGGTTTTACCGGAGGAGGAGGACACGAACGCATTTTACACACAATAATGCATAAAAAATTACAGTACAAGTACAGTACAAGACGCACATGATTTGGAGTCGTGTACATTTTGGCAGAGGGGAAATTACAAGGTAAGGCGCATGCCGTCTGCGCAATCTATAGCGCTTTTGAAGGGCACAAAAGAAAAAATCCAGGCCCGGCTTTTAAGTCGTTATGCCATGCCTAAAAACTCAAAAATCTGAGTTAGCCACTAACACATACGAGTACCTATACCTAGGTAGTCTCTCTAAAATTCCAAGAAAAAAAATCAAATTTAATACAGTTTAAAATTGGATTTTTTTTCCGACCGAATTTCGTGTTTTCGTGAGAACTACCCACTAACTTTAGTACAATCGACGACCTTATCATAATAAACTCTTTCAAACTATTAACCTAATGTATACAACACTAACTGGTCGCTGCGGTGTTACCCTCGATTCCTCGGGAAAAGTTCACTTTCCCGGTATAAAATATAGCCTATGTTCATCGGGGATAATTCTATTGGTGAAAGATTTTTTTAAATCGGTCCAGTAGTTTCGGAGCCTATTTTTTTCAAACAAACAAATCTTTCCTCTTTATAATATTAGTATAGACTACACCCCTCGTGTAAACTGACTGACGCTTAAATCATCTAGATTTAATCCAAGTTTATTTATACCTCACTCACTCCTCGAATACAGGCCTCCCCATTCAACTTCTTATCTAATTATATAAAGATTTAGCTGGGCCTTATATACCGTAAACATAATGTACTAGCTCGGCATAAATCATCCAGAACAGCCAGTAACGGCCTGAAAATTATACGTAAGACCTGCGAATTAATTACGCAAGGGATTTAAGTTTTGCTTTTCTCATATTTTCACATAATTATTTAGGCTTCAAGGTGCATTTACACGGTGCGATATGATTTAGCATCGCACGTCAATTTTCCCGTGTGAACGGTCATCGTATGCGATTTTACTAAGACAAATCGCATACGTGTGGAAAATTCACGTGCGATGCTAAATCATATCGCACCGTGTAAATGCACCTTCACTTGCTTTCGCCTGCTGATTTGTTCACGAGATACTTTACTATTAAGAAATGCAAAGTCTTATCAAAATTTTGGATTCCGACGGGATTCGAACCCGCAACGATCAGACGATCCTAAAGCCGGAGGTTTTGTGGCCGAGCGGTAAGGCACTCCGGCTTTAGGAGGATCTCTGATCAAAATTTTGATAAGACTTTGCATTTCTTAATAAAATACCAAGTGTGGATAAAGACTATAAAATCACAAAAAAAATATACTTTACTATTATTTATTATTATTATTTTCAGCCATTGCTTTCCCACTGCTGGGCAAAGGCCTCTCCATACATATCGATCTTGCGTTAGGTTCTCCCAATTGACTAAACTACATATGTAAAACTACATTTTGCCTACTTTCTTAAATCCACGAAGACTTTTAACTCCTTAGCGCCCACTATAATCAAACTTCCTCACAAAGGCACTCGTTTTCCTTTCACAATCTCGGCTACATTTCACAGCTCCTCCGACGCCAGGAAATGGATTCCACTGAAGACGTCACTACAGAATATAGAATACCTAATACGCATCACGTTACATCAAGAAACCCCCTATTTATCCCCCTGCTAGTGAATTCTAACCTTATTCCAAGACCAGTGAGTTCATTTTTGAATATAGTTTGTAACAAGTTTCAGTCTTTAGATGTTATCACTGAAAAAGAGACTCTGTAAATGGGAAGGTAGAGATGAAAATGGATTGGAAAGATGTTAAGCAGATGTCGGTTGTCTACTTCGTTGATAGGGAATAGGAAATACTGATTCGAAGATATACAGAGCGGGAATCGTGTCAATCTAAGATCATTACGTTAGTCTTAGATGTTTACATAATTTATATACCTAATGTATATATTGAAAAAATATTATCACGAAAAAAACATTCATCAAAAAAATTATCACTGAGCGTAAAATTTTTAAGCTCAAAACTCTTTTAGCAAAATGAAATAATTCACTATCAAAACAAAATTGTTTGTCATTTCAGTGAAACGATTGCATCATAAAACTTTCATTGCGATGTTAATGAAATGGAACTTTTTGGTGAATGAGTACGTAGATGAATACAGAAGAACAACTTCTATGAAACTTGAATCTAATAGATCATTTATGACTTCAAAATTTGCAAAACCTTGGGCGTGTTTTTAAATAACCCTTTTAAAAATATGCCTCTGAGATATTAAATGGATCCAAAAAATTTTCGATTCCAAAATGTCTCTAAATTATTGTGATAATTGTTTTAATTTATTAATATTAGCAAAATCACATCGGCTTTTAACTATTGTATTTATTTGGTAACTAGAACTGAAGTAATATGTTTTTCCTACTTTTTGTTGAACCTTATTAACTTGAAAAATAAAGTGAATGCGTACGTGAAAATATTAACGGAATATTTCCCCGGTAACCATAAAAAGATACAAAATATTCGTTAAATAAAACGGATGCGTACGACAGCAAGATTGAGGTTTTCATAAAACGGCGACCATCATGGAATCTGTTTGTAATATTTCATTATGTTTCATACCACAGTAAAGTTCTTTCAATTTTAAACCCAATGCAGTGACGTGTGCACTTGACACCCGTTTCTTTAAGAGCGCTGGCATAGTGCACTGACTCTAGAAAGACTACCCGACGACAATAGGATTGGAATGAATGAATGGACACTTTATTGTACAAAACAACAACGAAAACAATACATTGGAAACATTCACAAGTTCATTAGTACAATGGGCGGCCTTATAGCTGAAAGCGATTTCTTCCAGGCAACCTTGGAAGACAGGGCCGCTACTCTACCACCAGTATACCACCTGTATCTATTTAAGAATGCAGACTTTCTAACGGCAGATAGTTGAGACAGGCTATAGTTCTCCATAATCATTACGAGCCGAAGTATGTTCCGCCTCAACCATCGGTCAATAAAAAGTCTGCAGTCTACGAGGAGGCTTACACTGCAATACCACCGCTATTCAGCGTTGTATACCGTCCACAGGAGCGTAGCAATAAAAATGTCTCTATAAAATACGGGATCAGCATTCAGCACGCTTGTGAATCGTGTCCTCGCAAAAATACTGGCATGGTTATGACCTCACCGGCGATGTATTGTAAGTTTAATAAAAAACTTCAGATAGTGACAAAATTATGAACAAAAAGCCTCATAGGGCTAACAGATTTTCGAATTAGGCATGTTATGAGGAAGGAAGAGAGTCATGTAACGAGATGAATGTTAGGTTTGAATGTGGAGGGATGTAGCAGAAGAGGCAGACCAAAGAAAAGACGGATGGACTGTGTGAAGGATGATATGGGTAAGAAAGGAGTGAGTGTTGAGATGACGGCTGATTGAGCGGAGTGGAAGAGGAAAACTTGTTGTGCCGACCCCACATGAAAGTGGGATAAGGCCAGGGAAATGATGATGAAAAATTATGTTTACTATTTAGTAGGTAGTTTGACTCACCTCAATCAAAGCCCCAGGAGATTTTTGTAGTAAGGATTTTCAAGGATCTATTGATCCCATCTCACTCATATAATAAAGCTGTAAGTTTGTGAGTTTGTTTAGATATTTGGATGTTTGTGTTTCAATCACGCCAAAACCAGTTAACCGATTTGGATGAAACTTGAAAAAGGAGTAGATAGTGAACCTTGAATCCTTGAAGCATATTATTATAGATAGCTAGAATGATTTAACAACTCAACCACAGCAAATACTTATAATGATTTTAAATAAATTAACAAATTAACAAAATCTCATAATAACCTACGTAGCTTAACAATTCCCCAGCCTAACACGTCTGCTCGCTCCGGCCGTCCGAGAAAAAGGAAGAGCCTCCTTGTAAGCTCTTCGCTGGAAGCTTCCGCTGGCCGGGAGTGCGGTGCGGGGTGTCGCCAAGCCCCTGCAATGGTGTTCTCGTTACAATATAGACTATTCAAAATGTTGGTATCACACGGGCAACGCCGCGTGGATGTGGATCGACCCTTAGATTCACAAAAAAAAACAAAAGAAAAATTGGTTCAACCTTACAATAAAAGAGTCTGGGGCGCTAAAGAATCAGTTTCTTAAGTGCCAGACAAGCTATTACCAAATAAAAAAAGATTCATCCGTTTTAGTGTAATTTGCAAAAACTTTTGCCCGATGTGGCTTATATTTTAGTGAATATCTCGGCAACTAGACCGTCACAAATAAAAAGAAGCACACCATGCTGCATCACCTACGTCACTAAACATTAGGATAGCATCCAGGTCTCTACGTGCGTGGCCACAGGGTTCTGATGTTAACAAATCTTCTGTAAACATCATACTGTGATACATAATGATTTAAACGGTAAACAATTATGATTGATCGATTTTATTTTCCCAATCAACTGTTTCACTGTTATAGTTCTCGTATAAAGAACCATTTTGTTTTTATTGATATTGTTTTCACCCGGCGTTATTGAATACAGTTAGGTCTTTCATTGGTCTTAAATACTGATATAAAAAATATATTTACCGAATTATTTAAACGGTTTCATTCCATGACTTGAAAATGACAATAAACTGATTTATATTATTTTATCTGTGTTATGTTATTTTCATGTATTTATTTATGATTATTTTAATTATGAACGCGAATACGGCCCAGATTTGGAAGATAAAAAGTAACCCAAAAAACTTCTTTATTTAAATTAATATTTGAACTCACGAATAACACTAATTTCCACTAAGCATGTGTTCTGTTCAATATTCTCTTTTCTCACGTAATAAAATGCTAATATCGCATCATTATTTTATGCAAATCTCTCTTACACGAGCCTCAGTCACGATTCGAAATCACAGCCTTCCCTATGAGATCCTTTGTACGTGATGATTTTTATATATATCATAAGGTTTCAAGACGTCAAAATTAATCATACTAGATGCTTATTATAATAAATATTACTCATGATATCATTATTTACGTCCTTGATTCTGAAAACTGACGTGATTTGTTTATATAATTTTGAAAACAATGCACAATCATAGTTTAAATTATTTCGGTACATTTTGATCCCACAGGAATATTGAAATTAAACTTTCAGTAGATATTCTTAGCTGGAACAGTTTAATAAACATGTTAATAATAATTATACAATCGCGTGTATATTACATGTACATATTGTACATGTAATATAAGACAAAGTCAAAGTCAAAAAGCATTTTTTCAGTAGGAACGCTGGATCACATAAAAAAGTCTGAAAACTAATTTTATTCCTGTTCTATCGTGATCAACACCGTGAAGAATCATGGCAACAAACACGGTTTGGGGCATATAATTTTTAGGTGATCCATCTTAAAACTAAAATCATCAACAATAAATCGTAGTACAAATTCAAGACTATAATCAACTCTATCTTGATATGAATAAGGTCCACCACACAGACAATTTAACCTAAAATATGTATGTTAGCTTACACTTATTTTATATTTCACACTTACACAGTGACAAAATAATTATTGATTTCAATAACGCTTGAATAAAGTTTAAACCTGGATGAGGTTAGCACGAGACCGTAAAAAGTGGCATATAGAAAGAGTGGCCTATACCCAGCAGTGGGCAAAGTCAGGTTGTGGATGATGATGATGAAAGTTTAGAGCGGTCTAAAAAGTTAACAAAATATAAAAATAATAATAATAAATAATGCTGGACTTTTCACACAGCATCATCTAGCCCCAAAGTAAGCAGAGCTTGTGTTATGGGTACTAAAGATGACTGATATACTACTTATATACTTTTTGTTTGTAAATACATACATATTATTCATAGAAACACCCAGACCCGAGACAACTATTTGTAGATCATACAAACATAGGTCCCGCCGCGGGGATCGAACCCGCAACCTTTTGCGTCGCACGCGGGCCTTCGCCCACTGCGCTACAGAGGTCGTCTAATAATAGTATTTTATAAAATCTATCACGTTCTCCAAGCTTTAACCCTGAAAGCCCCTCTAAAAGCCTGCCTGTCTGCATTAAGCTGTGTATTGTCTCCATTAAACCTAGATAATACAAGGATAGTTGTGTCGCGACTTCGTAGATATATTTCCCACATTTTTTAAACCAGATATTTAGGCGCCGGAATGACATGGTATGGGCATGTAATGAGAAGGAAAGAAGGTCATGTAACTGAGAGTGCTTGGTATGAATGTTGATGGATTTACTAGTAGAGGTAGGCCAAAGAAAAGATTCCGCAGGGCCGCAGTGGAAGAGGAGTGTCGGTGTTACGTTGCCGCTCTCCCTATCCTCTGCGGCCGTTCGGAGGCTTCTCCACGAGCAGTTCTTTCATTAGAGCGCGCAGTGGACGAAGGGAGCGGAGAGCTCTGGTGGTGAGTAGCGGACGCTAGGTGCGGGGGCACCTTCGTCCTCCTTGCACTGCTCACCACGACGCGGGGCCACGAGGGGGTCTGAATGTAGAGGCTCTGCCAGTTTCCCGGACCCCCTCCATTCCAGGCGACGCCGGAAAGGCGCTGGGACGTTTAGTAGTCCCCGGGGAGTCCCACATACCCCTCTCGCCCCCCGGCGAAGGGGATGCGTAACGCATTTTACCCAGTGACAAAAAAAAAGATGGATGGATTGTGTGAAGGATGACATGAGTAAGAAAGATGGATGGATTTAAGATGGATCACCTAAAAGAAAGCTAGGCCCCAAACCGTGTTTGTTGCCCTGATTCTTCACGGTATTGGTCGCGAAGGAACAGGAGTAAAATCACCTAGTTTTAAGACGTTTCAAAGTGATCCCAGCGGTCCTACTGAATAAATGCTTTTTGACTTTTTGACTTTGACTTTGAAAGGAGTCAGTGTTGAGATGACGGCTGATAGCGGAGAATGGAAGAAGAACACATGTTGTGCCGACCCCACATAATGTGGGAAAAGGGCAGGGAGATGATGATTTTCGCCGGAAGGAAAAGTAATGTCAGTGGCCAACTCTGGTGACGGAGTATTCAGATCTTCTTAATGCCTTTGAAAAATTTGGAAATGGGAGAAGTTTGTGAACGCCTGCCTGCAACTTGTGATTCTTAAAAAGTTAGTTTCTCTATCACAATTCAATTCAACCTCAGCGCCACTCATATCATCATTTTCTTGCCCTTGTCCCACTCTATGTGCAACTTGTGATTCTTAAAAAGTTAGTTTCTCTCTCACAATTCAATTCAACCTCAGCGCCACTCATATCATCATTTTCTTGCCCTTGTCCCACTCTATGTGGGGCCGGCACAACATGTATTCCTCTTCAATTTCCCTCTATCAGTCGTCATCTCTGCACTCACTCCTTTCTTACTCATATCATCTTTCCCACAATCCATCCATCCATCTCTTCTTTGCCCTACCTCTGCTCGTACAACCTGTTGCTCCTCATCTTCTCATTCACGGCACTACTTTCACACTTCCCCTTATGTACTCATTTCTACCTCTGTCCATTCGCGTCACTCCACACATCCATATCAGCATTCTTATTTCAACCACCCTTTTTCATCCGTCCCTTTTTCAGCGCCGCTCATATCATTATGTATAAATACTCGCTTCTTTATTTCATGCGTTCACTGGATGCTACTATAAGTAGCGCCGATTAGTCGCGTCTGATATATATTTAAAAACTTAAAATATGGGCTATGTTCGGCTCACAAACGTTATTGAAGACTTTTGCCTGCAGGTGCTATCAATTAGAATTATTTTTTTATTTATTGACCACCTAGATCAAAGATTTTCGTACATCTAACTGAAATATATTCGTGTTTTCACCCCAATAAATTGCAAATGTTGCAATTTCACAAAACCCCTTTAAATTGGAACTGTATCTGTAATTAAGGCTTAACATTAACATTACAATCAGTTATATGAATGCATTCATGTTAATCAATTAAAATTTTATTTCAAACTGTTTTAAAACTACTTGTTTTAATCATGCCAATAAAAACGTCTGGGCAACATTTCTTTGAATAAATTAAACAGTCTGGTTACTAATGTGATATAAATAGAACACTAAACATATTAATCAGTAAGTATCGAAAGTCTTACTGATTAATATGTTTAAATCATACTCATTTAAATAAAACGCCCGTCAAAATGCTCTTCTTTTATTTGTTTGAAAACACAGTATGCCAGATAGTTGAAGTATCATACTGCATTTAACTATAAACATATTTAAAATTTACGAAAATATGTTTTTTTTTTAATTCAAAACGGTTTTACTCAAATTCGTCTTATTTGACTTATGACTACGAGTATATTAGATGTGAGGTGCGATATCCTTATAGAAAAGTGTTGAATCTCTTTCAGTGGAATGCAAAAGATTATTTGTTGTATAAATCAAGGAAATCACTTATTATTTTCTATTGCGTCAACGTTTGTCCTCTTGTAGGTACTAAACGTATCTTAAGTGTAGGTAAATCTAGTAAAATTCAATTTACATTATTGGAATATTCATGAGGACGATACTTAGCACTAGTAGTTACTTCGTTATCAATATTGTCTACAACTGAAACTGAAAATATCTGCAATTTTGGTGGCATTACGTTGCACAACTTATCTAAAGGTAACACGTAAAAGTTTTTCTTCTTCGCAAAAATAAATAAACTTTAACAGTACATTTCAAAGAAATAAAAAAGTGCTTCCATGAAAAAAAAATTATAACAATATAATATTAAAATAACATAAAGCGACTCGTTACGAAGGAACACTTTTAGGTCATTTGCGATCTTTTACCACAAGTTTCATCGGAATGAGGATTCCGATCAGATTCCGAGAGATTGCCGCAGGGCGGGTGATGCGTCGACGTTTTGTGCTACCACTGATGATCGGGATATCCGTAATTGCGTACATAATATTATTAACATCTACAGGATTTCTGAGAGATAAGACATGGTCGACAACGTACAGGTAAATTGAGAAGATTTGCAAGAATGTCTCCCGCATCTTTGTGATCTGTTTGCATTTTATGTGATTTTAAGTCTTTCAAGCTACGATTAGGGAGTACCCTTTACACCAAACGACGACCTCTGTGGCGCAGTGGGTGAAAGCCCGCTTGGGACGCAGAAGGTTGCGGGTTCGATCCCCGCCGCGGGGTAAATGTTTGTATGATCTACAAATATTTATCACGGGTCTGGGTGTTTCTATGTATAATATGTATGTATTTACAAACAAAAAGTATATAAGTAGTATATCAGTTATCTGGTTCCCATAGTACAAGCTATGCTTAGTTTGGGGCTAGATGATGCTGTGTGAAATGTCCAGCATTATTTATTTATTTATTTTATTTACCAAAGTTGCTTAGTGACTCCCAAAGTTACGTATTAACTACACGGGATTTATCGCGTACCTTATTTTATTATTTCCCGACGTTTCGCCTGTGTTGCAACAAGCGTGGACAGAATTGGTAACATTTTGAAACAGTTCTCGATTAAGACCATTTTTACTCCTTTCACCAAGGTGGCAAAGTGTCTAAGATCACCTAAAGATGTCACACCGCTGCTGGTGCCTGGTGTGTATAAAGTTGACTGTAGTTGTGGTAGTTCGTGCATTGGTCAAACGAAGAGAACCATCGCTGAACGTATTAAGGAACACATTGCGGCAGTCAAAAACCGCCAGGTAAACAAATCAGCGATAGCGGAGCACCTAGTGGATTCAGGACCTAACCACTGGATAGAACTTCACGATCCCAAGATTCTTGCCAGCGAGACTCGCTACTACAAAAGAATAGTAGGCGAGGCAATTGAAATCAAGAAGTATCTGAATTTTAATCGTGAAGATGGTTTTAGGCTTCCTGCATCATAGAATCCAGTTATTAGTAAGTGTGAAGTGCGTCGTAACATTACGCAGCGGGCTCAAGATACGGTTAGTGTCGTGTGCCCCGGTGTAAACGTCGTCGTTTAGAAAATCTGAAGATATGTGAGGGTAGTTGTAAAACTATCGCTCATCGGCGGGGGCTCCGTCACATACTCCAGTTTGCCCGCGACCACGCTTGTTGCAACAGAGGCGAAACGTCGGGAAATAATAAAATAAGGTACGCGATAAATCCCGTGTAGTTAATACGTAATTATGAATAGTGATCGCGAAAGTTTAAGAAAGACTACTCCCAAAGTTGTCTGGTATAAACAGTACTAAGAAAACTCTTACTCATTTCAGGGAATCCATGAGTAACCTTTTTTTTTTTTTTTTTTTTTTTTTTTATAACGTCAGAAAATCCATTATGGATACCCGACCGCCATGGGGACAGCGGAAGGGTTATGTCGGACTCTCACCGACTAAAAACTGACGCGTGGCCGGCCTCCATGCCTGTCAAGGGGCTCCGCGATCTCCTACGGAACACAGCGGTGCCCCTCTCGCATTTTGCCTAAGCACTGTCCCGGGAATGGCACCCACAGCCACGCCCGGCACCCTCGCGGTGCTTACGGTGGCGCTCGCCACAGAGCGCCGCCGCCCTCCCGGGGTCCGCATCGTGGACAGTCGAAGTCCCCACTTCAGCCACCCGCGGACCCGGAAAGTCCCCTGTTTGGCAGGGGATACCACTCCGCCCCCCTCACGGGGGGGCAGGCGGTGCGGGACGGCCGTTAGCGCCCCGCCTCCGCCTCCTTCTCCGAGCGGGATCGGCCCTCTCACGATCCCGCTCAGCCGCCTCTTTCTGGACCAGAACGGCTTCACAGAAAGAGGCCACGGCCCTCCAGGCCGTGTCGTCTGCCAGCATAGCTGCAACTACGCTTGGCAGACTGAGATCCTGCCCGATCCTGTTGACCAAGACTCCACGCTCCTCGCACCACGCCGAGCAGTGCTCCAACGTGTGCTGAGCGGAGTCCAGGTCTGACCCACAGTGGTGACATTGTGGTGTCGGTTCGCGTCCGATCCTACTCAGGTACTCACCGAAACAACCGTGTCCGGTGAGTACCTGAGTTAGTCTATAGGTGACGTTCCCATATTCCCTTCCCAGCCAGGCTTCGAAGTTTGGCGCCACTGCGCTGACGATGCGTTGGCGCGAGCTCCGCGGCTCGTCGAGCCGCTCGCGCCACATCCCGAGCGCACGCCGGCGCTCCTGCACCCGCACTTCAGCAGGCGCGGCTCCGCTCCCATCGTCCTGGCGGAGACGAACGTACACACGTGCGTCCATCGCCGCCAAGATGTCAAGGGGCGGGAACCGCGCTAAGATGGTCGCCGCCTCGAACGAGATGGTCCGGTATCCTCGCGCGATTCGAATGGCCATAGGACGCTGTAGGCTGCTATAGAGCTGCCTGTAGCGCCTAACACCCGTCAGCCTCCCCGACCAGACGGGCGCTCCGTAGAGGGCCATCGATCGCACGACCCCGCCATACAGGCGGCGAACACCCTCCCTGGGTCCCCCGAGATTGGGCAGCAGTCTGTGCAGAGCACCCACTACCCTCTGGATCCGGGGGACGGAGCGTCTGAAGTGCTCCCCGAAGTCCCAGCGACTGTCCAGAGTGAGGCCAAGGTACTTGAGGTACGGCCCCACCTGGACGTCAACGTCACCTACGCGAACCGACAAGCTGGGTGGTTCCCTCCCCCTCGGGAGTTTGTGGAACCATAGCGCCTCGGTCTTGTGAGGCGCTATCCGCAGACCCAGCTCGTGGATCTTGTCCACGACACATGCCACCCCTATATCGGCGAGCTCTTTGGTCCTGTCGAAGGAGTCTCCGCCAGCAAGTACGAGTGTATCGTCCGCGTAGCAGACCACTCGTACGCTGGGTGGGAGATCGACGCGCAAGACCGCATCGTACGCGAGGTTCCATAGGAGGGGGCCTAACACGGACCCCTGTGGAACCCCACATGACACCTCCATCCGTATACGGGTACCGTCCCTGCCCACATACTGCACACATCTGTCGCGCAGGTAGGCGCCGACTATGCGCTGCAGGTAGAGGGGCGCTCCGTGATACACGAGCGCCTCCCTGATCGCCCTCCAGGGCAAGGAGTTGAAGGCGTTCACGATATCCAAGGACACCGCCAACACGCTCCCGCCCCGGGACACTACCTGGTCCGACAGTGTACGGACGCGGAGAATCGCGTCCACTGTCGAACGCGCACGTCGGAAACCAAACTGGTATTCCGACAAGTCGGGACCTTCCTGCGACAGATGCGAGCATAGACGGTCGGCAATTATTCTCTCGAACAATTTGCCGACCTCGTCCAGCAGGCAGATGGGACGGTACGCAGAAGGAGAGTCTGCGGCCCTGCCGTCCTTCTTCAAGAGGACCAACCTTGCCTCCTTCCAATCCTGGGGGAAAACACCGGTGCGGAGGCAGCTGTCGAACAGCCGCCTCAGCCTGTCCCCCAGTCCGGCGGATAGAGCTAGCGCCAAGGCCCGACCCGGAATCCCGTCAGGGCCAGGCGCTGTATTACGAGCCTTAAGACGCTTGACGGCTCGGTCCAACTCCTCGTCGGATACCACCAATTCGTCGACCCAGATGGTCGGGTCCGACGAAGATACGGGGGTATGGGGACTGTCCTGGACCCTAGGGAAGAGCGTATCAACCACTCCCCCTACGAACACAGGGTCCAGGGTTTCCGTCAACGGAGGGACCCATGGTCGGAGCTTGCCCAGTACAACCTTGTACGGGCGGCCCCAGGGGTCCCTCTCCAGTCCCTCGAGGAGTTCGCTCCAAGACCGAGACCTGGCGTCCGCTATAGCGGTTTGGAGCGCCTTGGTAGCGTCTCGGTAGGCCCTGTATGCTCCATCCACCTCTTCGGCAAGGGCTCGCCTTCTTCTCCGGGTCCTGGTGTACTCGCGTCGGGAGCGCAGGCACGCCTCGCGTAACCGCTCGAGCTCAACCGACCACCAGTACACCGCCCGGAACTGGGTGGGCGTGGTTCGGGGCATAGATGCGTCACAGATCGACGTCATCATAGCCCGGAACCAGGCCGCTTCAGTAACAGGATCGGGCAGGATCTCATGGCCTTCCGGCCAGGCCGCGACGATGGCGGCGGCTTCGAGCAGATCTCTGTCGAGCCGCTTAAGGGACCATCGTCGCGGCGGGCTGCTGTCGCGGCGGGACGCACGTTCGGGGGGACGGAGGGCCACATCTAGGAAGATGTGGCGGTGGTCAGATAAAGTGACCATATCGTCCGCCACTCTCCATCCCGACACCAGGTGGGTGGCCGAGGGAGTCGCCCATGTAAGGTCCACGATCGACTCCCCCTGCCACCGCACACATGTGCTTACAGACCCCCGGTTGAGTAACTGGAGGTCCATACCCGCCGCCCATTCCACAATGGTCCTCCCCCTTGCATTGTCCTGGCGACTCCCCCACTCACGATGGTGAGCGTTGAAGTCACCCAGGACAAGGACAGGACGCGGAAGGCACCTGCGAATGCAGTTTCCCACCGCGCCCAAGTACGCCTCGTACACAGCGAGGGTACAGTTGGGGGAGATGTAGCAGCCCACAACGGCTAGGTGACCCCATTCCGTAGCCACGAAACCCTGTCCCTTTTCCAGAAGGGTACAGGAGGGGTCACCCTGGCCACCGCCCCAGTAAATGGTGACGAGGCCCGATGCGTCCCCGAACCAGCGAGGATGGTCCGGGATACGGTAGGGCTCGCTCACTACGGCAAGGCCAACCGAGTACTGCGCGAACGTCTGCAGGACCAGGTCCTGAGCCGCCCGGCAGTGATTGAGGTTGGCCTGGATGACTCGTATGGTGTGATCCATTACGAGGCATCCATACCTTCCTGGGGCGGGGCTTTTTGACCCGACTGGGCGGCCCCCTTTGTTGGGGCCGCCCTGCCTTCCGGTGCTGGGGCCGAGGGAGGAGAGGCTCTCCTCTTGCCACTAGGACGGGAGCAGCTCTTGCTTCCCATCCTGTGGTCGGCCTTACAGCCCTTGTCAGCGCACAGTGGACACCTGAGCGGCTGCGTGCATTGGCTCGCCCGATGGTCGGGCTCGCCACACGCGTAGCACAGGTTTGTGCGGTCCACCGTGCTCTGACACGTGCTGCGTACATGCCCGTACTCCAAGCACCGGAAGCACTGGAGGGGTCTCGAGGTCAAATAATCCACCCGAGACCTGACCCAACCGACGACGACGTACTTTGCCGCTGCTAGCTTCCGCACGGAAGCTAGTGGACAACGGACCCATACCGTGCCCAGGGCAGTGGGTGAGCGGCGAATGTCGCCCACCCGTACGTCATTGACCGAACAGCCTCCGGCCTCGGCGACAGCAGTCTGCACCTCTTGGGGTGTGACGCTGTCGTCGAGGTCTTTGAGGCGCAGCTCACCCGTTTTCACTGGGCGCGCAACACGCACGCCCAGATCAGCAAGGGCTACGCCCATGCGCTCGGCCAATCGGTCGGCTTTGGAGGCGCAGTCAGGCCCTGACACCTCCAAGATCAATGCTCCAGTGATGGCCTTTTTGGAGCGGAGTTGGTCTACTCCATACTCGGCCAACTTTATTCTCGCCTTTGCGGCCGCCATGACCGCGGCGTAGGTGATGTCCGAACCCTCCGGAACAGTCACCGTAATCGCCGCGGAAGTTGGTGACCGCGCGGGTTTTGGCACGGAACCTCCCTTTCCACCGCCAGTCTTCTTGCCTGCCTTTTTGCCAGTCTTCGGAGCAGCTCTTGGACCAGCCTGTGGACTGGTTTTCTGGCCACTACTCTGACCGGTTTTCGGGCCGGCTTTTGTGGCTGGCGGTGGATCCTTCTCCTGGGGCTTCTTTGCCCCCCTCTTTTTCCTTCCCACCACCGTCGCCCATGAGGATGCATCCGGAGCCGAAGGCCCCTGCGCCTCAGTGAAACGCGACGAAACGGGTGGTGGGTTGGATGCAGGCGGAGGGCGAGTACCTTTCGCCTTCGAAGGCCCTGGGGAGGGCCCAGCCGAGCCAGCAGAGTCCGCGGCGGCCTGGGAGGGCCGCGTTATCGCAGCCAGTTTTTTGTCCATGAGCGCACTAATGCGCGCCATGAACTGGCCCTCCCACTCCGTCCCTCCGGCAGCAGATGACGGCGCTGCCGGAGTTTCCGCACTTTTTGCGCCCGGGGTGGCCTGCTGGCGGACGGCCTCCGTCAGCTGGTCTAGTTTGGCGGAGAGTTCAGCCAGCTGGCTTCGTAGCTCCGCATTCTCCCGCTCCAGGCGCTCAACATTTGCGTCGACGCCCGTGCGTTGCGCCAACTCCGCAGACATGGCTTCAGCCCGTCGCGCTGACGTCCGCAGACCCTTGACAAAATCGCCGCGCAAGTTCTTCGACTTGTCGGCGATTTTCTCCACGGTCATCAGCTCCGTTTCGACACCGGCGACCAGCTCGGGTGTGGTGAGTGCCCGCATTTCGGATGCCAGCTCATCCGACTTCGGCAGCTTCGCCTTCGTCTTCCTCTTTTCCGAAAGGACTTGGGGGTCGAAGACATCGTCCTCTTCCCCCTTGTCCTTGAGGAACATGGCGCGCTTCGTCGTTGCCGCGACACCTTCATCCTTTTCGGGCTTGCGCCCTCGCTTCTCACCGGTTCGAGAAACTCCCGACACCGTAGAAGCCTGAGAGGAGACGGACATGATGGAACAGTCCGACTCCTCCCCCCCACTCGTCAACATGGCCGGCTTTGCCGGTCTCCGGAAGGTGGACCTGCAACTGCGGGCCCGCCCTTCGTCAAAACGTGGTCCAAAGACCACAAGGCAGTCACTGCCTCCAGCTTCGCCTTCACGGCCACCGTCCTCATTTTTATTTTTTGTTTTTTGTTTATTCATAGTTAAACCCACGAGTAGTAGGGAAATACTCGTCACCCCGGCCAGTGCCCTTGTAGCCGGGGAAGCCTAAAATTCGCCACGGGGGTCGGCCGGTACCCTGGCTAGGACGCGGTAGCAGGCGGAACATCCGTCCGCCCAGACCGGAGGACTCACTTTCACCCAGACAGGAGAAAGTAAGTCTCCCGATCTAAACCTTGTCGCCGCGTCCACCGAACTAGTTTCGGGTGATTTTTTAAAGAGGTTGTCTTCCTCGCGGCCCGGGCGACCAAGCCAAGGCCCTCGTTCCCGCTAGAACCCGAAGGCTCATCGTTGCGGGGCTACGAGTTTTGAGCGGTGGCAACGAGAGATAAAATCACTCGCGGCCTGCCCGACGGTAGTGTTAGTACACGCCGGACACCAACTCCAGAAGCGCCATGAGGCGCACACCTCCACCATCGCTCCGTCCACTGCGCCTTCTGCTAAACCAGAGGGACGCGCGGAGGAGCCCTCCTACCGGATTCCTATTAGCTTCACCGGTGATCAGCGTGATCAGCCACGGCTACTGAGCCCCCCCATCGCGACAAGATTGGAATCCATCGGGGGGGCATCCATGAGTAACCTAGGGAAACACCCGATACCCGAGATAATAGAACATGGGAAGGACGAGCCGGCTTACAAACACGAGGATCGATCGATTGCAGATGAGCTCGCAAAGAAAGTCAGGGTGCTATGCTGGGTGATGACGCACCCCAAAAATCATGATGCGAAAGCCAAGCACGTGAAGGAGACGTGGGGAAAACGATGTAACGTTCTACTATTCATGAGCAGTGTAGAAGGTACTTTAATTATAAATGCAATGTAATGTTCAATTCTAAACTAATACTTCTATTTTTGTTAAAATGATGATTTTCGTGATCTCAAGTCTATTTTCTATTGTAGATAAGTCTCTGCCGGCAGTAAAGCTCCCAGTTCACGAAGGAAGAGATTACCTCTGGGCGAAGACCAAAGCTGCCTTCCGCTATGTTTACGAGCACCACAGGAGAGATGCAGACTGGTTCCTCAAAGCTGACGATGATACGTGAGTCGACAACGAATTAGTTTATTAATCGAAAGTAACTAAGTTTTTATTGTTATTCGATGTAAACTATCACTGCATGAAATGCCTTTTTGATAGACCCCGCAAGGCCTAAAATTTTTCTGTAGACAAGTACACAACTACACAGGTCAATGCATGTTAAGGGCGCGTACTACCTCAAAACTGCTTCTACTGTGGATCATATCTATAAAAGTATTGAACCAATATTATTGAAAAATATATATAGGTATTATAGTTGAGGATATAAACTGTTGCTCCATTGTAGTGAAAACACGATTACTAAATATTTTCTCGATAGAAAATAATCACAAACTTCCCTCTGAATTTTACTTAAAAACAAAAGTACTCAATAAATACTTTAGCTAGACTAGTAAAACTTCGTATCTAAACTCAGCTTAGTACACTTCGTGGTCCCATTGTTCCGAATTTTGATCTTTTTTGTTTTTGTACTTTTAATTAGCTAAAAAGTGTTTTAGCTCCGTAAATTACGCTGCGCATCCATAGCTCTGTACTTCACACACGCCGAAAAAAATCACACTCGCTGTCCCGCTTACAAAATGGCGGCGTATTATAGGCCCTTAACATCGCTAGTCCAAGTTGCTTTTCGCAAAAAGAGAAAATTGAATGAGTACGAAACATTAAAATTTGTTCAGCTGTATCGAAAGCACGAATGCTTGTGGAATAAGCAGTGTGATGCTAACAAAAATAAGCAAATGCGCGCTTCGGCGCTCGAAGCCCTGCGTCATGGAATGATTAGAGGACTGGCTATTGATGAAGTGAAAGCAAAAATTAAGAGTATTCGAAATACTTACTGTTTGGAAATCGACAAAATCAAAAAATCTACAAGATCTGGGGAAGCCAATGGTGGAAGCTCCAGTTACAGATCTATCACTTAGCCATTTTCTTATCCAAAGTATTTTATTCTTTACGATTTTTTTCCACTAATATATTTATCAACTCCTCTTAATAGCGCAGAGATAGATGTTCTTTATACATTTATGTTTCAACCGCAGCTGCATTTGTCCTGAATTCATTTTTTTTAAACACAAAATAACACGGGCCAGGCCAGTGCTAACTTGTCTGAGGACTGGTGCCAGCGTTATTGGCTTCATCTAACTAAACCTTGCTTTAAAGCATAGTTTACACGGAGACAGTAATGCTGGCGCCAGTCTGCAGACAAGCCAGCGTTGGCCTGGCCCTTGTTGTTTAGACGAGGTCATACATTTACGGATATTTTCTTCGAGTGTGCACACGTTTTAAAAAAATAATGAATACGCGGCAAAGGCGGACGTTCGCCAGTGACTGGCGAGATGCGTCTACACGTGTCCGCAACACTGGCGCGGGGGTCGAGGGGTATGCGGGCGGAGGTCACTGGCTAGAAAAATAGACGGGGGCTCTATTCTCGCCAGCGATGGCAGACAGCGCTGGCTTGGCTTGAAAAATTGTTTACACAAGGCCAATGCCAAGCCAACACTGGCTGCCAGTCTTATTGGCAGCCAGTGTTGGCTCCGTGTAAACTATGCTTTAATCATCACAAAGATTAAGTAAGTACCTATGTATTAAGCTGATCGCACCTATGACCGCGCCGTACGCGCTGCATTAATTTTTCTATAGAATAAAAGCTGATGACGACATCAGAAAATGCGATTCGCTTCTGACGTCTCAGCATTTCCTCTATTGAATTGACAATTCGGCGCGTTCGGCGCTGATGGATCTTGCGACCACCTTTATGCAGTTACTTACTTTCATTATAATTTATCTTTGTTTCAGTTATGTGATAGTGGAAAACCTGAGGTACATGTTGGCAGACTACGACAGCAAAAGTCCCATCTACTTCGGTTGCAGATACAAGCCGTTCACTAAGCAGGTACTGAGTTCAGGTGGATTGCAATCATACAATAGAGTAAAAGGATATCATTCAAGTTGCACCAAAAAAATTGCCGGCCAGAAATAGATTCCTACCAGAAATCCAACATCGCGCTTACGAAGTTTTCAAGCACAATTAACATATATGGAACTATCCGACATAATCTGTTGGCTGAAAGGCCCTAAGGTATGTGGACCAGCTGGAGTCGACCTCAGTACTACTTCTTTGCCTTAGATTAGGGGAATAACACCTACCCCCAATTGGGTGATCATCATCATCACCCAAACTGCGCTGTCAGGATTATTAATTTTATCGGGATAAGCCTTTTTTAACCAAATCTGATCAGCTGTTTGGGCGTGAAAAGATAACAAACAGACAGAGTTACTTTCACATTTAATTTATAATTGCAGGGCTATATGAGTGGAGGTGCGGGTTACGTGTTGAGTAGAGAGGCGTTGGATCAGTTTGTGACGCGAGCGCTTCCCTCACCGCATCTTTGCAAAGCCAGCGACCACGGGGCGGAAGATGTAGAGATGGGTTAGTTACTTTTTTAATAACATCCAAGAAAAAACATTTTTAATTCTCTGTAGTCCATCGTTGGCATCGGAAACGGTTCTTGACGAATATATCGAAAAAATTATAGATCTCAAAATGAAAACAAAAAAGTCGATGTGTTTATTTTAAGTTTTTTTTGCATAGGTATGTTTAAAAATTATGGAATTTATAAGTACAATTTATTGCATTTTTGTTGTGGAAATCGATAAGGAAAGCCCAATGTTCAGTATAGGCGCTTTGGATTTTTCTGTCAACTCTCTATCTATTTTTAATAAATCATTTCATTTTAGCAGTGGATGCTTTGTGGCTAAAATGATAGACAGATTTAAATTTTTTTTAGATTTTCTGTATCGGATGATGATGATGATGCTTGCATTTTGAATATGCATTCCAGCCTGACTGGTAAAACTCTTGGAAAGGGGGAGACCTTTGCCCAGCAGTGGGATAAAATAGGTTAGAAAAAAAACCATTTTATTTTGTATTTTTATATCAGGCAAATGCTTGGACAACATCGGTGTAAAAGCGCAGGACAGTAGGGACTCGTTGAAGCGAGGTCGTTTCTTCCCGTTCAGTCCAAAGAGCCATCTGTTTCCGAACAAGAACGAAAGCTTCTGGTACAGGAGCTATATCTACTATCCTACTACTGATGTAAGCATTATTTTTTATTTGCTTCTTAAAATGACTGTCACGACTGTATCCCCAAGGCGCGGTAGACATTCTCTCCGATCTTTATACTCCAGATCCTTTGAAGATGTCTAAGGGGGTAGTCAGAGGCATGTACAAATACATATTTGATACATGCCCACATCTTGCAGAAGTTAGTATTCCATACGTGACAGGTTGCAAGCCCATCGCCGCCTGTAAGAATACAACTGGTTTCCTCACGATGTTTTCCTTCACCGTTCAGAGCTCGTGTTCAAGCGCATATAAATTTTACGAAACGCAAAATCCATTGATGCACGGCCGGGATTCGATCCCACGACCTTCGGATTGAAAGTCGAGGTACAACCCCATTCGGCCAACACGGCTCTGACCCCTTGTGCTTAAAATGTATCTATTTAGATATTGTATTAGTCTTCTTATAAAAAACTGAGAAGAGCTTTTGTAGTTGTGTTAAGCGAATCAAAATGACTGATAAACTACAGAAGTACGTAGTAGTGCTACCTACCCATATTTTAAAATAGAAAACACATTATAAAACAGCCAGATCCGAGAAATTTAGCAGGTCATACAAACACGTCCCGCTCGAACCGCTCGAATAGCTGTATTTCGCAGGTGGAACTTCACTCACTTCGCTAGATGTCGTCAAATATGTATCTGAATTGAGGGGCTATCAGCTAAAATATTTCCTTAATTCAGATTAAGCTATATTAGCTACAGTAATGTGGATTTTAAATTATTATTTATATGTTCCAGGGGGGCTAGCCAAGATGACATAGATTCGTTTCCATTCCATGGCTACTATCAACACTGATTTGGCGATGTTGCACTCATTTTGCACTTGATTCTGCCATAGATTACAAAGAGTATGTATGAAAATTACGCGTCATAATGAGTGGAATGGAAAAAATGGTAGCCAAGATGCACTTTTGATAGTCGCAATTGATACTTTGTTTACGTTTTTGATCGCTGACAAGACAACTGGCAAAGTTGACAAAAACCCAGCGGAATCGCAGTAGAAATAAAATGGTGCCTTGTTTTTGATCGATCATCTGTCACCGTGTAATTTTGTATTGAGTAATAGTTTTCTGTGATTTTGTAAAGCTTTCTAATATTTTTCAAGCTGTAAAATGCATGCTCTAAATTTATTATGGAGCGCTCAAAATGAGGACTGTTATTTACAACGCCAGAAAGGGTATCTTCTTAGACAAACATTGGATCCCGTCGAAGAGTCTTTCGGATTAAAAAAGAAGAATAAAAAATTTTGTGTGAAGAGCTACGTGAAAAATCTACCTTGAAGGAATCGAGCGATATTTCCTTGGAACTCAAGGTAAAAGTTTCCGTTTTCTTTGTTTCTACGGCAATAGCACAAGCACAATCTGTGTATAACCCAAAGCTGGGTCCACAGCGCCGTGTTTTCGAGTTTTTAACATGTTATTAACCGAATAAGCACGTACAATTGGTGAAAAACAATGCTAACATATAAGAAAACATTAAAATACGGCGCTGTGGACCCGGCTTAAGATACACGGAATTGTCTTCCACAAACATGTTCAATATGTTCATGCTCCGAAGATCGTTCCCGTCTCACATCGTGATAATATACTTAATTCTTTCCCCTGAAAGAATCTGATCGATTTCTTTAGTAAGTAGGTTATTTTTTATATTAATAAGATAACCTTAATAACCTTAATGTTTGTATAAGTACTTAAAATAATGTTTTGTTTGTCGTTTGTAGGTATGGTGCACGCTTAGTTTTTAGCCACAGGATCCTACCAACGAATCGTGGGGATGAATCACCATCTAGCCCAACGCACAATGAGTCGCTGCATTATAGAAGTTGTGGACGCCCTGAACCACCCAGCTGTAATGGGAAAATGGATTGATTTCCCAAAAACCTGGAGGCAACCTATGCGTAGGCACTACAACGTCCCGTTGAGTGTAGACTCAACGGGACGCTGTAGTGCCTGGGACATTGTTTGACATGGAATAGGCTTGTAGCACCTAAACCATCTTCTCAGCTTAATCTGCCTGCCACAGGAAAGACAACGTCAATACATGTGGAGACAAAGCTGCGGGTTTCCTCACAATGTTTTTCTACACAGATAAGAGCTCGTGTTGAAGTGCATATAAATTTTTCGAAACGAACAATCCATTGATGCACGGCCCAGGATTCAAACCCACAAACTCTGGATTGAAAGTCGAGGCACAACCCCATTCGACCAACACGGCTCTTAAAGTTAATAAATATATATTAAAAACAATAATCTTTTTTAAATAGTAAAAAAAAAAGGTTTAAAGAAATATTGTTTTCAGGAGACTTTGGATATCCACAACGCCCTTGGCTAATGACGCCAATCCTTGATGCAGTTCCCGGTTCAAGAGAGGAGAACTATACGAAAATCCACATTAAAAATATTTTTTTTTATAGCAAGAACTGTATGGTTTTTATTATTATTTTATTATTAATAGCCTGTGGTGTCCCACTGCAGGGCAAAGGCCTCCCTTCGTTTTTTCCACTCCTCTCTATCGTGTATGGTTTTGACTTTCAAAATACATAATATGATTAACTATTATTGCGTTATGTTTCTCTCAAGAATCCCATAGTAGATAGAGGGAGGGAAAATCTAACCCAGAAAATCTAACACAAACAATCTACATTTCAAATTTCATCACAATCGGTTAAGTCGTCATGGAGATACGTGAAGACAAACATTCGCACACACAGACTTTCGCATTTATAATATTAGTAAGAAGTAAGATTTTTCTCTATGAAAATAGGTAAAGGTGGTGATATAATGTGCCTAAGCATTTACAAACAAAAAATATTTAAGTAGTGTAACAGTCACAAAAAATATTTACGTAGTATACCCGTAGCACATGCCATATTAATTTTTTTTTTAATAATCCAGCATCATTAAATGATGCTGGATTATTAAAAAAAAAAATTTATAAAACAATAAAGGAGAACGGGCAGGCATGTATGAAGCGCCGCCCAAGTCAAAAAACGATCGCCCGCAGAGTGGACGTATAGTGGAATGGGTAGACCTTCTAAAACACTACATTTGATTGTATGACAGCAAAAAAATCCATCCTACAGAAATCGAGATATTTGCAGTTAAAGGTGGTGACTTTTACAATCATATTTATTGACTTACAGGCTTCCCGCAGACAAGCCACTATGGGCATTCGATAGAACTTTAGAAGCACTACATTTCATTGTATGACAGCTAAAAAATCCATCCTGCAGAAGTCGAGATATTTGCAGTTAAATGTGGTGACTCTTACCATCATGTTTTTTGACTTACAGGCTTCCCGCAGACACGCCACTATGGGCATTAAATAGAACTTTAGAAGCACTACATTTCATTGTTTAACAGCTAAAAAATCCATCCTGCAGAAGTCGAGATATTTGCAGTTAAAGGTGGTGATTTTTACCATCATCTTTTTTAACTTACAGGCTTCCCGCAGACAAGCCACTATGGGCATTCGATAGAACTTTAGGAACACTACATTTCATTGCGTAACAGCTAAAAAATCCATCCTGCAGAAATCGAGTTATTTGCAGTTATAGGCAAATATCTCGACTGTAATGTAGTGCTTCTAAAGTTCTATCGAATCGTCACCATTTTTTTTTTTTTTTTTTTTTTTTTTTTCCCGGGGACTCCCGGTATACCCACTAAACGTCCCAGCGCCTTTCCGGCGTCGCCTGAAATGGAGGGGGTCCGGGAAACTGGCAGAGCCTCTACATCCAGACCCCCTCCGGCGATCCCCGCCCTTACGGCAGACCCCGCGTCGTAGTGAGCAGTGCAAGGCGGACGAAGGTGCCCCCGCACCTAGCGTCCGCTACTCACCACCAGAGCTCTCAGCTCCCTTCGTCCACTGCGCGCTCTAATTAAAGAGCTGCGCGTGGAGAAGCCTCCGAACGGCCGCAGAGGATAGGGAGAGCGGCAACGTAACACCGACACTCCTCTTCCACTGCGGCCCCACCGCCAACGCATCAACGGTGCGCCACCGTTTGGTCGCGGAAGATAGGGCGAACGGCAACGACACACCGACACGCCTCTTCTCCCGCGACCCCTCCTGACTGCGGGGGACAGAAATTACTCCGTCCTCCGCACCCGCCTCAGACGCATCCAGAGCAGGCCCAACCGCAAGCCCACTCGGAGCGTCCCCGCCTGGGATCCCTGTTGGCTTCACCGAGGGCCGCCGAACCACGGTTACTGAGCCCCCTCATCGCGACAAGATCGGAATCCACCGGGGGGGATGGTTAAAGTCACCACCTTTAACTGCAAATATCTCGATTTCTGCAGGATGGATTTTTTAAGCTGTCATACAATCAAATGTAGTGCTTTTAAAGTTCTATCGAATGCTCATAGTGGCTTATCTGCGGGAAGCCTGTAAGTCAAAAAACATGATGGTCACCACCTTTAACTGCAAATATCTCGATTTCTGCAGGATGGATTTTTTAGTTGTCATACAATGAAATACGCTTCTAAAGTTCTATCGAATGCTCATAGTGGCTTATCTGCGGGAAGCCTGTAAGTCAAAAAACATGATGGTCACCACCTTTAACTGCAAATATCTCGATTTCTGCAGGATGGATTTTTTAGTTGTCATACAATGAAATACGCTTCTAAAGTTCTATCGAATGCTCATAGTGGCTTATCGGCGGGAAGCCTGTAAGTCAAAAAACATGATGGTCACCACCTTTAACTGCAAATATCTCGATTTCTGCAGGATGGATTTTTTAGTTGTCATACAATAAAATGTAGTGCTTCTAAAGTTCTATCGAATGCTCATAGTGGCTTATCGGCGGGAAGCCTGTAAGTCAAAAAACATGATGGTCACCACCTTTAACTGCAAATATCTCGATTTCTGCAGGATGGATTTTTTAGTTGTCATACAATGAAATGTAGTGCTTCTAAAGTTCGATCGAATGCCTATAGTGGCTTATCTGCGGGAAGCCTGTAAGTCAAAAAACATGATGGTAAGAGTCACCACATTTAACTACTAATATCTCGATTTCTGTAGGATGGATTTTTTAGCTGTCAAACAATGAAATGGAGTGTTTTTGAAGGTCTACCCATTCCACCATACTCTCTCTGCGGGCGATAGTTTTTTGATTTGGGCGGGGATGCCCATTCTCCTTTTATTGTTTATTTTTATTATTTGTAAAAACGTTACATTTGTAAATGCTCGATAAAATTCTCTAGTGTGTACCCACCTTAAGACGCTATTTTAAATACGTTATACTCTTTGTACTCTGCGGACCATAAGCTGGCCCCAGACGTTCATGCACGATGGCACGTGAGGCATGCCGCATCATCGCAACAGTGGGTGATCGTCTAGAGTGTACGTGGTCTATAGACAATCTGTCTATCCTAGAAGCGTCTTCTAATTGTGCGGTGGAATGATCAACCCGGAATGTCAATGGTAACTTTGCTACTATAATGAATTCTGTGGCAACTTTCCATCCTCGATGTGTCAATCCGACGTTTGATAAAGCCAGGAACTCACATGCCGCGATATTTGGCATAAAACGTATGCAGTGCCATACAAAACGCGTTAAATAATGTCATGCGCCGCACGTGAGTTATAGTCCTTATCTGTCTATGTCCATTTCCATTTCAATGTCTACTTGTTTTTTGGCTAAGGCCCCAGGGTCTAGATTGTTGCTCCGACCACGCGGTAACATTCCACTACGTCAGCCCCCAGTACATGTATGTATTGGACTACCTCATATACCACTTGCGGCCTTACGGTATCACCTACACTAAGACAGAACTGCCTGCTATACTTAGGAATAGCATTATTTAGGCTGTTATTCTTTTGATCCTATCTCATTTGCTGATAAAAAGGCTGTACTTACAACAATTTTTTGGTAACTGATTTTTTGCAGGTGGAACGCATAGCAATTCCTACTTTAGCGGATCGCATCCACGACAAAACCGTTCCGCGAACAAAGCGCAACCAATCAGAAGAAACGTCAGTTCTGGACGAATTCCACGGAGTGGTTCTGTCGCGGATGCGTTTCCCTAAAGCGAGCTTTTGACGACCTCTGTAGCGCAGTGGGCGAAGGTCCGCTTGCGACGCAGTAGGTTGCGGGTTCGATCCCCGCCGCGAGACAAATGTTTGTATGATCTACAAATATTTGTCTCGGGTCTGGGTGTTTCTATGTAAAATATGTATGTATTTACAAACAAAAAAGTATATAAGTAGTATATCAGTTATCTGGTTCCCATAGTACAAGCTTTGCTTAGTTTGGGGCTAGATGATGCTGTGTGAAATTGTCCAGCATTATTTATTTATTATTTATTAAAAGCATGAAGCGCTATTCTGCCCCCCTAGCCATCTTTCAAACCGAAATGGAATAGACATCGAATCGACAGATAACGCTGAGACTCCACCTCAAATGGCATTAATTGTCAATATTGCGTACATTTTATGTCGCGTATTGTAGCACGTGGGTTCCTGGCATTATGTCAAACTGACGATTTACCTAGAGCCAGGTACTCACGTGCCGCGTAGAATTACTTGACATAGAATGTATGAATTTTTGGAAATTAATGGCCTGTATTCCAGAAGAGGCCGCGCTTTTGTGATTTTTAAAATCATCTAAGACATGGAAAATACGAGTTTAAAAGTCTTGAAAAAAATAAATACATATATATTACTTAAGGATTTTCTAGTCAAAGTCGCAGTCAGTTACAAGATTTAATGAACTTGCTAAAAAAAGCCCCAAAGTTACCCCTTTTTAAAAAAGGGGTAACTTTGTTTTTTTAATATTGTGACTGAACTACTGATATTTTACATTTGTTTTTTGTACTAAACTAAAGAATAGAATTATTTCTAAATAAATCCGTAGAGTTTGGCTTGATTAAGTTATTTTCATAATCAATAGGTTTAAATATCTACAAAATGCACGAGCGCGGCGGCGGACAGCGCTTACAGTCTACTGCTGCAGGAGTACCTGACGCAGGTGGAGTCTCAGCGTTATCTGTCGATTCGATTTCTATTCTATTGCAATTTGTGACATGGCTAGGGGGGCTGGCGTGTTATGAAACATTTGCCGCCACAGCAAGATGTTTTCTTGAACTTCCACACCCACAATGAATCGGATAAAACATCCGCCTGAAAAATTCAATGTCAGAGTTTTAACTGCTTTATCAGAGCTTTGTGAAATAACCATAGACGCTAACTGTTGGATAAAGTTATCATACACTTTATCAGCAATGAGTAAGGCGCAGGCCACATCTAAATGGCGTCTGGCGGCAGGTGTTTTCCTATACCATTCAAATGTCATTCTTAATGCATGGAAATAAAGCACAAAATTAATGTTAAAATAGTGGTATCTGCCTACCCCTTTGGGAAAGAGGCGTGATTTTATGTATGTATGATAAAATAGTTGATAAAGTCGTGTGTGCTTTAGTAAGTAAGTTTGAATCCGACCATCTTGGTCAGTTAATTAAAATTCAAATAAATCAAAATGTAAGGAGAAAATATACTTATCAATTATAAGGGGCCGATCAATAACTAATGCCTGATCTCATATTTTTTATTCGTGGGAAGACTCGCATGATGTGATTAATCTAAAGCATTTGATTGAGTACTTTACATCATGAGACATAAATAATGAACGAAAATCGGGGGTCAGTGGTAACAATGGGTCTAAACTAGATACTAAACTAAATATGAATTCATTCACCCCGCCTTTCTGCCATTTGCACCATTAGCATACAAACTTATGTGAAAGTTCCCGAAATTCCCCATATGCCCATACTTCCATACTTGGGGAATTTCCGTGTACGGAGGTAACTGAATTTGTTACTCGCTCGACTTGCTTCCCGTGGGTAAACGTGAGTTTCTGCTATGTTGTTTTTTCATTTTCTTACGTAAGGGATTTTAATCTTACAAGGTGTTGCGTATAAGATGTACGGCAGATTATATTAGAATTTTTATGAGGAACAAAATTGATACAAAACCTAACAAACGTTAAAAACGTGCACATCATATCTGCGTATGGACTACGCGTTCAAGGCTACGCCTTTACGCGTTTCAGCCCCCTAGCCATGTCACAAATTGCAATAGAATAGAAATCGAATCAACAGATAATGCTGAGACTATATCAGCGCCTAATGGCATTAATTGCAAAAACTGCCTACATAATGTCAAACTGACGATTTACATAGAGCCAGGAACTCACGTGCCGCCATAACTTTTATAAAATATATGCAGTTTTGGCAATTTAATGCCGTAAGACGCAGGTGAAGTCTCAGCGTTATCTGTCGATTCGTTTTCTATTCTATTGAGATTTGTGTCATGGCTAAGGGGGGCTGGCTACGCTTTCATGCGTTCCAATAAACGTAATGCATGATTTTTGAAATTTTACATTGACTTGTCGATCTATAACGCGTGTACGCGTAGCCTGGAACGCATAGACCGTACAAGGCGTTATGGAAACACGTGTAGTCTCCGTGTAGAGTAATTTATATAATTTGATAAAGATGATTCACAGAATCCCAGGCAGATTTTAATGAATAAAGTGATTATGAAACTCAGAAACTTGTAATGTAAGCCAATCTTATTAAAAAAACATTAATTCCTCAATCGTACCCAAAGCCGACGGGCGCTGAGAAATTAATTATTAGTTACGACGACGTTTTAAATCGAATCGATCTAGGATTATCCCAGCTGGAAACTTATTACGTATTTTTGAAAGCAATTAATAGCAATAATAACTATTAAAAAAAAATTGTGACTGCATCCCCCAATGCAGGATAATGTAGTTTAAAACAGTCGTTTACGAATACCTACATATAAATTCGTGACTGTCTATTTTAAACACAACTTTTTGGATGTGGAGTAAGAGGGTCACAAAATAAGACTAATCACTGCGAAGTCGTTTCTTAACTACTCGTATTATATCACGTAATAGGTCGTTTCTGAGGGACTTGAGGAACCACATCAAGCAAGAACTTCATAATGAATAGTAATAGTATGGTTGGCGGTCAGTTCACGCTGACGTGAAAGTAAATACTAGAGACTAAAAAGGCTGATCAATTATTTGAACATTATTCTTAACTAAAATTGAATGCGTTCGAGCATCGCGGACGTGGGTAACAAGAGTGGCAGATTGAAGGGCCATGTAAGCCGCATCCAGAGAGATGGGCCACGACCGTCACCCAATGGGTACCTGCAGATGGCCGAAGAGGTCGGGGCAGACCACGCCAGCGTGACGACATAGAAGCCTTCAATACGGACTGGTGGGAAGCAGCATGTGAGCGGAAGTGGTGGAAAAATATGGGGGAGACCTTTGCCCAGCAGTGGGACAGTGCAGGTTAAATAAAAAAAAACTTAACTAAAATAGAATGCAAAAAAAACTCATGGTTAGCTGCACACTCAGGGGAATCATCAGTAGATGTGTTACTGGCACTGAAAGTGTTAATACTCTTTAAATCCACCATAGTTTTACTCCTATTAATATTTCACTGGTCATATCTTCCTCCTCAATCGTTGCCCCACAGTTGAGGATCGTGACCCCATGCAAGAATTAGTTTATCTATGGTTTTCCTCCATCTGCCACGGTCTTCGGCTCGATGGAGAGCGGAACTAACTGCCATATTCAGCTGTTCTGTGATCTGATTGGACCACCGCCTTGGGCTCCTCCCTGTTTTGCCAAGTTGTCGCCGCTTCTACGTGCGATGTGTCCAAAGTACCGGATGTAGGCAGATAGCGGATGAGCGTTTGGTTTTCTCTAGCTTGAGTTCTTTCAGACTTACACGTTGGTTCTTCTAGCCGTCCAGATAATTCTCAATAGGCGCTCCATACTGGTCATATAAGCAAGACTTTAATTGTTTGTTGTCTCTCCACAATACAACTAGTTCGCGTCCCTTTGGTCCTAGGGGGTCGAATCTGGTGTCAACGGGTTCGTCTCGTGAAGGCGCAGAGGATTGCGTAGTCTGATTGGTATAGGTAGGTATACATTTTACGAAAAAACGTCCTTTATAACGCCTAAACAAACATCCAGCCACTTTCCCCCCTTTCGCCTCCCCTTTTTGGATTTTTTTTTCATTACAACTTGTGTAGAATGAAGTCCTTAATATGCCTTATGAATTTAATTCAAATCTGTCGATAAATTACGCTACAGCAAACTTCCCCCCGTTTCCCCCCTATTTTCACCCCAATCAAAAACCGCAATCGACAATCGTTTTTTAATAAATCAAGGAACCTGTGTGCCAATTTTCGTCAAAATCGGTTGAAAAATGCGACCTGTAGGCGATTACTGACAGACGGACGGACAGAAGGACAAAAGCATTTTTGGCCAATCTCGAAACTGAAACGCTTCGCTCGCTCGGTCAATTAGGTTACAAAGAAGGAGTGTGTAGAGCGTAAAGTCATATAGCAGCCGCTTTTGGGACGCCTATAAATCTAAGTATGAAGAGGGCAAGTGTATAAAGTCATCTGTTTGCTATTTTATTCCAAGACTTTTCTGAAGTGGGCATGTGGGAATAACATCTACCAACCATTTATTATACTCTCCTTTAATAACTTAGTAAGAACAGCATTGAAATTGTCTTTGAATTTATGAAACAGGCGTGGTATACCAGAAGTTCATTGAGTAGGCGGTTTATTCATTGTTTCATTGGCAATTGAATGTATAATTTTACTTTTTACCCGACTGTCAAAGGAAGGGTTATGTTTTCCACTAGTTCTTTCAAAAAGATTAAAATGCAATGAGGCTTATGTGTCTTTTTTTTAGGTGGTAAAATTAGTTACTAATTATGTTTTATCTAGTACACTTTTATTGCATTATACTTTACCATTTACTACACGTTCAATATTCTAATCCAGTCAGCGCCATCTACAAAACTATTTGGAACTATTTATCTAATCAGCAGTGAAAACCCCTCATTGTCACTAAAAATGAACGGTTGGGTATCTCCGAAATAAGCATAATTTCAATAGAATAGTCCAATTTCCCAACCACTCTTATCAGTTTACAGTAGGTTTGGGACCAAACCTTTTCAGCAATGTAAACTCCCTTTATCCTATAATAATACATCACGCATAAGTTTAACTGTCACATTTGGTACAGTGGGGGAAAAGTACAAAAAAATCGTGTTCACGACTGTAGATGGTGAACTAGTAAAGCCGTATTTACTATGTTGGTGAACTTGGCAGATCATTGTCCAGCAGATCAAAAAAAAAGTGAGTTCTTAATGCATGCAGATGAGTTCTACAGTTCCTGATACTTTTTTGAAATAGTTCTGGCGTTTAACCTAAAAAAACACGATGGACAAAATGATCTGCCAACTTCCCGTAGCAGATCATTTGAAGCAGATAGGAAAAAAAATTGGTTCTTTTCGCATGCGAATGAGTTCTACAGTTCCTGATACTTTTCGGGAATAGTTCTGTACTCACGTTCGAATACCAGGGGATCAAGTAATCAAAATTTAAATGACGAATTGTAATAATTTAATTGTTTCAAACATTTCTACCCAGCTAGAACTCTCGGTTCTCTTTCGTTTTTCACATATCCGAATCAGAACTACAATCTAAAACTCTTTTCAACTCACGTTCCAGGCCAGTACACACTTGCCAAACTCTGCTCCCTAACTCCGAGCGCTTATCATGTTCTCTTGCTTACGCGCTAGGTTGGCCGAGGCTTGACAAGCGTGTAAACGCGCTATAGGGACTTCAGAAGTCAGATAACCGCCTACGTATGCATGGTAAATCAATGAACATCCCATATACCACTGCCTGAATAATCAAACAACTTTATAAAACAGAAATTACACAGTCTGTCTGCGTATTATTTTATCCGTGGACAGACAATTATGAACCCATTCATAAATTTCACAGCTGAACGGTTGATAAATCATTTGGCAATTTTGCCAATCCATTAGTCAATATTAGATAAACATTGACTAAAATATTTTAAGCTTACTTAACATTTGTTTCATAATTTCAAGGTTATGTCTGAATACTAACTATTTAGGACTTGTTTGAGATGTGGTTGATATGGAAAAACTTCAATTAAATCACCACTTACAAATTGTTATGCACTAGTCTCTATTAAAATTGATAAAATACAAAACTGGTCCGTTTTACGAGTATTTTTAGTTTTGTAGACAGAACAGAAATGGTTCTTCCGTCTTTTCCCCTTTCTCAGCAAATCTTAGCAATACTGTTTGTTCTGTTTGTTGTACTGTTTGTTCTGTTTTTGACGACATCTGTGGCGCAGTGGGTGATAGCCCTTGGGACGCAGAAGGTAGCGGGTTCGATCCCCGCCGCGGGATAAATGTTTGTATCATCTGCAAATATTTATCTCGGGTGTTTCTATGTATAATATGTATGTATTTACAAACAAAAAAAGTATATAAGTATATTCAGTTATCTGGTTCCCATAGTACAAGCTTTGGTTAGTTTGGGGCTAGATGATGCTGTGTGAAATGTCCAGCATTATTTATTTATTTTATTATCTAAGTATAACAAAATACACTAGAACTTGATCCTGTGCTTCTTCTTCTTGTATTTGATTTTCGAACCATCGTAGTGAAAGAATTATAAGTGCGCCCCGTGCGCCTCAGAGGGAGAGGGCTTCTCTGAGGCGAATGAATTCAACTTACTCCTTGTCTGAAATGTTTTAGAACGTAAACAGGGCCACGACTGTATCCCCAAGTCGCGGTAGTAATTCTCTTAGATAATTTATGTAACTATTCCATCCTTTGAAGATGTCTAAGGGGGTAGTCTGAGGCATGTCCAACTACATATGATCCATGCCCACATCTTGCAGAAGTTAGTAGGTATTCCATTACGTGACAGGTTGCAAGCCCATCGCCGCCTATAAGAATACTAACTGATTTCCTCACGATGTTTCTCCTTCGCTGATGAGAGCTCATATAAATTTAACGAAACGCGAAATCCATTGAAGCACGGCTGGGTTAGAACCCACGACCTTCGGATTGAAAGTCGAGGTACAGCCAAATTATGAATATACAATTCCATGGCAGTACAAGCCATCGCCGCCAGAATAACTATAAATCTATCACCACAAGTGGGCGACCTTCGTGTTGGGGGCATATTTATTTATGCTCCATAGCGGTATGTTTATTCGAATATATTGCGAGAGCAAAATGAAATGTGAAGTGGACATTTTTAGTTACTTATTGGAGTTTGGGGAATACTTATCTTTCAATTTTATTATAAGGTAAATTAAAAAAAAAGAACATGTATCAAATGACTATAAATAATAAAAAAATATTTTAAATAAAAAGTACCTATATAATATGTATCCCACTCATATAATAAAGATGAAAGTTTGTGAGTTTGTTTAGATGTTTGGATATTTACTTGTATGTGTATCAATCACGCCTAAACCAGTGAACCGATTTGGATGAAACTTTGTATAGGCTTTGTATATGTACCTGGCTATTCAAAATGTTGGTATCACGCGAGCGAAGTCGCGCGCAGAAGCTAGTATATTATAATAATCACAATAAATAAAATCATTGTGATTATATTTTAAAGAGTAAGCCGTACACTTAGAGGTATGTTAAGATTATAAAGTGCATTCCAAAAAGCATCCCATTATCCTAAGGGTCGATTCACATCTGACCGAAGATCCGTCGCGGATTATCGGTCGCGGAACGCCAGAACTGACAAATGTATAGAAAAACACTCCGACGGATGATATGTTAGTCCGTCGAGTGTGAACGGTCGAGTGTTTTTCTATACATTTGTCAGTTCTTGCGTTCCGCGACCGATAATCCGCGACGGATCTTCGGTCAGATGTGAATCGACCCTAAGTCTTTTCAAAGCAGTTGATTTAAAAAGCAAAAAGACGATCAAGTAGAATTTCACTTGCGAAATATAATTAAAATGTCTCTTACTGACTGCATTCGTTCCAAAATATATCTTCCGTTACTACAATTATCAGTAGTGTCATGTGCATGCTGTTATTAGGGGTTATACACACAGGTTTGGGCTTTGAGAGGAAAAAAATTAACCGAAAGTATGAGGCGAAAAATAAATATCAAGTGTGAGGCAAATATCAGGCAATAAAAAGTATGAGGCGAGTGTGTATAAGCATCTAGAAAGGCATACGTCTAGGCGGATAAAATGTATAGATTAAAAAAAAATCTAGAAAACAAACATTGAGAAATTTAAGAATAGGCATGATGACAATAATCAAGTTTCGCCAAAATATTTAACTGGTCTAATTAAATAGGATTGCAGGATTGAGAAAATTGCATTTATTTTGTGTATTAAATTATTTAATAAAATAAATCTAAAATACAACAATCCGCCATGATAGCTGTACGCCAATCAGATTGCGTGACGTCAATACTCAATATAATAAACCAAAACTGCGCCTTTTGCTTCCTTTCAGCTTTAGCTATGCACGTAGTTTTTTTGCTTTGCAGTGGTGACGTCTAAACAGCCGCCATGGCACCGACGAGCGGTTTGGCGTGAATTTCAAATTTTAATTTTAAATTTGATTTTTATGTTTGAAAACCTTCTACTAAAAATTTTCGACTGAAATATGATATTTTTTTCACATAACAAACCATTCTGAACACCATCGAACAGATTTTGAAAAATTGTCATCATGCCTATTCAGCGAACATACAAACATACTCAAAAAATTTGGTTCTTTTGTAGTTAAAAAAACAGAGATTTTTGGATCATGAATGCCCAGCTTTACTATCAGTAGCTGCAGGCAGCTGGGGGTGACTTCGCCAGATTTTAATAAAAGATAACTCGTATGCATTCCGTTGAGTACACTATTCTTTGCAATTAGACATTATTTTTAATCGTTTTCATTTTGCTTAGCAATCTCTCAGAATGGAAGCAGCAAAGAAAAAAAAACTGAAGTAAAAATAGGATGACCCAAAGACTAATATTTTTTCGCCACACATAAGAAGTTCATGAGGTGACTTTTGCCTTTCAGTGAATATTTTTGTAATTTTTTTAGTGTCAATCCACGCATGGTATTTCATTAAGAAATGAAAAGTCTTATCAAGAATTTCGAATCTGACGTGAGTGGTTCTGTGGCCGAGCGGTTGAAGGCACTCCAGCTTTAGAAGGATCGTCTGACCATTGCAGGTTCGAATCCCGTCAGATTCGAAAATTTTGATAAGACTTTTCATTTCTTATGGTGCATTTACACGGTGCGATACTATTTAGCATCGCACATCAATTTTTCTGTGTGAACGCTCATCGTATGCGATTTGTCTTAGTAAAATCGGGAAAATTGACATGCGATGCTAAATCGTATCGCACCGTGTAAATGCACGTTTAATACGAATATTGGCTGGAAAAAAGTGCTTTGCAGATTATTTTCATTATTAAAAAAGGTGTCACAAAGTTTGTTTATTTGAAGCATACCTTTTTATTTTATTGTAAATTGAATTTTTAACAACTTGTCTGAAAGTGATTGTTGTAACAATTTGAATTACGAGCGGAAATTTAAAACATTCAATCAATATTCTTGTTACTTACTTCTTAAGGTATCTAGAGAACCCTAAATAAATATCATGGACAAAACGCAGCATCATCTGGGTCTCAAACCTAAACAGATCTTGTATATGGCGACATGACTGACAATTGTACCTGTATATATTTATATAAATACACAATACGTCGAAGGAAACACTCAGACCCGAGACATGTTTGCCAGATGCTGATGATCATTTGTCCCGCCAAGAGAGTCGACCTCGCACCTCTTGCGTAACATCGGGCCTTAGTTCACTCCACCATAGAGGTCGTCTACCTTTAATCTGCGTTTCCACCACAGATGAGCGATGTGTTGCGAGGGATGTGTTGTTATTGACAGAATTCCACTTTCAACATTTTCTGCCGCTTTTTGGAAGGATGAGGTAGCACACGAACGCATTTTACACACACTTATGCATAAACAATGATAATACACCCTCATTTTTACGCACATTCTTGAAATCTAAAATTTATCTAAAATTTAGTATGTGACGCACGTTATAATATATTGTTACTTAAGTTAATGAATATACCTGAGTTCTTTTATATAACACCTGTATTCACAAACATTACTATGAGGTCTCACACTTGGAAACGTCAAAGTAATGTTTGTGAATACCGGCATAAGACGCACATGATCGTGTATTTTGGCAGAGGGGAATACTAGGTAAGGCGCATCCCGTCTTTATGATCTAAGCTCGCAACAGATCCTCGCTTATCTCTCGTGGAAACGCAGACTAAGGATACAATACAGTTTTGTTATGTGTGAACTGTTTCAATTAATTAACTACTCTCTTGACTATCATGGAAATAAGAAAATAAATCTTTAAACATTTTAATCTATCTACTGATGGTATTGATGAATGAATCCACTTTTTCCAGTTTCATATTTCGCAAAGGAAAACCCTGAGCTTTTCAATTTTCTTGCAAAGCGATAGTCTATTACGTTTTAACTTTTAATTTGCCCCTTGATGGCAAAGAGAATGATTGTATAGAAATCAGGTTTTCGATTCCGACGGGATTTGAACCCGCGACGATCAGACGATCCTCCTTAAGCCGGAGTGCCTTCAACCGCTCGGCCACGGAACCCTGACGTCAGACTCGAAATTCTTGATGAGCTCATATTTATCGGTTAAGCACCGGTTAAGACTTTTCATTTCTTAATGAAATTACAAAAAAAAATATTTTTCATAAAATTTTGTTAGGTTCTTGTTGACAATAATCCCCGATAACTTAGTGATAAGAAAAATCTGACCATGCCATTATCATTTTCTGCATCTGCTGCAACTGCCCTAACATTTTTTTGGTAGTTACAAAATAGCGGTCTATGGTAGGTTGCGGGTTCGATCCCCGCCGTGGGACAAATGTTTGTATGATTTACAAAAATTTGTCTCGGGTCTGGGTGTTTCTATGCATAATATGTATGTATTTACAAAAAAAAGTATATAAGTAGTATATCAGTTATCTGGTTCCCACAGTACAAGATTTGCTTAGTTTGGGGCTAGATGATGCTGTGTGAGATTGTCCAGCATTATTTATTTATTTATTATTTAAATATGCTTCCTGTGTTAATGCAGCGAAGGTAGTGGCAGTCTCGTAATTAAATAGCAAAATCTCCGTAAAGCCATGTCAGCCTTTTGAGAAGATTAAGGTGCCAAGCCTGGCACCAGAGGCCAGCGCTATCGGATCACTAATGAGACTGTCATGTTATTTATTTACAACTAGCGACCCGCCCCGGCTTTGCACGGGTGCAACGCTCATACCAAATATTAGGGTTCAGTCAGCCAGCGTTTGCAAAGCGCAAAAACGTGAAAATCTGTGCATGCTTTCTGTTTGAATAAATTCACTCTATTCAGTTATTTTTTAGCTGTTGATTTTCCTTAATTAAATAAATTATTTAAAAAATGTGTTTATTTACGACATCAGATTAGAAATCTCTATAATGATCGGTGTTTCTCTAATATACTATGCATGTTTTTTGTACCTGTTCTCTGTAGGTGTAATGTACCTGTGTCTGTGTGTTGGCAAATAAAGCTTCTATCTATCTATCTATCTATCTATCTATCTATCTATACATATAAACCTTCCTCTTGAATCACTCTATCTTTAAAAAAACCGAAGCGCTCGTGGTCGTGCTTACTTAGTCGTTCTTGATAGCTCGTCGAAGTTAAGCAACGTTCGAAACGGTCTGTAAGTGGATGGGTGACCGCCAGTGGAAATTTCATCTGAGCGCTTCCGTGCTTCGGAGGGCACGTTAAATTGTCGGTCCCGGATATTTAAGTTGTTAAGCCATGACGGAGGCCTCAAGGCGGCCTTACAACTCCGTCACCAGAGTTGGCCCCTGACTCATACAAATTTATTTACTTTATAAAAAAAACCACATCAAAATCCGTTGCGTAGTTTTAAAGATCTAAGCATACATAGGGACAGACGGCGGAAAGCGACTTTGTTTTATACTATGTAGTGAAGCAGAGAAACGGGATCTATGGATCCCCTTAAATGTGTACTGGAAATCATCATTACTGCGGTTTTCCATCTATTACAAAAGACTTTGGTGGCGTCAGTCTAGTAAATAAAGCATGGCCTGATCACTCTGCCTTTCGACAGCCTATCTTGCCTGCATTTTTTTCACGAAATTTAAATTAAATCAATTGATTGGTGGGCTATAACCTGAACGTACACTGCCCACGCCGTACGCGCCGCAGTCATTTTACTATACAAAAAATGATGATGACGTCAGAAAATGCGGCTCGTCTCTGACATCAGCAGCATTTTCTCTATTGAAGTTCGGCTCGGCTGCACTGTGCGAGCTCCCTTTATATGTTATGTTTTTTAACCGACTTCAAAAAAGGAGGAGGTTCTATGTTCGTGTGTTTGTATGTTTTTTTTTTTTTTTTTTATGTATGTTCACCGATATCTCCGTCAGTTGTGAACCGATTTCCAAAATTATTTTTTTGTTTGAAAGGGTATGTTACCATAGTGGTCCCATAAAAATTTTACTCCTGAGGGATTGATAGTTTTCCCGTAAATCAAAAAAAATCACCGATCTTTCCGAAAAATGTGGACCGATTTCCAAAATGTTTTTTTGCTTGAAAGAGTATCTATATCTCGAGGTGGTCCTCATACTTTTTTTTCCTGAGGGATTGATATTTTTCCTGTAAAACTCAAAAAACCTCATTTTCACTACACAATCTGAGTCAAACGTTGAATAGTTTGACATGTTTATACTCTCGAGGTGGTCCCATATAAATTTTATTCCTGAGGGATTGATAGTTTCCCGTAAAACTCAAAAAACTTCATTCTCACTACACAATCTGAGTCAAACGTTGAATAGTTTGACATGTTTATACTCTCGAGGTAGTCCCATATAAATTTTATTCCTGAGGGATTGATAGTTTTCCCGTAAATCTCAAAAAACCTCATTCTCACTCTTTAATCTTGACTATTCCAATATGTAACCTAACCTACTATATTATTTACACTTACACTTTATTTACACTACACCTGTGTGTAGTGTAAATAATTTTACAAAAAAATAATTTTGGAAATCGGTTCACAACTGACGGAGATATCGGTGAACATACATAAATAATATTACTTGCATGTGTATATTCTTATTTTTCTCTTTTTAGTGTAGGTACATAGAAGGTTCTTAGTGTCTGTATGTGTTATGTGAAGTCGGTTCAATTTTTTTTTCAAAAATTTTTATTTTTCAATTTTTAGTGTAAATAAACACTGTTGTGTACTCCAACTACTCGATACAATTTTGGACCCAAGTTCTATTGTACTCGTAATTTCTTCTTAGATGTAAACGCATAGTTGGCACCGACTTCAAATATAATATAACATAATAATTTATTAATTGAATACTGTAAATAATACTTGCATGTGTATATTCTTATTTTTCTCTTTTTAGTGTAGGTACATAGAAGGTTCTTAGTGTCTGTATGTGTTATGTGAAGTCGGTTCAATTTTTTTTTCAAAAATTTTTATTAATTGTATGTTCACCGAAATCTCCGTCTATTGTTTTTGTTTGGTATTCACACCCTATTATTCTATTCTCATGCCGTAAAAATAAAAAAAACCACATCTATGTAATTTTTAAGTCAGGTCAGTCCAGTTTTAACAATTTATTATACAGGGTGTAAAAAGACAACTACGGAAAACTGAGGGGTTGCAATCAGACCATGACTCTAAACATATTTAGCGGAAAAAAACGCAAAGAAAAATGTTTGACTTAGCTTATTCATTTTATGTTATTTTCGGTTATTTACTACTAGTACAACATATCAAGACCATACCTACCTAATAATTTCATTTATAAAAGAAAAAAACAGTTTAAACTCAAAATCCCGCAATCTACGTAAAACAACCACGCCCAAAACATACGCAAACAGTACCTACTCTTGAAACGCTGTTTTCTCCGGATATAATGATTTTTTCAGAAAATCCTTTTGGATTTCGTTGTGTCCTTTTGGATGCTGAACCTACCCCTTTCGGCTTCGGTAGACGTCTTTTTACGCCCTGTATATTAATCTTTTAAAATGTTATTATAATCAGCGGTCATTGACTTTAAAATCTTCTTAAAATTAGATAACGTACAGAATAACTTATAACACCCAAGAGCATAGTCTAGAGATAAATCCTAAGTAAATGACCCTTTTAGGACTTTAATTGAATACTAAGTATCTTAGGGACTAACACTAGATAGGTTGTCTAGGATGATTTATTTGCGTAAAGTTTAATGGATTTACTTGTATGACATACCTGTCTTTTGTGTTCATTAGGATTAGCTTCCATTGCTATGAAATACATACAGTTGAATTGAGAACCTCCTTATTTTGAAGTCGGTTAAAAAGTAAGTTTGTGTGAGTCAGTGGCCAACTCTGGCGACGAACTATACCTATCCCTAGCACAAGGAACAGGAGTAAAATCACCTAGTTTTAAGACGTTTCAAAGTGATCCCAGCGGTCCTACTGAATAAATGCTTTTTGACTTTGACTTTGAATCAGGTCAAGTTACACAAGATTTTATTTACAGAAACTAAGCTACTACATGTACATAAAATTACAAAATACAATAGAATCAGTCAAGCAATCTAAGGATCGTCGTAAAAACGATCTATAGATAGCTCAACTGTTTCAGGTCACTGCCAGTCGGAAGCGTCTTTTTAAGATGTCTAAATAACGAAACCAAAAGCGCTCGTCTAAATACATTATGAACTTTTAAAATGGCTATCTCGCCAAAAGACTGTCGCCCTCGGCCGTGATCTAGTTTCGTTTCATATACTCGTAGTATAGCTTTGTTTAGACCTTATCCTTACCTTATCAGCTTAAACTGGAACCACAGGTGCCTTATCTACACTAATATTATGAGGAAAGATTTGTTTGAATTGAATATGCTCCAAAACTACTGGACCGATTTGAAAAATTCTTTCACCATTAGAATCCTACATTATCCCTGATGAACATAGGCTATATTTTATCCCGAGAAAGTGAAGATTTCCTGAGGGAACGCGGGTAACACCGCGATGGACAGCTAGTAGGTTATAAGGCGAATAAGACACCAGAACTAACCTTCAACTGAAATTACATTATCTCCAACCGAGCCGAGAAGGGTTAGGAGCGTTTGGACCACATCTCAATATGACTAGTTAGCTGTATGACCAGTTCGCTATAGGATCAAATCTCGATATGACTACATCGCATTTGAACTAGATCGCGATCGCGATGATGGTCCAGATCGCAATAAGACCAGATATAACGTTATTATACAACGTTATTATTATAAGGTTGTCTGGAAGAAATCACTCACAGCGATAAAACTGCCCATTGTACTTCGCTTTAAATGTTTTCTTGTATCTTTGTTTGCATTTTGTAATGTCCATGTGGTGTACAATAAAGTATTCTATCTTCTATCTATCTATAACGACCAAATCTCGTTAAGACGTACAATGGTTAACTACCTACCACGAGTTTTTTTTAATATGAGAATAGAATCAAATGAAATCTATAGGCTCTGGGACAAGATTTTAAAATTTTTCTATAACACACTTGACTGCGGCGCGTACGGCACGAACATATTAGACGACCTCTGTAGCGCAGTGGGCGAAGGCCCGCCTGCGACGCAAAAGGTTGCGGGTTCGATCCCCGCTGCGGGACCAATGTTTGTATGATCTAGAAATATTTGTCTCGGGTCTGGGTGTTTCTATGTATAATATGTATGTATTTACAAAAAAAAAGTAGTTTATCAGTCATCTTAGTATCCATAACACAAGCTTTGCTTACTTTGGGACTAGAGGATGCTGTGTGAAAAAGTCCAGCATTATTTATTTATTATTTATATATGCGATAAGCTTTATAGTATATAACAGTCATTCAAACTGATAAAACTGTGACTAAGAAGGCAAAATAACCAAAAGATCAACAACAAAGATACAAATTGATGTTGAAAACTTGTTAATATTCTCTCAGCTTGTTCAATACCATTCGTTATGAATGAATAACCCAGTAAATAAAATGTATCCATTAATTTTACTACCATTCGCATAGAAACGGGAAACTTGTACAAGTTTATTACTAGCTGTGCTCTGTGGTGTTACCCGCGGTAGAGAATACTTCACTTTGCCGGGATAAAAGTAGCCTTTGTGTTACTCCAAACTATCATCTATCTCTGTGCTTTTCATCCACATCCTATTAAATAATTAGTTAGTAGAAAGAGTAAAGCGGCTGTTACACAAGGAGAGTTTCTCGCATGCGAGAAAGTGTAAACAAATTCGAACCTCGCCTCTCGAATCTAAATCTATAGTGTTAAATGATACTCACATAAAGTTTCATTCAGAACTATGTTGTAATAATGTCAAGGAGGTGGCGTTGAGACTGCTACACAGTTTATTAAACTTTTGCAGTTCTCATCGTTCTATTGTAATCAATGTTTTCTATGTACTTTGTTCTGAATAAATAATTTTGATTTGATTTGATTTGATCTCGCTATCTAAGCTTTCTACTAAAAGTAGTCCTTTTTACGGGTTTCTGTCAAAATGTAAACCGCACGCGAGACTCAAATGCCGAGTTTTGCCGAGGGATAATCGCATACGACTTTTCGCCGCTCGCGTGCGAGAAATTCTTCTTGTGTAGCCGCTTAAACAACATAACAGAGATCCTTGCGTGTGTCTTAATACATTGTTTTATAGTTAGAGCAAGGCTCAACGTTTTGAATTGTATAATACTGACACAAGTTAACGAATTATAGGAATACAGGAATGAATGAATGAATGAACACCAAAACAACAACGAAAACAATACATTAGAAACATTTACAAGTTCGTTAGTATAATGGGCGGCCTTATCGCTGAAAGCGATTTCTTCCAGGCAAGGACAGCAACACCATAGTTTATAACCAACTGTATGTTATCTCTTTTTAAAATCCTATCCTATATCCTATAAATATTATAAAGGCGAAAGTTTGTAAGTATGGATGTATGGATGTATGGATGTTTGTTACTCTTTCACGCAAAAACGGCTGGACCGATTTGGTTGAAATTTGGTATGTAGATAGGTGATACCCTGGATTAACACATAGGCTACTTTTTATCCCGATATTCCCGCGGGAACGGGACTTACGCGGGTGAAACCGCGGGGCGCAGCTAGTAAATAATAATTATTATTATGTATGAAGAATGTAATGAGAGTGAATGAGGCGAAAGTTCTGTGTCAGGATCGTAGCGAGTGGAGATCCGTGGTCTCTGCCTACCCCTTTGGGAAAGAGGCGTGATTTTATGTATGTAATAATAATTATTATTATATCCTCACAAACTCTCACATTTATAATATTAGTAGGACAATACAATATCCCAACTTTTTTATCGCTGTCGCAGTGGGCCTACAGCTGGGAACGTTGAGATAGTCCACTTACAACTTTCCATATGCTATAAAGACTTGTTTATTCTTGTACATATTTTCCAGTTTTAGTAAGGGATCCTCCCAAAGTCGAAAGTTTTTGAGTACGTATGAGTTTCACGCCTAAACTACTTGTCCAATTTATATAAAACTCTAGAATAGCTTTATTTGTTGTCTCAAAAAATAACGTTTTTGATGTTGGTCGACGTTGTACGAATTCACAAACACACGAAAACATGCTTTTACGGCGATTTTAACTGATCTACTGGGTCTACTACCCAAAACTGATCTATTTTGTCTTTGAATTTCTAAGCAACATTTTAATCTGAACAGTGGCTGGAAGCTAGCTTAAATATTTTTTTTTCCCTTTTACAAAAGCGGCTGTTACACAAGAGTTTCTCGCGCGAGTCGGATGCGATTATTCCTCGGCAAAACTCGCCATTCGAGTCTCGCCTGCTGTTGTTCACATTATGACAGAAACTCGTATTATTCAAGTGATTCTCGAATGCGTGTATGACAGGCGAGAGGCGAGGCTCGAAGCATTTGTTTACACTAGGCGACCGAGAAACTCGCCTTATGTATTATTATGAGCCCGTGATGTCCCACTGCAGGGCAAAGGCCTCCCTTTCTTTCTTCCACTCAACTTGTAAGCTAATGTTGTCTAATGTGGAGAGTAAGATTCAAGTTCATCTCTCCTTGTGTAAAGGCCGCTTTATCCTTTGAGTGAGCTATCTGAGTACAAACTTACCTTTTTATTTTTAGTGATACATACAAATGTAATCCAGCGTCCTCGACTGCGATGTTAGTCAGCTTGTTTCCCGGTTATTTGCTTAGTTTTGCATGAAAAGCAAGGGTTTATGTTTAACCCCGTTTAACATACATTCTTGTATCGATTATTTATTTATTTTATTTTTAGCCTGCTTCGTCCCACTGCAGGGCAAAGGCCTCCCTCCCATTTCTCCACACCTCTCGATCTTGAGCCAAACTGTGCCAGTCATCTGCATGACTGTCGAGATCGTCCCGCCATCTTCTCCGGGGTCTGCCGCGACGCCGCCTGGTATTGGGGGCCCAATCTGTTGTTATTTTAGCCCAAAGATTGTCCGGCATCCGAGCCACATGTCCCGCCCAGTCCCATTTTAGTTTTGCAGCTTTGTGGATGATGTCTGCTATTTTTGTTTTTGAGCGTAGTATCGAGTTTCGTATGTGGTCTATGAGTCGGACTCCTAGGATACTACGCTCCATGGCTCGTTGGCAAACCTCGAGTTGGTATCTCTCTTGAGCTGTCAGGGACCAAGTCTGTGCCCCGTACGTGAGGATCGGAAGAATGCTCATGTCCATGAGTCTGCGTTTGAGGCAGAGTGGCAGTTCGCCTTTCATCAGATGTTTCATCGACCAGAAGCTCCTCCAAGCGTTTTCAATGCGACGAGCAACTTCGTTTTGTTGTCCTGCGATTGTATCGATGCGTCATCAAATTAATTCATACTAGCTGTCAGTGTTACCCTCGGTCCATCGAGAAAACTTCACTTTCCCAGGATAAAATATAGCCTAATCATTAGGGATAATGTAGGATTCTAATGGTGAAAGAATTTTTCAAATCGGTCCAGTAGTTTCAGAGCCTATTCAATTCAACATACAAACAAATTTTTCCTCTTTATAATTTTAGTGTAGATTTAGTTAAGACCTTTTTTACCCATAAGGGCTAGTTTTATGAGTGTAAGTTCGTATGAGTCAGTGGCCAACTCTGGTGACGGAGTTGTTAGGCCGCCTTAAGGCCTCCGTCATGGCTTAACGACTTAAATAGCCGGGACCGACAATTCAACTATATTAGATTAGGCAACTCCTTACTTAAGTTCCTTTAATTTTTTGCTTGAAGAGTATCGCTTCTCAGCGATAAGGCCGCCCATTGTGCATTGTATTATGGTTCTCTTTTCCACTGTATTTTGTAGTTACAAGGTGTGCATTGTGGACTGAAGTATTTTCATTCATTCATTCATTCATTTAACGTAATAAGTACAAACTTAATTACATTTTTCTCGAAATATCCGTCCGTCGTTAAAATGAAAGGGAGCATTCAACTGCCACAGAAACAGAAAACGATAAAAGTTACTTTTAACTTTTTATGCAAAACCATCATAATTTAACCGCATTTACGGTAACTGCTAAATGTAAACTAGATTAAATTAAAATGTAACGAGCTCTTTCGTTCTACGAGTGCTGGTTTAAGCAAAAAATATTTTATACAAGTTTGACTTTAACCAAGCTTTTAGATTACGTTCATTAAATAATATTTTTCCACACTGTGCAAAGAATTATTTTTCACTCGTTTTATTACAGCCCCCTCTAGCCATGACACAATCGCAATAGAATTAGAAATCGAATCGACAGATAACGCTGAGACTCGGTGAAGGCCGCTTGGGACGCAGAAGGTTGCGGGTTCGATTCTCGCCGCGGGATAAATATTTGTACCTATGATCTGCAAATATTTATGTCGGGTCTGGGTGTTTCTATGTATAATTACAAACAAAAAGTATAAGTATATAAGTAGTATATCAATTATCTGGTTCCCATAGTACAGTCACGGACAATAAGATGTATACACTCCATAATGTTTCAACCCATGTTCAGGTCAACATGGTTAACAAGGATCTGGTATTTTTATTGATTTCGCCACTAGTTCAATGTGAAATCAATTTCCGCTTTTTGTTTTAACCTACATCTATTAGTTTTAGTGTGATATTAATTTTAAAAGTATGGAGTGTATACATCTTATTGTCCGTGACTGTACAAGTTTTGCTTAGTTTGAGGCTAGATGATGCTGTGTGAAATGTCCAGCATTATTTATTTATTTAGTGTACATACATTGTTTCAAACATAAACCTTGTTAGGACACAGCAATATTTCGCTAAAGAAGATACTAGTACATTGTGACTTTGAGAGCTCAAATTCGTAGCACTGCTACGGTATTTCGTAGCGGTTCGTAGACACAGCACAGCGCTGTGTATTAGACGATTGTCGGTTAAGCTCAGGATTCCAACCTATAAGTCTCTACGGCAACGGTCATAGACGCACAAAGCATTAGAGTCTATGTATAATCTATGCATAGACTCTTAAGTCTATGCTTTATGGATAATACTATTATCGTTGTTCTATTTCACGAAGGCGAGTTGATGTTAATTGTGTGTGTATTAAGTATGTATGTAAGTATGTAAAAGCCCGATGCATTGGTCAGACCAGATCCGCAGCAAACTCGATCTCAGCTGGAAGCTGTGCATGTTGCTGAAAACCAAAACCAATGGCGCAACATCGTACGGGACAAGATACTATGATGGGTCACTACCCCCAGCATTGTCGAAACAACGCAAGGTGGGTATGTATATTTTTTACTCATCTGAGCCATGCGTCTAGCGGCCACTTTTTCTTAACACTAATAAGTAGTCTTACCATGAAACGTGACATAAATTTATTTCTCGGAATAAACCAAGAATAACATTTTGATAGTTTACACTCAGGAATAACTTTATACCAGGTTTATTTGACGACCTCTGTGGCGCAGTGGGTGAAAGCCCGCTTGGGACGCAGAAGGTTGCGGGTTCGATCCCCGCCGCGGGATAAATGTTTATATGATCTGCAAATATTTATCTCGGGTCTGGGTGTCTATGTATAATATGTATGTATTTACAAACAAAAAGTATATAAGTAGTATATCAGTTATCTGGTTCCCATAGTACAAGCTTTGCTTAGTTTGGGGCTAGATGATGCTGTGTGAAATGTCCAGCATTATTTATTTATTTTATTTTTATTTATTAGTAGGTGCCTTAGAACGTTTCTTGATTATGACAATCTCTACAATGATATTTAACTATTTTTAATATCATTCATCTACAAATATAAGCGCGCATTACGAGCGCTTCATTATCATTACCCAAGTCATTACCTTAATTATCGTTCCATTTCGTATCTAGAACAAACAAATGTTACAAAAAAACATTCACCTTTGTCTAATAAATATATCGGTGAAAGTTGGTCGGTCTGTCACGGGTAGGATAAGGGATGTATCGTGATTAATCCCATTATTAACGACGTTTCCGGTGGCACAGAACATTATTGCGTTACAGATAAATGGCTTGGTTTGCTTAATGTACTATTAGCTGGATTTAGCGTGGTTTGGTAAAAGATATTTCTGTTGATAGTCACAATATGAGGTTAAAGAATTTTTATTTCTCATAAGAACTACAGAATGTTCACTAAAGTAAGTTCGTATGAGTCAGTGGCCAACTCTGGGGACGGAGTTTTTAGGCCGCCTTAAAGCCTCCGTCATGGCTTAACGACTTAAATAGCCGGGATCGACAATTTAACGCGCCCTCCGAAGCACGGAAGCGCTCAGATGAAAATGCCACTGGCGGTCACCCATCCACTTACAGACCATTTCGAACGTTGCTTAACTTCTACGATCTATCAAGAACAACTAAGCAAGCACGACTACGAGCGCTTCACGAATGTTCACTTAAAATTAGATACAGAAATATGAAACATCCACTTAGTTTAGGTAGGTATACTTACTTACTAAAAAACTTAAGTTCAAATTAAAATTTATATCTTTTTATACCCTCTTGTTGGTTTTTTATCAGGAAAAATAGTATATGGGAACACCACGACATGGATACCCTTTCAAACAAAAAAAAAATTGGTTGTCTGTAAAGTCGGTTTACTGACGATAGTTGAACGTGACAACGTTTGTGCTTCATTGTCGCTCGTTCCGCGCTCTCGCTTGCACTTCAAGCCTTACATGGAACGCCTCAGAGCGAGGTAACGCCGCATTTTTTCGTGCGTGCAGCCGGCTCTATCGAATTATAAGACGTTGTCACGTCAAAAAACATATTTGGAAATCGGTCCACAATTAACGGAAAGATCGGTGGTTTTTTGAGTTTTACAGGAAAACTATCAATCCCTCAGGAGTAAAATTTATATGGGACCATCTCGAGAGTATACTCTTTCAAACAGAAAAAATAATTTTGGAAATCGGTCCGATATCGGTGAACATACATACAGCCGAACATAGAACCTCCTCCTTTTTTTGAAGTCGGTTAAAAAGTAGTCTCTGTAAAATAAAAAAAAGAAATCACATTTTATCTACAAAATACAAAAAATACACCTTTACTAGGCTATTTCCTTTCATGCAATGTGCGGAACACAGTCAATTTAACTTAAAAGCTTTTGAAAATGACTTCATATAATAGTTGTATTACCTAAACTATCACCATTAGCCGTCTTTATCCTGTAGAATAGACATGTAATTAGCTTAGAACTAATCACTAAAAGTACATAAGTAATGATAATGCAATTATTAAAAAAAACGGTTTTTTTGTATATGTTATTACCAAAACATACTTTGATTACTTGTGATGGTCACTTATTTTTTACATGCAAAAAAACAAAAAACATACTAAGTAACATAAAACAAAAAGTGGCACTCCAAGAGTGGCGGCAGAAGTAAAAACTTGAACGGTTCTAAACTTGACAAATAACCCGGTGTCGGTGAGCAGTCACGTGACTCGCACGTGACCTTTTCGAGGTGAATGCAAAATTTTTTCTCATCTCAAAACTGCCAAAAGAAGTTTTCACTTCATTAAAAGATAATTGGAAATATAAATTTGAAACAGTATTCTTATTTCAAAAACTTTACTTTTAAATCAGGATTTACAGGCGCAGGTGTGTTAGTCAAAAAGGCCATCTACCAATCGGATGAGCCGAACTTCCTTATTTCAAATCTGTGTTCTCTATGCACAGGCTTTAAAACGACAAGATTATGTCTGTAATCTAGCTGGGTAATTTTAGTCTCTAGTGCTACGGAATAGAGCATTGAGAAACGGTAAAAGAAGAGTTGGCAACGTAAAAATCCGCTTAGGAGGTGCGCCAGTTCCAATTTTGAAATGGTTTTGGCAGAATGGCTTCAGGGTCCCGCGATTCAACTTTTGAGTTTGGTGAATTTACCATTAATTTTAAATATATTATTGTCTAATACTAGTTACAACATTTTTATAAACGAGTATAGTATTTTGACAGACTGGGGGGATGTTGCTGGGGACCGAGATGTCTGGACGGAGTGGGAGACGTACTGGAGGGACACTAACGGCTGACAATAATAATAGTATTTTGATATTGGAGGCCTTCTCCCAGCAAAAAAAAATGCTTGTTAGAACATTTTGAATGAATTATTATTAGCTATTAAATACATGTTTTTTTAACAAACTCACTTTATAACTAGTTTAACTACCTAGATGCTTCCTTGTATACAGAACCAAACAGTAAATTTTCAAATCACACTTCCCATCTTTTGCGTTTTGGCGTGAGATGTTGTTTCCATTCACTTGCTATAGAGGAAATAGAAAGCGCAAAGGCAAGGTGATGATAGTAATCTGACATATTGAAGAGAGCGAAATTCTTTTATTTCTAGCTTTAGGTAGAGCATTTTTACTTGCTAAATTTTTATGAATGTTTAAATTTAAGCGTCTTACCATAGAACGTGACATAAAGTTATTCCACCGAATAAATCAAGAATAACCATACATTTTGACAATTTACACTCCGGAATAACTTTATGTCACGTTCTGTGGTAAGACGCTAAGACTTATTTAACTTTATTCAACTACTTACACCACATGCATCGTTTTGAATAGAACATGTTTTTTTTAAAGCCGGATAAAATAAAATTTCCACTCCTTTTAAACACTTATAATGGCTAAAATTACATAATATATTTACTTTAGTATTCATGAAGGCGGCGATGGGCTTGCAAACTGTCACGTATGGAATACTAACTTCTGCAAGATGTGGGCATGTATCAAATATGTATTTGGACATGCTTCTGACTACCCCGTTAAAGGATCTGGAATACATAAAAGACCTGAGAGAATGTCTACCGCGCCTTGGGGATACAGTTCGTGGCCCTGTAACTGTAACATTTACTTTACAATGGCTTCCTGTTCGATTTCTGTAGACGAATTCTCTTATTTTAGATCTTATTTGTCTCTTCCTAAAAATCTTTATAATCATATTAAGTACAGATTTTTTGTAGTTGAATAAATTCTTCATAAAATCACAAAAATATCGAGCTATTTTGATTATCATTTCCAAGTTTAAAACTTTAAAAGATCTAAATCCCAGACTTGTGCCGTTCAATAAATAGATTAATCAGCTGAGAAGTATCAGCGACACTCTCCGAGAAGTTTTCTTATATAACTTTATGAAACATCCCCAGCTAAGTTACTATCAAATGAACTTTAAAACTTGAGACGGACAACACACACATGTTACTGACAATAAGTGCCGACGTGCTGCTGACGTAAGCGAGCCGCATTTGCTGACGTCGTTAGCATTTTTTAAGATACATAAAATACGCAGAAGCTCACGAAAAAAGACTTCATCACCATGTGAACGTCGAGGCTATCCAGCTCCTCGATAGCACGGACTTAGTGAGAAGACTCAAACGAAAAAACCGTTTGAGTTAGAGTAGTGTAAAATATTTAAACTGATAACAGCAAACTGCACATTCCTAAATATAACTTGACATGCACCCAACGTCAAGCTTATTTTATGGTCATTACGATCTACAATAAACTACTGGAGGATATTAAAAGCTTTAACGGGAATCTATTCTACATTAAACTTAAAAAATGGCTGATCTCAAAATGCTTCTACTCTGTTGATGAATTCCTTAAAATGACTGATTAATTCCCAATCTCTAGCCTATGTAAAATATTTGCATGCCTAAAGTTGGTAGGACATACATTGTACTGTAATATTATTACCACTTAGACCTAATTCCTAAGCACATCTGTTCCTGCAAATAAATTGATTTGATTTGATTTGATTTGATTTGATAATTGTATTCTAAAGAACACAAGAACAAAGTGTCTTCCCCTTAACTAGAGACAGTAAGAAAAGTGCATTGGACACATTCTTAGTTATATTTTCTTTTTAAAACTATGTCAGAGACAAATTGCTCATTGGCCTACTTGGCCAGATTGTAATATTATTTACACTATATAATTATTATACACTAAGTTCATTTAAAAAAACAACAACATTTTTTGTACAGAAAAATGACTGCGGTGCGTACGGCGCGGATGAGTGTGCGATCAGGTTAATCAAACATCGTGAAATTATCTTACTTATAAACTCATAATTATGTTTTAAAACGTGGTGTGAAGCACACGAAGAGTCTAATTCAGACGCACCTACAATCATCATTTTTCGATAATAACGACGGTACGCAGAGTTTTACAAACTCTCTCGATTACAATCTCAGACAAAATTGAATGGACGAGTTATTGACAGAACTTTGAACATTTTCTGCCGGTTTTTGCGGGGGACGAGGTAGCATACGAACGCATTTTACACACACTTATGCATAAAAAATGTCAATACACCCTCATTTTCAACGTCTTAGTTTTATCAGAACTATGTGACTCTTGGGCATTTTAATCGAAATCTACATTGCTTTTACGTATTTCCTAGTATTTTAGGTTATTATTATTATTTTTCGTGATTCGAGAGCTGGCGATTTTTTGGCACAAAGAATCAGCATTGCCATTTAGCGTGGCAATGCCGCCAGTATTTTGGGCACGCTTCCGACTGGCAGTGACCTGGATCAGTTGAGCTATCTGTAGATCGTTTTTACGACGATCCTTAGATAGCTTTACTGATTCTATTATATTTTGTAATTTTATATACATATTGTTGTAGCTTTGTTTCTGTAAATAAATCTTTATTATTTTTTAGGTGATGTGTGTGTAGTCCTTAGTTTTAACTTGAAATGAAAACGGAAAAATCGCATTTTTGATCGGGAATATTGACTAGAATCCAATTTGGAAGTCCAATGTCCCGTGTATGTTAGTGCTTATTTGCTCTATTTTTTCTTATTCTCTTTGGAGAGGCCCCCATATGCATAAATTGCTCGTTTTAATAGCCGATTTTGTTGAAAAGGGTCGGCCCGAATTTTTCGCTTGATAGCTCTGTCTTGTTCTGGATAAGTTACAAGCGAATGTAATTAAATGCTGTAGAATTCATAGTTTATGGTTATAGCGTAGAGGTCCATTGTAGATGGTTTTTATACAAAAACAGTTCGCTGTTTTGAAATAGAGTTAGCTGTTTTTTCACCAGAGATATGATGTGCTATGTTGCTATATTTATGCGATTGATATCATGATAATGATGATATCCAATCATTGATCCTCATAGCATAGCTGTAGTGAAAACGGGTTCTATAGCTTTGTTAGCTATGCGCATCTACATAGCACACTCTTCATAGTTTTCTCGTTCTCTACATATTGACGACCTCTGTGGTGCAGTGGGTGAAAGCCCGCTTGTGACGCAAAAGCGTGGTTCGATCCCCGCCGCGGGATAAATTTTTGTATGATCTGCAAATATTTATATCGGGTCTGAGTATTTCCTATGTGTAATATGGGTTTATTCCCAACGACCCCACTAACCTCCCCACTAGTGCTTATGTCAGTGGGGCCGTTGGGAATAAAAATTACCATTGGCCACCTAGCCTGCCCATCAGTGTGTATCATCATAATATGTATGTACTCGTATTTACAAAGAAAAAGTATATAAGTAGTATATCAGTTATCTGGTTCCCATAGTACAGCTTAGCATCTGTGGAAACGGCCACATAGTATTTTGTATCTTGTATCTAAGTATTAAATGTGAAAACCAAGGTAGCATAGTACATTTTAGTATATTGGTAGGTACCACGTAAGTAAGCATAAGTTTAGATTTAAGATGGATCACCTAAAAGAAAGCTAGGCCCCAAACCGTGTTTGTTGCCCTGATTCTTCACGGTATAGGCCGCGAAGGAACAGGAGTAAAATCACCTAGTTTTAAGACGTTTCAAAGTGATCCCAGCGGTCCTACTGAATAAATGCTTTTTGAATTTTGACTTTTTTAGAAAAAATCTTATACCTTGGCCCTCGGCTTAAGTCCACACATGGGGACGCGCGGGTCACTCGCCTATGACTCGAACATGGCTCTAGATTTTCACGAACTGTTGACGACTTACTTTCCTTTGATATTTTAAATATGAAACCTTTTATGATACGTTAGGCATGATAGGGTTTGGATTTCTATGAAATATATTGATGTACTGAACTATGTCAATATTATCTCTCTGGCCTCGCTCATGTAGGTAATTTGGGGCTAAAAATTTTGTTTCTTGGGAAAATAAAAAAAAAAACTTTTCACCTATGAATAAAAAAAACTATTGTGATTACAAATACGCAGAGTTCAACGTCTGAGATTCGTATTCTAGGTACTTGTAAAATATAATTTCTGTAATTTTATAGTGCTAATCCACACTTGGTATTTCATTAAGAAATGAAAAGTCTTAGTGGCCGAGCGGTAAGGCACTCCGGCTTTAGGAGGATCGTCTGATCGATGCGGGTTCGAATCCCGTCGGAATCCAAAATTTTGATAAGACTTTTCATTTCTTGTAAAAATTTAAAAAATTATTGTAAAATTTTTTTGAAATTTTTTGAATTTTTTGTGCAGGGGAGGTATCCTTCTCTGCACTTGCACAATGCTGAGTGGTAACCTTTTTTGCTTATAACATGAATGTAACTTGTACTTTGTGACTTGTACCTACCTACCACAAATTTAGCAAAATAAACTTTTACTTTACTTTACTTTTAAAAATACTCCTAATGTGATTTAAGTAAGTACCTATAAGAAAATGTTGTGTAGGTTAACGTAATAAAGGTTTAATACATTATTATTATGTTGAGCTGTTTGAATATGTGTATGTTTGTGTTTCAATCACGCCTAAACCGATTTGGATGAAACTTGGAATAGGTGTAGATCATTCATTAAACTTAAGAGCTCAGCTCTTGTCGGTGCAATGATGCAACTTCCTCCACCTCTCCCTTTCCAATGCGGATTCCTTTACTTCTTTATACGACATGACAGCGATCTCCTCCTTTATCTGACTCAGGAAATTGATTCTAGGCCTGCCTCTTCCTCGTCTTCCTTCCACTTTTCCTTCTATGATGTTCTTAATAAAGCTGTCATGTCGTATAAGATGTCCAATCATTTTTCCTCTTCGATTTTGAATGGTGGTCATAAAAACCCTTTTCTCCTCAATTCTTCTCAGCACTTCCTCGTTGGTAACCTTCTCTGTCCAGCTAATCCTCTCCATCCTTCTCCAGCACCACATTTCAAAAGCCTCCAACTTCTCTCTATCCCGCTGTGTCAGAGTCCAAGTTTCGCATCCATAGAGAGCTATGCTCCACACATATGTTTTAATGAACTTTTTCTTTACTCGTTTTGCTATTTTCGAAGTAAGTATATTTCTTTTGTTATGGAATGCCTGTTTTGCCATAGCTATTCTAGCTGTGCTTGCCATAGCTGTTCTAGGTGTAGATAGTGACCTGAAATAGCATATAGACTAAAATGTTGGCACCATGCGATTGAAGCCACGCGTAGAAGCTAGTTATTCATAAATTGACAGTTTTTATCTGGCAAATTGGCAAATACGAGTTTGGGCGAATCTCTGGCTACCCTCTTAGATATTGATCAGTAGTTTTGGTATGTAGCCGTGATCATATTTGTTGTTTGTAAATACGTAGTTTTGGTTCTGAAAATTTTAAGCCACATTACTAAAGTTACCGAAACAAGTTACCAGTAGCAACTCTAGTAGTATACTGCAGTTTAGGATTACCGAATGGATAAAGAGCAATTTACATTTTAATCCTAATTTAGATGAGTTTTGGGGCTTCAACCCCTAACGTGCAACACTACTTACCTAGCGTCCACTTAGGACATTATCAACGCTATAACACTATAATACACGCTAAGCCTGATCGCACACTCATCCGCGCAGTACGTGCCGCAATCATTTTACTTACAAAAAATGCTGATGATGTCAGAAAATGTGTCTCGCTTCTCTGACGACGCATTTTCTCACACAGTTCGCCGCGTTCGGATCGGCTGGACTGTGCGATCACCCTTAAGTACCCACAACTGAATGGAGATAAAGTAGTGTGCGTGTGGTGTTTGCTTTCAATCCGAAACTCGTGGGCTCGAATCTCGGCCATCAATGGATTTTTCGTTTCGTAAAAATATGAAATTAACACGAGCTCCTAACGGTCAAGGAAAATGTCTTATGGAAACCCGGTGTATTGACGGTGTCTTTCCTGTGGTGGACAAGGCCGATTAAGCTGAGAGGATGGTGTTGGACAAGCTATTTATTCCATCTCAAACAATGTCCCCAGGCACTACAGCGTCTCGTTACGTAGAAAAGTTCTATACTGAAGACCACACACTAGAATAGATTGCAGCTGAAGACAGCCTCAGTCTCTGAGCGACCTCTAGCTTTGAGTATATGTTTTACAGAAAAGTCATAATAACCTAATCCTAGACAACTGACCTGACAGCATGAAATTAACATGTGAGCATAACAAGTCATTAAGCGTTGACATCACATCAAATATGTTCCCAAAACAATGATAAAAGTTTTTATGACTGTCCCTAGTAGCTACTAAAATGACCTGTGATACCTACTACCATACTTTACTGTACGTCGAGACTTACAACTATGTAAGCGACCATTGGTGCTTATCCTGAGTGAATCAGAAGTTTTCCACAGAAAACCAGCAATGGTCCCGAAACAAAAAGGAGTTGTAGGGCAAAAGTTGCAATTAACCGGAATTAGGGTTGTCACTGCAAAGGAAATTACGTCAGTTTGTAATTTTCATAAAAAGTTAATTATGTTTGGCGGTAATGGGAGATGATAATCATGTTTTTTTAACGCCAAGTGAGAAAAGTTTTCATAATTTTGGGAGTACTTATGTGCCTGTATATAAATTATATGGTGCCAACTGTTATGTTATATACTATTATATCAAAATATAAATAAATAGAGAAGGTACCTAAAATATCCTTTATCACAGAAAAAGACAAAATTTTTGTTTATTAAGAAATGAAAAGTCTTATCAAAATTTTGGATTCCGACGGGATTCGAACCCGCATCGATCAGATGATCCTCCTAAAGCCGGAGTGCCTTACCGCTCAGCCACAGAATCCCAGTTGCCGGTATCCAAATTTTCGTTAAGCTCATATTTTTCAGATAAGTAATAGTATTGTTTCAACAAAAAAAAATAACAAAATTGGGACTTCATCGCTAGTCCATGCGTCAAGTAAACAAGTAGGTAAGTCAGTATGAGTCAGTGGCCAATTCTTGTGACGTAGTTTTTAGGCCACCCTAAGGCCTCCGTCATGGCTTAACAACTTAAATATCCGGGTCCGACAATTTAACATGCCCTCTGAAGCATAGAAACGCTCAGATGAAAATGCCATTGGCGGTCACCCATCCTCTTCGACGATCTATCAAGAAAAAAGACCACGAGCGGTTTAACAAATAATCCCGGGTTATCTATTACAATCATCATCATCTCCTTCCAATCTCTATCAGCCGTCATCTCAACACTCACTCCTTTCTTACTCATGTCATCCTTCACACAATCCATCTTTTCTTTGGCCTACCTCTACTTGTAAATCCATCAACATTCATACCAAGTACTCTCCTAGAATTTTACAACAATCATTCATTAGTATTAAATAAATATCAATAATTTAATGAATAGCTATTAAAGCTTCTATGAATTACTGCCCTACATAATGTGTAGGATTAATCTTTAACTGCAATGCACCATTAGTTAATGAGATGGTAGATACTATCCTATTTAATAGTTTAAAAAATCTGTTAAACTATCATTCGTTTAGATCAGTTCTAACCGACTGCAGTCAAAACTTGATCCTAAGTAGGTACATTAAACTTTTTTTTTTATAAAATATGGAGTGTTTTAAGAAGATTTCTGTGAAAAACGAAGAACCACCATGTCGCTGTGAATTTGTAAGTTTAATTAAATAATTTTATAAAAACTTTTCTTGAAGTCGGTTACATTATAATGGACGACCTCTATGGCGCAGTGAGTGAAAGCCGGCTTGGGACGCAAATGGTTTGATCCCCGCAGCGGGATAAATGTTTTTATGATCTGCAAATATTTATCTAGGGTCTCTACTTTTTGTTTGTAGTTACATAGGTACATATTATATATGGTGTGGTTATATTCTGTTTATTGCTTTAAAATTCAATCCCCCGACCGATCTTCTTTTCACTGATGTTCCTCTCCATCCAAAGGTTGCCTGGAAGAGATCGCTTCTTAGCGATAAGGCCGCCCATTGTGCATTTCTATCTGATTTTTCTTATGTTTATTGTATTTTTATTAATGGTGTGCAATAAAGAATTTTCATTCATTCATTCATTCATTATTATACATAGAAATACTCAGACACGAGATAAATATTTGTAGATCATACAAACATTTATCCCGCGGCGAGGATCGAGCCCGCAACCTTCTGCGTCCCAAACGGGCTTTCACCCACTGCGCCACAGAGGCTGTCCTTTATTTATTCTCCTTTTGTCAGTGAATTTTTAATACAAAATCAGGCCATGTAAAATTGAAGTCATAAATGATATTGTTACAGGTCCACCAGTGGCTAGACGCTCACCAAAAGTACTTTCAAACGAAACCGCCAAAGATCCCACCGAAGCCAGTAGTATCGAACCAGCATTATGTCTTCAATCCGCTACCAGTGGTGATCCACAACGCAGCATTGACTTTTGTCCAGCCTCCTCATCGAATATCACCAATGAGACCAATTCATCATTGAAGTTGTATAGCAACAACGCTTTTCGTCTGTGAGTGAGAGAAATCATTTACAGAGCCACAAACTTATTTTTTAGTTGGTGTTGGCAGAAAAATAAATGTTAGAGTAAAATTCGTTCCTCTTTTGGCCACCGGTTCAGATAAGTTTGTGGCACTGTAGACTGTTATTCTGGCGGTCATTAATGACGTCTGACAGTCTGATCAATGACGCCAATGACCATCTATGAATGATGTAGATACTTACCATATTTGATAATAAATTATTATTAACTGATTAAAATAAATAGTTTTATTATAATAAGGACTGCACAGGACCGAGAAGAGTGGCGATGTAGAGAGGAGGCCTATACTCAGCAGTGGGTGCAACTGGGCTGAATAGATAGATAGATGAAGTAACTTAGAATTCAAATAAGTTATTTTTGAAAATCTTCAATCACTAAAAAATATTTATAATAAGTACTTCTTGTTGAAGTTTTTATTGATTTTTCATGAGGGTTTTAAAGTGTGTTCTGTTCTGACAGGCGATATTATAAAATCGCTTTGTCTAGAAACATATTATTATTCTTGCAAATATTAAAAAAATACTTACAATTTTTTTTTAACCCACAAAGCCTATCACGTACCCAAAAGGCATTTAATCAGAGCCCCTTTACTCCACCGATAAAATATAGCCCATTAAAATTTTACGTGCTCACTGAAGATTCGTATTAGGCTGATTTGTTTAAAATGGCGATTTTATTCTTATTATGTGAATTGGCTCATGCAGAAACGTTTTTTAACCTTTTAACCATCGGATAGCGGTCTGGGAGACCGCTTTATTTTTTTAAATGGATATTTCTCGGCTAACTATAGAACTATGTTTGTGTGCGTCCATGTACCTGTTCTGCGTTCTAGAAACTGTTGCGTCTGCGATCAACAAGTCATGGGTAAATTACTAAAATTAGTCGAAATAAGTAAGTTTTAATTTTTTTTACATTTAAACAGGATAAAAAATAAAACACCATGTATAATCAGCAGTAATATTTTAAATTGTTTTAAATCACAATTTTGTAGTGTTAATAGAATATAATTAATTACAAAGGAAGATTTTTTTCAAAGTACTCTTATCCAACAGACTTCCATACATTCATGTCCAACAAAAATCTCTTATCAAAATTCAGATTATAATAAAGATTACAACATTATTATAATAAAATAATTTTAATCAAGTATAAGCCGACTAAAAACTTATTATAACTAAATAACCTGAAAGACAATATCTTAATAATTTTACTATCACTTTAAAAATCTTCAAGCATCAAAAAATTAATCAATTTAAAAATAATCTTTCAACGATCAAATATAAAAATAGCAACAAATTCAAAATCAGCTAACAAGTCTTTCTTTAATACATCTCAAACAGTAAACTTAGTATTTAAATCATAGGAACAATACCTTAGAAATTAAATAAACATATTTTTACATAACACAACAATTCATATGACAAGTCTTATAACACAATCTACGGATCAGGCATTCAAAATTAGTTCGACAACAACTTAATGAGATGAGAATGTACTAAATTGCTAATTGTAAGTACATCAGTGAAAATTTTAAATCGAAGAACATGAGGAAAAAACAATTCTAAAAATTACCTAAATTGTTGATTTAAAATTGGTATAATAATGCCTAACGGTCTCATAACAAGTTAGAGTAGACATTTTGAACTCTAATTAAGATATTACATTCATCTACTCCAACTTTTTATGTGACAAAATAACGGATAAATAATTCGTTTAATTCATTGAGTTAGGATACTAAAGAATCAATCTCTAACTAACAACACTCAAAAAATGTCCGAGCACCGTTCATTGATGACATTTGCTCGAATGTAGACGTTATCTCACTTGCATAAGTGTTCAATGTCGCTTGTACGCAAAAACAAAAACTCGGCGCACGCTACATTTCATTTGTCAGATCCTAGCTCAATGGTTTAATTGAATAAAATAAAATAAAATAATAAAAATAATTAAATAATAATATAATAATTGAATAAATGCAAACGATTATTTACAAGTAAATTTTACTAAGACAAAGTAAAAAGAGATTCTAGCTCTTGGACACACACACATACATTCCTCCTTATTGGTGTTCAAACCTTTGCTGGCAGTAAGTAATCTTACAAATAAAACGCTTTAAAATGCTCAAACACATTTCAATTTTAAAATAATCATAAAATTGGCTATGAAACGTACGCTAGAATATAAAAAGTATTTCAAGCAATAATACTAGATCGCCTAAAAGCTAATCGTAGACGTGGAGTTGATACGTGGTTAACATTAAAAAGAAACAAATAATACAAGAAGTTGATTTAAAACTACAAGTTCAAATCTGAAAATTGACATTTATATAACACTAATCGTTACAACTCCACAGGTTTAAAAAGCTGTTACAAACTATTTGTTATCAAATAAAATACGCAACTCCAACAATTTATCTAAAGTGATATGCAATATACGTAGGCAGGCTCGATTTTTACAAAAACAATACTTCAAACCTAGCTGTCCTATAGCTGATATCTTAAAATATAACTTTTGCATCGTTTGCAATAACAATTATATTTTTAAATACAGTCTTACACTTGGAGAGCAAGACCAAAACGTATGAAGCAAAGCTGCCAATTGTTTCCTAAAATTCTATTCTATAACGCAAATTATTCAAAGATGCATCAAATAAATTCTGCCTTTATATCACAATAAGTAAATCAAACGTGCCTTTGGCATAATTGCTATAATTTCCAGTATAGTTCATTATATTAGCAAAGGGCTATGTCAATATATTTTTTCTGTAAATATTAAATTATGATATAATTTTCAAAATTAAATACTACGTTTTAAAAATGTATATTTAACTTAAAAATATTATGTTAAACCATAATATTTTCTTGTATGACATACCTGTCTTTGGTGAAAAAATTATATATACCTACGCAAATAATATAATTTTTTTAACATAATTAATTTTTGTTTTTCTGAATTATAATTTTTTCGCTCAATACTGATAAACAACGTGAACCTGAAAACGTTAGCTGTTAAAAAATGACATAAACCATTTTTCATTTAATATAATATTTTAAATGACATTATTCCCCTTTAAAATGCTTGACATAGCCCTACATTCCGCCCACCCAAAATAAAAAAACCAACGGTAGTCTCACTATCAATGCCACCAGACATTACCAATTTAAGTCTTAGGAATACTTATTATATAATATGAAGTTAAAATGTGTGAACAAGCCTCTTACAGTATAATAATAAAAAGTATTAGTTAAACTTTTAGTTTTAAATTCTATGTATAGATTTTAAGATTTTTTTTATTTATTTCATAATAATAGTATTTTTATCTAACTAACTCTACTTCTAGTGCACTATGATTTAGCTGTGGTCAATCACTAAGCCTTAGTATCTGTGCTATTTTAATTAATTTAAATTATTTATTTTCTGGACTTAAATAATATATTTTTACGAAAATAAATTCTGGAGTACGTTTCAATAAATTATTGTATTTGTGAGTGGCATTTAAATAAAATTGAGAGGTGATAACTTGAAGATATTTCGGCATTTCATTTATATGAGTACTTATTTGATTTATCAAAAATAGCACAGTCACTGTTGGCACTAAAAGCATCTCTTATTTACTGTTGTGTGACGATCGCGTGGATATTAAAATACTCTTTCCTTACAAATCGGAGTTTCACCACCACAAAAATATTATTGCTTTCAGAGGTTTCGCGTTATTGTGAAAAATACTCGTCATTAAATTTTTTTTTTCAATTTTTTCCATTACCTTAACTATAAACATGATCGGCGCTCCAGAAGCAATCGTGCACTCTACCTATTCAAAAATATACGCATGACCACTAGCTAAACGAACTATTAGGTATATCATTTCAAAATTATAGGTTACGATAAAATAAACGAGAACTCTCATGGAAAATTAATACATCAAAACTTTTGGCGTAATACATTCACTAAATACTGGTATTGTATTCGCCACTACATATACATATATAAATATAACATCTTAAAATTAGCGATCCAAAAATATGAAATATACAATACACCATGTTGTATTCGTGCGCCCCCGGGTGCCCCGTACCTTGCAAGCGACTCGCGCCTCTATCCCACAAGCGCAATGCCTGTTATCGCATGTTGAGTATTGCGACTTTTGCCGTTTTGCCACCGGAGGGTGCAAAAGCCGCCACAACTGGACGGTTATGTCTCAATCCTCGTCGCGTGACATTTATATTCCTTTATTGAAAACTCCAAAATCCCGCGCGACATAAACTGCGGCGGGAATAAGCCAGCTGTCCACATTCTTATTCAATATCCCTCTGGGCCATTCAATATCTAAACTCAATAGGAATCTTTCATCGAAAGTGCTGAAACTTAATTCAGGGTAACTCTACCGATGACCAGATCTAAAGGTAAAAGAATCGGGTAACGTAAGGTCAGTGAACTTCTCTCCAGGCCCGGCCAAGCAAAGCAATCTCGTTCGATACTTTTGCTTTATAAAAATACGAATCGAAAATATGTCGACGGCAGCACGTCCTTACCGTTAAGCTATAGTTAAATCTATTCTTAACTATAAACTATACTACCGTTAAAATATCAGAGAAAAAGGGAATATTAGGTAGTATCTATATTAAGAGGTGCACAACCTTATTTTTTCATGAACGCTAGGTAATATGGCATTTAGGCTTTAATTAAGGACCTAAAACGGAACTATCTAACTAGAGAACTAACAGGTCGATGGGTAAACAATTATATAGGAACTGGGGGGAGTAGGAATCAAAGAAACAGGATCTAGAGAACGAAAACAAGTAGAAGGTACCGCTCTACGGAATGAAATAGACGAAGATTATCCCAAGATACTAACTACGAGTTTTGGAAAGATTCAACTTGTTCGATGATAATCTAAGGCTTCTGCGTAGACTAAAGATTAATCTAATTAGGCTGAGATCGAACCGAAATAGTTGGAAACCTTCAAACCGGTGACATTCGTGAGCCGAACTAATGCAAGAAACTTTTAACCTTAAAATACGATAAAATCTCAAAATTCTCACAGCTCGTCGGGTTTATTGTATTAACGCTAAGTGCATCTACTTTATAAGAACAGTGGCTTTTTATAATTTGAATTTGTACTTAACCTATGCTCCAACTCCGACTCTACGCCGTTGTAAATCATTACAATCGAGAACTCAAAAAAACTCGAATTTCTCAATATCAAGCAAAGTTATCATGGAAAGTATTTCAATTTTAAATATTTACTTTATCATCGAATTCCACAAAGGACATCATAATCCAATGAAAACACTGAAATTTAAATTACCATCGTCTCATTACAGCCAATAAGTTGATGATCTAAGTAAATTACTTCCAATTTAGAGTTTTCAAAAATATGATTCCAATAAATGTTATAAACGAATATCTCAAAAATACATTATGAAAATATAATACAAATACGATAAAATTTATGCTAAATATAACCCTGTCTATGACCTGAAGAGTTTAAAAGAAAATAACATTGGAATCCAAACTCTGAACAAGTCACTTTGTAGGAAACAACTACGAAAGCAAAAGACAACGAACACAGATTACAAAACAGTTGCTACGAACTAAAAAAAACAAGGCTGAGGTCGCTCGCATCTGAGAAAATACCTGTTTGAAGAATTGAGTGATTTTAAACAGCTGCTATGAATTTTATGTTCTACGAGTAATGGTAACTATGAATCACGGGGTACCGAACCACTTTTCCTTCATTCATCCTAAGAGCAAGGCTCTTCTGTCTATGAAAGGCCAAACCGCTCACATCTTGAAAAGCAGCTCCAGAAGAAGGTCCTCATCGGCGTTCATTGGCGTACCAGGCGATAGATAATTGACGACCCTAGTCCTGTAACAATAGATGTTATTTTACCATAGCAAAACCATCACCATGTCCGAATATTTGCTGGAAGTATTTGGAAACCCATCGTAGCCTTTTATTGGCTCGCGATACTTTCCTTCAGTTTTTAGAACTCAAATTGTTGCGATTGTAAATTTTTCGTAAAATTCAATGAAGGAACGAATCCACGACCTCAAACTCTGTCAACGCGGCTCTGATTTTTTTATTACCAGCGAAATAAATGAATAAATAAATAAATAAATAATGCTGGACTTTTCACACAGCATCATCTAGCCCCAAAGTAAGCAGAGCTTGTGTTATGGGTACTAAGATGACTGATATACTACTTATATACTTTTTTTTTTTTGTTTGTAAATACATACATATTATATATAGAAACACCCAGACCCGAGACAAATATTTGTAGATCATACAAACATTGGTCCCGCCGCGGGGATCGAACCCGCAACCTTTTGCGTCGCAGGCGGGCCTTCGCCCACTGCGCTACAGAGGTCGTCAAAATATCTTGTTTTGCTATCAAATCAAGAATAGCTCAAGATTGTCTTCACCTCAAGATTTTAGCTATGTCTACCCCTGTCGCTGTATAGGGGTCGCACAGTCCAGCCGAGCCGAACGCACCAAACTGTTAATTCAATAGAGAAAATGCTGCTGACGTCAGAAGCGAGCCGCATTTTCTGACATCATCAGCATTTTTTACGGCGCGGTCAAGTGTGCGATCAGATTTACTGTCTACGTTTCTTTCACTTTTTTTCTAGAAAACATCCCTAGAAGATTGAGATATCCCTTGTGGCGTATTTATTTTGGTAGCTTAACCCAAAAGTTAGATCTAGGGATAGCTAACTATAAATAGCCCGTAAATCGGGTAATGTACAAGAGCCCGTTGGGAAAAGTAAATCTTGTAAGCTGATAAACGAGGCTTTTGGGGTGTAATCTTGTTGAATCAGCAAGACTATGGGAAATATTTTCAAAGCATGATTTATCTATAACGCTGTTTTTTTTATCAACTTTTAGAATTGACTTGTTTAAATTGAATAGGCTCCGAAACTACTGGACCGATTTGAAAAAAAAATTCACCATTAGAATCCTGCATTATCCCTGATGAACATAGGCTATATTTTATCCCGGGAAAGTGAAGTTTTCCCTAGGCAACGCGGGTATTACCGCGACGAATAGCTAGTAGTTAATATTCGAGAACACTGTCGGTCCGTGCTCTCAAACGCTCGAAATCAAATTAAGCTTGGAGTGCCCTGATGTTTCTGGCCTAAGAGTATATTTACGATGAAATTTTTGGTTTGTTTTACTTAGCCGATGATATAGCGGCTGAACAAGCGTAACTTACGCCGCAGTCATTTTTATATACAAAAAATGCTAATGACGTCAGAAAATGCGGCTCGCTTCTGAGGTCAGCAGCATTTTCTCTATTTAATTCACAGTTCCGCGCGTTCGGCTCGGCTGGACTGTGCGACCACCCTTATACAGCGACAGGGGTAGACATAGCTAAAATCTTGAGGTGAGGACAATCTTGAGCTATTCTTAAAAAAAAAAAACACTGGTAATATGACCGTTTACAAGTTATTAATTGCAGTGCGATACGATATCGTAAAAGTTTTTTTTTTTTTACTAAAATTATATTATTTATAATAAAATAAACATAATTTTTTTTTAATAAATCTACAGTTGAAGTTCTTCAGAGTAAAATAATAATGCTCGCTAGGTTATATAAAACTGACCTATTGGGCATGGGTGTACTGGTGATGCGCGGCGATGAGTTTCGGCGGGCAGCCAACTGCAGGCCCGCCCTCGCGTTTTCGGCTCGTGCGTTCTGCAACCTGCAAACAACTTTACTTACTTATCCTGTACTAAACACCCTGTCGACCAAAATAGCCTTCAGCGTCGTCCTAATACAACGCGAATACGCGACCCTGGAGGCCTATTGTCTAACTTGAAATCCATTCCCATTTCCCATTCCAACCAATCACACAATACGAAAATGACGTATTTTGTCATGATACGTCATTTTCGTATTGTGTGATTGGTTAAATAATAAGGCCTCTGTTTATACAAACGCGCGATCAAACATATTAATGTATATGTGAATTGACGTTCGCGCGATGCTATTTGATGGTTTTAGTGATGGCCACATCGCTTACTCGCGCGATGATCGCGCATTCGCGTTTTCATCTACTTGTTACGTGTAATTGCAGTATGTCATTAAAACAGAATAACATTTGACATAACGTTGAGTCAGATTGTGTGATAGGACTCGTACGCGTAGTTTATATTAAGTGTTTAGTGTCAAGTAAACTTTTAAATAAAGAATTTAAACTCAAAATTATCTGAATTATTTAGTTAACAATAAATCACTTAACAAAATGTTAACTGTCCATTACAGACAACACTAAAAACACTTGAAAGTTATGGTGGCTGCGTTGCGACATGTCATGAAATTATTGTATTGACGCTTAAATCGGCTCCTTGTTATACTATTTTGATGTCATCTATATTAAACTGGTGTTTGCTGACATCTATTTCTTATAGAAATAACTATCTCGTTGGTGTACCTGACTTATATTTTATGTTTATTTTAAGATCCTAAGAACTAAGGCAAGCAAAAAAGCCGATCACAGTTAATTTAAATAAAAAAAATTTTTAACTGTACAAATGAAATTTCATCAAAGTTCAAAGGCCACATTAGTATTCACGAAATAAATACAAAACTTTTGCTAAATCACTAAAATTTTGCTTTAAAACTAATTTAGTTTCTCTAAAACTTACGCTAGTTGTAAACTCTTCCCACGTACTGAGCGGCGTGTAAAAATATTAATGTTATCGAAGGCAAAAATAATTTTGAACAAAATATTAAAGTTGCATTAGGTATAAAGTTTTCTCATACAAAGTTTAAATAAAAATACATTATTTGATGTGTTGGTATTATTGTGTGATTTAAAGTCTACGTGGTGTCCTATGAAGTGTTCAATTTACGTATAAACTTATTAAAGTAATCCTACGCGTTCATAGCCGAGGGTAACAGCACTAGTGTCTCCATATTAACATGTCTAACAATTTCGAGAAGTAACTTTACATACAACTTAATATGAAAGTCCAATGTTACTTATAAAATGTATTAAGCATTGAATGAAAAGGAATTTAGGCTTCAGTGATTACGAACGAAAAACAAAAGTTTTCAACAAAAGTTTTTACGCAGAATTCTGTTCATGAACTTTATAAAAAGAGCTCAAGTTTTCACGGAAATGTAAAGATGAAAGCATTTTTGGAATAACTAAATTAAATCGTTTCGTTATTTCTAAAATTGTTGGATTGTTTCGTAAAATTGAAAAGTGCCTACTAAATACTACCGAAACGTGCTTATATAGACAGTAGCTATTAGAGGTCTATACACGCAATCGCGCGCGATTATTTTTTTGAAGCTTGAAGTTCCGCGTTCTTTCGCACGCGATTACTCGATAGTTCTTGTCTAATATAAAGACAACCTTGTCATGCAGCTATCCCGCACGATAGCGTGCCTGAAAGCCTGTACCATGAACGCGCTATCGCGCCCGATTATTTTTTTGCCGCTTCAATTTACGTTAAAGATAAAAGGCCTAAATTTTTATAAAACTTGATTAAGTTCTAACAAACCTATTTGAAATCCATTGATGTCGATTTCTCGGAAACCCTCATGAAAGTGATCTTACAAAATCAATATGGGCCTTTGTTGATAATCACTGGCTTTAGATTCCTTTGTGAAGATTTTCTCATAAAAGGAAAGAATTCTGTGTGAAGGTTACGGAATATTATTTTAGAAGTATTGGTCCGGCTTCCTTTTGAAGAAGAAATACTTTTGATCTTTGTAAATAAATCTATAGGTAGTAAATATAATCTTTAGGTAATTATAACAAAGAGTAATTTTGAGTGTGGATAAAAAAAAGGTTTGTGCTTCTTTTCATTTAAATTGTCATTTATTTATTTTCATTTATTTAATACCGACAGAGAAACGAAAATAAATTTAAAACTTCACGACAATGGGATAGTCAAAAGCAAATTTTATATTATCTGCTTGCCATTGACTATTGTAATTAAAAACAAAATATGGGCATGTTTGCCACATGCCCTCATTTACATCAGTTATTTTAAACCCCATAGTATTTTTCATGTAGGAACGTATCCCTGACACATATAACTTTTACGTTTTACGCTGTACAAAATTGAAAATTTTTGAAATAAATGAAATCTAGTGATAGTAACGATACAACTTCAATAAAAAAGGATTTTTTTCTATTTCCTTTTTAATTATTTCAGATACCTATTAACATAAAAGCGCCTAGTCACGGAACCGTTCCTACGTGAAAAGGACTATAGTTGATATTTATTCTAATTTATATTTTACAGAAAAAATTTTAACAGAAAAAAATTAAAAAATGCATGTCTGCTTTTTTTCCGTGTAAAACCGAGGGCTATCTAGCAATACGATGTTTTTATCCTTTATCCATTTAAGAAGGGCCCGTCCCTTCTAATGGTAAGGAGACAACATTAGTTCCGGATAAACAATTTAGATTTCCCAAATGGATACAAAATGAATAAATTTAGGGAAATGTCTTTTGTAACAAGAAAAAGATTCGCAACTACCGTTGTCCCAAGGGCATTGTAGGACATTTTCAGATCTTAAATGCATTAGATATATACTACAGTCTGCCCACGACCCCGCCTGTTAAAATGTAAGCGAAACGTCAAAAATTCTGATTTCAGCATAAAATAAGTTATATTATTCTAAGTAGGTAGGTACTAACTTGATCTTAGTCTGCCTCATGAATTGTTGTATTTTCCTTGCCGCTTGGTTTTGGCGTCTCTGGGAGTATGTCCTTCTGCGTATTGAAAAAATATTGATAGATAAATTTTATAGGGTCTTTCATTTTAAATTAATTCAAGTCTAACCTAATTCTGGAATTGGGTTTCACAGATTAATATATAAATATTAATGTAATGTTATTTTTGTGTTTTGTTATGAAAATCCCGAAAAAATCGATAATGACTATCCTTTCAATTTATTGTTGCTTCCTGTATATAATAATTTATTGTTGTCCATTCGAGCGTGAATGTGTGCGCTCGGATGTAGCTGGGATGCGATTGGTGGAATGTCTGCTCTCTTTGAAAATCATTATGCAAAATGCCCTAAAAAATCGATAAAAGATAAATTTGGATGTGAAAACTTAAATCGGCTTAGGAATTGAATTGATACGGTCAAGCGTCTATTTACCACCTAAAAATGAGGCCTTGTCAGTTTGTGTAATTTAAAATGAAAGACCCTGCATTTTTGGGACCTTTGATGATGTATAAGGGAGTAGCTAGACGCACGTCAAAATACAGGTGACGTGACTTATTAATTGGTTCCCTCCAGAGGCATTACTGTCTAACTTGAAATCCATTTCCATTTCCCATTCCAACCACTCACACAATACGAAAATGACGTATATTGTCATGATACGTCATTAAACTTTTTAAACTTTCGTGATTTGGTGACATAATTATTATTTTTAAACCGGGTATTTATCACGTACCTATTATTATTATTTCTTTTTTCCGACGTTTCGGACGCATTGCAGCGCCCGTGGTCACGGATGAACTGAGGCACGGCGAGTTAGCTTCTATTATTGAGAGTAGATTGCGTCTACCCTCAATTCGTCTTCAGAATCCGATAAGGCCAGATTCACACCGCGACACACGACACTGATTGTATCAACTTGCGGCAAACACGAACCACGACTCACACACTTATTAATAACAGGATTCCACGAGGCCGAGAGTCGAAAACCATCTTCACGGTTGAAATTCGGGTGTTTTCTGATCTCAATCGCTTCTCGGACCATCCGTTTATAATAATGGCGTTCCCTGGAGAGAACCTTAGGATCATGGAGCTCAATCCAATGGTTCGTTCCTGATTCCAACCCCAACTCCAACTCTCGGCCTCGTGGAATCCTGTTATTAATAAGTGTGTGAGTCGTGGTTCGTGTTTGCCGCAAGTTGATACAATCAGTGTCGTGTGTCGCGGTGTGAATCTGGCCTTATCGGATTCTGAAGACGAATTGAGGGTAGACGCAATCTACTCTCAATAATAGAAGCTAACTCGCCGTGCCTCAGTTCATCCGTGACCACGGGCGCTGCAATGCGTCCGAAACGTCGGAAAAAAGAAATAATAATAATAGGTACGTGATAAATACCCGGTTTAAAAATAATAATTATGATACGTCATTTTCGTATTGTGTGATTGGTTGGAATGGGAAATGGGAATGGATTCATGTTAGACAATAAGGCCTCAGGTCTGGTATGGGACTTACTTGACTGCATTGCTGGCTTGCATCCTGCGCGCGCGCATCGAACGGTACCCTCGCTGGATCACCGTGGCTGCCGCGTGCATTTGTTTCAAGTATGCAAACTACAAACAAACAATTAACTGTCAAGATAATTATATTATTACAAATGTGAAGAGAGATTACGCTAAGGAGTCCATTCGGCTGTTCTGATGACTGGTTCCGATGACTCTGAAGTTATCCTTAAAGTACGATATTTTAAAAGTCAGAGAACAACAGGGTTACTTCACACAGAAAAGGGGGATAAATGCTCTGGTAATTCGTCCTGAAATAAATTGACGACGTTGCAGTCGAATGCGAAACAACGAAAGATTTAAAAAATGTGGCATTGCTCTACCAATAATAATTGAGCCAATGAGCAATCGACGTGATACTATGGGTGTGATTTTGGGATAAATAATAATAAAATAATGCTGGACATTTCACACAACATCATCTAGCCCCAAACTAAGCAAAGCTTGTACTATGGGAACCAGATAACTGATATCCTACTTACATACTTTTTGTTTTTAAATACATACATTGTTATACATAGAAACACCCAAACCCGAAATAAATGTTTGCAGATCATACAAACATTTATCCCGCGGCGGGGATCGAACCCGCAACCTTCAGCGTCTCAAGCAGGCAACCCACTGCGCCACAGAGGTCGCCATCAAATCTTTAGGCCATGTCATGTTTATAAACCTCACACATAAAAATCCACAACCTTTTGCGTCGCAGGCGGGCCTTTGCCTACTGCCTAAAGGTCGTCCTACCTGCTTATAACGTCTATAGCAGTTCTGGATAGTAATGGCGGCCGCAGCAGCGCGCCGCTGCAGCTGTCTCCCGCGGTACTGTCTGTACGCCTTCTGGATGGTAATGGCTGCGGAGTATAACTCACGCTGCTCACGGTCTGTTAACAAAAGATGAAACTAGATGGCGACACACGTCAAATTAGATTGCGCTATTGTTGAGATTTGCGCTGATGTATCCATTGGCACGGAAGTGCCCCGCCAAAGCAAGCCAAAAAAAACGACGTACTAAGTCAAAGTCAAAAAGCATTTATTCAGTAGGACCGCTGGGATCACTTAGAATTGACTTAGAACTAATTTTAATCCTGTTCTTTCGCGACCAATACCGTGAAGAATGAGGGCAACAAACACGGTTTGGGGGCCTATCGTTTAGGGCCTAGGACCCTTTTCTCGTGTTTTGTCGTATTTTTGAACCAACATAGCTTTGGTCTGGATGCTGCTAGAAAGCTGAAACACACTGCTAGTCTTTGGTAAATACTTAGGTACTTTTTATTTCGTGTCGCTAAAAAAGTTTAAAAAGCGCAGCATTTTAGGCTATACAAATCTTACACCAGAATATTAAAGTGGTCAAAAAATTCCAAAAAATCTTACCATTTAAAGTGAGACTAGAAAAATGTGTGGTAGCATTCAGAAACTCTTGCAGCGTGGCCGGCGGTGAGGCTACTGAGGAGTGTGACGTCAGAGCAGAGCGGGGGGACGGCGGTGGGGGGGAGAGTGCTGAGCCGGGGGACACTGATCCAGAGGAGGGGGTCGAACCACCGCAGTATCTAGAACAATGATCCTTATTGACAGGGAGTAAGGTATAATTTGTTGTGTAGCGTGAAATGGAATAGAATATCAATAACATACTGAATCCTTCAAGGGGCAAACGATCTATTATAGTTAACTGATCTTGATCGTTGCCAGTTGGAAGTGTGTCCAAAATAATGGCGGCATTACCACGTTTAATAGCAATTCTGATACATTGAGATAAATCCTAAAAAATAAAATTGCATGGCTTTGAGAAAAAATTCTATGAAAAACTGAATTAGACCCACAAAAAGACAGTTGATTGATTTCAATGAGAGGATTATTCTCGGTTTTCCTCTGAGTTTTCTTGTTTTTTTTTCTTACCTATAAGTATTATCGCAGAACTCAAAACTAAACTCAGTTTTGAAAGTAGTAGTGTCATCAAGCAGAGGAGTCATAAGGTTGTCTTCGCCGCCGCTGCCGGTGCCGTCCAATCCACAGCCCAGCAGAGACGAGCTCTCGTTCTGGAGAGATAAATATGTAAATCATTTCGTCAAGGATAGTTTTTTTAGACATACTTGATGCTATTTCATTGAGAAATGAAAAGTCTTATCAAAATTTTCGATTCCAACGGGTGCGAACTTGAGACTTAACATTTAATGATAATGACATCAAGACCCCTCGCAGACTGCAGACTTTCTATCGGTCGATAGTTGAGACGGAACATATTTCGGCTTACTTCTCCATCCTCATTACGAGCCGTAGTATGTTCCGTCTCAACTATCGGCCGATAGAAAGTCTGCAGTCTGCGAGGAGGCTAACCATTATTGTTCTATCTATATGCTGTGACCAATTTAATCTGCTGTCAATCCCAGGCTTAAGCCTGGGTAGGTATACTTGCTTCATTTCTCTATCACAGTGAACTTGCTCGAACACTGTACCTACCATATCTGCATGCAGACAATCATGACAGTGGACTACCACTTTTATCTTCACATTAAAATCAGTATAGCTTGAGTGCACATGGATAAGTTTTTTTTTTGCAGCATTAAGTACAAGTCCAGAATCATGCGACCATTGAATCTCAGACACGTGTCGTCGGCAAATTGGTAGATTGAGCAATGCTTTTAAATCATTTACATAACTGAGGTAATGCAGAGGCCCAAGTACAGATCCTTGTGGTATACCTTCTGAGATATTTACACTATTATGAAACTTGCACCTTTGGTAAATAACCTTTTAAGTCATAGGTCTCTCTTTACAAGCTACTTTCTAAAGCCTCAGTTTGCATAAAATGTACTTTACTTTTTCACTTAAGTTAAGTACCTTTATTCTCTCTGGCATCGCAGCGATGATTTGCTCTGCCAGTGTAAACACTCTGTCATCCTGCTCCCCTGAAATAATGATGCATAGTAATAACCTCATCGTCATAATCATTCAAAGCTAAAACATCAATATCTAGTCACAGTCGAGCTAATATCCCAAAATGAATATAAGTGAATACGTTATTCATTCGTTGGTTTGCGGAATGAATAATGTAACCATCTATTTCATTTAGGTTTACATTTAGCATCTAAATAACATCGATAGCGAGGACACGATATACTTACAAGATATATATTCATTTGAATGATCATTTTGATAAAAATTTATAAATTTTGTTACTTTACCAATAAGTAGTAGTATTTATCAAAGACATCATTCAAATGAATAAACATAAAGATTTTTGTCTTACCAGGCAACAACAGGTCATAGAAAACCTCATCACCTAATAAGGCGAATAAGTCAATGTAGAATTTGAGTCTGTAAAATATACAGAACCAGTCATTGGTTTCGCTTACTTACCCGTCGCACTTGATGAAATGGCAAATGAAGGAACAAAAATGACGACGAAAAACAAAGTGACGGGCCTGATCGTGATAATACTAAAACTCATCATCAGGTGCTCAATAAACCCACAGTGCAGAAGCTCTTACCTCCCTTAGAAGAGTACGCTGTAAATACCACTACACATAAAAAGCCTTCCATATACTGAACCATGCAAGCAGTTTAGCTTTCATGCAGTGTTTCATTGTCAAGTATTTTCAAATTTTTGAAAAGTGTTCCAAGTTTTACCAACGTTGCCTTGAAGTGTACTGAAGATGCAGAAGATTTTGTAATGCCAATCGATTTAGTTGTGATTCAAAGTACTGTGATTGTGGATAGACCGATTACGAACCACTGAAAGCAACATCGAAGGACAACATCGAGTAAGCCGAACCGAACTTTATATTCCCTTCAATAAGGTACTGATTCCAAATGTACAACATTCAGAATCAAGTCGGTTCAACTTAATAGGATACTACAACACCAACACTGGGAAACTCCGCTCTATACTTGGATACAAAGTAACAGAAGAAGCTACAAGTGGTCTACCGACAAAGTGTGATCATTGTCAAGATCTACAACTGGCGACATAGAGAAGGATAGAGATATACAGATAATCTTTGTTAGAAGAAGAGGATCGAGCGGCCAGAGCGGCGATGCAACTACTACATTCACAACATCGACAACAGGACGAGCGGAGGGTATTGCTGCGACTTGAAATGGTATAGAACATTTAAATTTCTTATCGGAGCCAATTGTTGTAATGACAGAGACTTGGTGATTGTTCAAATCTGTGATTTCTTAGAAATTGTACTAGATTTGTATTTCAAAAGAATACATTTCATTGAATGTGTAATCTTCTCACAAAAATTTAGTTATTCATTTTGCTATTAATCACTTGAGAATATTATTATTTTGATTTTTATGTCTCTTTCTTCATAGTTTGTAATTTATTTATTGAAATAATCTATTAGACTTTCTTGCACTATTTTAGTTACCACCATAGTAATGGTGGTTTTCATATTAGGTAAAAAGTGTCAGGGGCCAACTCTGGTGCCGGAGTTTTTAGGCCGCCTTAAGGCCCCCGTTATGGCTTAACGACTTAAATAGCCGGGACCGACAATTTAACGAGCACTCCACTGGCGGTCTGCTCGGTCCACTTACAGACCATTTAGAACGTTGCGTAACTTGGACGATCCATCAAGAAAGACGAAGCAGGCACGACCACGAGCTATCCGTTCGATATAAGTTAATAATTGGTAATTCGTTTTAATTCAAGGTGATATTTTGTTTGTATTAAAGGAAGAAGTCTAAAATTAACTCTTTTTGAATTCGTTTTTATTTTTTGTAATATCATTCAAAGTCTCATTACAAATCTGCCCTACAAATTTAGTCTCCATGTTCATACCGTTTCAGACGCTGCACTGACCTGGAGCCGGTGGCGGCGGCGGCGGCGGCGGCGACGGCGGCGACGGTGGCTCTGAGAGTACCTCCACATCTATGAGCGGGCTGGCAGCACGCCGCGGCGCGGTCTCGCCTGCAACCACCGCGCTCACTGTCCCTTGGAACTAGCGGCCGAGTTCCTTTTCACTTGCCGTTCAGTTACTTACTAGCTACGGTGTTGACGACTTCACTTTTAAGCTCTTAAATTTGGCATGTGTAAGCAGTGCAGCGGATTTACGTTCAAATTTATAATTTGTTTTACGATTTTAAACAATTTGCTGCTTTAGTTTTCGTTACCTCTTAAGCTTTTGCACAGTGTTTATGGACAAGCTAAAAATGTTTTAAAGTTTTTTATTTGCAAAAAGGAACTCAACCCGCTCGACGTTCAAAATGCCCGTGGACAACGTCGAATGACCTCTCAATGAACGCAGCAAAATAAGACCCCAAAGTTTTGACCTTCCGGTCATCAGCCGTGCCAATATAAATAAATAATCACCAGCAAATGAAAAGTTAATAGACTAGGTAACGAGAGAGAGGTGTACAGATGACTTACAGAGAGCGAGATCCATGCGTCTTCCCATTTTGGAGTCGCCAAAACTATCTTCAGAAGTGTCAGAATCTAAAGGTAGAGACATACTTCTTTCCCACCTGTACAAAAATCCACTGAGTTAGTACAAAGCCATGCATACAAACTCTAAGGAACTGTCACGCTAGTTTTATCATACAAATTCAATATCAATACAGAAATAAGTCTAACTGGCAAAGTCCCTAATGTATGTTAGTTACCTAGCCGAGCTGCCATCTTTGTCATTTGCAGAACTAGATCTGAATGCATCGGCCATATTAATGCCACTGTCGATAGAGGGTCTCTTCACAAGATTGCTTTCTAGGCTCCCAGCACGTCCCTTTTGCGATAAACTGAAACCAGACACTCCCTTTTAAAGTGTTTTTTTATCATATAGATTAGCATGTTTTCTAAATTCCACCCTTTTTGCGTGGATTTCAACAAGTTCATCGAAGAAATGTATATTTTGTAAGATACTAAATCTACATTTCTTCTATCAAAAATTGGATCGAAGCATAACTAGGCCTACAAACACGATGTCTTTTGACGAGTGTTCGTTATCCACATCATTTTTTTTACCACACTGATATATTTAGAACTAACAGTAAGTAAATTAGTATGAGTCAGTGGCCAATACTGATGACGGAGTACATTCGATAGAACTAGTGACATGACAAGAAGATTCATACCTATTAGGCCGCAGAAACACGCCGTCCTTAGTCGGCGGGTGTATCCTATCCAGCAAGATAGCTAGGTTGTTATGGCCAGCTTCACGCGCCATAGCCGCGGCCTGGCGAGCTCCGGCCTCAGTGCGGTTGCCAGCACTCCAACGAGCCAAGACCACTGCTGTCTCTACGTGCCCGGCGGCGCTTGCGACCATCTGGAATTGAGATAAATATATATTTTTTTAATTTTATAGTGCTAATCCACACTTGGTATTTCATTAAGAAATGAAAAGTCTTATCAAAATTGGGTTCCCTCAGGGTTCTGTGGCTGAAAGCTGTAGCCGGCTTCAAGAGGATCGTCTGATCGTTGCGGGTTCGAATCCCGTCAGAATCCAAAATTTTGAAAAGATTTTTCATTAATTTCTTAATGAGATAAATATTTTTATCGTGATAGAATGATTATCAATGACATTAATATTTTACTACCGCGTGCCGAGCCATGATGGCCGAATGAGGTTCTGCGTCGACTTTCAATTCGAAGGTCGTGGGTTCGAATCCCGGTCGTGCATCATTGGACTGAAGCTGTGAAGCTGTGAAGACGGTGTAGGTGCTGGGCAAGCCTATTTCATCTCAAACAATGTCCAACGTCCCGTTCAGTGTAGGCAAGGATTGCCTCCTAACGATGTATAAAACATCTAATGTAAAGGCCTAATTTTTTTTTATATTTTAATATACTTATCCAGATATTATAAAATGCTGGTTGAATGGCCACTCTGGTCCGTTGAACCAAATAGAGCCAGTTTACGTTGATTCGGCAAGACGTAATTCCTAAGTAAAATACTATTTATGTCAGTTGATACTTACCAATGGCGTGTTATTATCAACATCCCGCGCCCCCAAATTGACTTCCTTCTCCAACGCCAGACTGCTGTCATCCTGCCTCCACCTCAGCAGCACAGTGGTCAGCTTCGTGAATCCAAGAGCCGCAGACAGATGTAATATAGTAGAAGCATCTTCTCCCGGCTCTGTAGTGAACCCCTCAGACGTGCCAAGAGATCTGACACTGAGTGAACGACAGAAATTGACCAGGCGCTCTTCAAATTTTGGATTTGTATAGAGCTGATTGTCGTCAATCTGAAAGAATAATAATTGCTAACATGTGACAATGGACTTAAAGACTTTATTTAGCTCAAATGGCTGATAATCCTACAAAAGATAGATTTCCTATCAGAAAAATACTCAAAACTAATAGTCTACCTGATTAGTTTCATCCATAGGCTCGATTTTCACTTGCAATCGGCCATGTAAGCGTTGAAATCGCTGTAGTAGCGAGAACCTCCGAAAGTCCAGAGAAGGCAGAGGTGCTGTCGCTGGTGAAGACGGCGCTGGGGCCGGTCCAGCTTTGTACTCGAAGACTACGGTGTCGGAGACCACTCGTCCACCGCAAGCCACCTGGAGCGCAGCAAGTCCTGCTTCGTGAGCTGGAATATAGATATAAATGCATTAATTTTTTGTCTATTTCCTTTAAATTCTAGTAACATTGTATCATATGGGTGTTAATAAATGAGAATATGTATAACTATGGAATCTGTAAAGTAAGAACACATAAAACTTTCTACACATAAATTTACCAAACCATACAATTTGAGAAACAAAAATAAAATAGCCCTACGAAATACAAAATGACTAGTTAAATCAGACAAAATGTCAATCCAAAATAATAATTTACCCTGAAAACTACAAAACAAAGAAGAAAATACAATATTTAACAAAAAATTAAAATCTTATCTAATAGAATTTTTTTTGTACAATATTCAAGATTATCTAGAAGACAATAAAAATACCCGCGGTCCCTCGTGATTTTTTCGGGATAAAAAGTAGCCTATGTCCCTGGGATAGAACCTATATCCATGCCAATTTTCAGCCAAATCTGTTCAGTGGTTTGGGCTTGTAAAGTCAACAAACAGACAGACAGAGTTACTTTCACATTTATAATATTATAGTATGTATGGAAGTATAGATAGCATGGATAACATGAAGCAATAAACGTTTTTAATTGAATTGAGTTGCTAATGGCCATGTTTTAGAGGATTGTTCAAAATTATTTCAAAAGATTTTTTTCCAGAAACATTATATCTTCCAAGCTAAAAAGTTTACTAACCTGGACAGTAGCATCTCAGCAGGCCACTCTGCACCAGAATTGATGGCACAGGAAAGTTGTCAAACAGCACCGTATACTGATCCGAGCACTCCGTCCAAGGTCCAGCTATCAGAACCTTGGCTCCACCTTCAGGATACGCCCATTCGGGTGAATAGTCCGTGATATTCAGAGTCCCATGTTCCTGTTCAGGAATACAATCTGTCTGCATCTTTTCAACCCCATTCACAACTGGCGATGGTTGTTTTGGGTGCGTCTCGTATAGGGTCTAAAAAAGAAATGAAACAATGTATGAAACCAATAAAGTAAATGCTGAAACAAAAACGATGAAAAAGGATAATTCAGTTTTAGTGAAATACCACCACTTTACTATTGAAACAAAGACGAAAGATAAAACGAAGCTAAGCACAAGACAAAACACTGACATGTCCCGATTGAATCAACTTAATTCTGTTGGTAAATCAATCATCAAATTGAAGCCAAAAAGTGGAGTCAAAAAACTTCATCGTCATAATTATACGAGTATCAGAATCTCATTCTTACTCGTGGCAGTTCATGTTTACCAGATACATGTCAAGTTTATTCAACCGTGGCTTTATTTTTGGCCAGTTAATCAGTAAATTACAAGTCAACAAAATAGAAGAATGTTTGTTGACTTGTAATTTTTCAACGCAGCTGGTCTGAGGAGTCTACGAACCTTCCCAAAGAGTGGTGAGCCGGGAGTTGATAAAATTTTTTCAAGTGACATTTCGCGATCCGCCTTCCCAGCGCGCACATACTAAAGGAAGGTTCAGAATTAAGGGCTGTTAATTAAACATTTAACATTCATTAACAGTAACATCTTTTTCGGTAGAATTCGATCAATTAAAGGAAGTAGAATTCTCAAGCTCTCATAATTTTTGTTTTTTCGAATACAATAATTATGTTAATGATACCACCACTTACCACGGGATTAGTAGATATCGTATTAGGGTCCAACACTTCTAGCTCAGGGAAATCTCCTAGCATATCAAAAGCGTCCAAATTCACAAACACATTGTCATCCACCACATGAGTGGGGGACGCCACAGCCTCACAACTCTCTATAAAGTCCATCGTATCAATCCCGGACACCATCACATTAGCAGTCTCTGTGGACCTCACTCCATTCCTTAAATCACAATTAGGCATATTAGCTGATAGGGTCTTCTGTATGTCCTCATGGGAAAGTTCCAGAGTCTCATCAAAGAACCCGCTGGCTAAATGAGTATCAGTCCCAAGCAACACTAACGTATCATCACAGTTTTTCGTCAAGACTTCACTCTCTAATCTTTCTACTAAGTCGGGATATCTAGAAGGGGTCACCGGAGCGCTGGTTACGACATGAGTTCTACTTTTCGGTTCAATTTTTATTTTTCTATCGAAATTTATCTCTACTTTGTTGTCATGTATGGTATTCTCGATCTCCAAGGGCTCGATTTTCTTTATACAAGTGGCTTCTGGCAGTTCCCTTTTTAGTACAAACGTAGGCTTGTACTGGTGACGAAACCTGTCTCTGGGTTCTTCGCAGATAAATGACGTCACAGACAAAGGAGAGACTATTGAGGAGTGTGATTGGGCACTGCTGGTTCCGTTCAGGATGAGGAGACCTCCACCGCCTTGGATCTGCCCAAGAGAGAGGAGTAGTGGTGATGAGGTTTGTTGCGCCTGTCTGTGGTCTCTTGTGTACTGTCGAGGTGGGTGTGCCATTGGTCGAGGAGATGGCCCGGTGGTTGAAGATACATGGTGGTCTGAAGGTGGTTGCTTTATCGTTTGGACTCTTCGAAGTGCGTGCGTGCAGTTTCGGGAATCTTGGCAAGTGGAGTCTGGGCAGCTGCACTCAAGTTGTCGTGCAAGAGCTGCAGCTCGAGCCGCTCGCTGTTTTTCCATCAGCTGACCGACAATTGCTTCCACAGTCTCTGCCGTCTGGAACATTTTACCCTGGAATGAGATATTTTCAAAATTATTGAAATGTTTTAGTTAATTGATTCCATTTGAATGGTTCGTGGTAACTTACCGAAATTTCCAAGTCGCTGTTGATATCGGGCTCATCTTCACTAAAAACTGAAACAGTAAAATACAAATATTTTGCAAAAATAGTCCTCATTTATATCACAATAAATAAAAACCAAGAACCATTAGCTTTAATAAAATATCATTGATAATCTAAATTAATCTGTAACGGTGTGTTTTTACCCCAAATAATGTTCTGATAAGGATCAGCGCCATTAATATCGTAATCTAATTGAAATTTACAGCCGATTTTCATTAATATTCAACAGAGAAACTTTTCATACCCTATAATTTCTTTGTTACAATCTATTAGCGAGCGGAAATATTATGAAGGATTCAATTATTGAATGATTTTAATTCATCAAATGTTGAATTGCATGACATTTTTGTTTTATTGTCTTACTAGCTTCTGCGCGATGCTTCGCCCGCGTGGTACCAACATTTTGAATAGCCTATATGCTATTCAAGGTCATTATCTACGCCTATACCAAGTTTCATCCAAATCGGTTCACTGGTTTAGGCGTGATTGATACACAAAATTACAAACATCCAAACATCTAAACAAACTCATAAACTTTCAGCTTTATTAAATGAATGGGATTTATCTATCAGTATTTGAGCTTAATTTTCGGATCAATAGAAAGACACCTGAGGTACTATCTCATTCAACACGGGATTAGAAAATTGAGGTTCTACCCCAATCATCACGGTTCTCATGTCCGGTTTGAACAACAGTAGGCATTTTGCTTCCTCAGAGTAGATACTTACACATCGGCTTCAGTTGGCTGACTAGTTCATCTTTCGTCCACTCCTTCTTGTCGGCCCAAAGCGCGAGGCTTGGCGCCACCGTCGCCAGCTTGTTGTCATCTGGGTATGGCACGTTCAGGTAGTGAACTAGCACTATGTCGGGGTTCTGGAATTAGAGAATACTATTGAATACAGTTGCTGGAAATGCGTTTGTCTTACAGTGTCTGCAGGCTCTTAAAATTATGTAAAAATATGAAATTTATGCACGTATAGAATGGAAATTTCTTGCCCCGCAATCGAAACTCCATGCCCCTCTAGTTCTAGATAGTGTTATTAGTGTATTACAAAAGATTATTAGTAGTAACTTCTTACCAAAGAAAAATAAAAAAAGGAGGCTTTTTTAAGAACCTTCCTTTGAAGGCGGTTTCATCTATCTTAAATATGCCAGGCATCTATATAAAAAGATTAAGTACGAGAATATTATTTTCTTCTTTGAAAAACAATCATAAATATTCTAAGTTTAAACCATAAATATCAAAAGTCTTATAAACAGGGTATTTACTAAATGTGATGTGTGAATGTGCTTCATGGGTAGCCATTCTGTAGAGCTTAAAACTGTTATTGTCCGTTGGGAACCGTTTCGGGGAATGTTCGAGCAATTGTTTGTTGGTTCAAGTTTGTCGGTTCTTTGAGATTAAGCGGCCGTTACTTAAGGACAGTTTCTCGCATGCGAGAAAATATGCTCGCTTATCAAATGCTTCGAGCCTCGAATGCGAGTATGACAGGCGAAAGCCTGTCATACTCGCATTCGAGAATGACTTGAATAATTCGAGCTTCTCGTCGCTCGCATGCGAGAAACTCTCCTTGTGTAACAGCCGCTTAGCCTACTTGTACGAGTAGGTATACGAGTATGTACCTTGACTTTGAAAACAGCCCGTGGAATCAAACAACAGAGAGTAAATTTTTAGTACGCGGCTCGTTAGATAGGTACTACTCGTATTCATGCCTTGAACTTTTTATTACTAAGATGATCGCCAATAATTGTGCAATATATTGTAATTTTTTTTGTAAAAAAAAAAGAAATTAAGGTAGGAATTAAGGTATTAAGTAAGTTCTTAGCTTTTACTTCGTTGTTCCCAAAATGATCCTCAAGCTCTTGTTTGTTCTACTGTATGCGTACTTCATATTGAATTACAAACATTATTATTTCTAGTAGCTCATATACCATTTTTAGACAGTCACTTTTTCCATTACGATCATTTAAAACTACCCCAAAAACCCTAGTACCCCTCGCAGACTACAGACTTCCTATCGGCCGATAGTTGAGACGGAATATACTTCGGCTCGTAATGAGTATGGAGAAGTATAGCCCGTCTCAACTATCGGCCGATAGAGAGTCTGTAGTCTGCGAGGGGTCTCACGGAAATAGGGGTCAGACGAAATAAAAACAATAAACGTGTAACTTGCACAAACAAGCCGACGAGCCGTGAACACTGAAACATCCCTAACTGCCACTAAATCGACTCGAGCGCACTTTACAACGTATAAAATAAGTAATACACAATATTTTAATTTCAACGAAGAGAATGTAAAATGGAGTACGCAGTAATAACTAACCATTTGTCTTCAAAATGGCGGCAATAAACATAGCGCCCGTATTTATGTAATGGCCGGCAGCCAGGGGTGACGCGTGTGTTTTATTATTATCGGCGGTTTTTCATTAACTCGTTTTGTAAAGTGCGAATGTGAGGTTGCGGTTGCATTGTTTTAAAGGATGCTGTTATGGTTTTTACCGGTTTCAGTGGTATAGCCGACTGGTGTAAATATTATTTATCTTTTTCTTTATTCTGTATTGGTCGCGGTATTGGTCTCGAAGGAACAGAAGTAAAATCATAGACATAGACAGACATTTATTCACCACTTTGGCACACAAACAACCTATTTTTAAGACGATTCAAAGTGATCCGGTTCACTGAATAAATGCTTTTTGACTTTGACTTGCTTATCAGAATAAACGTTTTTAACCGGTTTTGAAATAGGTTTTGAATAGGCAAATATGTATAGCCAAAATATTCACGGTCTATTCATTTATTATTTTCTAAGATAATAAATTAAATGTCAGCGGAAGCTAGGTTTCATTGTTTTACCGGTTTTGTTTGTATTGTTAGAAATAAATTTACGAGATGAACTTTTTGTGGTGATGATATTTCACGAAGGTAGTTAAGCTAAATTATGTAGTTTTACGATTCTTTTTAATTAAAAGTCCACATAACCGGTTTTTCGTTTGTTTTATTGGTGCATGTGAAATGTTTGCTTCTCGTGTTATAAAATTAGATGAACCCAGATTCAAAAGGCATTTTTAATTGTACCTACTGACATTATGCAATTAAAAATAAAATTTTCTACTACTTTCCACACTGTTTATCGCAACTTAATCATTTAGTTGTACCTATTGTTATACATTTAAATCAGTTGAGCTATCTATAGATCGTTTTAACGACGATCCTTAGATAGCTTGGCCGATTCTATTGTTTTTGTAATTTTATGTACTTTTAATCAGTTGAGCTATCTATAGATCGTTTTAACGACGATCCTTAGATAGCTTGGCCGATTCTATTGTTTTTGTAATTTTATGTACATGTTGTAGTAGCTTAGTTTCTGTAAAATAGACATTCTCAAATTCTATTAGCACACTTTTGTATTCAAAATGAGAAAAAACTTAAACCTACCAACCCTAACTTTATCAAAGCGCCAAGTCAAAAGTTAGCCATCCCGCGAGCTAAGCACGATCTAACGACGTTCGGCGACGGAAGAAGAATACTCTTAATTTAAAACTATAGTCCCGGTTCTCATTTATCGGTGGCCGCTTTCAAGCGGTCATAATAAATCCATAAACTTACTGACTTCATAATATAAAATCTCTTTAATTTCACTATAATCAGATGATATTCTATGGTTCTGGATAAAATGAATGAATGAATGCACACCTTATAACTACAAAATACAGCAGAAAAGAGAACCATAATACAATTCAAAATAGGCGGCCTTATCGCAGAAAAGCGATCTCTTCCAGGCAAAAAAAATCAAATCAAATCTTAAGCAAGAAAGGTATACCAATTTGTAAAAAATGACAGCGGTTTTGATATTAGAAATAACCTGACGATTTGCTTCTATAGATTCTGATACCATAGCCGATGCCTTTTTTGACAGTTAAAATTGGTCGAATAATTTCTGAAAGATATCAAAGTTAAAGTCAAAAACCCTGATAAAAACACATTACGTCCGTCGAATCGGCCGGCGCATTTTATGAAATCATAGTTTTAGTAAAAATAATAAATTCTAAGCTTATCGTAGAAGCATTTGAGATGGGATCGTTTGGTTATTTCTTTTAAGTCGCTTAAGATTTCTTAAAAGAATTTTGACTCACTGAAGAATGAAAAGGCCACAAAGTCATACTAAAATTATCTATTAAAATAGATATAACGGGTTATTTGTAAAACACCGGTAACCTCTCAGGACTGTATTACTATCATCATAAACAACAACTTTTGTTCTAAGAGTTTTTGCAAAACATAATACATTTACCAAAAACAAACTTTCAAGATTTCGTTGTCCTATCTAACACCATTCAGCTTCCGCCGCCCTAACCCCACTCCCCTAGCTATTGCACTAACGCTTTCTTTTGCTTTGCATAGACTTAGTAACATTTATAGCGTAAAATATAATTATTTTTATTTTTGCATGAAAATCTGATGAACTAAAATTATGATGATTTTTTTAAAAGTCATAGAAAAAAGTTGTGGTTTATGATGATAGTAATACAATCCTGAGAGGTTACCGGTATTTTACAAATAACACTGTATATAAATAGATATTTTATCTGCTACACTTCATATCATCTATTTCCTTATGTAATTACAATACCTAGGCATCAAAAGGATAGACAATGCTTGCCAATTTACCTCGTTTAATATTTAACCAACTAATTGAGTCCAGTCTCTTGTTCTGGATTATAGGATTTGACATGAAATAGTAGTGTGATGGAATCAATAGTAGGACTATCTATTACTTTACATTCTTTTTAATGTAGCGTCCGCATCAAATCAATGATGGCATTTTGCTACCTTGGGGAGATCAGAGTGGCCTGATCTTACGATGTCCTGAATTAAAGGTTTGGTTCACAAATCGATGGACAGTCAACAGTCAAAGAATATCACAACAAGACGTACCCAGAACTGCGACAACAGCCCGACGATGAAGATTCCTCCGTCCAGATGAAGAGATGCTGCACTTCACTGATAGTCACACAGTAACAGTTAGATAAAGTCCTCAGATATGAGAAAGAATAGGGTTTTTCAAAATATATCGTTCCGATGTGTGCGCGCGCGCGATGCTGGCTAGGAAGTAGTGTCGTTTTTTCTTCGCTAGAGGGCGTCGGGCGCGCATCTGTCATTTGAAAAATACGCCTTGCGTGACGTCATGAAGCATGACGTTTCGATGTCTGTTAATGTCCAAAGTTTGCGAACCATCCCTATCGTAAAAATTTAAAAATGTAAAAATGCTATGTGGAAACGAAACATCCCGCCCACCAAAATACCTATGGTATTTTCTAATTAATATGGATGTGGTAAGTCGGGATAGCTAGTAGTTTATCATGATTGATATGATAGTGACTGAAAAATTATACAAGTACGTTAAGAATGAAAGTTACAATTTTCAAGTGGCCGATATACCTATACCTAATTAAAACTAAATACTAAATTGATACTACTTTAAGAATAGATTGAAGCTAATCCCCGATCGGTAGTGGGCTCAGCTTCACCAACGGTCGATGAATAAGATAGTTATTGGAAGTTTTAACTACTGCACTGCGAGTTATCCCATCACCACCAATATGAAGTGTTACTACTCGTCCAAGAGTCCATTGTAAAGGGTCGCGATTATCGTCCTTGATTATGACCATCGCTCCTACAGCTAGCGGTTTAGAAGCTTTAGTCCATTTGGCACGTTGCGTTAAGGAGTTTAGGTGTTGTGATTTCCATCTGGACCAAATATTCTGTTGAAAAGCTTGGAGTAACTGCCATCGATTAAGTTTAGTATTTGATAAATCCTCATCCGCAACGGTGGTTAGCGGTTCTCGAGTGAGGATTGGAACGTGTTTACGCTCAACGCTACTAACATTGTTACGATTAGCCTTATTAGCATTCCATATGAAACGGTAAATGAACGATACGATGGTTAACAATTTAGAGAAAGAAGAATAACGATTCACTAAATCATCGATATTTGAGTTAGGATTGGCGTTTTTATTTGACTGTGTAACCAGAGTTACCGGTTTACGTTCCTCCCTGATTAACTCGATATCTCTGCTGCCGACTACGTCCGTCAATGGGCACGACCTTTTGTCTTGCGATAACCTGCAAGGCCCCGCCCACCATAACGCATTATTAACGAGTGCTTTTGGAAATTGGCCACGAGAGCATACATCTTCAGGTTTATCGCCAGAGGAACCGTGCTGTCTACATTCAGTCGATGTAAGCTCTTGATGGATTTGGTTGACTCGGGTCGCATCGTTTAAAACGTTATCTTGATCTATATCAGAAGGCATTAAAGCGTTTGAAGCAAGTTTTGTTTTTCCCAGAAGAAGCCATCCAAAGATAGAATTCAAAGCAATGGGTTGATTGGCTTGTCCTTTGACATGCTCGTACAGAAGAGACTCTGCAAAAACATCCGCAGCAAACAACATGTCAATAGGCCCCGGAATATCAAACCCTGGGTCAGCTAGCGGGAGAGATTTTATATGCGACCACCCTGAAGTGTTAAGTTTGGCGATGGGTTGATCACCACAGATCGAGGAGATCACGTTGAAGTCAAGGACAAAACGATCCTTATTTTTAGTACCCACCTCACACGTTACTTCACCCAATACCGCAGCAGCTACGTCGTCTAGCCCGCTGATATTGCCGCCTGACTTAGTATAACGTATGTTGAGGCGTGCAAGCGCAGATGTTGTTATAAGGTTACTCTGACTCCCGGTATCAAAGAGAGCGCGAAATGATTGCATGGTTCCGGAGGCGTCCTTCACCTGCACGATAGCCGTGGCTAGCAAAACATTAGTGTGTGTCAGGGTCCTGGAAACCAGTGTTGCGGTACCATCAGAAAGTTCGGATGGATTTTCACGATGAAGTAAAGAGTGGTGTTTGCGTTTACAGGAGCGACACGAAAACACTGATTTACAGTCCCTTAACTGATGAGATGGTTTAAGGCAATTGTAGCACCACCTTTTGTCGGTTGCGATTTGCATGCGCTCATCTATAGATTTTTTGACAAATTCCGCACAATTAAAAATAGAATGTGAATCATCGCAATAACTGCATTTAGTTATGAAAGAAGTGGGTGGTACTATGTCTACCGTACTCGTTTTGTCGGTAGCGCTAGTGAAGAGGATATAAGATGCATTGTCTTGTTTCGGTTGAGTCGGCGTGGATGTGGACTTTCGTGACTGTTTATCATTTTTTGTCGAATCGGTAAAATGCATGTCGCGTATAAAAGCTTCGCATTTCGAATGTAGGTACAACTTTAATTGCGCATAGGTTGGCAGGTCGACTTCACAATATTTTTCTTCGAAATCACGACGCAAGTCAGTGTCAAGCTTCGACAAAATATGATAGACCAACACGAAATCCCATTGATCGATCGGCAAGTTAACGGTCTTCAATATACTTAGATTCTCGTCGAGCAAATCAAGCGACTTTCTAAACTCCTGAGCATCATTACAATTAAAATGAACATCTAAGATGTCGCGCCAACAGGCAAACGCTAAATTCCGTTTATTTTGATAACGCAAGACAATTGCATTGTACGCGTTTCGATAATGTTCATGCGTCAGCGGGAAAGGCTTCACGACGGTTAATGCGTCTCCGCTTAACGAAGATACGAGATAATGAAACCGTTCAGTGTCCGAAAGGGCACCAGAGTTATGAATTAACGCGTTGAATGTATCGATAAACTCAGGCCATTTTTTTATATCACCCGAGAACACCGGAAGCGTGATTTTTGGTAATTTTACGTTAGTAGTTGTACGAGTCGACAAATGTTTTGATTCACCTGCCGTTGAAGTATTCAGTTGGCGATAAATTGATTTTATTTGAAAGTACATTTCATCACATTTATTTTGCAGGGTTTCATCTTCATCAACTCTGTCGGATAGCTCGATAATGTCAAAATGAAACCCTTCGAACTTAGACACATTCAATGAAACGTCATCGTAATACGAAAAGAAAAGATCAAGTTTCGTAGGATCACTAGACGCTTCCAAAGCGAGCTCTAATGTCTTAGATATACGGTTGAAAACGATAGTGCGCTTTCTTCGTAAGGAAGGCAAGTCCGTTTCATTGTAACCTTTATCCAAAGATTTTTTCGATTTACTCAATCTTCGCTTACTCGTTGTACAAAACGCCATTATACGAGTATGTAGGTACCTACCTACCTAAGCGATAAATAATTAAATACGATTTGATGTTAAGAAAATAAATTAGTGTGTAGGTAGGTACTAACTACTACTGATAAACGAGTGTGAATAGGTATATATAAGTTTAAAACAATATACAATACCTCAACAAAATCTAAAAGTTCGAATCGAATGCGAAAAGTTGAAACTTACGCGTTTGTTTACGACCGACCGTACTAACTATTACCTATGCTTAACATTCACAGTTTATTAACTATTGCTACGAGCTTGCCGCGTTAGGTTAGCAGCGACCACCGTTTTATAATCCCACCCTCAAAAATAAAATTTGAACAAATTTATTTGCAATTGACGTGTGTAGACTTGTTGAATTGGGTAAACGATTGATGGTTACTGTTAGCTAAAACTTTAAGAAACAGAACGATTAATAATTAAGTATTATTTTGGATACCATAAGATTTACGATAAACTGAGAGTATAGGTAGATAGAGTTAAAACCTGTGTACCGATTTTATAGTGATTGCATATGAACATTCACCCTACCTAATCTATTGCTAAATTTTAAATTACGTTAAGTACCTACTTATTTGGTTACCTAGATTGGTACCTAGGTATTTGGTTTTGATGGAGTGATTCACCTGTCTAGTTATCTAGAATATACTGAAAGCCGATATAAAAACTGTACACCGATATTTTAAGATGTGTTTGTACAGCCTTTGATCTCACAATAAATTCACGAAAGAAATTATCCAGACAGATGACAGCGATAAATAAATTGTAATAATTATTGTTAATCGTTTTTAACCATGCACCGATGTGGAAGTGTTTGCATGATTTTGTTTTTAACAATAATTATAAGCGATGTAAGTAGGTAATTGATTTGATGGACACACACACACAGAACCCTGGCAGATGATGATAATAAGGACAATATCTTATTACGTACGTAAGAAAACGGACAATTTTGATAAATGGGATAACTTAGAATGCGAGAAATACCTATCCGTTTTTAGCTAAAACAGCAAGCCGATTGAAAAATCTAAGTTACGTATTTTTATCAAAAGTTAGACCGGTGTACAAAATGGCGACTACTTTACAAAGGACAGAAGAATTTTCCCTGGTTTTCGGCACCATTTAATGTAGCGTCCGCATCAAATCAATGATGGCATTTTGCTACCTTGGGGAGATCAGAGTGGCCTGATCTTACGATGTCCTGAATTAAAGGTTTGGTTCACAAATCGATGGGCAATCAACAGTCAAAGAATATCACAACAAGACGTACCCAGAACTGCGACAACAGCCCGACGATGAAGATTCCTCCGTCCAGATGAAGAGATGCTGCACTTCACTGATAGTCACACAGTAACAGTTAGATAAAGTCCTCAGATATGAGAAAGAATAGGGTTTTTCAAAATATATCGTTCCGATGTGTGCGCGCGCGCGATGCTGGCTAGGAAGTAGTGTCGTTTTTTCTTCGCTAGAGGGCGTCGGGCGCGCATCTGTCATTTGAAAAATACGCCTTGCGTGACGTCATGAAGCATGACGTTTCGATGTCTGTTAATGTCCAAAGTTTGCGAACCATCCCTATCGTAAAAATTTAAAAATGTAAAAATGCTATGTGGAAACGAAACATCATAATATAAAATCTCTTTAATTTCACTATAATCAGATGATATTCTATGGTTCTGGATAAAATGAATGAATGAATGCACACCTTATAACTACAAAATACAGCAGAAAAGAGAACCATAATACAATTCAAAATGGGCGGCCTTATCGCAGAAAAGCGATCTCTTCCAGGCAAAAAAAATCAAATCAAATCTTAAGCAAGAAAGGTATACCAATTTGTAAAAAATGACAGCGGTTTTGATATTAGAAATAACCTGACGATTTGCTTCTATAGATTCTGATACCATAGCCGATGCCTTTTTTGACAGTTAAAATTGGTCGAATAATTTCTGAAAGATATCAAAGTTAAAGTCAAAAACCCTGATAAAAACACATTACGTCCGTCGAATCGGCCGGCGCATTTTATGAAATCATAGTTTTAGTAAAAATAATAAATTCTAAGCTTATCGTAGAAGCATTTGAGATGGGATCGTTTGGTTATTTCTTTTAAGTCGCTTAAGATTTCTTAAAAGAATTTTGACTCACTGAAGAATGAAAAGGCCACAAAGTCATACTAAAATTATCTATTAAAATAGATATACCGGGTTATTTGTAAAACACCGGTAACCTCTCAGGACTGTATTACTATCATCATACACAACAACTTTTGTTCTAAGACTTTTTGCAAAACATAATACATTTACCAAAAACAAACTTTCAAGATTTCGTTGTCCTATCTAACACCATTCAGCTTCCGCCGCCCTAACCCCACTCCCCTAGCTATTGCACTAACGCTTTCTTTTGCTTTGCATAGACTTAGTAACATTTAGAGCGTAAAATATAAATATTTTTATTTTTGCATGAAAATCTGATGAACTAAAATTATGATGAATTTTTTAAGTCATAGAAAAAAGTTGTTGTTTATGATGATAGTAATACAGTCCTGAGAGGTTACCGGTATTTTACAAATAACACTATATTTTTTTAATAATAAATAATGCTGGACTCACACAGCATCTCACACAGCATCATCTAGTCCCAAACTAAGCATAGCTTGTACTATGGGAACCAGATAACTGATACACTACTTATATACTTTTTTGTTTGTAAATACATACATATTATACATAGAAACACCCAGACCCGAGATAAATATTTGCAGATCATACAAACATTTATCCCGCGGCGGGGATCGAACCCGCAACCTGCTGCGTCTCAAGCGGGCTTTCACCCACTGCGCCACAGAGGTCGTCAAGATATAAGATTAAGATTAGGGCGTGCATTAATGGATTAACGAGCTCTTAAATAGATATTTTATCTGCTACACTTCATATCATCTATTTCCTTATGTAATTCAATTCAAATCCATCCAATTACAATACCTAGGCATCAAAAGGATAGACAATGCTCTCCAATTTACCTCGTTTAATATTTAACCAACTAATTGAGTCCAGTCTCTTGTTCTGGATTATAGGATTTGACATGAAATAGTAGTGTGATGGAATCAATAGTAGGACTATCTATTACGCTGTGTTATTTGTTAGTCCGCTACCTAATTAAGTATTTTTCGGTCCCAAAACGGCCTTAACGGAAGACCAGCGCTGGTTGTTCACAACCCAGCATATATTTTATATATTTTTTGTTTCTATTATCTTCGTTTTTCTTCTGTTTGTACTGTTGCAAAATAAATATTTTTCTTTCTTTCTTTCTTTCTACTTTACATTGGTATTTAGATGATTTTGTTGTTAATTTACTCATTAGGAGAGGCCTATGTCCAGTGGTGTCCTAATTCAGCTTAGCCAGTTTAGAATAGAATAGAATAGAATACAGCTTTATTGTACACCAGAAGAATAACATAAATAAAAAACAAACATGTAAAAATATGGTACAATGGGCGACCTTATCGCTAAAAGCGATCTCTTCCAGATAACCTTTGGATGGACAGGATAAAGATTAACAAATGAGGACGGTGGCATACATTATGATACTTAAAGGAATAAGTACATAAATAACCTATATACATAAATAGCATAAATAAATATAAAATACTTACTACTAACTAAAAATCCTAATAAATACATAAACATAAAAGTTAGTGGTTTGAGCGTGAAAAGGTAACAAACAGACACGCACACAGACAGAGTTTTAATATTAATATGGATGTATATCTTCATACTTTTCAAAGGCTCTGTAAAACATAAAAGATCTGAGAGAATGTCTAGCTTGAAATACAGCCATAATCCTGTTCTATATTTAACCAAACGCGTTATATAACAGTTTAACAGTATACAAGCTATGTGCGTGGGTGTAGGATACACTAGGGAAATTACATGCCACAATATATTACCAATAGCTCGGCACTCAGCACCAGTTGGACTTTATTGAACTGCTCGTGAGAACGCAAATGTCAAATGCAAATGCTTGAAGGAATGAAAGAAGATGTAGTGTTGAGGATCGGGAAAGGTATGTTAAGATGGTTTGGGCATGTAGAGGATAGGTGACAGTCGTTTGACAAAGCAAGTGTATGAGGCGACTGTGCATGGGACAGCTGGAAGGGGAAAGCCTAGGCGAACCTTCTTGGATCAAATTGGCGACATTTTGGAGAAGGGCCAGGTCAAAAGTACCCTAATCCGACGAGCATGTATGAAGAATGTAATATGTTTGTGTGTCAGGATCGTAGCGAGTGGAGATTCGTGGTCTCTGCCTACCCCTTTGGGAAAGAGGCGTGATTTTATGTATGTACTGTTTAAAGAACCACGTAGTATTTTTTGGTTATGGACGAGTTGTAAAAAACATAATGATAGTGCCTGAAAACATTATTGGGCTTGAGAAGGTCAGTCACATCCGACTGTAATATACACCCAAAATAACATATACTTACATAATTAAAAAGTAGGTGAAGGTCAGTAATAAATTATTGAGAAACTCTGTCCACGCTCACACTTATTTGCACTGGCAAATCTGGCAATCATGCAATTAACAGAAATTAAATCGGGTCGGATCCATTCAAGGTTGTTCTTTATGTATAATAATATGCAGACCAATCAGATTCAATTCAGTATTTCTAGTTAACCCCTAGAGTGCTTAGTAACGGATCCGTGAATGCACAAAGACTGCGTAACTGCGTATCCGTGTCAAACCGACTTAGCTTCAGTTTTTATGCAATTTTAGGTTTTATTTATTTAAAAATAAGTTATAATGGTTTGTATCGATTCTTATTGAATGACCGGATCAGAGACAACGTTCATTCAAAGTCAAACACTCGATTTACTCATTCAAAAAGCAAAAAACTTTCACCGTTGGACCTTTACGCGAGTGTTTTGTTTGCTCCTGGAATAAATTCAGTTTGTCATCGATATAAAATGGAACCGTAGATAAATTCTATATTCTAATATTATTTAGTATAGTATGTATCTACATTTATATCGCCAACATGTCTTACATTCATAACTTTCGAGTATTTGTTCATCAAAGTCAGGTCTAAACTAGTGATCAAAAAAGTGTAAAAGTTTTAAGAGTTTTTCTTAAAATGTGCGCAGTGTTTACTGTTACAATCTTATGAAGATTGGTAGAGCATTTCAGTAGGATTCGAAATATAATGGGTTTAGTAGCAATAATAGGTATATTTTAATTTCATTGTACTCTAAATTCAGTAACATAAACACAAAACACAGCCAAATAAAGAACCTCCCTTTTTTTGCCGGTTAAAAATAGTCACAGCTTCTTCAGATAAGTTTTTTGTGTTCGTTTTGTGATCGCTGCATATCTGGGGAAAGGCGCTTTCTTGGCAAGCGTGCATCCCGCGTCATTGCAATTCATCGTCGAAGATTCGAACGTTTTCATTGAAATCGTGAACATAAATAAAGATCTTAAAGTTTTTCTTGTTACTTGAAACCAGGGCAATGCAAAAGTAAATTCGTTTGAGTTAAGCCATGTATTCACTGAGAAACAATAAACCAGCCTTACCATAAAACGTGACATAAAGGTATTTCGCGGAATAAACCAAGAATAACCATACATTTTGACAGTTTACACTCAGGAATAACTTTATAAAAGGTTTATTAGTAGGCGCCTATAACATACACAACTCGTTGAGTGATATTGGAACGTTATTTATAGTCTATGAATTTGTTCTTAGTATCTATGATTATTTATCTGTCATGTTATATACTTGAGCCTTTTGCAACGAATACCAGTTATTTTAAATAAACTTAAAATATTTTAGTATTTGACCATTTCGAAAGCAAATCACTGTATATCCTATTGACACCTGTTACTCAGCCTGCATCGCTCAGAAATTCAATTACGTTTCCATTCCCATTGCGGGTATGGCATTTTACAAATGTCATTTTATAATGGGCTCCGGTAAATTGTTTGTTCAAAGGAGGTGCGAAGTGTGGAGGAGGTTGTTTGATAATGACTGAGATTTGTATGAGAGCAAGGGTTTGGAGCAAAGATTTAAGCTATAAGATTCGGATATAAGATTAAGATTAGGGCGTGCATCAATGGATTAACGAGCTCTTATCGGTGAAGGAAAACATCGTGAGGAAACCCGCAACTTAGTCAGCTCCACACGTATTGACGTCGTCATTCCTGTGGACAAGGCCGAGGATGGTTTAGGTGCTGGACAAGCCTATTTCTTCTGAAACAATGACCCAGGCACTACAGCGTCCCGTTAAGTGTAGGCATAGGTTGCCTCCTGACGCTGTATAACTCATCTAATATAGATGTAAAGATTCGGAGTTAATTGGAGAGATGCGTGAGTTGTATCGCGTTTGTTTAGTCGATCGCATCAACCGTAATAACAGATTTCAAGAAGTATGATATTCAGCGCTGTTTCTAATGTTCTAACTTTTAGCACAAGTAACATATTATGTAATTCATCATCATCATATTGTCTCCCTTCTATTTCTCTATCACTTGTCATTTACCGCCATAGAGTTGTGTCTCGACTTTCAATCCAAAGGTCGTGGGTTCGAATCCGTGCATCAATGGATTTTGCGTTTCGTAAAATTTATATGCGCATTAACACGTGCTCTACGTAAAGGCCTAAGTTTACAGTACAGTGTCATTTAAGAGCTCTCTCACAACTCTCTTTTCACAAACATAACAATTTCTCTACATATACTTATAAAAATTCTAAAGCTTTTTATCGATCATTTCTCATTTTAGGAGTCGAAAAACAGCGAGTATTACTCAAATCTTCACGAGTCCCATAAAACTAGCGCGTATAACTCGTACTCGTACTAATGAAACGTGCTCATTAAAGTTTAAACCCTCATTCCCATTACGACGCGTCGGGTAACGGGAACTGAACCTGTTTACTTTAATAAGTTGATGCTTACTGCGAATTGGGTGATATAATTACTAAGAACATACACGAATGAATGAATGAACACTTTTTTGTACACCAAGAAATTAACGAAAACAAAACATTGAAAACATTGGGTCTGGGTGTTTCTATGTATAAAATGTATGTATATTTACAAACAAAAAGTATATAAGTAGTATATCAGTTATCTGGTTCCCATAGTACAAGCTATGCTTAGTGTGGGGCTAGATGATGCTATGTGAAAAATGTCCAGCATTTTTTTTTTTTTTTATAAAACAATTACAAGTTCATTAGTACAATGGGAGGCCTTATCGCTGAAAGCGATGTCTTCCAGGCAACTTTTACGAGTACAGTTCTAATAAACGAAGGTAGATTGACTTTTATTGTGTGTGTAGCACGTTATCTTTGTGCGTAAGCTCGGAGTTCAGCATCGCTTATGAACGAGAAACTAATCTACACACAACATAAATATTATCTCAGTAGCTTATTTTTTATTATTTATTTATAGAAATATTATTAAAAATGGTTTAAGATTACAATTAAAATTTTTTTTTCCTTATTTTTTATATTTTTACAAGTAGTATTTACAATTCTACTATATTGTTTTCCCTTTACTGGTGTGTCTATTATTTAACACATCATATAAAAAAACTCGATATTTATATCGAATAAATTGTCAAAGTGCTCGGTACATTAATACCACCGGGTCCATGTATAAACTTCGCAGTAGTTACCAAACCTAGTAAAATTTAAGATGACTTTGGCCAGAAAACCTTAATCACCATGATTTTATAGCTGCAGCTGCTGTGCCGATAAAATCATAGCGTCGAACTAAGCTATGAAGCTAGAAATTGCACCAATAGTTTCAACAGGAATATTCCCCGTTAAACTTTGCTTTTATTTCCCTAAAGCAAAATAAACGGAAACCATTTCTAAATGTTTAATACTTAATACTTTGAAGCAAAAATCTGATAGCCTGAATAAATCCCATTAATATCGGCGAGCCAAGTGAAAATATTTCGTGAAATATTGGATTGAAAACTTCCTATTCGCAGTAGAAATGAGGACAGCTGGTGCATTACAAATCACGGGGCTTCCATAAATTACTTCAAAAACTATGTTATTTATAGATCTAATTAGTATCGTTCGTTCTAAGCAATAAGAAAGACAAAGACAGGAGCTAAAAATTAAATTTGCTTGTGAAGATACCGGTAAGTATTCATCAAGGTAAATGTTACTTCAGGTGATAATACAACAGGGAAAACCGCATTCAAACCAGATAAGCCGTTTCCTCGATTAGCATATGCAAACGCACAGACAACAACACACACGCAACACAACACAAACACACACTACACATCAGACGCAAAGTCAATTATAGTTTTGATTATATTGCGCCCATAAAATATAACTTCCAATTATAGACATCACTAAAGTAAAGCCCTTAGCACACCTCCGTTACGAAACCAGAACAGCGCAACTGCAATAATTTCGCAATATTATCTTGTTCGTATGTAGGAAAAGTGGACGAACCAAGTACATGTTAACATGTTAAGTTTTTATGGACATGTTAACATGTTAAGTAGGTAAGTAAGTAAGTTCGTATGAGTCAGTGGCCAACTCTGGTGACGGAGTTTTTAGGCCGCCTTAAGGCCTCCGTCATGGCTTAACGACTTAAGCCGGGACCGACAATTTAACGTGCCCTCCGAAGCACGGAAGCGCTCAGATGAAAATGCCACTGGCGGTCACCCATCCACTTACAGACCGTTTCGAACGTTGCTTAACTTCGACGATCTATCAAGAACGACTAAGCAAGCACGACCACGAGCGCTTCCGTAGTAGCGCGTTAAGTAGGTAATTGTTCAACATGGAATATTTTAGTTTTAGTACCTAGGTGCCTTACTGTTTTATCTTGATTATCATTGTGTCGTTTCGTTCGTGCTGAATAAACGTATTTTCTTTCTTTCTTTCTTTAAACTTAGCCAAACTGCAGCTGAACTCATTCAGTGGTTCCGCTATTTTGGTTTCGCAGCAGAGCTGTGCGTGTGTTAAGATACGCGTCAAAGAAATAAATCTTCTAGAAAATGTCATAGATCATGAATCATATATAAAGGAACTAGGAGCAAATTGGAGTGATTCCGCTGTTTTCCGTGAGCTTCGTCCGCGGTTTCATCAATTCGGTTCGGTTTCAAAGACGTGTTTCAAGATATCTCGGATTCCACGCTGAAAAATGTCTTTTGCTTTTGCGAGATTGCTTGTCTGTCTATAGCAGGGTATACCATACCTCGCTACTGTTTGTTGCGAGAAGAAAAATAATATAAGGCTACTGTAAATATCAGTCGATGTTTGCACACGGTGAAATCTGTGCGGGCTTTGAATGGTGTAGGGTTTATTCATGTAACCTGTGGTATAACTCTAAAATGATTACGTTTTATGATTCATTGCACAGTGTGCAAGTGTTTTGTGCACTTTTACTTCTATATCTTTAGACTTTAGAATATGATGATATTTTCTTGTCTGCATGTATGTAACAAAAATGAAATGACGAGATATTTCCCATCTTCGCCAAGGATAAAGGAATAAGTGATTTAAAAAAAATATGAGATATCCTGCCTAACCTGATGGGAAGAGAAAGAGCCGAAAAAATCTCAGTGGCACGTCTTGGCAGTGACTTATATATTAATCTAGTTAAGATCATAATTTCTCACTTACTTGTAAGAGCCAGTAGCAACGTCGATGGAAGGTCGGCAGGATGGCGGAGTGCACGTAACACCCATATATGCACTGCGGACAAAATAAACAACATTTAATAATCATTTCACTGAAAATTCACCCAGTATTAGGCTATCTATCACACAAACCACTTAGACCCCTCGCAGGCTGCAGACTTTCTATTGGCCGATAGTTGAGACGGAATATACTTCGGCTCGTAATGAGTATGGAGAAGTATAGCCCGTCTCAACTGTCGGCCGATAGAAAGTCTGCAGTCTGCGAGGGGGCTAGGCTATCACACATGTTCAATCGGTTTTATTTCGTATTAGACATCTTCAGATCTTGAGTGACGATACAAGAAAATGTTTAAAGATTTTAAATGCATCCCAAACATTTGCGTCGGTTACCCATTAGCTTAGTTGGTCTAGAGCATTACCACGAATTGGTAAGGTCGTGGGCTCAAATCCCGTATGGGTGAAAATTATGGGCTGCATTTAAAATCTTCAGATATCCCCAAGTGTAAGGTTAACACTATAAAAATATAATCCTTAAGAAAATGTTTATCGTATTATATGGTCTCGTTCGTTTTACTCATATTTTAGATATTATAGATGATTTATAAATTATAGGGCTTGAATAGACAATCAATGTCAACATTAATTGCCTAAAACATTGTCATTAGAGTGCCACAAACTTATCTGAACCGTTGAGGAGGGCGCTGTTATCGCATTTGGTGTTGGCAGAAATTTTTTAGAAAAAAAAAATAATTTCATATAAGTAAAAAGGTGCTACTTTGAGGCGCACCTTCAGTATGTAAGTGTATATCAGTTATCTGGTTCCCATAGTAAAGCTTTGCTTAGTTTAGGGCTAGATGATGCTGTGTGAAATGTCCAGCATTATTTATTATTATTAGTTATTACATCCTATCACCACACTTATTACAAAGATTTAGAAATAAATAATGATACAAGAAGTTTCAGACCATTATGTCAATGTAACTACATTAACATAGGTCTGAAACTCAAAGGGAAGAAATCCCTTTGAGTTGATGGGTCACCAAACCCTATGGTGTCCTTTCACTTATTTGTGTCTTTAAATGACAGGGTTTCTTCCACCATAGGCCCGAAGGCACTAATATGCCCTCTATAAATCCTCAACTAAAACTCATAATCATCAAGAAGGCTTTATGAGAATTCCAGGACTATTTCAAGCATTCTGTGAATACTTGAAACTAAAGCTTAAGCTTACCTATTTAATATCGTAGTAAAAAAATCACGGGATCAAAATCTATTCAAAATTATCCTTTAACACCCCTCGCAGACTACAGACTTTCTATCGGCCGTTAATTGAGACGGGCTATACTTCTCTATACTCATTACGAGCCGAAGTATGTTCCGTCTCAACTATCGGCCGATAGAAAATATGCAGTCTGCGAGGAGGCTTAGTAATAGTAGTTTTTGCGAAGATTATCTCAAAATCAAATCATCAACATAAAATGCCAAATCAATTCTGAAGCCACGTGCTTTTACCAAGTATTTTTGAATTGTTCATATAAATAACAAACCATTTATTTGAACCAATACACTTTTTAGAAGCTTGTATAGTCCAAGTAATTAAATCAAACAAACAATTTACTTTGTAAAATTTTCTAGGACTTACGAACGCGGTTTGTCACAGTGCACTTTAAGTGTGATTGTGGTACAATTCTCACGTTTGCCTCGGTACATAAACCACGTACCAGTGCCAGCTATTTTATAAGTGTTGAAGTGGCGCATTCAATTTTTTTTGAAATAATCCGGTGATGGGCTTACAATCTGTCACGTATGGAATGCTAACTTCTGCAAAACTTGTCATTTTAGCGACCCCATATTCTGCAAAACCAAGGCTCATAATACTTACAAGCTCACGCCCGTGACTTCACTCAGAATCCAAAAAAAAACCTTTTCACCCTTAGGGGTTGAATTTCTATATTTCCTTTCTTCCAAGTTTCATTTTTTTAGGACTAATAGTTTGGGCAGTATCAACCTACTGGTTGAAATTTTGTGCCTGTGCCTTTCTATAAAGGACCTTGAGTGACATGATCTCTCACTATATTAGGATCTTCAGCAATATAATCTGAGAGTATACCAAGACTCGAAGATATATTCTAAATCCTATTTCTTTAACGATTCCGATATACTTCGTTCTCTTCATCCACTTCAACCATTATTCATGCACACTTGATTTAGGGTACACTTGACCTGTCTTGAAACGTCTCCAATTTCATCAAAGTAGGTTCGCCTTGTAGATTTCTAATATACGAGTATTCTCAGAAAATAAAACCTTATTGCCTGTGACACAGAAGATTTACAATTCGGCCATTCCCAAGTGCACAGAATGCAATTATGACAGAAGCTTCTGGTTGGAAGACCAATACTATATCGTAAAACAGCTAACCAAGCTAGTCCGGCATTGGCACCTGACTTAACTTCGTTTACTGCGAAAAGCCTCTGTGTACTGCGGCGCAAGTTTTAGGCGACTTGAATTTCGTCTACTCTTAACGTTACGCTTTAAAAATCATCATATTTTCACGTGAAAATCATCGCGAACATCGCACTCACTTTGTGCATAATAATTTGACACACAGTGGTGCCCAGACTCGGTAGTCTGGGCACTACTGGATCCTTGTAACTGTTAGTCGGAGCTGAACGACTATAACTCTAGGAATCACATGACGCTGATTATACAAGATTATTTGTAAAACACAGGTAACCTCTCAGGACTGTATTACTATGATCATAAACAACAACTTTTGTTCTATGACTTTTTACAAAACATAATACATTTACCAAAACAAACCTTCAAGATTTCGTTGTCCTATCTAACACATTTCGGCCCCCACTACCCTAGCCCCACTCCCCTCGTAACATTTAGAACGTTCAATTTAAATTAATCTCATAGATTTTGTATTTTATTAGTAATGTCTCTTTCTTTGCGCCACACAGTACTCAGAGTTCCCAGTAGCAAAATGTATTATTCAAAGCACACGTGGCGACTGCGATCTATCGGCCGGCGAGTAACGAAGCGACACAGATGAGCTGTGAGAGAATCTTTTATCGCATTCCTAATACACAAAGATAAAGTAACATATGGAATTTGAAATAAGACCGCCAATAAATAAATATAAATAAATAAATAATGCTGGACTTTTCACACAGCATCATCTAGCCCCAAAGTAAGCAGAGCTTGTGTTATGGGTACTAAGATGACTGATATACTACTTATATACTTTTTGTTTGTATACACACATATTATACATAGAAACACCCAGACCCGAGACAAATATTTGTAGCTCATACAGACATTGGTCCCGCCGCGGGGATCGAACCCGCAACCTTTTGCGTCGCAGGCGGGCCTTCGCCCACTGCGCTACAGAGGTTGCCAATGAACATGATACATACATAATATTATAGACGCAGTAGTAGATGCAGATTCATTTGCTTTTTAAAAATCATTTCCCTGCCCTTATCCGACTTTTATGATGGGATCCGCACAACAGGTTTTCCTCTTCCACTCCACTCTATCAGCCGTCATCTCAACACTCACTCCATTCTTTCCCATATCATCCTTCACACAGTCCATCCATCTTTTCTTTGGTCTGCTTTTTCTGCTACATCCCTTCACATTCAAACCTAACATTCTTCTCGTTACATGACTCTCTTCCCTCCTCATAACATCCCCATTGCCCATACCACGACAACCTATTACTCCTCAACTTATCCGTCACTGGCGCAACTTTCAAACTTCCTCTAATATTTCTTTTCCTTTCATTCCTCTATTATTTTTGCTTTTCAAAAATGAGTTATAAAAAATATAGTTTTGTAATAAGTTAGTATAGCCATTAAAAAAATGTATGAGTACGTAGTACGTGTGTACGTACTACGTACTCATACATTTTTTTAAAATGTGTATTAAAATGTGTATTTTAATTAAAAATTACGATGTAACGACGTTTCAAACGTATGGAATGTTATGCCAATTCTTTGCAAAATGTAGGCATGTTTTATACGTATTTTAACACTAGCTTCTGCACGCGGCTTCACCCGCGTGGTAAAAACATTTTGAATAGCTATTCCAGGTCACTATCTACGCCTATTCCAAGTTTCATCCAAATCGGTTCACTGGTTTAGGCGTCATTGTTACACAAACATACAGACATCCAAACATTCTCACTTTCAGATTTATTATATTATTAGGATTAGGATATTAGGAAGCCTTTGACGACCCCCTTATCTTTATGGGATCTGGAAAATACAAACAGATCTGAGCGAATATCTTCCGCATCTTGGGGATATGGTGTGATCATATTCGCTGAAACTAGAAGAAGTCAGTGACCCCAAAGGTGAATCACAAATACCCCTTTTAGGGTAGTATGTCAGAGTCAAGATAATGTTCTTCTCTTGAGTAAACCTAATTGTGCTCATCGTTCCATCAAACATCAAATAGCCCCTCGAATCGTGCGAGCTCGTATTTTAGCAAACCATTGCCTGCGGGTAATATAGTACGGTTTCTGAAATCCGGGGTAGAAGTAATGGATAAGGGTATTTATTGTCTTCGATTTTAATCGTTTTTTGTATTAATATGTCGTCTAATTGCATAAAATTGTTAACTATTAGACGACCTACCTCTACGAGGATTTTTTTAATTTAAAATGTTGCTTCTGTGCGAACAAAGCGAATAATAGCTAGTGTCCCATTTGAGAATATAATTCCAATGACATTTCAATTTTCTGATGTATTTCGACATTTTGAATAGCCTATAAGCTATTCCAGGTCACTATCGCTACACCTATTCCAAGTTTCATCCAAATCGGTTCACTGGTTTAGGCGTGATTGTTACACAAACATACAAATATCTAAATATCTAAACAAACTCACAAACTTTCAGCTATATTATATGAGTGGGATTTTTTCCTGCTACAGAAATCGAACTTGCATCTCTTGCTTTTTCACACGCGTCATAAAATATCTCTTCGCCACATATTAAACCAATAATAAAACGAATTCCGCTGGATTTAATCAATATGTTTCCCAAAGGCTCTCATGCTGAAGCGATGGAGATCGTAGATATTAATTAAAGCGCGCAGTACAATTATTGCAATGCAATTGTCATGTTTCCTGAGTACTGTATAACATGTACAGTTAGCAACATCAGTTCATCATCACTCGGACATTAACTCTCATTCATTACCATTTATTTATTGTATGTATTTACAAAATTTATATAAGTAGTATATCAGTTATCTGGTTCCCATAGTACAAGCTTTGCTTAGTTTGGGGCTAGATGATGCTGGGTGAAATGTCCAGCATTATTATTTATACTCGGTTCATTTTACCCGAACTAACGTGTATAGGCTTTAGTGCGGGATCTATCGCAAATTATTCATGTATGAAATAAATAAACACAAATAAAGATTACAAGCAAAATCATTTTTATCATCCATACGACACGTAGTGTCAAGTTTACACAAAAATCTGAAGCATTAGTAACATGACAAGAAGCTGATTTTAGGCATGAAAATAGTTTTTTTATGAGTAATGGTGAAAGGAAAAGAAACTAAAACAATAAAACGTAAACAGGGTCACGACCGACTGTATCCCCGAGGCGCGGTAGACATTCTCTCAGATCTTTTATATTCCAGATCCTTTGAAGATGTCTAAGGGGGTAGTCAGAGGCATGTACAAATACATATTTAATACACACTTGCAGAAGTTTGTATTCCATACGAGACAGGTTGCAAGCCCATCGGCGCCTATAAGAAACAAGGTTTAATTTAGGTAAAATTTTGGTGACAACATCCGAAGATATTGAAGAGAAAAATATCAAATGTCCATGAATTTTTATCGCTGACCGTACTATTATCACATTATTGAGCATTATCATTGAGTGCTGTCACGCAGCTACGCCGTAGCCAGTCGTAGCGCTGCGTAGCACTGTGGTACGTAATGACGATATTGATTTTGATCATGAATTTTTAAGAGTTGCGTTACATATACCCATTAGATTAAATTAATTTGACCGATAAGAAAGCTAAGGTCTCAAACCGTGCTAACCAATTAATCAAGGTATTGGTCCGGAAAGAACAGACGTAAAATCCTTTTGATTTTAAGACCACTTTAAGCTTTGGACGACCTCTCTGGCGCAGTGGGTGAAAGTCTGCTTGTGACGCCGAAGGTTGCGGGTTCGATCCCCACCGCGGGATATATGATTGTATGATCTGCGGATATATGATTGTATATAAGTAGGTATATAGTAGGTAGTTTTCCCAAAATTTGTAAAATAAAATAAATGAATAAATAAAATATCAGTTAACTGGTTCCCATAGTACAAGCTTTGCATAGTTTGGGGCTAGATGATGCTGTGTGAAAAATGCCAGCATTATTTATTTTTATTATAAGCTTACTTTTCTTTATACAATACTAGCTGCGCACCCGCAATCTAAGCTATCCTTCCCTGGGATAATCTGTTCATTAGTTTGGACTTGAAAAGGTAACAAACAAACAAACAAACAGATGACTTTCACATTTATAATATTAAGTATGGATATGGATTCAACTAAAGCCCATTTGAATTGCGCAAACCCAAGTCAATCTCTAGATAAAGCAAACGATAGCGTTAACGAACCGCCTTTAAAACATCAACAAACACCAGGTCATACGTCGAGATTAGGTATGCTTTACTGGTGCCGGTACATGCAAATGGCCCATCTGGGTCGAACCGGTTTATATATGGCCCAATATTCCCAAACTGACTGGTGTACAGGGTGTGATATAAACGCTACACAAAACTTAAAAGGAGTAAATAAATAAATAATGCTGGACTTTTCACACAGCATCATCTAGCCCCAAAGTAAGCTAAGCTTGTGTTATGGGTACTACATGACTGATATACTACTTATATACTTTTTGATTGTAAATACATACATATTATACATAGAAACACCCAGACCCGAGATAAATATCTGTAGATCATACAGACATTCAAACATTTAACAAAAAAGGATCGTGGCTGTATCCATAAGGTCATGCTACGCTGAATATCGTTTTTGAAATCACTCTGAGACAATACTTATCACTTCACTTTCAGGGGATAAAATATAGCATATGATCAGCAGTGATAATGTAGGATTGTAATGGTGAAAGAATTTTTCAAATCGGTCCAGTAGTTTCGGAGCCTATTCAATTCAATCAAACAAAAAAATCTTTCCTCTTTATAATATTAGTAAAAATTTTAAAACAAATCTAGTGTAGAAAAGTAAACAACTTATAACTTTTCTCGATGTCAGCCCGAAAGCATGCTATGAAAACCGATTCGGATTTAAGCGAGCTTTCATGCTACACCCTGTATATGGCTCAATATTCCAAAACTGGCGGTATATTGATAAACCTCCCACGATTGTTCAGCACTTTTGGGTTTTGTAGTTTTGCAGTGCGTGTTCATATTTCTCGATTTTGCTTTGTTTTTGTAGCTTTTGGTATATGGTATTTTATTTACTTTGTAAATTTTTTAAATATTTAAAATAGTAAGAAAATATCGAGTACTAATTCGCTAATCTATTCTCAAACAAAGATTTCTTAAAACTAGTACTCCCCCCAAACCACCCAACCACCCAATACTAACCCTTTGTTTGAGAATAGATTAGCGGATGTACAAGATATTTCCATACTATTTTTAATATCTTACAATGGCGTCCATTGCGGAACAATGGACGCCTGAATCAATTCAATAATTTTTTAAATGTTTAAAAGTTCTATTTTTAAACCATCATCTTCCTCATAACTTTTATATTCCTTGAAGTATAAATAACGTAACCCGTATAAAAATAGTGATTCTTCATCAATCAACTCTGGTGACGGAATTTTTGGCCTCCGTCAAGGCTTAACGACTTCAATAGCCGGGACCGACAATTTAACGTGCCCTCCGAAGCACGGAAGCGCTCAGATGAAAATTCCAGTGGCGGTCGCCCATCCACTTACGGACCGTTTAGAACGTTGCTTAACTTCGACGATCTATCAAGAACTCATACTCAAAGATCTAGAACGACTTAGCCCCCTTACGTACATACTAAAATACTAAAACTGAAAAAGCGGCCCACCACGTGGCTAGCCCCCTCGCAGTTCAACCGCTAGTGTGTAAGAGCGCTAAGCAAGCACGATCACGATTTGAGAGGACTTTATGCATATTTCACGTAAAATATTTATTGTGTAGACACTAAAATTCTATTTTGCATATCTGTTAGTGTTTCTAAAAATTATTAAATTCATAATATACAAGTATATTTAAACCTACGAATATCAGACATGTTCTAAAATGATTGTATAAAAAATAACACAATTTTCACATAAAATAAACCAGCTAATTCACTTATCCCTCACGTTATTTCCAACGTCGATTTAGTTCACTACACGCCCATTACGGTTAATAAGCGTGATCAAATTTTTAACCCACAGCTAAAAACACTTACCAACAATCAACCTTATCTAAACGCAATAAAGTTCAATTTTAAATCCGTTCCGAGCAGAATTTCCCACTTTCAACTCTCGGAAATTGTAAACCGTATCTCGATGCAATAAGGTTTAATTTATCTAAGTAAAGGTGGGTTGGAACTCAGCCAGGGTTAACTATTATTGCGACCAAAACAAATGTTTCGGCGTAAGACTCTCGAAATGCTAAGTGTTTTTGATTGGATGATTCGTTTGGTTTTAATTTTACTTCGTTGGTTTGGCATTGCCCAGATTCAATTAGTTGAATTGAATTTAACAAATAAAAATGTTGACTGAAGTCTCTCTTTTATGTTTATGAAATTATTAAAAAAGAAATAATGCTGGACAATAATGCTGGACAATTTCACACAGCATCATCTAGCCCCAAACTAAGCAAAGCTTGTACTATGGGAACCAGATAACTGATATACTACTTATATACTTTTTGTTTGTAAATACATACATATTATACATAGAAACACCCAAACCCGAGATAAATATTTGCAGATCATACAAACATTTATCCCGCCGCGGGGATCGAACCTGCAACCTTTTGCGTCCCAAGCGGGCTTTCACTCATTGCGCCACAGAGGTCGTCAATAAAAATAGACAAAAATATGCTTTTGAAGTTGTATCTTGTGGTATTTTCTCTAGATTTTTTTCACCTACGTTCATGCCCACTTTGTCCGACCACCTGCACTCGGGAGGACTTGAACAAGGCTACGAATAGGGGTGAAAGAGTCGCTGAATATTAAAAAAAAATTCAAGCCACGATTGAAGAATAATTGATATCAACATTTTTCATAGGTTGCACAGCGTGAAACATAAATGTGTCCGGGATACGTTCCTACGTGCAAAACTATAATCACTGTATCCTAAAAAGTGGTTTTCCTAGTGTAATCTTTTAAGAATAATCATGTTCAGATGATTATTTTCCTTCAATCTTCAGCCCCCACATTCCCCACATTTTAAGATGATAAGCTATCAGCATACGTATCAACTTAGCACAACAGAACTATAATAAGCGTATAAATTGTTGTATGAAAACCAAGTACAAAATGATAAGCATGGTTTTCCAATATAAAAAAATGTTCTAATTTACATTCAAATCCACGAGTTCCAATAAATAATTAAGGTCAGGTACTCCTGCAGCAGTAGACTATTAGCGCTGTCCGCCGCCGCGCTCGTGCATTTTGTAGATATTTAAACCTATTGATTATGAAAATAACTTTATCAAACCAAATTCTGTGATTTTTTTAAATAATTCTATTCTTTAGTTAAGTACAAAAAACAAATGTAAAATATCAGTACTTCAGTCACAATATCAAACAAAATTATGTTAGAAAATAATAACAAAACAAAAATTATATTAAGTAGTATATCAGTTATCTGGTTCCCATAGTACAAGCTTTGCTTAGTTTGGGGCTAGATGATGCTGTGTGAAATGTCCAGCATTATTTATTATTATTAATATTGAAGAAACGTACAAAAAGGTTTTTTTTTAGAAAATTAAGTTCATGAAATCTTGTAACTGACTGCGACTTTATGCGACTAGATTATATCCTTATGTAATATACCTATATATTTTTTACAGACTTCTAAACTCGTATATTCCATGTATATGATTCTAAACTCGTATAACCAGATGTTTTGGTCGACCTCTGTGGCGCAGTGGGTGAAAGCCCGCTTGAGACGCAGAAGGTTGCGGGTTCGATCCCCGCCGCGGGATAAATGTTTGTATGATCTGCAAATATTTATCTCGGGTCTGGGTGTTTCTATGTATGTATTTACGAACAAGAAGTATATAAGTAGTATATCAGTTATCTGGTTCTCATAGTACAAGCTATGCTTAGTTTGGGGCTAGATGATGCTGTGTGAAATTGTCCAGCATTATTTATTTATTTTATTTATTATTTTAAAAATCAGAAAAGCGCGGCCTCTGCTCCAATACCTAAAGAAAATACTCCCGTCACGAGTATCTTACTCAAGTCGCGCAGAAACTCGTAAACTTAAGTTTGACAACATGAGACAGCACGTCAAGTGTTAACTCGGACTATAAACTGGAAACTGCAAAACTTTTTACAGTTAGAGATTTGGCAAAGTTCGGGTTACAAGATGTTTTTATGAGGATACGATTTTGATGAAATCCAGTTCACGAAATGTTGGTAGAATTGCTTCAGAGCCTGAACTTACGAATCGTGTCTTGTTTCTTAAAATTTTTGAGTCCCTGCTTGTTAAAAACAGTGGCATTCCGGGAGTGCCAACAGAAGTGAAAACTTGATCGAGGTTTCAGTAACGGTTCTAAACTTAAATAAAAAGTACAAAAAAAGTGCAAAAAATTACTGTCCCACTGGGATTCGAACTCGGGGCTGTTTTACCAGAGGCGGTCACTCAAACACCTCAACCGTTGTGACAATACATAATGTGTGACGATACAATTAAGGTAGATATAGTAAGAAGATAGTGTCGTAACAGTCACGTGACTGAGTTTGATATTTTTCTCCTATCTCAAAAATGCCCAACGCACCAAAAAAAGTTTTAACTTCAAAAAATTTTAACTTACTGCTTGCTTGTTATAAAATTGACACTAACGCCTATGAAGGTTTCTATGAACTACTCTTTCGGCAACACGAAGTTCAGTTCCTTTCCAAAATAGCAACAGATTTATTCCAGCAATCAAACGCAATTGAAGGCAGAAACTCTATTAACCAAAAAACTCAAAACCTCATCCAGAATTTCCATCCAAATAGTTTTGAATAAACTTTCACAGATCAAAGAGATCAAGCGATCAACTTTGACGAGCGATTCGAAAAATAAAGTTGATGAGTTCAGTTGGAGTGACTAATTTAAATGAAAATAAACCGGCGAAAACGAGTTGGACTCTAAGTAGAGTTCCGTACTTTATTTTATTATTTGTTCTTATAGCGGTATAATCCGAACTTGGAGGGTGGTTCAATGAACAGCTTGTTGGAATACAATTGTTTGTCCGTGAAGTTACTGATAAAAATGGAGTCCACATTTCAAACATCCAGCTGAAGCCTGCCCTATCTAGTTCTTTACAGATTTAGTTTCCTAAGCAACGTTAAGGTTAGCTCCACTTTGTCCTACGAATTACTTCAATGTAATTTCCTAGTTTTTTTTTAATTAAATAGGTCAGCATTTGACCTCACTGTACCTGATGTTAAACAGTAGTGAGGTCTTAGATGGAGCATGCTTGCTTACCTAGAAGGAACTTAGTTACTCTTGATTTGAAGAACCCTATATTAAATAAATAATTTAAGCCCCTAATTTTCAAATGCTCTTTGACTGTATTATGTTTTCAAGTGTTCAAAAAGTAACAGACAAAAACGGATGATGGGCAGAAAAGAGATAGTGGATTCTTAGTTATGGGGTTTTGTTGGCTACGGAACCCCAACGAGGGTAATTTGTGCAGTAGTAAAAAGTTTGATGCCATGTAGGGCAGGGCAGAGTTGTTGGGCACTTTTGATTGCTATGTAAGTACCAGTAGGAGTTAGAGAGACAAACAGTTTTTTTTAATTTAATTTTTAAAGTGCACTTTATTTCTTTGAGAAATGAAAAGTCTTATCGAATCAATGCCGACGGGATTTGAACCCGTTTAACCGATAAATATGAGCTTATCAAAAATTTCGATTGCGACGATTAAGGGTTCCGTGGCCGAGCGGTAAGGCAATCCGGCTTTAGGAGGATTGTCTGATCGTTGCGGGTTCGAATCCCGTCGGAATCGGAAATGTTGATAAGACTTTTCACAAGTGGGTATTCCCAATCCATATTACCTATTATAAATGTGAAAGTAACTCTGTCTGTCTGTTTGTTACCTTTTCACGTTCAAACCACTGAACAGATTAGGCTGAAAATTGGCATGGATAAAGGTTGTATCCCAGGAAAGGACAATAGGCTAGTTTTTATCCCGAAACAAATCCGAGCCGGGAGCGCATCTAGACATATAATATTTGTTTTTTATTTCAACCCTACAATTTGCTTTGCTCTGAAAACAATTTTATGTGCAATTGTTGAATTCACACCATTCATAGTGTGCAACGAACCATTACATAACTGGAGTTACGGATTTTATTGCGAGCTAATGTTTTTCTCTATTTTATGAAACTATCTACGCGTCGTGGTGTTACCCGTTGTCTGATTTCTACTCCGGGATATATGGACTATGTTGAGATCAGGAAAAGTTCTCTTGATACGCATGGGGCTGAAGATAATAAGAGCACGTTACATTGAAACAGCCCAGGCCCTATTTAAAACATAAATAATAAATAAATAAATAATGCTGGACATTTCACACAGCATCATCTAGCCCCAAACTAAGCATAGCTTGTACTATGGGTTGTACTAGATAAACTACTTATATACTTTTTGTTTGTAAATACACATTATACATAGAAACACCCAGACCCGAGATAAATATTATGCTGATCATGCAAACATTTATCCCACGACGGGGATCGAACCCGCAACCTTCTGCGTCACAAGCGGGCTTTCACCCACTGCGCCACAGAGGTCGTCGAATCTTTAGAAATAAAAATATGACCATCGATCGATATTGACAAAAATGCCTCTGTTGGGACTACAAGTCCCGTTCAACTTCCGTTATTGACAAACAAACAATTAAATCTTATAAAAAGCAACTCTTATAATGATTTGCCAACTATTAAATAACTCATTAAAGTCTATTAAGAATGACTGAACAATTTACAACTGACTTAACTCAGCCGTGAGTTAATGCGCTGTACAACATAATCTTCAAAGACTAAACTAGCGGCTACAGGTACAGTTTACGCCGCGGGCTTTTTGCACATAAACAAGTGACAGTGTTGCGTGCCTCTTGTTTTCTGGGATGCAAGGCACAGGCTTCAGCGAGAGCGTTAGCGGGAGCAACAGCGGCTAGACTTGTAGGGTACAGTCCAATCGAGCCGAACGCGTCAAAATGTCAAATCAATAAAGAAAATGCTGGTGACGTCTGAAGCGAGCCGCATTTTCTGACGTCATCAGCATTTTTGTATAGAAAAATGACAGCGGTGCGCATGGCGCGGACAGGTGTGCGATCAGGTTATGTTTAACTGCGGCACACGTGTTCAAAGCCTATTAGACGTGATTTAGCGTCTCAATTATTCATTAAAGTATTGCAGAATTAAATAAAATACTAGGTTTGTCAAATTATAGACGCATTTTGAAAAATAACAATCTTTAAATACGTATTATATTTAAATCTGTGTTAGAGTACCTTTGGTTTTAGGCATACTATACTTTTCAAATTAGTTTCGAAATAATTGTCTAAAGTTTCATAGTCATAAACTTTCCAAAACTATAAATTCACTTCAAACAACTGCAATTAGCCAAGCCCCAAACAACTCAAGGCAATTCTCAAGGTTTTAACCGCTCGTCACTTGCACCACAACTGGCATAGCTCCAAGCGGCTTAGTGCCCACAAAACACAGTGGCGTGTCGCGATACCCAGCTAGAATAAGTAATAGTGAATTAGAACTCAACTATTAAGCTAGAAGTAGGTTAGCTCACTTCTTAGGACCGATTAAGCTGAGAGGATGCTTTAGGAGGGCAATCAATTTAGTATAAGTAAGCTTAGGTTTTAGTACACAGAGAATACTTCACGTATGTGCGATTTTGGGGGAATTGTTGGCAAATCGTTTAACCATTGCGAAGCGCTCGTGGTCGTGCTTGCTTATGCCCGGTTTCTATATTCAACGGACATTCGTAGGTAACGACTGTCCGTTGAATATAGAAACCGGGGGTTGGTCGTTCTTAATAGATCGTCGAAGTTAAGCAACGTTTAAAATCTGTAAGTGGATGGGTGACCGCCAGTGGCATTTTCATCTGAGCGCTTCCGTACTTACGTTAAGCCATGACAGAGGCCTTAAGGCGGCCTTAAAACTCCGTTGGCCACTGACTCATACGAACTTAGGTACTTACTTACTTTTATTCCGGAGACATTCCGGTGTTCTTAAAAATCCGTCAATAGACTTGATCAACTCTTAGTTTACCTCAGATTATTTGAATTACCTTTACTTTGAATTAGTTTAGTTAACTTTGAATTACAGAAGTGCTTGAGTTGAAATTCAAAGTTTTTTTTGTTTTTCAAACAAACAAACATTTGAATGAACTAAAAGAACGATAAAATGACGCTAAAGTGAACGACATTTCAATGTAAAACTCGTTTTTTTATTGGTAAAGTCGATAAACAATGTCAGCAATAAAATAACTTTTTAATTTGATTTCGTTTAAATCCGTTTATATAGACTTGCATCCATTGTGAAATACTAAAATATTTTAACTATTTGCACATTTTAATGTTTTTGGTTTTTATTGCTTTTGTAGACAAGTGTGATAAAATTCTAATAAATAAAAATGTCAGTTGTCGCTTTTACGTACAGTGTCACAAACTTATCTGGAGCGGTGAGAGAGGCGCTGCTATCGCATTTGGTGTTGGCAGAAAAATACATTTTAATATTAAGTTCGTTAGTTCCTCTTTTAGCCACCGGTCCGGATAAGTTTGTGGCACTATAGTGCCTTGTGTTTGTTGAAGAGCAAAGATTTTGATGTAGAATAATATAGACTTAACATTATTGAAAAATACCTAATAAGAACAATTTACAACATACATACATACATAAAGTCACGCCTCTTTCCCAAAGGGGTAGGCAGAGACCACGGATCTCCAGTCGCTACGATCCTGACACACAACTTTCGCCTCATTCACTCTCATTACATTCTTCATACATGCTCGTCGGTTTAGGGTACTTTTGACCTGGCGCTTCTCCAAAATGTCTCCAAAAAAGGTTCGCCTAGGCCTTCCCCTTCCAGCTGTCCCATACACACTCGCCTCATACACTTGCTTTGTCAAACGATTGTCATCCATTCTCTCTACATGCCCAAACCATCTTAACATACCTTTCTCGATCCTCAACACTACATCTTCTTTCACTCCACACTGTTCCCTTATCACACTATTTCTCACTCTATCATTCAACGTTACCCCACACATACTACGCAACGCTCTCATTTCAACAGCATTCACTCTACTCTGATGTTTTTTCTGCCACACCCAACTTTCACTTCCATACATTAATGTCGGTACCAACACTCCTCTATGAACTGCCAGTCGTGCCTTGTCGGACACTTTCCGGCTGTTCATAAAATCATGGAGAGCCCCATTCACTTGGTTTCCAGCATTCACTTTTACAAAATTTACTAGCAACAATTTACAAAATTAATTAATATTAGGTGGGAAATGGGCCGAGACGTAGATGGTTGGAAGTACCTTTGCAAAACATATAAGTTGGGAAAAAAACTATTTTACAGTGGGGGCGGTGGGAGAACATTGGATCCGGCTGGCACAAGGCCGCCATGAGTGGTGCAAAAGAGAAGAGGCTTATACCCAACAGTGGGTGTTACCTGCTGGATAGATAGATAGAAAAAGTATTTTATTTCTTAGACCCCTCGCAGACTACAGACTTTCTATCGGCCGCTAGTTGAGACAGAATATATAAGAAGAGAGAAGTATAGCCCGTCTCAACTATCGGCTGATAAAAAGTCTGTAGTCTGCGAGGGGTCCTACTGTATAGCCGTGATGGCGGAATGTTGTACCTCGACTTTCAATCCAAAGGTCATGGAGTCAAATTCGAAGAGTCTTGTACTCTTTTACATCAGATTTTTTATTACCGCGTATGAAACACAAAAACCACGAGGGTACTCATCTAAGGTCATCTAAGGGTACACCCTGATAGCCGGATGACTAATGCCCGGTTTCTATAATCAACGGACATTCGTAAGTAAGAGCTACGACTCGTTTTCACATACAAATTTTGACAGCTAACTTACCGCCGGTTTCTAGCTGTCAAACTATTGTATGTGGAAACGAGTCGTAGCTCTTACCTACGACTGTCCGTTGAATAAAGAAACCGGGGGTAAGGTCATCTAAGGGTACACCCTGATGGTCGGATGACATTGTCAATGTGGCATGGAAAGCGTGGGAAAAGACTGCACAGGACCGAACAGAGTGACGTTATAGAATGAAACCTATAACCAGCAGTGGGTGCAACCGAGCTCATAGATAGATAGATAGATGAGGACATCGTAATCCTATTTTCTCCAAACAAATAAGTTTGACCGTACAAAAAGTATCAGTAACCAATTTTTTTTTATCTTGTGTCTTGTAGTACTTTTTATTTTAATGTAAGTATTAATTGAGCTATTATTTCATTAAATTAAGTAGGTTAAGGATTGAAATCTTTTTTAATTATACCAAAATGCACATGCACCCACGGTTACAACCCCATCTCTCTCTCTCCCATAAGGTTTGCTGTAAGAGAACTCTTTATATGGTTAAGCTCGCCTTTACCATTACTTCTCTAGATTAAGTGTTTATGTATGTCATTTCTTTGTGCAATAAAGAATAAATATCTCACTTTTCAATTGAATTGCAAATCAGTCATCATCCAAAAAATCCCGCTTCATGTCCTCAGAATATAAAATGTAAACAAGGTGTTGCGAAACCACAGTTATTGGGTCCAATTAGAGCACGAGTTATTCGATTAATTGCTTTGATTTCATTTATTCAACAACCGTGGTATAAGGGCTGGCTGTAGATATTTTTTGTAGAATATTTTTAAGGCGAACTGGTGGCTGAGCCTAACATCATTGGAGAATATAAATCACATCGACTCCGTTGGCTTGGCCACGTTCTGCGTATGGGGGACGAGCGAAGCCGGGGCCGTCCGGTCGGTCGCAGGCCGGTTGGTCGCCCCAAGTACCGATAGAGTGACCGGACGGAAGCTGATCTGCGGGATCTACTTGGCACGAAACTGCGTTGGACAGGAACAAGTGGCGAGTTCTCGTATCGGAGGCCAAGACTCACTTTGGGTCACTGCGCCAAAGGAGTAAGTAAGTAAGTAAGATGGTAAGGAATCATACAACTAAAAGGGTGATGGAAATTAATGTGGATGGATATGTGAGTAGAGGTAGACTAAAGAAAAGATGGATGGATTGTGTGAAAGAAGATATGGGTAAGAAGGGAGTGAATACGAAGATGACGAGTGATAGGGGAGAGTGGAAGAAGAGAACATGTTGTGCCGACCCCGCATAAGCGGGATAAGGGCAGGCAAATGATGATGGTAAGGAATCATACAAACATCCCCACGGCGGGGATCAAACCCGCAACCTCCAGGTCTTCGTCGTAGCTGGAACTGACAATATATCAAGCTTCTTACAAGGTGTTTGTATGATTACCGACATATTAACAAAGGAATAAAACAATAACTTAAAGATTTAATAATTTTTAAAGTCTTAAGAATTCTGCCACTTAACAATGATGATATTTTATTAGGTAAACATAAACAGCATTCCCGCATCCAATACAAACAAACAATATTTCTGTGATGATTTTATTGATGTGAATTTATTCTCCAATTCTTATCCGTAGTTGTTACAGCTCAGTTGTTAATTTGAATAATTTTATCTTATAGTTTAATTCAAAAATAATTTATAATGGTTGCTGGATTGTAAGTATTAAATTATGAATTATATGAAACTGTTTTATATTCAAAATAAATAATTACGTTTTAAAACTAAAAGAAAAACCGACTTCAATGTTCGACTCTACCAAAACCAAAACTGCATACATTTTATGTCAAGTTTCGCGGCACGTGAGTTCCTGGCATTAGTAAATCGTCAGTTTGAGATATTGCATAAAGAGTCTTAGACTGTCGATTCGATTTACAATGGCTAGGAGTTTATATGGGAAAATATGGGACCACCTCTGGAGTATACCCTTTCAAACAAAAAAAAAATTGAAAATTGGTCCACAATTGGCGGAGTAATCGCGTAACAAGACAAAAAAACAGATACAGGCGAATTGAGAACCTCCTCCTTTTTTGAAGTCGGTTAAAAAGCATTTCATCACTTTGACCCCTGGGATTACCTTGTCTTAAACAAGGCGATTCCACTCATGTTCCATCGCGACCAATACCATGAAGAACCAGCCTAGTGATTCAGACTCCATTCGGGTCGGAATCGGTCAGCTGTTCAACCGCCGCGACCAATCACATTGCAGGAATTGATACAAAACTGACGTTTCTTGCACTTTGATTGGTTGCGGTCGATTGAACAGCTTGACCTATTCCGAACCGAATGCATCCGCTGAAGTCTGAACGGCTGGGCAACAATATGGTTCGGGGTATTTATTTTGATTGATCCATCTTTAGTTAAGCTAAATAGAGAGCAAGTCAGTAAGTTTAGTAAAAGAGACGTATACGTAAACAGGGTCACGACAAGGCGCGGTATACATTCTCTCAGATCTTTTTATGTATTCCAGATCGTTTGAAGATGTCTAAGGGGGTAGTCAGAGGCATGTACAAACATATTTGATACATGCCCACATCTTGCAGAAGTTAGTATTCCATACGTGACAGGTTGCAAGCCCATCGCCGCCTATAAGAATACTAACTGGTTTTCTCACGATGTTTTCCTTCACCGTTCAGAGCTCGTGTTAAAGCGGATATAAATTTTTACGAAACGCAAAATCCATTGATGCGCGGCCGGGATACGATCCCACGACCTTCGGATTGAAAGTCGAGGTACAACCCCGTTCGGCCAACACGGCGGCAACAAGTTTAGTATAATAAATACATTTTAAAAAGTAACTAAGTACCATTATTTTTTGCAGGATATTACTAACTGGAGCTATAGCCCTCACTGTGTACCTCGGTGGGCATTATCTTTTGGATCTAGACGGCCAGAACAACGAAGTGCCCATCACTAATTTGACCGGACTAGGTTAATACAGTTTTATTTTGTAGTTTTGTAGTATCTATTCTTTGAATATAAATCTATTGAACTCAAAAATATATCTAGAAACTCCTTATTATTTTATGTTCTAATTTGAGTACGTTGATTGCTTTTGGATGTATAAGACCCCTCGCAGACTACAGACTTTCTATTGGCCGATAGTTGAACCGGCTATACTTCTCCATACTCATTACGAGCCGAAGTATATTCCGTCTCAACTATCGGCCGATAGAAAGTCTGTAGTCTGCGAGGAGGCTTATGGTATTTTAGTTCTTTACTAAAACTATCGATACAAATAACCGAATAAGAAAAGATGTGAGCGTAATTTTTTTTTACAACTGTTCAAAAAAGCAAATTAACGTACTTAGAAAAATTCGTTTCAGTACTCGTAGTTATAATTTTTTATTTTATTTTAGGGAGGGACCAACTGCTGAGTTTTATGCCTGGATAAATACCTTTTAAGTAGTATAACTTTGTTATAAATAACCTAGATAAAATAAGAAGTACCTCAAGGATCAACAAGAACTCAATTGAGGCATTGTTGTGAGTTCCTCAGCAGAGTGAATTTAGGTTTTAATTGACTCTGCAGGAACTTGGTTTGTAAATCATTTCAATGCTTGTTTTCGATGTATCAATTTGGTTTTGATTAATGCTGGATTTGGGTTAATTGATAGCTTTTGTATACACTTATTGAATCTACATTGAGACGGGCTATACTTCTCTAACTATTTACGAGCCAAAGTATATTCCGTCTCAACTATCGGCTGATAGAAAGTCTGTAGTCTGCGAGGGGTCTTAGAATTATACGAAAAATATGTGGTTATGTATAAATAATAAAAGTAATTTAAATTAATGTTTTTTTATTAAACCTAAAGATACAGATAAGAAAAAGATAGTTTATTTGCTTGAACACAATGTAGGTTATATAGATCTTAATAATGAAATAAGTATGGTTTATGTACAAAAGAAGGTATAATGACTTGACAGGCTAGAGTTCCACGTGTGAAGCAAGGTATAATTAAAATGCAGTTGATAATTAAAGGGGACTTTCGCACTCTGCCGACTTTTTAACCGACTTCAAAAAAGGAGGAGGTTCTCAATTCGCCTGTATGTTTTTTTTTATGTTTTTTTTTGTATCTTGTTACGCGATTACTCCGCCAATTGTGGGCCGATTTTCAAAATTATTTTTTTGTTTGAAAAGGTATGCTCCAGAGGTGGTCCCATATAAATTTTATTCCTGAGGGTTTGATAGTTTTCCCGTAGACTCTACAAACCTTCCCTCCTAGCCATTGTAAATCGAATCGACAGATAAGTCTAAGACTATTTATGCATTATGTCAAATTGACGCTTTACTAATGCCAGGAACTCACGTGCCGCGAAACTTGACATAAAATTTATGCAGTTTTGGTAATTAATGCCCTTCGACGCCGGTGGAGCATAAGCATCTGTCGATTTGATTTCTTTTTCTTATTTAGATTTTTATGGATGGCTTATTGATTCCCTGAGTCACGCCGCGTGTAGAGTCGAACATTGAAGTCGGATTTTCTTTTAGTTTTTAAACGTAATTATGCAGTATTCAATACAGGTAATATAGGAATGCCGACTTTAGGCAATTTCTATGCAATTGATCGCTTATCGACTTTCGCATACTGTCGACTTTTTTAATCTACATGCAATCATTAGCGTTTTGACGACTTCTATGTTTTTTCCTATTACGGAATCTGTTATGTCCGAGTCTGACACAAACTTTGCCAGTTTCAATTCTATGTATGTCTAGTTCAAGCAAAATTTTCCAGAGACGACGTGCAAGTTTCAAAATGTTATCTATTAACATTTTGAACACTTTATAAATGTAGGAATAGATCAAGTTCATTGGTTCACGCCCACTTCACTTGAACTTTGAGGAGGCGTGGCTAAGAGCGACCTGGTTTTAATGTACGGAAGAAATTCTAGGTTTAGGCAGTTTGTTTAACCAATGATTTCAACGATGGAGGAACTTTCAAAAGTTTTATCAAGAATTGACTTTAGTTTTAACACATAGTTTCAATTGGGACAGACCTTTATGTTCAAATCACCTAGCTGTAAGTCTCTAAGTGATCCTAGTGGTCCCACTGCATACCTAAAACAGCCAATTTCTAGACTATACATAAAATCATGCCTCTTTCCCGAAGGGGTAGGCAGAGACCACGGACCTCCACTCGCTGCGATCCCGACACACAACTTTCGCCTCATTCACTCTCATAGAGTTTAGTTTCATTTCTAGACTATAGTTGTTGCCAATATTATTTTTCTAGAAAATACAGATTACAGGTGCAAGGCAAAGTATGTGATTTTGGTTACAATGTTTTGAGCTCCGAAGACAGAAGTTTCAAAAATATATTTTTTTCATGGATGTTTAAATAAAACTAAAAATTAAGCTCGTATGAGTCAGTGGCCAACTCTGGTGACGGAGTTTTAAGGCCGCCTTAAGGCCTCCATAATGGCTTAACGACTTCAATAGCCGGAACCGACAATTTAACGTGCCCTCCGAAGCACGGAAGCACTCAGATGAAATGCCACTGGCGGTCACCCATCCACTTACAGACCGTTTCTAACGATGCTTAACTTCGACGATCTATCAAGAACGACTAAGCAAGCACGACCACGAGCGCTTCATAAAACTAAACCACTATTTATTAGTTTTATATAAAAAGTGATTTAATCATTACCATAATATAAAAACTATTTAAAAAGCCAGACATGTGAAAACCAAAAGTAATTAGAAGGATCATTTTTCAAATCAAGGTTACGTAAAAATAGCTGCACGATTAAGGCGAAAACAAGAATTATTTATTAGAAAATGGCTGTAGAAAAGTAATTGCCTAGGCGGTCGTCAACAAGCCCTAATTCCAAATGTAGATTGAACACTGAAATAATGAAAGGCATTGAATTCGTCAAGGCAACGGTTCAAAACCGGTTTATAAACCGTTTTCTAGGTAATAACAGCTATTCCAGATTAGATTAAGACGACGCATTGAGGATATTGGCGTCAAGGATTGTAATATTTTTCAGCAATTGAAAAACCTTCGGAATTGATATTTTAAGTTTTGAATATTTCATGTTTTTTACTTCCAACTGATAGCTGGTTTTTCAAGATTTGTTAAATATTACAGCAGAAAAAAAATCCCAAAAACTGCTCCATAAAAACATAGATTTTAATTTTACAGGTGAACGGAACCGATCTAAGCTTCTAAATTTTATTTACAGATAAGTCTATACACCCTTTTCAAAGTGCAAACTTGATTTTACATAATTACCAATAGTTTTTATTTTAAACGAGAATTACTGTTTTGGCGCTTACGACTTTTACTATTTAGCTAGCTCTCGCGTCTTTTTGTATGCCAGGCGGCCCCCTTCAGTCCGCGTCTGACCATTGTCAACGTCGGACCTGTGTCAATCGAGCTCCCGCGCTCTAGTAAACATCGATAGTCGTATCTTCTAAGTAAAATCTTAAATACTTATTATTAAAAATGGGAAAAAAAAAGTTGATGGTTTCTACATGAAGATGAGAGCTCTGTATATTGAAAATGTAAGGAAATGATCAAGAAAACATAAAGTAAACGTTAAATATTTTTCCGGGTTCTAGTAAAACTACAGGGATATGAGACTTGCCAACTTTAGGTGTCATTGTGACGGGCACAGTGACAGTGAGCACCTCAGACTAACTAGACCTGGACGCGGTTTTGATGAAATTTCTTTTACAAATTCTGCCGATTTTTGTGAGGGACGAGGTAGAACACGAACGTATTTTACACACACGATGTATAAAAAATTACAATAGCTTATATTATGTGTACGATTCTCAGACCCGCTGAATATTATGTAGGTATACAGTATACAAAAAAAATTCATAAAAATCGGTCGAGTTTTGTTACAAGACCTTTCGGGGTCTCTATTATATCTTCTAAAATATTCTTCTTATAATTTTGCTTGGTATAAAAATGTATAAGTACCATAATCATCCTTTGGCCGAATAATTTGGAATCTCGAATATTGTTTATTAATATTGATACCCATAATGCCTCAAAAATATAAAGATATTTGTCATAACATTTAAAACTCATACTAGATATTTCGTATATTTTTTCCCCTTAAAAATCGTGATTTTAAAATACAAAACAGGGTCATGTTGATTGACATAATGTTAATAGTCCTAATATACACATAACATACTAGTTCTAAAATACTGTAGTCATAATGTTAAATTCCCATAGTCTTAAACTGACATACATATATGTTTTCCTAATATTATTAAAGAAAAAAAAAAGAAAAATTAAAATCAAAATATTTTTATTGAGTCTTATTTAAGTAGGCATAAAGACATTTTACATAATAGTCTTAACTTCTAATATAATATGTCGTCATAATATTTATTATTACTATTGTTAAGTTGCAAAAACTATTTTTCACACCCAGTGCTCGAAAACCATACATTTTTTCGTCTCACAGTCTTAAAAGAAAGTAAATCATTTCTCCCTCCTAAAAAACAAAATGGCCGGCGGGAGGTAAAGTTGTATGGGATATCATTTCCCCCTCTGAACCTCATGTGAACAGATAAGTAATGAGATTTGAATTTCAAACTTCAACATTTCCATTAAAATTTTTAGTATTGAGTCCACACCAAATAGAACGTATACGAAAAAAAAGAAAAAATGTGGCAACTAATCTTTTTCTTCCGAATTGATTTTTGATGTTTCTATGAAAATGTTTGCCATATAGAACTGCACCAAGTAGAATTTATTCAAATATAAGGAAAAAGTGTGGCTAATGCCTCCAAACTATAGAGCGATCTTATGTTTTTGCATATTAATGCTAAAATATTTTTTGAGAACAAACTCAATAAAATATTTTTTGAGAATACCACTCCCACCACCCACCTCGACTCCTTCTATAGTGGGTGGTGGGAGCTATCGAAGGAGAGAGATGGTTGGAAAGAATTGGGGGAGACCTTTGCCCAGCAGTGGGACAGTAGTTTTTTTTTCTTTAACCTATGTTGTCCCACTGTTGGGCAAAGGTCTCCCCCAACTCTCTCCAACTGTCCCTCTCCTTGTGGGACAGTGGGACAGTATAGGTTGAATTAAAAAAAACTAATAGATTATTATTATTCTACCTATAAAACCTGTTCATTAGACTTGCTTGCTATTTTCTGGGTGTAAGTATTCACAATTTTTCTCGCATGTGTGAAAAGCAGAGTATTCACCTCGGGGTTAAAGCTGTCTTAGTCTTGGGCGCTCTTGAATCCCTCGCTGTCTCAGGATTCTAGTCATTAACTCCCTCGTTGAAAGAATCCTTCGATGCGCTTGGGATTCAATATGGCGCCCGTGACATAATACACTGCTTTATCCCCTTGGTGAATAATCTACTATTGTCCTATTTTTGATCGTCCTAATATTTATTTATCCTAATAAAAACTGAAGACGGCTGCCGAAGCGCCAAAAAGGTTCACTATAGTCACTTATATCCACCCAGATCGAATATAGTTGGTTAGGTTATGTTTGAGTAGTGACCACTGACCTGTGAGGCGAGTGAGCGTAGCGAGCGTGCCGCCGAAGCGCGAGATGAAGTTTAGTGGATTTAATATTTATCTCGGGTCTGTGTTGTATAATATGTATGTATTTACAAACAAAAAGTATATAAGTTGTATATCAGTTATTTGGTTCACTTATGTACAAGCTTTGCTTAGTTTGGGGCTAGATGATGCTGTGTGAAATGTCCAGCATTATTTATTATTATTGTTATGGCTTATAACTGTAGGATTACCGTATGTTAGGAGATGTGTTTTTATGACTCGGTAATGTTATGTTTACCTAATAATAAGACTATTGTTAATAAGGTTTAGTATTGTTATGTCGAGTAATCATTAGGACAATCTAAAATAAGTACCAAATACAGTATGAGAATTTAAAATAGGATAAGATACGTTATGTCAATCATTAGGGAGCCATAGCAGGGCTCCCTAATGATCCGTATCTTATCCTATTTTAAATTCCCATACTGTATTTGGTACTAATATTAAATGGTCCTAATGATTACTCGACATAACAATACTACACCTAATTAACAATAGTCATAGTATTAGGTAAACATAACATAAAATAGTCATAAAATCAAATCTCCTAACATACGGTAATCCTAAAGTTTTAAGCCTTAACAATATATACTCCTAAAGCTATAAGCCCTAACAATATGTACTCTTAATAATCAAACATAATAACAATTGAAATCATAATGGCATTTCATCCTAAAAAAATACCACACTAAAGATGCCTGAGACACAGAAGGCTGTGAATTCCAAAATGTTTTTATGAATAGAAAATACTGGTTTCGGTCTCCAAGGTATTTTTTTATAACGATTATGCATGAATTTAATAAACATATAATAAAAATATTATTATATTAGGACAACATTATGTATGTCAGTTTAAGACTATGGGAATTTAACATTATGACTACAGTATTTTAGGACTAGTATGTTATGTGTATGTAGGACTATAAACATTATGTCAATCGACAGGACCCCCTATAGCAGTCCACGTCAAAGTCAAGGTCAAAGGTCAAGATTAAACTTCGTTACAACCGAGTGTTCCACGACGCTCCGATTTTTTTGTGCCAGCCTTTTATTCGGAATTTTTATTATTATTAATTGTTATCATTATGACATTTATGTTTATTTATATCCTCTAAAATTAGGCTAAAGATTGATTATGTATTACAACATTATGAATTAAAATCATTATGCTAAAAAATATGTTATATTTACTAAACACTAGCTTCTGCGCGTGGCTTCGCCCGCGTGGTACCAACATTTTGAATAGCCTTTAAGCTATTCTAAAGTCATTATCTACACCTATTCCAAGTTTCATCTAAATCGGTTCACTGGTTTAGGCGTGCGTGATTGAAATGCAAACATCCAAACATCTTAACAAACTCACAAACTTTCAGCTTTATTATTATGAGTGGGATTATGAGATCCTAATATTATTGGTTTTGATATTATGAGAACCATGTTATGGGATGTAAAATTATGAAGAAAGTTTTTCGGCGAAACAATGGGGTCCCGATGTACCTACTTGATTTGTATTTTAATTATTTTTTTACTAATCCTAGAAATCCTAGAAATGCTCTTGCGTACTGCGTACTAACAATGTAACAATCTATGGACTGTTTTGCGACTGTGCACTTTGCACTGTGACCGACACCATTTGACCTAAACATGGTGTCGTGACGCAAAATCTAACATTTCTTTCGTCTAGCCACCATGCGTATCGTCCAAAAAGGAACTTTTTTCCAAAAATAAATAAATGTAAGGCGACTCCATGTAGTCTTATGTCAACACCGAAAAGCGAGCGAGTTCGACTCAGCCGGGCGGCCGGCGCGCGGCTCACAGCGCGGCTCGGGCGGATACAAACCACGTAAAATGAGCAGGGGGTATGAGCTGCTTGCGGGAAGCTCATGGGGGCGTGGCGCCTGGTTTCAAATAATTGTTTATCAATGCGTCACCTTAACTGACTGTTATTTTATATCTATCATCTTCCAAGAATAAAAAACAAAGCGATAACTCGAGAAAGAGGAAAAACATAACTGGACTAATTCATCATCATCATCATCATCAGCCTACTCGCGAAGCGCTCTTGGTCGTGCTTGCTTAGTTGTTCTTGATAGATCGTCGAAGTTAAGCAACGTTCAAATTGGTCTGTAAGTGGATGGGTGACCGCCAGTGGCATTTTCATCTGAGCGCTTCCGTGCTTCGGAGGGCACGTTAAATTGTCGGTGCCATTGTTAGATATTAGCTTTTGTTATCTGTAATGCTAGGAGTTTGCTTGCTTGGGTTCATTCTATCTTTTTGGGAAAGGTTGTGCGTTGTATAGTTGTGCGCTGTATCTAAATTAATAATAGTAAAATAAACTAAGTGTTCAAAGGTAAAAGTGAATATTAATCAAAAATCTAATCAAATCAATTTATTATATCAGACAACTTTTAAGTCCATTTCGGGTTAGTATTTAATATGCTTCCGTCTTATATTAGTATTACATAGCCAAATGCGTTTAGAATAGGCAACTAGTCTTGAGTGAGTTTTTCATTCACGCTCCAGTCTATCAGTGTCAAGTGACACTGCTAGACTAGAACCCGAATGAAAGATTTCATAATGGGCAGATCATATCTATCAGGTATGACCCGCAGAATACTGTAATATTAATTAATTATCCACAACCCTAAGGACACAATTCTCCTAGAATATAACAGCCATCGAGGTCTGTTTTTTTGTTGTCACACTAATTAGTGAGTTGGGTAATTACCCAACGCAAACTGAGCCACTGTAAGCGGAGCTCACTGAAACTGCTAGCAGCGAGAGGAGCTTAAAGTCATAAGTAAGATTGTTTTTATTGTTCTCATAAAATGACATGAATAAATAAAAAATAAAATAAATAAATAATGCTGGGAACAGGCTTACCATAGAACGTGACATAAAGTTATTCCGGAGTGTAAACTGTCAAAATGTATGGTTAGTCTTGATTTATTCGGTGGAATAACTTTATGTCACGTTCTATGGTAAGCTTGTTTCACATAGCATCATCTAGCCCCAAACTAAGCAAAGCTATGGGAACCAGATAACTGATATGCTATTTATATACGTTTTTGTTTGTAAAAACATACATATTATACATAGAAACACCCAGACCCCAGATAAATATTTTCAGATCATACAAACATTTATCCTGCGGCGGGGATCGAACCCGCAACCTTCTACGTCCCAAGCCTTTCACCCACTGCACCACAGAGGTCATCAAAATGACATGGATGTTGGGTAATCAGTGACGGAATTCCATTGTTGTCCTATGCTACTATGTACCTGACGCGTGACTCTTTGCATATGATTTATATTTCAATCAATTTGTATGTCTATGTATCTGACTCAAACAAGTCTTGGAACTCTGAGTATGCAAATATTTTGTTTAAAATTAGTAGAGCGCTCCTTTCGGTTACAGACAAACAAATAAGTGTTCAACGACGCTTCCTCTATCACGTCTCGTATGGCGACAACCTGGCCAGGAAAAAGAAAAGCTGCAGTAGCAGGTTAGCTTATTATCATATGAAACCACTTTTTAAGCGCCGTAAATGGCTAGATCTCATATTTTTACAAAAACTTTTTAATGGAAATATTGACTGCCCTGAACTTATTGACCAATTGCAAGTACATGCACCGTCAAGATTGCCCAGAATACGTTCCTTTAATCTTTTTTCCACCTCATACGCAAGAACTAATTTAGGTCAAAACAGCCCATTGCCGAGGCTTTGTGGGCAATATAATGCTCTCTCAAAAAATAATAACGAGGTAGACGTTACCGATCCTTTAAACAAATTCAAAAACAATCTGCGTAAACTAGTGCTTGATTAATTTTAATGTAAGACTAGAGATACTAAAAAAAATTAAGTATTTATTTTTGATCTCATTATTATGTAGGTATACCTATTATGTTATTTCATTTTAGAATTCATTTTTGTTTTAGCTGTAAGTCTGTTGAGATTTTTTGCATGCTGTGGTGTCCTATAATTAGAGAAACACATAGACATAAGATACTTATCCTTAGTTATAATCAAGATTTGTGATATCTTTGTTGGATGCCCTAAAATAAATAAATAAATAAGCGGGTGATACTACTTTTAGTTGGCCAGATTTGGTGATGCCAGGTGGTGGTAACCGAATGGTACCCAAGGGGAAATGCTAACCCGGGGCAGACCAGCAACCAGGTGGGTGGATGCCGTGGATGATATAGAGGTCATTGAGGGAAAGACATGGATGAGAACAGCACGGGGCTGATTAGAGTGTCGTTTGAGGGAGGAGGCTTATGTCCAGCAGTGGGCTATTATTTGAGCTGCCAATGATGATGATGACTACTTTTATTTATCATCTCGCACAAAACAATAAACGACAACTCTTGAGTCAAATATCTCAAATTATCAAAACGATTTTAGCTCTACATCTAGAGCCAAATCATACTTTAAATTACAAACCTAACAAAAGAAAAAACTATGAGCCCTTCTGACAGACAACTTGATTGATAGCGAAATTAAAGAAAACCAAATTGCGGTATAAACAAGGGTTCACGGAAATGAGTTTAACAACTGCACTCCATTGAAATGTTAACCAATTAGCTCGGCTTGATTGGGTAGATTTTGTAGTTCTAAAGCTTTCAAAAGTATGTTCATGTTTAGGCCTTTTTAAGGCCTCTTGATTTAATAGCCGGACTCGACTATACAGGGTGTAAAAAGACGTCTACCGAAGCCGCAAGGGGTAGGTACAGCATTCCAACACAACTAAATCCAAAAGGATTTTCCGAATAAATCATTATATCCGGAGAAAACAGCGTTTGAAGAGTACTGTTTGCGGATGGACTGGGCGCGTTGTTTTACGTAGATTGCTGGATTTTGGGTTTTAATTTAAAATTAGTAGGTAGATATGGTCTTATTATGAAATCTTCTTATTTTAGAATCACCTGTGACTGTCCCATAATTAGAAACGATACTCAAAAATTATCTAGTAAAAGACAGGGTACTGACCTCAGTCCCCTGGACCTTCAGCTTCATGTGGTCTTCGCGAGTGGTCTTCCCATCCTTCCGCTTCTTCCAGCAGTAGCCGTCTCTCCTGTAACGGACCTTTTTGCGGCTGTACAGCAGCATTGAGCCGCTTTTTGGCCTGAAACAACCAAATAACTTATTAAAAAGGAAGCAAATATTATTAAAAACACCCTACTATCTAACACTAAAGCGGCTGTTACACAAGGAGAGTTTCTCGCATGCGAGCGGCGATTTCTTCTAGACGCCTAGTGTAAACAAACGCTTCGAGCCTCGTCTCTCGAATACGATTCTCGCTACCTAAGGGGTCCTCTAAAGATAATAATGAAATAAGTGATTGAATGCTGTTATCTCGTTATTTAAAATTTGTTTATGCAAATGATATAGATACCTAACAGCATTCAATACGGACAAAATCGCGGGCAACAACAATTATATAAAAAATATATCTATGTAATCACAGCTGAGTCATGGGCCTCCATGTTTTCACGCCAATTTTACCGACGACGAAACAACGACGAAACGACGAACACAAGACGAAAAATGAAAAAATGTACAACTGTCAGTGTACAGTGACAAAATGTACAGTGTCAGTGGGGTTCCGGGGCCCATCGCGTCTTCAAAAATCTTTCAGGGCGTCTGGTCGAAGCGTCGCGAGATTCGAGAGCTGGCGATTTTTTGGCAAAGAGAATCAGCATTGCAATTCAGCGTGGCAATGCCGCTAGTATTTTGAGCATGCTTCCGACTGGCAGTGACTTGGATCAGTTGAGCTATCTATATATCGTTTTTACGACGATCCTTAGATAGCTTCACTGATTCTATTGTATTTTGTAATTTTATGTACATATTGCCCTAGCTTAGTTTCTGTAAATAAATATATTTATAAAATGAAAAAAAAAAACACATTATATTTCGTGAAACATTGCCTACATTACAGTCCGGCATTCAGCTGGGAATCGGCAGAACGCGGAAGTAAGCAGTAATAAATGTCAACCGGATCTTTCTACAAAGTATTCGCCGGTTTATCAAGGCCATCTCTCCTCGGAGTAATTAGAGAACGTACTGACGCGAACACTGCCAATAAATTACGCTAGAGTTTGTTTGTTTGTCCTAAAGACTTGAAATATTGTATTGTCTTTAAAATTTGTTGGATTCATTTGGCCTGTGCAGTATTTTAGTTTGTATGCGGGAAGTATGCGTGCTTGAATATTTCTGGAACTTGAAGAGTAAGTTCAAATATTTTGGAACTTTATCGAGGGGATAATGCACCGCATATAATCATTTAATATGTTTTTATGGAAAACAGCACATCAAAATATAATAAACAAGGGAGTTATTAGTAACAGAAGGCTAATAATAAGTTTTTACAATTTTTTTTCTCACCCATGCTGTCCCACTACTAGGCAAAGGTCTTCCAAGACTTTTTCACAGTTAGATTACTAAATACAAAATCCGATCGTCGGTATGTTTGAATCCCGGCCGTACAATATACTTTTCGGATTTTTAATTATTTATTATGAGCCCGTGATGTCCCACTGCAGGGCAAAGGCCTCCCTTCCTATCTTTTGAGTTTCTTGTGAGTTGAGTGGAAGAAAGGAAGGGAGGATTTTTAATACCCACTAAAAAACCAACCAGTCTAGAAGTCAACTGCAAACTTAAATCCATGACCACCGAATCAATAGTCAAATCACTTCACACGCCAACACGAGTCTAAGCTAAAGAATGGTCATTTATTTGTGATAACTAAAACTACCTGCCTTCAGAATATTATTAAGCAGACTCAAGACTACGTGAAGGTATTACAAAATTCATAAACCTCATGGGCAAAGAAGTTCTCTGCACGAGGAAAACAAGATTATACTTAAAACTAGCTAGTTTGCGTATTAGTTACTAGAACACGAACTTGCCACTTGCATTTTTTACTGGATTGTTTTATGAAGTTACCATTCTCTTTTATTTTATTTTTTTTATGATAAATGGGTCGGCTTTTGACCTCGAATCTTACACAGGCAAGAGTGAGGTCTAAGATGGAGCGAGCCTACCCAGAAGGTGCCTTTTAACTCTCTTCTTAAAACAGGGTCGTAGCTCAGCGGAAATACAGACGCTGGAAGCTGATTCAAAATTTTTGCAGTGCGCATAATGAAATAACTTTTAAAGCGCTTAGTTCTGTTATAGAGGAATATCAGAGATGACGACAATTCAGTTAAATTGAGACCCCTCGCAGACTACAGACTTTCTATCGGCCGATAGTTGAGACGGAATATACGAACTCGTAATGAGTTTGGAGTAGTATAGCTTGTCTCAACTATCGGCAGATAGAAAGTCTGTAGTCTGCAAGGGGTCTGAAAGATTGTCAGTTAAATTTAATAAATGTATAATGTCCATATTTAAATCATGTTAATGTGCTAATTATAAGGCTTTGATGCATTATTGATGTTAACGACTTAGATGCAAATTAAGTTATTAACGCATCACATAGGCTAATCCTGATCAATAATTGAGTAATACACTGTGAAGGCCCTTGATTTGGTTACACTGGTATACATAATATTCTCACGAAGAATTATATGTGTAGGTAAATGCATGCACTCTGTCGCTGTGTGCGTAAACTTTGGATTTTTTTTTGGGAGGGCCTAATACTAATAGCCTATGAGGCCGTTTTAGTGTTACCGGACTAAATCACTTCACTTCTTATCATTTTTTATCTCATTTTTTTCTTGTTCATCTTTGGAACGCTCCACGGGTGAATGAGTACTTGGTATCATTTACGCACACAGAAACAAATTTACACTTACAAAAAAAAATTAACCCGCTTTCATAAGATGGAAAATATTATCGGTAGAGTGCTACAAAGTTATCTGAACCAGTGGTCAAAAGAGGAACTAACGAATTTTACTCTAAAATTTATTATTCTGCCAACACCAAATCTCACTAAATGCGATAACAGCGCCCTTCTCACCGTTGCAAATAAGTTTGTGGCACTCTACTTAGCTTTGACATTTCATCAAAGGGCGCTTAGAATTTTCATATCTTTCAAATTTTTGACAAAATTGACATTTTGGAGAAGGGCCAGGTAAAAAGTACTCAAAACCGACGAGCATGTATGAAGAATGTAATGAGAGTGAATGAGGCGAAAGTTGTGTGTCAGGATCGTAGCGAGTGGAGATCCGTGGTCTCTGCCTACCCCTTTGGGAAAGAGGCGTGATTTTATGTATGTATGTATGTAAATTTCAAATATAAAAGAATCAACACTGAAAAACATTCCAAATCACAGCTACCTCAACCGAAAGTTTTACTGATCCGTTTTTATTTATTTGCACAATAAAATCGATTTGGGCGGCCATATTTCGTGACGTCATCCACAGGCGTTATATCACGACAAAAACATGTCCGATGCATGGCTCAGCTAACTAATAAATCGCTGAACAACACATAAATTGCTGCGATCTATGTTGCCTGATTTTTTTGGTGTTTTGAAGGTACCGGTACAATCAGCCTCATCAATCCATATTAATATTCATCACCTTCCTGCCCTTTTCCCACATTACGTGGGGTCGGCACAACATGTGTTCTTCTTCCATTCTCCTCTATCAGCCGTCATCTCAACACTCACTCCTTTCTTACTCATGTCATCCTTCACACAATCTATCCATCAATACATATTAATATTATAAATGTGAAAGTAACTCTATATGTTTCATACCTTTTCACGTCTAATCCATTGAATAGAGAAGGCTTTTAAAAGGTTATATCCCAGGGAAGGACTTTCTCTACTTGTCTTCTTTCTATCCCGAAAAAATAAAAAAACCTTGAGTGCAGCTTGCTAAATTATAGTCATCAGGAAACTTATTTTAAAGTCGTGCGAGGTATTTTTTGAAATCAGAACACAGTGAATTAGTATACTACACTATTAACACTTTGATAAATTAGATTTTTATCAGAAAGAATTAAATTAAAAAAGATTAAATCAGAAAATTAATTGCCTTCCCGCTTATGTGGGGTCGGCACAACATGTTCTCCTTCTCCACTCTCCTATATCACTCTATCAATTGTAAAATATTAATATTGAGAAATATAGCTCTCTTTATCCTTAACTACGAGTCCTTAGGACAATATGAAATGCGGACGTGAATTATTTTATGTTACTAAATCAATAATTTTTGTTTTGTCAAGTTTTCACGTCTTAACTTATCTACAAATCATCATTCATTTCCATTTTATCGTTTACAGTTCCATGGTCTGTAAAACCCTTACCATACGACTTTTGTCAGTGACTGTACGCTATCGATAACGAGTTGTGAATAGGTTTGATATCCGAAAGAACTAAGACCGGAGCATTTGTTTTTCTGAAAACCAGACAGATTGGGGTGTTGGACAAAAAGTAAAAAATATCGCTGTAACTATTGCCGTGTTGAAATATTGTGACACGTTGCCAACATTATATATTGTGATGCTTGGTAAAGTTGTAGCATGTTTTCGATTCAAACTGCTTTAAAAGTCAGTCAAAATCCAAAAGCATTTATTCAGTAGGACCACTGGGGATGGGATTACTGAGAATAGTCTTAAAACTAAAAGTAAGGTCGTATGAGTGTGGCTTTGTATGTAACAAGTTAAATACCTACCTACCTAAGCTTACCTATTACTTAAGAAGAATTTGAGTGCCTACTCAAACCTATTATGGTTTTCAGGTCATTTTAATTATACTTTTAGTTATGTCACTTTCAACGACATGCCGTTTTCGTCTTTAGTGAGAACCAAATAAGCGTGCAAGTTTTAGTTTTAATTAAGTTTAGTCAGTGAACAACAGAATCGACGCCAATATTATGCTAAATATGTAGTTATTTTATGAAATAAAAAAATCAATGTATACGCGAAATTTTTATGATTTACAAAAATATCTCTTATATCTTTTATTGTCTCGTGTCTGGGTGTTTCTATGTATAATATGTATGTATTTACAAACAAAAATTATATAAGTAGTATATCAGTCATCTTAGTACCCATAACACAAGCTCTGCTTACTTTGGGGCTAGATGATGCTGTGTGAAAAGTCCAGCATTATTTATTTATTATTATTATTATTATCTATCTTTTAAATAGATAAAATTTTCAAATTTAAATTTGCTTACAAAACATCGGATTCGGTTCAGTATTTTACTGAGACATAAGTAAAAATACACACGTATAGTGCCACAAACTTATCTGGACCGGTGGCCGGTTATTTTTCTGCCTACACCAAATGCAACAGCGCCTCTCTCACCGGTTCAGACAAGTTTGTGGCACTCTACTGCGAACCTTCAATTTTTGTCAGTTTAAAAAGAATCTAAATAACCAAACCGTCAAACTCATTTAAAACAAAACTTTGTTGCAAACTACGTCAAGCAACTTTATATAATAAATAAGTTATCTAATCTATTTTTCAAACAAAAAACATTGTGTGGTGGTACAATAAACATGATTAACTTTTCACATTACGCCTGCAAACTTTGGCTTCGAAAACTTGTAAGCAACTTGTTAATAAAACAATGAATTTAAAATAAAGTGGCCGGTCATGTAAACTGATGCTTAGAAAAGATTTTTGCCGTTTTCAAAGTTTGCTTGTAAACCGCTGTATTGTACATTATATGCTTGTGGCAAAGTTTGTGAGTATGTATGAATGCTTGTAACTCTTTCTCGCTAAAACTACAAGCTTAGTAATAATAATGCTGGACTTTTTCACACAGCCTCATCTAGCCCCAAACTAAGCAAAGCTTGTACTATGGGAACCAGATAACTGATATACTACATAAATACTTTTTGTTTGTAAATGATAAATATTTGCAGATCATACAAACATTTATCCCGCGGCGGGGATCGAGCCCGCCACCTTCTGCATTATAAGCAGGCTTTCACCCACTGCGCCACAGAGGTCGTCGAAATGTTTGTGAGGATGTATGGATGTTTGTTACTCTTTCTCGCTTAAACTACATGCTTGATTTTGATAAAGTTTGGCTCGAATATAGATTATAGTTTGGAAAAGCTCATAAGCCTCTTTGATCCCGGAAAATTTGAGTTCTTCCCACGGGATCGCAGAGCGCAGTTCTTTTTTACTACAGTTACTGAGGATCGTGACTCCTTTTTATTTGGTCAACCAGTTGTCTCCATCGGTTGCGTTCCGTTGCCTGGTGAAGTGCGGCACTAACAGACATCTCTAACACCTCCGCTATCTGACCATCGTTTTGGACTTCTGCCTCTGGGTCTTTTGCCTTCAATTTTGCCAGTCACTATCAGGCGTTCCAAGTTGTTGGTTTCTCTGCGCGCAACGTGGCTAAAGTACCGCACTATTCGTTGCAAGCAGGTGGTGGATAGGCGCTTTGCCCTCTCGATTTTTAGCTGGCGCAGCTACCTAGTATGAAAATATTTTGCTTTTGACGCATACAAGTAAGCCCAGATAAAATATAGTATACTAGTAATGTTAGTAAATAAAATAAATAAACACCCAAAAACCAGCGCAGATTAATTAATTGGAGCGTGGAGGATGATATTAATTTACGGTCACTAGCGAATCTTTTTGTTTGGTATCAGGTATGAGAGAAAGCGATTCTCGTCAAAGGAATAGCTAGGTTCCGCCCGCAACATCGCTCGCGTGGTACTAACATTTTGAATCCATACTATTCATCCATACTATCTATCTATCTAATCAGCCCGGTTGCACCCACTGCTGGGTATAGGCCTCCTCTTTATAACGCCACTCTGTTCGGTCCTGCGCAGTCATTTCCCACGCTTTCCCAGCCACATTGACAATGTCATTTGACCATCGGGCATCCATACTAATATTATAAATGTGAAAGTAACTCTGTCTGTCTGTCTGTTTGTTACCTTTTCACGCCCAAACCACTGAACAGATTAGGCTGAAAATTAATAAAGGTTGTATCCCAGGAAAGGACATAGGCTACTTTTTATCCCGATAAAATCCCGAGGGACCGCGGGTTACGCCACGGGAGCGCAGCTAGTAGTCTATAATATTTTAGACATTTGTATCAGTTCCAAGTTTCATTAAAATTGGTTTACTAGCGCTAGTGAAACAAAAATCTAAACTTCCAAGCTTAAGCAATAATAACACAATTTAATAGGTAGTCTAGCTTACCTTTAGTTTTATTGTATAAATAAAATATAATTAAGTATTCTTATAATAAAAATAACTATGAGACACTTTATACGACATGGATATTGGATACTGCAGCGTTGCATTAACTCGAATATACTTCACACGGCCCTATCGCAACGGGGCGCCGACGCGGCAGAAAAATAAAAAAGGAGTAAAATTAGTTTTAAGACTATTCTATGTAATCCCAGCGGTCTTACTGAATAAATGCTTTTTGACTTTGAATTTATTCATAATGTTTATGTTTTGCTTGAATAAATATTTATATTTTTCACTTTTACTTACTTTTTTTTTAGTTTACCCTTTATTTTTCTCGATGTGGTTAAAAATATTTATACTATGCTATTGTGCAAAAATCAAGCGAATACAAAAAGTATTAAGCCAATAACTTGCACCATGTAACCCCAGCTCACTGGACCACTGCCTCCTAATCCCGGACAACAAACACCGCTTGTTTTAATCTCCGTAAAACAGACAAATAGATGGATAAAGCCCCTACAGTAATTTGTCAACATGATGCACTTAACTAGCTTCCGCCCTCAGCCTCACGTTATAAAAGTATACGAGTATATGTAAATACACTCTTACAAGTTCAAGTTCATTTATTCAATAACAATTAACAAGTGTTTGAAATTGGTACTCACATAATATAAAATCACTTAAATATAATACAAAATTAGTTACACAATATAATAAAATCAATATAAATTACAATGTCACATAAATAAAACAGTCATCCATATCCATACTTAATATTATAAATGTGAAAGTAACTCTGTCTGTCTATCTGTCTGTCTGTCTGTCTGTCTGTTTGTTACCTTTTCACGCCCAAACCACTGAACAGATTAGGCTGAAAATTGGCATGGATAAAGGTTGTATCCCAGAGACGGACATAGGCTACTTTTTATCCCGAAAAAATCCCGAGGGACCGCGGGTTACACCGCGGGAGCGCAGCTAGTCTTCAATAAACAAAATAGAAAATTCAAGTATTCATGTTAATATTATTAATAAAATCATCACATGAGTAGTAACACCCTTTCAGATAGTGTATCATCTACAATATCTATACTAATACGAGTATTATAAAGAGGAAAGATTTGTTTGTTTATTTGAATTGAATAGGCTCCGAAACTACTGGACCGATTTAAAAAATTCTTTCACCATTAAAATTCTACATTATCCTTGATGAACATAGGCTATATTTTATCCCGGAAAAGTGAAGTTTTCGTGAGGATGGACAGCTAGTTTGAGATGAAATGAATAGGCTTGCCCAGCACCTAAACCATCATATCCTCCTCTATACTACTCTACCCAGACAGATGCTCGAGACTAGAATCAAACCTATTTAAAAATGTAAACTTAACTTGAGTAACTACAAATACGAGTTTAAATGTTCACTTTTCTAAAGCCCTATTTATTAGTTCGAACTAGCGTGCTAACTCCAAACCACAAAGCTTATCATTCGTTCGTTTCCGATAGGTATATAATAGGTATATAGCCAGGTAAATATGTATCCATAAAAGCCGAAAAATACCAGCGAAATTAGCGGTACCCGATGATTTATTAAACAGTTATCGTGTTGAAATATGCAGATTGATCGCAGGTAACCTAGGAGTGAGCTAGCTCACTTTATTTTTTCAGTATTCAAAAAATAGTTATCTGAAAATTATGTAAACGTGGACTACGTTTACGTAAATAATTATGGAATAATTAAGTCATATGAAAGATTACAGATTAAAGACACTTTTTTTTATGTTATAGACTTTTGTCACAGCATCATCTAGCCCCAAAGTAAGCAGAGCTTGAGTTATGGGTACTACATGACTGATATACTATTTATATACTTTATGTTTGTAAAAACATACTTATTATACATAGAAAACACCCAGACCCGAGACAAATACTTGTAGATCATACAAACGTTTGTCCCGCGGCGGGGGTCGAACCCACAACCTCCTGCGTCGCAAGCGGCCATTCACCCACTGCGCTATGGTCGTCGCTTTGATTATTTATATCCCATCTTAACCTAAATCTGTGAGGCTTGCTTGAACTACAAACTTTCAGACACACATTATCTAACTCAAAAACTTTTGGATCTATAATTCTATTATAATACCTCAAATAAATTGGACTTGGAATGTCTATTGCCGTTATTCACAAACATTACTTTGACGTTTCACAGTGCGCGTGGACGACCAGGGTCCCAAAATCAGTACCTACGTTTTTGGGACACTGCGTCCGCGCTGTGAGACCTCATAGTAATGTTTGTGAATACCGGTGTAAGTCTTCAACTATAAAGTGAACTAGCTGTATACAAACGATGGATTGGTATTGCTGGTAATTTCAACGTTGCTTTCATTAGTCTTATGTTATGAGTTCGGATCGAGTTTTTATGGTAGTTCTGCGTGGCTTGAAGGTATAATCGCCGCTTTATGAGCCGGAGATGTTGTTAATCTGTTTTTTCCAAAGGATCGTTAAGTTTTCAGTCAAAATAACGATTAGTTGGTTTTTATAAGACTATAGTTGAGACGGGCTATACTTCTCCATACTTATTACGAGCCGAAGTATTTTCCGTCTCAACTATCGAGTAGTCTGCGAGGGGTCTAAATCTTTTTTTTTATGATGAATGGGTCGGGTCTTGACCTCGAAACTTACATAGGCAAAAATGAGGTCTACGATGGAACGAGCCTACCTAGAAGGTGCCTATTAACTCTCTTCTTAAAAACAACAGGGTCGTAGCTCAGTGGAAATAATCTTCAGTAAAACAAGGTATATAATGTTGATCTTTTACTAATTTTCTTTGAGAAAATCTACGATTTATATGTGTAGTTGCACTGACCAAGTAGTCTTTCCCATACTAAAATAGATCGACTTTTTTATCACCTTGAAATCTATCAGAAGATTTTTTATAGCGTATCATTGGTATTTCATTAAGAAATTAAGACTTATCAAAATTTTCGATTCCGATGGGATTTGAACCCACGACGATCAGACGATCCTCCTAAAGCCGGAATGCCTTCAACCGCTCGGCTACGGTAAATATGAGCTTATCAAGAATTTCGAAGCCTGACGTCAGGGTTCCGTGGCCGAGCGGTTGAAGGCACTCCGGCTTTAGGAGGATCGTCTGATAGTGGCGGGTTCGAACCCCGTCGGAATTGAAAATTTTGATAAGACTTTTTATTTCTTAATGAAATATCAGAGATGTATGATTACTAAGGAAGTAAGTTCGTGTGAGTGACGGCTTAAAAACATCATCACGGAAATGGCTCCTTTGCTTACAAAATACAATCGTCATTATTTCTCTTTGTTTTCACTATAACCATTTTCATTTTAGTATTCTTACTAACTTGGAAAAATAAAATTCAACTTTGACCCAAACTTTGCACTGCAATCGCGAAGTTCCGTTAACGATGATAATTTTTGTCTCCCAATAAATCGTGTAAAGGGTGAACATTACCGCCTGTTACTAACAAACTAATAAATAACTCAATAAGAACCAAAAGAGTTATGACCCCAATACACGAACGCGAACTTTCGAAATGAGGGTAATGAGTTTAACAGATAAATTTTGCTTTATTTTTTAGCAATTTTGCGACGCACATGAAAATGTATACTTTGCTGTATTTTTAACCGACTTCAATAAAAGGAGGAGGTTCTCAATTCGCCTGTATGTTTTTTTTTTGTTTTGTATCTTGTTATTACTCCGCCAATTGTGGACCAATTTTCAAAATTATTTCTTTGCTTGAAAGGGTATGCTCCAGAGGTGGTCCCATGGTCCCATATAAATTTTATTCCTGAGGGTTTGATAGTTTTCCCGTAAAACTCTAAAAACCTGCCCTCCTAGCCATTGTAAATCGAATCGACAGATAAGTCTAAGACTCTCTATGCATTATGTCAAACTGACGATATTATTTACGTTTATAATAGTAATATAAACGTAAGCTTTTTAGTTAAGTAAGTATACAGTTACCTACCTAAACTAAGTTAAGTATATTTCATATTTCTGTATCTCATTTTAAGTGAACATTGTAGTTCTTATGAGAAATAAAATTCTTTAACCTCATATAGACACGCCGCGTGTAGAGTCGAATATTGAAGTCGGTTTTTCTTTTAGTTTTAAAACGTAATTATTATTTAGCAATATAACCCCCTTATAAGCTATAATTAACCCAAATGGACTTTTTGTTCTTTACCGGTAACCTCTCAGGACTGTATTACTATCATCATAATCAACAACTCTAGTTCTATGACTTTTAAAAATTCATCATTATTTTGGTTCATCAGATTTTCATACAAATATAAAAAAATATAAAAAATATTTAAATTGAACGCTCTAAATGTTACGAAGTCTATGCGAAGCAAAAGCAAGCGATAGTACAATAGCGAGGGGAGTGGGGTTAGGACGGCGGGGGCCGAAATATGTTATAGATAAAGTATTATGTTTTGTAAGTCATATAACAAAAATTTATGATGATACTAATACAGTCCTGAGATTCTTCGTTTTAAAATTTTTGCCTAAAAGAAATCGCTTCTTAGCGATAAGGCTGACCATTTTACACTGTCATATAGTTATTTCTCATCTATTGTATCTTATTTTTTAGTTTTTAAGATGTGCAATTTATTAAGTAACCTACTTTCAAGATAAAAGCCCTACAAAAATGTCTTTAAATAGCACCAAGCTATTGTTTGTGCCAAATGCCAAAAAATGGCAGAATTGCATCGCGCTGACACCAGGACAGCAGAGATATGGCGAAGTTAATTGCGTTCAGCATGCGATGGGGCATATTCTCCGGAAACCGGCTGATTTGGAAACTTTTGTTTCGAGTATTTTTAGGGTTTTTGTCTATTTTGCTATAAAACTAATCATACTTCTATTTAGGTTCATAAAGTATGTAATCATACTATACTTGTTAAAACTTAATTAGAGTAAAAAAAAACTTTTAGTTAAATTATTTATTTAAGTATTTTTTTAATCGTCTGGAAATTGATTTTTTTATGGAGGGGCATGCAGAGGTCGTTTTAAAAGAAATATTGTATTTTAAAATAAGATTCATCATCATCACTTAAAACTTAATTCCCTGCACTTAGTTGCCCAACCATAAATCATAGCTAATAAGCTGTTACTTAGCAAGCTAACAAGCAAGGCTTTGATCAAGTTGAATTGCAACTTGTCAAGTGTCAACTTGGAATTACTGTTGCTACAAGTTGTGCCTACAACACAGTCAATTGAAACGTAAGTGCATAAGATTATTTGAATTATGATGATTAAAATGATTATTTTATTTATTTTATAGAATTTCCTTAAAATAACGCAAAAACCGAAAGTTCATATGAGTGGCCTACTCTGATGTTGGAGTTTTTAAGGACGCTTTAAGGACTCCGTCATTGCTTAACGACTTTAGACCGACAGTTTAATGGGCCCTTAGGTCATTGCTAAACGATTTAATCGCTAAAACCGACATTAACTTGCTCATCAAAGCACGAAAGCGAGTTGAAAGCCAATGATATAGCCTTCATTCAGTCTCAAAATGATGGCATTTTGTAAATACAAAACTATTTTTCAATTCCTATTTTTCCCAGAAATCTATATCAAAACACGATATCAATCTTCTTCACAAAATGAAAGTTGGCGACTGCAGTGTTTCATTCCGATCAAAATTGTTCAACTATTACTCTTCGTAGCAAAGTGCTACACGGTGCTACGGAGCTACGGTGTAGCAGGTGCTACATTTAGTTTCATACAATTTCCATTATGCCTGTATTGACCTATAGCTTGGGACCTTGGGAAATTGAATATTCATCAGCTTATATTGTAAGCGCATGTTTATAATAATGAGGCCTATACTCCTATGCTGGTTTAGGTACTGGGCAAGCCTATTCCATCTCAAACTATGACCCAGGCCTACAGCGTCCCGTTAAGTATAGGCATAGGTTGCCTCCTGATGCTGTATAAATCATATAATATAAAGGCCAGAGTTTTTTTTATATACTCAACAGTGAGTGCTAACAGGCTGTGATGATAATGAAACATTTTAAGGTCTATTTAAAGAATAAGAATAATTTATTTCAAAATATATAAGGTACACATTCTTTGCACTATTTTTACAAGTAAGGTAAGACAGTTTCTATGTAATTATAGTTATGTGCAAAACCGTATCCTCCGTGCTAGGAAAATTCTGTGTTACGGCAGGATACAATTCGGCCTTCCCTAACGTACATACATACCTAGATATAACAGTACCTACATAACATTAAAGCAGGCATCATTGCAAATTACGAAACCGAAAATTAGCAAAGAATTAATAAGTCATTCTAGCAGCTAGTACACTCAGCATTTTTCACAATTAAATGCGAATCAGAGACGAACGTTGAGTAATTGCAGGTGGGATGTGACTGCTACTAATGACGCCTTTGAATAACGATCCCACTTTACTTTTACATTTTTGTTCCGTAATTACAGACTGATATTTTTCTTCTTCGGCCCCCACTGGATGGAAAGACGATCTGGTAAGACCCCTCGCAGACTACAGACTTTCTATCGGCCGATAGTTGAGACGGGCTTCATCATACTAATTACGTCCGTTTATATTCCGTCTCAACTATCGGCCGATAGAATGTCTGCAGTCTGCGAGGAGGCTAAAGGTTGCTGGGAGCCGTTGGGTGCAGGCTGCACAAGATCGATCGCTGTGAAAATCGATGGGGGAGGCCTATGTTCAGCAGTGGATGCAATATGGCTAAAATGATGATGATGATGATGATGATTAATCTGTTATATTTTGATTACTGACGATTCAAGCAATCCAATGATTTCGAAGAATAAACTAACTTTGACTTTAAAAGCGGCAACGGGTTTGCAATCCTTATTATACAAATATGTTAGCCATGTTTATTTCAAGCTTCTATTTATTTAATTCCTGGTCATCATAAATTGAAATGCAAGAGATTTTCAAATTACCACTACCAAACTTTTAAGTCACCACTTTTAGATCAAGAAGTTTAAGAACACGGTCAAGTTATTTTAAACTCTCGCCGTCTCAAAACAGGGGTTAAATTCCAAACATCAGAATAAAATAACCAGTGAAGAAAATAAAATCAACATTAGTATTCTCTGCTATCCAAAATCAATTATGGCCGACGAGTCTAGAATTTAATTGCATTTGTAACCGTCGCGCGCAGCATTCTAATAAACCGGAAGGCTGCACTGGTTTCTGTGGCTATCAAGGCTTTGGCGAGCTTGCAAAGTTCATTTTCACCTTACTAGCTCAAAAAGGGCACTTTTGCCGCGTAAAAACAGTGAGCAAAACTCTACTTTGCTCACACTATGAGGAAAAGTGATTTGAATTTAGAATGCTGCAAGCAAGCAATGAGGACTGTAGCCTGCCACTTGAGGGGCAAAAAAAATAGCGGGAATTGGTTTTCCTTACATCTTGTATTTTTTCGCTAGTAAGATGAAAAGTTGTATGTATCACACGAGAGCAAAATAATTTGTTGCTTATGCTTTTGAATCTCTCACTACACTACACTCAATCCTTCGCCTGTTCGAGATTCAAACTCAGCACTCGCAACAAAAACGAATTTTGCTCTCTTGTGGTACAATGTACTATGTCCAATTAGTAATCGATTTTAATGCGTATATTTTGGGGTTAGAAAAAAATATATTTGGAACTTTATTCTACTTGAATCTTACGTCCTTCAAATTCCTACTAATACGAAAAACTAACTGCGCTCCCGCGGTGTTAATCGCGGTCTCTCGGGACTTTTTCGGGATAAAAAGTAGTTAAGTTAATGCCCTTCCTTGGGATACAACCTTTATCCGTGCCAATTTTTAGCCTTATCTGATCAGTGGTGAAAAGGTAACTAACAGACAGACAGAGTTACTTTCACATTTATAATATTAGTATGGATGTGTAATTTTGTGAAGATAAGATTAAGAATATATTTATTGCTGTTTTACGGAAAAAGTAATGAATAGATTGAGATGAAAGGCACATTATGTAGTTTGGATCACTTATGCAATTTTTTTATCCAGGAAAAGGGAACTTTTCTCGAAAAACCGCAAGTAGCGCCGCGTGGCGCAGCTAGTATTTCAGTCACTTTAAAGACGTAAAAACTAATGCTAAGCTACGGAAGTTCAGTCTACGGACTCAGCGCTTAGTGCCGGCTAGTGCGAAGTAATCGAATCTGGGGTTTCGTTTATTGATATTGAAGAATTTAAATAGAGATTTTAAAATAATTGTGCTTTTGGCACCTTCCGCGTCAATATCCTGCGAAATAACATGACAATAAAAAGAACAACGTACATTCTGAAATGTTTATTTTCAGGAATAATAAGTACAAGCTACTGCGCGCGGCTACGCCCGCGTGGTACCAACACTTCGATAATAGCCTAAATGCTATTTATTGGATGAAACTTCAAAGAACAAAAGTTGTTGGTTATGATGATAGTAATACAGTTCTGAGAGGTTACCGGTGTTTTAGAAATAACCCTGTATTTGTGGGATTAACGGTATCACCAATATGGGTTATCCTTATTTTACTGTGCAAGTTAAATTTTAACAACATTTCAGATTGAAATTCAAAACTCCTTAATCATAACTGTCTTATTCTAGATCTGGATAATTGACGTTGATTGTAATACCAACTGCTTCTTTCTGATATTTCATTGCTTGGAACTTTTGATACTCGTCATTGGCCTGCCATTATCCCGCTTATGCGGGGTCGGCACAACATGTTCTCTTCCGCCATCCTCTATCACTCCGTATCCACTCATTCCTAACCCATATCTTTCACACAATCCATCCATCTTTTCTTAGGTCTACCTCTACTCAAATATTTTTCCACATTCATTTCCATCACCCTTTAGCTACATGACTTTCAACCCTCCTGGTTGCTGCTCTTTTTGCTTATTTGATACTAAGCGCACATTATTTTTGACGTGACAACGCCTTATAATTCGATAGAAACTGCTGCACGCACGAAAAAAAGCGGCGTTACCTCGCTCTGAGGCGTTCCATGTAAGGCTTGAAGTGCAAGCGAGAGCGCGGAACGAGCGACAAAGAAGCACAAACGTTGTCACGTTCAACTATCGTCAGTAAACCGACTTTACAGACAACCAATTTTTTCTATGCAAAAATTACTGTTCAATCGGTTTCGATGCCACAATCTTCAGATTGAGATGTGACGTATATCCCACTCAGCAGGACTCTACGTGTGGCGGTGAAAATATCGGATGGCTATTCTAATTGGGGAACAAGTCTCGAACAAAAGGGACTGATATATGGCTCTAACCTCGTCCATTGCTATCTCTGATAACGTGTGCAGCTGGTTATGGAAAGCTGGTATTCTAATGAATTCAGATTTTAAAGGCACAGCAGATATTCTGTCAAGCTGTTCAAGCTGCTGCAAGTGAGCTTATCAAGAATTTAAATTCTGACATAATCGTCAGCCACAGAACCCTAATGGGTTCTGAGGCCGAGCGGTGGCACTCCGGCTTTAGGACGATCGTCTTATCGATGCGGGTTCGAATCCCGTCGGAACCCAAAATTTTGATAAGAATTTTCGTTTCATAATGAAATACCAAGTGTGGATTAACACTATAAAATTACAAAATTATACTATGTTTACATTTTTCGCCGTCATCTTAATCGATGAGGCTATACGACTATATGAATTGTAGGTCCCGGCTAAAGTCGTCAAGTCATGGCGAAGAACTTATAAAAGCAGCCTAAAAACTCCGTCACCAGAGAAAACTATCATATTCGATCGTATTTCCACCGCATTATAAAGTTAACAAAAGATCATTAGACTGAGCAAGCTGTCTTCTCAGACTACAGTCACGAGCCCATAAATTGGAGGGTTAGTTAGCCGTGTAATCGCCGACAAGGGGGTAGTTTACCCGGGTAACGGTTTTATTGACTTGTAATATAAACGGATTAAATAACCAGGTAAGGCCTATTATGATGAATTAAACGAACTGTTGTCTGTAGTTGAGTTTGCGAAGGTTTTGCTTTTATATGTTTTTTTTACTATTTTATAATAATAGGCACTATGCCCTTGTCTAATTTAGCCCGTAGTTTAGTTATATGTACTTATTACTCTTATAAACTTACTTTTTTAATTGTATAGGTACTAGGTAGTCTTAAATATAATCTATTGATGTTATAATATTGACAGTTTATAGTATTGATGAATCAACTTCTTAAATTCTTTGAAAGTTTTTAACTAAATTGAATTTTCTATTACAAATTAGAGAATTACATTACGTAGTCCATTCATATCTACCACAATAACATCGTTTCAATCCAAAAGCAAACATCAATCAAAGTTTCACTGGATGAAACCTCCTGGACAATTGTTATCAAGAATTTAATAGGCCAACTAAAGGAAATCACACGAAAACCAACCATGTTACATCAAATTAGGGTTGAAAATGGGATGGATTGGGATCACCGTATAAATCAGGGTTGGTAAATAAGCTTGACTCATCGGCAAACATCTACTGGATATGAAATGCTTGTGTTATGGGGAACAGGATGCCAAGCCATGTTTGGAAAATACCCTTTCGCAATCATTAACAGAATCGGAATATCTTGTTTTGAGAAGATTAATTGGAAATGTGACATACACACGTTATTAGGTATTTTCTTTCATTTCAGAACATTACAAGATATTTAAAAAAAAGATATTATTACGCTAAAGATTTACGGAAAATTTCAAAAATATAAGAATGAAATTGTTTTGCTCTATAAAAAATACTCATAATAGTAAGTAAAGTAAAAGTAAAGTGATTTATTGACATAAAAATTTTTGTTACATATTGTTTTGAATCCATAGGCTTCCCGAACTAGTTAAAAACTGTGTATTCGGCATTTTTTGCAGAATTAATAGGAAATGCGTTTTCGGCATTTTTTGCTGGTACCCTCATTTATTTATTTATTTAATTTGAACACCAAACAACACTTCAGTCCGCTCCCTCATATGTGCCGTCTCTATAATGACCTAGCGGTGTCTTCTTCGGATTTGGATATGTTTGATAACAATATCAATAGGTTTAAGCAGCGCATTCAAAAGGCCTTGTGACATTCTAACTCAAATTTTGATGTTAAATTATTTAGTTTATGTATTAGTTTAAGGGTATATTTTTATTAGTAGCATGCAACAGTATTCTTGTCATATTCAATTGTAGGATTACGAATCTACATTTTTTTATTTTATTTTTCTTTAAACTTTGTTCTTTATCTGATTGTAATCTGTTTTGTGAATTTAAATAATTAAAAAAAAACTACCTCTTATACAAATACTACTTTGTTATAGAAGGTGTATCAAACGTAAATGCGTTGAATCACAATAACTAGTCAAAATGTTTCTTCCTTTCATCCCTTCGTCCCCCAATATTTATTTTAATGCTCATGAAGTCTCACTGTGTCTTGTTCAGCGAAAGTGCTAGAACACATGCCACAGAATATGCAACAGTTTGCAGCAAACAGTGCTCTGTACACTCGCAAACACATGCTGCGTTGTTAATGCACTTTACTTTGACTTGTGCTAACCGAGCTTATGCAATCCTTACTTGTGCGAATTGTAACTATAATAAACAGTATGCAATATGTTTTATGAATAAATAATGTTTGGGATTTCGTCTGTAATATTGTATGTTATGAAATATGAATATGGTTTATGAAATGAAAAGTCTTATCAAAATTTTGTATTCCGACGGGATTAAAATCCGCATCGATCAGACGATCGCTCGGCCATAGGAGGATCGTCTGATCGATGCGGGTTCGAATCCCGTCGGAATCCAAAATTTTGATAAGACTTTTCATTTCATAATGAAATACCAAGTGTGGATCAGCACTATAAAAAATAACCAAAAATTGTATATGGTTTGTAAATAATGCTTGACATTTTATATAGCGTCAAAAGTAAACGCTTGAGAGCTGGTTATAGACAATGAAGTCGTTAAGCCATAAAAGAGGCCTTAGGCCGCGTGTACGGACAAGCTGCTTGCGACGTGTCAGGCGTGGCTTCGTGCGAAAAGTTTTGATTGAGAGGTTGCTGCGGCACGCGTCATTGAATGCCTGAACACAAAAATAGAGCAATGTATGTTGACGAATACGTTCAGGCGACGGCGGTGGCGGCGACGATCGCAGCCGCGGCGCACGCCGTATGGGTATAAATGATTCACGCGTTTATTTGACAGCGATCGCCGGCATCCGCATGGCAAAGTCAAATAAAAGCATGCAAAAACGTTTCTCCGTAAACACACAGGAACAGCGCCATACATTTGACTTTGGCGCGTGCCGGGTCGCCTGCCGCGTCGCACGCAGCGCCGTCTGTCCGTAACGACCCTAAAACTCCTACACCAGACTTGGCCACTAACACATACGAACTTACATACTTTTGTGCATAAAATATGTACAAAATCAGATCAGAACCACAGATGAACAGATTTCAGAGCGGTCGCCACCGTAGCCTTACTTTTCTCTAGAAGCCTGACATCTGTCAAGCTGAACCGTCGTCGCGGAAATCCTTAGATTACGTTCACCTTGGCCTTGAAATGGCTGCGTGTTTGCTTACAAGCTATTTCAGAAATGTAGAATTGTAGGGGCATTTGCATATTTTACTAAAATTTAGACACTTGAAACTTGAATCCTTGAAGATTTATAGAGCACAGGGTTTTTGTTGTGTCTTAAGTAGGTATCTTTTTTCATCCATTGCTTTGGTTGCTCAACACTCGGATTGATACAATACTACATATTTTTATGGAAAATGGTTTTGGCGATGGGAAATCCTTAAAAAAAAATAGGAAATCTTAAATAATGTCGCGGAGTTATTAGGCCGCCTTAAGGCCTCCGTCATGGCTTAATGACTTAAATTGCCGGGACCGACAATTGAACGTTCCCTCCGAAGCACGGAAGCGCTCAGATGAAAATGCCACTGGCGGTCACCCGTCCTCACAGACCGTTTAGAACGTTGCTTAAGACGATCACTGAAAAGTTGTAAAATCAAAAATCACTTGAACTCACAGAACAGTCGTTTTAATTGAGACGATCGATCCTTTTATTCCGTTCCACATTTGCTTTTGTAATTTTGACACAGTTCCAATCTGTCTCGCGTCGGCTCACTGAAAAATCTATTCAGTCGTTTTTATTGCAAGTTATTTTTATTTCGGATAGTTTTTATAGTTGGCTTCATCATTGTCATCGAAATACACTGAAATTGTATTGAACAATAAATATTGTATGAGTTTCGTTGAATCAATATCATATCAATATCTACGCTAATTAATAAATTTCGACTAATCTAGTCAATGTTTGGTTGAATAATCTTAAAATAACTATTTTCTTAGCTCCTGTAGAGTATTATAAAGAAAATTTAAATTTTAAATCATTATGGAATGATCAAGCGAGCTTACCTAAAGCGAAGCTCGGTCTTAATTATACTGCCTACACCGAAAAAACTTCTGTCAAGATGGATTTAAAAAATATTCAAAAGTTGTCAAGCATCAAATCGTATTCCGTTGCGGAGTGTGCTCATGCTAGTACTAAAAACTTATCGCATCAAGCAAATCAACCGAATTCCTTCCACGTGTGCTTTGGCAACGACTCCACTGTTAGACAGTCCAGTCCAATCCGTCAGCATTAATCCAAATCTTCTGCCTCAATCACTGTAAGCGGCTCGATAAATCGGCCATCGATTTTATCGAATGATTTTAGCGAGAATCGAGTGATTTAATCGAGAGATTGAGCTCAATGGCGCATCGGCTAATAGCTGATGATTTGGGTACGTTTAGCTCGATAGCGATTGAATCGATTGATGTCATTGTTTGAAGGGCCGGGTGAGTTTTTCAAGACGGCACTGTTTTACAGTATTTTGAGCAGTTTACTGTTATTTCATTATTTGGATTATCTAAGCACTTTTTCAAGTGACTGTCCGTAGTAATAAAACTGTAGCCGTAATCAGAACTTTGAAGCCTAAGTCACAAAGTATAACCAAGTCCGAGGTGGTTTGATAAATCATAGTAATTGTTTGACTTTTCATGTAAATCTGTAACGATAAGCCTACTTAGCTAATTTATGTTTGTTATTTATTATGGGATTTGTTGGTTCAGGCAGTTTTTGACACGAAACTGTATCGGCTCTCGATTTACGGTTATTTTACGTGTCTTATAAATATAATGAAATACAAAGTAAGGCATAACTGTTTTTCTTTCGTCTTTGTTAAACTTTTGCGATCACGACTCATATTAAAAAATGTCAGGAAAAGGATAACACAAAAATTTATTCAGCGTTATTATTCACAGCCCAATTTAGCCTACAACTGTGCATAGGCCTCCTTTTTTGTGTCATCCGACACTATCATGTGACGACACTAGTCTTTTCGTAATCATCTATATCATGGTCATTTTATTTTTGTACAGGTATATTATGCCAATAGTATTTTTATGTTTTTGTCTATAATTAACTGACAAAAATAAACATTTTCAAACAGAAAATGTTCTAAGGAGACCTTCCATAACTTTTTGAGACATTTAAATTTAAAAAAAACGGACCGACAGTCACTCTACAGTCAGCGAAAAAAATACAAAAAATAAGTTTAATCGATTCAGTTTCATGTATAGATCAAAAGACTCTATGAGGCCATTTAAGGTTTGAGTACTCGAAATATCAGAAATCATCAAAAACTTTCCCCATACATTTTGTTCTAAAAATCTATTTCAAAAATGAGGGTGAATATTTTCAATATTATTGGTAATGAAAAGATAAATAAAAGCAAGACTTTTGAACGTTAATTGGCTTTGACGCAAGCTTGTACGGCTCCCAATACAAAAATGGCCATTGTCCTTTAAAGGCTATACTTTTAAAAAACCTTTTCAAGTAGTCAGCTCTCTATATCATTTTTGGCTGAAAAGCCGATAATATTCAACATCTAACCTCAAAACCATAAACAATATAAAGTATATCCCCACAAATTAATGCCGGAATAAAAAGCTTTACTTCGTGACGTTGTTATAGCCGATTTCGCTTTACGGCCGCCCCATAATGTCCAGATTTATGTCACTACCAACAGTTAAGGGTACAATTTTAGTTTATATAATCACTCTTTAAGTTTCGAATGTTGAGAGTTGACTTATAGCAGTTTTAGTTGGTGACCTCGAATAGTTTGTTAGGAGTTAGGAACTTAATTTTGGCATATATCATTTCAAACATCGTATTGGCTGAAATCGTCCTCGATTTTCAAATTGACACGAGCTCTGAATGGGAAATATATTGTAAAGAAAAAAGTTAATACTCTATTAGAGAAAGATTAGCACCCTGTCATGTTTTCCTTTTCTTTAAGTTCCTATGTCCCCTCGATGGGGCAATGGGCCCACAGTGACTCTCCATCTAAATCGGTCTTGAGCTTCATGCTTGATCTCACTCTAGGACTTCCCGATTTTGATCGCCTCGTCGAGGTCCGTCCGCCGACAGGTTTGTTTGGGCCGACCACGTTTTCGCTTTCCTTGGGGGTTCCAATCCATAGCCTGTTTTGGTATATGGTCGGGACACCTTCAGAGCGTGTGGCCGATCCAATTTCACTCGCGGCGCTTGATTGTTGATCGTTGGTCGATCGGGGTTTCGTTGCAGCGGTGATGTAGGTCTTCGTTGGTGGCTTTCTCGTACCAGTTAATCGAGAGAATTTGGCGAAGACATCTGTTAACGAATACCTGGAGCTGATGCGAAATGGTTTTTGGTACCTTCTAAACGCAGCTGTAAGTGCTTCTATAAGGCTACGAAACGTAGAAGGACTTGACGTTGGACCCGAAAATTCTGAGCTTGACTCTACGGGTCAAATTCTGAGCTTGAACCTGTCACGTACGGGGCGCATTTTTCGTAAAATGTGGGCATGTGCCAAATATGCCATGCCTCTGCTTATTTTGACATACCTCTAACATACCCCCATAAAAACCTTCAAATATACCTTCAACTATTCACTTATGGAGTGCTCAGTTCTGCAAAATGTGAGCAATCAGATATGAAAACTTTCTTCAGTTGTTTTAAAAATCAATTGAAACATTTTCATGAGTTATAGTTTTCAGTTTCACAGAACATAAAATAGAGCTCTCGTGTCTTCCAGAGGACCTAGAAACGCAGAGATAAATGGTGATTCCACTAACGTTTCCAAACATCAATTGTGTACAGCAATTGTCGGCTTAAACGGTTTAATATTGCATCCGCTGCGTATTCTATCGCCTAGGATCGGCAATTCAGCGTCGACCTGCAAGATTTACGATATGGGCCATAGCCACGGTGATCAAGCTTAAGCGTTAGGTAAGTAAATTCAATTTTCAATGATTGTAATCTTGAAATTACTTCGTTTCGTTGTAAAACTCATGCGTTATATATGAGCTTAAGTAAATGTGTTGTAAAAATTTCTAAAAGAATCGAATAAAAATAAAGTTATCCATATACAGAGCTATTTGTAAAACACCGGTAACCTCTCAGGACTGTATGTATTACTATCATCATAAACAACAACTTTTGTTCTATGACTTTTTACAAAACATAAATCATTTACCAAAAACAAACCGTGAGATTTCGTTGTCCTGTCCATCACATTGTCCTATTTAACACATTTCTGTACCCGCCGCCCTAACCCCGCTCACCTCTCTTCGTACTATAGCTTTCTTTTGCTTTGCTACATTAGAGCGTTCAATTTTTTTTATTTTTGTATGAAAATCTGATGAACTAAAATATGATGAATTTTTAAAAGTCAGAACAATAATAATTAATGATTCTGATGTAACATAGCCCTGAGAGGTTACCGGTGTTTTACAAATAACCCTGTATAGTGAGGTCTCGTAAACACACAAAACATCATCATTACTTGACAAAGCACGGTAGACATTCCCTAAGAATTGGGTCTAATTTAGTTTGCAAGATTAAACCCGTAAAACATACAATACAAACATAATAATGTTACAAAAACCTGGTAAAATACTCTTAGTCTCACAAATCCTATCAAAACTTGTCATCACCTAGAACTTATCAGAAAGCATCAGGTATTTTTTACCAGATATTACGCGAGCCAAGCTGTAAACGGAAGCTAGTTAATCATAATGTGGGCAACCGGTTTAACATGCTATATCCGCTCATTCGGTATCGGCGGCGATTCGACAGCGTAGATTTACGGCAAGGTGTTCTAATGGCCGATTTGATCTAGTGCCGGCCTGGACTCGACTGCTCATTTCCGCAAATTCAATGAATACCTTCCATCCTATGTACCTACTTCGATTTGAATAACTATAGCTACCGACAATTTTTTTTTTAAATAAATATACAGGGTGTAAAAAGACGTCTACCGAAGCCGAAAGGGGTAGGTACGGCATCCCAATAGACAACCAAATCCAAAAGGATTTTCCGAAATATGCACTAAATCCGGAAAAAACAGCGTTTGAAGAGTACTGTTTGCGTATGTTTTGGGCGCGTTTTTTTACGTAGATTGCTGGATTTTGAGTTTTAAATGTTTTTTTCTTTTATAAATGAAATTATTAGGTAGGTATGGTCTTATTATGTTGTAATAGTAGTAAATAGCCGAAAATAACATAGCATGACGAAGCTAAGCCAAAAAAAAATTGCGTTTTTTTTCGCTAAATATGTTTAGAATCATGGTTTGATTACAACCCCTCAGTTTTCGGTAGCAGTCTTTTTACACCCTGTATAATGCTGGACATTTAACAGCACCATCTAGCCCTTTGCACGAAAAAGCAGCGTCTATGTACTATATGACTGATAAGTATATACTTTTTGTTCGTAAATACATAGATATAATACATAGAAAACACCCAAACCCGAGACAAATATCTGTTGATCATACAAACATTTGTCCCGCGGCGGGGATCGAACCCGCAACGTTATGCGTCTCAGACGATTAGCGGTGTTACCCGCGGTCTGTAGTACTTCACTTTTCCGTGATAAAAACTATTTGAACTACAACAATAGTGCTAGACCGAAATTCTCTGTGACAAAATCTAAACACATTCAGTTCTTTGACTAATTTTTATTAGGCAAAGTTTAAGGTAAATCAATTAAAAACAAACCAAAATTGGAATATTACTCTAAAATCAAACGTTTATACAGCACTATATTGATTTGTATAATTGATTGAAGCCACGAGTACGAGTAAAACTTTCATTTGAAAAAACACTGAAGATTTTATATGCATTCAGCAAGTCTTCGCTTTCGTAAACTTAGAACAAAGCTGAAACTCTCAGATCTCATCGCGGCATTAATTCAGTGACTAGATCACGTACGAAAGAACTTTCATCAAGACCAATATAAAATTTTTGCGAAACAAAACCGCGGGCGCAACGACAATGTTCAAGTACAATGCGCGCCCATAAAGAGTTAATATTTCAGCGGCACACACAAAGAGAGCAATAGTCACTGGTAAAGTTTTAATTTGCTTAAAGTTGTTACAAGTTGGAACGGGTCCCTCGTGGGGCGCCAAATTAGGTACAGTCACAGACTAAAGTATAGAAGTAATGTCCTTACTCCGCTGATAGTTTAATTCGTTTCGTTTCGAACAGTTTTTTGTTCTGCGATTTTGCATCCGGCTTGTAATTTAGTTTTAAGAAAGTCGAAGCTTTTTCATGTAGAATAAAGGACATGAATTGTGGATGAGAGTGTACTCTGTAATTTAGTTACAGTTAAAAGTATTTTTATTTTATTCTAGTCGGTTTGCTTAAATCTTGTTTCGTTTTCCAATACGTTCTGGTCTTAAATATGAACGGAAACCAATTTGGTTTTCAATCGAAACCGCGGGTTGCGTTTGTATAATTTATGAATGCATCGTCCTACATTTTCTATTTAAATAACACATACGATAAAGTTTAGCTTTAGAGTTAAATTATTATGGTTTAGGAGCTATTTTCCGCATCAATCAATCTATCACTAAGTGTTGGAACAACATACCTCCACCCCTTAAACTTGTTACAAATATCTATCTTTTCAGGCGCAAATTAAAAGAAAATATTTTTAAAATTCAAGTTAACCAACCTTGGCTGGCGTGGCTGTAGCTGAACATTACGTAGGTACTATTCATACTTTGGTTTTGTTAAGTTAGGTTTTTGTTTTTGGTTTTTGCTATTATAATATTTATAGTTGGTATGTATTGCATGTTCATATTCTTACATGATTGCGTTAAATTAAACATGGTTAACATAGGTACTTATAAGTTTATTTTTTATTTTTTTTTGTTTGTACAAATACTTAGTGTTAAGGATGTCCGTGAAGTCATCGCTGGCCTCAGCGGAAGACCAGCGCTACAGTATGGCAACATGCAGTAGCATTACGCTGAGCTGTAGGCCAATTCACCACCACATAATATTGTTAATATAGATATATATCTTAGAACTAGTAATTAGGTATGTATTTCACTTGTATAATGTAGTGGTGGTTTGAATAAATGCTTTTTCTTTCTTTCTTTTTCTTTCTTATCAATATAAACACACAAGACACCTCAGACAAAATAGAATGGACGAGTTATTGGCAGAATTCCTCCTTCAACATTTTCTGCCGGTTTATGCGGGGGACAAAGTAGCACACGAACGCATTTTACACACACTTATGCATTTTTGTATGCATAAGTGTGTGTAAAATGCGTTACAACTTATGCATACAAAATGACAATACACCCTCATTTTTACGCACTCTTGCAAATTTCGTATATGACGTACGTAATACTCTACAAGACGTACATGATTCAGAATCGTGTAAATTTGGGCAGAGGTATAGGTGTCATCCCGTCTTTAAGATCTAAGAGAGACACGTTCAAATACATTTATGTATACCATCAAAATAACGTCCAATTTATATTTTTAACCAAAAAATGGATCTGCAACTGATATTTCGACATTTTAGAGCCTAAGATTGGCACAGTAACTTACACACTTAATGAACTTAACCATAAAATTGCCTAACAAATTTAATGCTCCTTTGCATAACTTAGGTAAAAAATACTAGTGGACTCACCGAATTTTGACTTCCTTGGACTGCCATTCGCTGTGTTTGTCGAAACTGATAAGGATAGCTGCGATTTCCTGAAACAAACGATATTAAGTTAAACACGGCAATGAAACGCTACTGAGGAAATGATTTACATAAGTAGGGACCCCTGAGTAATACTGGTATTAACTCTATATTCCTTCCTTATTTTTATAAACAGAATTAGGAAAAAAAGTTACACGTTTCTGTGACGATAGAAAGTCTGCAGTCTGCAAGGGGTCTAAGTTATAGTCAAAAAGCATTTATTCAGTAGGACCGCTGGGACCACTTAGAATAGTCCTAGAACTAATTTTACCCCTGTTCTTTTGAGACCAATACCGTGAAGAATCAGGGCAACAAACACGGTTTGGGGCCTATCATTCTTTTAGGTAAAAAAGTTTGAAAAAAAACTTTTCCTGGCATCACACGCTACACTTGACTAACTTAGGTGGTTCGTGGATCGTTATGTGATGACGAAGGTCTTCAGGTAATCTTAAAACTCAGTCACCTGAGTGGGCCAGTTCAATGAACTTATTTTAAAGGTAGAGTCCGTTTTAAGCAAGGGGTTGAAGAAGTTCAGACATCCTAGAAAGGTGAACGCTTAAGCGTACACCATACCGTACTTTGTTGAGGCGTTAGTTTTTTGTACTTTATGAGCATCTAAACTTACTTTGACGAGCCTCAATTCTCTTTGACTGGCTCCCCACTGGAGCTTGACTTTTAGTTTTATGATGGATCACCTAAAATAATTATAGGCCCCAAATCGTGTTTGTTGCCCTGATTCTTCACGGTATTGGTCGCGAAAGAACAGGAGTAAAATTCGTTCTAAGAGATTCTAAGTGATCCCAGCGGTCCTGCTGAATAAATGCTTTTTGACTTTGACTTTGACTAGTTTCCGCCCGTGGCATCGTCCACATAGCCAACCTTTTAAATAGCTTTTCGAAACTATACACTTTAGTCTACTAAGTTAATTTACAAATATCGAAACCTTCTCGCAAAATTACAGATTTATAATATTAGTAGGAAGTAAGATATTCAATGCGTTAATGTTCTTGACAAGCAGTATATCATCATAATTATGCAAAGACTATGTAGGTACTGTGAAATTCATATGCAAAATTCCATTCCAGTGGGCAATAAAATATGGCTTCGCTCTGTATTCTTAATCAAGCTTCATTGTGTTTATAACATTTAATCAGTTTAGATAGGTACCTATTACTCCAAACTTTTTTTTATGAAATAGATCAGCATTTGACCTCTCTCTGCCTGATGTTAAGCAGTAGGGAGGTCTAAGATGGTATGCTTACCTAGAAAGAACCTATTTACTCTTGATTTGAAGAATTGTACTTTTCGGGAAATCAGAGCCCGGCAATGAGTTCCACAATTTGGCGGTGCGTATGAAAAATGTAGACTCAAAACGCTTTTAGCAATCTTAATCTTAAAGTAAATTAATTTGGTTTTTCTAGAAGAGAAACTAAATAGTAGCTTTGTAAAACTTGATTGGGATTTCGACAAAAAATCATTGTTTTTTTTGCAATTTTTTTGAACTGAATAATATCAGTAGTTCTATTTAGTTCTTTTAGTTCTAAAAAACAGGTATAAAAAAGTCACTTAAAATCAATTCCCTAATTTTCCTTCCCCTAATTCCCCTATTTTCCTTTTCCTTTTCCTTCCTCTATGTGGTCAGCATATATTATAGTATGTGGGCAATGTGGGCATGTATCAAATATGTATTTGTACATGCCTCTGACTACCCCCTTAGACATCTTCAAAGGATCTGTAATACATAAAAAGATCTGAGAGAATGTCTACCGCGCCTTGGGGATACTTTCGTGACCCTGTTTTTTTTTATGTTTTCTTCCTCCACCAAATCACTTGTCATCTCCGTATTTACCTTTCCTAGCCATCTCATCATCAACCCAATTTAATCCACTGCTGGTTATGGGCCTTCTCTCACGGATCTGTGCAGTCTTTTCTCTTTCCCAGTTACATTAACAATGCCATCCGACCATAGGGCGACCATACCATAAAGAAAATGATACCATCACTCCAAAACTCAGAATGAGCTCCACACCCCCATAAAGGAGACCGCATCGTCACTTACTATAAACTTATATTGCGTCCCAAAAACAGACTCAAGAACCGTAAAACCTTATTCCGAATGTCCCAGAACTAAATAAATCAAATTCAGAGCACAATCTTTTATCCAAGGCAATCATAAAAACTTCTTTCCTTTTCCCTTGAGGTTAAAATGAAAATTATTAAATTAAACGCAACAGCGAAAGCTAAAACTGTCCCTTGCGGTATTAATTCGCTTGAAAATATCTCGTCATTTAATTATGGTGTCTTTGATGTACGGCAAAAAGTTTAAGTTGTATTTCAAAGCGTTTTATTGTTTTTAATTTATTGTATTAGAAAGAAAAAGTCACAAGATTTTAATTAACTTACGGCAACTTCTTTCCTTTTTAACCTGATCGCACACTGGTCCGCGCCGTACGCGCCGCAGTAATTTTTCTATACAAAAAATGCTGATGACGTCAGCAGGAATATCATACTGTATCTTTTCATTTTTCTTCTTAAAAGATCAGATTTTGATCAAAAATTGTGTTCATTATCATCATCATATCATCAGCCGAACTTTACTCACTGCTTGATATGCCTAAGCCTATAAAGCACTATACAAATGTACACAATTTTATTACCATTAAAATTCTAAGACGATCGCCTTCCGAAATCAAGTCCTTTGACCCGACCCAATAAAATATTGACACGGAGACGCTCTGCCAATACTATTCGCCCTTCGTAATTATTTAATGAAGGAAATACTGCTAAATAATCAAATTGGTACCTTATTGCCTATAGATTTATTACTTCGAACATACCAAGCTGACCAGCATACGAAAACAGGGACCAGAGGCACAGAAATACCGGAGGTTCCAAAATAAAACTCTATTGCTGATATGTCTCGTCTTCACTGAGGCAAGCTAAGCGGAGTGGAGCTTAGCGGCGCATGGATTGACCAATCACAACGCTCGAGCGGAAATTTCAAGCATTGCGATTGGTTAATTCATGCACTGATAAGCTCTCTCTCTCAACTTCGCCTCAGTGGATGCTCCCTAAGCTGTGTTGAGTTGGTTAATGTCACTTCTGGTTGTGGATTTTTCAAGCTATCTCTATAACAAATTTCATCGAAATCCGTTCAGCCGTTTTTGCGTGATAGAGCCACAAAAATCCATCCAACTTTCACATTTCTGTAGTAAAATAAAGGTTTCACCTGATCCACCCCTAACCTTAAATTAGCTGAGGAAGTACACGTCAGGCAGTAAATGTTCCGTCGAAAATTGGGATCCGGAAACGATTTTCGGACTAACATGTAGCTATTATGCTATTTCGAAGCTGGAAGGTAGTAAAAACATGTTTTTTATGAACTGCAATTGAAATTGTTCTTTACAAAACGAATATTCTCTGTCAGGACATTATCAACGCGAAAAACGGCTTTATCTCTTTGTAATTAAGTTGAAAACAGTTCTGGTCCAGTTCACTCTTAGTAGCATTTACCGAAGATTGTAATTTACTAAAATCTAAAAGATTTTTGTTTTAATATTAATAACTTATATTTCCTTCAACTTCATACTTTAAAACTCTACAAAATCAAATACCATCTAAACTTTTAATCTTAGATCTAAAGTAATTACTCGCTTTTGAAGAGGTGATATTGATTTTCTTTTTAAATGTATAAATTCTTAAAAGACTTGCAACTGAATGAAAACTGAGGCGAGCATTGAATAGAATTCGATTCCAGTTGATACCTTAAGCCATGACGGAAGGTCAAGTTGACTTGTGGAAAGCTAGACTGACATTTTTTAATATTTTGATCTTGTTATTCAATAGCGGACGTTCCCGATAAAGCGCAAATACGGTAAATTATCTCAGATTTCTTATGGCGGGTATCCTTTGAATATGTCTATGGGGTAGTCAGAGGCATGTCCAAATAATAAACAATGCTGGACATTTCACACGGCATCATCTAGCCCAACTAAGCAAAGCTTAAGTGGTAACCTTTTTTGCTAATAACATGAATGTAACTTGTACCTTGTAACTTGTACCTACCACACATACGTCCACTCTGCGGGCGATCGTTTTTTGACTTGGGCGGCGCTTCATACATGCCTGCCCGTTCTCCTTTAGCAAAATAAACTTTTACTTTACTTTACTTTACTTTACTTTACTTTACTTTACTTTACTTTTACTATGGGAACCAGATAACTGATACACTACTTATATACTTTTTGTTTGTAAATACATACTTACATTTATACATAGAAACACCCAGACGCGAGATAAATATTTGCAGATCATACAAACATTTAACCCGCGGCGGGGATCGAACCCGCAACCTTCTGCGTCCCAAGCATTCACCCACTGTGTCACAGATGTCGTCCAAATACATATTGGATACATGCCCATAATTTGCAAAGATCACTGAAGATTTTTTTAAATCCCAAATGTTGCAGGGACTTGAACCCATGGTGGCTTCGTGGCTTGTTTAGCTCATATTTCAAAAGTAATGTTTTTCATCTCCATGTTTGTCAACAGTACTATTATAAATACAATGCGTTGTTTTTATGTCCGAGGCCCAATTTGTTTTGTCTCCGTTTGATTGGCCACCATTTTATATTCTGTTTCGGCTGTAAAATATTATGTATGATTATTATTTTTTTATTGAGATATTTTTATGTGTTTCGGGCGTTATTTATATCAGTATTCGGTTACGCGAAACAAAATGGGCTCAACGTTTGTTATTTTTTAGGTTTTGATGTATTTCTTTGGTATTAAAGGGATGATTTATCGCTGTTTTTGATGAAAATGGAGCCGAATAATGTCGCTGTGTGATTTCTGTTACAATTTTGAGAAGGTTTCTCGTGGCTTTTGAATATGAGAACATGTATGAAGTTATATAATTATATAGGTGAGAGGTAAATCTGTTCACGGAAATAAGGGCGCTATTGTTTAATTAACTATCCATAGAACGTCTTGTGGTTCAGGGAAAGATTGAGGGTACAAGGCCGCGAGGTAGATCTCTAATGAGATGGACGGACCAAGTGAAGGCAGCGCTGGACAGACCCTTAAATGAGTGCTCCAGAAAGACCACCATCCGAGACGAATGGCGCAGAATTGTGAAGCGAGCCACACAACTCCCGACATGACGACCACGACCACTCTGACCAGAGAGCAACGACTAAGAAGAAGAGATTGTTTAATTATATGTAATTATCTACATTTATTCTACAATTATGTACTATTGTCATAATAACAATAACAGCCAATTGCTTTAAGTTCGGATGCTTAAAGTGTAGATTTTTCAAGTTTCAGTAATGTTTTTGTAATCTAAATTAATAACATTTATTCATTAAAAAATATAAGTAGTAACCAGGATATAATATTTTTTCATTCTGGCACTTTACATTTTTTGGTGCAAATAAAATGATGTCCTTTCGTCAATATATGACCATCCCAAATACATCACAAACAAAGCCATAAAAACAGTCATTAACCTTAAAAACCTGAATACTGAAAAGGCCTCATAATTTTCATAAATGAAAATTAGACATTGGTCATTAGAATGCTGTCTCGCTCTAGCCCGAGGGACCCACAATAAGCGATAAGGCGGCACCCTTATTGCTTGGGACAGCGATTTCAGACGCATCCTAATGAATCTAATTAGTTATCGGGGACGGGTCAAAATGACAAGTTTGTGTTCAATTATTTTGGAAATGTTGATGATGTGGAATAATTTATTTCAATTTGCGAACAGAGGGTGAATATTTTTCAAGATACTTGGTTTTTTTGACGTGACAACGTCTTATAATTCGATAGAGCCGGCTGCACGCACGAAAAAATGCGGCGTTACCTCGCTCTGAGGCGTTCCATGTAAGGCTTGAAGTGCAAGCGAGAGAGCGACACAGAAGCACAAACGTTGTCACGTTCAACTATCGTCAGTAAACCGACTTTACAGACAACCAATTTCTTTTTTGTCATTTGATATTAGTGTGTATGGGACAGCTGGAAGGGGAAGGCCTAGGCGAACCTTCTTGGATCAAATTGGACAACATTTTGGAGAAGGGCCAGGTAAAAAGTACCCTAAACCGACGAGCATGTATGAAGAATGTAATGAGAGTGAATGAGGCGAAAGTTGTGTGTCAGGATCGTAGCGAGTGGAGATCCGTGGTCTCTGCCTACCCCTTTGGGAAAGAGGCGTGATTTTATATATGTATGCATGTATGATATTACCAGAGTCACTGTCAAAACGTAGTTACAAGATTTTTTCTTCTTGTCGTGTCTGTTCTTTTGAACTAGTGTGAAACTTTACATCAGGGATAATGCAGGATTCTAATGATGAAAGATTTTTTCAAATCGGTCCAGTAGTTTCGGAGCCTATTCAATTCAAACAAACAAACAAATCTTTCCTCTTTATAATATTAGTGTAGAAGTGTAGACTAAGGAAAGTACTAACCTTACCTATAATTTAGTAAAAAGACTCCATTATTATGATCTTATTATTTCAATAAATCGCTCTCGTGCCCGCTTTCAAACGGAACGTTCATGGTTCACAGCAGCAGGTCCCAGTTCACTCTGCCTTCTAATGGCATAGCTTAAGCAAGTCAGATGTAGAAATGACGTCATAAAGAGGGTGACGTCACCCCGCGTCATAATTAGGGTTTCCTAATTGTGTAAACATTGAAGACTGACGTCTGGCAGAAGGAATTAATGAAGGATAAAGTTGAAAGGCCAGGAATTTTTGGTACAGTTGAGTTTTGTTGAAGTTCATCCAATTTCATGAAATTTTTGTATGATCTACAGATATTTTTCTCGGGTCTGGGTGTTTCTATGTATATTATGTATGTATTTACAAACAAAAGGTATTTAGTATCAGTCTTCGGTTCCCATAGTACAAGCTTTGCTTAGTTTGGGGCTAGATGATGCTGTGTGAAAAGTCCAGCATTATTTATTTATTTATTTATTATTATAATTAGACGTGAATTTCGGTATAAACTTAAGCATCATCATAAACAACAACTTTTGTTCTATGACTTTTTACAAAACATAATACATTTACCAAAAACAAATCTTCAAGATTTCGTTGTCCTATCTAACACATTTCAGCCCCCGCCACCCTAATCCCACTCCCCTCACTATTGTAGCTCAGTTTGCTTTGAGTCTCTTTTATTTGAGATCACTGACAGAGTTCAATCTAGTCAAGAGTCCTAAATCTAGAGTTACTAACAACACTTTATCTTTGTGTAAATCTAGTGTGTCCAAGTGATCTAGTGTGTGACTGTATGTGTCAAAAATTTGTAATATAATATAATTTGGTAAAATATAATAAAACAAGGTTATCAAAAAAAAGTCGAGGGCAAAAGTACCAGGCGCCCAGAACTTGCAAGGAGGTGAAAGCTCGTATTATCCGTTCGTGGCAACTTCATACAATATCGATCTATTAATTCTGGGAAAGTGGGGAAGGTTTATACGTACGTTAAAATGCTATGAATTTTTATAGGCTCATTCCTAACGGATACCTACACGTGTGTTTTACGATGATGTTGATAATAATATTCTCTGAGCGCTTTTAGCCTTTCTGGAGGCTCACTCGTGATACGAATCGACAATAACAATAGAATTAACAATTATATTCCACCAAAAACCAACTACCCCAAGGTAGTTACGGTAGACATTATCTAACATTTAGAGAGAAAGAGCGCTCGTGGTCGTGCTTGCTTACCCCCGGTTTCTATATTCAACGGACAGTCGTAGGTAAGAGCTACGACTCGTTTCCACATACAAAGTTTGACAGCTAACTTACCGCCGGTTTCTAGCTGTCAAACTATTGTATGTGGAAACGAGTCGTAGCTCTTACCTACGACTGTCCGTTGAATATAGAAACCGGGGGTTAGTCGTTCTTGATAGATCGTCGATAAAGCAACGTTTGAAATGGTCCGTAAGTGGATGGGTGACCGCCAGTGGCATTATCATCTGAGCGCTTCCGTGCTGCGGAGAGCACGTTCAATTGTCGGTTCCGGCTATTCAAGTCGTTATGCCACGACGGAGGCCTTAATGCGACCTTAATTTCCGTAACTAGAGTTGGCCAATGAGTCACACAAACTTACTTTGTTTAGAAGCTAGAGACACGACCGAATTTAATATAACACATTTTAAAAATTTTAAAGCTGTTCAAAAACGTGTGCCGAAAATATAGCACACGGCTTTTATGTGATCAAAGAAATTGCTCGCTTTGAAAACATTATCTGTTTATTAATAGACACTGCTATAGTGAAACAGTTCTATGTATACCTATATAGATAATAGAGTTCAAAACTTAACCCTATTTAGCTTAGTAGTAGCCCGTAGTAGTTTATAACTGGCAAATTAACCAGCTTAAACTTTGAATACCTGCACAGAACTAGGATAATGAGCGAGGCAATTTGTTTTCCGTAATTAGTGGGATCTTTGTTTGAACAAGCGTCTTATGAAATCAGTGGAGTGGTCTAGTGTCTACCTTGCAATCCTAAGGTCGAGAGTTTGAGTCCGGTAGTGTACCAGAAAGATTTAGAAAACGGCCCCACTTTTCGATCATAATGTCGTGGGTTTTCCAGTCGTAGACCACACGAGATTTTCGGTCTAATTTATGTATATTATGTATGTATACTATTTATACAGTAATTTATACAGTTATTCAGTAAAACATAATGAGGAAAACCGGCATTGTAATCTTCAAGGCACTTTCGACTTCTGTTTTTTCGCAAGCAATTTTTATTTTATTTTTATAGATCACAAAATAGATTATAATCGTATAAAATTTAAACAATAAGGTAGCAATTTGAACAGTTCTAGATTCGTAATCAAATTATGTGAACACAAAAGAGTTAGAGCCCTCGCAGACTACAGACTTTCTATTGGCCGATAGTTACGAGCCGAAGTATATTCCGTCTCAACTATCGGCCGATAGAAAGTCTGCAGTCTGCGAGGAGGCTTAAAATGTTGCAAGAACAAAAACTAAATTACCCTAAAACTAGAACTTGAGCGTAGAAAAGTTATACAAAATAATTCAATATCAGAATTTACGCATTATTTAGCAATACCACACAGAATCAGAAATATAACCACGGTTTGGGGGCTCTAGCTTTCAGTGATCAATAGTCTTTTGTTTCCCAAATTTTGGTCTACAAACGCGGTTTAGTGCTTAGCTCCTTTTTCGGTGATCAAAATTAATAAGGTTTGTCTATTTGTTTCCTTTCCACTATCGTTGCGTACAGAAAGCGAAAATTCGTAACCCCTAATACGACCAACTGCGTGCCTCGTAAAATACCAGTCGGTGACGCTGTACGTACATCAACCAAATGACGAAACACTCGCACGGTCTGTGAGGTGTAAAATCGGGAAATTCCCAGAACTAAGCAGTTGCAAATCCGATACCGAGTGAGAACGAGTAATCGGTTATACATCGATTCGCCGACCCATTTCCTACGTACTCGATTATCGCGCGTAATAATCGATTGTTCCTAATGAACTTTTTCATTCCTTTGCGTTCGCGTTATGTTTTTAGGGCAGTTTTTTGTGTCATTGGGCTCGGTTTTGATGATTATTGACTAACTAAAACATAGTTAAACTCACAACAAAATAACCATAAAAGGTTCATAAATATCTATTCCGATCTTCTGAAAACTATTTTAATTTTGGACTTCGGGGAAAATCACAAACAAGAATAATGTTTTTTGCTTTTTGGGAAAAATATCCATCCATTATAGTATTTTTCACGTAGGAACGTATCCCTGACACATATAACTTTTACGTTTTACGCTGCACAACAATGAAACATCCATACTTATACTTATATACTTATATTACTTATTACTTATATTACTTATTACTTATATTACTTATTACTTATATTACTTATTACTTATACTTATATACTTATAATAATATAAATGTGAAAGTAACTCTGTCTGTCTGTCTGTCTATCTGTCTGTCTGTCTGTCTGTCTGTTTGTTACCTTTTCACGCCTAAACCACTGAACCGATAAGGCTGAAAATTGGCATGGATTAAGGTTGTATCCCAGGGACGGACATAGGCTACTTTTTATCCCGAAAAAATCCCTAGGGACCGCGGGTTACACCGCGGGAGCACAGCTAGTTTTGAAATAAATGAAATCTAGTGATAATACTAAAAGATACAACTTCAATAAAAAAGGATTTTGTCGCTTTCCTTTTTAATTATTTCAGATATTAACATAAAAGCGCCTTATCACGGAACCGTTCCTACGTGAAAAGGACTATAGGAACCGACCCCTTTTTGTACTAGGTAAGTACAGCCGAATATAATACCTCCTCTTTTTTTAAGTAGGTTAAAAAGTAAGTTCTAATTAATCAATGGACAGTCGTTTAAAAACACTGTCACCAGAGTGGTGACAGTGTTTTTAAACGACTTTTACAAAGTCTGTCGTCAATATAAAAGGTATAGAGTATTTCTCTACGGGTAGCAATTTAATTTGACGAGCAAAAAATGAAAGAACTGTATCCATAGCAACGGCCGGAAATTAAACCTAGTTGACTTTACCTTTGTTTTGTAGCAAAGATTGGAATTCTAGGGAAAATGTATTCAGGTCGTATTATTTTAGAGACAATGAGTCGCTTTCTAAGGAAACTGTGCACCAAATACGAGTTGCACAAAGGGCCATGGAGCGCGCCATGCTCGGTATCACACTCCTCGACAGAATCCGGAACACGGAAATTCGTCGACGGACAAAAGTGTTCGATATAGGGGACCGTGTTGCGGACCTCAAATGGAATTGGGCAGGACACCTGGCTAGACGTGGTGATGGTCGCTGGAGTAAAACCTTGACCGAGTGGTGGCCAAGAGGATGTAGTAGGAAACAGGGTCGACCAAAAGCGCGTTGGGTCGATGACATTGAAAAAGTCGAGGGGAAAACCTGGATCAGGGACGCACAGGACCGAAAAGTCTGGCAAAAGCGAAAGGAGGCCTATACCCAGCAGTGGGTGACACCAGGCTGAGATGATGATGATGATGAGTCACTTTCTATTAAAAGGTAAGGTTAGAGTAGTAGTATGAGTATTGAGTAAGGAGTCATCATCTCCCTGCTCTTTTCCCACATTACGTGGGGTCGGCACAACATGTGTTCTTCTTCCATTCTCCTCTATCAGCCGACACTCACTCCTACACACTCACTCCTCTATCAACTCAACACTCACTCCTTTCTTACTCATGTGTGTGTACTTGAGTGTTAAATTAAAAAGTAAACAGGGTCACGACTGTATCCCCAAGTTGCAAGCCCATCGCCGCCTTTAAGTGTTAAATTAAAACGTGTCTTTATCTATTTCTGCCAATTACATTTACCCGAAAAGCTAATTCCTCAGCTAATTTTCATAGTAATTATTTATTTTTATTTGTAGTTTTACCTTAACTGCGGCTAAATAGTTTAGACGAATCCAGCCAGCCTTGATGTAATGAAAAAAAAACATATTATTTAGATTTAGATAAGTGTCATTAATCTGGTTTAAGATCATTTATTTCTCTTAAGAATAGTAATTCACTTACAGAGAAATCTTAATTCTAGTTTTATTATAATGTTGTTGGGCTTAACGTACTAAGATAAAACTACACAATCGATAATTCGCAAATAGAGTTAGCAAAAAGCGGGTATATAAAATACTACCCTCATTCTAATTTCCTTAACACAAATTATCTCACCCCAAAAAAGCAAACCTGCTTAAGTGGCCAAACTTTTTAAGTGAACAACTCTCAAACATTAAACAAAGACCCTCGATAGTGACGATAAGCTTATCCTTAACGCCCGGAGGGGAATCCCCGCAAATATCCGGCGCGAAACTTAATTTGAGAAGTGTTTGGACATCATTACGGTTTTATTGATTTTTTTGAACTTAATTGCGATAAAATATAAGTTCGTATGAGTTATATAATTCATCATTATCATCATCAGCCTATAGAAGTCCACTGCTGGACTTAGGCCTCCCGCTCCCCTAATGAGCACTATTGCGTCCTGTCCTTAGCTCGACGCATCCAGCTTCTGCCAGCAGCCTTTTGCAGATCGTCACTCCACCTGGCCGGAGGGCGTCCTGCACTACGTTTGCCGAGTCGCGGTCTCCACTCAAGCACTCGTTTACCCCAGCAGTTATCGGTTCTTCGGCAGATATGGCCAGCCCACTGCCACTTCAGCTGGCTAATTCTCTGAGCTATGTCAACAACTTTGGTTCTATGTCTTTGTTATATAATTGTGATGCTTAATAGAGCTGGGGCTACTCATACTACGCGCTAATACTATGGACTAAGTAAGTTCGTATGAGACAGTGGCCAACCCTGGTGACGGAGTTTTTAGGCCGCCTTAAAGGCCGAAAATACAACACTCAGTGAAGTCCTAAACCAGCGAGACAGGGCTTTGCGGTAGACCCGTAAAGGGATAGGTTGACCATCTTCACACTGATGGAGTTTTTAGGTTGCCTTAAAGCCTTCGTAATGGCTTAGCGACCTAATACGTAGCTGGGACTGACAATTTAACTTGCCGTCTGAAGAATGGAAACGCTCAGTTCAAAATGCCACTATAGGATCACCCATCTCCTTTCTGACCGCATAGAATGGCTTCTTCGGCAAACTATCAAGAACGACAAAGCAAGCTATACGACAAGCGCTTTGGGTCGGTATTCATCATCTTCTTGCCCTTATCCCACTCTATGTGGGGTCGGCACCACATGTATTCCTCTTCCATTTTCTTCTATCAGCCGTCATCTCAGCACTCACTCCTTTCTTACTCATCTTTCACACAATCCATCCATCTCTTCTTCGGCCTACCTCTACTCGTATGTCCATCCACATTCATAAAAAGTTCAAAAGGAACATTAATGTGATATTTTAGATGAATACTTCAGAAGTACTCTTATTCAATGTAGAAAGTAAGGTAGTTACAAAATCGTAGTGGCAATCCCACCAATCGACTATGATTGTGATGTAATCGCCAATCGTGTATACGTTATAACTGATTAGATTAATTTCGCGGCTTCACTAGTAATTTATCTGATAGTACTATATTTTATCTATGCAATTGTGAAATAGTTTCATTACGAGCAGGTACGTAAATGACTATCTTCTCATAGAACATCCTATATAAAGAATGAAAACATTTTACCGTGCAAACAAATTCATCTAAACAGTTGACTTGGTATACAGGGTGTTTGCCAAGTAAACAATACGCCATTAAAGCGACATTAATCACTGTAGGCCTGGGATTTAAAGTTTGACGCTAAGCTAAGTTGCGGCGAGGATTCTATGGAGATTTGCTTTGTGATGCTTGAGTTTTAGAGCTTTTTGATAACTCATGATAAATGTTTTAATAATATTTTACCTTCAAAACTTTTTAAATTGTTCAAGTCATTCTAAATTCCATGCGAACATTTGAAGAGGCGTTGATCATCTCATGAGTAACTTAACATAGGTTTGACGAGCCTCACTTAGTTCAATTGGCCTACAAAATTTTGAGCATCGCGTCTTCCCATTGCATTGACTCAGTTCTGACAGTCACCACAGGTGACGGTGATCAAGAGCTAAGTTTAAAATCTGAGGGTTAATTTTAAGGATACATATTATATTGGTCCTGATTCTGTTATTCACTGACTAAAGTTAATTAAACTAAAATGCTTCGTTCTTATTTCGTTAACGATAAAGTCCAAAATGGAATGACTATTACAGTGGCATTCTTAAAATTTCTTAATTTTAGTAAAAATGAAGTATTTGTGGGTAGATTTAGTCAAGACCATTTTGCTTGCCGTGTAAAACAGCTGCTAAAGTAGCTCAGAGGCGCCATTTTGATTAAACTTTTAGATAGGTCACTTTCAACGACTTGCTATTTTCGTCTTTAGTGAGAACGAAATAAGAACGTTCAAGTTTTAGTTTAATTAAGTTTAGTCAGTGAACAACAGAATCGACGCCATTATGTGTCTATACTTAGGTCAAATCACTTAAAATGGATCCCGCAATAAGCTCTGTCAAAAGTTCGGGATTTCATAGTTAAAATTTGACATAATAATCCCTATATTGTTAGTGTTATTTATTAGTGTAGACATCTACACTAATCTACAGTAATATTATAAAGAGGAAAGATTTGTTTCTATGTTTGTTTGTTTGAAATGAATAGGATCCAAAACTACTGGACCGATTTGAATTCTTTCACCATTAGAATCCCACATTATCCCTGATGAACATAGGCTATATTTTATCCCGGGAAAGTGAAGTTTTTCCGAGGGGCCGCGGTCAACACCACGACGGACATCTAGTTAAAAAAATAAACATTATGAAAAGTCATGACACCAAATTGGTCTACTCTTATTACTTTCGTTGTTTACGTATCACCCAAATTCCAACTAATATACTTAAATTCTAAGTACATTAAATTTTCACACACAATTAGACACAAATAAACATAAATACGGCTCGGACTCGGATAGAATCATTCCTGTTCCGAAACTTGGTTCCCGAAGGCTTTGTAGCCATGATTAATGTATCCATCCTAATGTATATATTGTGAGCTGCTTCGGGCACTGACCTAGTCAGTCTAATTTTAAAGTTCATTTAAGTGAATAAAGATCATTAATGTCCGTCATGTCGACTCTACTGTCCGTCAACCGCTTACTAAGTCGTTACCGGCTACTTACGTTTATCAGTAAGGATTTTATAGAGATGGCGCAATAGGTGAAAGCCCGTTTGTGACGCATAAGGTTGCGGGTTCGATCCCCGTCGCGGGATAAATGTTTATATGATCTGTAAATATTTATCTCGGGTCTGGATGTTTCTATGTATAGTATGGTATTTACAAAAAGTATTTAAGTAGTACATCAGTTATTTAGTTCCCATAGTACAAGCTTTGCTTAGTTTGGGGCTAGATAACGCTGTGTGAAATGTCCAGCATTATTTATTAGTAATTTATTTCAAAGTAAAAGACTTTTACAGAGACTTGATCTGTCTCAATATTCCTAGCTATTTAATATTCTAAAGGACTTGTTTCAGTGATTATTCAGGACTTCCTAAGCTTTAAACAACGAAAAACTTATCTTAAATTTGAAACTGCATTCGTAACACGCGAGGCCAAATAGGATTATTTCATTTTGCCCACGAACAGTCACGTGACGCTTCGTAACCAGTCGGCTGTGCAGAATATTTATCATTATTTTATTTGTTTAACGGTTACGTGCCTTCTCTTATTACTTGGACCGCAGAAAGAGAAGGAAATATAATGAAAATGATGTTTCCACAGGGCAGATCAAGTCACTGTAACCAAAAAAACATATATTCATGAATGAATATTACACAAAGAGAAAAGTTATATGGAACCAGATAGCCGATAAAATACATAAACGTAAACGTAAACAGGGTCACGACTGTATCCCCAAGGCGCGGTAGACATTCTCTCAGATCTTTATACTCCAGATCCTTTGAAGATGTCTAAGGGGGTAGTCAGAGGCATGTACAAATACATATTTGATACATGCCCACATCTTGCAGAAGTTAGTATTCCATACGTGACAGGTTGCAAGCCCATCGCCGCCTATACGAATACTAACTGGTTTCCTCACGATGTTTTCCTTCACCGTTCAGAGCTCGTGTTCAAGCGCATATAAATACATATACTCGTATATTTATATAATACATTTTTTCGTAACAAACTTTTAATACTATGTAGTTGGTTTCATGTAAATATGTAGTAGCGTAGTTTCTTACAAAACTGTAGCTATATCTAGGTACTGCTGAAGATAATTTTCTTCTAAAATGCTTTTTACTTGTAAAAGAAGGAACAAAAATTATTCGCCTGGTGTCTATCCCATATGAAAAATATGTCATCTACGTCCTTCATCAAGTAAATATTTCTTAGGAAACTGATGCATCAAGTAAATATTTCTTAGGAAACTGATGCAGAAAGAGGTCACAACCAATTGAATTTATCTCCACTTCAGCGTGATGGACACTAACGAGGTTACCGAACACGCTATTCTGATAAGTTCTATACTAATTGATACGGAAAACTAACCTACTATGCTAGTGAAGAAGAAAATTTTGCATATTTCTAACTAGATTTGCCCTGTGGTACGCGCGGTTTTTTCACTTTTTCGGGTAAAAAAACTTGATTAAGACTAACTAGACTTGGCCCACGGTTTTACCCTCGAAAGACTTCGTTATTTCGGGTAAAAAGTGTGCGTTTAAACATCAGGGTATAATTTAACTATCTCAAACTTTCATCTAAATCCGCTCAGCTATTTTAGAGTACAGGGAAAGATGTTACAAAAATGTAGTTTATTTTATTTTTAAGTTTGACGCGTGTACTTGAAAGAAAGAAAGAAAGAAAAAACATTTATTTGCAACAGCAATAAGTACCAAAAAACCAGAAAAAAAAACACACAAAAACTAAAGACGACATAGAAACAAAAACAAAATAAAATAAAAAGAAAAATGTGTGAAGAGTGTCTCGCAATGGTCTAAGTGTGTTCTGCAACATAGCTCCCGATTAATTTCTTGCTAGAGCGATTTTGATTTCACCATGATCGACTGATCCAAAAAAAAAATACTGTTGGGATGAGTCGGTTCTTTTATAACACTTGTATGCACCCAGTTATTAGCTTCCCGATTCCTAGATAGAAGATAGATAGATTTGTAATAAAATTACATTCCAAGCCTCAGAAGTCGTTTACACAATGCCGTTTTGGAATACTATTCTTGCCTATTGCTTTCTTAAACTCAATGGTGCAAGAGCTAATATTCCATGGCAAAAGGCAAAAATGATATGCCAGAATGGTATCGTGTAAACTGCGTCTAAGTAACAATGAAAATAATTATCCCTCCCGCAACCAAAGCACGTGTGTACAATATGTTCAGTGAACAAATTCTCCAAAAGCAAGAACCCAAGCTAAGTTTCCACATCTGCTGTTTCTCATTGTTATTTTGATTTAGTGCGGCGCTTATTATTTTATTCTGTGACTCCTTGCGGTAATCCTAGCTACGTTGTGTTGTAAGCACTGTTTCTTGCACGTTTATTTACTTTAACATGGAAAAAGTAAGAATTTGTGGCCAACTCTACCGACGCATGTATCAAATATGCATTTGTACATTCCTGACTACCCCCCTTATGCCCGGTTTCTATATACGACGACCTCTGTAGCGTTGTGGGCTAACGCCCGCCTGCGACGCAAGAGGTTGCGGATTCGATCCCCGTGGCGGGACAAATGTTTGTATGATCTACAAATATTTGTCTCGGGTCTGGGTGTTTCTATGTATAATATAAATAAATAAAATAAATAAATAATGCTGGACATTTTCACACAGCATCATCTAGCCCCAAACTAAGCATAGCTTGTACTATGGGAACCAGATAACTGATATACTACTTATATGTATACTTTTTGTTTGTAAACACATACATATTATACATAGAATCACCCAGACCCGAGATAAATATTTGCAGATTATACAAACATTTATCCCGCGGCGGGGATCGAACCCGCAACCTTCTGCGTCTCAAGCGGGCTATCACCCACTGCGCCACTGTAATATGTATGTATTTACAAAAAGTATATAAGTAGTATATCAGTCATCTCAGTACCCATAACACAAGCTCTGCTTACTTTGGGGCTAAATGATGCTGTGTGAAAAGTCCAGCATTATATATTTATTTATTTATATTCAACGGACAGTTATAGGTAAGAGCTACGACTCGTTTCCACATACAAAAGTATGACAGCTTACTGTTAGCTGTCAAACTTTTGTAAGGGGAAGCCTCCGGCTTTAGGAGGATCGTCTGATCGTCGCGAGTTCAAATCCCGTCTGAACCGAAAATTTTTATAAGACTATAATTGATATCTTTTTTTATTTGTCTCTTATGCAATATCCAGAAGTTTTTCTATTGCCTCTATCCAACAGTAGTGATCTTTGCAATTTTTTCCAACTCAGCTATTGTGCAATAGTGGAAAGTCAGTTTTCAAAATTTATCTATTACCCTGGCTGCCCATCTCGAACCCGGATATTTTTCATACCCTTCCTGAAAATGTAAGCAGTTCTAGTTGGCAGCGGTTCCGACATTCCAGACTTCCGGCAGACTTACATGCTTATCGATTGCATTTACATTTAAAGTGTGATCGAATGCCAGCATATACTGGGATGAGAAATCTGTAATCACTTGATTATAATTATTGGCAGTAGTAATATCCCTCAAAAAAATCTAAAATTGATTGCCATGTGTCTACAAGATTGTACTGTAAAAAAGTAATGTAATCTCTGATCTGAGCTTCAGTTTATGCCGCGCATCTTAGCCCTCGGGACCCGGTTCAAGTCCAAAATATATCTACAGCTCTTAATGCGTTCGACTGTGCTACATTTACAACAATAAATAACTCTAGCACTGACTCTACAACGGCCCCTTAATCATCAGTTCAGCCACATGACTCTCACTGCAGGACATAGCTTCTCCCATCGATATCCAGAGCGATCGATCAACCTTTACCAGATCGTCATACCATATAGTTTAGGATTCTACATCGTAGAACTGACGGGCGTTGGAGCGGAAAAGCGGCAACAGAAAATCGCAACAGAAGATTGACTCTGTTGTTTTTAAGAAGAGAGTTCATAGGCACCTTCTGGGTAGGCTCGCTCCATCGTAGACCTCATTCTTGCCTATGTAAGTTTCGAGGTGAAGAGCCGACCTATTCATAATAGAAAAGCTAGTTCCAATAAAGGTCATTGACCCGTAATTAACCAGTAACATTTCAATTTCAATTTTGTTTATTGCTTCATGTTAGTTACAATGTCTTAAATATAGGTAGGCGTTTCATAACATGAACCCCGCTGGGGCACTGCAACATTTGGTAGGTTACTTATAAACTAACTTATGTAGGTATATATTGGCTCAGCCCTTAAAGATATTTAATTTAAATATTTTTGGTTCAAGTACTATTAAATATATATTTAGAAGCCGAGTTTACTTTTTATTAAATCTTTTATTGTCATCTAGATAATCTTGAATATTGTAATAACTTTTTTCTATGAGGTAAGATTTTAATTTTTTGTTAAATATTGTATTTTCTTCTAAGTTTTGTAGTTCTGAGGGTAAATTATTATAAATTTGGATTGACATATTATATGTTCCTGATTTAACTATTTCTAATTTAAACGTTCTACAATATCCCGCTTTACAATCTGACTTCTTAGGCAAAGCAACAAGACAACAATCTTGAGCTATCTAGTTTTCCCTTTCAACATTGTCAAGCTTTGAAGTTGGAAACTTGAGTTCGAAACTCAAGTTTGAAACTTGTTCTGTTGTGCGATAACGCGTGTTGTGATTCCTTTCTTGTAGATAGGCTTAGCTAGTCTTACGAGTTTGCAACATTATCCCACAAACTGGATTAATTAAGCAAACACTTTGTTCTTGCTTTGTTAAAGACAATGTCTTCCACTAATAAAAATATGTAACTAGCTGACCCGCGCGACTTCGTCTGCGCATTTTTTTCCCGCTTTTCTGTTGAAATGTTTCCTGACTTTTCTTTGCTATAAACCTCACGGAGCCCGAGACCTTTCCAACGAATGCAAAACCGTGGAAATCGGTTCGTGCGATCTGCAGTTATAGCGTCAGGAAGGAAAACCCGACTTTTTTTTATATAGTAGACGGATATGTGTGAAAGAAGATATGGAAAAGAAAGGAGTTGATACAGAGATGACGAGTGATAGGGGAGAGTGGAAGAGGAGAACATGTTGTGCCGACCCCGCATGAGCGGGATAAGGGCAGGCTAATGATGAGTAGACAGATATAACAAATATTATAAAAATTTTCAAAATACAATAGAATCAGTCAAACCATATAAGGATCGTCGTAAAAACCATCTATCTGCTCAACTGATCCAGGTCACTGCCAGTCGGAAGCGTACCCAAAATACTGGTGGCATAAACAAAATAAACTAAAAACGAAACACAATCACGACTATCACCATTCTTTCAGACATTGAACAAAAGATAAAATTCTATAATACCTATGACAAATTGAAAGCCCATATTCGCTTATTGGGATAATACCAACAGTTTCCTGACAACTTTTTCTCTCGGTGTTTATTCAAGTGTTTGTAGCATGATCTTTAAAACAGTGACGTCACATTGTAAAATCGTTTTTAGTATTTGTTTCACTAAAAACAAATCGTTCTGCAAATAAATTCCGATACAAACGTCGACTCACATCCCTAAATTCCTCGAAAGTCGGCTCCCAACGTCCCGAATTCTTCGAGACAAAGTGCGACCAAAGAGGTTATCTTGTATTCACAAAGGAATCTTTTAGATTCCAACTTGTTTTGTTTAAAGCAACGGCCGGAACCTTTTTAGGATGTCCCAATAGATCTACGGTACGGATAACTGATAAATTAGTTTTTCTAGTGATGTTCGGTTGTATCGATAGTTTCAATTTTAGATCTGTGTTCAATCCCTTTTATGTTCATGTTTTTTTTAGTCATTTTCTTATGAGTGTGTGTCAGTTATACGAACGTATTATATTCTTTATCTAAAGTCATGTATAAATAAATAATGCCGGACATTTCACACAGCATCATCTAGCCCCAAACTAAGCAAAGCTTGTACTATGGGAACCAGATAACTGATATACTACTTATATACTTTTTGTTTGTAAATACATACATATTATACATAGAAATGCCCAGTCCCGAGATAAATATTTGCAGATCATACAAACATTTATCACGCGGTGGGGATCGAACCCGCAACCTTCTGCGGCCCAAGCGGGCTTTCACCCACTGCGCCACAGAGGTCGTCGAATTGAGTATCAAACTAATGTATGTAAATGGGCTTGAAAATCAAGCCAATTTCTTTTATTTAGCTCAGTTTGAAACTAGAAGATCTGAATCAACGGTAAGACAATATCTAATTCAGTCAATAAGGTATTCACTTCTAAATGTTTAAAAAATACATACATTTTCTATGGCACTCAAACCCACTAAAGCCAATGGTTTTTACACCACCACACCACTAACATCCTCAATAAACTCACAATATCCAATCACAAATCACTAAATCTCCCATTAGCCCCGTTCAAGCCGTAACTGTGTTTATGGCCCCGGGGTCGAATAAAAACGTGGCGATTCCATCGATATAATTTTATCGAGCGCTCGCATCACTACCGGACCAATTCCCCTAATGCCCGTCTCTGCCACTTAACCACAGATTGTGAGGACAGCTGGCTTACTCCACTAGACATATGTTTCCGAAAACCAGAACTACAGTCCATTTTCTGGACCAATCGGCTACACCAAAGGCATGTGAAATTACATGTAAAATCTTATCATGCTCTTAGCCTATTTTAGATCATGGTTGCGGTGTTGGTTGGCCTATTTTTAAGTGAATACTTCTTTAGGCGCGTCGGGCATTTTTGAGATGGGAAAAAACCATCGAACTCGCGTCGCAAGTCACGTGACCGTCACCGACACCATCTCTCATTCTCTCCATTACCTCTTTCGTCACACTTTTTACAGTCAGGATGGCCATAAACGATAGAGCTCAGCTGAATGAGACAACCCCGAATTCAAATCCCAGTAGGACAGAAACTTTTTGCACTTATTTTTTTTTCTTTTTTTTACTTTTTTTTTAGTTCAGAACCGTTACCGAAACTTCGTTCAAGGCGATGAGGCGATGTTGATTGTATGCCTATTTGCAATCGCCTCGGGCCCTGCCTTTAGAATGAATAGAGGATTATTTAACTTATCCAGCTATAAATACTTGAGCTGTGCCGTTGACGTGACTTCGAGATGTTTTATTGCGTACTGCTCAATCTTGCGAACTGATTAAATTCTCATTCATTTGCGATTGGCAGAGAGAAGTCTAGGCATCGTTCTTGCCAGCACTTGGCCAGCACCAATCTTGTTTTCGTTTCTTAAAAACTTGAGAGACAATAAGCATTTATTCAGTAGGACCATTGGGATAACATACTGGGATTTTTAGACGAAGCAAAGGCAGCTACGACCAATATCTTGTATATTTTCACAAGTATTGGGAGAAGACCAAAATTACTGTTTGTTGGGTAAAATGAGCTTGTCCGAATTAATCCGGTTTCATTGTTGTTTTGTGGTAGGTGCATCTTGTGTTTCGTCAGCTGACTCCTCTAGTCCCACTGTTATTTATTGTTGTTATGGTTTCCTATACATTAACATCACATATTTTAAACCTATTTTGATTATTGAAGTTTATTTCAGATGTTGGTGAAAAGACTGCAAAGTTAAAGTGGAGCTGGGCGGGACACGTGAGTCGTATGAATAGCGAGAGGTGGGCAGGGATTGTCACGCCATGGGTACCTGCAGATGGGCGACGAAGCCGGGGCAGGCCGAGAAAACGTTGGCGTGACGACCTTGATGCCTTCCAGGAAGGCTGGTGGGATGTGGCTGGGGATCGAGATAAATGCAAACAACTGGGGGAGACCTTTGCCCAGCAGTGGGAAAGTATAGGTTAGTTAAAAAAAAAGTGTATCCTTCCATGTCCTTAAAATAATAAGGGCAGAGTTTACATACAGAGTGATATACACCATTCACGAATGAAGTTGCGAGAAACAGCTCTTTTTTCCCCCTTCGAAGGTTATCAATTTGCATTCCTTTTAATATACTGGTTATAAAGAAGGGAAAATGATAGCTTTACCAACTAGCTGGTGATAATATATAATACTAGCAAACCCAGCGAACTCCGTTTCGCCACCAGATGCCACCAGATTTTTCCTGAATTCTTTGCTATAAACCTCACGGAGCCCGAGACCTTTCCAACGAATGCAAAACCGTGGAAATCGGTTCGCGCGTTCTGGAGTTATAGCGTCAGGAAGGAAAACCCGACTTATTTTTATATAGTAGATTATTAATGTGGAAGTAACTCTGTCTTTCTGTCTATCTTTCTGTTTGTTACCTTTTCACGCCCAAACCGTTGAACAAGAACTAGTAATGCGACAAGAAGAACAAATTTAGAACTAGTAATTCAAATCTTCTTGTCTCATCACTAGTTCTAGCAGATGAAGTCGCGAGAAGTCAGCTAGTTGATAAAGCTATCATTTTCCCTTCGAAGGTTGTCGATAGCCATTATCCAGCTCTCGAGTGGCCGGCACTTGGACACGCGCCGATCACGTTTCGATTATCAAAGGAAGTGTCGAGAAGAGTTTTGGACGTGAACTCTTAGTGTGAACTAAGACTAAGATGGCTTTTTATCACATTTTGAGTTGAATTAAAAAAAAAAACGTAACACATTGTAAAATAAAATAGGACAAAATTAAATGATAGGTAGGAAGGACATAGAGCATTTACAATGAACCCCACACTATATTTACTATTCACACTTTATTCATTTTTGGGTTAAAAAGTAGCCTATGTCCTTCCCCGGGATACAACCTTTATCCATGCCAATTTTCAGCCTAATCTGTTCAGCGGTTTGGGCATGAAAAGGTAACAAACAGACGGAAAGACAAACAGAGTCAATTATTATTTTAATTATGGATATTAAATTCTTTGGACATCTTCAAAGGATCCGAAATACATAAATTAAATAGATCTGAGAGAAATGTCTACCTCGCCTTGGGGATATAGTTTGTATTTAGAAAAATATATGAGTCATAATCATAACACAAGCTTTACTTTGGGACCAGGTGATGTTGTCTCAAATGTCCAGCAGTATTTATTTTATCATCGCTGTTAAACTCACTAAGTGCAACGCTATAGTGGCTAATGATGTAGATATAAAATCCAGTTAATATTTCATACTCTTGTTAAAAACATTTAGATGATACATTCATAGTAACCGACAGTTAAATCTAGTCGTGACACATGAGCCATGTATTCACTGAGAAACATGTTCAGATACAAAGTTTCTGACACAAAACGTAGATGTTTACAGAAACAAATGTTTCGGGGACTTGGCCGTCCACACCTCAGTTGTTTCACAGCGATCGTGAGTTGTGCAATCCCTGATATCGCCTTCTTTTTTCAAATAGTTCTATAATTTAAATATGCTGTTGATATTCCAAACAACCGCCATGTTGTTTATAAACAACTGAAACACACGTCCACACTTGTATACAGCTGTTGCGGAACAGATTTGTTTCCGTGCTCTCCACTTCCATCGGAGAGCACAGAAACATTCTGTTGTGTTTACCGCAACCATTTAAAAGTGTCTGAAACAATTTAACTTGTTTCAGAATCACGTAGATTTTGTTTGTGAAACCGTGTTTATAAACAAAAGTTTCTCAGTGAATACATGGCTTCATACTTCGCCCTGCTTGACGCGGACTGAAGAAAAAACGTTCAAATTGAGACATTTTCAAGTCTTCACTTCGTGAGCGCTACATATCGAAGCTAAGTATATTTTTTAATATCATTGGTAAAATCGTAAACGTATACAAAGGTATGCGGTCTATAAAAGTTAGAGATTGCTATAAACTCATTTTTATAACTTTCTCATTAACTTAGAATGCAAATAAATATTATTATTTAGTTAATTCTTATTTTATATACCTATATCACGAATTTTTGTACTAAAAATAATATCTTCAATTAGTTTTCATAGTAAAATATAGAAATATGCATACGAGTCTACGATGCTACGGGAATGCTACGAGCTGCTACGAAGTTTGTAGCTGAAATTATTTCTTGGTGTAAAAACACTCGCATATTTAATTGTTATAACCAACATTAAGTTCACTGACGGTAATTTTTTTTTATTTTATTAGTAGTTTTTAATAGTAGTAGTTTAAACAATAGAGATGCACAAAGACCACGAGGCAGACCACCCGCCTTATGGTCGGATGACATCGTTAATGTAGCTGGGAAAGCGTGGGAAAGGACTGCACAAGACCAAAAAGAGTGGCGTTATAGAGAGGAGGCCTGTTCTCAGCAGTGGGTGTAACCGGGCTGAATAGATAGATAGAAATCTTTTAGTGAGATAATCGGGTAAAAAGTTAAACGTTCATAAATATTGATATATCTTTGATAAGCCTGTCACAATTACATTTATTCAAAACATGCACACGCTGCGGGACAAATCTTTGTATGATCTACAAGTATTTGTCTCGGGTCTGGGTGTTTCTATGTATAATATGTATGTATTTACAAACAAAAAGTATATAAGTAGTATATCAGTTATCTGGTTTCCATAGTACAAGCTATGCTTAGTTTGGGGCTAGATGATGCTGTGTGAAATTGTCCAGCATTATTTATTTATTTATTTAATAATAATATAGGGAAAAAATAATTTGTACGGCAGATAAAAATCTTATTATCTTATTTTAATCTACTCGGAAATTAATAAAGGTGTATTTTTTCACCACGTCATCTCATTTTTTCGTCCTGATTAATGTAATGATTTCAAAAGATTCAAATAATAGCGACAAGACTTGAACTGACTGTAATTTACCTTCGAAGACACGAAACATTAATTTTGTAAATAATTAGCGACGGAAAACGAAATAATGTTGTAATAGTCACTATTCTGTACACTGTGGCCTAAGCGTTTTAGACGTAGTTTATGCTAATTCTGTTTTAGTGAATAATTAGGCTTGATTTTATAGCTTGAATTTTAATGCTTTTTTAACACCCTTGCTCGTAAAGCTGATGTAATTCCACCGGTTTTTAATATGTAAAGCGGGTCATAACAAACGCGTGTGTTATCAAAGCAAATAGTTATGTTATAGTCCATACAAATTCCATAACAGCATTATTTGCCATTTCAAATATGGAACTGATCGCCGCCGAGCTGGAGTCGTGCCTCCAGCTAGTGAGCAGCGCACTGTTGCTATTCAAATTTCGAACTAATCGCCGCGCGGCGCCAGTAGGCAGCGCTAGCGCGCTGTTAAAATGGCGGGAAAGCAACAGTGTGCATTCACAGATTGAGTATAATTAAAATGTTTTTTTTTCTGTTTCCTCGCAAATGTGTTAAAAAACGTCGTACGATATACGTGCGTATTGGTTATAACATGCTCGGCTCAATTACGCCCTCGCCTGCGGCTCGGGCTGAAATTCCGCCTCGCATGTTATAACCATCTTTACGCACTAATATCGTAATGTACTATTATTTAATGAGCTTTGATAGTTCTGTTGCTGTGCAGTAATTTTGAAAAAAAAAACATAGAATAGAATAAACATTTATTTGGCACAAACACACACAAGAAAACACTAAAGGAAAAGAAAACAAACTATGAACAAAAACAAACAATATACATCTAGGTAGGCAACAACAAACTTATGAAATAGAACATGTATAAAAACAAACAATAACAAAAACAACTGTTTGATTTGTTTGTTACTCCTTAGAGGGCGCCTCGGGCGTTTGCCTCGCAACGATTGCTGCAAAGTAGAGCGTGCGTTTGCAGCGGACGAACACGTTCAGACCAACAGAGGATTTGCCGCGCACGGCTGCCTCGCACGTTTGCTCACTCAGTCAGCATGCGGCTTTTCACGCAAAAAAAACTTAGGCCTTTACTAATCTATATTAAATGATTTATACAGCGTCAGGAGGCAACCTATGCCTACACTACAGGACGCTGTAGTACCTGGGACATTGTTTGAGATGGAATAGGCTTGCTCAGCACCTAAACCATCCTCTCAGCTTAATCAGCCTGGCCCACAAGAAAGACGACGTCAATACGTGTAGAGCTGACTAAGCTGCGGGTTTCCTCACGATGTTTTCCTTCACGGTTATGAGCTCGTGTTATAGTGCATATTTTTACGAAAATCCATTGATGCACGGCCGGGATTCGAACCCACGACCTTCGAATTGAAAGTCGGGGCACAGCCCCATTCGACCAACACGGCTCTCACAAAAACACATGCTCACGCAAAAACAGGGTCGGATATTGATAAAATTTGTTGTAAAGGCCATCTTGCAGAATATGTCCATTTTTATTAATCCAGAAACAAAATGTAGTAACGAATACAATATACACAAGTACTACGAAAATAGTATTTTCAGACTCAACACTAAATAAAGGAGCGTGGACTCTGCCATACCTGTCGTGCAATTTGCGAATATCAACCTTGTCTGGCGGTTATAGGGACGCATTTTGAACGTTACAAAGGTAGTTTTGCACAGAGCTTGTTATTATAATGGCATATTAAACACTGTTATTACGAAATTCGCATTTCGTGGCCCGTTTGCGCCGGACATGCGATTTTAGGTTAAAAAATAAACTGTTTGGGAAATTCACAGAGTATTCACAGTTAATATTACTGTACTTAGATGTATGAACCGTAAGCAGTTACATTTTTTTTTTTTTTTTTTTTTATGCTGGACATTTCACACAGCATCATCTAGCCCCAAACTAAGCATAGCTTGTACTATGGGAACCAGATAACTGATACATACATATATACTTTTTTGTTTGTAAATGCATACATATTATACATAGAAACACCCAGACCCGAGATAAATATTTGCAGATCATATAAACATTTATCACGCGGCGGGGATCGAACCCGCAACCTTCAGCGTCTCAAGCGGGCTTTCACCCACTACACCACAGAGGTACAAATTATTAGTATTGTATGGTATTTCAAAGCATGATGCGTTATACAAATACAAAATACAAATACAAATAACTTTATTTGCCAACGAACCTATACTAGATACATTTAACTTACTGTTGGTCCCCGCACGAGGTGTAAACCTGTGTCGCAGGAAACCGAGTTGTACAGACATGAGAGTACCTTTACGAACTAAGTCATTACAGAGTAATTGTGGACTTTTGAAAAATTAACAAAACAAAAAATGCTCTTTTGGTCTACAAATACATTGTCTTTTTGAAAAATTTGAAGATGTTTCATTATTTTATCAACTGCTTTTTTAAAGAGAACTATTACATTTGTTAATTTAAGTTTTTTTTTATGGAAGAGGGGGCAAAGGGGCAAGTGGCACATCTGATGGTGCGTGATTGCCACCGCCCACATACAGCTGCAGCATCAAGAGGCACTGCAGATGCGTTCCCGGCCTTTGAGGTAGGAATAGGCTCTTTTCTTGAAGGCGCCTATGTTTAAACAGGTACAAGTATCAAGGGTTGTATGAGCCTAGGCTTTGGCTGGGAACTAAGCCTATACCCTGGCCGATCGCTTCTGTTAAGGTACACCTAAAGGTAACACTATGAAAATAAGGTTAAATAAATTTTCTTGGCTTAAATCTTCAATACAGTTCATACCCACATCAGCTTACTCTAAGAGTGAACTATCAATGATAAACGGAGCAGTTCTAATGGTCGGTTGTTGGGAAGAATTTATGGTAAAGCGATTCGTGAAAATGCATTCATATTTTGGGAAATAATTCTTGTTTCGGAAAATTCATCTTTAAACACTAACGGGAAATGGTTTTAATGCTAAGCTTTTTGTAATATGGAGTTGGGTTTCTTTCGCCTTACAAAAATCATTAGGTTTCACACTAGGCGAGTTGTGTGCCAGTACGTACATTTAATATGAATTTATTAGAGAGTGCAATTTGCATGTTGTCAAAAAACTCATAAAATCTTTATTATCTTTATTATAAACTAATAAAATCAAGTGGTACAATTAAATGGGTTGAGATCTCTTCTTTTAAGTTATGTAACCTGTGTTAGAAGAGTCCCCTCTTTTCTGTGGTCTTAGGGAGCACTGTTGTATACATATAATTAGGGGTAAAGAAAGTTTGTATGATTCAGTGGCCAACTTTGGTGACGGAGTTTTTAGGCCGACTTAAGGCCTCCGTCATGGCTTAACGACAAAATGGCTGGGACAGACCATTTAACGTGCTCTCCGAAGCACGGAAGCGCTCAGATGAAATTGCCACTGGCGATCACTCATCCCCTTACAGACCGTTTCAAACGTTGCTTAACTTCAAAGATCTATCGAGAACGACTAATCAAGTACGACTATGAGCGCTTCTAGGGGTTATTCTATAAAAAATATATAAGGTTGTTTAAAAATAATCAATTAAATATTGTGATAACTATAAAAATACTCTAGATTCAGTAAAAGTATTGAAAAATCCTTTTAAAGGTAACATTTTTAAAACCGCTAAAACTCAAGTAAACCTAAATGCGCACTGCGCACCCAAACACGTGGGCAAATCGTATCTCGTGTGTTCACTACTTTATTTACCTTCTTCGCAAACAGGTGTGCAATGAAAAAGGGCTTTGGGACATGACGGCAGGTGGCCGACACAACCGAAACCGATATGGTAAACGAATTAGGGCGGTTTGTATAGGACAGGGTTCAATATAGGTTAGTCAATCGATAGAAGATATTTTATACGATTACTTTCAAAATTATTTTACATGCTATGTTTAATTGTTACTTTTTTTTCGTTTAATGTAGGTCTGAGATTTATCTTTTTAATACTTTATTACTGTTTTTTTTCTCTCTTGGACATAGGTATTGTTATATCGAACAGTGTGGTTCTGACGGAAGATCAGCGTTGTGTTTTTACAAACAAAACATAGTGCTGAGTCAGACTCCATCGTAACATAAACTTTGTACTTACTTATGTACTTAAAATCTTGTATTTACTGTGTGCTCGTTTATGTTGCAAATAAATCATTTCATTTAATTTCAAAATTATCGTGAAGTCTTCTCACGATCTTAGTGTTTCGATTTGTGCCACTAGTACTTTTGAGCTAATGTGGTGAAAATATTTTTATTTGCACCCCAAAAAAGCTGCTTTCGTGTACTTCACAAGTTTTTGCTTGTGCTTGTCTGCTTACGTGTCTTATCATATAAGTACAGTTGTTTAAACATTTACAGTCTTACTACAAAAATATAAAGTGTTTAGCGAAGGACTAAAAACTATCTCTAGAAAAAGGATCTCTAAATACTTGTACATAGAATGCATTTTTGTGGTAACAGTTTTTTTAACAGTAAGTTCGTCAAAGTCACTACCAAACTTTTCCTCTAAAAATGAAAAGATTACATTTTACAAGTATTGTGAACACAACTTAATTTAAAATCCACGGTATTTAAAACAGTTCTTAAACGGGCATACAAACAATTAATATTGTAGCATGCAACATATTTAGTTAATAACCTTCATTTTAACTTGCCTACTCGACTTAAAAAACATAATTGAGATATTTATTTCCTAAGGCCACTAAACAAAGAACATGTTATTTTATTTTTCTTGTTGTGTGTGTGTATTTAAATACATGCATGTTTCAACATACATTTGGACGGGTCTCTACGTTCAAAGGTTTTCGAGTCTTGAGATTACTAGACTTGATCTCTGAGATGTCTACCTCACTTTTCCTTACTACGTCCTTTCCGATTGAAGAGAGTTTTTAATGCAAAAGCATCGTCTACAACAACGATAAAACTCAAGATCGTTTCAACTTAAAAGTAATTTTACTCTACAGTAGAGATAGGGAAGTCATGGTAGGTACTTGGGCTAGGTCTTGATCTTGTTTCCTTTTCGTGGGCATTTTCAAAAGATCTCGTGTCTTGAGACTACTAGACTTAATCTAAGAGATGTGTACCGTACTCTACCTGATTATCTTACCGATTGAAGAGAGTGATTTGTACAACTACTATGTCCAGGAGTGGACTGCTATAGGCTGATGATGATCCAATTGTACAACTGCGATAAAACTGAAGATCGTTAAATCTCCAAAGTCATTTTATTATTTTTTACCGTAGAGGTAGGATCATTCATGGTAAGCATACAGGGTATCTTTAGTGTTCCTGTTTCATCTATACTATCTATGTATATATTATAAAGAGGAAAGATTTGTTTGTTTGTTTGAAATGAATAGGCTCCGAAACTACTGGACCGATTTGAAAAATTCTTTCACCAATAGAATGCCACATTATCCCCGATGATCATAGGCTATATTTTATCCCGGGGAAGTGAAGTTTTCCCGAGGGATCGCGGGTAATACCGCGGCGGACAGCTAGTAATAGTAGTAGTATATAAAATGTTTGCAACAATTAGCGATGAGCTTGCTAACATTCCAAACTGGTGCTAAGTACCTGTTTATACAAAGCATCGCATGTTCCATCGTAATATCCATTCCATCCATTGTAATTCCTTGCAACAATTTGACACAAAAACTTTACGGAAAAGCAATTGTAACAAAAACCAACTCGACGGAGGATGTGAGCGGTAATGGTTGTCCCTTTTTGTGTCCCCAATCGATGGCCTTCCGAGCCGAGGCTTCTATAAAGGTGTAGGTTTAATACCGTAGTGACGCAGTAAACTAAATCTGATTATGGGTGCGTAGGAAATAAAACTGCTGAAATGTATACTTTGCGAAATAATATTTTGCTAGAGTATAAAAAGGAACCGTTTTCTTTTTTATGAAATAAAGGATATAAGAGATAAAATCACGCCTATTTTTCTGGGGGTAGGCGAAGACACAAATCTTTTGGAGTACGCGATGATAATGAGTATATCAGAGGCGGTATTCCGTTCAGACATTCCGAATCCATTAGCGATTTTCTAGGATTCCTCTCATTTAAAAGCAAGTTTAAGAATAACAAGAAAATGTTTAATATCTTAATGGAATGGATTTCAAAGTGGATGTTATTCGAATTCTATATTCAGCCATGTTTCAAGCCCATTTCCCCATATACAAGTACCTTTGTGTGCGGAAACGGATGCCGGGAATTTCGTTGTTTTTGCTGAGCACTGTTTAGCTTTGCATAATGTTTCGCTTGGATTTTGATTCTATTTTGTCAGGATTATTGTATCGATTTATGTATTTGAAATTCGAATTTCAAATTTCCGTTTTTGGCAGTTTTTTAAACAGACCCAGCAGCCTTATTGTCTAACTTGAAATCTTTCCCCAGTTATCATTCCAATAGAGCTCAACCAATCACACAATACGAAAATGACGATTCAAGTCCAGGCTAGGTTTCAAATGTCAAAATGAAGCCGATGCCCATTGCAAGTTAGGTTACACTGTATGGCCCCCGTTCTTAATTTGAAAAAGTGTCATTATTTTTGAAGTCTAAGCTTCTTACCATAGAACGTGACATAAAGTTATTCCACCGAATAAATCAAGAATAACCATACATTTTGACAGTTTACACTCCGGAATAACTTTATGTCACGTTCTATGGTAAGACGCTACCTGTTTTGTTCCTAATGTAATGTAGAATGTACACCTACAAGAAACCTTTGGTTTAAAGATCTTTTGCCTTGAATAGCAGTAAAATTTTAATCAAAGTCTCTCAGTACGTAAAAATAGACAGTGAAACATACAATCAAGTAGGAATATAGACAATCATGTAAATACGATACACTTAAAACAATGAAATAAAGTGTTGCAATTCTGAAAGACTCCGCCAATTTTCGTGGTTCCACCATAAAAGTTGACGTAAAAGCAATTTCGGTTTCATTGTTCCAAACTTAGGACCAGATAGGCAATCTGCCAGATTATCACTTATTATCATACAAACGGTATATCTAGTAGTCTATGCCACTATATTATTAGCAGGCGAAGTAAAAAGATCTTTATCGAGTTGATGTAAAGAGTGTTTTGGCTTGAAAAGTCTAAGATACAAAATCATTTCTGGTTTATTTACAGTTTAAAATGCTTAACATCTTATGGCTTTGCATATGTTTAGGTATATGGCATGATAGCCTTGACTCTGATCTGTACCAGATTTTTATTTACATACAGATGCTTTTCAGGACTTAGACTAACTCTAGTTGTGGAAGCCTAAGTGAACGTCTCTACATTTTTTCAGATCAAGTCAGTAGAGGACGGCCCCCCACTAGATGGAAAGACGATCTGGTAAAGGTTGCTGGGAGCCGTTGGGTGCAGGCTGCACAAGATCGATCGCTGTGGAAATCGATGGGGGAGGCCTATCTTCAGCAGTGGACGCTAGATGGTGATGATGATGGTGGTATCTTAGACATGACAGATTTAAAATGTGCCTTTAATCCGTGAAATAATAGTATATTGTTTATTAACTTTCACTGCGACTCCGCTAAAATAACTAGTTCTTAAATGAGCTTTAAAAGTGAAACTTGCAAAAGACTATTTCTTGTATACTCGTGCATATAGAGCATTAACAAAACTCCTCCTAACTTGAAGTCTTTAATCTGATGGCCTACATACTAAACGGCTAATTGACCAGTTGCGGGACTTATTACATGTAAAATCTGTCTTTACAATTGCTATTACAATAAGGTAATGATGATGATAAATAAATAAATAAATAATGCTGGACATTTCACACAGCATCATCTAGCCCCAAACTAAGCAAAGCTTGTACTATGGGAACCAGATAACTAATTACCTACTTATATACTTTTTTCTTTGTAAATACATACATATTATACATAGAAACATCCAGACCCGATGATGATGATGTCTTCCAGCCGATTTCGACTATGGCGACTGATTCTAGTTATTATACGGAAGAGCTTCGTAGGTGTGCTCTCATATGACTTGCATATCCTATTTTAGCTCTAAAAGTGCGTTTGCAGAGGTTGCATGTTAGGATATTGTTTTGATAATTATATGTGATAACTGAAGGCGGTTTGCTTGGTTTGGTTGAAGGTAATACGTAGCCTGCAGCAACGCGTATACATTTTGACATTTTATATCGACTAACGTAAGCCTGGAACGCGTAGTCTGAAACGCGTAGTCCGTACAAGGATTAATAGAGTAGTTAGAATCACTTCCAAATTATGCGGCAAAAAACTTCACTTCCCCGGGATAAAATATAGCCTATTCATTGGAGATAATGTAGGATTCTATTGGTGAAAGAATGTTTCAAATCGGTCCAGTAGTTGGAGCCTATTCATTTCAAACAAACAAACAAATCTTTTCTCTTTATATTATTAGTATAGATGTAGGAACCGACATTTTTCAGAAATAAGCAATTTACTCGTAGTTGGTAAGGCCTATTGCCGCCTATAAAACAGTACGCGTAATAAACTAAATCTATATTTATCAATACATTTACCTATTGTTCCTTTCCTTAAAACTTAAAAAAAAAACTAGAAAAAATCCAATTAGTTATATATTTTATCATTGTTCCATACAAGAAGGCGAATGATAAGCAACTAATTTTTATCAGTCATATCATCAAATAATCTTTGTCAATAGATTATCAAAACGTAGATAACGTAGTTACGTCGCTTGCATATTACTTATATGAAATTACAAAATGATTAATAATGTTACGAAATGACTGAACGTAATGAGACGAGGCGCACTTAATATCCTTACACCACACTGGTTCAAAAAGTCGCAGAAGAATACCAAATGAGCGTCTTGGGTGTGAGTAGTGTTGAACGAGAAACATGCATTGCGTAAGTTTTCGATTCCAACGGGATTTGAACCCGCGACGATCAGACGCCCCCCTAAAGCCGTAGTGCCTTCAACCGCTCGGCCACAAAACCCACTGAAGTCAGAGAGAGAAACATGCAATCGTGACTCAACATTCTTATTTCCTCACGATGTTTAAATAAAAATAATCTCTATAATGCCGAAACCCTTGGACCCATCGCTTGTCATTGCCATTGTACTTCGCTTTAAATGTTTTCTTGTATCTTTGTTTGTATTTTGTAATGTCCAATGATGTACAATAAAGTATTTTCTATCTATCTATCTTGTCAATAATAGAAAACAGTTGGAAACTGTTTATCATCAAATATTTTTCTTCCACACGTAATAGGCCACTATCATTGTGTTAGTTTTGTTAAGTTCTCGGGCTCGCCAAAGTTACCGCCATTTTGTTCTCGCCATATTAACAGTTATTGCTATTCTCCATTGTCCTATTTTAGCGTGAATATTGTGTAGTCTGTAAATGAATACAATCTGCTATTTCGTAACCTTTCATCTTGTTATGTAGATCTTTCAAATCGTTTTTTTAGATGGTTCTAATATGGAATAAACCTGGGCGAAGATATTTGGATCAAATAATTTATATTTTAGGGAAAGGCTAGGTCAAAAGTACTACGAGAATAAACCAGCGAGCTAGTCTGAAGAATGAATGAATAAGGTACAAAATGTCAGTCCTATCAATTGAAAATCACTGGTCTCTGTCTAGCCCTATACAAAAGAGGCGTAATTTAATATATACGATAATTTCATAAATATTGTAAATAAAATAATAGGACAAAAACTGTTTTTTCTTTTTTTTTAATAAGCCTAAACTGTCCCACTGCTGGGCCTCCCCCGTCACCTTCCACCGGGATCCAACCAGTCACCACTCTGGCCCACCTGTCTGGGTGCATGCGAGTGACATGACCTGCCCACTCCCATTTTAACTTGGCAGCCTTTACGCCCACGTCAGCAATACCAGTCTTTGAACGCAGCCAGGTATTCCGGATTCGGTCGATTCTTTTCACACCTAAGATGCTGCGTTCCATTGCGCTTTTGCAAATCCTGAGTGTGGACTTTTGAGAATCGGTTAGTGACCAAGACTGGGCACCGTAGGTTAGGACGGACGGAAAAACAGTATAGGACAAATTAAATACTACCGCACTAGGACAAGCCTGTATCGCGGGAGTATAGTGATTTTTTATAATAGTTATTATGGTAAAATAAAAACATTAAATGTTGGGCTATTACTACGTATACTTATTTGAACACATACATACAAAGATAAAAAACTAATTATAACTATTAAAACAGGACGCTGTAGTTGTCGAAGTTAGCAACTTCTATAGAAGTTGCAAGAACTTGGGAAAACAGTAGCAATATAACTCTTCAGCGAAGTCACAAACAAAAATAAGGCAGGCAATCCAAATGTCAGGAATATAAAGCATGGCTGACACTCCCGGGCGTCCACTTTCTGCCGCACGCAAGCGGTAATGCCTCAGCTGAATATTAAGTACCAAATATACTTTACTCGCCAGTTTGTTTTATGAAATTACAACAATGATATAAAGGTCATCGGAGAATTGTCAACAGTAAAAAACGTAAAACGTAAACAGAGTCACGACTGTATCCCCAAGGCGCGGCAGACATTCTCTCAAATATTTTATATTCCAGATCTTTTGAAGATGTCTAAGGGGGTAGTCAGAGGCATGTACAAATTTGATACATTCCCACATCTTGCAGAAGTATTCCGTGACATGTTGCAAGCCCATAGCCGCCTATAAGAACTAATTGGTTTCCTCACGATGTTTTCCTTCACCGTTCAGAGCTCGTGTGCACATATCAATTTTACGAATCGCAAAATCCATTGATGCACGGCCGGGTTTCGATCCGACGACCTCCGGATTGAAAGTCGTGGTACAACCCCATTCGGCCAACACGGCTAAGGGCTTTGTATACTGTCAGAAGCGCTCGGTGTAGCTTGCTGAGTTCTTAATAAATCAACGAAGTTAAGCTAGTTCTGAACGGTTTGTAAGGGTGACCGGTGGCATAGTCAACAGAGTGCTTCCGGCATGGGCACGTTGTCGGTCCCAACTATGCCATGACGGCGGCCTAAAACTCCGTCACCTGGCGTCAGTTGGCCACTTACTCATACGAACGTATGTACATAGTCAGTTATCAACTTATCATAATATACGAGTAGAACCGCGGTACAGTCCACAAAAGTATCTGTGAGAGAGGCGATATTTGGTGTTGGCAGAAAAACAAATTTTACAATAAAATTCGTTAATTCCATTTTTGGCCACCGGTCCAGATAAGTTTGTGGCACTGTATTGTATTCGTATCAAAACGATTGACGAAATTAGAAAGAGACACAAAACAAAAGATTGTCACCACGAACAAGCAAACAGGTAAGTTAAATAAAGCTCCTAATAAAAAGACTCTTCCTCTTTTACAGAGCTCACTTTATTGCTGCGATATCCGACCTTTTTAGCTTTTAGCTCCAAAACAACGATCCCCGAAGTGAGACTGGAGACCGTCCCATTTTTAAACTGTATACCGAACAATGTTACACTTTGCCGAACGAGAATTCTGGCCCAATTTGCGCCGGAGCACCTACGGGCTGATATCAACTTTCAAGTCATTGTAATAAGGTTTATTGTGCCTTGCTGACGGCTGTCCTTTGACAAAAATGCTACCGAGCATCGAAGCATCGTGCCTAATGAGCCGTGTATAAAGTGTTTCTTTTTCCTTAGACCTTTCGGTGCTTCTTGAGAAAAGGTCGATTTGATATTTGGAATTATAGATTCTTAATTTATGAAAATGTGTGTTTTTGAAATATTCTAATTCCAAAATAAATTGAGCTTTTCTCAAAGTTCTTTTATGTGTAATGTAATGGAAATCTTTATTCATTCTGTTCCAAAAAACAGAAACTCTTAAATCAAATCGTTTTCTATGATTACTTCCAGTGGTTCTATTAGACATTGTAACAATTTGAAATTACACTACATTATAAATGCGAAAAGATATGTATCTGTCGACGTTTTGTTTTTTCGCACCCAAATCTTTATGTAGCTCAAATCCTGGATTAACACAGACTACTTTTGTTCCAGAAAATGAAGTATTTTTGTGGGAAACGTACTGGTGGTCTCAAAAATCTTTGAAATAAATCATTACAAACCCATACCTTTCTCCGCCAAACACGAAAACATAACTTCAATGCAAAAACACATACAAACCGATTTGCTATGCAGATTATCAATAAAGAACCATTTGACATGCAAAACGGGTCCGAAATGTTGGTGAAACGGTTTAAAGGCGTTAAAATTCTCTATTCACATTAGCATATAATAAGTGGGTACAACAGACACACTGACAGGAAAAATTGTTTTTCGTGTTCGTAAAGTTCGAGTTTATTTTTCATAATATTGCCGTGGTTGCTTTAAACTTTGCGATCACGTTATTATTTCCTTATTTTTGTACTGCAACAGCCAAGTATTAAACATACATGAGCATGTGGTGAACTTACTTTGACCAGCCTCAATTTTATTTGACTGTCTCCCTGGAGCTTGACTTTTTAGTTTTAAGAAGTTTTCCTTCTAGGTAAGCATGCTCCATCTTAGACCTCATTACTGCTGCCTTAACATCAGGCAGAGTGAGGTCAAATGCTGACCTATTTAATTAAAAAATATATGGATCACATAAAGGCCCCAAACCGTGTTTGTCACGGTGGGGCCTATCATTCTGATTCATGATTCATCACTTACATGTCTGATTCTTCAAGAACAGGAGTAAAATTCGTTTTAGGACTATTCGAAGTGATTCCAGCGGTCCTACTGAATAAATGCTTTTTGATTTTGACTTTGACATAAAAAAATCACACCTCTTTCCCGTAGGGGAAGGTAGAGACCACGCATATAAAAAATATAAAAAAGTCACTCTATCATCTTATCAGGAATTATTATTTCAATTTAAATTTTTCATTATGTGAGGGACTAAGCTTCAGGTTGATGTTTTTTAAAACAGTGCTAAATTCATGAAATTAAAAAACTGGAACAGCCACTGAATAATCTTAAAGTTAGTTACAACTCCTCTTAAAAGAATATCAAAATATGTTTCAATGAGCTTAAAGTTAAATTGTGTTACATAACATACTTCCTTGAAAGTTTATGATAGACGATTTATGGAATAACAAGCAATGATCTATAGCAGAGAGAACCCAAAAGTTCTCGGAGCTTGCACAAATATTTTAGTTTTGGTAACATAAAATCTTGCAGTCAGTCCAGTCTTATAAATGAGATTTTTACATTCTCGATAAATTCCATAAAAATGTGTTTCTTTCTTTATAAAAAACAGGACAGGAGGTTTTTTTTCTTGTTGATGTTATTGAAAAACTTGTGGATCGGACCAAGCCACGTTTCTTTTAGTATGAGCAGCTTGTATTATTATTTATAAACACAAAAGTAAAGACCAAAGAACTTGCAACCTTGACATTGAATGTAGTACATCTGAGCCTAAGAGCGGTTTCACATTATCCGATTCGATATCGGTAAGTAAGTAAGTAAGTTCGTATGAGTCAGTGGCCAACCCTGGTAACGGAGTTTTTAGGCCGCCTTAAGGCCTCCGTCATGGCTTAACGACTTAAATAGCTGGGACCGACAATTTAACGTGCCCTCCGAAGCACGGAAGCACTCAGATGAAAATGCCACTGGCGGTCACCCCTCCACTTACAGACGATTTCGAACGTTGCTTAACTTCGACGATCTATCAAGAACGACTAAGCAAGCACGACCACGAGCGCTTCGGTATCGGTATCGGACGCCGATACGAAATCGGGGCAAAGAAAATAAATGAACTAGATAGCTCCGATATCCGATAACGGATCAGATAATGTGTAAGACAGGTACATATTTCATACTTTTACTTGCGGTATATCGTATCGGAGTCCGATACTGATATCGGATCAGATAATAAAAACGCTCTAAGCCAACACGCCCAAATTCGAACTTACAACGAGATTGAAACTCGACAGTCCCTAAGCCAACACAAAACTAAATTCATATGAGTAAATTAAGCTAAGCCAACATGGCATGGCTTCTAGGCACATGATATCAATATCAACCGACGGAAAGTTCCGACGTCCATCAATCCATCGCCGGATATAGTCGGTTCAGCGTGACACGCGCCATTAATACCGCGGGGTACAGCGGATTTGTTTAGCCGCGAGCCGAATGCACGATTAATTGATTCAACACACGCTAGATGGGACAGAAGAGTAAGGATTAACCTGATCGCATTTGTCCTATACAAAAAATGCTGATGACGTCTCAAAATGCGGCTCGCTTATGACGTCAGCAGCATTTTCTCTATTGAAAGACTTGTTTTTGAGTTGTCTATGTTTTTTTTTGTAATTTTTTAAAGTATTAATCCACACTTGTTATTTCATTAAGAAATGAAAAGTCATCCTAAAGCCGGCTTTAGGAGGATCGTCTGATCGATGCGGGTTCGAATTCCGTCGGAATCCAAAATTTTGATAATACTTTTCATTTCTTAATCTTCTTCTTCTTCTTCTTAATGAAATATCAAGTGTGGATTAGCACTTAAAAAAATTACAAAAAAAAAAAATTATATATTTAGCTAAAGCGACATCTCTTAGTCATTTGATTCTGAATGTAACTTCGGACAATGAGCATGAGTTCACTAGTAAAACGTGTAGATGGCGCTAACCGGTGCTTAACTGATAAATATGAGCTTATCAAAAATTTGGATGCCGACAACTAGGGTTCTGTGGCCGAGCGGTAAGGCACTCCGGCTTTAGTTTTCTATAAATAAAAGTTTTTTTTTCACCTAATAAATTGAAATTATTAAAATACCTTTTGTTTTATTGCTTAAGTTTAAATTCCATGAGATATAAACACGTCATCTATGCATGCAAGGGAAATAAAAACGGGTATGTTTTTCGTGCACTAGAAAATAGGCACCAAAATTTAGCTTTTTATGTTGGCTGTCAACCTTGACTTACTCCATAAATTGTTTATCTAAATAATTTTCAAGTATTAGCCTACGTAAAAAAATATATTTAGTAATGTCCCGAAAACGGGAGAATTACTTCAACGCGTTAAGGTTATGAAAATGTAATGAAAATATTCAATTCAATTCAAATTCATGTAATGAAAATATTCAATTCAATTCCCTTCCGCCCGGACCTCGGCAACGAGTAGACGTGTTACTAGTCACCCAACGTCGTTTATTTTCTCAATTCATTACGTTATTTATCCAACTACGTACATGACAAAAACTATGTCATCGTAGCTTTTGTAAAAGCCAAATATGTTCTGACAAGCCTCTTAGCCTCCTGGCAGACTACAAACTTTCTATCGGCCGATAGTTGAGACGGAATATACTTCTCCATACTCATTACGAGCCGAAGTATAGTCCGTCTCAACTATCGGCCGATAGAAAGTCTGCAGTCTGCGAGGGGTCTTAGACATCATCAAAAGTTCTAGAATATGAAAAGATCTGAGATAATGTTCTACGCACCTTGGGGAGTGATGATATTTACTGTTTTATTTAGATCTACCATTCCATAAGATACAGTGATCCTAATCTGTTGAAACAGGATCACTGTTCGAGAGATCAAATAACAAATATTTACAAAACACACGAGAGATCAGTTTAAGTAATATTTACAAACAGTCAGGTAGATCAAAATAAATTTCTATATATATTTGCTCTTTTATATCGCAAGATAATAAGGAAAAACGGGAATCAGGATAAAACATGATAAACATTGTACTTCATTAGTTACTGAGCGTCCCAATTTCTCTATAGTACAGTTCGGAACGAAAGCTGATTAACATTTTCATTTTTACACAACACTTCTTTTTGTTTACTAAGAATTTTCCGGAGAAATTAGGAAATACGGACTAGCTAATTCTGTCGTGGTGTTACCCGCGTTCCCTCGGAAAAACATCTCTTTCCTGGGATAAAATATAGCCTATGTTCATCAGGGATAATGCAGGATTGTAATGGTGAAAGAATTTTTCAAATCGGTCCAGTAGTTTCGGAGCCTATTCAGTTCAAACAAACAAACAAATCATTCCTCTATATAATATTATAGTATAGACAATACTAATGTCCGTACTCATAGGAATTTTTTTTCATATGAAATCTGAGGAAGACAAAAATCTTGACTAAGAAACAGATTCAAGTAGCCGTTAGCGTCTTTAAATACGGACATAAGATAGATAGATAGATACAACTTTATTGGCACAGATACACAGACACACTTAATAATAAAACAAAAACATAGACAGGTACTTAAACTAACACAAGTTAAAACTGCATAACTAAACTAAAGCATAAAAAAAGAAAAACACAAAACAGTTATAGGTAGGGGCACCGCTGTGTTCCGTAGGAGATCGCGGAGCCCCTTGACAGGCATGGAGGCTGGCCACGCGTCAGTTTTTAGTCGGTGAGAGTCCGACATAACCCTTCCGCTGTCCCCACGGCGGTCGGGTATCCATAATGGATTTTCTGACGTTATAAAAAAAAAAAAAAAAAAAAAAAGGTGCAAGACTTAAATCTTTATATATTTTGGTCGTTACTTTTGAGATTTGTGAACAATCAAAATGCCAATCGACTTTAGTTGCTGATTGTACTTCATTAGTTCCTGAGCGTCCCAATTTCGGTATAGGTACACATCATAGGAGAAAAATGCTTCTAATAACAACGTCTAGTAATGAGTTCTGGTTAATCAGTCCATGTTATGGGCAGATGTTAGAGATAATGTTTTAGACCTTATCTTTACTAGGTGATTTATAAAGCATTAGCCAGCTAGAATTACATGGAGGTAGACAATTTTGAGTTTGGTCGCGAGAAAATATTCTTTTACTTTCTCAAATGTAATTTTACCCAATTCTACCGGTAGTAAAAGGCTATTTAGCTATTTTAGTATGGAATCCTTAGTATGCAAAGCTGACTTGCACTTGGTAAGCTTTTTGTTCTCTAAACTAAGTTAGGCGCGGATCAACTATAGTGGGCACTATGACCATGCCCATAACCTTAATTGATCGAGCGAGTGAGCGAAGCGTCTCAGTATCAAGATTGGCCAAAAAATGCTTTTGTCCAAGGCGACAAAAAATTTTTTTGTCGCCTAACTAGGAGCAGGTAGGTTACACTGAACAAAATCTTGGTCAGGGCGTCATCATTTGTAGGGATCCACTGTTCCTACTCGGACTTGGCTGATTTTTGGGTGTCCCTGCAACCTTTTGGACAAGGTACATGGTCAAAATCATAATTCGTTGAGTGCTCGTCTCGGTGATGTGTCTACTGTACCGAGTGAACCCAAGAATTTACGGATAAAAATGAAGTTCAAACTTCGAACAACCAGTTGAGGCTTGCCTCTCTTTCACTATTTCACTCTCTGTAGATAGCACCCCCTCTGCTAAAACTTAGAGAAAAAAACGGTCTGCCCTCAGAGAGCGAGATTGTGTTGGATGGGTAGGCTTCAACTAGATATTCAATGTGTGGACTCCAATTTTATCTGTAATTCATGCGAGTACTGAGCCGAGACCACTGTCTCGCCAATCTACTGGCTACGTATAATCCTGCCATCTATTGATACCAAACACGAAACTTCATCACCAAGTTCTCAAACAAAGTGAAAAACTTGGAAATGAAACTTGAACCGAAAACAATAAAGCGTGGTACAGAATTGATTACAGTACTTTGAGCACGCGTTATAAACTTTACAATTACAAAACTTTACTTCTCAATGTACGGGTACTGAATATTGAATAACAATTTAAAAGTAATGAATGAAGATGATCTTATTTGTTTATACATCGCTCATCGACAGTATTCGACAGAAGCTCAAACGTCCGCAGGCGCGGATCCACCGTTATGGACATGTTATGGACACAACCTTAATTGACCGAAGATTCGAGATAGGCCAAAAAATGTGTTTGTCTGTCGGCCAGTCTGAATGTTCTCGCCCGCAGGTCGCATTTTTAAACTGATTTTTGCGAAAATGGGCACATGAAAAGTTCCTTGAGGTGAGGGGGAAAGTAACATTTGCACTCTATACGACCGAAATATCGCTTTTTTAAGTTTCGGCGGCAAATCGACCAATACTTAGAACCGGTCCGAGACTAAAGTATGCATTAATTTTATTAGGAGCGAGTTCATCCTCCGACTCGCACTTTGTTGGGTGCCTGTGCCCACAACCTTTTGTGAGGGCTGGATCCGCGCCTGTCTGCCCGCGAGTATACCTGTTGTAGTACGTAAGCACAGAATAGTCAAGTCAAAAAGCTGGTTTTAGTATTATTTTTGTCTAAGATCTAAATCGATTAAGTTGATATTTCTCTTGTAGGTACTATTGTTGTAGGGTAAGTAAAGGAGGCCATTCATTTTCGGGCCAAAAGTCGAAAGTGCCGGCCAACGAAAATAAAGGTGTCATCACGATTGGGAAAGTCAATCGAAATATTTTTAAATATGGCAACCAAGTCTCTAAGTTCAAATGATTTTCTGTAAACCAAAAAATTGAATTGTATCAAAATCCAGATTTTTTAACTTGAGATATTTCCAATAGAGTGAGGCGTTTATTTTTGTTGGCCGGCACTTTTGACTTTTGGGCCCAGCCTTGTGTGGAGCGTGAATGGCCTCCTTTGATTTTATCAAAAAACTAGTGCTTCACCCTTCCGGCTTGCGTGACTTTGCGTAGAAGTTAGGCTATTATTTAGATATTCTCAGACATTATGCATGGTAGATAGATGTTCCACGTTTTATTGTTGTCGCTATTTTAGGTGCGTAGGGGAAATGGTATAAGGGTCGATGAGAAGGGGTTAAAGTTAATTCATTATCTTTTCTTTCAAAAACAAAGCGAATGGAATCAAATGTAAATGAAAAGAAGAATAGCCGCTTTATATACCACTAGCTGCGCTCGCGCGGTGTAACCCGCGAACCTTTGGGATTTTTTCGGGATAAAAAGTAGCCTATGTCCTTCCCTGGGATACATCCTTTATCCATGTCAATTTTCAGCCTAATCTGTTCAGTAATAATATTAGTATGGATATGGATTTTATAATTGGACGATATACTGCTAAAATTGGCTTTAAGGTTGCAAGCCCATCGACGCATATGTGGAACTTTCACTTAGAGCTCGTGTTGTCGCATATTGTTCCGAAACAAAAATGTATGTTATACTAGCCTAGTGCGGGGTTCGATGTAAATTATTTATAATAATTGTAATTTTATGTATTAAGTTTTATGAATAAATTGAATTGAATTGAACTGGGATTCATGAAAATCAAAGCTATTATGGACATCATCATCATCATCCACAACTTGACTTTGCCCAATGCTGGGTATAGGCATCTGTTTCTTTACGCCAATTCGGTCTTTGTCTTCCTTCTATATTAGCCAACAAGACAGAAATTACAGAATTAACAACATCTATAGGTATTTGCTCCGAGTATTGTTACACGTGCCTCCCCCCTCCCAAACGCCCTCCCCTCCCACTTCCTTTTAATATAACACTTTTGCGTTCAAAGGTTCTTGTTCTGGTATCTTGTTCCAATGGTTAATTCAATTCACTGGAACCATTTCAAAGTGTTTTTTTTGTCTTAGACAAGACAATACATTAGGATGCTAACTTGTAATACCTATTTCTGTTTGAAAAATCTATAGGCTTGGAATCAAATGCTGAACGAAGAGTGGAATGAAATGCCTATGATCGGTGAGTAGGTAGGGACAAGTCAAAAGTAGCAACACCGTAAACGACATAGGTTTATTATAATAACACGCCAAGAAGCCTATTTTCCTACACTCACACTATGCACTGCAAAAATTTGAAATCAGCTTCCAGCGTCCGTATTTCCGCTGTTGTTTTTAAGAAGAGAGTTAATAGGCACCTTCTGGGTAGGCTCGCTTCATCGTAGACCTCATTCTTGCCTATGTAAAAACACTCAACGGCACGCTGTAGTATCTAAGACATTGTTTGGGATGGAATAGATTTTCCCAGCGCCAAACTTTTCTCTCAGCTTAGTCAGACTTATCCACCACAAATAAAAGCTATATACATCTTCTATTAGCGATATCAAATGAACACTGATGTTATATATCATGTTCTAAAAATATCCAATTAACCCAAATACATTTTACAAATTAACCTTATCGAGGCCTACGGGCCCATTTTACCCCCGGGGGCTTTTCACCCCAACGGGCCCATTTACGCCTTCCGCTAACATCCAGTAACATATGCTAATTTAACGAGCCGACGATCAAGTCTCCCGGATTTACTGTACGAAGAACGTATTACATAGATACGTATCTTGAAATAATTAGTACAGAAATATATTAGAATTTAAACATCGTAAAATTTGCTTAGGACTGAGAAGTACCAATAAAATGTTTCTAATAGTTAACCCAAGTCTGGGCGTAAGAGTAGACACAGTCGTCATAAATTCTAAAAGCATTCGTTCAACATAGGAGCGCTGGGCACACTTAAAATAGTCTTATAAAATAAAATAAATAAAATACGTTTATTTCTGGCAATTAAGACCCATATCACATACATATAAGCACACTAGCTGTCCGTCGCGGTGTTACTCGCGGCCCCTCGGGAAAACTTCACTTTCCCGGGATAAAATATAACCTATGTTCATTAGAGATAATGTAGGATTCTAATGGTGAAAGAATTTTTCAAATCGGTTCAGTAGTTTCGGAGCCTATTCAATTCAAACAAACAAATAAATCTTTCTTCTTTATAATATTAGTATAGATAATAGAAAACATGGAAATTAAAATAAAATATATATAAAAACTAGCTGACCCGCGCGACTTCGTCTGCGCATTTTTTCCCCGCTTTTCTGTTGAAATTTTTCCTGAATTTTCTTTGCTATAAACCTCACGGAGCCCGAGACCTTTCCAACGAATGCAAAACCGTGGAAATCGGTTCGAGCGTTCTGGAGTTATAGCGTCAGGAAGAAAAACCCGACTTATTTTTATATAGTAGATATACAGGTAAATCATTTTCGAATACTGTCCTTATGGACGGTTATCCAGTGCGAGTAAATAGGATAATTTACATAGTCAGATACAGCCCTCAGTATTCTATTGCAGGAGCGATGTAGCCTACTCCAAAAGGACGCTATGCGAGTTCGGATAATCGCATAGAAATCGTGAATCCCCTCCTTGGAGAACATGTTCGATGATGTATCTCTTATGAACTAGGTGACTCTACTCCTGTTCCTTAACAACCAATACCATAGAGAACACGGTATCACTGTATGTAGATCGTTCCTAGGTCCACCCTAGATCTATTTAAAAGTTCCAATAGCCTCCAACATGCCTTCCATGACACTATTAACATAATAACCGTTACACGCATGCCCGACGGGGGCTAATTTACACCCTACGCATTTCATTAGTGGGGCTAATCTAGCGAACTATTGCAACTCACTGGAAACACGATAGCAGTTTTGTTTTACTTTTTGCTTTCGAGTTTCCGGCGATCGGATCACCTAAAAGAATGATAGGCCCCAAACCGTGTTTGTTGCCCTGATTGTTCACGGTATTGGTCGCGAAAGGACAGGAGTAAAACTAGTTTTAAGACTATTCTAAGTGATCCCAGCGGTCCTACTGATTATTGCTTATTGACGTTGACTTTGAATCCTTTCGCCGCACTGGGCGTAAGTAGATGAAATGACACAAAGAATAATGTTTTCCTAATACTCATTTATATGAATGTTTTCAGAGCCCACTTCCTATCAAGTAACGAAGTTTTAAGCTAAGAATAACATAAGCGCCTCTAAAGGCTCCTTTCATGCACATGACACGTCATGTTTTTCAACATTTTAGGTTCTACGATATGCCGGTTTCCTCACGATGTTTCCCTTCAACGTGTTCTATCTATTAAGTTCCTGACATCCTTCTCTTTTAACAGTGTAGAGAGACGATACATTTCCACGTACATAATAAATCATTCCAAGTTTAAACTATTCTTAAAGTTCCAATTGACCAAGCCTGTGAAACTAGGTTAGGTAAAGACTAAAACAATAAATTCATGGGTCGCTCTGACCTGATTTTAAACAATAAAAACATTTGTAAAACATCGTAGTCAATGCCAAATGGTTATAATTCTTCAAGTCACTCAAAAATGAGAACAGGCCTTGACTTAAAATGAGTTTGTTACGTCACGTTTCTTGACCTATCTTAGAGATCGAAGCCAAATCGTTACGTTGTTCAAATTAAGTTAAGTAGATTTCTATGTTTCGACGCTTTTGTGAAGGAAAATTTATACGAGAGATAGGCGGAGAGGAAGGCGGTTTAGGAAGTGATTGAAACATTATTACGACAAGGTTGTATTTTTATATGGGTAGTAAAAAACATGGGGTTTTTACGATATCAAATAGAATGATATCGACGAGAAATGACTGGCTTTTTTACCACCGATCAGATGATTTTGCTGCGACGAGATATTTTAAAGAGAGCCTTCTGGAATGGAATCTCGACCGTGAATGGAATCTTGACCTTGTGTAAAATAATTTTTAGTAATGAAAAATGTATAAGCCTGAATGGAAAACCAAGATAAATCCAGTTAGTACTGTAAAAGGGAACAACGAGCTTACTATCTGTCGCATATGGCAAAATGTGAGTGCTACACTTGTATTTGGAAGTGCTCTGACTGTGGGGGTTCTTAAGCAACTTTTACACGGGAAGTTGGTCGCTGCCACCAAAATCTAGCCTGTGTGTAGTGAGGCTACATCGCCCAACCCGGAGTGGGTGTAACTGTGGAGCGTTCTCGCAAAGTATGGCACACCTACTTTCATGCCCACTTTGTCCAACCACCTGCACTTGGGAGGACTTATACAAGACCACGGATAGAGGAGTAAAATATTGGGCTAAAAAGATTTAAGGTCAAGCCATGAGAGAAGAAGAAGACGGGAAATGTAATCGAAATTTTGTTTTGTTGTAGACTTTAAAAGCTAGTAACACATAGTAGGAGCCAAAGCTAATCTACAGCAGGTTAAGTTGGCTAAAACATAGCTTCGCTGAGATATGAGACACGTCTAGCATTATACATTAATCAGTTCACGATTTATATTCGCGATAGCGCGCCGTCATACCACTCTGCCTGGTGCTAATTAATGTATCTGAATTATTTGCATGATGCTTAAAGGGGTTAATAATTTAGGGTGTTAGGATTCAGGGGCCGATGGAACAGCTTTAGGTAAAAGTAAAAAATCATTAAAATGAAAGTAATTTAGTGAAGCTCATTCATTCATTTCGAGTCAATACTCATACTCATTCATTCGCCGTAGGAGCTCAAGGCACACTTGGTTTTGTCATGTAGTAGGAACAACTTAAATAAATTAAATTATACTTATAGATAAAATTTAATTGAAAAAACAGTTCTCATACTCATAGTCCTATAAATATTATAAAGGCGAAAGTTTGTAAGTATGGATGTATGGATGTATGGATGTTTGTTACTCTTTCACGCAAAAACGGCTGGACCGATTTGGTTGAAATTTGGTATGTAGATAGGTGATACCCTGGATTAACACATAGGCTACTTTTTATCCCGATATTCCCGCGGGAACGGGACTTACGCGGGTGAAACCGCGGGGCGCAGCTAGTAACTCATATAACTCTAGACCAGTATTCAGCTACTTCTACGGCCTCTTCTGTTGCTAGGTTTAGCTGTTACTGGGTGTAGGTAGTGGGGCACTGTAGGCAGGAGAGCAAGTGTGACATTGTCTGTGTGGGGCTTGGGCTTTGTTTGCGTCGATTATACCTCACTTGACCAGGTTATTTCTACAGCGACCAAGTTGGGTACGGAGTCTTGTGCGATGCAGCCACTGCAGACCGTGGTAGTGAAAGTATGAAAACGACTTACTTAATTATTTTAAATCAAAATGGCAAGACACTCGACCTCACTTCCCAACAGATTTGAAACATGTGTCATTCGAAGAAAAAATATGTTTTAGGGATAAAAGGAGAAAAATTGTGTTAAATTATGACATGTTTCATTTTGTTTTGTTAGTTTTACGTTTTAATAAGTTATCAGGATATCAATAACTTTTTCGGTTACAACCATTTCTTTATTTTAGACTAGCTGTCCGTCGCGGTGTTACCCGCGGTCCCTCGGGAAAACATCACTTTCACTTTTAAAATATAGCCTATGTTCATCAACGATAATTCAGGATTCTATTGGTGAAAGAATTTTTCAAATCGGTCCAGTAGTTTCGGAGCCTATTCAATTCAAACAAACAAACATACAAACAAATCTTTCCTCTTTACAATTGTGTAGATAGTAGATACAAAATTTTTCCTCTTTATAATAATAATAATAAATTCAGCACTGTTGATATCTTTAACAGTAGCAAGCAAGTTTTTAAAAGCAACATTCTTAACATGTTGAATGATGCTAATTAAATAAGCACTAGTTACAGTATTATTAAGTTTATTATTTATATAATTATGTTACCTAGTTATGTAGTTTGTTATTAATTGTAGTGTATTTATCTATTTTACCTCTCACACACACACACAATCACACACACATGTATTCAAACTTTCAACTTTTGTCATTTCATTGTCGGTTAGCTGGTTAAAAATAATATAAATCCATTATTGGCTGTAGGTTAAATCTTTAAGTATGTAAATTAATCATAAGAGCTGTGGATTTTGTTAACAAATAAATAAATAAATAAATAAAATAATTGTGTAGATGTAGATGTAGAAAAAACACAGTTTCACTTAATGAAAGTAAAGTTAGTGGTAGAACAAAACTATTAAGTTTAAGTTAAACTTGTTATAAACAATTGAGTGGTATCATGATAATGATACAGGTCAGTATGACGTCACACCAACTTGTTAATTAATGTACTGAATTATTTACACATTATCTGTGTAACGGAGTACAATTTGCCTGAGGCTTGAACTCGGAGAGCCCTCGACATAATGGTAACATAAGCTCGTTCATAATTAACTGCTCAATCTGATAAAGATTAATATATGAGAACTTGATATTGTTAGAGCCGTTATTAAATGAGTGGGTACCATTTCGATCCAAGAAGAAAAGAGCTATTTCTATAGTACTATAGAATAAGTAATTGAGCTTTTTGAAGTGAAATGTTAGGCATTTTTGAGATGGGAAAAAACCATCAAACTCGTTACCGACACCATCTCTTCGGCAAAGATCGACAAATTTGTTCTTAATTTCGTCAAGAATGGTATCAACATGGATAGTGGTGAGTGTATGAGCTCTTCTTCTGAGTGAGACAACCGCGAATTCAAGTCCCAGTAGAACAGTAACTATTTGAACTTTTTTTGTAAGTACTAACTTTTTTTTTAAGTTTTACTCTTACCGAAACCTCGTCCAAGTTTTCATTTCTGTCGGCACTGTCCCCCAAATCGCAATAGAATAGAAATCAAATCGACAGATGATGCCGAGACTCCACCTGCGTCTTACGGCATTAATTGCCAAAACTGCATACATTTTATAAAAATTATGGCGGCATGTGAGTTCCTGGCTCTATGTAAATCGTCAGTTTGACATAATGCTAAGAACTCACGTGCCGCGACACATGACATAAATGTATGCAGTTTTTGCCATTAGGCGCAGGTATAGTCTCAGCGTTATCTGTCGATTTGATTTCTATTTCATTTCTATTTGTAACATGGCTGGGGGGGGGGGCGGAAGTTTATTGTGTAGTATAATCGAAAAAATCATAAAATAACAATCTAATAAACAGAGACATTTGCCTCGACATTCTCCCAGATCTTTAATAGGGAATACAAAAAAAAACAAAATTTAAAAATAAAAAGCGTCCTACCGAAACTTTCGTTACATTGTAAGCTAACATTTTACCAGCCGCAAACCTAACTTTTACCATTAGACAATACTGGATTATTTCCCTAAACCAGTTTAGGAGCAACTTCTGCCGTTATTAGGTGTTTACTTATAGAACGACCGATAAAAATATGTCTGCCTGGTTTTATGGGGCTGGGGTGAAATAAAATTCTATGACGTAATACTTTCAAGACCAGTGGGACTATTTCTTCGGGCAAGTTTCGCGAGTGGCAAATTTTTTGCTCCTACAGTTCTTTAGCTTCGTGAATCTTGGCATGTGTGCGATGTGATGAGTTATTCAAACGACTTTAAAAAAAGAAGGAATTGTATTTCTACTAGTTTTTATAATTTATTTATAATTTAAGGAACAGGAATAAAATCACCTAGCTTTAAGGCGATTCAAAGTAATCCGCCTTCACCGTTCTTTTACAGGGACTTCAGACGCACAGCTGACTATCATCCTCACCGGGTTGATATTCCACTTATTAGAACTAAGCGCTTTCAAAGTTCTTTTATTATCCGCACTGCAAAAATTTGGAATCAGCTTCCCGCGTCTGTATTTCCGCTGAGCTATGACCCTGTTGTTTTCAAGAAGAGAGTTAATAGGCACCTTCTGGGTAGGCTCGCTCCATCGTGGACCTCATTTTTGCCTATGTTAGTTTCGAGGTCAAGAGCCGACCCATTAATCATTTAAAAAAAAAAACCAGCGGTTCTACTGAATATATGCTTTTTTTATTTTGACTTGACTTTGACTTTATTTTAGTTTAAAGACACTTCCTACCTGAATATGTATTTTACTTTTTACTGAATAAAATATCTATCTATCTATCTAAAAATACTACCCTTAGAATGTAAAAATAGGGGAGGAAATTTTAATGGCTTTTAATCAATGAACATAATTTTCTTTTTAGTTTATTTATTGTAAATTTCCAGAGAAATTGTCACAATACGCAAAAATGCTCGTTTATTGCTAGGTAGATAAATACAAGTACTTTTTAAATATGACGGTTCTGTAGCCTTATAGTGTAACTTGAAATAAATTCCCAGTTAACATCCCAATTGATCTCAACCAATCGACCTCTGTAGCGCAGTGGGCGAAGGCCCGCCTGCGACGCAAGAGGTTGCGGGTTCGATCCCCGCGGCGGGACCAATGTTTGTATGATCTACAAATATTTGTCTCGGGTCTGGGTGTTTCTATGTATAATATGTATGTATTTACAAACAAAAAAGTATTTAACTTTTTAAACTATCATGGTTAACACTATAAACACAATTAACTCAAACAATATGTAATCATGGTAAATATCCCGTTAATTGTGTTTAAAAAAGTATTTGTAGTATATCAGTCATCATAGTACCCATAACACAAGCTCTGCTTACTTTGGGGCTAGATGACGCTGTGTGAAAAAGTCCAGCATTATTTATTTATTTAATCACTTATCACGAAAATGACAAAACACGTAATTTCCGTATTGTGTGATCATTTGGGGTTGAGCTCATTTGGGATGATAACTCAATAAGGCTGCTGGTCTAGAACACGGACTATTTGTTTCGTTCGTTGATCACACAAAGTATATTTTCAAAAATAATATTTGTTTTGTAGATGACATACGACAGGATACAGTTGTAGAGATACAGCAAAACATTAACCAATAATGGAGCTTGTAGCCTTTAATATCTATAAAACGTTTATTTTCTTTTAACTTCTAATATTTTTATTATTTAGGACTAACCTCATTGGTGTTCCACCGGTGTCTCTGCGCGGCAAAGTGCTCAGCTCTCGGCAGACTCTCCAAGTTCTCAGGGAGCTTGATTGGCTCGCCGTCTGTAAACAAAGTCCATGTCAAACGAGGTTCAAAGTAAAAAAAATACTATTTTTAGTTTATGGTCCATATTGTTTAGTTAGTGCATTCTTCAAATTGAGAAAGACTAAGATAGGTATAAGTAGCAAAGTTACGAAATTATGAGTAGGTACCTTTAAGTACTTGAAATTATACTCGTAGATGTCTTCAAGAAATAAAGAGCCGTGTTGGCCGAATGGGGTTGTACCTCGACTTTCAATCCGAAGGTCGTGGGATCGAATCCCGGCCGTGCATCAATGGATTTTGCGTTTCGTAAAATTTATATGCGCTATAACACGAGCTCTGAACGGTGAAGGAAAGCATCGTGAGAAAACCAGTTAGTATTCTTATAGGCGGCGATGGGCTTGCAACCTGTCACGTATGGAATACTAACTTCTGCAAGATGTGGGCATGTATCAAATATGTATTTGTACATGCCTCTGACTACCCCCTTAGACATCTTCAAAGGATCTGGAATATAAAGATCTGAGAGAATGTCTACCGCGCCTTGGGGATACAGTCGTGACCCTGTTTTCGTTTACGTTTTTCAATCAATAAATAAAGCGACTGTGTTTTAAAAAACTGTAGCTATGACGGTCCAAAATTATGTTGAAATGCTTCCAGAAGAGAGTGGTAGAGACTAGAGCCTAACTTCTTTTGGCTTGCCTTAGCGGGCTTAAGATAACAGGCCCGGTTTAAACTTTTTAACTGTAACTTGCTTTATAACTTTTTCAACAAATCTACGACCCACTTACGTTGGAATATGAAAATCCAAATGGACTTTCCTATTAAAACCTAAATGGATTTTCCTATAAAAACAGTCAAATTAAACGCGCCACTTCATCCCAATTTCCTTTTACCTCTCTAGTAAAACAGCTTCGGTAAAACAATAAACTCTAGCTTTACGAGGTGAAAACTGTGAGTTTTTGGCAGCATTCGTCAAGAATGCACTGCAATCCAAGCACCTTAGGAGCACAACGAGCAAACACACAAAAAACGACTTTAAACCATTGTAATAAGGATGAACGTAATCGCATTTGGGGGATGGAACTCCAACTTGTTGAAATTCCGTCGTCGTCCGGTCGGGCGTCGCCAAATTTACCGTCTCCCGATTGTGTTTTTAGTGGTCCTTATTTCAAGGGGATAAAGTTTGGTTTTGGTTATTTTCTGCACAGCGGGTGTCTGAATTTGTAGATGGTAGGAAATTCGCAAGCCAGCCTTTTGGTCGGGCGCTCGCTAATTTTGCGCCCAATCGTGGCTAACGGATAACATGTGATACATTTTTCAGCTTTTTATCTACTTTGGGCCTGTTTAAATTGCGTATTTTGCTAAACGGGACATGTTTACGATGTGGTCAGGCCTGCTTTTGTTCGCTCGTAATTTTGTATTTTCAGGAGACATTTAAAGCTGTTTAAAGAAATATGTCACGCGAATTTTTGCAAAAAATGTGGCTACTGACCATTTAGCTGTTTGTACAGCACCAATTTCTACTAATACGAGGATTACCTACCCCGGATATAGGTAATAACATTACCTAGTTGGATGAAATGGTCGTTGTCCTTCTTTTAAATCATGTTCTGTACTTTACAAGGTTGCTTAGCAGTGATCACTTTCAGCGATAGGCAAGGACGTCGTTTAAAATTGATTACTTTATAAAATGTTCTTGATTGTGTGTGTATGCTCAATAAAGATATATAGCAGGTGTTGTATTATATTATTTTACTTTGAAGTATTTGTCAGCACCAAAAAATGTTGTCACTATTACGGTCTCTTGATAATGAGAGGTGTCTAACGGGTGCAAGAAAACATCGTGATGAAACTTGTTATTATTCTAATAGGCGCCAATAATAACTGTCATATGATGGGCTTGCAACCTGTCACGTATGGAGTACTAACTTCTGCAAGATGTGGGTATGTATCAAATATGTATTTGGACATGCCTCTGCCCTTAGATATCTTCAAAGGATCTGGAATATCAAAGATCTGAGAGAATGTGTACCGCGCATTGGGGATACAGTCGTGACCCTGTTTTTTTTACTGTCATAATATGGACATTGTCACCTTTGCACGACTAATGTCCAATTATAAAAAATTACAGTCTAAAAATGTCCATTCATAAAAATGACCAATCATACTAATGTCCAATCATAATAGTGTTTGTTTTATTGAATTTTGTGAGTGTAATTTGTATGGACCTCGTCTGAAATAAAGATTTTTATGATTTTATTATTATTATTATAATAATGACCAATCATATCACAATGTATTTGGTCTTATCTGACTTCTAGAAAATTTCAAAAAAATTACAACCGAGCCTGAAGGATTTTGTATAGGTAGTTTTCATCTCAACTGATTCATCACATCCCTATCAATGTAAAAGTAGGTTAAAAAATATGTATGGTGTCCAATTGAGCTAATGGACTTTAACATATTTTGGAGTGGGGGTTAACATGAACTCTATTTCCTGGCAATTTTAAATGCAAGGTAGTAAAAACTCGCCAACATTTCGTTTTGACATAAAGTTACCATAAAAACTTCAATTTATTAAAAAATTATTTTATTAGTGTAACAATTTTTTGTACTTACAAATTACAATAAATCTGTTATTTACACATGTTTACTCCTCTAATTTTAAGTGTTTTAAATTAGATAATATTAACTTTATTTTAAAATAGGTTGATTTAATTAATTTACTCGTGATAGGAACAAAGCGTTTTTGTTGCTTACTCAAATTATTATTATTATTTTGTTTGTCAAAGTTTAACATCATGGAATTATGGGTTATTATTAATTCAGGCAACATGACAATTATAATTAACTATTAAAAACTACAATCAAAAGTCAGCTTTATATTAATAGGAAATATTTTGATCATCTACTCAACTTAATGCTATTTCTAAAACTGAAAATGTTAACTTAGTGAATAAAATATGATACGTATAATAAATAATAATATAGTTTCTATAATAATATGATATGCTATACAATCACACACATTAAAAAGCAACATTTGTACAAATAATCGTTTGTTCAATAAAATAAAAAAAGACATATTTTTACATTTGTTCATATTGGCGTATCATCTTGTAATGTTTGCATATAATATACCATAAAATATAATAAACATTTTCATTTATCTGCCATTGTAAAACTTAGAAATTGTGGTCACTAAAAAATGTATCAGATTTTATCCATATTAGGTACACTTTTATTATAAATGTGAAAGTAACTCTGTCTATCTGTCTATCTGTTTGTTACCTTTTTACGCCCAAACCGCTGAACAGATTAGGCCATGCAGAAAGGATCCCAGGGAAGGGCATAAGTAGGCTACTTTTTGTCCGCGAAAAAATTAAAAATACATGATGGACCGCGGGTGCACCGCGGGAGCGCTGCTAGTCGTTATCTAAGATATTCTTAGCTAGGGAGCAATCTAATGATAGGTAAGTACTTCAGAAGTTTAAATTGTGATGACTAATAATGACTTGCAATTCAGAATGAACAGAGATAACCACACCAATAATATTATTCATAACTTGGTAGATTTCAAGCTGATATCATTACTTTTATCATGGTATTAAGGCTTAAAATAGCTTGCATGAACACTAGATTTTTTATATCCAGTGATGAAAATTAATATAGGAAGTAATTGTTCGTCTTTGAAGATTGCATTGGTCTTATAATCATCGAAATTGTATTACTTATAGGTAAATGGACTTTAACTGTCTTAGGTACTACAAAAAATATAAACCATGTTTAGCGAAGCATTGACAAAAAAACTATCTCTAGACAAACGATCGAGGGCGTACTTAAAACGCGTTTTATGGTGACAGTTTTATTTTTCTAGTAAAGTCGAATGTGATAGTTTCAAATCACCAACTGCTTCACCAAATTTTAATAATTCCCTTATTGCTTCTTCTTCTTCTCAACCGTAGCTGGCATGAATAGCATTACGGTCTTTTGTAGCAATTCAGTAAAGATCATCGTCCCCAAAAACACTAAGAAAGTGCCAACCCAATGCCCAACAGTAAACGGATTTCTAAAGTACAAAATTGAGAATATCAACGAAACGAATTTACGTAATGTCACTGTCAAAGTGACAGTTAGCGACGCACACTCAGTTGTCAAAACATACACCGAGCTTATGCAAACTCCTTGAGTGAGGACGTACAGTATTAGCCATAGCACTTGTCTAGGCAATTCGATTCCCAGCACTTCGACAACAGGTGTCTCTGTGGCTAGCTTCACGTGGCTCATTAGGTTAGGAGCGGTAGGCAGCCAAATCACGAGTGGCAGTAAATGTGTGTAGTATAACGCCTCCCAAGGATGTTTGCCGTGTTTTGCGTATAAGCTCTCTTGGAAGATACCCATACGGGCTGAGACAAATAAGGCGAATGTTAGAATGGCTATCCCAAGACACCACCAGAGCCAGTCGATAAACTGTAATCTTTCTTCCTCAGCTGCGTCTTCGTGGGTCTCTCTTGGAGCTTTCACATCTCCGCTTGATTGAATCGTACAGATACAGATGCCAGCTGATATCATGAAGATGGCCAAGTATTTTAGAGGCGGGTATTGCTTCTTTAGAATCCATACTCCCATAGCCATGTTTGCCATTAGCGAGCCTGCTCTGAAAATCATATGCAGTGGCATTGATATGTTGAAATTAAATGCATAGTTGTTGGCGACACTGCTAGTCCAGAAAAATCCAACAAGTAGCAGGTATTGTTTGAACGGTATGTTCCGCTTTGCTGTTCCACATTTGCCGACAGTGAAAAATCCAACGACTGCAATAAATACGAATTGGAGGAATGTTGCAAGATTGCCCGCGCCGGGATCTTCTTTCACGACCATTTCAAGGAATACAACATTTGAGCAACAGCCAATAAAGACCATAGAAATGCCCAACACCGCTTTGATGTTCATTGTGAATCTGAAATGAATAAAAAAGGTTACAAAAAGTTATTCCGATACCGGGAATCGAACCCGAGCCTCCTGGGTGAGAGCCAGGTATCCTAGCCACTAGACCATATCGGATGATACGATGATCGCCAAACAAGTCGATCACAATATTTGAACCAAAACTATCATAAAAGTGAAGGTACATTTATTTAGTGATTAAACAGTTAGGTAGAAAAACAAAACTACTAAACTTATCACCTCACTAATTATCACAAGAGATACAAATCTTACACATGCGCAGTGATGTAAGGTCTGCATAAAGTAAGGTTATTTGGACAATATCTCAACAATTAATATCAAAATCTCACCGGAAAACTTAGAAACAAGAAAGTACTTACGTTTAACAATTATTTCCACGCGTAAACAATTTGATTCACTAGAAATATAATACTAATTCATTATTTACATTGAATGACAGCTACACGTTTGTCAACTAAGAGCGAAGGCGCTAGTGTGCGTGGCCGCGAATTTGTTTGTGTGACCATGGCCTCGAGCGCGCATGCGTATATCGCTCCGTCGGTAAAGCAGAAACTTATCTAAGTTTTTATATCGCAACAAAAGATGGCGTTGTTACAAAGTGGGAGCAGAATACAAAACCAAATTGTTATTCCTTGAATGAATGGAAGTGAGCTTACAATTTCTGATGAGTTTCGTAATGGGTTTTTTGTTCTTTTTATTTTGTTGGGCTTACTTTAATATTCAAAAAGGCAAGTAAATGTAGCTTGTAACCTTCAGATACTCATATTTACCTATTAGGTAAATAACTGACAATACCTACTCGTAAAAGCACTCCATTAAGTAGATATAACGATATATGATTATGCAATTGGAAACGTAAAGTACAAGTTAATTAATTGATTAATAATAATTACACACAGAACATTAAGTAGACACTGCCTATAAATTACTAATTGCATACATAATTACCTAAATAGTAGCTCCTATATAATTTAATTGCAGGGAATGAAATGTTTCTGTCGTGCGTCTTAGTTATTTAAGAAGCAATTAAATTATTTAATCGATTATAGGATATATCGATTTAAAATAATCGCCCTCGACTCGATGTGGTCGTGTGTTCGAATCAAGTAAGTTTTGTCAAAATGTCATAGAGCAAATAAAAAAACTTGCTATAGGTACCTAATATACCTATGCCAGAACTCTCAATGTGTGAAGGATACATACTTACCTAATGAGGAAACTGGCATGTCGTTGAAAAAATTAAAAACAATGTGTCACTTGCACTAAACTAGGCCTCTGGGGGCGCATTTTCAATGAATTAGTTTCAATGGTTAAAATAATTATTCAGAATAAATATCATCACTAGATACTAGGTATATTACCTATCCTATAGGTTCCTGTATAAAGCCTGTTTCAGAGCGGTCCCAGAGAGCCGAAGAAAGTTATTGTTATGGTAATGAGGCCTCAATAAATCCATTTTTATCGAGCTCGGTGCCTCTATCCATCCCTACTTACAAACAGATTTCAAGCGAAGTAAACTCCAAGTATTCAGGTTGGGGAAATAATAGTGTTTTTGGTGTGCACTAGCCCTATGCTGGACTTTAGGCCAAAGATTATCATACAAGGAGATGGAAGTTCGTATGAGTCAGTGGCCAACTCTGATGTCGAAGTTTTTAGTCCACATTAAGGCCTCTGTCATGGCTTAACGACTGGATAGGACCGACAATTTAACGTGCCTTTTGAAGCACGGAAACGCTCAGTTATAAATACCACTGGCGGCATTCAAACAACTGAGAAAGCTACAACACGAGCGCTTCTTACACGTAGTAGGTAAGTAAGTAAGTTCGTATGAGTCAGTGGCCAACTCTGGTGACGAAGTTTTTAGGCCGCCTTAAGGCCTCCGTCGTGGCTTAACGACTTAAATAGCCGGGACCGACAAATTAACGTGCCCTCCGAAGCACGGAAGCGCTCAGATGAAAATGCCACTGGCGGTCACCCATCCACTTACAGACCGTTTCGAACGTTGCTTAACTTCGACGTAGTAGGTTCGAAACGAAACTTCTTTGCTGATTTATATTATATGTGGGGTTAGTACTCGAGTGGAATTAGACCGGAAATCGCAGCAGAGGATGGCCCCCCACTAGATAGATAGATAGATAAACACTTTATTGTACACAGAAGAAACATAAAAGGAACACAAAATAACAAGTAGGTACAATGGGCGGCCTTATCGCTAAAAGCGATCTCTTCCAGACAACCTTTGGATGAACTGGAAAAGATATAACAGAAAAACGGCGGTGTACAAAATAAACATAGAAAAAAGAATAACAATAGAAGAACTAAAAGTACATCTTGAATAATATAAAACAAAATATGTACTTACATACAAAAATGGACCATTAAAAATACAACATCATAGAAAAATATATATGTATAAAGAAATGCTCTAGATGGAAAGACGATCCGTTAAGAGTTGCTGAGAGGCGTTTGCCGCCCAAGATCGATCGCTCAATCGATGGGGGAGGCCTATTTTCAGCAGTCGATCACGTGCTTGAGACGATGATGATGAGTAAGATAAGATAAGAAAGTAAAATTTCTACATTGATGCCTGGATTGGAATTTTGATCACATAAGTTTATGAAAGGAATGACGAGAATTTTGAGCACAAATTATAATTCCACTAGCGATTCATCTTCAGACTTGTATGACAAATACTTTTCGCCTGAAATTTATAACCTGTTCCTACCTACATTATTAAAAGAATCCCAGCTTCATATGATACGTGACCGGGATCAGAATCCACACAATTTAGAGGGAGCACATTTGTCTGTTTGTAAATGGGTTTGTTATTACAATGAATTAGATAGCTGTGGGGTTTGTATAGATGACTGGCCGTCCGAGTTCGGCTGGATTAGTAGCCAACTTATCTTAAACTAGGAACAAAAATCAATAGGGAACCTCGTAGTTTACATTGATTATTGCAATAATTTAACCGTACCTAGTCCACCTTTTCAAACATCTTTTTTAATGTCCTCAATTGAATCACAAATCAGTGACCATACATTTGAATCCTTCTGTTTTAAACGGGTTAAAAATACTACGTTTAATACTTAAAGGGAAGATTCATTTCAAAACATAAGTGCAAAATAAGAAGGATGCAAGAAAGAATGCAACTAATTTATTTTACCCCCATTATTCGCAGTATAAATAACCATTCACGCGACTATAGCTTTTCTTGCGCACCATTTGAACAGTCATAAGGCTCAGACTGGCGTGCAGAATGCATGTCATGTGTAACCGTGTCTATAATTCAATTATTCCGGTTCCACGCGCAGATCTAACGACCTTTGGGATAATGGCAGTTAGTTATGTGACGTGACTTTTCTCGCGGATACCTTATGGCTTTTTGGCACGCCATGAAGCTCAAGTGCAGTTTACGGTGCATGATAATTCTCAGTTCCGCGATAGAATCTCTTGAACGGTTTTATTGTCTGAACCTTTTTTTTAATACTGATATTGTGTCGTTTTTTTTTGTTTAAATTTCGCAAATAAAAAATGGCTCTGATGTTAGACAGGATTTGAGAGACAATTTTGAATTTTACTTCTGAATGGCTGCCAGACTGCATTAGACTGGTATGTAAAACAGTTATACCATCATAATCATTTATTATTGATGGACGAAACCTATTTTTTGTTTTTTTTTTTTTATGAAATAGGTCAGCATTTGTCCTCACTCTACCTGATGTTAAGCAGTAACCCAACGAGAAATAGGGTCATGCCCAGTCAAGAAAGCGTTCGAGGAATAACTAGGTACACAGAAAGGTGGTAGATCTCGAAAGGGAGAGATGGTTCGAAGGATATGGGGAAGAAATGATACCTATCATTTGACCAATACCATTACCTACCATAATCTTGGTCAACACCAAGTCGGCGATTCTAGCGGCCTATGTAACAGCGTCGACTCATAAACTTTTTTTTAATTAAATAGGTCAGCATTTGACCTCACTCTGCCTCATGTTGAGTAGTGAGGTCTAAGATGGAGCATGCTTACCTAGAATGAACCTATTTACTCTCGATTAGAAGACCCCTATAGCCCAGTTATGTGAGCGAGCAAAAACATCGAAAAAAACTGATATCTTTACGTCCGTTGGCACCGTCTGTCTTTGTAGAAGTTTAAGTCTAGATAGTAAATAAATCAAAAATACTACGTTCCCAAAACTAGTTCAAACCTTAATCCAATGAAATACGGCTTAAAGTCCAAACTAATAAATCCACATGTCGTACCTACTAACCAAATATTTGTCTTGCTAGTCAGCTAGAAAAATGGACGTTCCATTATTCATTGCGCTTCGAAAAGCGACGGTGACGTGTAAAGCTTATGGTTCATAATGAATTGGCACGTGAATTTGAATAAATGCCTTCATTGAATAGGAGCCTTGTCAGCCGCTTACTTGTTCACACGCCTTTATTCAAGTATGTTAGAAATATTGAAACTTTAGAGCATTTTATATGAAACACTAGCTTCAGTCCGCATCTTTGCTCGCCTAGTACTAATATTTTATGTTAGTAAGTACCTCTGTCCCTATGTTGTTCATGCTTTAGTTCGAGATACAGGATGTATACTATTAAAATAAAAGTACGCTGTAAAAAAATGTCTACTGCGCCTTGGGGGCACAGTCGTGATTTTATTTTGTTCAGTTTAGTTCAGTTCATTTATTGGTAACAAAAACAGGTTACATGTCAATATTAAAGTAAAAAATCATCGTTTTAAAGTAAAGTTAGTAGGTAGATACTTAATCGTAGTTACCTGTTTTTTTGCTTCCAGAAGTGACGAAAACACAAGCATACAAATATTCAAAATACTTCAATATAAAAACGAATTTATAAGAACAACTTGATTTAAGATGAATAAAATTTAAAAAAAACATATCTTTATGATATTTTTGATAAAGTTTCATACATGCGACCAAATTAAGGTGTCTATGAAACAACGACCACTACAAGTTTACTATGCTTTGGCAACCACAGCCACTCGGACACAAAGGTACAGACTACAAAAAGCTACGTCGCACAGAGCAGGTATTTCTGACGTGACCCCGGGGGCATCACTCGAGCTGCAGCTCATTTAGCATAGCTCACAATCACCATTATGTTATGTCTACTGGTAATAGATTAAAATGAAGTTTTATCGCAGTAATAGAAAATGTTTATGACGGCTGGATAGAGCGGAGTGGAAGAAGAAAACCTGTTGTGTCGACCCCACATAAACGTGGGATAAGGGCAGGGAAATTATGATAGAAAACATGTTTTATCAACGTCTCTACTACAACTATTGGAAAGGTGACTCTTGAAATTCGTTCACCATACTGCATCAGAAGAACAATTCATAAACAAGAATAATTTTTTGATAAGCCTGTAGATCGTTCTACGAAAAAACACCGTCATTTCTAAAACGGCTGCACTTTTCATGATTTATGGCTCGTTATAGAACAATGAAATCCAAATGGGTTTTTCTGTTAAAAATGTATAAGGCCATATTATTGGTTTTAAGTCGTTAAGCCATGACGGAGGCCTTAAGGCGGCCTAAAAACTCCGTCACCGGAGTTGGCCACTGACTCATACGAACTTACTTTTTTGTTATTGGTTTGATATTTATGGGAAACATGTTATGGGATGTAAAATTATGAAGAACGTTTTTCGGCGAAACAATGGGATCCCCACAGACAGACTTGATGCACAAATATTATAACACATCTCGTTTCGCGTCAGAGGAATTACAATCAGAAGATGAAAGTATATATCATTTATTTATCTATCATTTATGTCAATTTTTAAACTATCATTTATAACTAAACATGATTGAAGATTTGTACTACCAGTTCCATAACACTCAGCTAAGCCTAAAGTGAAAGGTAACAACTTTGAATGTACCAACTGTTGTTCTCGATATGAGCTGCAACTCAGCTCTGAAATACCGAACATGTGCCTGGTCCGCGACAACCCTCCGATGAAATATAGCTTCGAGAAACTGCTTTGTCCCTAATATCCTGGTTTTATCGACCTTTGGGTAATGATAATGTCAATAATATGAACAGTCTCAGTATTTTTATTAAATCATTTCCAATTCAAAATTGTAATGGCTGAAGATTGAGTGTTTCTTAATTTTTTAGTAAGTTTTTTTATTAAATAGGTTAGCATTTGACCTCTCTGCCTGATGTTAAGCAGTAGTGAGGTCTACGATGGAACATGCTTCCGTAGAAGGAACCTATTTACTCTTGATTTGAAGACCCCTATATTGTACTTTTCGGGAAATACAGAATAGTTTTTAGTTTTTATTTTCCAAAAATACTTATCATCTAATACATAGGTATGGCAATGGACTCCGCACTGGGTCTGGCCTGTGTCGCGGGAACCCGAACAAGTTTTGGCAAAAACGTTAAACAAACAGAATTTTGATATTTGTTATATATGTTTAAAAAAGCGCTCGTGGTCATGCTTGTTTAGTCGTTCTTGATAGATCGTCGAAGTTAAGCAACATTCGAAACGGTCTGTAAGTGAATGGGTGACCGCCAGTGGCATTTTCATCTGAGCGCTTCCGTGCTTCGGCGGGCACGTTAAATTGTCGGTCTCGGCTATTTAAGTCGTTAAGCCATGACGGATGCCATATGGCGGCCTAAAAACTCCGTCACCAGAGTTGGCCACTGACTCATACAAACTTACTTACTTTTTATTTTTAAAACCTATGATGATCGTAATTGTAATTTTACACTTATTCTAGTAGTGAAAGTGTCTTCCAGCTTAAACAAGCCGTTTGCTTGCGCTTTGTGCTGATCCTTAGCTTAGATTGTTTGGGAAACCTTTGTACGTTTTGTACCACCGTCCTCAAAAGCCTGTAAATCAACGTCCCGTGAACTAAAATTCTCGACTTTCTGCCAAATGTCTGTAGCCTGCTGTGTTGAGATCACCCATTATTTTTTATTGCACAATCGTCTGACGACTAAAAGATGGTGCGTTTGTTTTTGGGTTAAGTTCCGCGATATAGCGCGGCGCCGCTTATTCTGGAGATTCCATCGAGTCTGAACATAGACTGTTATAGATATTGCAAGATATGGAGCATGGATGTGCTTGCTACGATCCAGACGCTTTTCAACCGACTACAAATAATTAGGTTTTAAAACTAAAAGAAAAACCGACTTCAATGTTCGACTCTACCAAAACCAAAACTGCATACATTTTATGTCAAATTTCGCGGCACGTGAGTTCCTGGCATTAGTAAATCGTCAGTTTGACATAATGCATCGAGTCTTAGACTTATCTGTCGATTCGATTTACATGCTCCGGCTGCGTCGCCCATTTGCAGGCACCCATTGTGTGACGACCTCTGTCTTCGTTCATACGGCTGACGTGTCCCGCCCAACTCCTATATTACTTATGGTTTATTTTTAAATCAAGCAAGAATACCAAATTGTCGCAACACTCCATGCTTATCTTGAATCGTACGTCATACATTGAGACTCACAATCTGCATTTGCTAGCTTTATTTAGCGGTACTAGTTTTTCAGTAATCCATGGTCGTAGTATCGAGCTAATCGAAAGACATGTTCAGCCACCGTTCCATGCAAATTTATGCAAAACAAGTTAGATAAATAATCGTAATGAAAAATACAGGGATCAAAGACTCGCCTCGGGTACGAATTTGCAATAACTTTGTGTTAAGCTTTACACCCTTCTGAGTAGATAATAAACCTATGGTTGGATAATGTTGGAATTTCCTTTTAGCAGTTAATAATTCTAACGCTGTTTTATAAAAAGTAAAAATAAATGTCTTAATTACAGTACAAATAAATACTTTATCTGAAAACTAACTTCTTATAAAACACTCCAATACTAAAAATGATTAAAAAAACAGTACTGAATACAATTATGTAGTGGAAAAAAACGTAGATTTGCATGTCAGTCATATGTCCGTGACTTCATAGTCCCGAGATGTTTCTCGTAACCTTTGAATAGAACTTCGGTACATCGCACTACCACACGGCTCAGTAAAAATAGCTATACAGGGTGTAAAAAGACAACTCCCGAAAACTGAGGGGTTGCAATCAGACCATGACTCTAAACATATTTAGCAAAAAAAATTTTTCGTCATGTTATGTTATTTTCGGTTATTTCCTACTAGTACGACATAATAAGATGTCATATATATGCCATACCTTACTAATAATTTCATTTATAAAAGAAAAAAACAATTAAAACTTAAAATCGTAAAGAAACGCGCCCAAAACATACGCAAATAGTACTCTTCAAACGCTGAAAAATCATTATATCCGGAGAAAACAGCGTTTGAAGAGTTTGCGTATGTACTGGGCGCGTTGTTTTACGTAGATTATTGGATTATGAGTTTTAACTGTTTTTTTCTTTTATAAATGAAAGTATGGTCTTACTATGTTGTACTAGTAGTAAATAACCGAAAATTACATAAAATGACTAAGCTAAGTCAAAAAAGTTTGCGTTTTTTTTCGCAATATATTTTTAGGATCATGGTCTGATTGCAACCCCTCAGTTTTCGGTAGTTGTCTTTGTACACCCTGTATAGCATTTGTTTGACAGTCTTGCAAGTGTTCTATTTCTAGTACAGGTTCAAACCAGGCCATGTTACGTGTCAATGTATCACTCACAGCTCGTCATCGTCAGCATGGATTTCCACTTTCAGAGCTTTAAGGCTCTATAGTGATAAATACGATATTTTCACTGAAATCGGGCGTTTATAATACGAGCTATTTGTATTCGATCGATGAAATCAACCCATGAACTCGGTCCGAACGTAGGGCCAAGAATTCAACTGTTTGTCCACTGTCTCAACTGTTAAAATCATACTCTCTCCACATCTGAAAAGCTCTAAAAGTGGTCTACTTAAAATGGTCCTCCAAAACTCATATTGTGTACCGTCTCTTAATTATTAGATTCATCGAAGTAAAATACCTACTACGATCTACTTAGTTGATAGGCTGATTTGTTCTGTGTGATCTTCGATCAAGAATGTGTGATCCATCCATCATACCCATAACTTTCGCATCTATATTAGTAAAATGTAAATGAATAGGTATTCACTTTGCCATTCATTGAATGGTTAATCAGGTCGCAGTTGACATGCTGCTGTTTCGTGACAGTTCGTGACGAACAAATGGAGTTGTCATAAGTGTCACATAACTGTGACGATGCAGCGATAAAGGGCGATGGTTGGCGATAGGGTCACGCCATTTTAAACTAACAAGTTTAAACTACAATGTGTGTTGTATTGGTTTGTATAGGAATAAATACCAAAATTATTATTATTTTTTTATGATGAATGGGTCGGCTCTTGACCTCGAAACTAACCTAGGCAAGAATGAGGTCTACGATAGAGCGAGCCTAACCAGAAGGTTCCTGTTAACTCTCTTCTTAAAAACAACAGGATCGTAGCTCAGCGGAAATATAGACGCAGGAAGCTAATTTTTATTTTATCAGACCTCTATCCTAGATATTTCGGAATAATAACAATCATTACTGCAAAGAGAATATAAATGATACGTAATCGGGGTGTCCCATTTGAAGACCTTGCACTGGTCACCTATCCTATCCACTCCTCAGGTTATAAGTACGTTGTACAATGTGTGCTTCTGAAAGATATTTCGCATGATTTTGAATGATACAAACTTAAAAACATAGAATCAGGAAAGCTATGCTTTATTAACCGACTTCATAATAAAGAGGATGTTCTATGTTTCGTTGTTTGCATGCTTTTTTTAGTATATTCAGTTCATAATACTACAAATCATTTTTTTTTAGTTTTAAAGGGTTCTTCTCGAAGTGTTTCCATGGTTAAGTATAATTTTTTTTTTTACTCAACCTATCGTGTCCCACTGCTGGGCAAAGGTCTCCCCCCTTAGCTTCCACTCCTTGCGCTCCAAGGCCACGGTTTGACTAAGTATAATTTTATTCTTGAAAAATTGATTTTTTTCAGGAAATCTTGAAAAACCTCGCTTGTAATTTTCCGCCTTAGTCCAACATTGAAGTCGGGTTTCTTTTAGTTTTAAAACGCAATTTCTATTGAAAGAGACACCATTACTATTTTTATAATAAATATATCATTTTCGTACATCATCATATTTATATCCCTGTCCTTATCCCACTTTTATGTGGGGTCGGCACAACAGGTTTTCCTCTTCCACTCCGCTCTATCAGCCGTCATCTCAACACTCACTCCTTTCTTATCCATATCATCCTTCACACAGTCCATCTTTTCACACACACAGTTCGTCCATCATGCCCATACCACGACAATCTATTACTCCTCAACTTATCCGTCACTGGCGCAACTTTCAAACTTCCTATACTTCATAAACTCATTCCTGATTTTGTCATATGATTTTCACACATATGATGAGAATGAAACTTTGAAATCACCAATTGTTCATGAACTTGTCTCGCTGACAGTACGGAACCCTGAAAGCGATACGATCCTAACTAATAAATAAAATAGCTCTTTGGCAAGCATCCTTTATGGACGTAGTATCCGGTGAAAGTACTTTTAGTGTGCAATATTATTTGCAGAGCCGTGCTGGCCGAGTGGGGTTGAGCCTGACCTATGAGCCATAGTGCGTGGGATTGAATTCAGGTAGTACATCAGGTGGATTTTTGTTTCGGAAAATTTAAGATTTAAACAGTGAAAGAAACTGTTTTTATTTATTTAATTACTTTATTGCACAAATTAAAAAATATTGCATAATTGGCGTATATCGTGAGGAAGTTTTGAGGCAACCAGAGATACTAAACAAAAACATAAAAAAGGTCACGACTCTATCCCCAAGGCGCGGTAGATATTCTCTCAGATCTTTTATGTTTTCCAGATCCTTTGAAGATGTCTAAGGGGGTAGTCAGATGCATGTCCAAATACATATTTGATACATGCCCACATCTTGCAGAAGTTAGTATTCCATACGTGACAGGTTGCAAGCCCATCGCCGCCTATAAGAATATTAACTGGTTTCCTCTCGATGTTTTCCTTCACCGTTTAGAGCACGTGATAAAGCGCTTATAAATTTTACGAAACGGGACTCGGGACAAACGGGACTCTTCACATAATAAAGAAAATAATAAGTAGGTATAAGCCCTTATAAGTAATAGATCTCACCTAGATTATCGCATTAGACTAGAAAACTGTCTGTTATGATAATTTATAGTAAATAAATAACTGAATAACTTTGTTTTCTCCGGATATAATGATTTTTTCGGAAAATCCTTTTGGATTTGGTTGTGTTGGGATGATGTACCAACCCCTTGCGGCTTCGGTAGACGTTATTTTACACCCTGTATATAGCTAGTAAGTAGGTATCCATGTCACGAGTAAAGTGAACATAATCACCCTGTGAACTTAATGTGTTCACTTTATGGGTTATGAAATTCGTGGTACGTTAGTTTATAGCTATTAAGATAATTGAGATCAACGACTGATTGTAATCGTTTATCCTGGTTCTGGTATATAATTGCATTGTTAACACGTTCCCTGCCACTTTCTTATTTGTCACTGAACATGTTAACACTATAAATAAACGTAAACAGGGTCACGACTACCCCAAGGCGCGGTAGACATTCTCTCAGATCTTTTATGTATTTCAGATCCTTTATAAGATGTCCAAGGTAGTCAGAGGCATGTCCAAATACATATAATGATACATGCCCCCATCTTGCAGAAGTTAGTATTCTATACGTGACAGATTGCAAGCCCATCGCCGCATGTAAGAATACTAACTGGTTTCCTCACGATGTTTTCCTTCACCGTTTAGAGCATGTGTTAAAGCGCATATAAATTTTACGAAACGCAAATCCATTGATACACGGCCGGGTTCGAACGCACGACCTTCGGATTGAAAGTCGAGGTACAACCCCATTCGGCCAACACGGCTCTTCTTCTACTCGTACTACTATAAATGCTGTTCTACGTTCTCATGCATGACTCATGAGGTTATGGCAGACAGCAGCAGGGAACGCGTTACACAGAAACAACCAATAACGTGTAATGGATAATTTTTTAATACTTTTTGTAAAAATCAATATTTCCGTATGAAATTATAATATCCTTAAACAAAAACTTCCTGTTGTATTTTCATTAACTGACTATATCGGATTCATAATAAAAAAACGTATATAATATAGTATAGGATATCTCAGAAATGGCGAAACACAGTAAGTATTCCAATATGACAATACTTATTTATTTCATAAATACAAACATAATCATCAATTTACAATCTTATCCAGCAACCCAATCTATCTACCCGTGTCTAGGCTCTGCCTTCTCCTTTGCCGCTCTTTTTTATTTTTTATTTTTGCTTACTCGTCAATTACGCATTCCACCTTCGTCAGAGTGACCGAGTGCAAACTTTTTCATAAATTCTGCTGATTTAATTAGACATTATTTTATAAAAGTAAATCAAACCTTACAAAAGCTTATTAAATATTATTCATGCAATCATAAGTGTCAAAATAAAGGCTTTTATTATTATTATAGTATTCAATATTATCATACTAGGACATACTTAGAGGGAAGACGAGGAAAGGGCCTAGACCATTTAATAACATCTAGTTTTCATGTTGTATAAGGTAAATAAAAGATAGCGCAGAGAGAGATAAATGAAGAGGAAACAGCATCATTGCAAACAAAAGCTAAACCTTTTCATAACAAAAGTACAGCAATCAGTACAAACCACAGCACCAAATCATGTTGTTTACGTACAATCGCAACAATAAGCGGTTTTGGAAACAACAATAACATTGTTGATCACAACAGCCTAATTAAAACATCGTAGGTAACAGTATACCGCTAGTCAGTACAGTCGGCACGGTATATGCCTAAGTATAGTTGTTTTTTCGTCAGCGCAATTTAGGTATGGAACTTGTTATGATTGAGAAACTAAAATTCTTTAGGAACAAAAGTTCTTGCCTGTTTTTATCCCACGCTAAGTCGGGACAGAAATTTTTCTTCAACCAATATTAAAAAAAAATCTTAAAGAATGTCAAAGTCAAAAAGCATAATTTAGTGGGACCGCTAGCTTGGATAACTTTAAATACCTACACAAGGGACTTCTTTCGCCATTTTTGGAGAAGCTAGTGGCACTGCTATTTTATTTTCGTTTTCTCGTGTTTTACTAGGTTTTATTATGTAAATTCGGTGGCATTTTACTAATGAATGGATACGCAACATAAGATTTGGCAAATGTAATAGAGTATTCAAGAAGATTTCTCTTAATTGACGAAAGATTTCCGTTGGAGTTTAAAGTGACAAGCCGCCATGTTTTCTTCTAAACCATTGACAGGACTGACTCACATGATATGAATTTAAACATTCAAACTTGACATTGGCAGAATTATATTGATATTACAGTTAGTTGCCATATAATAAACCTTTGGTTATGGGGTATTATTGGGTACCTTTGGTTATTGTTAATGTGTCACTATATTTATTTTCTGTTATATTGTTAAAAATTTTGTTGTTATGTTAAGTTAAGGTTTAAATTGTTACTTTATTTGTTAGCACGCCATTTATACCTATTCAACAACACGTTGGTCAGCAGGTAGAAAATGCCTTCGGCATTATGCTCGCCAATTGTGCAATTTTTCATGTAAATTTTGTGCAATAAAGTATTTAAATAAATAAAAAAAAAAAAAAAAAAGTAGAAGAAATACCCTTAAAACGCTGTGATTCAGCTTCTATTCCTTCGCGACCAATACCATGAAGAACCAGTGCAACAATTCAAATCAAATCAAAAACGGTTTGGACCCAAGATTTCTTTCAGGTGATCCGTCTTGTATTTAAACTTAGGTTTAAGTACCACAGTCCCCGTTGCTTAGTTCCACTGTCCCCAGCGAAACATTACCACTTACAGTTATTCCGGCATTCGCGCTATTATTGCCTTGACACCGGCATTTTCGAATTGTGCTGCTCTATTCATTAACAAATATTTAGCGAATACCTTAAGCCTAGGTTTCGTGAGCGACCGTCAGCGAACGGCCGTTAGGTCACCGCATGATCGTCATCATCTGACATTGCTTCACATTATTTGGAGCAGCATTATTGTATGATGCTTACCTAGTAAATCCATGGGGTACTAAAAACATAGTAAGTACCAATCCTTAGTATAATAGTAATGCACTTAGAAATATAAATAGAATTACAATAACAATGTTAGATCCTTAAAATACAATCTCAAGAGCTTTTGAAACAACTTTAAGATTCTTGAACCACGTCATCATCATTTCCCTGCCCTTATCCTACTTTTATATGGGGTCGGCACAACAGGTTTTCCTCTTCCATTCCGCTCTATCAGCCGTCATCTCAACACTCACTCCTTTCATACCCCTTCCTCACACAGTCCATCCATCTTTTCTTTGGTCTGCCTCTTCTGCTACATGAACCACGTGTTACAATTTGATTTTATCAACTTCTTTTATAACCTTCATCAGAGAAGAATCGTCTCACTTTTCTTTCTCTTTTCAATTGTTCCGTAAATAACCTTTGTGCCACTTGTTTTTGACGATGGCCGTCGGCGAACGGCCGTCAGTGTGCGGCCGTCAGCGCTATTAGGGACCAAGACTTAAGTCGAGAGAATACCTCCAGTACGTTTTAATTAAATAACGCTGTATTGATACGTTTCTGCACTGAAGTCTGGTGTTTTGTGGGAATTTGCAGAATTGCGTGTGAATTGGAACAAACAATGGCATTGTAAATGTTTTTTGAATACTGTGTCTTTGTTTTGTTTAATAGAGGTTTAATGGATATTTTTCTGTGTTAATTATTTTTATTTTGTAAATATCAAAATGTTAAAAATATTATTTTGTACTAAAGTTCAGCTGATCGTAAAATTCCTTCACGCATTCAACACCTGAAAAGTTTCTTATCCTATTCGGATAGAACACGCACTTATAATAAAATAAATAAATAACCCAACAGTCAGTACATTGTCAAAGTGTTGTTTATCAGCTTGCTGACAAATCAAGATCTCAGCTTCAATTTGATCGTAAAGCCAAATGCTGATTTCAGCACCCGTATCCTGATCACAGCATAAGGACGTAATAATATTGAGACCACAACACTCTCTCTTTTTGATCAAAAATCATCTTTAAACATAATTTTTGTAATTTTATAGTGCTAATCCACACTTGGTATTTCATTAAGAAATGAAAAGTCTTATCAAAATTTTGGATTCCGACGGGATTCGAACCCGCATCGATCAGACGATTCTCCTAAAGCCGGAGTGCCTTACCGCTCGGCCACGAAATCCTACTTGCCGGTGTCCAAATTTTCGATAAGCTCATATTTTTCGGTTAAGCACCGATTAGCGCCATCTACACGTTCACTAGTGAACTCAAAATTTTGATAAGACTTTTCACATCTTTAAACATTTTTTTCGCCGCACAAATCGAACTCACACTTCTTGCGTCTCAGCCAAAAATTACCCCGTATTAGGTAGTACGCGTTTCAAAGTGAAGCAAATAAGAATTATCACAAATTGTATCACCCTGAGGCGCGGACATCCCTCAGATCTTTTAGTATTCCAGATCCTTGGATTTCTTGAGTCACAATTTGAGGAACAACCCCATTTGATCAACACGGTTTTTCACGTGGCTTACATATATAAGATAAAGGTGTACACTCACTTGCGTTGAGCGGGACCGCGGAGGCGCGCGCGTGGTAGGCGCCCCCGTACGCGTGTCGCCCGTACCCCGCCAGCGTGACGTTTATACGCGCGCCATGGTTGATGATGGTGCAGTTGGTGGCAGCTTCTGCAACAATACAACAGAATATTTATTTAATAAAGTCTTCAGGGCGTCTGGTCGAAGCGTCGCGTGATTCGAGAGCTGGCGAGTTTTTGGCACAGAGAATCAGCATTGCAATTCAGCGTGACAATACCGCCAGTGTTTTGGGCACGCTTCCGACTGTCCTGGATCAGTTGAGCTATCTATAGATCGTTTTTACGACGATCCTTAGATAGCTTGACTGATTCTATTGTATTTTGTAATTGTATGTACATATTTCTGAAAATAAATATTTTTTAAAAGTCATAAAGTCTTAATAGATTGATACATAGAACCCCAAAGTTCCCGAAGTCAAAACATCTACGGTTGAAACGCCGAAGATCAAAACGCCAAACTATAATTTGAAAATTATGGAACTTTTTTCTGAAAAAAACTTTGGAGCTAAAAGGCGCTGTGTGAAAATGTCCTCCACTATTTCCTGGCGTTTTAACGAAGCGCTGCCAGTTTTTGAAATAACTTAACTGATTCTTATGTAGAGTAATGTAAACGTAATTTTGTGAAGAAGTAGTTTTTTGAATATGAGAATTACAGGTGACAAGGAGGGATAAACACTTCCGTATTTCAAACAGGCCTAATACTAATGGCCTATGAAGCCGCTTTAGTGTTACCGGACTATGGCGGGCACTGAAGTGCCTAGAGAGAAGTTTCGACAACATGCGCAAGGGTCAAACAGTTTGTAATACCAAAAGGTAATAAATACCTATAGACCATAAGCCATGACGGGGGCCTTCATGTGTCCAACAGTCACTAAGTGAGTTACTCATACAAACATACAACCTTTCAACGTTATTCAGCCTATTCCTAATCCGGCAATATTAAACACAGACAAAGTTCAAACAAATAATAAGCAAGCATGTGGCGGCTACGACTATCATCAAAGTTGCACGCCGTAGGCCCGGGGTCTACGCGCTGTGGCCTACGAGCTACGAGCTACGCCGCCTGTACCGTCTACACAAAAGTCAGACTTAAAATTGTCTCTCATATAAAGTTCAAAACTGAAAATATAATTAACTCTGTCACTATCGTCTCTCTGTAGAATCGAATGTGATATAATTTCTCGTCTATTGCTATGAGTATTGACTTGAGTATAAAGTTTAAAAGAAATGTGTTTCCCTTGCAAGATGACTTTCCGTTCACATTAATAAACGACTCAAAGTCAAACTCAAAAAGCTTTGACTTTGAGTTGTTTATTATTCAGTAAGACCGCAGGGATTACTTGGAATAGTCTTAAAACTAATTTTACTCCCGTTCTTTCGCGACCAATACCGTGAAGAATCAGGGCAACAAATAACTACATAAAAGGAGTCTCATTGAGGCGCACAAAATGAAGAACTACGTTATTATAACTTCTTTAAAAAAACATGGGCTAACACACATCACAGAAACTCCTTTTCACATCCACAAATTAAAATATTCAAGGATGAGGTTCAACTAATAAAAAAGCATAATATCATAAAACCACTCGCAAATGCTCGATCGGGATCAAGAAATACACAGTTCAGAAGTATTAAACTTCTCTGCGCACCATCCCTTGTAAATTCCATAGGCGGCAAGTTTTCGCCTGTGCGACAATAAAATGCATATTAGATAACCTTGTTTTGTTGTCGCTACGTGATTGGCTGAACGTGACCCGCCCCCAATATTATATCAGCTATATAATAAAATAAAGCTATATATAATATTATAAAGGCGAAAGTTTGTAAGTATGGATGTATGGATGTATGGATGTTTGTTACTCTTTCACGCAAAAACGGCTGGACCGATTTGGTTGAAATTTGGTATGTAGATAGGTGATACCCTGGATTAACACATAGGCTACTTTTTATCCCGATATTCCCGCGGGAACGGGACTTACGCGGGTGAAACCGCGGGGCGCAGCTAGTTATACAATATTTAGCAATATTAGCTGGTTGTATCATTCGGAAATTATGTTATTGTTATGTACTGTACGTTTGGGTTTTTGTTGTCACTTGATTTTTGAGGGAGACGTGGTTTGAGGCTTTCATGGCGTTATTATATTATTTTGAACTGTGATATAGACAGCAAACTAAAATATTTGAATGTGAAGCGCTCGTGGTCGTGCTCGCTTAGTCGTTCTTGATAGATCGTCGAAGTTAAGCAACGTTCGAAACGGTCTGTAAGTGGATGGGTGACCGTCAGTGGCATTTTCATCTGAGCGCTTCCGTGCTTCGGAGGGCACGTTAAATTGTCGGTCCCGGCTATTTAAGTCGTTAAGCCATGACGGAGGCCTTTAGGCGGCCTAAAAACTCCGTCACCAGAGTTGGCCACTGACTCATACGAACTTACTTACTTTTTTTTTTTCTATGCAAATGAACTCCATGTGAGTGCATCATGTTCGTTTGTTTACTAAGAGTACGTCAGATTTACTTAGAGTGCCACGAACTTACCTGAACCGGTGAGGGGGGCGATGTTATCGCATTTGGTGTTGGCAGAAAAAAAAACTTTAAAGTAAAATTCGTTAGTTACTATTTTAGCCACCGGTCCAGATAAGTTTGTTGCACTCTACAAGATTTACTTTTACGTTTGAACATTAAAAAATATTTAAAATAATACATTTGTTTTCTTTTTCTTAATCTCGGAGACACAAAACAACGCATCGCATCTCGCATTTCCCAGAAATATTATCATGTACGAGAATCAAACCCAAACCAAAGGCAGCTTACCAACAGAGCTATTATTGTATTTCCGCTGAGCTGCGATCCTGTTGTTTTTTAAAAGAGAGTTAATAGCCACCTTTTGGGTAGGCTCGCTCCATCGTAGACCTCATTTTTGCCTATGTAAGTTTTGAGGTCAAGAGCCGACCAATTCATCATATAAAAAGAGCTGTCATTTAGTTTTGCAAAATTTATCAATCACTAAATTTAAAAATACAATTAAACGTCATCTCTGTAAAAAAGCCTATTATATCTGATTATTTGGATGACAAAAAAGCTTGGGACTTGCTCCAACTCAATGGATCCATGGATCACCTAAAAGAATGATAGGCCCCAGACCGTGTTTGTTGCCCTGATTCTTCACGGTATTGGTCGCGAAAGAACAGGAGTAAAATTAGTTTTAAGACTATTCTAAGTGATTCCTGTGGTCCTACTGAATAAATGATTTTTGTCTTTGACTTTGAGTTTAGGTAAATAAGTTACTAGCGATACGAGCAGGAGCACTCGTCAGCTGACTCAATCACATGAGAACACACGCTTATTGCAAATCGATCCATTACCGCTTCATTATCGTGACAACACTACAATTTACATCAGACGCGACTTTTTAAGAACATAACTATACAGGGTGTAAAAAGACAACTACCGAAAACTGAGGGGTTGCACAATCAGACCATGATTCTAAACATATTCAGCGAAAAAAAACGCAAAAAAAAATTTTGGCTTAGCTTCATCATGCTATGTTATTTTCGGTTATTTACTACTAGTACGACATAATAAGACCATATCTACCTAATAATTTCATATAAAAAAGAAAAAAAGAAACAATTAAAACTCAAAATCCAGCAATCTACGTAAAACAACGCGCCCAGAACATACTCAAACAGTACTCTTCAAACGCTGTTTTCTCCGGATATAATGATTTTTTCGGAAAATCCTTTTGGATTTGGTTGTGTGTTGGGATGCTGTACCAACCCCTTTCGGCTTCGGTAGACGTCTTTTTACATCCTGTATATTTCAAATAACATAAAAAGCCACGACTGTAAGGCGCTATATTCCGGCTAAACATGCATGACCAAAACATACGATTCGAAATTAACTTATAAATCTATCTACACTAATTATTATTTTTGTATTTATCTACACTAATATTATAAAGAGGAAAGATTTGTTTGTTTAAATTGAATAGGCTTCGTAACTACTGGACTGATTTGAAAAATTCTTTCACCATTAGAATCCTACAATATCCCTGATGAACATAAGCTATATAAATGGAGGAACCGCGGGTTACACCGCGACGGACAGCTTGTAAAAAATAAACGCAATAATAATAGGCACCTTCTGGGTAGGCTCGCTCCATCGTAGACCTCATTCTTGCCTATTTAAGTTTCGAGGTCAAGAGTCGACACATTCATCATAAAAATAAAAAAAAAAAAAACGCTTAAGCTTTTATGATTTCACACATAGAAAAACATTATTTGTTATCAACAGTGTTGTTGCTCTGCAATTTCAATTTTTTAATAAACTTTAAGTGCAATATGCACTATAAAACACTTGTTTTTGCTTACTAAAACTGACGACTAAAAGTCGCGTATCAGAAAACACCAAAAGGTTCAACAGATTTATTGTAATGGCTGCCCCGATCCTTTGATACGTCACGTCAAGGACTCGTTAATAAATTGGCCTTTTGAAATACGTTCAATTGCATTCAATTCATTCGACGTTGATCAGTATGAATGACTTTTCATCATTATTTAATAACAAGGCATGACGAATTATTGTTTAAAGTCATTGTTGGCCTAGTGTTTCGGTTTTTAAAGGTCGTAGGTTCAAAACGCTGTATCATCGGTGACTTTGTTTATACAGTTTATATGTAAAAAGACAAATACCGAAAACTGAGGGGTTGCAATCAGACCATGATTCTAAGCATATTTAGGTAAAAAACTCAAAAAATTGACTGAGCTTAGTAATTTTATGTTATTTTCGGTTATTCAATACTATATAACAATATAATATATATCATAAGACCATAGGAAAAATACCGCAAAAACATTTTGACTTAGCTTAGTCATTGTATGTTATTTTTGGTTAGGTTATTGTACAACATAATAAGACCAGACCATACCTACCTAATAATTTCATTTACAAAAGAAAAAAACAGTTAAAACTCAAAACACAGCAATCTATGTAAAACAACGTGCCCAGTACATACGCAAACAGTTCTTCAAACGCTGTTTTCTCCGGATATAATGATTTTTTCGGAAAATCCTTTTGGATTTGGTTATGTGTTGGGATGCTGTACCTACCCCATGGGGCTTCGGTAGACGTCTTTTTACACCCTGTATACAAGCACATTCTTTTTCTTGTTGTGTCACTTTGGAACCAGTGTGGTGAATGGATAGTAAGTGCGCCTCATAAGAATCTTTCATGCACATCAAAATCAAATCAAAATCAAAAATCATTTATTCAGTAGGACCACAGGGATCACTTAGAATAGTCTTAAAACTAATTTTACTCCTGTTCTTTCGCGACCAATACCGTGAAGAATCAGGGCAACAAACACGGTCTGGGGCCTATCATTTTTTTAGGTGATCCATGGATCCATTGAGTTGGAGCAAGTCCCAAGCTTTTTTGTCATCCAAATAATCTGATATCTTATAATAGGCTTTTTTACAGAGATGACGTTTAATTGTATTTTTAAATTTAGTGATTGATAAATTTTGCAATTCGTTTGGGACTTTGTTATAGAAGCTTACACATTGCCCTTTAAATGATTTCATAATTTTATCTAATCTAGTAGTGGGAACAGCGAGTTTATCCTTATTTCTAGTGTTTACATCATGATTATCGCTTTTTCTCTTAAATGATTCAATATTTTTACGAACATACATCAGATTTTCATATATGTACTGACAGGGTACTGTCAGTATGAATATATCTTTAAATTTATTTCTAAGCGAATCTCTGGGACCCATATTGTAAATTGCTCGAACAGCCCTCTTCTGCAACACAAACACGGTGTTAATGTCTGCAGCAGTCCCCCACAATAAAATGCCGTGAGACATAATGCTGTGAAAGTAGCTGAAATAGACTAATCTGGCAGTATCTACGTCCGTGTAATGACGTATCTTTTTAACTGCGTATGCTGCAGAAGCAAGTCTCTTCGACAATCCATCTATGTGTGGGCCCCATTGTAGCTTACTATCTAAGGTTATGCCTAAAAATGTAGTGGTGTCCACAAGATCTATCTGTTCATTTTTTATTATTACATTGGTTTTTATTGGTTTTACATTTGGTAGTATGAAGCGAATACATTTAGTTTTCTTCTCGTTTAATAATAAATTATTAACATTGAACCAATTTACAACCTTAGAGATTGCATTGTTCACTTCGTCAAAGTTAACCTGTTTACGTTTCAACTTAAATATAAGTGAAGTGTCATCTGCAAACAGGACAATCTCGTGGTTGTCTTTTACAAGTTTTGGTAGGTCATTAATGTAAATTAAAAAAAGGAATGGACCTAATATTGATCCTTGTGGTACACCCATTGTCACCACTGACCCCGGAGAACGCTTCCCATTTACGTCAACTCTTTGTATTCTGTCACTTAAGTAGGAAGTGAAAAGGTTGAGAGCAACACCCCTAACACCATAGTGGTAGAGTTTCCTAATTAATGTTTCATGATGTACACAATCAAATGCTTTAGATAAATCACAAAAAATACCAAGCGCATCATGAGAGTCTTCCCAAGAATAAAAAATATGAGATATTAGATCAACACCGGCATCAGTTGTTGATCGTCCCCTTGTAAATCCAAATTGTTTGCTGTCAAGTAAGTTGTTAATATTAAAATGTCTTTGTAATTGAATAAGTATAAGTTTCTCAAAGATTTTACTAAAAGTTGGTAAAACTGATATTGGTCGAAAATTGCTAGGGTCAGAGTGAGTACCAGATTTAAAAAGAGGCGATATTTTACTATATTTCATCAGATCAGGAAACACACCACTATCAATACATTTGTTAAATATGAGAGCTAGTTCAGGTGCAATGATGTTAATCAATGGTTTTACGACGCTAACGGAAATTCCCCAGAGGTCTGTGGTTTTTTTTACATTAATGAGATTGAAAGCTTTGATGATGTCTTTATAATCCACATAATCGAAGGAGAATTTGATGTTACATTCAGGTATGTTATCTTTTAGAAATGACTCTGCGATTATGTGGGAAGAGTTCAAACATTTTGTAGTAGAGACTGGAATGTCAGTAAAAAAAGTTTCGAATGCCTTGGCTACGGCATCGTCTTGGTTTACGATGGAATCACCAATTTTAAGTTTGTAGGTATTATTATGAACCTTAACATTTCCAGTCTCACTATTAATAATATTCCATAATACAATAATATAACATAATTTAAGTGCTTATTAGGGTTCGCCATATTTATCAAGATGCCGTCTGTCTTATCCCATTTATGAGAATAAGCCTCTTTACCACAGTCAATGACCCATCTATTAAATTTTTCTTTAGTTACAAATTATTATCAATAGATGGCGCTGTTTTCTACCATACAAATCGTTGTAAAAAAAATGATCCATTATGTGAAAAAACTGTCCAGACACAAAAACATAAAGCGGCTGTTACACAAGGAGAGTTTCTCGCATGCGAGCGGCGGTTACTTATAGGCAATGATATGGTCGCCTAGTGTAACAATTGCTTCAAGAATCGCTTCTCGAATACGATTCTCGCTATCTAAGCTTTCAACTAAAAGTAGTATTTTTTACGAGTTTCTGTCAAAATGTAAACAACCGCAGGCGAGACTCGAATGGCGAGTTTTGCCGAGGGATAATCGCATACGATTTTTCGCCGCTCGCGTGCGAGAAACTCTTCTTGTGTAACAGCCGCTTAATTTAAGGTTATCATTTTTATTTACTCTATGAGCCATCTTTTAAATGATCTTATGTATATTACTTGTTCTGATAGAATATGTAATACGGGAAAAAAAATATTATAAGTGTATAAATAATACAAAAAAACAGACCATTTCTTCCATTAAACCAGCCAATTTCATTCGCGTCCTTCATCTAATCAACAAAGTAAACACTGCCTTATCAACCTTATCACAACACTGATTCCAAATCAATTACATCACATTTTATTTATAACTATCACTGTTCTTAGAACTATTTATATCCATGAATCTAAGCTATTTATTACATAAATGCAAGAACATGGAAGTTCATGAACTGCGCGAACGAAACACTAAACTGTTTTACAAAGTAGGTTGCTACTATTCTTATCTGATATGATAACAATTAAACAGCGATGACTGTGATATCAGTATGGTTAGAGATTTTGAGAGAAAATATTTTTATATTCGAGGTTTGTCTGTATTTTTAGGACTGTCTAGTAGGATGAAATTACTTTGATTCAATGACGCGCATAAATTCATTTCGCATTGATAATTACGCAAACTTAGTTATAATACAAGATGGGTCAGATGAATCAATGTATGTAACACTTGACTGCAAAACGAGAGAGAGTAAACATCGAAAAATAAACTCTAAAGCGATATAAAAAAGTAAAAGTAAACGTAAACGTAAAAAACGTAAACAGGGTCACGACTGTATCCCCGAGGCGCGGTAGACATTCTCTCAGATCTTTTATATTCCAGATCCTTTGAAGATGTCTAAGGGGGTAGTCAGAGGCATGTACAAATACATATTTGATACATGCCCACATCTTGCAGAAGTTAGTATTCCATACGTGACAGGTTGCAAGCCCATCGCCGCCTATAAGAATAACTAACTGGTAAAAGTTAAAGTAAGTTTGTATAAGTCGGTAGCCAACTATGATGACGGAGTTTATAGGGCGCCTTAAGGCCTCCGTCATAAATAGCTGTTATATAATAGCTTAACGGCTTAAATAGCTGGGACCGACAGTTTAAAGCGCCCTCCGACTAAACATTATTAAGATTTGATGAATAAGAATTGATGCTTTACTCAACAGACAAAAACTTGGTAGAATTCTTCGTTCAATCGTGAAGAAAATTTTGATAGCGTATCCGCATATAAAAATAATCCCTGTTTGTTACCAAGATTGTATTTTATGTCGCTTTTACAACCGAAGACAATTAGAATTGTTAATTTTCAACGATTTCAAGACATAAAATTCAACACTCTCGCTTTATCTTTGTACAATGGAGAGAGAAAATAACTCTCTTTAAATATCCTACCTAATAATATTATTCCTAAATCTGATAGTGAGGAATTGAATATAATTTGTGTACCGATTTGGATGAGACTAAAAATAAAAGGTACTATTTTAACAGTGTTCTTATACAGGGTCTTTCATTTTAAACTACACAAATTGACAGGGCTTCATTTTTGGGTTATAAATAGACGTTTGACCGTATCAATTTAATTCCTAAGCAGAGATAAGTTTTCACTTCATTTATCTTTTATTGATTTTTTAGGACATGTTGCATAACGATTTTCAAGGAGGACAGACATTCCACTAATCACAGCCCGGCTACATCCGAGCGCACACACCCATGCACTCTCGAATGGACTAAGTTATACAGGAAGCAACAATTAATTGAAAGGACAGTCATCATCGATTTTCTCGGGATTTTCCTAACAAAACAAAGAAAACATTACATAAATATTTTTTAATTAATTTGTTGAACCCAATTCCTGAATTACATTAGTTTAAAATGAAAGACCCTATAGAATTTCGAATTAGTTTCAACGCTCATTCGTATCCTTTTCTATGGATCCATCATAAAAACAAGTTTTTACAATTATTTATAGAAATTCAAATTTAAATTTGGATTCGACTGTTCCTGTAAATACAAGTGATATATAAAAGCAATAAAACGCTGGTATGAGGAGAGGCGTTCCTTGAACGCCGAAATTACTCGAATTCCGGAACTTCCTGAGTTTTACTGTGTCCCGGATTCCGGGGAACGTGTGGTTCCTTGACACACGGGTTTTGGTCCTATTGTTTACCAAATGGAACCGAAAAATTAATTTTGGAAGAAATAAAATATAGTCATTACGCTGACTTAGCGGCATTGGGCTTGCAACCTGACACGAGTGAAGTTTTTACTTCAGCAAAATGTAGGCATATGCCAAATAGCGACCGTCAGGATGGCTGGACGGCTGGATGGCGGGATGGCTGGACCAACTGAGATATGGACATGAGATCATGTGCAATATTTAGTACATATTTGCTACTATTTATTACCCATAATGAAATATTTAGTACCTCTCTTTGGTATGATTGGAATATCCGTTTCAATAACTTCAAAGGTTCTGGAATACACAAAAGATTTGAATAGCCTTACATATACTATACTGTATATTTTCATGAGAATCGACACTAATATTATAAAAAGGAAAGATTTGTTTGTTTGAATTGAATAAGCTCCGAAACTACGGGACCGATTTGCAAAACTCTTTCACCATTAGAATCCTCCATTATCACCGATGAACATAGGCTATATTTTATCTCGGGAAAGTGTAGTTTTCCCGAGGGAACGCGGGTAACACCGCGACGGACAGCTAGTTAAAAAATATTTTGATAATGTCACGAAGGCACATAAACTTGTCCAAAGTCTACGTAATCCAAAGCATTCCCAAAATGACAAGTGAATTGAATAAAAGAACGAACGAACTATTACTCATAGGTAGCCTATCAAAATTCTCCTAAAAGATATTGCCCTGTCCCTAAAAGGTGCATTGACCAATCCACAAAGGAGCGAAATAGCCGCTCGAATGTAGAAGCTAGTGTGTGCTATTTATCTAAGAGAGTGCACTAGGAATTTCCCCTGACGTTCGCTACCTGCCTTGCATGTAATGCGAATCTTTTCTGAACTTGCTACTTGCTCCTTTGGAACTGATTCTTTCGTCTTTTTTTTTATTGGGGATAACAAACAATAACATTCGCATATTAACTATGTATAGCTAGAACTTAAGTTCTATGAATGTAGCCAGTCCCGTTATCCACAAATTAAGTAGATAACAAATTGAAAGGGCAAACCTAGAAGCAAAGGGTTTAGGTAAGTATATTAAAGGTATATCTAGGAAGTACAGTAGCGTATGTAGGTATTATACAGAAAGTCTAGGGTAACATAAAATAACTAAGCTAAATCATCATCATCATCATCGGCCTATATCAGTCCACTGCATGACATAGGCCTCCCCTAATGAGCGCCTTTGCGCCCTGTCCTCACTTCGACGCATCCAGCTTCTGCCAGCAGCCTTTCGCAGATCATCACTCCTGGCCGGAGGGCGTCCTACACTACGTTTGCCGAGTCACGGTCTCCACTCAAGAACTCGTTTACCCCAACGGTCATCGGTTCTTCGGCAGATATGGCCAGCCCACTGCCACTTCAGCTTGCTAATTCTCTGAGCTATGTTGACAACTTTGGTTCTATGTCGGTTAGCTAAATAGGTTATTAAAAAAAATGCCTGCCAGATTTTAAATAAGGTCCTCTGTGGCGTAGTGGGTGAAAGCCCGCTTGTGACGCAGAGGGTTGCTCGATCCCCACCGTGGGATAAATGTTTGTATGATCTGCAAATATTTATCTCGAGTCTGGGTGTGACTTATGTATAGTTTGTATTACAAACAAAAAGTTTATGCGTCTTACCATAGAACGTGACATAAAGTTATTCCGGAGTGTAAACTGTCAAAATGTATGGTTATTCTTGATTTATTCGGTGGAATAACTTTATGTCACGTTCTATGGTAAGACGCTATAAGTATTATATCAGTTATCTGTTTCCCATAGTTTTGCTAAATGATGCTGTGTGAAAAATGTCCAGCATTATTTATTTATTTTATTTTCTTAGATGGATTAATGAACTATCATAAAAAAATATTATTGGGGCATAATAAAAGGGAACATTTTATTTTATTTTATTTTTGAATTTTCGGTAAACTAACAGCTAGGTAAATTTATAAAACATTAAAATAACACATGTAACATTTTTGTATTAAGGTAGTAAATAAGCTAAAGCAAAGAAAGCCCAGCACCCCAGCAGAGGGATTGCAGCTGATGATAATGATGATGAAATAATTTTATCTCGAAACAGTGAAATTGCATTTACACGATGCGATTTCAACCCATACGATATCGTATCGTACGTCAATTTTTCACGTGTAAACGCTCATCGTATGTGATTTGAAGTTAGGGCGACGCTCGTCAGCACGTTCAATGGGCGGGCGGGTCGTACGAATAATCACATCGTGTAAACGATCGTGTGTGTGTTTGAGATCTCCAAAAAAAATAAGTAAAAAAATAAGCTGTATTTTTAACTTTTAATAAAGGTTTTACTTCTCATTTCAAAGAAACACACAAAATGAATTAGTCTTCTCAAACATAAGCCTTCAAGTTAAGGAACGTGACTGCGGATAACTAATGATGGCTGGTATCTGCTGCAAGAAACTGGAACCATTCTACCTTTCTTATCTGAAAACCTGTTTGTACCCAAAAACGACCAACATTTGCGATGTAGAAATTAGGGTTCGATTCCCGTCGTTGGACCAATAATTGTGTTTTTTTATTAAAAACTAGCTGTCCGTCGCGGTGTTACCCGCGGTCCCTGGGGAAAACTTCACTTTCCCGGGATAAAATTATAGCCTATCATCAGGGATAATGCAGGATTCTAATTTATTTATTTCCTTTAGGAAGACCATCGGCACATAGAAATACAATAGAAACTATTATTAGGTAAAATAATAAATAATGGTGAAAGAATTTTTCAAACCGGTCCAATCCGGTCAATTCAAACTAATTCAAACAAACTTTTTCCTCTATACAATTTCGAATATTAATAGAAAAATAATGAATTAAAATAGTGCGAGTATAAAAAGTATCCGTTAAAAAGTGAATTATTTTTATTATTTATACAAGTAAAACCAACAACATGCACTGAATAATACTTTATTTTAATTATTTTAATTCCGTGACGCATCTATAGGTTTCATTAAAACAGCATTCACACGGTCAATTGTGCATTCGTTGGGCATGTTTATTGACGTGATAAAATTATTTTAGTACCAATTGCTTGTTATTAGTGGTTGCTAAATTGAGGCCGTTTTTTATACATCATGCTATTACACTTTTACAACCCAAGCAATGCATGTTAATTTTGGAATTCGCTAAATTACTACTCCATATCAAAACAGTTAGACCCCTCGCAGACTACACTCGCAGACTTTCTATCGGCCGATAGTTGAGACGGGCTAAGCCTCCTCGCAGACTGCAGACTTTCTATCGGCCGATAGTTGAGACGGAATATACTTCGGCTCGTAATTAGTATCGTAATTCGTATGGAGAAGTATAGCCCGTCTCAACTATCGGCCGGTAGAAAGTCTGCAGTCTGCGAGGGGTCTAATACTTCTCCATACACATTACGAGCCGAAGTATACTCCGTCTTAACTATCGGCCGATAGAAAGTCTACAGTCTGCGAAGGGTCTAAGTAAAAATCTAATAGGACTTTTTTGATAGTATTCTAGATAATTTAAAATTAGAAATACCACATCGCTTTCAGCGATAAGGCCGCCAAATTGTACTATTGAACTTGTAAATGTCTCTAATGTATTGTTTTGCGTTGTTGTTTTGGTGTACAATAAAGTGTTCATTCATTCATTCATTCATTCACGGGAGTATCCCCCAGGTATGGTAGACATTCTCTCAGATCAGACCACTCTGATAGTTCTTTCGAACCAGTGGGTAACAGGATTAGAAGTGCGAGAGACTTCCCTTTCTTACCATCATATATATTTCAGACCTTATTTTCTTATAAGTAAAAAATTAACGAATACAATAGAATCAGCCAAGCTATCTAAGGATCGTCGTAAAAACAATCTATAGATAGCCAACTAGCAACTAGCAAGCCAGTCGGAAGCGTGCCCAAAATACTGGCGGCATTGCCACGCTGAATGGCAATTCAGACCAAAATCCTTTTACCTTCAGATTGAAATATCTTACAAACTAATTCCTTGCTAATTCCCTATCAAGGTAACGAATGAACGCAAAAACCTAAGTGTCTCTATCACAGGTATTAAGGACGTTATCTTCCCTAAATGGGGTCAGCCGAGCCCCAACTATGACTAAGCTAGAATACTCTATTTGGGTAAGCGAAAAGATTGGTTCGGCTTAAATAGGTATTGGTGGGGTAAGGGGTATCGATATAGGGTTAAGTGTTCATTGTATGGCTTTATCATAGTAGGCCTCAAACGGGGTTCCAGCCCTGATTCTTCGGTATAAAAACCCATTTTGGTACCCGTTTAGGGTTTTAGTTTCAATTTCAACTGTACAACAGAATCATCTAGAATCTAGATAAAAATCTAGGTTTTTGATGATCCCATGAAACAGGATCTTAACTCCTAGATGATCCAGAATATCTAAGTAAGCACATGAAGAGACGCTTCCAAACAAAACATACTGTTTGAAATGGTTAAACCTTAAAAAAGCTACATAGAAAGAAGAGAAAGAAAATATTTTTATTTACTGAAACACTACCTACACAACACACAAACATATACATAGTAAAAATATAGTATGGACTTATGTGGGTTACTAGCGCAAATGATGGTTAAAATTCAATATGCATTCCAAATCTCTTATCCATGGAATTACTAAGTACTTAAACAAATAATGAAAGATATTTTAAAAGAAGCTCTAGCTCTACCCGCTATATTCGTGCTGTCACAGAAATTATATTCATTATATTATTATTCGAGCTCTAAACGGTGAAGGAAAATATCGTGAGGAAACCAGTTAGTATTCTTATAGGCGGCGATGGGCTTGCAACCTGTCACGTATGGAATACTAACTTCTGCAAGATGTGGGCATGTATCAAATATGTATTTGTACATGCTTCTGACTACCCCCTTAGACATCTTCAAAGGATCTGGAATATAAAGATCTGAGAGAATGTCTACCGCGCCTTGGGGATACAGTCGTGACCATGTTTTTTATAATAACATTTTTATTTTATTAAAATTAATAATAACAATTTTTAAGTTTAAAATGGTGTAACTAAACCAACTTTGTTATAAATAGATCACAAGAAGCAGATTCAGTGCAAACAATATTAAAATAGTTGAAAATGTTCTCGCAAGTGGCCGATATAGCGGAGTGCTGGGGCCTGACTGTTTGAGGTCGCCATGAATAACTGCCCTTCTTTGGCACCGACCAGTGCTATCTTTTGTTGCTGTCCTGCTTTCTTTTTGACAGATACAACTAGACCGTCACAAATAAAAAGAAGCACTATGCTGCGTCACCAAACATTAGGATAGCGTCCAGGTAATTAAACTTTCGTGATTTGACGTCGGAAAAAAGAAATAATAAAAATAGGTACGTGATAAATACCCGGTTTAAAAATAATAATTAGCATCCAGGTCTCTACGTGCGCGGCCACAGGGTTCTGATGTTAACAACATTATCACTGTAAAATACTTAATTGAATGAAATTAAAGATGGAGTTGTTTCACAATGTCTGAAGACCCGCCTCTTTAACCAATGTGTTCTGCCAACTTACGGTGAAGAGACATGGACGCTCACGAAGGAGACTGTGCACAGGATGCGAGTGGCACAGAGAGCCATGGAGCGCGTCATGCTCGGCATCACGCTTTTAGACCAAGTCCCCAATACCGGAATTCGCAAGCGGACAAAAGTTCAAGATTTCAGTAAGCGAATATTGGGGCCCAGATGGCGGGCAGGACACGTGGCCAGGCATGGTGATGAGAGGTAGAGCAAAGTGCTAACTGAGTGGTGGCCTAGAGAGGGAAAAAGGAGTGTCGGTCGTTCGAAGATGGGGATCGTTAAATCGTACATGGGCAAGACTGGCTCAAAGTAGAGGCGAAGGGCAAAAGCGAAGAGGCCTATAATTATTATTTTTAAACCGGGTACTTATCACGTACCTATTACGACGTGATACGTGTAGGTACGTGATAAATACCCGGTTTAAAAATAATAATTATTTCACCAAATCACGAAGAGGCCTATGCCCAGCAGTGTGATGAAAACGGCTGATGATGATGGAGTTCAAATCCTAGGATCCTATGCTACTTCTCTAAGGTTTAATATTCATCCATAGAATGGACAAATAGACTAATTTTAAGACCTTATTCTAACACATGTGTTCGTGCAAATAAATTTCATTTATCATTTATTATCATTTATCATAAAAATTCCCGAAACCCGAAATAATCAGGATCATTATTATTTCCTTAGATCATCTGCAAAATATCTTCGAATTCTCTTTAGATCTGAGAGAATCTCTACCCAGAAGAAATAATCTTGATTTTGTATTATTCCAACTTATTCAGTTCTACACAGTCCCGAGAAAAATTGTTTGAAATAACTTATCGAAAAAAACATTTTGATCTGCCCCATCAGGTCGATCGTCGGGCTTCCAATTCTTCGCGAATAGAGAAATTCCACAACAAACAATAGATTGGATTACTTTGAGTATATTGAACCTGCTGATCCGTAGTGTTGAGCCTGTTCATAACAAACAAAAACTACTTGCCAATCGAACTCAAAAATAAAATAACTCAAAACAATATTAAAGCCATATTAGGAAAACATTATTTATCACTATAAAATTTCTAAATTATTTATATTTATTTTTTCTCTAAAATGCATTAACCTAAATTTTTATCTATTTTATCTTTTTACCATTTTACTTTGCCAAAAAAGGAGCATCCTATAGCCAAGCTCAGGCGCAGCGTTGTCACTTGTTGCGTTGGCGCGCGTGCGCAACTGCATACCGCGCTACAGCTAGAACACAAAACGGTGACACCGCTGTGCCTGTGTGCGTGATAGGTACTAATTAAGCGTGTTCATAAATAAGATCAGAGAACTCTAGTGTCAGGATAAACCTAACATAGGATTTAAGACACTACTAACCAGAACAAATGTAATCTTTTTCAATAATAAACACTATCTATCTATCTATCTAGTTCGCGTCAATTGGTTCACTTGGTCAGAACGTTGCCGCGGTTCAGATGGTCGTGGTTCAAATCTTGCATGAGATCGCATTAAATAATTTCAATATTTTTCAAACAATTCACACAAATTTTACACCAAAACTTTCCTCACAGATCTCTCTATCTACTGGTGATAACAGCATAAGAATCCGTTCAGTAGTTTTAGAGTTTATCGTGAATAGAAGTTAGACGGATGCGGCGGGGGACTTGGTTTTACAATATGAATGTATTGATCGAAACGTGTAAAATAAGTCGCATCTCCTTTCCTGCCCTTTGCGCTCAACCAACTGCACCCAGGAAGACCTTGTTGCTGCTTCAGATAGGGCCATAGCGGTGGCTTCATTTTGGAGCAAGCAAACATACAAGCACATTGACACGATGAATTAATGAATCGAAACGTGTTTAGTCAAATTGGTTATACTCTGTTCTTTCGCGATCAATATTAAGAATCAGGGTAAACAAACAATGTATTTCTTTTGACTATACGGTACGCGGTTACCCTTTCACGGTAAACAGTGACCCAAAACCTGTTCCCCCGAGAGTGTAACCATAGATAAACATAACTCACAAAGCACAAAGGTGAACTCATACATGCTTTATTATCGTAATAAACTGTCTCCGTGCATAGTAGGTACGTCAGCGGTATTATGGCCTGTAAATTGATCTTGTGAAGCTGTTGATAAGGTGTTCCCTTATGGGCTTTAACGGGGAATGAGTGCCTAATGAACAGTTCACATTGTTTGTAAACAATGGCGACTGAGGGCGCATGGGAAATTATGGATTTACATGTTTGACTTTACAGATTCGCTATTGCATTATAATTTTCACCGAAGAAAGTCCAAGTCGTTTTCTTTGTCTTCTCATTCTCTTCTGTATTTTTGGTTACACTTCTAATCTTTTATAATTTACTTATAGGCTCTTTCTAAATCTGTTTCTCTATGACTTTCGTTGTTATGATACTGATCTTGATAATAGACATCTTCAAAGATTCTTAAACTCCCTATTGGTCTGAGAAGTCAGTAGGGTATAGTCGTGATCCTGCTTAATTTTTTTTTATGATAAACTCCCCTCTTGACCTCGAGACTTACAATGGCAAGAATGAGTTCTACGATGGAGCGAGCCTACTTAGAAGGTTCCTATTAACTCTCATCTTAAAAACAACAGGGTCGTAGCTCATTGGAAATACAGACGCTGGAAGCTGATTCCAAAATGCAGTGCGCATAATAAAAGAACTTTCAAAGCGCTTAGTTCTAATTAGTGGAATATCATCATTTGATAGTGTTAAGAAAATAACATAATCTTCATGAACATGCCTTACAAATCCAACTTAAAATAAAAACTTTTGGCTAAACTTACATAAACACAAACACCTTGCAAGACAAATGCAATTCACTATAAAATATTTGTCCAAGATGATTTGGTACACTATTTTCATTCCGAATACAAAATTCAGTCGCCGCCATCTTGATAGCGCTGGCACACGTCAAGATGGCTGTATGTTTTTCTGCTGATGTCGCTTCCGCCAATCGGCTCGTATGTTTTGGCTAAGATATGACTCCCTAGGTAAACAGTGATGCTGACGGCCGTTAGCTGCCGACCGTCTATAATGACTGGGTAAGTAAATGGGTTATATGACTCTATCAAACAGTTCTTTTATCACATTTGATTTTAGAACGAATGAAAAGTGAATGAGTCGAAAGATATGTGTCAGGATCGTAGCAGGGTCAATCTGTGGTGTCTTCCTACCACTACAGGAAAGAGGCACGATTGTATGTATCTATTTAGAAATAGAGTGCAAAGTTATCTAATAAAACGGAATACATGATTAAATCATAAAATCCTGATCCTTTGAAAGTTTGAGAATAGGATTGTAAGATCTAATTTCTATATTTTAACTCGCTGTGACCTAATCTTAGAAGAACTATCAATTTAAGTATTTATGTGTAGTAAAATGTGAACCTCAAAACCATATCTATAACTAGCGGTCGCTTGTTGACGGCCGTCAATAGAAAACAAAACTTTAGCTGGAATTTTGGCAATAGATCACTTCAATAAAGCAGTCAGTTATATCTGATTGATATTTTTTACTCATTCAATTGCTTCTAGTATTCTCATATAATATTACGTTGGTAAGAACTATGTTTTAATGATTTTGAAATTGGTTCAACGATTTAGAAAAATATAAAACATGCAATTCGTATAGAATCATGCTAAGTCATGCATATAGAGTTCATATTTGAATGTAAGTAATAATAATGAGTTTTAGATTCAAAATTGTGAAATTCGTCAAGAAAACATCAAATATATCTAACAGGAAATAACCAAAGAAATATGGTATGATGACTAAGTTTTGAGAAAGTTTGAAGAAGAACGCAAGACAAGAGAGCATTTGAAAGACAACATCAATAAGTTTTATCCAAAATTTTTACTTACTCCTGGACTTCATTTTGACCCGATTTTTCCTGCAAAGATATGTTGTGTTATTCTAACAATTTAGATAAATAAATGAACACAACTGTATTGGTAAGGCGGCGGTAGATTCTGAGATTCAGCTCAAGGGGATCGTCCATACACAACAGTTTCATTTCCCTAACATAAAACTATTGTTTTTTTTTTATTTATTGCAATAAGTGTCAATAAGTAGCTATGCATGTCGTTATAAGTAAAAGTATAAAACTTTTGTATAAGATAGAAAATCTTTAGAAAAAATGTTTGACAATTTAGTACAAAAAGAAACTACACTTTCGCAATAGCCCGAAAGCCAGCTCTGATGATAAGAACTAAACGTCCTGCACCGTAAGTAATTTGCACAGCGGACATAAATAAACACGAAGGTACAGGTTGGCTCAAGATTGAGTTACACCACTAGCTTGGTAAGATAATTTGATAGACAATACAAGAAAGTTCATGACCGCGGTATCGTAATTTTGACCCGAAATTATAGTTAACGAAGTAACAAAGAATTATATAATCAAGCGGCTTTTACACAAGAGAGTTTCTCGCATGCGAGAAAATATGCTCGCCTATAGTCCTTTTCACGTAGGAACGGTTCCGTGATAAAGCACTTTTATGTTAATAACTGAAAAAATTAAAAAGGAAATTGACAAAATCCTTTTCTTTTTTTTTTTTTTTGATGTATCAGAACTTTATTCATAAAACATACAAATATTTACACGAAACAATAAACATAAAAATACGTACGTAATTTAATTAAACTAAAGATAAAAAACAGTGTTCAAGTCACCGACCGCAGGTAACGTGCCCAAAAGGCTGGCGGCATTACCTCGTTGGATGGCTATACTTATCCTCTGTCCGAGGTAAGCACCAGCCCTTTGGTCATTGGTCTCGTCAATCAACCTCTTGGATAATTCTCTGAAAAGGAGCCACGCCTCTGGACCCCAAGGACCTAAAGTTTCCACTCCAAAAGGCAGAAATATATACCCATCACCGATAGATATGTATTTCCGCCTTTTGTAATTTTCTGCTGAAGCCGCCGCTGCACCAGCTGTTCTGGAGGTTGCCGACAGGTGAGAGGCCGCTAGTGTATCGACGCAAGTAGCGTCCCACACTAGAGGCCTACCTTGGTTCCAAGGAATCAAAGACATACCGTCGGGCCTTTTGCCTTTTTTATTAAAGTTGTATCTTTTAGTATTATCACTAGATTTCATTTATTTTCATTGTTGTGCAGCGTAAAACGTAAAAGTTATATGTCAAGGATACGTTCCTACGTGAAAAATACTATAGTGTAAACAAATGCTTCGAGCCTCGCCTCTCGCCTGTCATACTCACATTCGAGAATCCCTTGAATAATACGAGTTTCTGTCATAATGTAAACATTTTTTTTATATTGACCAATCATACTGGTTCCAATGGGTTCGTTTAGGTAGCAATGGGTTCTAATAAGCTATATTTTTATTTGGATTCTTGCTATGGACTCGCATCATAGATGCATAATACATCTCTGGTGGAAAAGAAGCCTAAGCGTCAGTCAAGGGAATCAAAATCAGAATAATTTAAAGGAGGAAACATTAATCGGTTTTCCGAACATTGCCGAAGCTACTTCGGGTTCGAGTCGCTGTAGCACCTACAGCCCAGACTTGTTTTACGAGCGGACCTACTAAAACTAGGAGGTGTTCAAAAGCGCGAGTCCTGAATTCCCTATGAGCCCTGGTTTGATTCTAATCCTGTTTACTGCTTGAGTTTTGAACGATTTCTTTTGTTTATGTGAAAAATAAAATAATGTATTGAAGGATGGTGAGTGTGCATTCTTGAAATGAAAAACCTTTTTGTGAGAGTGCCGTACAACTTTTTTCTTGTTTAGACTTTGAAGAATGACCGTGATCAAATTCAAAGAATATTTATTCAGTAGGGACTCTGGGATCACTGAAAAAGTCTTGAAAGCTAGGTTACTCCTGTTCTTTCGCGACCAACACCGTGAAAACCAAAGCAACACACTAAAGGCTAAGCTTTATAATACATAGATATAGTAAGTGATCCATCTTATAACTAAACCAGCTGTCCATCGCGATGTTACCCGCGGTCTCGGGAAAACTTCACTTTCCCGGGATAAAATATAGCCTATGTTCATCAGGGATAATGTAGGATTGTAATGGTGAAATAATTTTTCTAATCCTTCGTAGTAGTTTCGGAGCCTATTCATTTCAAACAAACAAACAAACGAATCTTTCCTCTTTATAATATTATTATTCTCTCTCTCTCTGGTGAAATCGATCTGGAAGAAATCGCTTCTAACCGATACGACCGCCCGTTGTACATTGTTGGGTTCTATTGGTTCATATGTGTATGTTTTGTAATTATTGTGTACAATAAAGAGTTTTCATTCATTCATTCATTATTATTATAGTATTGTTAGATATTTCTAACGGCGATGAGAGTCAAGACGGTCTGGCAGCTATAAAAGCGACGCCACAAGCGGCGCTCGACCTCTCTTCTGGCTGGATTTCGTACTGAGCAGACGTACTCGTATCTTTGTTCACTATTGGTCTACATTGTTTCTGTGTTCATTTTGTACTTTTGTAAAATCAATGATTAAATCGGTCATTTCTGAATTTCCTTGTTTTCACGTTTGATTCCCAATAGTATAATATAGTATAGAAAAATCAAGCTCCAGCAGAGACGATGAAGATGCTAGATTAAACATTGTTGGTTCTTAAATCAACCACTGCTTTGTCTCTACTCCCTTATCATGAAGACAATAAGGAAACGCAAGCTTCAAACCTAATCCCTCAAAATAAGACCTCCCGATAAAGAACGAAACGCAAATGACAAATGCCACTGTTTACCGCCTTAGGAACCCTCCGTCGTAATTTTGGCGGGAAATCGCGATAACTCGTGAAAATGGGCCCGTATCCCGGACCCTGTTTCCCGGGATCCCGCGATTACAGACAGGTGCACCCTCGGATTAATGACCCCGGTTGCCGGAGAAAAGTTTTTCCCGCCATTTTGCACGAAAGAGTTCGGTAATCGCTTTTGCGTTTCGTTTTTGCAAGCTCAATGGACAAAGAAGTATCGGAAACATCTCTATGTTATTTATTGTTCTATTTAAATCATAAAAGGTTTAAGACTTATATTATCAAGACCTTGAGACTGTAGGTAGGTATTACAATACAAAGATTGTGCAAACAAAGTTTGATACCTCACAAAACTATCTCACACTTTTAAGATAAGATAATAAATAAGAAAGATGACCTACATAGATTTTTTAAACTAGAACTGACTTACTAATTATAGAAATTAAATGAGGAATTATTATGGTAGCCATAGCACTTTTTCTTCCCTTAGACTTGTGTTAAATTAAATACCAAGCCAACTAAGCAAGTAAATACATTTTTAAATTTCTTAATTCATACTCTAACTAAAATACTTTTCTAAATTAGCTCGAAGTATTTTTTTTTTTTTTTTTTTTTAAATTAAATAGGTCAGCATTTGACCTCACTCTACCTGATGTTAAGCAGTAGTGAGGTCTAAGATGGAGCATGCTTACCTAGAAGGAACCTATTTACTCTTGATTTGAAGTATAAGGGCATCAGGCGAATAGAGACGCTCAGGTAAACAGTTCCTTGGAAACTACAAACGTCATATTACAACCGTCATGTTAACTTCTGCATTAAAGAAAAAAATAGTGGCACTCCAAGAATGCCGATACAAGTTAAAACTTTAACGAGCCCTCGGTAACGGTTCCAAACTTAAAAAAAAAGTACAAAAAATGTAGTTACTGTCCTACTGGAACTTGAACTTGCTTCGACTATCCTAACGATGCAAGGTGTGACGAAATTAAGCTACCGTGAGAGATGGTGTCGGTAACAATCACGTGACTTCCGACGCGAGTTGATGATTTATTCCCATCTCAAAAATGCCCAATGCGCCTAAAAACGTTTTCACTTTAAAAATGTCATCTTAGCATTCTAGTAGGATTGGCTTTTATCCTTCTAAGTGATCCCAGCGGTCCTACTGAATAAATGCTTTTTGACTTTGACTTTATATCACGATAACATTTAAATGTTTATCTTATCATTATGAGAGGAGAATAGGCATAAATATATGGAGCAGCAACAAATTTCTAAATAGAGATAAAAAAATTAAAGCAATTTATATCAAATGCTTTTTTAAATGCTCAAAATATATTATATGCAGTTCAAATCTTATCCAGCCATCAAAACCACCGTTATAAGACGGTCGCATAATCTTAAAAAATTTGAGAAAGTAAAGAATGAGCTGCAACAAACGAGGTACAGTCATCCCCAGTCACACACTTCACATGTCATAAGTCGCGCTTGAAGTGCGCAAGTAACATTATCCTTGGGGCCAATTTATTGCGCCTAAGATTGTTACCGTTTGGTTTCTAGAACTTTCTATAAAACTTATAATATTTTCGAGTTTTTCTTATTTGTGTTTGGGTGGTTTTGAAGTTTTATACGTACGGACTACGCGTTCCAGGCTACGCGTTCACGAGTTACCCTGCGTCTGTAGTGGGCGATCGCGAAGCGGCGGCGCGGTGCGACGCGGAAACAACGATCAGTCGATTTACTATTGAAGTGTCCTACGTGACCAGCGTGCAGCGGCGCGGCGCGTATTGAATCGAACGCAAATTTTGACACTATGTATGATTTGACGTAAACTATGTAGGACAATTCGCACGCACGTAGGACAGACTCGCCGCGCTGCGCTGCACCGAATCACATAGCTTCGCTTCGCAATTGCGTTCGCGTCAAGTCGCCCACGTAAGACGCAGGGTTACAAGGCTTACGCGAATTGATGTAAAATTAGAAAATATACACCTACGATTTTGACCACTCCCGCGAGCGTGGACGTGAATGTGAATGCGTAGCCTGGAACGCGTAGTCTGTACATGGCTTAACTATTTTATTCTCTGGAATTGATGCAGGCATCTTCATCACAATCTGGCAACGGGATAAGTTTCAATTACGCCTATAACCGCAAATATTCATACATCTAAACTTTTAGATGAAATAGGTTCATAAGGTTCAACGAGCTATGGAAAGGGCTATGCTCGGTGTCTCTCTACGAGATCGAATCAGGAATTAAGAGATCGCAGACGCACTAAAGTCACCGACATAGCCCACAAGATTAGCAAGTTGAAGTGGCAGTGGGCGGGGCACATAGCTCGTAGAACTGACGGCCGTTGGAGAAAAGTTCTCGAGTGGAGGCCACGCACTGGAAATCGCAGTAGAGGACGGCCCCCACTAGATGGAAAGACGATCTGGTAAAGGTGGCTGGGAGCCGTTGGGTACAGGCTGCACAAGACCGATCGGTGTGGAAATCGATGGGAGATCTCAGCCATGCTGCATTCACTGCTGAACATAGGATAGGCCGTTCAGCAGTGGATGCAGAATGGCTGAGATAATGAGGTTCTTATGGTTCAATATTTTATTTAACCTATCAAGTCCCACTGCTTGGCAATGGTCTCCCTCAAACTCTTCCACCGGTCTATTTTATTTTGTACTAGCGGAACGCCCGTGACTTTGTCTACGGGGTACATATTAGACTTATAAACTATTGCTGAAAACTACACAAAGTCCTGTGCTTTAGAAGATGAACAAGGTAATACTATCCAAAGACTAGAAATAAATATAAATAAATAAATCATCTAGCCCCAAAGTAAGCCGAGCTTGTGTAATGAGTACTAAGATGACTGATTTACTACTTATATACTTTTTGTAAATACATACATTATATACAGGGTGTAAAAAGATGTCTACCGAAGCCGAAAGGGGTAGGTGCAGCATCCCAACACACAACCAAATCCAAAAGGATTTTCCGGAAAAATCATTATATCCGGAGAAAACAGCGTTTGAAGTGTACTGTTTGCGTATGTTTTGGGCGCGTTTTTTTACGTAGATTGCTGGATTTTGAGTTTTAACTGTTTCTTTCTTTATAAATTAAATTATTAGGTAGGTATAATCTTATTATGTTGTAATAGTAGTAAATAACCGAAAATAAAATAAAATGACTAAGCTAAGTCAAAAAAAAAATCGCTTTTTTTTCGCTAAATATGTTAAGAATCATGGTCTGATTGCAACCCCTCAGTTTTCGGTAGTTGTCTTTTTACACCCTGTACCCAGATCCGAGACAAATATTTGTAGATCATACAAACATTGGTCCCGCCGCGGGGATCGAACCCGCAACCTTAAAAGTGAAGTAAAATCCGTTGAGTAGTTTTCAAAGATCTAAATCGGAAGCGACTTCATTTTATATTATGTAAAGATTATATTAGTAGGATTACGTTTTTTTGGATGAGTGTACTCGTACCTATCTTCTCTTTTCATTACGCGAGAGTGTGCACTTGCAGCTTAAAAATTAAAGCTACGCTGGCTCTAGCTAATACCTTATTTACTTGATTATCACAACTGCCGTATTAACTAATTTTGAAATGGAGCAGGCTTCATTCTACCCATTAAAATATTGAGCGTCTGATGAAATTGTTCTAACTGTTATGCTAGTTATTAAACTATGTGGTTTGGAAAAATATTTTCGTTCAGATGTGAAATGTACAATTTAGTAATAATCCATACTATACTTACTATAAATTATAAATGTGAAAGTAACTCTGTCTATCTGTCTGTTTGTTACTTTTTCACGCCCAAATGACGGAACAGATTAGGCTGAAAATTGGCATGGATAAAGGTGGTATCCCAGGGAAGGGCATAGGCTACTTTTTATCCTGGAAAAATCCCGAGAGACCGCGGGTCATACCGCGGGAGCGCAGCTAGTAATAAATAAGCCTGGACGTTTCACATAGTGCCATCTAGCCGCAAACTAAGCAGAGCTTATACTATGGGAACCAGGTAACTAATATACTAATTACATACTTTTCGTTTGTAAATACATATTACGAGTATACATAAAAACACCCAGACCTGAATTTAAAATGATTAATAATTACGTTTTACAAATTAAAGATGAAACAGATTTCAACTTTTCGGACTAGGTAGAAACAAGCAAAAATAATCTAAAACGATCCACAAAATGACGGAATTGGTGAACATACATAAAAAACATGCAATCGGATATAGAACCTCCATCTTATGTTCTGAATTAACTTTCTCGTATCTTTACTATAAAATTCTCAGACCTATATCACTGACTACAAAAACATCAAAATCCATCAAGCTGTTTAGGATAATGGTGAATAAACAGCCACTCGTAAACAACATGCAATAAAGAATTTGAATTAAAAAAAAACATCCAAATTATCCTAGTTCCTAACTCGTACAACTTTGACGGAGCAATATAATTTACTGACTGGTAGAGTACAGTCAGCATCATGAGATATTGGAGTCTTTAAAGTTTATTTATTCTATGTCGAAAATTGTTTTACAAATTAGTAATTGTAAAGTAATTAAGCTCGTATGAGTAAGTGGCCAGCTCTGGTGACAGAGTTTTTAGACCGTCTTGACCTTTTAACCTAAGTACAAGCGTTTCTATATCTTGTTACACTGTTCATAAGGCTCATAATGGCTTGCAATAAAACGAATTGACGCGTCGCTTGCCAATTCAATGTGCATTGAGCCTAAGTCCGTTTTAAGATGTGTTCAAGTCGCGACTGTTTAAAATGTAACAACAAATTGTATCCAATAATAATTACGTCCAACACGAATATAGTCCAATAATTATAAGATTATATATTTTGAAACACCTCATGGTCTGTCGCCGACTGTACAAACCCAATTCCGTTTGTGGGTTAGTTGTTTTTTGAACACGACCGCTGCATAGCACGACTAAAACAAATTGCACGTGCACTTTTGAACAAGCTCTACTTTTAACACTAAGACTAAACTATTGATAACCATGATAATTTAAAAAGTTATAAGTTCTACTTTACGACAGTTAATATCAAAGTCAAAAAGTATTTTTTAACAAGATCACGATTATTTTTTTCATTAATTTAGATTCTTTGAAGATATCGACTCTCTGAACTTATAAAGTGAATAAATAGTTTTATTTTCGCATTAAAAGTGGTAAAAGATTTCTTAAAAGTGATATTTTAATTTTAAACTTTAGTTATAAGATTTGCATAGTACGAGTATCTGGGATTTTGGCTGCCGTCCACGCATTCAATCGTCGACATATATGTACGTAAATTGGGACTGTAATAATACATTTTCAGTCAAGGCTCTATCCAATGGAGCAACTCTAACCCCATGGTTAGAGTTGCTCCATTGGATAGATTAGTACCCATGTACTAATGATATTTATTTTTTTATTAAACTAAATCCACAGCTCTTAAAATTGTGATACACATGAACTTAAAGAAGAGACCCACAGCCAATAAAGGATTTAAATTAAATAAAACAAAGTAATCGTCATATTAAAATATTCAGGTACGTATATACTCGTGATGATGATTTTGTATGGATGACAATAGGTAAAGATTTTTTTACTACGAATATATTCGTATGGCAGGCAACGTGTTAAAAGTAAGTCAGTATCCAACTCCGGTGACGGTTTTTAGGCCGCCTTAAGGCCTCCGTTATGGCTTATCGACTAAAATAGCCGGGACCAACCGAAAGCACTCAGAAAATGCCACTGGCGATCACGCATCCACTTACAGACCGTTTCGAATGTTGCTTAACTTCGACGATCTATGAAGGACGACTAAGCAAGCACGACCACGAGTGCTGATAACTACCCTTGCTCTACAGTATACTATAGTAAAATTACATTATGTTTTTTAACTTTGATGGTCTATCAAGAAAAACTAAGCAAGCCACCTCGACCGCTGCATTTTAAAGCTGTTTATCTCCACTTTAGTGGACATCTAGCTTTAAGATAGGTATTCAATATGTTAACGCTCCAATTGTGCTTTGGATTCTTGCAACTGTTATGGAGTTATGTAACTTTAACATACTTGAATGTAAAGTTTCAATCAGTCCTAAGAAAATCCGACCAATTTACATAATTCCTACTGGTATTTTAGTTGTGGTTGCTTTTACGCAAGAATCTCGTTCTATTAATCGTATGATAGTGGCTCTATTGTTTACTAAATAACATGTAAAACTTAAAGTTCGTTTCTCTATACAACCATAGTAAACAAAACCAATGATAAAAATCCGGAGCGAACTTCAGTAAAGTAATCGTAGCAAGGGTCTACGAGCGAAGCAGCGTAGGTCTACGCAAAAAGTAATCGACTCTACATTTGGAGTAAATGAGTTAATTTATTTCAAATCAAAAAATAAAATCGGTCCACAACTAACAGAGATATCGGTAACCATTATGTACAGTCAGCGTCACCAATTGGTAACCCCCTTATAAGGCGATTTGAACTGCAGTTTTTACAAGTTAGTGACGCTGTTTGTACATAAAAAACTCCTTTTTCCCACGACCATCAAAACTAAATAAATGATGCTGGACAATTTTACAGCATCATCTAGCCCCAAACTAAGCTTATACTATGGGAACCAGATAACTGATATACTACTTATATACTTTTTTTTTTGTAAATACGTTCATATTATACATAGAAACACCCAGACTTGAGACAAATATCTGTAGATCATACAAACATTTGTCCCACGGCGGGGATCGAACCCGCAACCTACTGCGTCGCAAGCGGACCTTCCCCACTGTGCCACAGAGGTAAAAAAATATTAAATTATTTAAAAATGGAGTAAAAAATAACAGTATTCAAAACACGGCAGCAAAAGGTCGAAACATCAAAGCAGGAAGCACAGCTGTCCGCGGCGATTCGAAAAATACGTGGAAATAGCCTCCGTAAAGGTTTTGGATTGAGAAACTTCAAGCGGCCAATATTCCCAGATTATGTTTATGAAGTAACCTTTTTTGGGCCTTTTCTGGAGTGTATTTACTTTTGAACGGGATTATTTTTGCTTGTAACACTTTCACATAGAAAATTTTGGGTTTACATTATGGACTATGTCAACGGTTTACATTATAGTCCCACAAACTTATCTGGAAGCGCTCGTGGTCGTGCTTGCTTAGTCGTTCTTGATAGATCGTCGGAGTTAAGCAACGTTCGAAACGGTCTGTAAGTGGATGGGTGACCGCCTGTGGCATTTTCATCTGAGCGCTTCCGTGCTTCGGAGGGCACGTTAAATTGTCGGTCCCGGCTATTTAACTCGTTAAGCATGACGGAGGCCTTAAGGCGGCCTAAAAACTCCGTCACCAGAGTTGGCCACTGATTCATACGAACTTACTTACTATCTGAACCGGTGAGGGAGGCGCTGTTATCGTATTTGGTGATGGCAGAAAAAAAATTACGGTAAAATTCGTTAGTTCCTCTTTTGGCCACCGGTCCAGATATGTTTGACTGTACAGGAACCTGCCGCGGAACTTAACAATTGACATTAAATATGGTAAAGATACAAATTAAATATCTGTTGAAAAAAACAACAGAATTGAAAATAAGTGGCAGAATGGCGACAGAATACCACGCTAAACAGTCATTTGTGAGGCTGCATTTACACATAAAGCATAGAACAGGATCACTATAGTGTGCTCGTGGTGTAGCTTAGGTACTAAGTCGTTCTTGATAGATCGTCAGAGGCTAGCAACGTTCTGTGCGTTCACAAAAGTGGATGGGTGACATCAACGCTTCCGTGCTTCGTTCTTCCGGGCATCCCGGTTATAAAGTCGTTAAGATGACGGAGGCCCTAAAGTGGCCTAAAAACTTCGTCATTAGTGTTGGTCATGATCTCATACGAACTTACAACTTTTCTATTCAAGATCTACTTTACATGCTACGGGTTTAAAACGTGTTACACAAGGAGAGTTTCTCGCATGCGAGTGGCGATTTCTTCTAGGCAATAATATGCTCGCCTAGTGTAAACAAATGCTTCGAGCCTCGCCTCTCGCCTGTCATACTAGCATTCGAGAATCTCTTGAATAATACGAGTTTCTATCAAAATGTAAACAACCGCAGGCGATACTCGAATGGCGAGTTTTGCCGAGGGATAATCGCATACGATTTTTCGCCACTCGCATACGAGAAACTCTCCTAGTGTATCAGCCACTTTATATCTACTGAGGTGCCCCTTGTGCCCTGAGACCTGCACAAGAGACCTCAATGCTGCCTCAGATAGAGCCATCAAAGTGGCCTATCATTACTCCAAGTGTATCTGATGAATCATCGACACGACAAGAAGAAGAAGCCGCTTTATAAATAAAATAAATAATGCTGGACATTTCACACAGCATCATCTAGCCCCAAACTAAGCAAAGCTTGTACTATGGGAATATACTACTTATACACTTTTTGTTTGTAAATACATACATATTATACATACACCCAGACCCGAAATAAATATTTGCAGATCATACAAACATTTATCCCGCCGCAGGGATCGAACCCGCAACCTTCTGCGTCCCAAGCGGGCTTTCTTCTGTCTGTGGCACAAAATAAAAGTTTATTTCTTTCTTTCTTTCACCCACTGCGCCACAGAGGTCGTCAATTTATAATCTAAAAAGTCACATATCTGAGAAAATATTTAACGTTCTTTAGAGTTTAATTCGTGCTCAGGATTCCTTGTTTTCTGCTTTCATTACAAACGCAGCGCACTAAATAAAGCAAACTCGTTTTTAAAGATTATTTTCGCTTAATTTGCGCTTGTTCGTATTTGTCGCTGGCATATTTTTTAGTATTTTAGGCCTGTAATACCTGGGACGAGCCGGCTTAGGTAAAGCCGCGGTAATGTATAGTGTTTTCCTGCGGATTCTTTTATCTATGTGATATATTTGACAGACCTCGTTTATCCTGTTTTGTGAATACTTTAGTTCTCGAACTGAGTTTAAAATAAGTATCAAATGTTCGTTCTAATTGTTCGTTATTTTCGGTAAATTTCAACTCATCTGTTTTGTATGTGGATAAAAATATGGATCTATTAAAATTAATTTTAATCAATTTAAAATTTTGTTGATTTGTATGTTTGTTTGCAGTGAAGCGACTGAACTTATTTGGATGTAATTTCCCACCAAAAAAGTAGTTATATTGATTCTACTTTGATTTTGATAAAACTATGTTTTGAGTTATAACTAGAGTCTTACATATTTTCTACAATATTATTAATAATTTTTATTTTCATTTCAAATTACATATTATTCCGCTCATTAGTATTGATGAACTAAAACATCTCAACCGTGATAGCTACGGATGAAAAAAGCTCAAAGCTAAAATGCCAATTATATTTCATTTCCAGTCGACTGGAATTCACATAATATTAAAGAAACGTACTTTTCCGCTCAAATAAAACGAATAAGAGGAAAGAATTTAAGGTATAGGCAATACAGAGACGGTACAGTTAGCAAAATAAATATGGTAACACAAAAACTTTACATGCTTAGAAACATACACGCTATAGCCAAAAAGCCAAAAAGCCGTGTTGGCCGAATGAGGTTGTACCTCGACTTTCAATCCAAAGGTCGTGGGATGGAATCCCGGCCGTGCATCAATGAATTTTGCGTTTCGTAAAATTTATATGCGCTTTAACACGAGCTCTGAACGGTGAAGGAAAACATTGTGAGGAAACCAGTTAGTATTCTTAAACCTGTCACGTATGGAATACTAACTTCTGCAAGATGTGGGCATGTATCAAATATTTATTTGGACATGCCTCTGACTACCCCCCTTAAACATCTTCAAAGGATCAGGAATATAAAAGTTCTGAGAGAATGTCTACCGCGCCTTGGGGATACAGTCGTGACCCTGTTTACGTTTTACCGTTTATACAATAATAAACTTCATAATTAAATAAAGTATTTAAAGTAAGTATGTATTTAAAAACCACCAGTATTTAAATAAGTATTTAAAAACTACTAAGGCTTGTCCTGACACTATTACAAGTTTATACGCTATTAGATAAGTAAAAAAAGTAGGTAATTTACACATTTATTTAACACATCTAAAAGTTAGCATAAAATCACGCCTTTTTCGTAGGTAGAGACCAGAGAGAAAAAAATCTTCTTGAACATGTCTAAGGGGATGGTCAGAGGCATGTCCAAATACATTTTAGATTAATTCCCACATTTTGCAGAAATAAGCCATCGCTGCTTTTAATATTACTAACTGGTTTCCTCACGATATTTTCCTTCACACCGTTTAGAACGAACACGTTGACGACCTCTGTGGCACAGTGGGTGAAAGCCCGCTAGGGACGCAGAAGGTTGCTGGTTCGATCGCTGCCGCGGGATAAATGTTTGTATGATCTGCAAATATTTATCTCGGGTCTGGGTGTTTCTATGTATATCATGTATTTACAAACAAAAAGTATATAAAGTAGTATATCAGTTATCTGGTTCCCATAGTTTTTTTTTTTTTAATTAATTTGTGGCTAGATGCTGTGTGAAATGTCCAGCATTATTTTACGTGATGATGATGATAGATATAAATAAATATAAATATACATAGATGTACCAACGGTCTTGTAGCCTACTGTACTTGATGAGAGACCCGTCTCACATCAAAGGCAGCGTGTTTCAATTACATAGACTGCATAATTAATTTTGTTTTCAACGGTGGAGAATTAATACAAGGTGGAACGATTTCATGAGAGAAAATTACTATGGATTATACTTCGAACCTACATTAGTATAAAATTAGTCAAAGCTTTTGTTTTACTTATAAAAACTAGCGAGCTTTGGGAATACATTCGTGATCATGCTTTGATTTTTGTAACTTATTTATCTGGTGTTTCCATTTATAATATTTTTCACGTTACCTGCGATCGGTGACTTGGACACTGTTTGTTATCTTTAGTTTAATTAAATTACGTACGTATTTTTATGTTTATTGTTTAGAATAAATAAATAATAAATAATGCTGGACAATTTCACACTGCATCATCTAGCTCCAAACTAAGCATAGCTACTATCATGAGAGCCAGATAACTGATATACTACTTATATACTTTTTGTTAGTAAATACATACATATTATACGTAGAAACACCCAGACCCGAGATAAATATTTGCAGATCATACAAACATTTATCCCGCGGCGGGGATCGAACCCGCAACCTTCTGCGTCCCAAGCGGGCTTTCACCCACTGCGCCACAGAGGTCGTCAAAGTCAATATAAGTAGTTTATCAGTTATCTGGCTCCCATAGTACAAGCTTTGCTTAGTTTGGAGCTAGATGATGCTGTGTGAAATTGTCCAGCATTATTTATTATTATCGAACAAAGTAAAGAAGTTCGTTTAATTTAGTAGCCAACTCTGGTGACGGAGTTTTCATAGGAATGGTTTATTTTATTAAAAGGTTAGCGTATTACTTACATCTCTTGATTTCAGTTCAAAATCAGATACTTGTTGACTCAATTATATTAAAAGAATTTAGTTCTGGAAATTCAGGATGCCAGATTTTTTATCATTAATACATAATATGCGATATTCCTTCAAAAACCTTGTTTTAAATCTATATAAAATCAGTATTATCCAAGGTGAGACATAATTTAAGCTTTTAAATGTACGTAATAAATGAATATGAGTATGGTCCCGGTTGGCTTAAGAAATTTCAAACTTTACATACGCGTACAAGTTTACCTATTATACAACCAAATTACGGCTCCAAGCTGGGAAGACAATCCAATTTCCTGATAGTGCCTTGGTTTATAATCTCAGCAAAAGTATGAAAAATATTTTATCTCAAACATCTTGGCACATAAACGTGCATCATACTTCAAATATCTCAACGCGAGTGGTAATCTGATAAATTCACAAAAAAAGAGAAAAATAAAGGAAAACTATAAGTTTTTATTGCCCGTCACCTTAGATGCTAACATAAAAACGAATTACGTACGTTTGTCTCGGATACGATATAGGTAAACACTGCGAATTTGTATTCAAAGTAGTTAGGAAAGAGAATGGGGAAATAGGCCAATCTAACATAAGCACCCACTCGCTAAAGATTGGTGGCTAATTTTGAAAACAGAACATCTGAACGTTTCGAAACTCACTTCTGCTTGAACACTTTTAAAAATGGAACCAAACAAAGAGGCCATCAACGCTCACCTCACTTGATTTTCTTAAATCTACGCTCAATCTTACTTATTAAGGCCGTGAAAACCTTCAAAACATAATACATCAAAGAAGCTTTTTAGGCTAGAATAGATAAAGCACGTAGACGGCCGAAACACGCATTTTCTCCTGTCAATTTTGCATAATTTATTACACAAACCATGACTAAACAACTGCTATGAAAATGTTTTCCACGCCCATTCTTGGCCACAAGAAAAGAACAACACTCAATTTAAACGCGTTACTAAACAAAGGATTCAAGATTTGAATGCGTGGAGTGACTTCGCGCCGACCGGGAGTTATATAAACTTCAAAAATAGAATTCTGACGTCGCAGCCGGTTTACGAGCCAGCTCGTAAACGAGGCAGGTGAGGGCAAAGCATACTCTCACCTTTATCTAGAAAGGGATTGGGTTTGAACGATGGCAAAATATGTTCAGCTTTGAAAAAAGTGTTTGATTAATTGTTGTTTTTGCTTTTTAAGTAGTAAGTAAAAAAAGAAGAGGAACTGTTTTATATATTTTGTCTTGTTTTTTATATATTTTGTAAACCTGCTTCTCACTTCATATCTAGTCCAGCCCAATTGCCGAATATTTTTATGTCTGTTTTTGTTAATTTTTGTATGTGTGCTTTCTTTTTCCGGGCATTAAATGTATTTGTATTTTATGTTTACTTAAGTTAATCCGTCTATTAATTCATTTTAAATTGATTTTTTCAGACATTTTATTGTAGTTGTAAGCAAGTTTACGCTTATATTTCAAATCAGAGGGTTGTAGAGCAAATAGCTGTTATACAAAAGACGCACCTTAAGTTCCAACATTTACGATTACCGGAGGTTAAAACCCAGACTGAGAATATAAAGTTTAGTAAGATTTTCCCGCAACTCGGCACTAAATCAAAAGATTTACTGGCTTATGTGGCCATTTTGTATTTTTTGCAGTCTCCACGACTTTTCAAACTTCCGGTGAATTTATTTTTAATTATTTGTTTTTTTAGGTCACTCCGGCAAGAAGGTTTTAGCTTGTTCTCGAAGTTTCAACAGAAACCATTAAACAGGGAGCTTATCTATTGTTCCCGAACTTTGAATACATTCTTTTGAACTGATTTTTCAAGGCGTGAAAACGGGGAACAAGTTTGGTTAAACAAAGTGTTTTTTTTTCTTGACGCACATACGTAAAATTCAATACTGGTTACATAAAAATACTGGTGATATTTAATCTTATGATAATGCTCCGAAAAGTTCAGCATTATTTATTTGCAGATAAGTCTTCAATTCAGAATTCGGAGACCGCATTGAGAGACTTAAGTGGCGCTGGGCAGGACACTTGGCCAGATTTGGTGATGGCAGGTGGTGTAAAACTGACCAAGTGGCACCCAAGGGTAGACCAGCAGCTAGATAGGTGGACGATTCAGAGGCCATAGAGGGAAAGACTTGGATAAGATCAGCACAGTGCCGATTGGAGTGGCGTTTGAGGAAGGAGGCTTATGTCCAGCTGTGGGCTATCATTTGAGCTGGCAATGATATCATGATGAAGTCTTCAATTTTAAGTACATGAAAATATATTAACTGAATGATGGTCTATAAAAACGTATAAATTGTCACAAAGGCTTCGCAATACGAGGCTTAATACGAAGCGTACGCATAAAAGTGGATAAACATTTTTTCACTTCACTTTTTAAATTTGCAACGCAAAAATGTTAACCCTTGCGTCGAAACAGGGCAGTTGTTTATTTTGATCTTTTGAATAACTTCCTCCGTTTTTGAAGTCGGTTAAATTTAAGTGAAACCAAAATAAACAGGCTCTCGACTGTATTCGCTAGGACATTAATTCAATTCAATTAATTCATTAAAAACTTATATAAATATAACAATTATTTGACGACCTCTGTGGCGCAGTGGGTGAAAGCCCGCCTGGGACGCAGAAGGTTGCGGGTTCGATCCCCGCCGCGGGATAAATGTTTGTATGATCTGCAAATATTTATCTCGGGTCTGAGTGTTTCTATTTATTATAAGTATGTATTTACAAACAAAAAAGTATAGAAGTAGTACGAGTATATCAGTTATCTGGTTCCCATAGTACAAGCTTTGCTTAGTTTTGGGCTAGATAATGCTGTGTGAAATGTCCAGCATTATTTATTATTATTATTTATTAAAAATAATTTACCACCAACTCTGCACTAGGCTAAGCCTGTATCGCGGCAGTTAGAGTAAATTTTATAACAATATAACTAACTACCTATAAAATAAATACCTTATAAAACATAATAAATAATATGTTCTCAAATGCTCGCTAAAAAAAAAATTTTCGTTTCCCTGTGCTCTCTTAAATTATGTTACCTACAACAGATCAGATATTATTACTTTTAGGTAGGTAGGTATATTATTTTTATTTATTGTTTATTTATATCGCTTAAATAAATATTGATAGAGATCAATTGATGAACTCCCAAATTAAAACTCAATCAAAAACCCAGGTTAACTACCCAGTTAATTAATGTAATACATAAAAGATCTGAGAGAATGTCTACCGGGCCTTGGGGATACAGTCATGACATTTACTACCCAATTCTCCAATTCATTCATAACCTCAGGGTCAAAACCTATTAAACTAAGTGTAGCTTAGACTAAACCTTTAACAAAACCTAGTTTAACTCGTTTCGTACTTCATACCCATCCCCCCAGGGAGGTTCTAAATCATAAAAACTTGTTACTGTACGCGTTCAAAAATGCTTAAAAATATGCGCCCCTTTATTTCCTTCTAGCGTGCTGGAAAATAAACTACATTTTGATGCATTTATCCAAGTTTAACGTATATAGGTAAAGTGCTATCAAAAGTTTTATTATATGAGAAATGCAAAAAAAAATAAGCAATAATAAGTAATAACGGTTATACAACTTTACAACTTAGAAAATTATTGTAAGTTTAATTTATAATTGTAGCTATAAATTTTTTTCGCTATAAGCCCCCTCGCAGACTGCAGACTTTCTATCGCCCGATAGTTGAGACGGGCTATACTTCTCCGTACTCATTGCGAACCATAGTATATACCGTCTCAACTATCGGCCGATAGAAAGTCTGAAGTCTGCGAGGGGGCTAAATGATTAGTGTACGAAAAAGATCACTTATTCCCCATAATGTATTATTTTAGTGTTTACGTTTATACATAGATGCCATGTTGTTTTTTCATATATAATTATATTTCTTTATAAATAATTAAGCTGTCGGAAGCTGAGTGACTGGGTGTTGACGGTTTTTAATTAAAACTTCATTGACCGAAGCACTTTCTACTTTGGCCGTGCATTGTAACGAAAACACGTTCTAGTTTCTGTTTCGAAATCAATTTAACTAAGTGCACAGGTATGTAACAAATTACATTTTAGAATAAAATAGAAAATGTTTATTTTAGTAAAATTTGCAGAAACTATACGAGTAAGCTCTAAGTTGTAGGGAAATATCATAAGGGCCTACCTACATATTCTACATATTCGCCGATGATAGACGAAAAATTACAAGCTCTAAGTTGGAGGGGAATATCTTATGGTCCCTCTACATTTTCGCCGATGATAGACGAATGTTGACGGTCACGAACGTGTGGAGGGCCTTGTCCCCTATCATGGGCGGATCCAGGATTTTTTTCTGGGGGGGGGCACAAGAAACAAAAACTGACAAAAATTTCACGATTTATTAATTTTTCGTAGTTAGTAGGTACACAAAAATATCGTCTGGGGGGGGCACGTGCCCCCGTGCCCCCCCCCCCCTGGATCCGCCTATGTCCCCTATCATCTTCTATTCAAATAATAGTTCGGCGGATGTGTAGAGTGGCAGTTAAACAAGCAGATTATCTAATCTACGTATGGGTTTTTGTAAAACATTTATGTCAACGATGGCATAAGACCCCTCGCAGACTACAGACTTTCTATCGGCCGATGGCTGAAGCGCTCGTGGTCGTGCTTGCTTAGTCGTTCTTGATAGATCGTCGAAGTTAAGCAACGTTCGAAACGGTCTGTAAGTGGATGGGTGACCGCCAGTGGCATTTTCATCTGAGCGCTTCCGTGCATCGGAGGGCACGTTAAATTGTCGGTCCCGGCTATTTAAGTCGTTAAGCCATGACGGAGGCCTTAAGGCGGCCTAAAAACTCCGTCACCAGAGTTGGCCACTGACTCATACGAACTTACTTTTTATCGGCCGATAGTTGAGACGGGCTATACTTCTCCATACTAATTACGAGCCGAAGTATATTCCGTCTCAACTATCGGCCGATAGAAAGTCTGCGAGGAGACTAAATGTTTGGTATTAAATGGCAATATGTACATTTTGAAGAAGTTAGGATTTCAACTTGACAAATTGTGAGTTCATATTAAGATGCTAAAAACTTATTTACTTTGTAGCTATGGTACAAGTTCCCCTCTAAAAATAAAACCTAAATGGTAAACAGAATTCATAACTTCAACCAAAATCTGATTTTAAGGATTATTTTAGTAAAAAATTGTTACCACGCGAACTCGTGTATAAAACCTAAATAGGGGTGGACAATTGTTTCATTGTTGCCGATATGCAAAACATCTGATAATGCTCAATCAAAAAATACCTTCAGCTAGGTATTAAGTCCACCAACTGTTTAACCAATGTAATACATACATAAAATCACGGCTCTTTCCCGATGCAAGTTGACGTGCTATTTAAAAGTGAAACAACAGAATTTATTGCAATACTCTCCTTTTATCTTTGGAGGTTAAAATAAATTTAATTTTATCATGAAAAACGAAGTAAACTCCAATCCTTTTCTACTCCTTATTTCTATGCTTTCGACTGCTGTGCTTGTGACTCTGTATGTGAATACGCAATAAACTTTTCGTTGTGTTTATTCGTCTTATTTATCACCTGAACTTGCAGCCATCTACGTAGGTACCAACGAGCTACTTACTAAGGATAAGGCTTTCAACACCTCATACCCATAATCCAATGTATTTTCATGAAACTATATTGCAATCAATAACGAGATTGGTGCACTTTGGGTTAGCCCTCATTATTGAAACGTACTAGCGACCCTATAAAGATGTCAGCCACATAAATACATAAAAATATGCATAAAATACGTTTTGGCAATGCACTGGGTTACAAATGCAAAGCCCTGGTGCCGCACAAAAGGATGATAAAATAAACAAAAAAGTGAGAGTCGAACACAATGAGTTTTGTACCCAAACAATTCCAAAAATAAGGTTTTTTAAAATAATTAATAACAATTGGGTATTTACCTGTAGCAATAAAAAAACTGCGATTTGGCCTAGTAGTCCATTGTAAATTGCTAATTTTTAAAGGTACACTAATAATACTTTTGGCGCGGTGGGTGAAAGCCCGCTTGGGACGCAGAAGGTTGCGGGTTCGATCCCCGGCGCGGGATGAATGTTTGTATGATCTGCAAATATGTATCTCGGGTCTGGGTGTTTCCATGTATAATATGTATGTATTTACTGGCGACCTGCAACACAGGTTTTCACAAACCTATCGCAAGCACCTGTCTCACACAATCTAGGTTAATAAGTAGCATAGTCTTTGCATTAATGTACGTTGGATAAATAACCTAATGTGTTGAGAAAATAAACGATTTTGAATTGAATTGAATTTACAATCAAAACATAAGTAGTATATCAGTTATCGGGTTCCCATATAGCTTTCCTTAGTTTGCGGCTAGATGATGATGTGTGAAATGTCCAGCATTATAAAAATAATACTACTTCCTTTATGATCAATAGGTCAATCATTTAAAAATACCTACATCGCAGCCTGCTATTTAAATGTTTGTACGCAAAACTAAGGGCGGAAGCTAGTTGAAATTGTCCGTCTCTTTTAAAAGGGCCAACAAGTGCCACAGCAACAGTCGTCAACTTTTGCGATAGCCATTATGCTCAATTGAAATCCCTCTACGATTAAACAATTACAAGCACGCATTCCTAAAACTTAACTTAATTCATCGTAAGCACGAATAACTTTGTAAAACGTTACATGGCTACTATAACTTTGTGAAGCGGAAGAATTAAGGATTACGTGAAATGGAGCGTTTATTAGCTTATAATCCACTCTCTAACGAAGGAACTTTTTGTATAATAATTTTGATCTCAAGATTTAGAACAAAATTAAACTATATCTGTGAAATTTAGAAAGAAATCGAAATAGTAAAGCATCGAATAGTAGAGATAGTTGATTCTGCTAACTTTTGTACAAAACTCCAAATCGTTTAGACACCATCCCATCGCTAACCTATCGTTATACAGGGTCTTTTATTTTAAACTACACAAACTGACAAGGCCTCATTTTTGGGTTGTAAATAGACGTTTGACCGTATCAATTTAATTCCTAAGCCGATTTAAGTTTTCACTTCAAAATTTATCTTTTATTGATTTTATAGGACTGTTGCATAATATTTTCAAGGAGAACAGACGTTGCACCAATCACAACGCAGCTAATCACGTCACATGCTCGAATGGACTAAGTTATACAAGAAGCAGCAATCAATAGAAAGGATAGTCTTTATCCATTTTCTCGGGATTTTCATAACAAACCAAAAAATCATTACATAAATATTTTTTAACATATTTGTTGAACCCAATTCCTGAATTAAGTTTAATATGAAAGACCCTATATATGAAAAATATCGAACGCTAGAAAACTTAATATAGGTACCTATACATTTGCGGACCAAAAGTCTACGCTACAAAAGGTTGTAAGCATTTTTAAGTAACAGAAGGTAAATAAAGCTAAACACGAAAGGCACACGAAGCGTAACTTAGATGAAACTTTTATAAAAAAATCTTGTGAATATTTCCTCTCGCAACCTCAATAACATACAGTTTCTCTCGGTTTAAAAGGGAAAAACTAAAAAAACAGTCAATTACATTAGCCTGGCCGTTCCTATTACGTAAAATGCGAAACAGAATGTGGTGTAGGGATGGACGTCCGTTCTTTTTTGAACTGTAATGTCGACCACAAAGGCCGGCTAAAAGTCCGTTTCTTTGTATTGCTTTGCATTGTGCGCCGTGTGGTCAGATATTTGAAATCTCTATACTAACCTAAATGTGTGTACAAGCCATGTGATTTATTTATTTAGATAGATAGACACAACTATTGGCACAGATACACAGACACACTTAATAATAAAACAAAAACATAGACAGGTACTTAATATAACACAAGTTAAAACTGCATAACTAACCTAAAGCATAAAAAAAGAAAAACACAAAACAGTTATAGGTAGGTGCAAGGTCTGTGATTTGGTGTGCCAAATAGGACTAGTCTCAGCTTTTTTGTTACTCTGTACCTATCGCTAGGTGCAGAGCAACGCTGGCTTTCAGACTGGGCCTGGGAAGAGGTTATTTAATTATTTTAATTTAATTAACACGGTTAGTACCAATTACATTAATTATATACAAAACTAACAATACAAAACAATAGTCACAATTATTAATAAACTCATAAAGTGATATCCGATTAAGTATCCGAGAAAAATCCGGATGATATTATCAAAAAAAAAATCCGGAAGACAGAAACTTTGACTTTATTTTATACTAGCTAACCCAACATTTTGAAGGGTCGTTTTTCCCTGGTTTAGGCTTGATTGAAACACAAACATCCAAATATCCAAACATACAAACTCTCAGATCACAAACTTTCCGATGTATTATATTAGTAGGATTGATTTCATCTTCCACCTTGTCAGACTTTTCATGCCCATAAAATTGTCTCAATTGCTCCGGCTTTTCTCGTGCAAGCTCTATTCTTTGAATAGCGCGAAAGGCGCTCTGTTATTTGCGTTATTCAAATGTTGTGTTATTTTTCGTGGGTTAATTGCATTTTGAGGACTTGAATGTTTCACTGGAAGTATGTTATTGATGTGTTTTTGAACTGAATTGAGGCAATCAGTTGAATTGGATTGGAATTCATGGAGCGTTTCTGTTTAAAAGCGTTTAAATTTAATAATATTTAATGTATTCTTACTCATTTCTGGTTATCCATGAATAAATAAGCAAACGAATAATAATTTTATTTTTATTATTAATGTTATCTTAGGCTTATAATAATATTATAAAGAGGAAAGATTTGTTTGTTTGTTTGAATTGAATAGGCTCCGAAACTACTGGACCGATTTGAAAAATTCTTTCACCATTAGAATCCTACATTATCCCTGATGAACATAGGCTATATTTTATCCCGGGGAAGAGAAGTTTTCCCGAGGGATCGCGGGTAACACCACGGCGGACAGCTAGTATATTATATTTAGAAATAGAATTTGTTATACCAAAGAAAAGTCACAAAGAAATAATTATGATGTCTTTAAAACTGCAATCTTCAAATACTTTAGTTCCATCCTCCTTGTAGCGCTAAGCTACACGCGTAGCTGCGTGCCTACGGCGTAGCATAACTCGTAGGTAGTCGATGAGAAGGAGCGAGTGGTTTAGAATTCAAACTTTCTCAGAGTAAGGTACACACGTCAAATTAAACTTGTATAAAATTTTACATGTTCACTGATTTACAATACTAGTAATTTAGTAAGAACTTATATGAGCCTGTCAGACAGCAGCTGTCTGAGGTACAGGATATGTTTTAGTTCGTTTCTGAAGCAGTATTGAATAGACTATTCATTTTATTAATTGAGTTGAATATTATTAATGAGGTCAATTTCGCACATAACGGCCTGCATGCAACAAATCTACCTTTAAACTCGATTTTACCACCTTCCAATTCATTTCTAATTTAGCAGCACGCAACTATAAACATGCTTCCTCATACGTTCTTTCATAATTATATGAAAACAACCATCTCACTGTTCAAATTATTAAACAAAACTCTTCAGCAGCTATTAAATACATCACGCAATACCTTGGTCAGGGCTGGGTCAAAAGACACCAGTGTAACTTAAACCTACGCTCAACCAAAATGCTTTAAACCATGGTTCATTTTACACTAGTTTTAAAAGTCAAAATTTGAAAGTGAGCATACGAAAATGTGGTTTATTACTTTGGCATAAAAGTTATAGTTGTGTAATGGTTTGTATGAAATTATTGAGTTTCGACGCTCTTTAGCCTAATTTATTTCATAGTGTATCGAGTTTGATGATGTAATGGAGAGGAGGACCCTCAACATCAAAGTATGTTTATTGGGAATTTCAGGATGTAATTTCCATGAATTGTGTTCAGTTTGAGGAAAAAAACAAATAAAACCCTTTTGAAATTGATAAATTACATGTTACAAAAACGAAATAATATATCGTCCTTTGATCAAACATAATTTGGAATTTGTATTTATGTATAAAAAGTATCAATATCAATTATCAGGTCCTCATCAAATTCATGAAAATTTTGCTTAGTTTGGGCCTAGATGGCGCTGTATGAAATAAGTTCCAATATTTACAAATTTTATTTTTGTATTACAGATTCGTTTCTTTATAAATTATGTGTTAGATTAGTTTATTTTAATCATTTTCACTGAGTAATTAAAACCTCATTTTCTTGGCGAAAGTAGGAATACCTTCACAATAGGCCAACACACCAGTAAATAAAGCCTTCGTATCTGCGTGGAAGCAAAAACAGAACTCGGAAAGACGTAGACACGGCACTAGACAACTATAAAACAATGCACAACACTGCACAACATAGAAGTCACGTCAGCAACATTCGGAAAACGTATACCTTAAATTATTAATGCACAATTCGTAAAATAAACTGGACTGATGTCACTGTATGGTTTAAATACAGTTCGAAAATTTAAAATTAGAATACAGTCTATGTTCAGTCAGCTTCACCGACGTGACTTCTATATTGAGCTGGCCTATATCTAAAGGTGCAAAACATAATTCATTCCTATTTTAAAACAAAACTCCTGGTTCACACCAGGCGCGTCAAAGCGGTTTTATTTAGACTTGGATTCAGGGATGCAATAAGGATATATGAACAATGAAAAATAATTATTTTGAAAGTTTTATGACATAATTTAAAATATATGTTTTGATGTTTAGGTAATAGCTCTTATCTCAACATTGTAGAACGTAAGAGGAAGCTTAGGAAATGGCTTACTGAGTCGGTGTTCTACGATTTGAGTGAGTTTCTCGAGCTTCCTCTATTATAAGTAATATATAGGTATCTTTTGATATAAGTATGTTTTATAAAATTTCAAATAAGTTGACATGTAACAATGGTGTTATTAATAAACTCTGTATTTCTGTAAGTAGGTAAGTAATTTACTTAAAACCGCGCCTCATTCACTCTCATTAAATTATTTGTACAAACTTGCTTCAGGTTACTTTTAACCGATTACTTTCAAAAAGTCACCAAATTAATTGAAAAAATATCGATTGGGTTGACTTAGTGAAACGAGCTGCAAAGCTATGTTTTATAGCACGTAAATATTAAACAAGTAAACAATTCAGCTATTAATAATCAATTCAATTCTAGTTAAGTCTGAATCCGTCCCTGTCTAGACCTAGAAATCTAGGTCCTACTTCCTAATGCCGTTGAGTGTTGCCAGACACGCAATTGACCCATCAGAGCATAGCCTTTATTTTATCTGTTCCTCTGTGAACTTTGTTCTTTGCGATTGTTGGAGTTTTGGTAAATGTCATCATCATCATCATCATCATCATCCACAACCTGACTTTGCCCACTGCTGGGTATAGGCCTCTCTTTCTATATGCCACTTTTTACGGTCTCGTGCTAACCTCATCCAGGTGCGGCCCGCGACGGATACCAAATCGTCTGCCCATCTCGCTGCCGGACGACCAACGTTTCTATAGCCGGTTCTTGGACGCCATTCAGTTATCGCTTGACTCCACCTGTCGTCACCTCGCCTGACCAGGTGTCCTGCCCAACTCCATTTTAGTTCCGCGATACGATTCCCTACGTCTTTGACCTTTGTTCGACTTCGGATCTCGACGTTGGGAACACGGTCTATATACCTGATACCGATTTGGTAAATGTATTGAAAGCATATCTTGACGACCGTAATATTATTTAATTGTACCTACTAATAGTGAATTTAATTATAATATTAATAATAACTTGACCATAATGCTAATTAATTTTTTTTAATCATTTATAATTTGACACATTTTTGTTTAGTAAGTAATGAATATTAAAATGTTTGTATGCTAATCAGCAGGATCTAGAGATTCCTAGTTTTCTGTAACCTAGGTCCACAAGCAATAAATAAATTAAATTGAAATTGAAAATTGAAAAATTCTTTAAGAAACTCTACTCAAATATCACTAATTAGAAAATTATTTCATTTCTAAGACACGTCCACTTCAGACTTGCAAACATTTTGCAAAATAATCATTCCATACGTGACACATTGCAAGCCTATCGCCGCTTATAAGATCACCGTTTTAGTATAGGTTCGCCGGGATCGAACCTACGATAAGTCAAGTCACAGTCGAGAAAAGATAGCCCAACACAGCCAACAGAATAGTCAATCAAACAATGGTCGTCAATTTGACGACCTCTGTGGCGCAGTGGGTGAAAGCCCGCTTGGGACGCAGAAGGTTGCGGGTTCGATCCCCGCCGCGGGATAAATGTTTGTATGATCTACAAATATTTATCTCGGGTCTGGGTGTTTCTATGTATAATATGTATGTATTTACAAACAAAAAGTATATAAGTAGTATATCAGTTATCTGGTTCCCATAGATAGCTATGCTTAGTTTGGGGCTAGGTGATGCTGTGTGAAATCTACAGCATTATTATTATTATTATTATTTTTAATAAGATACAGGCTTAGCCTAGTGCGGAGTTGGTGGTAAATTATTTATAATAATTGTAATATTTATGTAAGTTTTTATGAATAAATTGAATTGAATTGAATCGGTGAGTTGGTTCTGCCAGGGAGTACCACGTAACTTTACCTAACCCTACAGCTATGTTTAAAATATGATGTAAATATTTTGGCTATTCAATAATTCATCATCATCATCTCCCTGCCCTTTTCCCACATTATGTGGGGTCGGCACAACATGTGTTCTTCTTCCATTCTCCTCTATCAGCCGTCATCTCAACACTCAGTCCTTTCTTACTCATGTCATCCTTCACACAATCCATCCATCTTTTCTTTACCTCTACTCAATAATAATATTCAATAATTACATACATACATACATACATAAAGTCACGCCTCTTTCCCAAAGGGGTAGGCAGAGACCACGGATCTCCAGTCGCTACGATCCTGACACACAACTTTCGCCTCATTCACTCTCATTTTTATTCAATTCAATTCAATTCAATAATTCTTGACCAAAATATATAAAAAAACTGGAACTTCGGGAGTACAGAAGTGAAAACTTGAACGAGGTTTCTTAAACGGTTTCAAACTTCAATAAAAGTATTTTTTTTTTAATAAAGTGCAAAAAGTGACTGTCTTGCTGGAATTTGAACTCTGTCTCACTTAGGAGTAGAGCTCTATACCTTTCGGCCATCCCCAATGTGTTTTTTAATGATGAATGGATCGGCTCTTGACCTCGAAACTTACATAGGCAAGAATGAGGTCTACGACGAATGTGTGACGAAATTAAAAACAAGTTTGCCGATCAGAAATGGTGTCGGTGACGGTCACGTGACTCGCGACGCGAGTTCGATGGTTTCTTCCCATCTCAAATATGCCCAACGAAATTTTCACTTCAAAACCTATAAATTATCTATAAGTTCAGTTTTAAAATGATAGTCCAGCAACATGTGAAGCAATTTCCAAACTGATATGGTTCCACTCTCGACCATGCACTTTCAATTTGTCGAGATATTGAGTTTGAATATGTTGCATACAATACTGTAATACGGTTTGTAAAATATACCTTAGTATTTTACAAACAATGTAGGTCATGTTATCGAATGTAATCTTTTCAAGGATTTGTTTTATAAAATACGAGCATCCTATTAATATTATGAATGGGAAAGTTTGTGAGGATGTTTATTGCTCAGTCACCCACAAAAACTGAATAGATTTCGTAGATAAAATTCGGCACTGAGATGAACGGTAATAGCACAAAGGCTAATTTCATCGCGGAAATTTTACGTGTTCCCGAAGTAAAACTACGGATTTCTTTTCGAAAATTTTACTGCCGTGTTGTGTGGCATCATGTGGGCTTAATAATAATTACGTTTTTTAAACTAAAAAGAAAACCGACTTCAATGTTTGACTCAGGACGCGGCGTGACTCAGGGCGTCAAGTGAGGCCATAAGCCCACCATAAAATTCGATTTTGGAAATCGGTTCACAACTGACGGAGATATCGGTGAACATACATAAAAAAATACATACAGCCGAACATAGAACCTGCTCCTTTTTTTGAAGTCGGTTAAAAAGACTCTTTCCGTACACTTTTCGCAAATCAACAAGTCATGTATGGACTCGAGATCTTTAACCTTGAGTGCATTAAAACCATCAAATTACATTACAAACATTATCCGTCTCATCAAAAGGCAATGAAATGAATGAATACGATAGAGTTTTAAACGAAATTTACACAATACCATTCTGGAATACCATTATTGGCTCTTGCCACAGAATATTAGCTCTTGCTCCGTTGAGTTAGAGAAAGCAAGACGCAATAATGGTATCGTTTAAATGGTGTTTTTATTGCAGCTATCACATTTTATACCTCATCACGCACACATCATAAAATTAAGTCTATTTAAAATGTTTAGATGAAACAAAGTTTAAGGCAAGTAAAGATAAGGATAATAAACATTATTTTTTATTGCTTATGTTTATTTTATTAGTCACTAAACTAACTGTGTGTATCACTGGAAAGAGACGTGATTTTGTGTATGTATGTGACAGTTTATTTAACTTAATGCGTGTCAGATGCTTGATGTAATTTAGAATAATAAGCCATTATTGAACGGGTGCAGTGGCGCTACCGGAGGGCTAGGCGGTGCAGTGCGCCGGGGCCCCCAAGCTCAAGGGGCCCTCGGACTCTGAGTCAGAGCCCGAGAGTCCGGAAGGTTTTATTCTTAGGACACTATATGTATGATTCTTTTTTTGAAAATGCATTTAAACCTATTTACCTTATCCCAGGCATAGATATACATATATCAAACATCAGTTTTCATTTGTTATATTGGTAACCTCTCCATGGTGGGAATTGAATCCGCAGGCTACGGGGATGGCAGAACTTGTATCGACTAAGCTTAAGGCCATTGAATCAAATATCAATATTTAAAAAAAAAACACAATTACCAATCAGCAGCCTTGTTGTCTATTGAAATCGATTCCCAGTTGTAATCTATAGAGCTCAACCAATCACACAATACGAAAATGACAATTGAAGTCCTGGCCAGGTAAATGTCAAAATGAGGCTGATGACCATTGGCAGTTGAGTTACACAATAGAGCCCCGGAGCGGAGTAAAAATCACAAAAATAAAATCAAAACACTACTGGCGTAGTATTTTGTTGTGATGTTGTATACAAGTATTTGTTTAGCCACTACCCTACCTTTAAGTACTTTTAAGGGTAAGAAAGGGTTACTCTGTAAACTCAATGGGGTATTTCCGGTTCCTGGATAAATGAAAAGGCGTTGTAATAGGCTTTACTTAAATTTTATTTTCATTTAACCGCCTAGTTTTTGTATTTTTTTTATTGATGAGGTAAGGGCCTGGTGACACAGGTTTTCACAAACCTATCGCAAGCACCAGTCTCACACAATCTAGGTTAATAAGTAGCATAGTCTTTGCATTAATGTAAATTGGATAAATAACCTAATGTGTTGAGAAAATAAACGATTTTGAGTTGAATTAAATTCATAGATTTTTAGGTTCTATTTTTACCATAAAACTTCGATACACTAATTTAAAAACTTTCTCGGGTAGTAAGTATCATTGAGGTTTCTACTTGGGCCTTCATCTACTAGAGGATTTACACAGCGTCAGGACTCAGGAGGCAACCTATGGCTACACTCAATGGGAGGCTGTAGTGCCTACATTGTTTGAGATGGAATAGGCTTGCTCAGCACCTAAACCATCCTCACAGCTTAACCGAAGTAAGGTAGGCTTTAGGTTTCTACACTTTTCGAAAAGAAAGAAAATCTTAGGCTCTCTACATATTCGCTAATGATAGACGAATACCCACGCTCACGAACGTGTAGAGGGTATAATCAAATACAAATACATTTATGGCCAGAAAAAAGAGAGCACACATACAAAAATTAACAAAAACAGACAACAAAATATTCGGCAATTAGGCTGGACTCAGCGCTAATCTACGCACATGGTACGTAGTGCTGGTTTTCAGTCCAGTCTATTCGCCTGTGTTCGTTGATCATTGACTTTCCAATAAATAGTTCGGCGAATAGTTCAGTGAATGTATAAGAGGCTATTACCTGGTCAGTAGATTAAAATTGCCTATTTACATACATACATACATACATAAAGTCACGCCTCTTTCCCAAAGGGGTAGGCAGAGACCACGGATCTCCAGTCGCTACGATCCTGACACACAACTTTCGCCTCATTCACTCTCATTACATTCTTCATACATGCTCGTCGGTTTAGGGTACTTTTGACCTGGCCCTTCTCCAAAATGTTGCCAATTTGATCCAAGAAGGTATTGCCTATTTAAGGTCTATTTAATCGAAAGTAAACCTTTGTAACTGTTTTGATGGCTTAGTTACTGTGCTACTGAACCCTAATAAAAACGATCTAAGCTATCAGAAATCGCTGAGCATTCAAAAGGGTAAATCGAATGGGCCTCAAGGCCTTCACTTATTTCCGCCACGGAACTTTCCTTGGACTTGATTTTTGTAATGCTACACCTTCAAATTAAATACGGATTAGTTTCAATAACTCGAAAGTTATGAAAGAAAATATAGGGATTTTCCTGGAAAAAGTAAAATAGTATTTGAGTTTAAACAAAAGTAAATAAATAAATATAAATAATGCTGGACTTTTCACACAGCATCATCTAGCTCCAAAGTAAGCAGAGCTTGTGTTATGGGTACTACATGACTGATATACTACTTATATACTTTTTGTTCGTAAATACATACACATTTTATACAGAAAACACCCAGACCCGAGACAAATCGATGCGGTCGAGTGCGGGGTTCGATGTAAATTATTTATTAATAATTGTAATTTTATGTATTAAGTTTTATGAATAAATTGAATTGAATTGAAATATCTGTAGATCATACAAACATTTGTCCCGCGGCGGGGATCGAACCCTTCAACCTTCTGCGTCGCAAGCGGACCTTCGCCCACTGCGCTACAGAGGGACCTCTGTAAAAACGTCATTTTAAACTTCTAAACTCAAATGTCATACGTACAGGCACAGCACAAGTAGTTAGTTAGTTGATAAGGAAATCATCATTAAAAAAAATTCTCTCACGAATTAGCTCTCAAAATACACACTTTTATACGAGTAATAACCTTGCCAATGGACTGGACCACTCCCTATAAACACAAAGGCCTGATTACATATTTCATGTGATAAAAACAACGTTTTCCCAGTTCCAATTATACAAACAATATCCACTGACGCAAATACGTTATCAGTTTCAACCACAAAATTGAGACTAACGAGATATAGATAAATGATTTTGATATACTATCTTATATATCAACTAGCTGTTTATATTAAACAAATATATTATGGATTCGTATTACACTGAATCTTGGGCTTAGATAGATAGATAGAAAATACTTTATTGCACACCACATAATAAAAATAAACAAAAATGGAAAACTAAACAAAAAAACACAATGACATACAATCGGCAGTCTTATCGCTAAATAGCGATCTCTACCAGACAACCTGTGGATTATTTATAAGCCTGATCCTTGAACCATATATTTCTTGCATAAGCTGATTAAGCTGGTTTAAAAAAGTATGTTAAAGTCAAAGTCAAAAAGCATTTATTCAGTAGGACCGCTGGGATCACTTTGAATAGTCTTAAAACTAGGTGATTTTACTCGTTCCTTTGTCCTGTTAGGTGGTAAAAATGTATGTTAGTATGAGCCCAGTATGAGTTAGTTGTCAACTCCGGTTACGAAGTTATTAGTCCGCCTGAAAGGCTCTGCTCATGGCTCAACTATTTTATAGCCGGGACCGACAATTTAACGTGCCCTTAGAAGCACGGAAGCGCTCAGTAGAACAATGCCAGCGTTATAAGAACTAGGATTTTTGTACAATAATTACATTCAATATCATAGAACGTCGAGCGTTCATAAGTTTACGTACGTAATAGTTTGATTTTTGAAACGTCATATTTTGTTCGAGATTTCTCAGAAAAAATAAACTATTCGTAGCAAATTATTAAGAACTAACATTAATCATAAATTTTTGTAATATTTTGTGTTAATCCACACTGAGGTATTATTTCATTGAGAAATGAAAAGTCTTATCAAAATGTTCAATTCCGACGGGATTGGAACCCGCGAAGATCAGGCCACAGAACCCACACACGTCAGATTCGAAATATTTGATAAGCTACACATATTTATCAGTTACACACCGGTCTCAAATATTTGTCAAAATCTGGCTTTCAAAAGAATTTAGATTTGTGCAACATGAAATGTTAATCGACTTTCATTGCTGTACGTTAAGCTCATAATTATTTAGATATTTTGGCTTCCTACCAAAGAAAGCTCAGTTTTTAAGGCTTAAGTAATTCTTGTTGATTTAAACAGTTACCTGTTTTTTATGAGGAGCTGTAGTGCCTGATTTTTTTACATTAAGTAAGCTAACATCACATACTGTTCTTAGTAAATAAAGTCGGTTTTATCATCTGAAAAGGCATTGTCTTTATGTTAACTCGTTAAGTTCTAGCATATTCCGTAAGAAGTTTGTGTTCCCGAGAAAATATTGCAGCGGAATTTTCTGTTATTTTTTGCAGAAACTTTATAGGAGACGGAGATAAAAGGATATTAAATTATCATAAAAAATATTATTAGTAACAATTTTATATTCGCTTGTAAAAAAACAGAGCTTTAAAATGATTTTTTTGTTATAGACAAAGGAAAACGTACATTTTGAATAACACGGTGATAATTATATCTGTTCGGTTAGTTAGTTCGATTTTATGATAATATGTTTATGTATGTATATGTTGTACAAAAAAACACAGTCATAGAAAATTAATAAAAAGCTAGGCCTACTTAGCTCAGATCAAAAGTAAATGATAATTAAGTTTTTGATAACTAGAAACGATTTATTTAGTACAATATTTTTACAATCGTACTCTATAAAAAAAACTTGATTTCAATGGTTTCCGCTACGCGATCAATATATAGTATTAATATTTAATATTCAACTCAGTTTATCGCGTACCAACCGCGGTAAGCAGGTTTTTATATCTTTATTTTTACCCATTTACTTTCCAATGTAAATGTTGATAAATTCATTGTTTTTCAACATAATTATTATTTTTAAACCGGGTATTTATCACGTACCTATTTTTATTATTTGTTTGTTCCGACGTTCATCACGACGGTCATTGTTTTTCTTTTTTTTATTAAGGAATTACAAAAATGTAAGTACAAAAATAGAATAAATCCGAAGAATCTCAAAGGCTGAAACTTAAAAGTATCTAAAGAAAAGAAACTATTTAAATAAAAAGCGGAAATTTTATGTTATTTGAACTACTTTTTCCGTAGTTTTTTCGTAGTATTTTTAATGGGTTAAGAGCGTTCGGACAACATCTCAATTTGAGTAGGTACTTAATTGTAAATTTTCATGTTCGTGACCAACTCGCTAAAACTTTTACATGTTAGAATCTGGTGCTAACATTTCACATCTCTTCGTAGGAATATTAATCCACTCTCGGCCGTCGAACTCCCAAAACTTTGAGATCGACTCAGAAGTTTCGGTGTTTAGGTTGGATAATTAAAATATGGATATTATAATAACCTTATTCAAAAGCTTCGCCGACAAAGGCCATGGATTTAAATTTAATGAATACGTGTTTCCTTTTTAGCTTGGAATAAAATATAATGAAAATGTATTATCGCCATCCTACGGACTCAGATTCATGAAAGTTTCAAGTACGAATAATTCTCAATTCAAATTCTATTACAACATTTAAAGACTACAAGTATTTTATGACTAAGTACAATTGTGTAAGCCAGTGTATCCTATTTCTATAGATTATACAAAACTGAGACGGCAATGAGAGTACAAGACAGACGAGCCATGAATGAACAGTGCTCGTATCGACAAAATCCGCTGAAACATACCGAACCAAACATTTCCTGTAATCTAATTAAATGGAGTCTGAAGGACAGAACGCACAACCCTTCTTCTGTATGAAATCTATCTTTTCTGAACATTTAGCGCGATTGACAAGCTCTAATATTATAGACTAGATACTCACCGGATTCACGTGATTTTTCCGTCCGCCATTACAATCCACGTGAGAGTGAGGTGTTGTAAACAAATAGCGGAAGGCTAAGTCGCGCGTTCCGGGCGCGGCGCGGGCAAGCACTGGCGGAGGCTCGGAGACGCGCGTGCGCGGCGCGGTCGATCGCCACTCGGTCACTGGGCCGGCTGGCACGCCACCCACACCCAAGAAAACAAACCTTTGTCTTTTCAGACGGCGAGGCGCCACTACCTTCTGCACCTGTAGATTTAATTACACCTAAGATGACTCTAGATCCCATCATTCCAATTTCAAAAGTTTATAATCCAATGCATGGTGATGAAATCGTTCGATTGCCACCACTATTTCAAAACTTTGTAACAATCCCATCAACTTAGGCGATGAAGTCGTTCGCTTGTATGTCATACCTCTACCAATTTCAAAAGTTTCGTTCCATCCCAGATCATTATTATATTCCTTTACTTACAACACACGATTATATTTTACTGAGTTAACCTTATGATCTCATCGCCACGTGTTCCAATTTCAATAATTCTTCTACATTTTATCAATACAACGTAATTGTTGGACATACGTTTTTTACTCACACGACCCCTCGCAGACTACAGACTTTCTATAGGCCGATAGTTGAGACGGAATATACTTCGACTCGTAATGAGCATGGAGAATATAGCCCGTCTCAACTATCGGCCGATAGAAAGTCTGTAGTCCGCGAGGGGTCTTACAAAATGTGAGCATGACAATGTATTTAGAAGTTCGAAGAGTACGTACGCTATGTGAAATAAACGATTGTAAGAATCCAAAATGTATTATTAGAATAAAACATAAGGAGTAGTTACTAAACGTCATCCTTCAAAGATGAAGCCAAACACTGGGGCTACGACCGTAGAGGGTAGCTACGAAGCGTAGAGGTTTTGGTGTTCGTATGTACAATTTTTTGTAGTTTTTATAGTGTTAATCCACACTTATTGGTATTTCATTAAGAAATGAAAAGGTCTTATCAAAATTTTGGATTCCGACGGAATTCGAACACGCAACGATCAGACAATCCTCCTAAAGCCGGTGTGCCTTACCGCTCGGCCACGGAACCCTTAGTCGTCACAATCCAAATTCTTGATAAGCTCATATTTATCGGTTAAGCCCCGGTTAGCGCCATCTACTCGTTTCACTAGTGAACTCATGCTCATTGTCCAGTTACATTTAGAATCAAATGACGGAGAGATGTCGCTTTAGCTAACCTATAATTTTTGTAATTTTTTATAGTGTTAATCCACACAAAATTAAAAGGTAGCAAGTGTGGAGACCCCTCGCAGACTGCAGACTTTCTATCGGCCGATAGTTGAGACGGAACATACTTCGGCTTACTTTTTCATACTCATTACGAGGCGAAGCATTTTCCGTCTCAACTATCGGCCGATAAAAAGTCTGCAGTCTGCGAGGAAGCCAACACGATAAAAAAAATATATAATTACTTATAACTTTTACGAACCGAAATCAAAACTCCTCCCAACTTGTAGCAATCTCACTACTCGCAAATTCTCAGTACCTCTATCCCAGCGGACACCCCGTGGTTTTACTAAACGTTTAGTTGGAAACTTGTTAAAACGGTGCATACCTTTGCTGTGGCTATAACTCTACTTTCAGTCTATACCCGTTTTACCCGGATTCTGAGTTATTATGAGCCATATTACAAAGGTTGTCTGGAAGAGATCGCTTTTTACCGCCCATTGTACCTACTACCTACTTACTTGTCTTTGTGTATTTCCTGATACGTGTTTCTTTTATGTACAATAAAGGGTTTTTAATATGAATTTCAAAGTGATCCCAGCGGTCCTACTGAATAAATGCTTTTTGACTTTGACTTTTGACTTTGAATATGTAATTTAATTATGTAATAAGTAATAATTTATTTTGTTTCCAAACTGCAAATACAAAGTAAAAATAAACATAGATTTCAAACTAGGCTTACATATAATTTACGCTTATTTTGGTCGCCACACTAGGCTAGGCTAATTGCACTTTAACTTTTTGCTATGAAATTAATAAAATTGAAATAAATCAAGCTTACCTACTCCTTTCTTAATCACACTACGGGAAGGTGAGTCCTTCCACTAATCGTTACTTAAAATAAAGGTAGTTCTTAAGTTAAAATAAAGGTAAACCGATTCCATTTCAAATTAGAAATGGATCTGGATAATGTGCTATGATAATAATTAAAATCATCATCATCTCCCTGCCCTTATCCCACATTATGTGGGGTCGGCACAACATGTGTTCTTCTTCCATAATGAATAATGAAATAATAATGAAAATATTTTTAAAAATTCTGAATGGGTTGGTTTGATACAAATGTTTCTAAGATTTCAATGTATTATTAACTAATTAAAATTAAAAATTATCATTAAAATTATCACTTAACTAATTAAAATGTAGTAGTGAAGCAATATTATCTTAGCAACTAAGAAAGCTGTATCAATTTCATCTATAAGATAAAATGAGTTTGAATATCCATAAATCAAAACTGTATATGTATTTGCCTGCAGCGGTATACGAGTATATACAAGTTGTACCTGTATAGCTGAGCTAAGCGAAACAGTAGACGTTAACTAGATATCGCCGATGTTATCTAGCTCAAACATCAGATCCTGTAGTTTCACTAATGAAATTCAGAATTTCAAACAGCTGAGTAAGCTCTGTGAATAAGCGATCAACGGGCAATGACCTCGGTTCTTCAATGAATTCTGTTACAAGACATAAGAGTGAGAAAAAATAAGTAAAATTGACCGAGCGAGCGAAGCGTCCCAGTTTTGAGACTGGCCAAAAATGCATTTATCCTTCTGTACGTCAGTAATCGCCTACAGGTATTTTAACGAAAATTGGCACACAGGTTCCTTGATTTATTAAATAGCGTGATATAGGACGTTTTTTCGTACAAATTTTACCAAACTATACCAATTAGCCTTCGCAGTTCTCTCCGCCTTTAGACCCCGCGCAGACTGCAGACTTTCTATCGGCCGATAGTTCGGAACATACTTCGGCTTACTTCTCCATACTCATTACGAGCCGAAGTATGTTCTATCTCAACTATCGGCCGATAGAAAGTCTGCAGTCTACGAGGAGGCTTACAAGACAAACCCGTAGACATCAGATTTGGCCCTCTAGAACCAAAGGAACGCGAGAAATCACTAAAAACTTATCCCCCTATTTTGCTTAAAGTAAAAAATCTTTGAATTTTTTTTAATAATGCTGGACTATGGTCTGTGGTCTAAGTGATTCTACTCCTGATCCTGCGCGTGTTTGTGTGAATTTTAATTGTTTTAAAATACATAAAAAAACTGCATGCCAAATTGTAAATTCATCGAAGGTTTCCTCACGATGTTTTCTGTCACCTCACTCTTTGCCACGGGAAACACCTTACCACACGTCACCAATTCTTTCTGAATCTGTACAATTATTTTTAAAATCAAAACTAGCCCTCGCTATTTCCTAAAGCGAAATTATGCAAGAAAGCTGCATTTATAACTATGTTTACTGTTTCAATCTTTTGTTCTATAAACTCGTTCAACTGAAAAAATCTATTAGAGTAATGTTGTAATATGATTGGGTCTGAAGAAATGAAAACTTAGTTTTTCCGGGTTTCCAAAATCAAATCAACTCGTCTGATCCAAGAAACCACTTTAAGACGAATATAGACAAAAAACTTACGAGAAATCTTGAAAAGATAAGATGGAGCATGCCTAAATGAAATGAAGGGTTCCGTATACATAATTTATTAGATGAGAAGGAAAATATACTACATATTTTATGTTGTTTATTATTGAAGTCTCATTTTATTTCCCATACTTACGAGATATATGAATTGTGATTTTGTGTACCTAATATTATTCTCCCTTGCCAGTAGGATTTTGGTGGTAGTTAAATAAGAATCTTAGTGGAAAAGCAATACATAACAATTTTTATAGTGTTAAGCCACACTTGGTATTTCATTTAAGAAATTAAAAGTCTAATCAAAATTTTCGATTCTAACCGCTAACCGGTGCTTAACTGACAAATATGAGCTTATCAAGAATTTCGAATCTGACGTCAGTGG